>CM051833.1:30869129-32087520 GCA_028451465.1 Erethizon dorsatum
CAATGAAAAGATGAGTGAATAAATGAATATGTGTTTCTAAACTGAACTGTATGAAATTGCTGCTATTGAACAATTTTTGATTGAACAAAAAATGGCAATTTTGAATGGTTCAAACCAAATCTTAGGTCAGAGGGGTTTAGCTTCAGGAATAAATTACACAGAGAGTAGCTTCCACAGCGATAAAAGTCTCTTGTGCTCTCATCCTTAAGTAGCCCAGAAGGCCATAAAGGTTCCAAGATACAGAGGATTGGGGCTCCCCTTAGCTCACATTCCTGCTACACTTAACACATGGGATGGCAGGAATCCATCCCCCAGTCTAAGGTCATAGCTCCACCTCCCACCAAGGCATCCACGTGCAGACAGCAGAGCAGGGAGAAGATCAAGCCCTGGAAGACACTGCACCTCTATGTCCATCTTCCCATTGGTCAGAATTTAGTTACAAGGTCACATCTAACTGCAGATGAAGCTGGAAAACATCACTTTTAGCTGAAGCTCCATGTCCCAGCAAGAACTGGCCTTGTGTTCTTAACTGAAAAGGAAGTAATTAATATGGGGAGGCAACCTGCCACCTCTGCTATATGACAAGGAAAAGAACTGGAGTCATCACACAATGCCACAGAGTTTCTATGATGGGCCAGGTAAAACTGACTGAAGAGCTCAGGAAAAAACACCCGGGAAGATGAGGATAGAGTTACCAAAGTGAGCTTAAATTAGGTGAAAACAGGAATTTTAGCATTTGCAAGTTGCTAAGAGACAAATATGGACCACACCCTAGCCTTCTCATGACTTAGGAAACCTCTACCCTTGTAGAAATCTGCCCTTGGCCAGTCGGGTGGGGCACACACACCCATCCTTTCTCTCTTCCTCCCCACAGTGTGAGGTCATGTTCCAGCAGCACAACTTTCTCTTACTTATCCTAGTGCTCAATATAGGATGAGCTGTAAAGGTTCTATAAGATGCTCATCTTGTAAGATACTAAATGAACTCAGATCTCAAAAACTCTTCATGATTTTTCCAAGCCATATTTTGAGACACCAAGACCCCAAGGTACTAGTGTCTTCATCCCAAATCCCAAAAGGCTTTGATCATATTTATTAGGCTGCTTTAATAAAACTACCATAATACTAAAAAGAAATGGCTGTCACATCAGTTTGTCTTGCTTTATGAAAATTCAATACTTTTTTTTAAACCCTCTAATGTTAAAATGAGGGTAACTGAGAGGTTCCAGGGATACAACTAACATGACATGAGGCTGGGTATAGCTCAGTGGCTGGCCTAGCATGCACAAGACCCTGAGTTCACACCCTAGCTCTGGAAAAGAAAACCTACCATCCAGAATGTCCTAGAAACTAAAACTGTTGGTGATACCAGAACACTCAGAATTTCTGACCTATCTCCTCAAATTTCTTAGTTTCACAAAAAACCATCATGAACATTGCACTGTGAAGTCATAAGTCATTTCAGAAAATATGGGCTCTCTGAAACCAAATTTCCAAAATCAAGCCCAAACTGCATATTTAACAAGCTAAGTAATCTCAAGCTAACTGCCTTTTAACCTTTTCCTTTCTAAAGCCTTTTCCAATCTCTTCATCTTTAAGACAGATAATTATAGATCTACGTTATAGGTTTATTACAAGGTTAAAATGGGTTAATATGCACCACTGCACATAATGGTCCCTAAAAGGTAGTAAACACCCAATTCTTAATGCAAACAAGACCGGGTACAAGAATTAAGCTGCCTCAAGTGCAGACTTTCCATCACCTTTTATTTCTCTCTTTAATATCTCAAAGGCCATAGAGGGAAATAAAACCTGGAAGCCCAGCTCACAGAGTCCTTGCTTGTACAATGATGAGAAGTTGCCCTCTCCTCCTGGACAGCCTGGCAAACTCTGCAGCAGGAGAACAAAGGAATGAGGAAGAAAGTCTTCCTCGCCAAGAATAAGAGGAAAAGAGATGCAAGAAAGGCATCCCAATTATTCTCTCTCCTCCCTTTAAAGGGGGCTAGACTGCCCCATCCTGAGCACAGCTACATCACTATGGCTGCTGTGTTGCTAGGCAAAGAAGACTGGAAGTTTAATTCTCCATGGCACTCTTGTGGCGGAGACACAGTTAGTTAGATGTCTCGCTGGGAAACTTACCAGATTGGAGGAGGGGCCTGTTACTGTGGCACTGGCCATGGGACTTCGCAGTAAGGGCCAGAGATCAGAGCTCAGTGTCACTCCAGCCAGATGGCAGCGGAATGCACAGGGCCGAGGAAACCAAGGTGAGGCTGAGCTGCTCAGAGCAACCCATGCCACTGGGCCTCACCCACAGCCAGAGATGCAGAGTTAGGCAACCACATATACCTGCAGGGGAGCCACCTCCATGGGCATGGGACACTGCTCCCTGAGGACAAAAGGCAGAAGATGGCACAACAAAGAATCCCTGCCACCATGAGGCCATCTGCACCACAATCTTCCCAAACCCCACCGGCCAACCTACACACAGCATCTATACTCTATACACTTCCTCTACACATCTGAGTTGTATGTGAGTTAAAAGTGGTGACCAAACCCTACCATCCCCTAATTCAATCACCCAGTGCTGACAGAGTCCTGAGAGAAAACCTTCCCTGTGATAAACAGATCGGACAATCAATGGAACAGAACAGAAGATGCAGAAACAACTCCAAACACTCAGCCACCTTATCTTTGACAATGGGGCCAAACACCTTCACTGGAGGAAAGACAGCCTCTCTAATAAATGGTGCTGGGAAAAGTGGGTATCCATATGCTGAGATTAAAGCTAGATCCATATCTTTCATCACGCACTAAACTAAAATCGAAATGGATCAAAGATCTAAATATAAAAACAGAAACACTAATCTGCCAGAAGATCGAATAGGTAAAACTCTTGGAGACACAGGTGTAGGAAAAGATTTTATGATAAAACCCCAACTGCACAGGAAATATTGCAAAAAATCAACAACTGGGATCATATCAAATTAAAAAGCTTCTGCACAGCAAAAGAAACCACCAACAGAGTGAAGAGACAACCCACAGAATGGGAAAAAATTTTACCAGCTGCTTCTCGAAGGACTAATATCTAGAATATATAAAGAACTCTAAAAGTCAGACCCCCCCAAATTTAAAGACCCAATCCAAAAGTAGGCATCTGAAATGAATAGATACTTCTCAGATGAAGAAATACAAGCAGCAAATAAATACATGAAAAAATGTTCAACATCACTGGTTATTTGAGAAATGCAAATTAAAACAACATTGAGATTCCATCTAACTCCAAAAAGAATGCCTATTATCAAGAAATCAACCAATAACAGATGTTGGTGGGGCTGTGGGGGAAAAGGAACCCTTCTCTATTGCTGCTAGGGATGTGAACTGGTACAACCTTTGTGGAGATCAGTATGGGGATTCCTCAAAAACTAAAACTAGAGATTCCATTTGACCCAGCTGTTCCCCTTCTTGGTACTTTCTCAAAAGAGTTAAAAGCACCATACCACAGTTATATATATATATATATATCCATGTTTATAGCAGCACGATTTATAATGGCTAAATCTTGGAAACAGTCCATATGTCCATCAACAGATGAATGGATAAAGAAAATGTGGTTTTTATATATAATGGAGTACTACTCTGCCAAAAAGAAGGATAAACTTGAATCATTTGTAGGTAAATGGATATACCTCCAGACCATAATTTTAAGTAAATAAATCAGGCACACAAGTTTAAATATCACATTCTCTTTTGTGAGAAACCCTAAGGGTAAATAAAGAGCAAAATGGAGGATAGACATTGGGAAATAGGAAGAATACGTTCAAATGGAAAGGGGAACAGGAGGAGAGGGGGAAGGGAAGGAAGGGATTAAAAAACAAAAGATGGAAGGGAAAAATGGAAACAAAGCTGCTGTAAATGGAGAGGGAAAGAAGGGAGGGGAATGGAAAAAAAAGAATTAAGATATATACAGGTACAAATTCCCTTTGATGAATGTGATCATTATGTATGGCAAATATTTACCAATAAAAAAATATAAAGATAAAACTATTCATTAAATAAATAAATATGAGACTTATGGGAATACAAGGGTGGACAAATACAACTCACTGAACAACATCAAATTTTATAACTCAAAGATACAGGCTTCATGGACCTAGTCCATAATCCCAGCACTCTGAGAGGCTGAAGTAGGAGGAACACAAGTTTGAGCCCAGCCTGGGCAACTTAGTGAAATAAAAGAAAACTTTTATCTTAGCCTGTCTCAAAATAAAAAGTAAAAAGTGTTGAGGACATGGCTCAGTGCAGAGGCCCTGAGTTTGAACGCTGCTTTGGAAAACTGTTTGGCACTATCTACAAAAGCTCAACACTGCCTACCCTAATGAATCAGTAACTCCACTCTGCTATGGTTTGCATATGGTTTCAGAGTGTCCTCCACAAACTCATGGGCTGGAAACTTGGTCCCTAGGGTAATGATGTTGAGGTGGTGAGACCTCAGCTAATCAGATGATTGGGAAGGGATGAATGAAGTTATCATGGGACCCTGGTTCATTCCCAAGGCAACAGGTAGTTATAAAAAGAGCAAGCCTAGCTCTTGACTCTCTCTTGCATACACTTCACCATGACGCCGTATCTTAGTTACTTTTCTCATTGCTGGGACAAAATACCCAACACCCAAAGTTAAAGGAGGAAAGATTTATTTTGGCTCACAGTTTGTAGAGGTTTTAGTCCATAATCAGCTGCTCCAAGGAAGGGTGGCATGGCAGACAGACATTGCAGAGGAGAAACAGTTCATGGCAGGAAGAAGGTAGCAAAGCAAACAAACAAAGGACAAGACAAGCCTCTCTCTGCCCCTTCTATATTCTGTCTACCTGGTTTAGAGTGGGTGCCAAACCAATCAGTTGACTGATTTAGTAATCACCCACCCTTAATCCCAGCACCCTTAATCCTCGCATTGCACCATGAATCAGTCACACACTCTAGATTCAGCCACCTCTGAAAAAGTCCCACCATGACTACATGAGGCTTTGGGGGGACATCTGGACACAGGTCATTACATGCCATCTGCCATCTTCCATTTCACCTAGAAGGCTCTCACTAGAACTGAGAAGATGGGACTGCCTGACCTTGAACTTTCAGCCTTCAAAACTGTGTCTGAACCTAATAGACCTCTTATCTTTACAAGGAACTCTGCCTCAGGTATTGTGTTAAATCACCAGAAAACAGACTAATACACCCTCCTAGGTTTAACCCAAGAAAAACAGTTTGTCCATCAAAAGACATGTTTAACATGTGTACAGCAGTTTTATTCATAATAGCCAAATGCTGAAAACAAAACAAATACCTGTTAATTAGATAATGGATAATTAAATTACAAGATATCATACAGTGTGATACCATTCACTGATTTCAAAAGAACAAATTATTTCTCCATCCCTCAACATGAATGAGTCCCACATACACTGCAATAAGCACAAGATGACAAATGAAACAAACTTATAGAGTTAGGATTAGAACATTGGCCACCTGATAATAGGAAGTAGGCAGAAGAAAAGGAAGATGAGCTGAGTGAGGAAGAAGGGAGCCTAACTTCATTCTGGAAATGCTTTGTGACCTCATCTGAGTGGCAGCAGGCAATATCAAGTGTACATAAAAAGGTGTCAAGTTGATAAGATCATCACTACTTACTGCATTAGGTCACGTCTCATTCTAAAAGCTCCAAGAAAAGTCTTTCTGTTTCAATCTACAGAAGCAATCTCTAGTAGTGAGAGGAGGGTTATCAGTGTTACTTAGTTCCCTCAAAGAGGCTGCTATGCAGCCAAACTTACAGGGTCTCATCAAATGTACAGAGGACCTGGGTAGAGACTTCTCCCTGGCCACCTCTGATAGAAGTTTCCTCCTCATTTACCTAGGTGAACTCTACACAAAGATCTCCAGCTGCCATAAAGGTGCACAACTGGAAAACAGTAGGTACAGTAACTTGAGGGCTAAATTAAGAAATTTAACTATCACTTAAATAACAGGTAAAAATAATTATGCTAAAGGTATGCGATGAGGACCCTGGGGTGGTGGAGGACATGCACCACATGCTCATGTTGAAGATAATCACAACACAAGAGATATAATTTAGAGTCAAAGGCACAAATCAGTTGAAAGCACAAGGATGGAAAGGATATAGCATGTGAACAGTAACCGAAAGAGACCTGGAGCCTACTACACTAATAGCAAACAAAACAGACTTTAACACAAGCATTGTTACTAGAGACTAATAAAGATATTTTACAATGGCACAAAGGTCAATCTAAAAAGTAGATATAATAATACATATCTAATAACACAGTACCAAAATACATGAAGCAAAGCTGATAGAAAAAAAAATAGAAAATACAGCAATAGTGGAAAATTCCAATATCTTACTTTTAATAATAGAGCTAGGGAGAAGAACAAGAAGAAAACAGAAGACTTGAGCGCCATAAACCAACTAGCCATAGCACACATCTAGAAAGCACTCCACCCAACAACAGCAGAATATGATTCTTTAACTATACATGAAATATCCTACAAGACAGATCATATATTAGACTATAAAAAGCCTCAGTAAATTTGAAATGATTGAAATCACAAGAAAGGATGTTCTCCAACTACTACGGAATGAAATTAGAAATCATTAACAAGAGAAATTTGGAAAATTAGCAAATATGTACATGGAAATAAAACAACACTCCTAAATAAATAAGAAATCATAAGAGAAATGAGAATATACTTTGAGATAAAGGAAAATGAACATGCAACAGACTGAAATGCAGCTAACCCTGTGATTCATAGGAAATGTAGAGCTGTGAAGAACTTATATAAAAAGAAGAAAGTTGGTAAATAATCTAAGCTTCTATGTTAAATTAAACACAAACTAAACCCAAAAAGAATAGAAGGAGAAAAACAATAAAGATCGTATTGGAAATAAATGGACTAGAGAATAGAAAACCAATAGGTAAAAACTACTCAGCCATAAAGATGGATAAATTTATGTTATTTGTAGAAAATGGGTGCACTTTGAGACCATAACACTAAGTGAACTAAATCCAACACAGCTTAAATATCACATGGTTTCTCTTATCTGAGAAACCTGAAGTATAAATAATTTAAAGAATAAGATAAAAGATAGATGATAGGAAACAGAGAGATAGATCTTTTGCAGATGGGAAGAGGACCTAAGAAAGGAAGGAGACGAGAGGAAGGGTAGGGAAGGGAAAGTAAAAGGACCAAGATTCTATATGTATATGTACCAAAACAGTTGCTAAAACTGCAAAAAAAAAAAAAAAGAAAGAAAGAAAGAAAAGAAAAAAACAATGAAACCAAAAGTTGGTTCTTTGAAAAGATTGAGAAATCTTTAGCTATACTGACAGAGAAATTAAAAGAAAGACTGAAATTACTAAAACTAGGAATGAAATAGGGAGCATTACTACAGACCTTACAGAAATAAAAAGGAATATAAAGGAAAACCATGTATAATCACATGGCAACAAACTGGGCATGCAAGCTAGATAAAATGGAAAAGACACAAAACTACCAAATTCTTACTCAAAACAGAAAATCTAAAAAGACCTACCACAAGAAATTTTATTAGCAATGAATAATTTCCCATATATTAAAAACCCAGGCCCACATTGATTCATTGGTGAATTATCTCAACATTTAAAAAAGTTAATACTAATCTTCTAAGAAATAGAAGAGGAGGGGTCATTTCCCCATTCACTCAAGAAAGCCATTATTACTGATTCAAAAACCAGACAAGACATTACAAGAAAACAATGAAGCAATATCTATTGTGAATATAGACACTTAAATCCCAAGAAAATACTAAAACGAAAATTCCAGTTCCTAGAAAATGGAACTTCTTACACACTATATCAAAATCCTCCTCTGAGTTTTGACCAATCTTCCCACTAAGCACTTTAGGCAATCTAATTACTATTCAGTCATTCTTTAATAAAACATACAAGATCAATTTAATCATAAATAAGTCCCTCAAACTTCCCCATCTCTGCTTACTACCTACTAAAACTAAGCAGCTGTTTTTTAAGCCAATTATGTCATGTTACTTCACTTTTTGTTATTGCTGCATTAACCAGCATTACTTTAATATTATAATGGTTTTTATAGAATCACACGACACAGAATCCAGCCTTCCGTGCTATGTAATATTCCTAAGAAGGAAACCATTTGGCTCTCTATTTCCAGAAAACTGACTGATTTTTTGAAATGTAGTAGGCCTTCTTAAGCATTTTTTAAAGAATCCTATATGAGGCACTGCTGTTTACCTTTCTGTCTCTATTATCTTCTAACACTGAAATAGACATACAAGTTCATAACCATCACAAAAACTCAACCAAACACCATTCTTGAAAGTAGTGCACTTTGGAAATTTCACTGTGCCTTAGAACCACTTGAGAAAATTTTTCATCTGTAGTTCTCAAGTCTTGAGAGATTCTGATTTGGTACATTTGTACCTAGTCCCAGGAATATGCATTTTAACTGGTCTGCTCCCCAAGTATTCCCAACCACAGGGCCCTGGAAGTACTTGATTTTTAGATTCCTTCTCTGCTTAACAGGAGTAAACATGGACCAACGTATGTCGCCAGGAGAGTTCTACAGTGTAGGTCTCGGTTCCCAACCCACATTGCAGTGGTCCCCTCATACACAAGCATTTTACGAAGGAATGGAAGAAATCCAGAAATCATTTTCCTAAAGACATGTAGAGAAAAACCCACTGAACAGAGAAAATGGGGAAGAAATTGATATTGGGCTACAGAAATCTGAAAGTAGAGGCAGGATTTCTTGTAGATACGTCTCAAATATTGAGAAATTGTAAAGAGGGTAAAAGGTATCATGCTGTGATACCTTCAACCTTCTGGGCCATGCTACCATGAATGGGGAGATCCTTCCAAGACCTGGACCATGTTTAAGAGTTTGAAATCATTATTAGGTAAAAGAGAAGACTGTCTGCTACAACCAGAGTCTCTTTCCCAATTTAAAATTCTTTCTATGCTTCAAATTATCTCAAGCTGACTAATAAGTCCAGGATCACTTCCTGCAAAATAATCAAGGCAATGCCCATAATTACCCATAATAAGCTAATTAAATGTGAGTTAAATATGAAGAATCCAAATGCAATCAAACCCTTTAAAGACAAGAATCCTTCTAGAAATGTGACATTTGAGAATTTTTTACAGAGAGAGGAGAGATCCTTGCAGACAACTTCCCACCCACAGAATGGTAGTTTTGGCTAGATGCATTTTTTTTAATAAAAAGCTTTTAGGAGAACAAAAAGAATTTTTTATAAAGACTTTCACTTTTATTTTGAAATTCTGATGGTGTAAGATAAGAGGTATTCAACACGCTCATGAACAGAAGATGGATTTGGAGTTTATTGCTGTTGTACAAAGGGGTTTTTGTATGGCTGGCAATTCAGAGGCTGTGTCAACTCTGAAGCAGCCTCCCAACTGTGTGTCACAGGGGCACCTATGCCCAAAAGGACCCTTCCATATGTGAGAGTAAAATCTAGTCACGCTAAAGACGGACTGCTATGACAGTAAGCCATTCTAATTAGGATCCCTTTTGCCCAGTTATATATTCTTTTTTTTTTTTTTTTTTGGTGGGTACCGGGGGGTCGACCTCAGGACCTCGCGCGCCAACAGGCACCCGTGCCGCTGAGCGATATCACCGGCCCCTTTTTCGTATGTGGGATCCGGGAGTCGAACTCGGGCCCTCGCGCTTGCAAGGCAGGCGCTTATGCCTCTGAGCCATCTCACCGGCCCCAGTTACATATTCTAATAGTGAAAGATATCACATATAAGGCCAGTATTTATAGCTTTTGTATTTTACACTACCATTCTTATTTGTGCACAGCGAATACAGACAAAAAGCCAGAGGTGTGGAATGTTTCCTGACTCCTGAATTCACCCATCTTTACCTCATCCCTTTTGCCTCATGGCTTTGCTGCAACCTTAGGATCTCACCTTAAAATCTAACTTTGGGTAAAGCTGTCCAATCTTCTCCCCCTAGGTTAGTTCCCAGGTTCCATACCAAACCATATTTTTCCCTTACAGAATCATTACAATGATTATTTGATGAATAACTATGTAGTTTCCAGTGTGTGCAAAGATTGATCTCTCCACTAACTACTGCTGGTCTATATGTGCAACCAAGACAGCTTGGTTGCACCCAAGTTGTTGGTAAAATGGTGACAATAGACTTACCTAACAAGGTAAGTCTTCATTTTTAAAATACACATATCTGTAAAGGGCAATAAAATTAGGTAGGTCTGGGCTGGTGAGATAGCTTAGCGGCATAAGCGCCTGCCTGGCAAGCATGAGGTCCCAATTTCGACTCCTGGTACCCACATAAAGGAGAAAAAAGAGGGCCAGTGATATCGCTCAGCGGCACAAGCACTTGCTGGCAAGCACGAGGTCCTGAGGTCGACTCCCAGTACCCCCATTAAAAAAAAAAAAAAAATTAGGTAGGTCTGCATCTAGCAAGTGACTTTCTCATATTAGATTCTCAATATTATCTCTAAATAAATGAATGAATTCTACCAGACAACAGAATAGATAACTATTAGAGTATACAAACTTAGCACCCTTTACCCAACAAATGTTAGGTGCTATTTATGTGTGGGTCCATGAGTATTTTCAGCCATTATGGGCACTTCAAGATAAAAAAAAAAAAAAAAAAAAATCAAATATATGCTTATTAATACATTCAATTAATACCTGTTTAAACTTGTCCAACTTACAGACTACGTTTTCAACCAAATAACTGTATCAGAATAAGATGAAAATGTCCCAAATGGTGGTTTTCTGATTTTTGTACATCTGTTCTAAGTAGCTTCCAGGTAATCAAAATTAGTATATGATTATGGTACAATAAATATTTTAAAACTAAGATCTTATCTATGGCTTCCTACAAAATCATTCAAATAAGAGATTTGTTCAGTATCTGCACAGGAAGTATAACTATAGCCAAACGAATGTTTAAATTTAGATTTTGAATCAAGTCTCAGCATTTTCATGTCGAAAGTCAGCCCAATGGATGTGTTCTCAGAAAATCGTGATTGCCATAGCTTTAATTTTGCATGATGTTATATATACAGTCTTATTATCATCCTCCATGGGTAAGTTCCTTGAACTCTGTGTTAACAGCATTTTCATGGTGTGAATTTTAGCCAGTTGCTGAGA
This sequence comes from Erethizon dorsatum, assembly GCA_028451465.1. NCBI lineage: Eukaryota > Metazoa > Chordata > Mammalia > Rodentia > Erethizontidae > Erethizon > Erethizon dorsatum. The sequence goes on from CM051833.1 coordinate 30,880,357, forward strand.
ATGTCAGGGAAATTATACCTGCAACACAAGGAATGCTGACATCCTTCCCCCCTTCCAAGGAGCCCACCAGCCTGCTTATTTCCTTAGGAGTTGCTCCCAGAGGACCCCCACTGTAAGCGGCTAGAAAAATTTAAAAACTGTGTTTAAACAATAAGGTGGAAATTTCCAGATTTTAAAAACTCAGACCAATACATTATTTTTCAAATGTTCTTTCCCTTCTCTACTCATCCCCTCCCAAGGTGCTTTGCAGTACAGTATTCTTTTGTTTGAATTTTTATCACTTGTGTTTATGTGAACATACACAATCATATATATGTAAGATTGTACACACACACACACACATACACACACACACAGAGAACTACAACTGGACTGAAGTGGCCCAAAAGAAAGTCAACTTACAGAAATGGATATCATAGGTCTTCTAGGGTAGTGTATTTCAGGTTGAATATTCTGAATCAGTTTAGTATGCCCCAACCAGAATTTTCTACAAAGTGGAAGAATGGAATGAATAGAAAATGCCAGGCACAGTATATGCTGAGAATTGATCTTCCCTAACTTGGGAACCCTGGCACTATGGGCGACCTTACAGGAGAAGGGAGCTGCGAGTGAATGTACACAGGTAAAGAGGAAGCTCTGCCCCCACCCTGAGACCCAGCCCAGGGTGCTACTTTGCTCCCTGCCCTCTGCAGTGCTCACCTGGGGACAAGTATGGCATCTGAATGCTGGGCTCCTCTAGGGATCCTTGTCCATGAGGACACAGAAAAACCATTGCTCCTGTGAAGAGGAGAAACTTCCTATGTTTCTGAACTTTTCCAAAGAGACAGGAACCCCGGAGAGTTGTAAGAGATTGTCCTGATAATTGGATGGGACAGAGATGCTGTTTAATTTAAACATTCAAACATATGGGGCCTAATTTTATACCCCAAGTAAAGTGGGCCATATTGTTTATGTAAGAATTTCAGCTACTATAAGTTGTATTGATCCATAGAAAAGCTGATTTTTAAGATGTGATTTATGAAACACACACACGTGTGCACACACACACATACACACACACACAAACACCATGCATGCTGTAAAGGAAAATGGTAACTTTTACTAAAGCTAAAATCTGACTTTCCTGTAGTTCTGATTCCCTACTGTGCTCATTCTAGAGAAAAAAAGGATACATGAGCTTATAGGTCTGTTTGTGTGAAAAATATCTGGAAGAACAAAACCTTACTCTTATGAGATTGCCCTCCTAACTTTTATTTTTAATTTTGGCAGTTTCCAATACAACCAAATAAAATTATCTTAGTGGAATAGAAGGTGTTTTCGTCCAGTTTATAACAGAACACATGAGACTGAGTATTTTATAAATGAAACAGAGTTCTTTCTTACAGTTCTGGGGGCTGGGAAGTCTAGGATCCAGGGGCTGGGATAGGACCAAGGCTTTCAGTTTGGGACATTCCACGGTGAGAGGCAGGAGGTGGAACCGGCAGCCTGGAGCCTCTGCAGAATCAGCATTAGTCCATTCATAGGGAGAGGCCCTCCTGACCCACACACCTCCCAGTAAGCCGTGCCTCCCAACACTGTCACACTGGGGGTTAAGATTCCAACATATGCTTTTGTGGGGACATAGCCAGACCTCAGAAGAAAGTATAAGCTTTGTAAAATGAGAAGATCAGAAGACCTTAAAAGGTACAACCCTGGTGTGCCTTAGAGCCTCAGTCTCCAAAGTGCCCTCAGACATAATAAACACGGTCACACAAGCTACCCTTCTACACAAGGCTCCTGGCCCACAGACGGGATCTGCTAGATGGAAAGGTGTTCCTTTTCTCATTCTTTTTGCATACATACATACACACATGCAATCACACACATGCACACACACACATACACACATGTACACTGTAATCAATAATTGTGATATGTCAACTTGATTTGGGTAAGAACCTGTTAGCAGATTAGTAAAGCTGTGGGAGTGTCTGTGGATGACTAACATGTACCCAGCAAACTAAGAGGGAAGACCTGCCCCATATGTGGGTGACACCAACCAATAGGCTGGTAGCCTGGAAAGAATAAAAAGGGAAAGAAGAAAGAAGTGTTGCTTTTTTGGGTGGAGCTCCAGTCTTTACAATTGCTGTTGGACACTGGTCTCTGGTTTCTTCAGTCTTCCAGTGCAGATTCTTCAGCTTCCAACATAGACTTGCACCAGCGACTACAGTGAGTTTCCAGGCCTTCAACCTCCAACTGCTACTGAAATCTACGGATCTCCACCAAGGGCCATTTTGGATTCTTCCACCTCCCACAGGCAGCCATGGTAAGTCTTGGCTTCTGATCCTATAAGCCTACCTAATAAATCCCTTTATATATTTGTACACTTGTATACGTATACATATATTTTATATTATTCTGTTCCTTAGAGAACCCTAATACGCACACACACGCACACACACACACACCCTCCATATGTTACTCCTTGAGAATGTGGGCATCAAAACACCAACAATTCAAAAAAATAATAAATGTCACATAACTGGGCATGCATAAGGAGACTACTTATTTTTCTCACCACCCCCTCAGTTAGTATGGGGTTAAACCACATGACTCTGCCAATATTTGAATGACTTCCAAAAATGACAATTCCACACAGTTCAAATTTACATTTATATCAAGTTTCCACCATACACAGAACCTATGAGAATGCTGACCTCTGATGTACAACCGTCAAAAAATGACAGATCAGGTCACAGTAAAACCCTATGACACCATATATCAAAAGAGTCAGGGAAAGAAAAATGTGGGAGGATTCTTTAAGACGATTTGCTTCCAGGGATGGAAAATGAACAAGGAAAAAACCTAGGAAGCCATATCAATACTCACTGGTGAATAAACACAATTCATGCGACATTTGATATCTATCATCACGCACCCACAATTTAGTTGGGAAAACGTATTGTGTGAAAATAATTGCACCTAAGATTATTGTATAATAATCACCTAGGACAGATAAACTGACACACAGCGCATCAAACTGGGCAGGTCCTTAGAACTGAAATAGTCTAACACCCTTATTTTAAAAAAGTGCTTAGAGAGGTTAGTATTATCACATACCAAAGTTTGCTCTGCTCCCTCACTCACGTTAGAAAATGTTTTCAAGGCAGTGCTTCACTGATTTAAATACTGCATTACAGTCAAGGGGGATTAAGACCAAATAAATGTCACTGGGTTTCACAAATAGAAGAAGATGGAGGGGAAAATAAATCCAGGGGATCAAATATTTGAATAAAAAGGCTGTTGGTTAAACATGACAGACTGATGCATGTATTTATTTCCATCTCTTCCCAAAGCCTAACTAAAATGACAGGAAAGGAATAAAAATTTATGAACATACTAGGGGAAGCAGCATAGTGGATGGGAGAGTTGGATACAACTAATGGGAACAGAACAGGAGGCACGCAAACAAATCAGAACAGAGGAAAATACACAAAGAAGTAACTGTATAGGAGAAGCCAATGAAAAAGTCGCCAGTTCTCCTTGCAATCACACACAGACGCACACACACACAGACACACACACACACTCAGGCTCGGGACCTAGCACTGACAACAGGGGACACTTGAATGCCAGAGAACACGGAAGAGTTGATACTTCAGGGCCTTTCCTCAACCCCAACCCTGGCAAAGAAAGACTCAGAATGAAGCTGTGCAGCAGGTGTAGGACAAAAATCACCCCTTGCTGGGTGTTGTGGAGCACATCTGCCATCCCAGCACTCTGGGAGGCTGAGGCAGGAGTATCACAAGTTCGAGTTGATCTTGGGCAATTTAATGAGACCCTGTCTCAAAATAAAAATAGACTGGGGATGTAGTCCTGGCTTCAATCCTCGATATCAGGAAAAAAATTTTTTTAAATCCAGCAAAAGGGCAGAAGTTTCAAAAAGGGGTGTCTCCAGGATGAGAAAACAGAGCAATTACATTCATTTCTAATATATGGAACCTTGGATAATAATTTTATTTTTGGTCTGAGACAGGGTTTCACTATGTAGTGTAGGCTGGCCTTGAACTCAGTTTGTAGCCCAGGCTGGCCTTGAACTCACAGCAATCTTCCTGCCTCAGCCTCCCGAGTGCTGGGATTATAGGTGTGCGCCACCATGCCCAGCTTGGATAATAATATTGATAGGTCTAATGAATCAAGAACAAAACATTCTAAATAATTCCTTTTAAAATGAGCAAATTTTATAAATATAGCAATTATTAACTCCAGGGAAAACAAGAAGCTGGTCCAGGCATGGTAGCTACACATCTGTAGCTATTTAGGAGGCTGAAACAGGAGGATCACTTGAGACCAAGAATATGAGACCACCCATCGCAAGCAAGACTATTTCAAAAATTAAAAAAGAGAAAAGTGGTATGAACTAAATCCTCAGGTAGGACTTCATAAATTTAAAACAGCCACTCATTACCAGGAACCATTAAGAAAGTGTAAAAGCAAGCCACTCTCTGGGAGAAAATACAAACTGTCTGACAAAGGACTCATAATCTTGACTATACAAAGATCTACAAATCAACAAGAAAAAGGCAAGCAACCCAAATGAAAAACATATGCAAAAAACTACACAGAGATTTCACTAAAAAAGATAACAAAATAACCACTAAATACAGGAAAGGTGTTTATCAGGTAAATGACAGCAAAGAAATTAAAAAGCTTGAAGTCCAGCATGGTGGTGCACACTTGTAATCCCAGCACTCTGGGAGGCTGAGGCAGTAGGATCACAAGTTCAAGCCTAGCTGGGTGACTTAGTGACTTAGGGAAACTGTGTCTCAAAATTTTTAAATATTTAATATTTAAAAGACAAAGGACAGGAGAGGTGAGGGTACTGATGAGTATGATAGAAATGTTCCATAACTCAAGCTGGTGGTAGCTCTGCAGATACCCATATGTACAGAAATTCATCAGCTGAATACCTAATATTTGCATATTCTAGTCTTGTGTTGGCAAACCTATGACACGTGGCCCACTGCAGCACACAAGCCAAGTTGCCCTAGCATCGCCCCAGGTGTAATTGCAGTGTTGGCACTTTGCAATAAACAAGTGGGTTTTGCATTGCGTTTGGGCACTCAGTCTCTAAAAGGTTCGCCATCACTGCTCTAGTCAATAAAATGTATATTTCAACCCTTTAAAAATGTAGTATTCAGCAATCATTGATTTCGATGATAATATATGTTGGGAAAGGGGAAAGAGATGAATGTAAGAGAACTAACTCTTTACCTATGTCCTGTAAACATAGAAGGACACATAGATCAATAAATACCTATATAGGCATATTTCTAAGAAATCTTGTGGTTAATAAAGTGTTGCCTCTGGTAAGCAAAACTGGAGGTTGAAGAGAGAGAAGCAGGGCACTGCTATTTCTCATAAAAATAAGCCTTGTGCTAATATTTGATTTTTTAAAACCATGCATGCATTAATTTTAAACAAATATTAAATTATTAATTACGTGGTTATTTATATAGATATGAGATGGATAAGGTTGTTTAGGGATGCCTCCCTGACATCTTGCATTTTGCTAGCCCAGCATACTCTTCCTTCTGTACTCTAGTTCTCCCTCTCTTTCCTCTATGTCTCAGTCACTTTCCTGTCACTGGACACAAAAACAAACACCCACAACCTGAAAAAGAAGAGGATTATTTGTCTCATGGTTTTTAGAGAGCTCAGTCCATGGTCAGGTGGCCCCAAGCCAGAAACAGCATGCTAGAAGGGCCCTGGTGGAGGAAAGCTGCCCAACCCCATAGCCAGGAAGCAGTGGGAATCGGGAGGATCCAGGAGCAAGAATAAACCCTTCCAGGTCACACCCCTAGTGGCCCACCTCAAACCAGGCCCCAGCTTTGGTGTCCCCATGATCCAATCACCTTCCAAAAGCCACGCCTCTAGACACATGAGCCTTCTGCAACATTCTAGGTCTAAACCACAGCAACCCGTTGAGTCCACATGGCCCAGGGGAATCCCTCCATCCTCAGTTTTAGCAGTAGCTTGTGATTCAGGACCAGTTAAACCCAGGTCCTGGGCTTTGGTCACAGAGATTTTTCTTCTAGGGTCAGGCTCAAGGCCCCACATGGGCTAACGATCGCTATACCAAAGAGTTCTGTGGAAATGCTGAAGGGAAGACATGCTCTTGCCTGGAGCTGCTGGCAGCCATGTTGTCACCAAGAGAGACAGAAAATGGGGGCTGAGTGGACGCACACTGCACAGATGAGAGGTGGAGAGAAGCACCTTGGCCATGACGCCTGTGTGAGCCCCTGATTCCATACAGGCCTGAAGTTTCTGTAACCCTGGCCTTCTCAAAATCACAAGAGGCTGTTTCATATCATGGGAAAGAACTGGACATCTGGGTCTGAACTCCAGCTTTGCCACCTACTGACTGTGTGGCCTCAGGCATGTCATTAACGTCTTCCTCCTCTTTAGAATGGGGTAGTAAGAGTACCTATCTCAAAAAATGATACAAGGGAATATATACAACACACACATGATGCATGTATTTACATAGGCGAGATTACAGACATATAGGTTAATATATGTAACATAATTAAATATATTTTAATATAAATATAGATATATAAATTATTACATAATACATAATGGAAATATATTAAAATGCATTTAAATTTATACATGCAAGAGCCAAATATAAGTTATCAGCTAATTTAATTAAGCTCCTTTTTTCTTGAGTTTTCTGACACTTGTAGGATCCTGACTTATTCAACCACTCAAAAAGAAAAACCATACAAAACCAACCAACAGACTTAAGCAAATACGTATAAAACATAAACATTCTCTTTATTAGGAAAAATGATTTTGAAAAGTAAATAGGAAAGGAAGAAAAAATGTTTATAATCTTTACCATTCATAAAGATTTTGCCCTTACAGACAAGAAGGCTGGTGACGTTACAGAACAAGGGCAAAACATAAACAAGATTCATGAATAAAAAAAATAAGGATGCAAACATGTTCATTTTTTTTTTCCAAAATCAAAGGAAATGACTCGGGAACTAATTTTTTCTAATGGCATACCTAACAATTGCTTTAAATTTTATTATCCAGAGTTGGCAAGTGTCTCATTGGCGGCTGATGAGAATGGAAATCAGTGCACCTCTCTGGAAGGTAATCTAGCACCAATAAATAGAAGCATTCCCTTGATCAATAATTCTCCTTCTAGGAATTTATCTTAGGAAATAATTGAGGGTGTGTGCAGACATTCTTCTTGTGAGTCTGCTTGCTGACAGGTTTTTATAGAGAAACACTGAGAAACGAATATCCAAAAAATGGGGATTCATTAAAATCTACACATTCCAACACAATTCAGTCATTTAAAAAGGTGATGTAAAAATAAAATTATGTACACAAAAGGCTCTTTGTGGTTATTAAATGAGATAAACAGATAACCAAAAAACACAGCATAAGCTCATTTTGGTTGTGTAAATATTTATATATACGTATGGAAGATACACTGGAATATGCATTAGATGATAGTCAAAGCGCTGGGGAGTAGAATTATGAGATTCCTAATTTGCTGGACTTTTTTCCAGCCCATATGTATATTTCATTCTTTCTCCAATGAACCTTGATTGACTTTCAATAAGAAGAAATATGTATTTGAAATTCAGAAAAAGCCCTAAGTCATCTGTAAGGTTCATTTCGGCCATGCATTTGGAGCTAAAATGCAGGTCAGCTGTTAAGTGGAGTAGAGGTGATAAGACAGTAGCTGTTGGATGCAGTCTGCCCCAGAGAAGAGGAAGAGGCTAAAGAAACAGAAAGAGGGGGGCACTGGGGAGTGGTCTGATGAGGCCCCAAGAGCATCATACTGGACTTGCATTCTGCAGCTCCATAAACCCTCGTCCTAGGAGCAACAGACCCTATGCATTAGCACCTACCCAAGGAAGCAGATGGGACACTGCCCACACGAGGATCTCTCTTAGACCCCCACCCTCCTGGGACGATTACCACCAGCCACAACCGCAGGCCTAACACCCTTGACCCAAACCATGCACCATGCGAGTATGCAATGCTTCATAAAGACTTGACTGCTCTGGCAGAGAAACGACAATTTCTTTTCACTTATTTTGGGCATATTTAACAGCTGGTGACCTAGATTAAGAAATAATTTACTATGTGAAAAGGCAGATCATAACACTAAATTCCTTCGCAGATGGAAAGTGGATTCAGCGGCAAGCTTCAGAACAAAGATTCAAGGAATTAATCGGGGTGGGGTAAGGGGTGGATAACTATGAGTAGGTGAAATGCCCTATGGAAAATGATGGCAGAGATCCAGCCCCAATCCCAAAGCTAGCAGAAAGCCCTGATTACTTTCTAGACAAGCAGGCAGGGACAGAAAGAGGCAGATAGCCTTGTTTTTCAGTGGCTGGTTGAGGGAGCAGCAGGAGGAAGATTCCAAAGTGGGGATGAGCTTGGGGGATATTAAAAGAAATACAATCCTCTTACTGCACTGAGTGTGTGCAAGTGTGCGGGGAGGGTGGGACTAGTGGCAGCCACCAAGCCTCTGGGCCTGGGGACTGGCAAAGGGATCGGTGTCCCTTCTGATCATTGTCCCCAGGGCAGCCTGAACTGCAGGCGGTCTGAGCTCGGGTCTAAAGAGGTACCCAATCTACTGTCATTGTAAGTCACACTGCAGATCTGACAAGAAAGCAAGAAAACGCCAGAACATCCCGCAGGTATCCCGGGGACAGAAACTACTGCCACGTGAAAGAGAACACAGTTCAACCGTAGTGATCATGGGGCTCATCCATCCGGTGTTCATTTTCAAGTACAATGCTCGAGCTACAACGCAAATGTCCTTTGCTTGGGACACGAATGAAGACCTTCACGTTGTCACAGACAGCAACCCCCAGGAAAGCCAGGCCAGCCCAGCGCCTCACAGTACCCTCTAACTGCTCTGGCTATGGACCTAGGTTTTCTCTGTGCACATCCCTGGGGGAGCAAAATAAATTACCACGGCCACCTTTCTAAGGGGCTTGCAAAACGACACGGCCCCCAAACTATGCACTTTTTTTTTTAATGCAGTACAACTGTTTTGTATAGAAATCTGCAGAGGACTGGTAGGTTCGGGTCTTTTTTTTTTTTTTTTTTTTTTTTTTTTTTGACCTTCCAGAAAAGGACGCTGACCTCAGGAGGGACCTAAACAGGCCAAACAAACAAACAAACAAAAAAAGTGTGTATTCTGTTTTGAACTCCAGGACTCCCAGGATAGCACGGTCTAAAGCTGCTGGTTGTTTGCGATCCAGTTCTACTGGTCCAAACTGAAATTTTGGGGATGACTTCTCGGCTAAATCGTCTCCACCTCACTGAAGTAGCCACGGGATCCCTTCTGGGAAGAAAGCTGCCGCAATCTCCCGCCCGGATCTGCGGCCCAAACCCCTAAGAGCCTTCTGCAGGAGCTGGTGCTGGGGGTATGCTGAGGCAGGAAGATGCAGGCGCGGGGAGATGGAGGAGCTGGGAGAGGCCGGCGGGGAGATGCGGGTGGCGAGGTGAAGGCGCGGGAGATGCAGGATCTGGAGTTGCAGGCGGGGGTTGGGGAGGAGCGGGAAGCTGCGGGTGGGGAGAGGGGTCAGGAGGTGCAGGCGGGAAGATGCAGGCGCCAGATCGCTGCGCGGCCACCTGCCCCGCCGAGCCGCGCGGGTCTGCGGTGCCCGCGTCCCGGGTACTGCGCTGCCGCAGTGGCCGCGCGGAGGGCACTGCGTCCCCGCGTCCCCGCGTCCCCGCGCCCCAGCCCCGGCTCGGCCCCGGCCCGGCCCCGACCCCGGCCCACCGCTGACCTTCTCCTGCGCGCGGTTGAGTCGCTTCTGCACGTTCTTGGCGAAGATGCCGGTCTTGATGTCGGCCATGGCTGCGGTCGGAGCGCGGAGCAGCGGAGCGCGCGGCGGGGCCCGCGGCGGAGGAGGACGAGGAGGAGGAGCCGGCGGGGAGGGGCTGCCGGGCCGCTTAAAGCGACAGAGCGGAGGCGGGGACGCCCGGGGCGGGGACAAGAAACTGAGGGGAAGAGCCGGGCGCGGTGGCGCACGCCTGCATTCCCGGCGCTCTGGAAGGCTGAGGCAGGAGGATCGCGAATTCGAGTCCAGCCTGGGCAGTTTGGTGATTTGGAGAGACCTGGTCTCAAAATAAGAAATAGAAAGGGCTGAGGATGTAGCTCAGTGCGAAGGCTCTAGGTTCAGTCCCCAATAAGAATGAATGAATGAATGAAGCCAGACGGTGTCCGCAGGGAAAGGGAAAGAAGCCACACGGCAGCCCCAGGGCCTGCAAGCAGCTCAGAGTTTCTTTGAATTCAGAGTCCGCGATGAGACAGACCCAGGGGAGTCCTGATTCTTTCCAGCAAAAAAAAAAAGGAGGAGAGAAGAGGGAAGGGGACCCCAGGGCTGTGGAGTTCAATGCAATCAGAGCCGCTCCGAAGGCTGGTTTCCTGCCGCTGCCCCCTGGCCCAGCCAGGAGCAGCCCCTCTCTGCCCTGAGTCCCGCTGCCTGGTAAAGAAAAGCCAACTCCTCACTGCAGGGCCAAGGAGCTGCAGCAAGGAAGGGCGGGGCCCTCGGTGCCACCTGAGTACATTTAAACAAGGGTCTGGCTAGGGAAGGATCAGCTCCTGCAGCAGGTGCTGCCCGTGGCCCCTCTGCAGTCCCCGCACAGCAGAGGAGCGGGCGGTGCGCTCCACAGGAAGCAAGTCCTGACAGCCTCAGGCTAGCCCGTCACCAGCTGCTTGTTGGCAAACCCCCCAGCAGCCTTACGGGGCACCAGTGGGCCTCCGTGTGCCCGGCAAAAGCACCAATGGCAGGGATGAGCCTCTCCCACACCTACCTAGAGCTCTCGGTGGCTCTGACCAAGGACACACTATTCCTATTTAGCTGTCTTGTCAGTGTGAGGAGGGGCCGACAGGAAACAGGGGTCAGAGGGGCACCAGCCCCTGAATCTGGGAGTTCCAGTAAGTACCCCTCTGCTCTTCTGAGGGACACTGTTACCCCAGCAGCTCCCACATCACTCCTGGTTAGCACCTCTCTGATTCTAGAATGGCGTTGTGGCCAGTAGGATATGGCGGAAGCACAGGTGCCCATTCCAGGCCTCAGCCTTGAGAAGCCAGGCTGGGTTGCACTCTGGAGAGCTCTGTACCATATATAGCTACCTTTTTGTTCAAAAAAAAAAAAAAAATTAGGAAGTCCTGGGCAAACAAGGATGATTTGGTCATCCGCTTTCCAGCATCCCAAGTAGAAACCAGGAGAAACTTGATTCTTTCCCTTGATCAACATTCATTGGAAAAGACTCTGCTCAGAAACTAGGAATTTGGGTCAAACTCCCTCCACTGGGGGACTTCAGAATCTTAGCTGTGTCTTGGCATCTAGACCTTAAGGATACAGATCTCAGGATGCTGGAATATACAAGAATGTTCTGGAACTTATCAGTCCATGATCACTCATGATAGGAGCTCCAGACTCCTCTTCGCCTTGACACTGGGCTAGCTATAGCCCCCCTGTGGTAAGCCAGGAACAGGGGTTCCAAGAAGATTTACTTTTCCTCTGCTTCCACGGAGCCCAGGCCATCAGTCCCCAACAGTTATTTCCTCCCCCACATTCATAGAACTCAACAAATATTTCTTTTTTTTTTTTTTTATGTGGGTGCCGGGAGTCAAACTCAGGACCTCGCGCTTGCCAGGCAGGTGCTTATGCTGCTGAGCTATCTCACCAGCCACGACAAATATTTCTTGAAGCAAAATTGGAAATGATTTATTATTTACTTGCCCAGATCCAGTTCTAGAATGTGGGTAAAAAGGGGAATTTTGTCATTTCTTTATAATTCTATTTGAAAGGCATACCAAGCATATTAGAAAGTTGTTATGTGCAAACCATTATCAAATAATTTCATTCCAGCTCAGTGCCCATTTTCAGGTTGCCAAGTGGCTCATTCTATCCACTCTGGAATATTGACTAAACTGATACTTCATAGGTGTTCTGCAAATGTTTGTTGGAAATGCATGCAGGCGTGAGACCAGCTCATGAGCACCCATCATATGTGGTATGAACTAGGATTCATAAATACTTCCCCCATCGCTCTTTAAAAACCAAAGCCTGGCCTGCTAGAGCTGTATAGATGCTAACAGAACTTGCCAAATGTAATGAAGCAGGTAGAAGAGATCCCTGAAACACGTGCCGAAGTGTAGCTTGTTTGTCACATCTTCATTTCTTCCCATAATTCTGCAATAATGCTGCTGGCATGGGGATGAGGGAGTTGGGGTGGGGCAATCGCAATGATTTTAAACATTTTTATCCCATACAACAGAGTTTTTTCATACAAAATCTCACGTAAGACCTAAATATATTAATCATATGGGTGTCTGTGCTTGCAGTGTGCTCACTGCCCAGCCATCAGGCCCCTCCTTGACCCCCACGGGTGTCTCTAAGAGACCTGTGCCAAGCCACAGAACCCCAGCATGAGGTGGAGTACAAGAGGATCTCAGTGGATTTGTCCAACTCCAAAGAGGTAGGATTGTGCTTTGTGTCCACCTCCTTCCCCAACGTCACTGGGCATGTCTGCCATTCCTTAATTACTTGTACCTCTTCAGTAGTCACTATTTTTCTCCTCGGTCAGTCAAGGAAAAATGTGATCCATTTAATTCACCTATCTTACTAATAGTCACAATTCTCTCTGATTTCTGGAACTCAATAGGGTTCAGTCAGGGCTCACCAAAAGCATCACAACTCCAGCTCCAGATCTTCATCCATGCAAGGCAGAATATCTTTTTTTTTTATGTGTGTACCAGGAACTGAACTCAGGACCTCGCGCTTGCCAGGCAGGCACTTGTGACACTGAGCTATATCACCGGCCCAAGGCAGAATTTCTGAATCAATTTTTACTTCTGATTCATCTTGCTTCCTTCTAAATTGTATTTTAAATTGTATGATTAGTCAAAATGTGAATTATAACAGGTTTTGATAATGGCTGAAATAGGCCCAAAATTACTACTGTGTTATCACATGTTTTAATGGTGCTAATGTTTAGCTTCTATCTTTATGTCCCATCAGTCCATCTTATACCCTTAGAGAAAGAGATGCCTAGATCTCTTTAATATATCTAGCTCTTTGCTAAAGCTTATAAGGGTTGGGCCAGACATGGTGGCACACGCCTGTAATCCCAGCCCTCGGGAGGCTGAGGCAGGAGGATCACTGCAAGTTTGAGGCCAGCCTGGGCTACAAAGTGAGTTCAAAGCCAGCCTGAACTGCATAGTGAAATCCTGTCTCAAAAAGACAAAATGAACAAACAAAACTTATAAGGGCTATAATACAGCACCATATATACTGTGATTTATATATTAAAACATACTCTAATTAGTTACAACTGCTTCCTAACTAAGTTCTTTATGTCATTCAATACAAAATCAAGGAGATATTCCATTTAAACATTTGGTTGAGCTTAACTGGAATTTTGGTCTCGAATTACGACTACTTCTTATACTTACCTGTTTGTTTGAAAACTCAAATTTTTTTTCCCCACAAATGTTAACATGGTAGTAAAATTAGGGTGATCTGTAAAAAATAATAATAATTTGGCAATCTTACACATTTCGGGTGAAAACAGTTAAGCACTGACTCAAAGTCAACTATTCAAATTAGGCCAATTGTCCACAATGTAGTTCCACATATTTTTACTAAATTTTTCTTACATGACGACCCTTTCTCTTTCTTAACTTAACCAAGTGTCATAGTTACTTTTTTTGTTGCTGAGACAAAATACTCAACACCCAAAGTTAAAGGAGAAAAGGTTTACTTGGCTCACAGTTCATAGAGGTTTCAGTCCATAGTTGGCGGGCTCCAAGGCAGGGTGGGATGGCAGAGGGGCATCGTAGAGAAGAAACAGGCCATGGCAAAGCAGGGCAGGCAGAAGGCAGCAAGCACGAGCTTCAAGGTGAAGGCAAAGACCGAAGAAACAGAAGAGGATCCGTCCTTCTTCATTTCCCCTTTATACCATCCAGGCGACAAGTCACCTAAGGGTGGGTCTTCCACACTGGAGGGTGCGGAATTGCTGAGCTAATTTAAACTGAGCTGAGTTAAACTTTTCTTCCTCAAGTTGACACAATCAATCAGCCATCACACCAAATCTAAAAATAACAACTTCCTAGCTACATTAATAATAATCACTAACATATCCCAAAATGCTAACTAGGAGGCAAGAGCTTTGTTTTACACAGAACCATCCGCTGCTTATGGAAACAGTGACACCGTAATAAATTGCCTAGTAACATTAATGTATTGTAATACTGTGCTTGATGCTTTTATGCAAAATAGATGCAAAACAACTTCTCTACTCCTTCCCCCCAACAAATTACTTGAACATCACTTACTAGCTTATAAGCCAACTGAGAAGTCAGGGAATGAAATAAAATAGAAATCCTAATTAACCACAATTCTTTCTGCAAATAGAAAAGTTCCTGCAAATATTGTATACTATTGTATTCAATGTACAAATAAGTTATAAAAATGCAATGTACGATGCAGGAATCAACATCTTTGTGCTACTGAGAGCACCCTCCTAATTGCTTTTATAGCCCAGTGATTTAATCAGGAATAGTTTTCCAGCTTGAATAAACCCTAGCTTTGTAACAGTGATCTACTTCAAAATCTCTTCCCAATTACTTCATTTTATCATATGCACATGCTCCTCCATTTACACTGGGGTTGCATCCCCAGATAAATCCATCATAAATTGAAAAAATATCATGAGTCGAAAATGCATTCAATCCCCTTAACTTATGGAACATCGCAGCTTAGCAACACTACAGTGTAGAGTCTCTATGGTTTCCTCTTGTGATCTGGCACCAACTAGGAGGTGTGACTCACTGTCACTGTCCAGTGTCTTGAGAGAGGATCATATAAAATTAGCCCAGGAAAAGATCCAAATTCAAAACTCAAAGTACAGTTTCTACTGAATGTATATTGTTTTCACACCATCCTAAAGTCAAGAACAGTAAGTTGCCAGGCATGGTGGCCCACACCTGTAACCCCAGCACTCTAGGAGTGTGAGGCAGGAGGATGATAATTTGGAGCACAACTTGGGCAACTTAGGGATTTAGCAAGATCCTATCTGTTATGCCTTGTATCTCAATGTCCCCCCAAAGCCTCATGTGCTCATAGGTAGGGATTTGGGGAGGTGACTGGATCATAGGTTTGTGATACTGGATTAGTCCACTGGTTAGTTTACTGTAGTTCTGGGTGCGAAATCTTTTGCAGGATTTACTGGAGAGAAGCCCCACCCTGGGTGTGGGTGGCACCAACCAATAGCCTTGTAGCTTGGATGGAATAAAAAGGGAAGGAAGACATAAAGCTTGCTGCCTCCTACCAGACACTCCAGGAGCTGTTTCTCTTCTATGACGCACCTCTCCAGGCTGCCCTGCCTTGGAGCCAGCTGACTATGGACTGAAACCTCTACAAACTGTGAGCTAAATCAACCTTTCCTCCTTTAACTTGTGAGTATTGGGTATTTTGTCCCAGCAATGAGAAAGACACTATCTCCAAATAAAAAGTAAAAAAGGGACAGGGCATGGGACTCAGGATGGAGGCCCTAAGTTCAACCCCCTGTACCAGTAATAATAAGAATAATTAAGTTGAACACTCTTAAGGCAGGGACTGTCTGGATTGGCAGAGACGGCTTGAGGAAACTTCTTTGATTTCCTGTATCCATGTGTGCATTTTGTATGTAACTAGTTACTCCCATGCTCCCACCTTTGGTTGCATGGCTGCACCTGCCCCTTCAGTGCTGCCTTCTGTCCCTGTCATCTAACATGAGGACTCTTCCAAAGCTGCTCTTGGAGCTGTGGCCCCTGGCACAGTAGAGATTACCTTGACTGTAATACCCTGGATGCAGTGTCTCTCCAGCTGAAAGCCTGGCTGAGAAGGCCAGCTCACCGCCAGCCCACATCCAATTTACAGCAGGATTCTGTGTGCAGGATGCCCGGACTCATTATCACACTCTCCACTGTCCCGTACTCCCTCTCCTGCACAGCATCTCTTCCCTCTCCAGTGGGCGCAAGACCTCCCACTGGTTGTCACATCCCAACTTTTCTCACTTCCCTTACTCTTCTCTAAAGCAACTCCCCCTCTTCTCTTGGAGTCGAGTCCTCAGAGTTCACAGGAGTTTGGTGGGGACCATAGGCATCGATGCTGTTACCATTCACTGGATGTTGCAGCTATAGATCAGCATTAAAAGTTCAGGCTGCTGCAGGTTTCATTGGACCCATCTGGAACAGAATCTTTTATGGATGGAATCGTGTCCCCTAAAAAGGTACATTGATGTCCTAACTCTTGGTACTTGGAAATATGACTTTATTTAGAAATAGGATATTTACAGATAAAAGATGTAATTTAAGACAAGGTCATACTGCAGTAAAATGGGCTTTTCATCCAATAGGATGATGTGCTTATAAGAAGAGAAGATGCAAAGATAGACAGACAAGCAGAAGAGAAGGCTGTGTGAAGACAGATGCGGAGGGAAGATGGCTACATGTCAACAGGAAGACAGGAAGCTGCTTCTTCAGGAACGCTGAGGGCTGCCCACAGCCACTAAAGCCAGTGGCCCTGTGACGCCACCATCTTCCACTTTCAGCATCCAGAGCTGTGGGAGAAGAAACTTCCGTTGTGTTAAGCCCCTGGGTTGTGGTTATTTATTATGGCAGCCCTTGAAATCTAACACAGAACCCAACCTGTTTCTCTGAAAATAGTTCATCTCAGAAAATTTACACTGAAGTCCAAAGGAATGACAAAGAGATTTCTAAAACAAGATCTTCATTAGCTGGAACACCCCGTGTTCATCTGTTGCTTTCCTTTGAAACAAGGTACCTTTGTAAATGTATGATTTGTCCTTATTTTCCTTCTTGATTGAGTGGGAAAGTCAGTAGCTTTGGAGGAAGCCTGTAGTAGGCTGGGTTCTCAGGAAGCAGAGGCTAAGATGGAGTTTGGGGCGCAGGTCGATTAGAATGTGCCTGTGAGAGGGAAGGAGAGGAGGCAGCTTAGGCAGAGGAAGCAAAGCTTGGTCCATAGCTGTCCCCAAGTGGGGACATCTTTGCATCCTACCCACTAGTCACCAGGTGCACGCTGGCCAGGGAGCATGTGAGGTGGTCCCCAGCTCTCTGCTTCTGGAGTTCACCCTGAAGGAGCTGGCAGGTGGTGGCTGCTGCAGGCTGCAGAAGGGACATTTGGTCAGTGACTGACCATCCCCTTCTCTCTGAGGTTCAGAAGCAGAGCTCTTGGAGCAGGAAGTGCTCCCATTTCTCCTTCCACAACACCATCTTCTGCCTCTTGTTCTGCCCACATGTTCATGCCTCCAGCCTACACTGAAATGTTTTGAAGGTTCTTAATACTGGCTTGGCCATATTCTCAAACCAGGCCTTTACATTTGAACGTGGCCTTTGGCCCCTACCTAGTGACGTTCACTATAGTCCCCCACGTCAGCAAGTTTCTTCAGGGCCAGTGATATCGCTCAGCGGCACGGGCACCTGCTGGCGCACAAGGTCCTGAGGTCTACCCCTGGAACCCACAAAAAAAAAAAAAAAGCAAGTTTCTTCAATGCATAGCTACTATTTTCCATTTATAATAAATAAACTTACAGGGAGACACTTTGAGTTTACCTGTTTCTTGCGAAACACTCTTCCCCCATGGAGCATGCATAATGACTCTTGCTTGAATCTATTTTTACTACAACAGTTTCTAAATTTTTTTCCAATTTCTTCAGTGCTACTGCATGATTAGTCATCATTCTACTCTATGGCAGAGCTTTCATCTTCTTCCCATTCATTTATTAATTTGTTTTCTATTTATTGTCAGTATGGAGCCATGGATTCTTTTTTTTTTTTTTTTTTTTTTTTTTATGTGGGTACCGGGTTTCAAACTCAGGACCTTGCACTTGCCAGCAGGCACTTGTGCCACTCAGCCATCTCACTGGCCCACGTTTTTTTGTTTTTAATCCATCATGGTTTTTACTTACTTTGATGCTCAAATTACCACAGATTTTGCCAGTAAGTAAGAGCCCCTTCAATTTTAAATATACCCTCATTTTTGGCATTCTTACTTATTTTCTGGTACAATAAGATAGTCCAGGCTCAGTTTGTATTTTCCTTACCCCAGCCTTTGAATAAGCCATTTATCATACATCTGATAAAGGATTACTGTCTGGAATACATAGAAATTTCTTATGACTCGACAACAAAATAACCCCAAACAGCCCAACTTAAAAATAGGCAAAGGACTTGAATAAACATTTCTCCAAAGAAGATAGACAAATTGCCAATAAGGAACTGGAAAAAACAGAAAGATCTCCAACATAACTAATCATTAGGGAAATGTAAATCAAACCGTAAAGAGACTCCTCCTAGTGTCCATTAGGGTGGGTAGTATTTTTTAAAAAGAAAATTGGTAGGGCCGGTGAGATGGCTCAGCGGCGTACACGCCTGCCTGGCAAGCGCAAGGACCTGAGTTCGACTCCCGGAAGCCACATATGAAAAAAAAAAAGGGTCAGTGATATCGCTCAGCGGCACGGGCACCTGCTGGCGCATGAGGTCCTGAGGTCGATGCCTGGTACCCACAAAAAAAAAAAAAAAAAAGAAAGAAAAAGAAAATTGGTGAAGATATAGAGAAATTGAAATTCTTATTGTGGTGGTTAGGGTGGAGTGTCAACTTGATTGACTTAGGAACTGATGGAGTACCCATCTAGGTGAATCTAAGTGTGTCATGAAGATGTGGCCTTGGGGTCTATGTCTGGTCCCTGGCCCCTTCCTCTCTGGCACTGTTTCTTTGCTTTGCTTCCTGACCATCAGGTGCTAAGCATTTTCACTCTGTCAAGTGCTTCTGGCATGATGTTTCTGCCTTGGACCCAGAGACCATGAATGGAATTCCCTTAAAACATAAGCCAAATTAAACCTCTCCTCATCTAAGTTGTGGTGTTGGGTATTGTGTCTCAACAACAGAAAAGCCGACTAATACACTTGTACACTGTTGATGGGAACATAAAATGATACAACTACTATGGAAAACAGTATGGCAGTTCCTCAAAAAATATTAAAAAATAGAACTACCGTATGACCCAGTAGTTTCTCTTCGAAGTATACACCTCCCAAAATTTACAGCATATTCTCAAAAAGATGTGCACACCAATGTTCAATGCAGTGTTACTCACAATAGCAGACACAAGCACCCCTGAGGTCTACCAGTATGAATGGATAAACAAAATGTAATACATACATACAGTGGGATGTTGTTTAGGTTTTAAAAGGAAATTCTAACACCTTTCACAATGTAGATGACCTTTAAGACATGGCAAGTGGAATAATCCAGTCAAAAAATGACAACTATTGTATGATTCCACTTAGATGAGATACCTAGACTAGTCAAATTCATGTAAGCAGAAAGTAGAGTGGAGGTTCCTAGGGCCTGGGAACATGAGGTTGTATTTCAGTGAGTACAGAGTTTCAGTTCTTCAAGATGGAAAGAGTTCTGGAGGTGGATGATGGCGATGGTTATGACAATGAAAATGTACTTAATGCCAATGAACTACCTATTGAAAAATGATTGAAATGGTAAATTATATACTATATACTTTTACCAAAATAAAACTTTAAGCATTTCCCCCAGAAAGTTACTTTATTCATTTGAGACAGATTTATTTGTTTACCGTTTGCATTTAGTTTGGGATTTTCCATAATCTTTGTTATAGTTTCATGGGATATTAACATGAATTCAAAAGTCAGAGTTGTATAGAAAGGCATCCTCATCTGAGGCATAGTGATGCACAGCTGTAATCCCAGTACTCTGGGAGGCTGAGACAGGAGGATCACAAGTTTGAACTCATCCTGGGCAACTCAGCAATTTAATGAGACCTTGTCTCAAAATAAAAACATAAAAAGGACTGGGAATGTAGCTCAGTGTGAAGGACTTGGACTCAATACCAAGAACTGCAAAAAAGAAATGGGGTTGAGGGAGCATCCTCAGTGAAATGCTATGCTTTCCCCAGGCTTTCAATCCCAGCTTCTCATCTTCATCCCCTAGGTAACCAATTTCATCACATTTTGTATTATTCCTGTTTGTTTTTGCAAAATTATAGAGATATGCTTATGTTTTCTTATTTTCTCTTCTTTCTTTTGCAAAAGTTAACATACTACATCAATTCTTCTTCACTTTTTACTTAAAATATGTTCTAGAAATTTCTTTCTTTAAGGTCAATGAGATTTTCCTCACTCTTTTTTCTGAACACTGGTTCACACACTCTATAGTGAACATATCCCAGAGCTTACTCAACTATTATTTTTCTTATATATCTTTCTTTTTTCTGTGGGTACCGGGGGTCGACCTCAGGACCTCAAGTGCCAGGAGGTGCCCATGCTGCTGAGCGATATCACCGGCCCTTTTTTTGTATGTGGGTACCGGGAGCCGAACTCAGGATCTCGAGCTTGCCAGGCAGGCGCTTATGCCGCTGAGCTATCTCACCGGCCCTGTTATATATCTTGATGCTTCAATTATTTCAGATTTGGTCCATAAACGCCATCTCCTATAGTTGAGCATTTAGGTAATATACACAATTTCAAAATTACAAATTATGCTGAAATGAATAACTTTTGTGAGTGCATCTTTATGTTGTTAAAAATGTATCTGGAGGGTAAGTTATTGGAAATAAAATTCATAGATTATAAATTCTAAGTATTATCAAATTCTCCATCATAGTGTAATATTTTATATTCCAACAGCAATGTATGAAAGTGCCTCTTTCCCTGCAGTCTTACTATAAATCCACCAACTTTGTCAAGATTTTGTATTTTTTGGCAACCTGAGAGGTAAGAAAAAAAATTAAAGTTATAAACTTCAAATAAGCAAGATAAATTCCTAAATGTCTCTCTACAGTTAAGAAAAGAGATTGTGAAAGTTCATGCTTCCAGTTCCAAAATCTGAGCCATATGCCTCTGTAGGTCTGTTTCCATCAATTTTGTTTAATTATATTTTATTAGTCCATGCTAATATTACATGATGATGGGGTTTATTTTGAAAGTTGGTTCACACATTTTGTGTATCTTCATCAATTTCAATCCCAATTTCCAACTCTGCTTTTCCTCCCCGCCCATTTTATCCTCTTCTCCATCTCCAGAAATGCACAACTGGTTTCCTGTCCTCTCTCCTTTATTTTATTTATTTGTTTATTTGCTTTCTTAGGTTTCTCATATGAGGGAAAACACATGATATTTAACTTTCTAAGTCCAGCTAATTTCACTCAGCATAATGGTTTTTAGTTCCATCCATTTTCTTGCCAATAACATGATTTCATTCTTCTATAAGGCCGAGTAATAGTCCAGTGTGCACACAATTTCTTTATCCATTTATGTGTTTGCATACTTAATAGCTTAGTTATTATGAATTGCAGTGCTATAAACATAGGTATGCATATTTTACTATAGTAAGAATTCTTTCAGGAACAGACCCATTAACATTTTTAAATTTGACTATAGATATCATATTCTTACTTCTTTATGTGTCTTATACTTTTTAAATTTTATGTTGTATATAAAGAGTAGAGACTGAATCAAACAATATTTTTCTCAAATATGGTACACTTTTTTTATCAGGCAGGTAAGGAGAGAGGAGGATCTTTTTGATCTTGCTGGAGCTATGTGGGAGTGGGTAGCAGCTCTGGTTAGTCTCCATTCATATCTGGTCTTGAAATAGATGTCAACACCCCTCCTCCAGCAGGGCACTGCAAGGGAGTCACCAGTCCAGGTGCCTAACAGTTTTGCATCTGTATTTGTCAGCTTTCCCATCACTTAACCAAATATACATACCTATGTTAACAGCAGTGCAATTCATAATAGGTAAGCTGTGGAAGTCTATAAACACATAAATAGATAAACTATATACTTACCGGAATATTACTCAGCCTCATAGAAGAATGAAATCATGTTATTGGCAAGAAAATGGATGGAACTAAAAACCAATACTAGACACCGACTGCTTAAAGGAGGAGAGGTTTAATCAGGCTTGGGGTTTCAGGGGATTCAGTCCATGGTCAGCTGACTCCAAGGCAGAAACATCATGACAGAAGGGTGTGATGGAGCAAAACTGCTTAGTTCATAGCAGCCGGAAAGCAGAGCAGGTGAACAGGGTCAGAAAGGAAGGGGCCAGGGACCAGACATAGACCTAAGGACGTGCCTGCATGACCCACACAGACACACCCGAAGTGTGCTCTACTAATTTATTAGGTGTTTTGAATTCCAATGAAGTTGACATCTCAGGATTAATGGTTACAGTATCCAAGTATTCAACCAAATGCAGGTCAAAAACACTCAAAAAAAAAAAAAAAAGGTATCCATACTGAACACGTACACATTATTTTTATTATTATTCCCTGAACAATACTATGACTATGTATATAGCAGTTACATTGTATTAGGAATTGGAAGTAATCTAGGGATGATGTAAAATATATAGGAGGACATGTACAGATTATATGCAAATACTACACCATTTTATATAAGGGACTTGATCATTCTTGGTTTTGGTATCAGTCAGGTATCCTGAAACAAATCTCTTATGTACTGAAGGTCAACTGTATACTACAAAACTGTGAGATCTCTCTCTCTCTCCATTCTAGCTTCTTATACAATGGAGCAGCTGATCTCTTTGACCTTATAGAAGCCAAGATGATCTTATACAGCAGAAGCTGGGGTTCTGATTTAATTAATTCACCTTCTAGTTTCCAGCATTTGCGAGGTGAGGTTGGGCCCTTCCAACCTGTGACACAGGCACAATGAGACCGAGAAGCATTTCCAGCCACTGTTCATTCAGCAAAAACAGGAGAGAATTGTTGGATCAAAGGAGCTGACTTTCCATTCAGAGCTTGTGTTAGTTTTCTGTGGCCACTATATCAAGTTGCCATAGATTTGCTGACTTTTATCTCCGTGTTTCTGTAGCGCTGAAGTCTGACACAGACCTCACTGGGCTAAGAGCAAGCTGCCAGTGGGTGCATTCATTTTTGGAGGCTGTACTGGAGAATCAGCATCCTTGCTTTTCTAACTTTTAGAGCTACATCCCTTGGCTCACAGCTTCATTCTCCATCCTCAGAGCTAGCAGTTTCAATCTGAACATGGCAATCATCTCTCCCCTAATTCCCTCTGCTAATTCTAAGGACCTTTGTGATTACATTGAACCAACTAGGATAACTCCTCATCTTACAGTCAGGGTTTGAAGTACCTTAATTCCATCTTTCACCTAATCCCCTTTGCTATATTCACGAGTCTTATGGATTTGGACATTGAGTGTCATTGATCTATCCACCCTAGGTCTTTCTCAGATTCTAGCCCATCTTGCCATTCTACATTAAACCTCCTGCTGGTTTCTGCTTGTTGTGAGAAAGATTCCCACAATAGGCCCATTTCCTTAATTGTGTCTCAGATTGAATTCTCTGCAGGCTGTGTCAGAAATGGAGTCTGGTTCCCAGGATGTTCACAGAAAATACTCTTGGGGTCAGAATTTGGGAAGGAGGTGGATAGGTGACCCATGGCTGTTCTAACAAAGTACTGCAAACTAGGTGGCTAAAAACAATACACATTTATTCTTTTGCAGGTCTGTAAGCCAAAAGTCCAAACTCCAGATGGAGGCAGGGCTGAGCTCCCTCCAAAGGCTCTATAACACCTTCTACACCCTGTTCTCTTTCAGCTGCTAGTTCCATGACATCCCTTGAACTGTGGCAGCTCACTCCAGCCTCTGCTCCCATCTTCACACATCCTTCTTCTCCTTTCCCCTCTGTGTTTCTTATTAGGACATTATCACTGGATTTAGGGTCTGCTCAGATCATCTGGGGTAACTTCACTTCAAATCCTTAAAACAGTTACATCTTTAATGACTGTTTGTCTAAGTAAGTTAACATTCATAGGTTCTGGGGCTTAGCTGGTGGACATCCTGTTCCAGTCAGTACAGGAGGATAGAAAGCGGGGTTCGGCAGAAGGGGAAACTGAGCTCATCTACAGGCCCAGCAGCCTCAGCAAGCCACATGGAAAGCTCTAGAACCAAAATGACTCATCCCATTTCCTCTGTGTTGTGCAGAAATACCCAGACCTTTGTATTCCTGATGACTCAATAGATGATTGGCCTCAAGTCCATCATGATGCAGGCCGCCCCTGGGAGGTCAAGGTATCTCTCTGCAGCTAAGGCAAGCCCAAAGGGCCAGCAGCACTCCCATCATGGAGCCAACTGCCAAGAATCTGGACATTGCATCTTGTTATCCATCGCCATCTACTCTTGTCCACTCAGACCCACTTCTCCATACTCTTTGTCTCAAAATATGATAAAAAGCCCACCAAGCTTCTGACCTGGCTTCTACCACTCTGGACTCTTGTCATTCACACGACTATCAATGGTCTTAATCCTTTCCAGCTTCCCACCAGCCATCGTCTATAGAGGAGGGCCACCACTGAGCTCCTTGGTGATGTCAGTATGTTCCTACTATGACCCGGGTAAATGTAGGATCTCTCCCAGGCCTTCCGTTAGGCAGGAGCACCTGGTGAGCTTTCTGGCTTTGCCTGGTATATGCACTTTGGCATCCCTCTTTGGCAGCCAAGTCCTTTAGTCTTGTCTCCCACTGCCCACCTCTGTGCCCCCGCTCCTGGGGGCCATCCTACCAAACAGGTTGAGAGCCTGCCAGGCAGTTAGACCCTGGGTCATGGGAGACTGCAACTAAATTACAAATCCTCTATTACCCAATCTTCTGCTCTGTAGCCCCTTTATCAAATGCACATGGAACCCAGTCCCAGGCATGTTCCCCAATCCTCCCAGTACAGGCAGTCCAGGACTTGCAGCTCCTCTATGATGTGGGCCTTTCCCTCCCTTTTCAAGCTGCCATGTCCCTGCCTGAGACATCCTGTGACTTCTCCCCAGTTCTAGGTCTATGGGCACAGAAGGATGCTGGGGAGAAGATCCTGGAGGGGCACTTTAAAGGCTCAGAACTTCCAGAGAAACTCACAAATCAAAGACTTTCAAACATTTCAACCTAGATTTCCCTGTCTTATGTGTCAGCGTCTCCTTCTTCCCCAGCCAGAGCTCTGACCTGGGCCTTGCAGGCCTGCATGGCTGGGAGTTCAACCTTGGAGCTCTGTTCCTCTGATAGCAAAGTCCTGGGCCTCATCTTCAGCTTTTACTTTTCTCCCACTGTGGGACACTTTGCAGAAAATTTTTGCTTTCTGCCAAGAAGGTATCCTGATGTTCATACTGGTCTTTCAATTGCAAGTTAATTACTTTGAGTCTTTCCTTATGTTTTTGCAGAATATCAAATGAATTTAGTAATGGGCATGTAATTCCATCTTCTTTGTAGTTACTACTTCCCATACCTCTCAAAGGCTAGCTGATGAATGTCCCAGCTAGAGCTGTTCCTTCCATGGTACCATTAGCATTCATCGCTATCACAGGATTCCATAACTGGACTGTGAGCACAAGTAGCACAAACTGTGTGCTACTTCTCACCAGCGACAAGGTCCTCCTTGCCAGGTAGGCAGAAGGTAATCAGGCTCCAGAACTCCACTTGAATATTCACTTACTTGGATGCTCCTGGCATTGACTGTCACAGGCAGATCGGTCCAGGCAGAGTCTCTGGAAGGTCTCGGGGAAGGTGGTGTAGAGGAATCAATACCTGTGGAAGGGAGGAGACGGGGCAAATTCAGATAGGGAGAGAAAGCGACCCACGAGGCAAACTTCAAAAGAAGTTTTGGAATTAAATGTCCAGTCATGGTTTCCTCAAGTTGGACCAAAATGTCTCAAATGTCACTGAATAAGGGCCACCCCCAGAAGGGCATGACTTTGAGTGAATTGGTTTTCTATAGCTGAAGCAACCCCTGCCAGCTGTGAATCACAGTGTGTCTTCTGATAGTTTTTTCAACAACAGAGCTAACAGGCCATTCTTCAAGGTAATTTTTGGTGGCACCTTTATGCCACCAGGCAGAGCAACTATTCCCACATGTGTAAATGGCTGCTGATCATTTTGCACCCAGATAGCTTGCCCTGCCCTGCAGTGGGCATTATTGAGACATCACTGTGCCCACAGTTCTTCAATATCATTAAAAAAGGAAAACTTTTTAGTTTACTGTGCTATTCTTTGGGTAGGAACAAAGTCTACTCAGTACTAAAACCCATCCAGATATTGAATTCTTAATTTTTTTTTTTTTGCTTAATCTTTCAATTCTGGAATTTCCTTTGTTTCTTCTTTATAACACCCACTCTGTGCTGAAATTGCCATCTTGTTACTGACTCGCGTGAGTGAATTAATCTGGTCTTTCCCCACATTTTTCTATCTTCCTCTTTCTTCTTTTTTCCTGCATCCCCTTTTCCTTCCTTTTTAAAAATTTCTTACATGCCAGGTTACTTTTGATTCAATAGCAGACATTGTGTGATACATTGTCAAGACAAATTGATACTGATGACATCTCGCTCCAAATGGAATTTGCTTTTGCTCTGGGTGAGCAGTTAGAGGAAAAAAGGTCACCATCATTCCAACAAAGACTGAGCTCAAGTGCCTATGACATTTTTAAGATGAGCAGTTTATGATTAACCCTCATTTGGAGACCTATCCTTTGCTGTTCCCAAGTAGATGCTGAAGGTGTTTACCAGCTTTCTTCTACCTTTGCGGCTCTGTATTCTTATTGTTGTACTCCAGCTTTGTAAGACTTCTAGAAGTTCTGCAGAGCATTTTTCTCCTCAAGTTTCACTTTTATCTTCAACTAACTAACCTTCTAATTGCCTTTCAATCAGCAAAGCCTGAAGGGAAAATAATTATGCCAAATGTCAGTCTCTACTACCACTTTTCCTTAATTGAAGGGATCTTGCTTCCTGGCATACCTGTTGCTTTTGTAGTTCTCATAGGCCTTCAGTAGTGTGTGTGTGTGTGTGTGTGTGTGTGTGTGTGTGTGTGTGTGTGTGTGTGTGTGTGTGTTGTGTTGCTGCACACACATGTTAAATTCTCTTCAGCTTTCCACACACTCTTAGCAGGATGATTAATCTAATACAAACTATCCCATCATTGCCAAGAGCACAATTCCAAACTCTTATTTTGCAAATTTGTGTTATCAGTATCTTCTTTTTATGACAGAAAACAGTTCTGGAGAACTTCCTTCTGTTCTTTGAGTTATGTTTTTATTTATGCTGTGCTCCGTTCATCTTTTGCTTGGAAGATGTCCCACTTTTACCTATTTTGCCTGTAATATGTTCACAAGTTACGGTTCTATTTAATTTCATCTTAATTATGCTTTTCTGGCCCTTCTTGGCTGTGATATAATGTGAGTGATTTTTTGACATTCTCACTGCTCTAAAATAATATGATTTCTTGGCTTTCTTCCCATTGTATCTGGGAAGAAATTTTTCTTCACTCTGCTTGTTTTTGTTCCTCCGAGTCCAATCTGAATACTGAGTTCATGTTCAATCTGCTTTTCTAAAGCTGGAGGAATTGTCAAAGGGTGAGAGAGCAAAGGCTCTGTGCCTTGGTTCTTCACTCATTCAAAAAATATTATTTTCATTGTCTTCTGTGTACCAGGCATGAATCTTAGCACTTGAGGCCCATCAGTGGACAAAAAACCTTGTCTCTGTGTCTTATATTTTAGTGGAGGTAATCTTCACCATTAAAAGGCAGCTGAAGCCTGATATAATAGCTAATGCCTGTAATCCCAAGCACTCTGGGAGGCTGAGGCAGAAAGATCACAAATTTGAGTCCAGACTGGAGAATTTAGCAAGATCCTGTCTTAAAAACAAAAACAAACAAACAAAAAAAAAAGTGGGGCTAAGGACGTAGCTCAGTGCAGAGAGCCTGGGTTCAATCCCCAGTAACACACACACACACACACACACACACACACACACCATACCACAGCTGAGCTGGGCTTCAAATCCGGTCTACCTGGCTCTGGAGCTCACCGTGCTCTGTGGCCTGCCCCAGAGTCCAGTGATGACAGAGTCATTAGAAACTTCAGGGTGGGCTGGTGAGATGGCTCAGCGGCATAAGCACCTGCCTGGCAAGCGCTACATCCTGAGTCCGACTCCCGGTACCCGCATATATAAAAAAAAAAAAAAGAAGAACCTCAAGGCCTATGATGACCACCAATGACCTGGTGACCATCCTTTCATGATATTTTTGTCTTTATATACAAACACATACACATATGTGCAAAATCAAGGGCCTTATTTTGGTCATTAGCTTTATCCCTGCACATCTCGCATTTCGAGTTTGACAGCCCCATAATGTTCCTCCATGTCCACTAGTGGGGCTCATCCTGGTTCTTCAATGTCTGCATGATGTTCCCTAACCAGATGGACTATTGCCCTGTTCATCGGTTTTCACCTTATCTCCAGGGTTTTGGTTGCCTTAATTATACTAAAATCAACATCTGACTACATACTTCCTTTTAATTGGTGTTTTTGTTATTATATTTTATTAATACATGTTAATATTACATAAGGTGGGGTTTGTCTTGGGAAGTTGATATGTGTATTTAACATGTCTTAATCAGTTCTAATGCCATTACCAACCCCCTCTTTCTCTCCTCCTACTGATCCCCTTCCCTGGGTCCAGAAATCTACCTCTGTTATCTCTTTCTTCTATTTGTCGATGTATTAATTTATGTAATTTTTGAGTCTGTCATATATAAGAGAAAATACATGCTATTTAAGTTCCTGAGTCTGGCTAGTTTCACTTAACATAGTGGTTTCTAGCACTCCCCTATTTAGAGATTTCCAGGAGTTAGGTTGCTTGTTTTTTTTTTGGTTTTTGTTTTTAACAGATTCCCCAAGATTGTTCTTGTCAAAGGCTGAACAAGTCACCTGTCCCTCTGCAGTGAATGAGCACCCCACTTTCCTGACAGTCTCACCAGGTGGGCGAAATCCCTTTCTAATTTTTGCCAGTACCATTGACATACACTGATAATTCGTTGTTAGTTTAATTTGGTTTTCCCTTCACTTTGAGGAAGCTTAAAGATCTTTCCTTGCTCTCCCAGACCATTTATCTTCGTACTTCTGTGATCTTCTGTTTATATCTCTGCTTGTTTTGCTATCAAGTCATCTTTTTTGGTTATAATTTGTTATAGCTCTGTGTACTTACTACACTCTTTGCTCTCTATATCCATTGCAAAATTTTTTCCAATCCGGTATTTGTACTTCAGTTTTGTATTTATGTCTTGCTTTTTAAAACATCTTAATGCTTATAAAATCAAATGACTAAGTTATATAATAGTTTATAGGTTTCCTGCCTCACCAATATCCAGTATAAATATATGGTCTCCTACATTTTCTTTAGATGTTATGGTTTTATTCTTTGTTTTTAATCCATCTGAAATACATTTTGAGTAGAAGATGAGAAGCAGAAATCATATTCATTCTTTCCCAGTGCATACCTAAATTTGCCAGTGTTATTTATTAAATAAAGCACTGTTTCCTGATGAGTTGAAGTATATTTTCTACATTAAATTCCCACAGGCAGCAGGATCTATTTCAGGGCACCCAATTCTACATAGTTCCATTTATTCTTTTGCCTATTCCAATGATAATATTATGCTGCTTTTATTACAGAAATTTTGCCTGTTTAATATATTAGAAGGTCCTCTTTTTCACAATTTTCGTGACTATTCATAAACATTTATTCCTCCGTATAAACTGAAGCTCATTTAATTCAATTTAAACACATGCAGCAGGCTTGTAATTTAGATTGCCTTCCATTTCTGTATTAAAGGGGAAATTTGTGTTCTTATGACATTAAATGTTCCCATACAGGAATTGGCACATCTTCCTGTTTATTTGTGTTTTATTTTGTGCCCTCATATGGAACCAGCCACCATATACCCTCGTATGAAGCCACGAAGGGTAGTGTTGCCAGGACTTTTCCACCCAAGGCCACCTGGAGATGCCAGGAAATCTTGGAATGCCTTTCACATTTGGTACATGAGGTCCCTAATGGTGACTTTAATTGAGCTCGTCCTGCACTCTCTTGCCTCTTTGAAGACCTCTATCCATTCTCACCTTTCATCCATTCTTTGGGCACAGCTGCCTTCCTGACACCTGCCCTAATGTTCCCAGTCACTGCACTCTCCTGGTCCTGGTCACATGGTCATGACCATCCCCTTCTCCACAGCTTCCTCTAGTGTGTGCCGTGGGACCTGCAGCTCCTCACACTGAACACATTCTCATGATCCTTATAAGGTCCCGCATATCCAGAAAAACCCTCACTGTAAGACTGAAGGTCTATCTCAGATAAAGACCCTCATCCAAAACGTATATAGACTAAGCCCCTGCCCACATTACAACATCTCAAATCACCTCCCTGCCTCCATGTTACTGTGGTAACCCATATTTTCAGCCTTCTGCCAGACAGGCTTTTGTGTAAGAGGGGCAGGCAGCTGTCACTCTGATTCTCCTCTTCAGAAGGCGTTTCCTTAGTCTTCCTTCAAGGTTCCTGGCATCTGGTCCTCTAGCACCCGCCTCTAAGTGTTCTGACAAGTCCCGGTGTGCTGGTGTGTCCCACATGTCACTGAAATCACCATCTCCACTGACATTAGCCACAGCCAAAGTAAAAGCAGCTCTACAAAATAAAACAATCCACACCCCAAAATAGAAAAAGCATCCAAAATACAGTCAGCCCTCTGTATCCACAGCTTCCCCATCCACGACCAAAAACACTCAGGAAAAAAATTGCATCTATACTGAATATTTACAGCCTTTTCTCTTGTCCTTATTCCCTAAGCAACAGAGTGTAACAACTGTTCACAGTGTTTTAGTTATCATAAGTCATCTTGTAAGAGCAAAGTTACAAAGTAGCAAACAGAAATTCCATAGCAGAAATTAGAAATCAATTAGTAGCCTCTGACTAAGCTCCTGCTGACTGTCAGGAAGTTAGACTCAATTAGCCTTGATTGTCTGTGTTTCTAGAAGCTGCAGTTTCTAGATAACTCACTAGATCAGCCTGACTGAGTCCAGTTGTAATGTCTGTATTTTCCACCCCAAAAGGATATTTGTAGTTTTTCCAGCTTGCTTCAAGGACTTTGGGCCTGGAGCAGACCGGCCCACTCAAGGACACATTGAACTTTACCTACTTGGCTCAGACCCCCTCCTTTCCTTCCCAGAATGTTATAAACAATTCCTTATAAGTGAGAATACTTAGAATAAGCCTGGACCGGTGATACAGCTCAGCGGCATAAGCACCTGCCTGGCAAGCACGAGGTCCTGAGTTTGACTTCCAGTACCTGCATATAAAAAAAAAAAAAAATAGAATAAGCTTACCTGATAACCTTTGATTTAATTCATGTAACCAATCATGTAATAACCTGCAATCAGCTCCTACTTCCTGCTTGCTAAAAGGTATTTAAACTGAAGTCTAAATTAACTCAGGGCTAAGGCTTCGGACTTGGTTCCCACTAGCCCACTAGCGTCATAATAAAGTTGCCTTCCAGCCTCCTCAATGTGGAACATTTTCCTTTTGGTCCTGGTTTGTTTTTCTTCTGCAACAATCTAGAGATGATTTAAAGTGTACAGGAAGCCATGCATGGGTTTTATGCAAATACTGTGCTGTTATACAGGAGAATTCAGCATCTGAATTTGGGTATCCACGTGGGTCCTGGAACAGCAGTGTCACAGCCCATGCTAATCTTGAGTTCATTTATAACTACACACACATAATTTAGATGCATTACCAGTATGCATTTGCTCACGTGTGTGAGGCACTGTGCAGGGCTCTGGCAGCATCCTGGAGTACGGCAGATGTGGTTCTGTGTGGATGCAGCTCAGATAGACAGGACTGTGGGAGCCCCTGAGATCTACCCGATAACCTCACTAGTTAATAAATGCACATTCCAACTCAGCTAAGTGCTGCAGGAACAAGGAATAAAATATAGGAAGTTGATCCAGGCTTGCAGGACATGGCAGATTTCTCTGAAGAAGAGATATTTGATGTGTAAAGAATGTCTGGAGTTACCTAGGAAAGAAAGGGAGGAGTATATCGTGCAGCTGGGTCCACATACGGAAGGGCCCCCTGGTGCAGAGGAGGTGGCCGCTTTGAGATGCATGAGGCATTCAGGAGGCCTGGTCACTGGCAAAGATTATGGAGAAGCAGCCTGAGTTTGGTCTGGGCCCAAGCTGTCTGAGGGATGCTTGAGACAAATCAAGGGACAGGACTAAGTAGGTGCTTGGAATACGCATCTGGAGCTCAGAGGAAATGTCTGAGCACAAGATGTAACTGGATATAAGTAACTTGAAGATGATAGCTCTTAAAACCAATGCTCTTGAAAGCAGTTGCTGAGGAAGTACTGTATATGTTAGAAAAAAATTTAAAAAGTGAATCTTCAAGTTTAATAATTAAGAAATGAGTCTAGTGTGTATGATGGTGCATGCCTGTCATCCTAGCACTGTGTAAGGCTGAGGCAGGAGAATCTCAGGTTTGAGCCTAGCCTGGGCAACTTACCAACTTGGTGAGTCCCTTTCTCAAAGAAAAAAATTTTAAAAAGGGCTGGGATGTAGCTCAGTGTTCGGACCCTGGGTTCAATCCCCAGTACTGCTAAATAAACACATATGTGCATACATAAATGGGGTGGGAGGGGGGAGTCCATAATGTAGGTTAAGAAGAGGCAACAGCAGGTTAGAAGGGAAACCACAGGTCAAGAAAGTGCTAAGAAAAAGAGTAAGAGGCTGTTGATTTGGACCAGGCTCCTGCACTGGGCCAACAGACCAAACCAATACAGAGTTTAATCACAGTAACTGAGTTTTGGTTTGTTGCAATGAGGCCCTGAAGCCAATTAACTAACTAAGCTGTAGCCAACTGACTAGTTGAGGGGCCAGGCTGTGGCAGATTAGGTTGTTTTCTTGTCTTCATTTCCATTTGCTGTGAACACTGTCTGAGTGGGTTTCAGAACCTGCTCTGCCTCTCGAAGCTGCCTGAGATGCGCATCATGTCTTGCTTTGCTTGTCTTTGGTCACGTACACTCTGCTGAGTTTAACTGGACTAAGGGAAAAGGATGAGGAATTTTCCTTTCAGCAGTTTCACCGTGGTCAGCAGGACCTGAACTGGGAGCATCCAGTCACTGAGCACAAGGACCTTGGAGCCCGCTGTGCTGTTTCCTGCAGCCGGTGGGGATTGTGGGTAAGTAAATTCTCAGATTCTGAAGCTTCATGGATTTGTGTTTTGAGCTGATTTTGTTTGAGCAAGTTTTCAGGGCTGGACTGGGTTTAAAAAAAATTTATTGGTAAATATGATATAATTACACTTTGGGGGGTATTGGGATAGATAGATTGATTGATTGTATGTATGTATCTTGATCATTTTTGGTCCCCTGGGTTTGGAAGTCATGTTAGAACTAGGACTGGGTCCTGTAGGGAAGTCTCAGAACTTCCCTGAGACTAACTGGGTAACTTACTAGAAGACAGAATCACTGGTTTATCTGGGCTGGGGAGTCTAGAACTCGGCCTTCCAGAACTGCATTCAGTTATCTAGGCTGTGGGAAAGGGCATAACCTCGGGGTGCCATGAGAGAGTGTATGGACTTTGTGGAATCGGTGTGGCTGCCTGGGTCAGACAGAAACAGGACCGGGTCCAGGGTCGGAACGCCTCCGTTTGGAGCTCCAGCCAATTTCATGTATAAGAAATTACATGAAATTCCCAGAAAATGTATTTATTTTAGAGAAATGGTAATGGAGAATCTTGCCAGAACTAACTTAGAAGTACAGTGGCCACAGTGAAGAAGTTTTAATTTGGGCAAAATTATTCATTTGGGATATATCAGGAAAGGAGAGTCAACAAGTTCCCACAGGAGCAGTGGGAAATAATGGGTGCATTTTAAACACTCAGGCTTTTTGAAGACTAATGGGGTATGATTATTTATAGAAGTTCAGCCCTTAGGTCAGTGGGGTTTGCTTCTTTAACTACTTTCATGTCTTGGTTAAACTCTTAAGCTCATCAGAGTAATGCAAGCTTGTAAGCTATCTTAGTCTTCCTGTGAGATGTTTCGTCTGCCCTATTTGTTGATGGGCCTCACTCTGAACTAAGTAGTAATTTAGTTAAAGGAATATGTGCTAGGCTGGGAAGCTGCTGTTTTGTAGAGACCTATTTTTGGTGAAAGAAATTTACACCTGTGACAAAGTCTCCATTTACAAGGGTATCTCAACAGGGAGAGAGGAAGGACTGCCATTACAGGATTTTACGGTGGAGAAGGTGAAAAGATTTGGGTCAATATAACCATTTGGGTCAAGTCTCTCTCTTGACTATTTTGTTTTAAGGAAGATTCCTACTTATGTTTTTCTTTGTTGTGGTGGATATTTAGGCCTGAAATCTGCCATCTTGCTAACAATCATTCAAGGCTGGTCAAGAAAAGGGCAGGCTCCTTAGACTCAACTGTCTTGCTGAAATGAATAAAATGGTTGGGTGTTGAAGAAAGTATCTTTGGAGTGAGTGATTTTTGAAGAAAGATGAGTGGACCCCAAGAAGAATAGATGATAGTATGTAATAAGGTCTGCCTGGGTATGGTGAAATTGCCTCTCCTGAGATAAACATGTTATCAGGAGACTGATAACAGTTGAGTTATTTTGGGGACTGTCATTAGCAGGTAAAGAGAATTCAGAAAGCTTTGCTCTGTTTACTTATTGGTAATTACTGGTATTATTGTAAAGCAAAATACTTGGGGTGGTATTTTCTGAACCGATTCAACAGCAAATTTTAACAAGCAGTTCAAGCATATGTAAGTGGCATGAAAGTTTGTGATTGAACTTGTCAGAAATCTTTTTAGGTCATGGAGTTATGTTGTGGTAAGTTGAGTGGTGAATGTTTATGAACTGTCTGGATCATTTCTAAGTAAATTAAAAGTACTGTACTAAAACTTTTTGCAGGATAAATGTAATTCTGTTTCATGGGACATTTCCTGACTACCTTTATGATTGAAGTACGCTCTTAGAAATTGTTCTGAAAATAGATGTTGATTTCTTTATTGAAAAAATATGGAGTGTATTTTGACTAATTGGAAAACATTAATAAATGACAAGCTGGTTGAAAGTGGTAATCAGTGCATGGCGTTTAACAGATATTTGAACGTCTGTATGTAACACATCCTGTTAGGGCAAGGGATAAAATAGCAAGCAAGATAGAGTTGCTTCCCTCGCAGAATATCACAGAAGAAACAGAGGCATACATAGAGTGTGAGTAAGAAAAAATAGAAATTTAGCAAGTATGTCAAGTACTATAAAGAAAAAAGAAAATTGTCCACTCTCTAGTATCTTCAAATACACAAATGGTTCCACAAACTCCTTACGTTAACCATTTTTGTTGATTTAAGTACCAAAAATAGTGCTGATCTCATAGGTTAATATTTGAAAAGTAACACATTCTTCCAATGAAACATCTTGTTTTTCTGTGGTACACAGAAGGTAAGTGTATTCAGGTCCTTCTGTCTATGTTCAAAGGGCTATATTACGAGGAAACATGAAAAAATATAAAATGATTCCTGTCTGCAGAATGCTGATATAAAACAGTTCAAAATTACTTTCTAAGTTTTCACTGGAAAATAAGCTTATTAACAGTTTAATTTTAATATCTGATAATTAAAACTAGAAAAAATAACTCCTTATGCAAATGAAAGTAAGACATGTTTTTGGTAAGTCAAGCTATAGGGCACAAAAGATGTGTTTTTTTAAACAGGAAAAGAGAGTAATTTCTTTTTTGCCTAAAAGTAGAAAGAATGTTACAAAATGAGAAAGGAAAAATATAAGACAAAAAGGTAAATGAATAAGAAGATTGTAGGTTTGCAGAAGATGAAAGAAATCTTACATGATTAAAGTGGATAAAATTAGAAAGGAATTGTTTATAAGTTTTTTATCAGAATTGAACATTAATATAAAAGTATAACTACTCAAAATTGCAATTTTATTCCTTATGTTAAATTTTTTCCTTCAAGAATTGATCTGTTTGCAGTAGGAAGCAGAGATTTATGGTCTTTTGGTTACTTGGGAAAATTGAGTCCTCGCTACTGGAGAGCTGAAATTGTTCCTAACACTATGAGGCTTTCCAAATTTGCCTTTAAAGCCTTTTGATTGTCATTTTATTTTAAATGAATGTCTATTGTTCACAATGACCTGTGATCTTTTGATCAAGGACTTTAATCCTCTGATATTTGGGACAAACATTCCAAAATCAAGTTCTAGACTATGTCTTTTGGCATTCAGTTGACTTTGGGACATTTCAAAGGGGGCTTTGGGATATCGGAAAGAGAAATACTGAGCTAATTAGGCTTCTTGAATATGTTAAATTGTACAGAAAGCATTGTCAGATAAAATGTGATGATAAATCTTCTGCGAGTTGTATTTATATGAAAGTGTTGTTAATATGAGTCCAACAAATTTTATGAAATTCATAGAAATTTGGTAGTCCTGAGGTAAAGCCATCAATCATAATTTCAGTTATTTAAAATACCTTATGCAACAGAAATACTAAGTTCCCTTGTTATTTGTGTGATATATTAATGAACTCATGTTTCATATTCAGGAAGAATCTGGAATATGAAGCTGTAGCTTTCGTCGTTGTCATCGGCATGGTTGTTATTATTGTTATTGTCGTTGTTACTGTTGTTGTTTCCTTGTCTGGTTTTGGTATCAAGATAATGCTAATCTCATAAAAAGAGTTTGTTAGACTCTCATTTCAATGTTTTTGAAAATTTTAAGAATTAGAAGTAGTTCTTTATATGTTTTATAGAATTCATCAAGATAGCCATCTGTTCTTGTACTTTTTTTAGATGGGAGATTTTTAATTACTGCTTTAAGATCATTACTTATTTTGGTCAGTTTAGGTTTTTTATTTCATCTTGATTCAATGTTGTTAAGTTGTATATTTGTGTTCAACAATTTATTCATTCTTTTTAGGTTTCCCAGGTTTTTAGCATATGACTAATTGTGTCATATGACTATTATCCTTTTTGCATAACTGTGTTATCAGTTATAATAGCTCCTCTTTCATGTCTGATTTTACTTATTTAGGTCTTCTCCTTTTTTTCTTGGTTAATCTAGCTAAAGTTTTGCCAATTTGTTGATCCTGTCAAAAGAACACTTTGCTTTTTAAATTATTTATTCAGTTATTCATTTTAGTTTTTATTTCTGCTCTTTCTTTCTATTAATTTTCTGCACTTTCTTTCTATTAATTTTGATTGTGCTAGTTCCATGCTTTTCTAAGTCCTTGAAGTGTTTTGTTAGGTTGGTAGTTTAAGACCTTTCTATTTGTTTAATGTATGAATCTATTTTTATATTGTTCCCTCACAGTACTGATTTAGCCGTATCCACAGATTTTGATATGTTATATTGTACTGTAATTTTCATTTGTTCCTAGAAATTATTCAATTTCCTTTTTAATTTCTTCAGCTACCATTGGTCATTTAGGAGCATGTTATTCAATTTACATGTATTTGTATACTTTCCATTCTTCTTGTCAATTTGTAATTTTATTGTCCTGTGGTCTGAGAAGATACATAATATGATCTCAGTCTTTTTAAATTTGTTGAAACTTGATTGGTGATCTGACATATGATCTATTCTGGAGAATGTTCTCTGTTCCAATGAGAAGAATGTGTATTTTGCTGCTGTTGGATTAAATGTCGTGTCCATCTGCTGTACAGTATGGTTCAGTAGATGTTTCTTTGAGTTTTCTGTCTGAATGATCTATTAGGGAAAGTGGGGTGTTGAAGTCCCCAACTATTTTTGTATTGGAGTCTGTCACTCACTGCCTTTATATATAATATTTGCTTTATGTATTTGAGTGGTCCCAAGCTGGGTGCATATATAATTGTTATACATTCTTGCTGATTGATCCTTTTTTCAATATATAATGACCTTCTTTGTCTTTTTATAATCTTTAGTTTAAAGCTTGATTTATCTGAGTGTAGCTTGCTTGCTTTTGTTTTCCATTTGCATGATACAGCTTTTTCCAATTCTTCACTTTTAGTCTATGTGTACAATTACAAGTGAAGTGAATTTCTTGTAGGTAGCATATAGTTGGGTTCTCTTTTTATAGATTTGGCCAGTGTATGTCTTTGGATTGGTAAGTTTAAACCACTTATATTCAAGGAATGTACATCTTTTGTCATCTTACTAACTGTATGCTCCTAGTTTTATAATTTTTTTTTTCATTTCTATGTCTACTGTTTTTGTGATTTAGTAGTTTTCTGTCATGCTAAGGTTTGGTTCTTATGTCTTTCTTTTTTGTATAGCTGTTCTTCTAGTGAGTTTTATATATTCATGTGTTTTCATGGTGGTTGTTATCCTTTCATTTCTAGTCTAAGACTCATTAAGTATTTCTTGTAGAGTTGGTTTTGTGGTGGTGATGAATTTCCTCTATTTCTGCTATCTTTGAAAGACTATATTTCTCCTTTATATTCGAAGGATGATTTTTCAGAGTATAATATTCTTGGTTGATAGTTGGGTTTTTTTTTTTTTTCAGTATTTTGAATATACCATCCCATTCTCTTCTGGCTTATAAGGTTTCTGACTAGAAATTTCATTGTAAGACTAATGGGCATTCCTTTATATGTGATTTGATATTTTTCTCTTGCTATTTTTAGGATTCTCTTTGTCTTGTACATTTGGCATTTTGATTTATAATACAATTTGCTAAAGGTTGAATCTAGATGGAGTCCTATGAGCTTCTTTAAACTCTATATCTATGTCTCTTTGAAGATTTCATAAATTTTGGCCATTAGTTCATGCCTTTCCCCTTTGCTTCACCTTCTGGAATTCCCATAATGCAAACATCTGTCACTTAATGATGTCCCATAAAGTCTTGTAGGTTTTCTTAACTCTTTCTAATCATTTGTTATTCTCCTTTTCCTCCTCCTTCTCCTCTTCTCCTTCTCCTTCTCCAGGTTAATTCGAGAGACCTATCTTCAAGTTCAGAAATTCTATTTGTTGTACTATGTTATGAAAGTTTTTATCATATGTTTTATTTTCTTGAGTGAAGTTTTTAGCTCCAAGATTTATGAGTTATATTTTATGATTTCTATCATTTTAGTAAATTCTCATTTACATTCTGATTTTTTTTCTCATTTCTTTGTATTGTTTATCTACATGACCTTATCTTACTAAGTTTTCTTAGGAGCATTATATTAAATTTTTCATGCATTCTTTCACATTACAATCCATTCCTGGAGAACTGTTGTTCTCCTTTGGAGGCATCATGTGTTCTTCCATGTCTCTCATGTCCCTACTTTGATGTGTGTGTGCATCTGGAGTGACATTCAATGCTTCAGATTTTAATAAGTAGCTTTCGTGGGACTTTTTAAAAATTTAAGTGGGATATACAGTGTCGGGTAGATGATTTGGGTTTAACTTTAGGGGAACTCAAAAATGTAGTCTCTGTGATTTCTTTGGCTTGATGGATGTTAATGGGGTCCATAAGTGCCTCAATAATCTAAACTGCAGCAGTTCATGAAGGTAGTTGCATGACTTGGCAGTGAACATAGGCTTCCAAAGGTATGTGTCCTCAGGCTACACAGAGTTCACCTCTGTTGAAACTGGGAATTGTGTCAGCAGTCTTCATTATCTCAGTGATACAGGATGAAGAGAGGACTGTCCTCAGGTCCCTGGGGCAAGCATAGGTGATGCCAAAGATTTCAGCACCATCTGCCATGGTCCCTGACCACAAGATATGAAGGAGACCTATACCAGGACCCTCAGGGTAAATGCAGGAGATGCATGACACTGTGCACTAGCAACCACAGTTGCAGAGCCACAGGACAAGATGAAACCTTCCCAGGGTCCCATGGGTTGAGGACAGGTGATACTGGGGTCTTTAGATCTAGTAATTGTGAATTCGGAGTTTTGTAATACAAAGGGGAACTTCCATAGATCCCATAGGGTAATTTGCAGTTGGTGCTGGACCTTGTAATACTATTAGCTACTTTCATGGAGATGTAAGACCCAGATGATGCCTTCTCCAGTTGCCAAGGGACATGAACAAATGGTACCAGAGCTTTGGAACCAGCAGCTGTTGTCCAAATTCTGTGGGCTCTGGAACAAACTTTCCCTAGACATCCTGGGGCATGTACAAGAAAGGTTTAGGCTTGTAGTGTTAGTATCCACATTCATGGAGATATAGAAAGAGGAGGGGGTTTTCCTAATCCCCACTGGCTAAGCATAAGTGATATTGGGGCTTATGGCTTTGATATCTATTGTCCTGGTTCTGTAGAACAGGGTTGAGAATGTCCCTACATCATGTTCTGGTGGAAATGATAATTGTGGCATTGGTTGCCACAGTCCTATAGAACATAGATAGGATCTTACTCTGGACTCCAGGCTTTCTGCACCACTAGCTGAAGTGCCAAGGCCATGGGCTATGAAGGAAAGCTTCTCTAGTTCCTGCTGGGTGAGACCAGGTACTCCTGCAGGTTGGGACATTTACTAGAATTGTGGAAAGTTGCTTTCCCAGCTTCCATTGGACAGGCATGAGTGAAGCTGGGACTTTGAAATAGTAGCTATTTTTAGCTGTGGGCTAGGAAGAAGATCTTTAGCTCCTGCATCAAGTGTGATGGGACTTGGATTTGTGGCTACAGCAGCCAGTTTATCCCAATGGAGGTAAATGATGGGCAGCCAGGAGTAAGGTACTTGAATTAATAGATGTGATTCATGCTGTGGTTGGGAAGAGTTAATTATCCTTTACTCCTGGAGATCACCTTTCAGATTGGAGCATTTCTCTCTTCTACCCTGGGATGCACAGCTGGTTTGATTAGTAGCTTGGGTGGGAGAAGTTATTTATGAATATCCAGCTCCCTCTCACTTGTCTCCTGTGCTGGCCCCTAACGTGCATTCTGATCTGCTCCTCTGAATTCTTCATGGGAAACTCTGTATCTGTTCATGCAGGAAAATGCATTTAATTATGCGACCCATGATCAGGAAGCTTCCTGTTGGCTGCATAGCTAAGTTACCATCTATAACAAAAAGTGAATACTCAATATCTTTCTGTCTTTCACCTTCTTCTTCAATTGGTTTAAAACTTAATTAGGGGAGAAGAGTGGAACTACTTATTGGCCCCCTCTAATCCAAAACCATAACTTTCAAAAATAGTAGCTTGAGAGGAGGGGAGAAAGTTATTACAGATGAAGTAATTAAAGTACAGAAAAACCGCTATATTGGATGATGTTCCCAGTATGTGACAAGATAGGAGATTAGCAACTGGGACTCAAAATCATTACTCAGTGGGAGGACTGATCATGAAGTCATGTCAAAAGTGTGATAAATCTAATAGTGTGAGTCTTCAAGGAGCAGAGTTGTCTTTTGCTTTATTTTGAAAAGTGGTGGTGTCTAATGTCTGGAAATGGCAATAGGGACAAAGAAGAAACCAACTCCATTTCCTCTAAATAGCTCAAGAACAAAGTCATGTGGAGTATCATAAGAGTGGTGGCAAAGTGAAAAATTAGCAGCCAGGAGAGCTTATGACTTAGCACTGAAGGACAAAACCAGGGATTTGCAGCAGGGTTTAGGCTAAACTGTTGCTTTCAGTAGTCAGGCATTCAGCATCACCATCCTAGGATGAGCAGTAAATGGACTCATTCCCAGAAATTTCAGTCCCTAGTTATGTGAACTGGGTGGTTTTCTAGTGAATGGTTTAAATCTAAACTGTCTCCCAAAAGTCTCATGTGTTGATGTACGGCTTTTGGAAGGTGACTGGATCATGGGGGTGCTGCACTCATCAGTGGGTTAATCCACTGATGAGTTCAGTAATTCATATGCTTTTAGGAGGTAGGCCCTGATT
Source organism: Erethizon dorsatum (assembly GCA_028451465.1). NCBI lineage: Eukaryota > Metazoa > Chordata > Mammalia > Rodentia > Erethizontidae > Erethizon > Erethizon dorsatum. The sequence goes on from CM051833.1 coordinate 30,922,146, forward strand.
GGAGGTGGGTCTCTGAGGGTGTGACCTGGAAGAGTGTATTCTGTCCCAACCTCCTCTCTTCTCTGTCTGCCTCCTCAATGCCATTAGGTAAGCAGCATTCCTCTTCCACACTTTTCTGCCATGCTGTTTCTGCCTTGGAGCCAGTTGACTATGGACTGAACCCTCAAAACTCATGAGGCAAAATAAATGTCTCCTTTAAGTTGCAAGTGTTTGGTGTTTGTCCCAGGGACGGGAGAGTGACTATTATGGTTTGTGTTTAGATGTCACCCCAAAGCTTCATGCAGTCATAGGTGGTGTTTTTCAGAGATGGCTGAATCTAGTGTGTGCAACGCTGGAATTAATTCATGGTGCAATGCTAGGATCCAGGTCACTAGGGTTAAAGGTGTGAGTGCTACCCACCCTGGCTAAGATATAACAGATAGAGCTGTGGGCATCACTTACTTGCTTGCTTGCTTTTGCTATCTTCTGCTTGCCAGGAACTTGTTCTACTCTGCAATGCCCCTCCACCAAGCCACCCTGCCTTAGAGCCAGCTGATTATGGACTGAAATCTCTACAAACTGTGAGTTAAATAAACCTTTCCTCCTTTAACTTTGGGTGTTGAGCATTTTGTCTCAGCAATGAAAGAAAAGTAACTAATTCAGAGCTTGTTACCAGAGAAATGGGGTCATTGCTGTGATTATACTTGACCATGTGGTTCAGGAGCCTTTGGGAATGGCTTGTGGGAAGAGTTTGGAAAGGTTTGGAGAAGATGGCAGAAAAAGTAGAGTTGGAATGCCTTGGGCAGTACTGTATGGGAGATTTTGGTCAGAGCTCAGAAGCCCAGAAGACTGATAGCAATCCTGCCAGTAAAGACCAGGCTCTGGAGGTTTCTGCTAGGAAGAAGGACTCCATTGGTTGTTGGACTCCAGACTATGTGTATCATGACTTGGTAGAAAGTTTGTTTGCATTTTGCTCATGTCCAGAGACTTTGCCTGAGACTGAGCTTAAGGGTGGCAGACTAATTAATCTGACAGAAGAAATTTCAAGGGAGTCTAATGTTGAGGAAGTGATATGGCTACTGTTGGGGGCTTTTAGCCAGATTTATGGTCAGAATCAAGAGCAAAGAGCTTAGTAGAATGATTTAAAATGTCAAGTTCAGTCAGAAAGGAAGCTCAGGTAAAGCTGTGGACTGCAAAGATAGAGCAGAGAAGATCTTGATTGCTGAGAAGGAAAGGGAGAATTTAAAAAAATGGCCTGAGGGCATCACTAGAAGCAGCAGGACTCCACCCTTTGCAGCCTCAAAATTGTAAAAGTGAAAGACTTTGCTTTGAGAGAAAAGCAGCAGAGCACCATGTTCCAGAATGGCAGTGGCCTAGGGATGTTGTTTCTCAGGATTTGGATCATAGGCACTTAACCCTACAGCTAAGAGAAAAGAAAGCTTGGCTATTGCTCCAGCTGGTGGCAGACCTTGGCATCATCCACATGGTGCTGGTTTCAGGTGCGTGGAGAATCCAAGAGTTGTGGGCTTGTGGGGTCAGGAAGAGTTCTGGGGTCAGGAAGGCTTCCACCAGATTTCAGAAGAAGGCCTGGGAGGGCAGTGTGTGAAGCTGTGTGAAGCCAAAGGTGCTGTGGAGACCCCAGAAGTTTGGAGAAGCCAGGAACATGGATCATCTGAGGAAAACTGCAAGGAGGGTGCAGCGCCCGCCCAAGAGAGAAGCCATGGGAGTGACAACCACTGGCATTGCCACTGGAGCAAAGCTACCCAATCCCTTTAGATTTCACAACTTGCCACAGATTGCCATGGATGCTGGAACTGTGGGATTTAATGTTTTCCCTTCTGGATTTGGGTCTTGCCTGTTCCCTTTCTTTTTGCTATCCCCCTGTTTGTAACTTTTAGAATGGAAATGCTATTTTGTGCCTTAAAGGACTAGGCATAGGAGTTCCAAAATCTGCCCTGTTAGTCATAAAACACCATGTACCAAAGTCATACCTGCAGGAAGAATAGGAAAAGAGAAATTGAAGTGCATTTTTTTAGTAGAGGTGAAGAAGATAGTATTATAAAGCACTAGCACAAGCGTTTCTGTTTTATTATAGTACTACCTTATGCCTGTCCCTTACCCATGTAGTTCACCAGACAAAACCTCCATTACTTCAGGGAAGTCATCATGTCAGAGAAAGCAAAGCAAACATCAAATTCCTAAATTCCAATCTTGTAGTAATTTATAGGCCCTCTGTAGCAGTAGAAGACTGTCTCTCTGACGCCTCTTTCCTTTCAACATCAACCTATGCTTCTAGAATCCAGATTCCTTCTGTTGTTTCCTGTTCTTTTCAAGCAGGTCCAGCAGAGTTAAAAATATAACCAGCTCATAAACCAGTCCTATGTCCTCTCTAGCTCATGTAGGGCCAAAACTGCATATTGGAACTGAGTGCTTTCTACTTCTTTTCTCTTTGATTGGACTTAAACATTTATTTGCCCAACATAATCTTCCATAATTTATCTTCTAGGGTTCTCCCCAATGTGAAAAATAATTGTATCAAGTTTTGAGTTTATTTGATCATCTATATCTCAAACAAATCTTACCCATCTCTATGCCTCTGGCCATCTAAATGAGGTAATTTTACCCAAGGAACATCCTCACCTGAATATCTGTCCTAGGCAGAGATTACATTATTATGGTCATGTCTGGCTTGCCTTAGTATGCTTTCCATCTACTTCTTACCTGCCTCTCTGAGCAATCCTGATTCCTATAAACCAAGTTTCTAGACACACCTACATTTTATTCCTAACTTTGGGTTTACAACAATAATATATTAGTTAATATAGGATAAGTTATACTGCAGTAACAAATAACCAAGCCTTAGTTACTTACAATGATAAATATTTTTCACTCACAACATATGTGTATTGTGAGTTGGCTATGGTTCTATTTCATTTTGTCTTCATCCTGGGATCAGCTAGTAGAGTAACATCTACCTGAAATATTACCAGGTACTGGGATGAAGAAGAGACATGGTAGATAACATATTATTTCTGGACCCTTTTATCCAGAAGTAATACATATTGGTTATACCCCTATTTCATTGGTCAACACAAGTCACATGTTCCCTCCTGAATTCATCTGTAACACTGTGAGATGCTCTTGAAAAAGCACATAAGGAAGGAAACATAAAATGTTTCATTCCAAATGATACACATGATCAGAATCCACATTAGCTCAGTCCTCATGTAATAAGACCAACAGACTTCTATTGATAAAATAAATTCTATCAACCACAGTGATTGAAACCACACTTTGGGTCAGGAATACTGTTGAATACAGTAAAGGGTTAAATTAATTAGCAATCCAAAGTCAAGTAGACACATGGGGAGGAGGAGGAGGTAAATCCAAGAGACTGTAGAAGCCACATGAATCCAAGAAGTAAGTCTCACCATGGTTCCCTTTTTGGCTCTGGATACACAATCTGAGGGTATTGATCCAGAGCCAGCTGCTGATACCCAGCTGTAATGAGCCAAAGGTCCTGATTGTCACACACTAGCGATCCAGTGCTTATGCAGAATGTAGCTGCTTTTGGCAGTTAATTGTCCCTGAATGCTGCCCTGGCTGAGAAACAGATTAAAGGGGAAATGTAGGAAACCAATCTATGAGTTCATCCCCAACCAGACAGCGAATGAGGATGAAAGACAAAAAGACACAGAGTTAGTTTAGAATGTGGGGACCAGGGGGCTGTGTCTTTTTGTCTTTTATCCTCATTCACACTCTGGTTGGGGACAAACTCATAGGCTGGTTTCCTACAAGTGGCACCCAAACAGGAACTTGAATAGGGACCCAGACAGGGACCCAAATGGGGACCTGGCACTGGGGAAAGTCTGGAAGGGAAAGTGCCTGTCAGGAAGGTCTGCCTGAGTGGAAGGAGTAGTAAGCAATGGGTAGCTCCACAGCAAAAGAAAAGAAAGAGAAACATGAGGAAAAGGGCCCAGGATAATAGGGCAAAAGAAAAGCAAAAAGAAAAGATAGGATGAGTGTGTATGGAGAACTTTCAGAAAAGAAGAAAAGTGAGCAAAAGAAAGGAAAAAACAGCCAGGGTAATGAGGCAAAAGAAAGAATAAAAGTGGGTGCATACAGAAAATTTTCTCAGCCAGGGTAATGGCGCAAAGTTCAGAGTTAAAACAAAAGTGAAAATTCAGAATTAAAATGAAAGTGAGAACTCAATTAAAATGAAAGTGAGAATTCAGGATTAAAATGAAAGTAAGTGCATCAGAATTAAAACAAAAATAAATATTTCAGCTAAACCTGTTGAAATCCCCAGGGGAATCTGGGAACCACTTCTCTTAGGAACTATGGGTTTATTCTTAGGAAAAAGTAGGTTGAACTTACAGGGTGTTGAAGTACTCCCTAGAATTACTGATTCAGACTATTTGGGGGAAATTCAGATTATGGTCCAGTCGCGTGATGTCTGGGTTTTTGAACAAGAGGGTTATATTGCCCAATTAATTCTTTTACCTGTTGTCAAGGCTGAAGCCACTAGTTGAGAACAGATTCAGGGGATCTGCCATGGGGAGATGTTCTTCACTCAGGAAGCCACAGGAAATAATAGGCAGTCCTGACTTGTATCAGTATTTTGTTGATCAGGCTTCAGACCCTGTATTGTTGAGATTAAGGGAAGATATTTTCAGGGACTGATGGATGCCACAGGGAATAATGGGCAGTCCCAACCTGTGTCAGTATTTTGTTGGTTAGGCTTTGGATCCTGTTGGAAAAAATTCCCTCAAACCTATACAGTGGACCCTCAAGTTACAACCAGCTGGACATACAAACAACTTGGGTTATGACTGGAATTTTAGTTTTAATTTACAACAAAAGTCTTGAGTTATGACCCAAATGTTGGCTGATTGGATTTCCAGATGGTCTCAGATACAGATTTAACCCTTAAAGAGTTCCAAAGGAACATTTCAACACCCTTTCCTATATGGAGTTAATTGAGAAACCTGGGCCAGTGTCTCTCTAAGGACCCTGAGATCTGCCTGTATACAGAAGAGAGACTTTGAAGGCTGTGTAGAGGAGCCTGAGCCTTCAATTAACAATCTGAGTTACAACCAGGGGAATGAATTGAGTTCGTGAGTCAAGGATCCACTGTATAACCGATTGGATGGATGATGTATTGCTTGCTGTCAATTCTTGGCAGCAGTTTACCCTTCCTTTTTATTAAACTGAATGGGCTTTGATGTAGCATAAGCTATGCATAGCCCCAGAGAAAATTCAAACTAGTTCCTCCGTGGTTATTAGGGAACCCTGTTGGTGTGGGGGCACAGGTTTGCTTGTATTGTTGCAGGAAGTAGGTGGATGGTGTGATGCCTTCTAGGAGCATGTGACCATGGAGAAATTCTCCCCATGACACCCCTGTGGAGGAACTTGACTCCGCTCTCTTCACTAGTGAGTGCCTTCTCCCAGATGACAACTGAAGAAAACTACCCAGGAGGCAGAAAACCTTGTCCATGGCCAGGGATGCCTGGTATCTGTTGAAGGCCCCCTGGGGGTGTCTCTGACAGCCAATCACAAGTATGCCCTTTTTCAGGCAGAAGTAGCCAGAAGTCTTCACCCTTTACCGCCTCACAGCAGTTAGTAGGGATACTTCCTCAGACGGGATAGCTGAGTTGGTATAGGCAGTCAAACAGGACGGTGCTCTCAAAAGGAGCAGATACTTTACGTCTGTGGGTGGAGGCCTCATTAAAGGCCAGACTTCAAGACAAAAGATAAAATAACTACACCTACATACTTCCCCTAGGGATGAACAACAGTGATTGATATTCAACTGATGCTATTACAAAAACAAAAAGGGGAGATGTGGGAAACCAGATAATGAGAATTGAAGCCTAGTTGACTTCTTCTGTGAGCACAAAGGAGAAAGGTGCGGTGCAGGTGTGATGGCAGCTTCTAGTGAAAAGTCAACACAGCTGAGATCCAGTTGTTTACCTGAACGTGGACTATCAATGCGAGGCAGATGAATCTTCTGCTACTCAAATTTTTTGTACCCATGTCTAAGTGAAGAAAAAAGCAAGGTGAGCCAGACGCTCAGAGCTCTCTGCCCACTTAAGGAGAGAGTCCCCTGGCTTCCGCATTCTAAACTAACTCTGTGTCTTTTTGTCTTTCATCCTCGCTTGCCCCACCCCCACCCCGACAGTGTTTGGGGAACAAACTAGCAGGACTAGGTTCCCTACAAGTGGCCCCTGGGCAGGGACCTGACCAGGGCAGACTGGTTTCCTGCAGGGAAAACAAACTGTGATAGCAAAACAACATTCTCCGAGCAGCTGCCTAAAGGTCTGTTAGAAACTCTGATTTGAAGTCAGCATTAAATGGAACAAAAAAATCTCATTTCCCAGTGATCTCGTCCCAGCCTTAGCCACTCCATCAGCTTCCATAGCTGGATAGCGAGACATGGTCTTACCCGAAGCATGCTGGTCCTCCAGTCCTGGTTTTTGCTGGTGTCTGCACATGGCCAGACAACAACCCATGGGGAGCATGCCAGTTTATAAGCACCTAAGCACATAATTTATCCATCTAAACAATGCTTCTGTGATAGAAAACATTTGCTTAACTAGACAAGTTATATAATTTGAAATATTTGCAGACAGTCACATAGCTTTAGGTTGGATGGGCTTATATATTAGCTCTATGAAAACTATTTTTAAAAATAAAACACATTCTAAAAAATAACATGTCCATGTCCATTATTTTTAAAACTTGCTTACATTGACTATTTGAAATAATGTAAATAATTATTCCTGATACATATTCACTTACTATAATTTCTCAGCCACGTCTGTTTCTATCATTGATATTTTTTGAAAGCCTCTTTTAAATCATTTAAATTTTTTAAAATATGACCACTAGGGGATGAGGGTATAGTTTAGTGTTAGAATGCTTTAATTAATTAATTAATTAATTAAAATTTAGAAATTGCCAATAATCATTTTCAAATGTACATTTGTAGTTAATTTTAAATTGTTCATATTTCCACTTGATTTTTCTTTGTATACAAAAATACTTTCTTTATATGTACTCAAGTGTCAATTAAGTCCAGAAAAAATTCTGCCCACATCTTTCTGTCTACAACTGTTGTTTCCCAACAACAGTTAAAACAAAAACATTCCAAAGGCTAAGAGTTTGGGGACTACATTTGTTGATTTATATTTATTTATTTTTATTTATTTATTTATTTTTTATGTGGGTACCAGGAGTCGACCTCATGACCTCGCGTTTGCCAGGCAGGTGCTTATGCCGCTGAGCTATCTCACAGGCCCTGTTGATTTATATTTAGCAAAGTACAAAGAAGCTTTAGATTACTCAATTACACAAAAGCCCCACTTTCAGGATACTTAATTTTATGTACAAAGTAATTCTATAGGTCTCAAACATTTCTAAGCTCTATTGATACTTGACAGCAAAGACATAAAAACTTGTATTTTCCTGGTCAGTGTTTTTAGTTTTACACTCACACGCATACACCCCCCCAGCATTTCAATTGTACTGATTTATACAAAAACATTTTAAAAATTGACAAATATGGCTGCTATTTCTAATTATTATATGTTTGAATGCCATTGTGAATTAAAAGCTCCACAGGTTTTTAATTTAGTAAGAACATTGCTTCTTTTAACCATGACTTTATACTGCATCAAAGAGTGTACTTAATATTAGACCAAGAACAACAACAAAATTATATATCCTTTTTTTGACTAAATTTCCCCCAGAAGCAGACACTGAGGCTGACTGAGCACATGTAGATTGTTTGGACTTTCAGGAACCCATCAGGGCAGTGGGGAGGTGACAAGGGAAGGGACAGCAGCTACAGGTTGTTCCTGGCTAAGGCAGTGGTGGCAAACCTATGGCCTACCTGTGGTTTTCCTTTTAAGACAAAAGATGTTAATGTACAGTTGTTTTATGTAAACTAAAACCTCAGTATTTGGGTTTAATTTCAGTGTTAGCACTTTGTGATAAATAAGTGGGTTTTGGGTTGCAGTGTGGGCACTCGTCTCTAAAAGGTTCGCCATCACCAGACTAAGGGTGGCTTAGGTGCTCTGGCATTCAGCACGTGGCAGAGTGGGTTCATAGAGCTCTGAGCAGCAGTCTACTGACAAATATCCTGGCGAGGATTTAAACTGGGATGATTCCAGCAGAGCACTGAAAGCTTTTGCCTCTATTGTCAATTTTGAACTAATCAGTGTGTGCCAATCAGGAGACAGAGAACACCCAGTAATTTAAATAGAAGAAATTTGATACAAGGATCAGCAAACTGAGCCCAAGGGCCACAATCAGGCCTACTTTTAACAATAAGGCATGACTGTAACGTAGTCACACCCAGCCATTGGCATATTGTCTATGCTGCTTTTGTGTTACAGTGACAGAATAGAGTAGCTGTGACTGATGTATGTACTGTGGAGGATAAAATGTTTGGCTTTTTGCAGAAAAAAGCTTGCTTCCCCATGATTTAATATAAAGAGTTATTAAACTGTGATAGTGAAATATCTATGGAGACAGAGAGATCTAAAGTGCTGAGGGAAAATATACAAAGGAAGAACAAATGGGGAAGAGGGTCCCCTCCTGAGGGTAGGCTCAGAATTCATTGAAAAACATGTATATGGCAGAGAAGTTGCAGGGTTGCCCAAACCAAAGCTAGTCCACGTAGCTAGGCAAGCAGGAACAGCCCTTCACAGGCAGGTGAACCACAGTTAGTGGGCAGAATCTGGGTACCACAGCAGGAGTGAGGCCTGGCACAAGTCCTGTTTTAATCAGGAGGGCCAGAGAATCAACTCTGCAGCCAAAGGTAAGCCCAGGCTGGTGGGTGGGCACACAAGGGACTTAGATACCAGGGGTCACAGAACTGCCATAGTTGCTACTATAACAAAGCAGAAACAGCAGCCCTCCACAGAAATCTGGTAGGAATATGGCTTGGGCTGGAGTCCTTGGCTAGCTGAGTGCAAAGGAAAGGGAGTCAGCTCACTGGGTGACCCTCCCCATGGAACCACATGCATGCACATAATCCAGGCTGAGGAGAGGGTGCAGGGAGCAAGGAGGTTGGCTGGACACGGGCCCACACTTTTTTGGAATGCCTATTTATACTACTGCTACCTGGGTTAAGGAATACAGAAAATACAAGACACTGCCAGAGAAAGGTGCACCCTTATGAGAACCTAGCATGAAAGAAATTGGGAAAAATAGTGCACACTTCATAAACGACTGAGCTATTTATAAAGCTCTGTTTATAAAGCTTAACATCACACCAGCTAACAAAGGGAAATATGTATAAGGGGTGGTCAAAAAATATGACTAAATTATTTTAAATAATACAGTAAAAGACACATTGCCATGAACTCTTCTCAAAATACTCCTCTGAGCTTCAATCACACTTATCCGATTGCTCTTGCCACTTTCTGAAGCAGTTCTGGAGGTCCTCTTTCCTGAGCGTCTTTACCAAGTGTGATTAAAAAAAAAAAAAAAAAAAAAAAAAAAAAAAACTGTGAATGCTGCTGCTGAGTGTCATCCAACAGAAAGACGGGCTTGTAAGAACATGACTGTGTGTCCTCATCCACTTTACTTACCAAATCTGGCACTGTGAGACTTCTGGTTCTTCCCCAAAGTCAAATGACTATTAAAGGAAATGTCTTGAATCAATTCGGAACATCAAGGCAGCCATGACAGTGCAGCCAAAGACACTCAGGAAAGAGGACTTCCAGAACTGCTTCAGAAAGTGCCAAGAATGATGGGATAAATGTTTTCAAAGTGTGGAGGAGTATTGTGAGGGGGATAAATGGCAATGTGGCTTTTATTGTAATAAATGCTTTTAAATTTAAACATTCATTGTGTTTTTCGATCACACTTTGTATAAGGCCCAGATCCATTATTACAGAGCAGATAAAAGGGCTAAATCTGGAGCTGAGTAGCAATAAACTTAGAAGCACACAAATATGTCTTCTGGTTTCTCACAGTCAGTGTTGTTATCACAGCCCCCATGGCAACAGACATTTTGGTTAACTTACATGTTCATCAACAACTTCTCTGAAATATGGAAAACTCATTACTTTTAAAAAAAATTATGTACCTTTAATTTTTATTATTCATGCCATTTTTAATTAAACAAGTACTATTAAGCAATTAAATAAAAAATAAAATCAGCATAGTAAGACCATTTGGGCTACTATGATTTAGATCAAAATGTCCTTCTAAATCTCATGTGTTCAGAGGTAGGACTTTTGGAAGGTGATTGGATCTTGGGGTGCTATACTTATCAATGAATTTAATCCATTAATGAGTTCATACCTAAATGTGCTGTTAGGAGGTATACCTGAATGTGCTGTTAGGAGGTAGAGGTCTTGTCAGAGGCAGGTCCTTTGGGTGTAACCTGGCAGGGTGTATTCTTGTCCCTAGCTCCTCCCTTCTTTCTGTTTCCTGACCACCATGGGGTGAGCAGCTTTCCACTGCTAACCCCTTCTACCATGTCATTTCTGCCTTGAGCCAGCTAACCATGGACTGAACCTACTGAAACCAGGAGTCAAAATAAACCTCTCCTCCTTAAATTGTTGGTGTTGAATATTGTGCTCCAGCAATGGGAAAGTGACTAATATAGATATTACTTGACATGGTCTTCAGCAGAATTACTTAGTCTCTTATTTCCTGTACACATGTCCCACATTTCCTACATATTCTGACTAGCCAGCCTGGAGCCTTTGTGTATGATGCACCCCAAAATATGGAACGTGACCCAGCCCACTGGTATACCAGGAGGCCAATGAAGGAGCAGCACCACGTAATATTTCTCCGCCACCCAACAGAGAAAAAGGAGCAAGCTATCTCTAGCTTTTTGTAACTGAGAACACTTTATCACTGAAACCAGTACTTTCTGTCATTAAAAAGGAGGTGTAAAGGATGTTGTATCTATAAATATACAGAGAAAGTATGACAGATCATCTCTGATTATTTGCACTTGTTAATGTGGAAACTATGCTCACTGCACAAACAGACCATCCCTTTCTAGATGAGATCATGGCAGCAGATAGAAGTACAAAGTACAACTCTACTGAATCCAAATCCATCCCAGCTTATTTTGATGTAACCACTAATACCACTACTTGAAAACAGAAATGCAGTCAACCTTCTGTGTCTATGCATTTTGTACCTGTGGATTCAATGCACCACAGGAGAAAAAATTTAGAATAAAAATTGCATCTGTGCTGTACAGGTATAGACCCTTTTCTTGTGATTCCCTAAACAAGACAGTATAACAACTATTTGCATAGTATTTACAACTAATTATGTAGCATTTGCCATGCCTTAGAGACAGCTTAAACCATATGGGAGGCTGTGCCCAGGTTATAAGCAAATAACTCATTTTGTGTAAGGGACTTTAGCATCTGTGGATTCTGGTACCAATGGGGTTCTTGGAGCCAATTATTTAAGACAGAGGGGAAACTAGTGTAGCCAGATCTTTCCCAGACAAATTGGGATAAATAGTGACCCTTCTGATTCTACACTAGAAATGCTGAAAAGCTGAATTGGAGACTGCAGCTCAGACCAGAATGACCAAGCAAGACCTCTTCTATCTCTTCTCATCCCCTAAACCTAAAGGGCTCTTTTATCCAAACAGGCTGCAGAGGAAAAGGAAGGTCTGCTTTGTTCATGCTGGCACAGCGAGATGCAGAGAACATGGCACATCTGCAGTGCTGTTCAATGCACAGACTTAACACAGTAATGAAATGTGATCCAAAAACTGTCAGATTCTGGCTGAATGTAGCAGTGCATGCCTGTAATCCCAGCGTTCAGGAGGCTGAGGCAGGATCGTCCTGAGTTTGAGACCAGACTGGGCCACAGAGTGAGTTCAAGGCCAGCCTGAACTATGTAGCAAGAGCCTGTCTTAGAAAAAAAATCGCCAGACTCAGCCCAATCAGATCAGCCACTCCTCATTCCATGGTGATCAGTGAGTAGAAGGAATTATGGGACAAAATACTCCCTGTTGGCACAACCCCACTTTCACTCACCCAACTCTAACCCTTCAGACAGTCTGTTTGTTCCTCCTTTGACACCTGTATCCTTTACCTCCACATCCATGCCAGTGCCTTCTCTTTCCTTCCTCCAAAACATAACTAGACTCAACCCCATCTCTCCATCTCTTTCAGCCACTATGGTTCTGGCTTCATTTCCCCAGGTTGAATTCCTGAAATGGTCTATTCACTTGTTTTTGCCTCTGCCTGACCACCAGACTTACCCTTCTACAGGTGGCTGACATCCGCTCCCTCAGATGGCTTCCTGGTACTCATGGGATGAAGTTCAGTCTCCTTGTGCTGGAGGGAAGTGGTTGCCAAAGTTGACTGAATCTGAGTACTGTCATTGAGAGGAGTCTTTGAAACTAACAAAGAAATCTCCATCTCACATTGCAGAGTCCCGAGGGCGGGATACATGAATATGTACAATGCTGTCCTTCACGCTGTGGCCCCAACCTCACTGCTTCTCTCCTTCAATCTACCATACCTTGCAGCCATGTACACTAATTCCCATTTTCCTACCATGACACATTCTTTCACAAGGAGTAGCTTTTTTTTTTTTTTTTTTTTTTGTGGGTACCAGGGGGTCGACCTCAGGACCTCGCGCGCCAGCAGGTGCCTGTGCTGCTGAGCAATATCACCGGCCCCTTTTTTTGGTACGTGGGTTCCGGGAGTCGAACTCGGGCCCTCGCGCTTGCCAGGCAGGCGCTTAAGCCGCTGAGCCATCTCACCAGCCCAAGGAGTAGCTTTTTATATTACCTTTTATAGCTTATTTTTTTCGTCCTCTTTGCCTTCATACTTCCAGATGGCTTCAACATCCAGCCCCAATAACATTTGCTCTCTGAGCTCCTTACTCAGCCAGTGTGAAGAGGTGGTCCTTCCTTGGGGTCGTCTAGAACTTATTACATTTAACATAAATCTATATTTTTGGAGTCCCATGGAGCACATTGAGTAACATCTCTCTCCTTTGTCTAGTTCTTTTTTTAAGTTTTTATTCATACATGTTTGTGGTACATAATGTTTACATTCATCTTAAGGAGTGGTATCTGTACTTAACCCATCTTGATTCTTTTTATTCCCTTTCCCCTCCCTGTCTAGTTTTAAGAGAAAAATATTGGAGATATCAGATGCAGATCAAAATATCAGCTCCTATCCAGATAGACTGCAAGCTGGAATGTGAACAAGTACTGTATGTGATCATGTGGGCTTAGTACCACACTTTCAGTCTGAATTAAGCTACTTCCATTTAGACAGGGCTTGCTCTACCATGTGTGTTAGTCAGCTTTCTGTCACTGTTACAAAACACCTGAGATAAACAACTTCTAAGAAGGAAAGGTTTGTTTTGGCTCATGGTTTCAGAGGTTTCAGTCCATGGTGGCTTGGCCCTGTTGCTCAGGATGTGACAGCACAGGACCTCATGTACTGTTCATCTCACTATGGCTAGGAAGTAAACAGAGCAAGGAAGAGCCTCGGGTCCCCATCTCCCCATTTGGGGAGAGCACATCCCACAATGACCTAACTTCTAGTGGGCCCCACCTCCTAAAAGTTCCTTCCTGTAGCACCATGGGATAGAGACTCAACCTTCAACACATGGGCCTTTGGAGGATAATCAAGATCCAAATTATAACACCGTGGTTCCTGAAAGAGTAGCAGAAAGCTTGAGAGTAAGAGGAGAGGGAGGGGAGAGGGGGAAGCAAATAAACAATTTTCCCCTTCCAAATTCTTCATCAGATACAGCACTCAACCTGGTGATCAGTGAAGAGCAAAAGAGAGCAGAGGGGTGGAGAAAAGCCTACTATTATTCACTGGAAAAAATTTGGGATAAATGCCCCCAATATAACTAATGAATTTTATATGATCATCTTTCATTCTTCTCCCAAGGCTCTTAGAAGCCCAAAGATGCTTGTGTTTATTTTTGCATTTTCTATGCCTGGTATTAAGCTCAATAAATATTTGTTAAATGAATGCTGAATCCTGAAATGATATTTAACACTTTAAATTTTAAAGATAGACAGTGATAACTCAAATTTCTAAATTGAAAAGCTGCTAGTAGCTTCTAATTTCCAGCAGTCTCTCTGACATAATTACATGGTTTATTGTTGTGTTTGGACATTGTCTACAAGTGTTATTCATTGAAGAATTTTCTTCCTCAAATAGCTGAGTCTTCCAGCTATTTTTAGTTGTTTTCTTAATTTAAATGCAAACAGGACAAAAGCCAGCATCCCCTGTCCTGCTGCTGTGTACACACGCTTAAGAATGATTACTAAATATTTGCTGGCTTCTATAAAAAGAAAATGACCTTCTGCAGCATTACATCTCTAGAGGGGTTGAAGCCAGATGAGATCATATACTCTTCATTTCCAGATCCTTCTTCATATAGGTGAGGGGTGGGCAAGTGACACCTGAAAACGATCCTTCTGAATGGTAGAGGGAAATTATCAGATTCCTTCTGTCTTAACTATTCTGAGCCAAATTGTGGAATAATTTGAAATCAGGATAGGTGAGGAGAGGCTGAAACAGATGTTGGGCATTGGAGAATGAAGGTGAGAGAACGAAGGCTTTGAAACCAGAGACCCTTGGATTGGAAAATGGGCAAGTCACATACATCTTAGAACCACAGTTTCTTCATCGAAGGAGGGGAGTTGGTAACACTGCCATTTCAGAGTCTTCCATGCTTACTGAATGAGGCCAGGTGTGGCACCTGGGCAGCAGACACCAGTCACTGTCATTTGGGCACCAAGCCTACAGAACTCCAGTGTTACAGAGCAGCCACCCTGATTCTCTCTCAACTCTTGAGACAAGACAGGAGGTGTCTTCTGAGCAATTTTATTTTTTCAGAAACTCCTTCAGAGGCATTGCCCATATGTTCTACGGTTGGATTTTTTTTTTTTTTCACTTGTGAAAATGTAAACACACATTTGGGCGTTTTTTACCACCTCACCGTTGCTGTACTGTTTACCTTTTTTTACTTGGAGGCAAGCTGTGAGTTTCAGTGCTCATCTGGTTCACTTGGCAGAGAGGAAGATGACATTTACACCACTGAAGAGTGGCTGACATTTAAATTTTAGCAGAAACTGTTGGAGCACTTCCAGGTTAATCTTGGAAAATTGATATAAATCCAATTCTTCCTTTTTTAACCCTTTGAAAGAAATAAATAATT
The DNA here is from genome assembly GCA_028451465.1 of Erethizon dorsatum. Taxonomy (NCBI): domain Eukaryota; kingdom Metazoa; phylum Chordata; class Mammalia; order Rodentia; family Erethizontidae; genus Erethizon; species Erethizon dorsatum. Next base: position 30,937,320 of record CM051833.1, read on the forward strand.
AATGGTGGTTACTGCTGGGTGAGAGGGACATGGGAGAGAAGAGGTGTGAAAGGCAGCCTCCACAGTGCCCCAGGGAGCCCCCATCCTGGTGTTCACGCCATTCTGTAATCCCTTCCTCTCCAGTTAGGTTGGACTTCCTGACTTATCTCTAATGAACAAAATTCAGCAGAAGTGATGGATTCTGTATTGAAGAAATATGGTGTCCATTTTGGGTGGCTGTTTCCTCTTGCCTTCTCTCTCATCCGCTTCCTCAGAAGGAATCTGGTTACCATGTTGTCAGCCACCCTTTACAGAGGCCTATGTGGCAAGACAGAGAGGAAAGGCTGCTGGTGACAAATCTGTGAGAAACTCAGGCCCTCAGCCACTGAGGGACTAAATCCCGCCAAAAGCCGCTTGAGTGAGCTGGAAACAATACCTAGTCAGTTTCTGGAGGAGATTGTGGTCCCAGTCAACACCTTGCCTGCAGCAGCCTCAGCAAGGAATCTGAGTCAAGGTTAACCAACTAAGCAGGGCCTAGACCTTCATCCATGGAAAATGTGACATCATAAACGCCTTTTTGTTTCTAGCATTTGGGAGGCTGAGGCAGGAGGATCACTGAGTGTTCGAGGCCAGCCTGGGTTACATAGCAAGATCAAGGCCAGCCTGAGCTACATAGCGAGGCCCTATCTCAAAAAACCAAAACATAAAAAAGCTTTGTTATATAAGGCTGATAAATTGGGGGTAATTCATTACACAACAATAAGTAACTGATACAGGAAGAGAAGATGAAAAAGGGTTGCCAAAAGCAGATTTTATCTTCTTATTTTATGCCTTCTATACCATATGCATTTTTAAATTTTATACACATATTATGTTTACTCTTTAAATGGCTCTCAACAGGTGTTATTTAGGCTGCTAGATTATGGTAAATGCTGCAAATTGGCTCACTTAACACAAATTCCAACAGCTTCTCTTCCTTCTTATACTAGAGAAGCTAGAAAAAAAGAAAAAAAGAGAGAAAACTTAAATCCTACATTTCCCAGACTTCCTTGCAACTGGAAACCCATACGTGCCCTACTTTTTACCAAGCAGTCATACTGACTGGGCAACACCTAGAAGGAAATTAACAGTTAGGGATGGTGGCAGTGGGTGGAGATGTCTGCTATTCTCCAGTAGCTATGGTAGAGATTCTGTGGGCTGAGTGTAGATGAGATGCTAATTCTCAGCATCAAAAGTGCCAAATGATGGAGTGAGGTTGCTGTGGTGTTTCCATAGGAACAGCTCTGTAGAGTAGCTGGACCTTATTATTCAGTGCCATTGCTCCTGGATGGTTGAGTAACATCCAAGATAAGAATTTAACTTACTTGAGACTTCTTATCATCTCTATCTGATAACTTCCAAAATTTTAAGTTAAATTATATTTAACTTTCCTTTTGGTGTCTTTAAAACTTAAAAGATATATGTAAGGCTTTATTTGTTTGGGGTCTATCAACTTTGATGTGGCTTCCTTTAAAGTCCCTCAGAATGACCTTGGTGGCAGGATCAAGAAGTTATAAGTGCTCATGTACCTGGGTATAGACCCAAGTTCTGTAAGTGGCCTGATCCATGACTGGCTGAGCTGTTTTCCACCAGGTTGTCAATAAATTTATAAGAGTAATAAATTAAGACAAATTTACCAGATTGCCTACTTCAGTCCCACTCTGTCAATCACCCAAAGAGCAAGACGTAGGAGGGCTTCTTTCCAAGGTCCATAAAATTTAGAACTATGTATAGGGGAACCCACAGTAGAGGCCAAATGTGGATAGTTTGATGTTACTACCTAAAGTAGAAGACAGAAAAAATAGAACAGAAACAAATATATACTTGAAGTATGTTCAGAAAAAAATTTCTCTAGAAGGAAGGCAGGCAGTTATCAGGCCAAAAAGAAATTTTATAATGGGTAATGTATTAATCAGCTTTCCCTCCCTGACATTATACTTGAGGTAAACAATTTAAAGGAGAAAAGGTTTATTCAAGCTCATGGTTTCAGAGGTTTTAGTCCATAATCGGCTAGCTCCATTATTTCTATGCCTGTGGTCAGGAAGAAAGGGTATGCCAGAGTAATGCTGCTCACATTATGGTGGCTGGGAAGAGGAAAGGGAGGGAGAGAAAAAGAGATAGAACATGCTGGTGGGCTTCCACATTTGCTCCATCTGGGCCTTTATCCTATCAGGTGGTGCCACCTACATAAAATGGCTGGGGAATGTACTCAGGGCAGAGCCCCAGGGTGGGCCTTCTACCATGTTTGCTGATCCACAAAACAGTCTCTGGAACGTCCTCACACACACACTCAAAAGTGTGTTTTAGTGATTCCCTAGGTGTCTCTCAATCCAGTCAAGCTGGCAGTATTTACTATCATCAGTAACTAATGCCACATTATGGGAGCTGGTCCTCTATGCCTACAGAGGATTTGTATAGCCACAGATTTTGGTATCCCTGGGGCGTCTTGGAAAATCCCCCAAATACCCTACAAGGATAACTATATCCTGTTAAATTTGCTGAACTACAAAGTTAAAGACAGTCTTACAAATACATATGTACTTGTTAAGTTTAAAAACTGCAGGCAGGAGCCATGTATATTGGCACACACCTGTAATTCCAGAACTCTAGGAGGCTGAGGCAGGAGGATTGCAAGTGTGAACCCAGCCTGGGCAACTTAATGACTTTGCAAGACCCTGTCACAAGAAATAAAGAAGGCTGGGGATGTAACTCAGGGCAAAGGTCCTGGGTTCAGTCTTCAGTACCACCAATAAAACCCACACACAACAAATAAAACCCAAAAAAACTGAAGGTTGGGACTGACATGTACCTCAGTGGTCGTGCATTTACCTAGGATAAGTGAGGCTCTGGGTTCAATTCCCAGCAGCAAAGACAAAACAAAAACACACTGAGTGTGTAGCTTTAAATGTTCAACCTTCAGAGTAATGCTAGTCAAGCGTGGTCAATAGACTGGTAGCTTCAGCATCCTGTGGGACCTTGTTAGAATGCCAAAGCCTGGAGCCCTCTCCCAGATGTTTCAGTTCTCTGAAGGTGGGACCCAGATATCAGTGTTTAATAAGCTTTCTAGGCAGTTGGGAGGCAGGCTCAAATTTTGAGAAACATTGCTTCAGATTTTCATGAAGTAGACATGCTGCCTCCTGAATTCTACACAGTGCAGAGTTTCCATTTGCATGTGAAGGTAACAGATAACCATCTCTTTCTGATCTGTGCAAGCTCAGGAAATAGATTCCTGAGTATTGAAAGAAGGGGCACTGAGAGGATTCAGTTTCATAGACGATGTAAGGGCTAAGATAACAAGGGACAATGAAATGCTTAGAGACTGGCTATAGCCAGTCCTTGGGTTAGCAGGACCGGGGAGTAGGGGGCCCAGAGCTGCCTGAATCTGGAATCCCAGGAGACCCGTGCATTGGAGTTATTGCTTGAGATTCAGGGAGCTGAGATGCACAGGAGAGGCAGAAAATCCCTGGCTTGCCCTTCCCCCATCCTTCCAATTTCTTTGCAGACCTTCCTCTTGGCCAAACTGCTAGCCATGAATTGCCCCCCGCCATAGAGAAGAGACCCCCTAAAAGGAATATTTCTCTATGTTCAGTGTTGTGAAGCTAGAAAGCAAAACTGAAGTTGAAAGTCAACAAAATAAGTTTACTCACTGGCCAGAGGATGAAGAGGAAAGATAGGCTTGAAAATCAACTTCTTGACTCACTGGGGTAGGTAGATACAGGGAAAAAGAAATATGGAGGAAGGAGAGGCTAATAAAGAGGTGGAGTGTTCATGTCTTTTCCTGGAGTGGGCAGAGATTTCTTGTCACTCCAGCACCACCCCTTTTTACTCCTTTTGTAGTGCGGTCCTTCCTGCCAGGGCTGCAGGTAGGTGTGTCACTTACTATGGAAATATGTTAAAGGCGTGGAAGGAAAAGAGAGACCTCCTGAGAAAGCTCTGTATAAGCAACTATGGCTGTTTATTCGCTCCCATGGGAGCAGCTGAGTTTGGAGAGCAGAATCAGCCGGAAGTGAGGGTAGAACAAAGGATTTAAGCAGAGGGGAGGAGTTGCTGTCTTGAGGAATTTGGGGGCCGAGGTAGTAAGCGCTTCTCCAAATGAGCGGGTCAGATGTGAGTGTGGTCACGTTTCTTGGGATGGGCGGTGAAGATGGACGTGACTTTGTTCATCTGTGGTTTCCTGCCATGCCTGTAGGAATGGAAGTTTGCTGGAGGGCATGCAGTGAGCCATCTTGGATTTGACTGGTTTTGGCCAGTATATCTGGAGAGGAACCTCTGGCATCCAGGTGTCCTGTCTTCAAAGATATACAAGATTATGTAGAGAATCAGTTAGGTCATGTTAACAGTACACTGGGTTAAAAAAAAATCTTTTCTGAAAATCAGCTGACTCAAAACCTGGGGAATATGGCCAGCAGAGGAATTGCCCTCTGTGGCTCGAAGCAGAACAGAGGCAGTAGAAGTAGTAGAGGCAGGACTCTGGGATTAGGCAAAGTCTTCATCCAGCCTGCTGAATGGCATAAATCAAAATAAGTAACAAACTAGGAAGTGGAAGGAAAAGACTGGCAAAGGGATATCTTCATGGACATAAGATATAGTTGCAAGGGCCTTCTGTTTAAAAGGGCCCCAGGTTAAATAAATGACCACAAGGAGAAGAGGAATAAAATAACCTCAAAGAAAACAGAGGGCATGAGGTAGGAGATAGGGCACGGCTTAGGCTGTCTGGGAAGAGAGGCATGGTGGGATCTCAGAATCCACATAATGCTGCCTCTCCGGACCCCACATGTAGAACTTCTCATGGGTTCCCATGAGATGTCGGTGACATATAAGGACACAGACACAGTAAGGACACTGCTATTGCGTCTCTTTCATGGTAGCCCACCCTGTGTCTTCCAGACCAGTGTGTGATTTTATTTTTGTTTTTCCCTTTTCCTCTCTTGTTCACCCCAAGTTCACTCTGTAGAACCAGTTTCTCCCTCATCCCCACTTCTCAAATAAACTTTGGCACTGTTTTTGGCTTGTCTTTTTCAATTCTTTGTTTGAGGCGAGAAGGACCTGGAATACGTTTAATTGATGAGCCATTTCTAAAAGGAACTACCTGATAACAAGCACATAGTAGAGACAGAAATCAAGAAAGCACAGTCATACAAAATAAGTGACAATGTCTATGGTAATAACGCACAGAAATGGTATTTACTCACGTGCTTAATCACAAAATGAACCCAATGAGTTAATGGCTGTGATGCTGTGAAATATACATTTATCCTTCGTGGCATACAACTCCTGAAGTCCCTGCAATCTTCAAAGTGTATGCTGATGAGCTGATTGGTGGCTGGGACCCCCTAGGTAGCTGCAGAATGGGGGACAGCCTCCAGAAAGCAGGACTAGAAGGCTAAGATTTCCAGCTCCGCCCCCAACCTCCCAATAGGGAAGAAGGGCTGAAGGTTGAACTGATCACCAACAGCCAATAACTTCATTGTTCATGCATAGGTGATGAAGCCTCCATAAACACTCAAAAGAACAAAATTTGAAGAGCTGCTGGATGGCTGAACACAGGGAGGTTCCCTGGGGAGAGCATGGGAGCTGATCAGTGATACAATCAATCACGTCTCTATAAGGAAGCCTCCATAAAACACTCAAAAGCACAGAGTTCTGAGAGCTTACTAGAGGATGGCACTGTGGTGAGGGCATGGAGACAGAGAGCCCCAACCCACATCCCTTGACTTGTATATCTCTCCTTCATCTGCGATCATTTATCTCCTTTGTAATATGTTTTAGAATTTTTTTGAGACAGGGTCTCACTATTAGTTCAGGCTGGCCTTGAACTCCTGGCAATCCTCCTGCCTCAGCCTTCAGAGTGCTGGGACTACAGGTGTGTACCACCATACCTAGCTATGCTTTATGATAAATCACTAAATATGAATGTTTTCTGTGTTCTGTGAGCCATTCCCGAAAATTAGTTGAAAAAGAGGACGGGGTGTGGGAGACCCAATTTATAGCTGGTGGGTCAGAAACATAATTAAAACAACCTGGAGTTTGTGATTGGCATCCAAAGTGGGGGGACTGAGCCCTCAACTTTGGGATCTGACACTATCTCCAGGCAGGTAGTATCAGAGTTGAATTGATTTGGGGGACACCCAGGGGACAACCCCTGAAGAAATAATTGCTTGCTTTCTTGCTGGTAGGAAAACAGAAATTTCCATACCTGTTGAGGTCCCAGAAGTCTTCCATGGTGATTATAGTTAGGTTAGAGTATAAAAGAAACTCAGCTTATTTCTTCCTTCTGTTAGCCATGTCTGTAAGAGATACAATTAAAACTGAAGGCCTATAATTACCTGTGTCTACGAGAGATAGTCCTAAAACACGTAAGATCAAACTTCTAGGTTAAAAAAATGGGAAATGCCAACAGACTAAGCTATGGGTTGCAAGATACTATCAAATTGGAATCAAGCAAAAAACTTTAAACTTACCTGTCCATTTCTATGGCTGAAGTTCCTAAGAACTTCCTAGTTCCCTTGAAGATTGGCATCAAAATAGGTATTTCTAATTTTATAATACTGTATGTACTTGAAAATGTTTCTAAAAGGTCTTTTGAGTTACAAAGAAAATTGCATCCTAAGAGAGGTAATGTAGGCCGAGGTTCTCATCAGGTGCTACTCCCTAGATCTGTGTCATCCATGACAACCGCCACTAAGCCACACAGGATCACTTGGTGGCTGGTCAGAGGTGAGATGGTGGTGTAAGTATAAAATAATACCAGCTTACTAAGGCTTAGCATTAAACAATAATTTAAATTGGCATATTAGGAATTTTTATGTTTATTATATGTTGATACTATTTTGAATATATCGGGTTAAACTATATTATTAAATCCATTTATCTTTTTAAAAAAACTTTTTTATATATATTTTTTGAGGCAGGGTCTCACTATGTAGCCCAGGCTGGCCTTGAACTCTCAGCAATCCACCTGCCTCAGCCTCCCAAGTTCTGGGATTACTGGGGTGTACCACTACACCTGGTTCTTTTTACCTTTTTAATGTGGCTACTAGAAAAATTTAAATTACTTATGTGGCTTTATATTCTGGTGCTGCTTTTCTCTCAGACAATCAATTTTATCAAAACAGTTTCGACATAGTTTATATAGTTTCTTTTTGTGGTACTGGGGATTGAACCCATGTGCTTCACACTGACCTGCATCCCCAGGCCTTTCTACTTTCTGTTTTCAGACAGGGTCTTGCTAAGTCACTAACTTGCCTTGACTGGGCTCAGACTTGAGAGCCTCCTGCCACAGCCTCCCAGGGTACTGGGATTACAGGTATGCACCACCACACTCAGCTTAGTTCATGTAGTTTCTTTAACTTTGCTTTACTTTCATAATGTCTGGCTGTGGCTGAAGATTTGCTGCTTTGAGTATTTCTGATGAATTCCATCTTTATTGCAAGAGAAGTAAGCATATGAAGAAAAATATAATATTAGTCACTAGGACCAATCCATTTCTATTTCCATGTTGCAGTCATTTTTATAAAAGAATAAGGATTAAATAAAATTAATATTCAGATAATTTCACAAGACAAAATAGTAACAGGATTAAGATGGACTGTTGGGGGGCCAGCAGACACCATCACCATGAACACACAGCTCTGGGAAGTCTTGGTGAATGTCAGAAAGTCTGAATCCAGCACATCAGAGCATATGGAGAAGGGTCAGTGGGCATTTTAGAATGTATAAAAGTTTAACATTCATGAAAATCCAATGTAAAAACATCAAGGATTGCTAAAAGACAAAACATTTCTGAAAATATAGAAGCTCTGATGAAAATACAACTATCAACAGACATAAATCTCCAGCCATATACAGACTACATAGAAAAATTACAGATATTACATATATGAGTATATATACACACATATAAAAATGCACATACATATCTATGGATTTTCTCCATTCCTTTGAAAATACACCCTTTTTAAGGAAACTAATAACATATCTTCTGATTGGCCTAAAGTTTGAACATTGTAGAATTGTCACATTTTCCCAAATCTACCAGCAAATTAAATACAATTACAGTACGATCAAAGATTAAGAGGTCATATAAAATAATACATAACTAAGAATAGCTGGAAGAAATTCTAAAATTAAAACATAATGAAGTAGGTTTGCTGTTTGCCCATCGAAACATATGACATTACAGAAATTTAAATAGAGGTAGACGACTAGACAATGAATCCTGGCAAAAAGGTTTATGATAGTGTATCATTCATAACTAGTGTGGGAATTCAGTCAATGGCAAACTACTTGTGGAAAAATAAATCTTAATTCTTGTTCCTTAAATCCAACAAAAATTCAAGATGAATAAAAAATTATATTATAAAATGAAAATGATCCACCTACATTACCTTGCATTACTGTTACAGTTTGCATTTTGTGGCTTTTTACACTCTGTCTTTACCTAGATTCTAGTCTTTTCCAATGATATGATTTTTTCTTCCTGTAATTTTAGCATTCGTAACACACTTTAATATCTGCTGTGGAAAGTTCTCCTTTGTTGCTTTGTTTTCAGACATTTCTTAACATTCTCACGGTTTTATTCTTTTTTTCTCCCATAAGTTTATTTTTATAAATTAATTTTAGAATGTTTTTATCCAGTATACCATCAATATTGGATTTGGGCTGGAATCATGTTATATAAATAGATTAACATGGAAAGAAAGAATTGATATCTTTATAATTCCATCCAGAGATGCCCTCGCCAGTTACTCATTTGTGTGTTTCCATGGATTATTTTCTTTACAATGATCTTTTGAATTTCTTTTTATATTTGTTTCTAATTGTCCTATACTTTAGGTTTCTGTCATTTCTTCTTCCTTAGAACTTGGATGCAAAGTTTTGAGTTAATCATACCTCTCTATTTTTACAGTCTGATCACTCACATTTTTAGTTGATTTGGTCATTAGTTGCTTGTCATTGGGGGTATGTACTAGTCAGCTTACCTGTTGCTGGACAAATTACCTGACAATCACAATTTAAAGGAGGAGAGGTTTAATTTGGCTCGTAGTTTCAGAGGGTTCAGTCCATGGTTAGCTGGCTCCAAGGTAGAAACATCATGGTGAAAGAATATGGTAGAAGAAAGCTGCTTAGTTCATAGCAGTCAGGAAGCAGAGCAGGGAAATAGCACCTGAAAGGAAAGGGCCAGGGACCAGGTATAGAACACCAGGTTACATCTCCATGTGTGACACACCCAGCAGTGTTCTTTATTAAGCTACTAGGCATTTCTTAATACAATAAAGTTGACATATCAGGATTAAAGGCCACAGGGTACATTTATTTGACTTGGTAGTGTCCTCTAGAATAACCGTATGAGTCCTGGTCCTCCTGGTGTCTCACTCTGCAGTGTGACCCTTAGTTGTTCTCCATACTTCAATGGTGAATCCCATGGAGATTGAGGATTCCTTTCTCTGTGGGTTCCTTTGCCCCAGTAACTCAGCTCCTCAATCCCCCTCTGCCATGGTGGTCTAGGTCTCCCCAATCTGGTAAGCCTGTGCCAACCTCCAGTCCACTGTGGGGCTCTGTTGAGTCTCTATACAACATCCTGAGAGCAGAAAGCTGTGGATGGGGTCCAGTTCACCTATGTGAATTTCCTTCCTCTCCCTAAGTCCCGCCTGCCTTGATTGCTCTCTGATTCCTCCAACCCATGTTGTTTGTTTTCTGGTGATGAGGTCTAGGGTGTCTTCATTCTTCAGCTTTTATAGTTGAGTGAATTACATGTCGGCCACTCTGTCATGGCAGCGATAAGCCCCTCCAGAGCTTTTCATTACTGAAAGCTAACCATATGTATCCTTTCACTTAAAGTCACAATTGTGATCACATTTTATTGGGTAGGAAACCAAAGTGAAGGAAATAAACTTTTCTAAAGCATGAAGTCCACATAATATGGTTGAGATTGCATGACCAGGCAGACACTCTTTTAAGGATTTAGGGTTTTAAAGAAAATTTCCTAACTGAAAATTGAGCACTGTGGAGTGAGTCTTATCCCTCCTGTCTCTACCAAATTCATTTTCCCCCTTGATCCCACAGGTACCAGACTAGGATAATAGAAAGGGTCCAGATAATGAAACTCAAGACAAAGGAAAGCACACAGGTTTTCACAGAACACACAGGAAGTGTGCCTTGGGGCCGATCGTGGCAGCTGGTATTGGATTACCAGCTGCCCTCCTGTCTTGGTTACTTTTCTCTCGTTGCTGGAACAAAATACCTGATGCCCAAAATTAAGGAAGGAAAGATTTATTTAGCTTACAGTTGGTGGAGGTTTCAGTCCATATTTGGCTGGCTCCAAGGCAGAGTGGCACATGGCAGAGGGCAACAGTTCATGGCGGCGGAAAACAGCAAAAGCAACAAGAGCAAAATGGGAGGAGCGAGCATGAGAGAGAGAGCAAGCCTCTTTCCCTCCCTTATATTACATGCAGGCTACCCACCCCAGGATGGGTGTAGCACTCACACCCATAATCCCAGCATTAGACCATGAATCAGTCATAAACTCTAGAAGCCCGCCCCCATGACTGCATGAGACTTTGGGGGACATCGAGACACAAACCATAACACCTCCTTTTTCTAGAACGTTCTGACTGACCTAGGGACACTGACAGAAGCTTTGCTTGTGTTCCCAGGGGATAGGTAGGGTGGAGATGTTTAAATGAGGTCCTATGGCGAGGGCAGAGAGAGATTAGAAAGAGTTTTCCTGCTGAGCAGATAGAGTGGCCATGTGTGACACCAAAGGGATTAGCTCTAGCAAATTTTCTGGAAATTTAACCATTATAAACTAATTAGAGGACCTGGGGAGAAAAACTAAAGAAGCTATTCACCATCTCATGAGTGAGCTCTGCATGGGCTACAATCTGTTAACTGAATACAAAGAGGAAGACAGATTGTACCTTCCATGTATAGCATAGGTGCCTGGCTGGTTTTGCGTGCAAATGTGTGGCTGTGAATGGGACCACCCTGATCCTAAATCCAGCCATTTCCTGGTGCATTGGATTGTCAGGCTATGTTTTTTAAAAACTGTCTTCAGAAAATGAGGCTTTCCATGTGGGGAACTATCCAAAACCGGAGAGGAGCTCAGAAGATTCAGAGTCACCTGTGAGCGACAGGTTTACCTTAGATGGAGATCCCAGAATCAGAAAGCAAACAAACAAATGAAAATAAAAATAACTCCTGATTTTAAAAGGAAAACAAGCTGGGCATAGTGGCACACACCTGTAATCCCAGCACTCAGGAGGCTGAGGCAGGAGGATCACCACAAGTTCCAGGCCAGCCTGGGCTACATAAGTGAGTTCAAGGCCAGCCTGAACTACACAGTGAGACCCTATCTCAAAACAAACCAAAAAAATAAAAATAAATTAATAAATGGAAAACAAAACAAAGAAAATTTTATATAAATCTAGAAACAGATAAGGCAGTAATTTTTTTTCACAGCTGGAGATTGAACTCAGGGCCTTCACACTGAACTGTATCCCCAGCCCTTATTTTTTATTTTGAAAGGGTCTTGTAAGCGTCTCAGGTCAGGCTTGAACTTGCAATCTTCCTGCCTCTGTTTCCCAGAGTGCTGAGATTACAGGCATAGGCCACGATGCCTGGCTAAATATCATTTTATATGTTACGTTACAGCCATAAATATTGAAGAGGGAGGAGCTTTACCAGCACCCACAGAAAATGGAAAGTTGTTAATTTTTGGCCTCATGTACTGTCCCCTGTACAAAACTGTACTCCCATGGGCCATGTTTAAGGAACAACTGGCTTAGGAACCTCCTGGCACCAAGCCCTGACCTCAAGGCAGCAAATGAACTATGCAGACTTTCTCATGCTCTTTAAAAAAATCTGCCCATTCAGACCTAAAAATGTCCCATTGGCCCAAATGTAGAACTTCCCCTTTGAGTCCAGTAAAAGTGACAGAAACCCAGAGAGGAAGGGAGAACACAGGGAGGGATGGAAAGAGCTGTGACCCAGAAGCTTGGAGATGCTCAGGGGAGCCCAGGTCTGGAACTTGTCAGCCAGGTGGCTTGAGGAAATCGAATCACCTTTCCAGCACCCATTTTCATCCTCTGTAAAGTTAAAGTTGACATGGTACAGGTGTCCTTATTCCTGAGCCATCTGGACTTTCAGTATATCAATAAGCCTTTTTTGGATTCTCCTAAAGAGAGAAGAAAGTTTGTAGTATTTCCTGCTTGTTCCACCGTGGCATTCCTTGTTTTCTGAGCTTGTCGGGGGATTAGTGTTTCACAGAACATTGTTGAGAAACTCTGGGCCAGAAAAATATTCTAAAGATGTAACTCTAATATGCTAGGTTTACTGAAAGTGATGGCTTTTACATTCAGAGACGCGCGCTGTGTTACTAAACACTCATAATACGCTGCGTTAACGCTCTTGCTGCATTTCCTTGAGCAATACAGGCAGGACCGGAAGCAGAGGAACCATTTTCATTCATTTACCAAACAGGTAATCTGCCCTACTAGGGGCCAGATAGGACGCCATATCTTAGCACTGGCTTACAGAGAAGTAAGAGAAGCACCTGGAGATCTTTTGGAGTCATTGTTTTGCCATCTGAGGTTTCCATGGAACCCCGAGATCATGAATACATTGCTCTGTTTGAAGGATTTATGCTGGGTTGAGTAACAATGAGTGGTAACTTAACACTGGCACAAAAAGGCAGGTGTATTAGTCACCTTCCCATTACAGGGACAAAATGTTAGTTAAGGAGGAGAGGGTTTTTAGACTCACAGTTTTAGTGGATTTAGTCCATGCTTAGCTGCTCCAAGGCAGAAAGAACATGGTGGAAGGGCCTGGCAGAGGAAAGCTGCTCACAGCATGACACACAGGAAGAAGAGAGAGAAGGGAAGAGCCAGGTCACATCCCAAAGACCCATCTTCTAATAGCACAAGCTGTGAACTTATTCATGGATGAATCCACTGAGTATAGCACCCCCATGATCATCTTCCAAAAAGCCCCACCTCAGAATACAAGAGATTTTGAGAGAACATTTTAGATCTAAACCTTAGCAACAGGACAAGGCAGAAAATCACTTACATATTCAGGAAAAACTGGAAAAATTCATTCTAAGGAATTAACAGTATCTATAACTAAATGTAAATGTAGCACTTGCATGATTTTTTAAAATTAATTTTAATGAACCTGTATAACTTTTGTGATCAGAGAAAAATAAAGAAAAATCAGAAGAAAAATATAACAGCTACGTTTTATTAACAACTCTGTGTTTATTAAACATTTGTGTTTACTTTTTAAAATTATAGCTAGAGCATTGGTCAAATGGCAAATCTATTTCAACCTAATGAAGGTTCTGGAGAAAATGATGTTAGGAGATAGACAAATGGTTTGATAGTTAGTTTTTAAATAGTAAAATAAGATCCAATGGAAGGGAGTTTGGTGATTTCACCTGAATGTTACTCGTGACCACTCCACTTAGCAGGCTGCCATGATGGAAATTTAATGAGGGCTTTCTTCCCAAAACTGGCTCTATCCCCTTAAAGGGACATGCGAGTTTATGCATGTATATGTCACAGTTTATAAGCTAGACCATTTTTTCTACTTTTTTCCCCAGTCTGGGCTCTTTCTGTGCAACTCTGTGTCAGTCAGTGGTGAAGCTATACCCAGAGGAAGGGTCGTCTCCCATGAACCCACACGTGAGGCACTCCGCTCACGCATAAACGTGGATTTGTCTCCTTTGCCCACTTCTTTCCTCCACTGGACCAAACAAGGCTATTTTTTGCCCCAAACAAAAATGTTCTTCTTTTTGGACTGCTTCCTCCAAATGCAGGAGACACTTTCGTGCTTGTGTCCAAGGAAATGACACATTTTATTCCTATTGACTCATTCCCATAGAATCATGTCCTGAGACACCTCTGCCACCCAGAGTCTCTGCCTCCAAGTGCACCGTGCTCCACAGGGAGGATGGCAGAGCCTCCCAGCTTTGCTCATAACTGCCAGCCTCAGATAAACTACAACTGCCCTCTCTTTCCTCCTCCTCCCCCTTCCTGTGCTCCCCTCCCTCCAAGTCTTCCTTCTGGAGTTCATGCACCCCACCTGTCTTAGTTAGTTAGTTAATTAGTTAGTTAGTTGCTGAGAAAAATACCTGACACCCGCAAGTTAAAGGAGGAGAGGTTTATTTCCGGTCACAGTTTGTAGAGGTTTCAGTCCACAGTTGGCTGGCTCCAAGGCAGGGTGGTATTACAGAGGGGCACCACAGAGGAGAAACAGTTCATCATGTGGCAGGCAGAAGGCAGCAAGTAGCAAGCAGTAGCAGCAGTGCGCTTGCCTTTCCTCTCTTGCTTTATATTCCATCCATGCTGTAAGCCTATTGATTGATACCACCCACACCCAGGGTGAGGCTTCCATTGTCCACACCCTGAAACCCATCGCAACCTTAATCCCAGCATCACGCCCTTAACCCACATTCACACACCCTAATCCAGCCACCTTCAACACTCCCCACTTATCACTGCCTGAGGCTTTCAGGGGACATCTAGATATAAACTAATGGTTTTGGCATAGGTGTTCCCCAAAATCCTCATGCGGTCATAGGTGGGGCTTTTTCAGAGGAGGCTGAATCTAGAGTTCATGATGGTGGGATTAATGGCGTGTGGTTACCAAATTAGTACACTGACTGGTTTGGCGCTGCTCTAATTCCAGTAGCCTGGATACACTATAAGGGACAGAAAGAGGCTTATCTTCTCCCTTGCTTGCTTTTGCTGTCTTCTGCTTGCCGTGAACTGGTTCTCCTCTGTGATGCCACCCTACCTTGGAACCAGCTGAGTATGGACTGAAACCGCTGCAAACTGTGAACTAAAGAAACCTTTCCCCCTTTAACTTTGGGTGCCAAGTATTTTGTCTCAGCAATGAGAGAAAGGTAAGGCATAAGCCAGAACATCACCCTGTGGTGGATGCATTTCGCCGTTTCCTAGAGTGAGTCCTTATGTTGCATTCACACCCTGGCCCATAGCCTCCTGGTCCACTTTCCCCAGCACCCTTGTCAGTGCGGGTAGCTCAGCTCAGTGAGGCCTCCATGCCAGGAGGAGGATGCTGCCAGCGCTTTATCTCCCAGGGCCACTGGCCTCAGATCATCATTGCCCTGTTTGGTGTGAGACCTCAGGCTGTCCTGTCTCTCTTGATAGTCCTTGGCGCCATGTCTCTTACAAGCTACTGCTTACAGGCTTCCTCTTCTTCCTTCCTGCAACATCCAGGAAGGACGACTACATAATTAAAATGACTAAAACTGTACACTGGCTTCAGTTCCTCACTTTGTGCTCTTGAATGACCTCCCTTCAGGTACCCGTAGCCAAGGCTTCACCAGTGTTTACCTCAGCGTGCCATTTCCTGAGCACAGCCTTCTCCCCCACCAGCCCAGCACTGCCCCTTCCCTCTGCACTTCCTCCTTGGTTCCATCCCCACCTCCACAGGTTTGGCCTTCCCAGTGGCCAGTGGGCTCTAGTCAGAACCACCTGCTTCCTTTCCCTGGATCCAGTGACCCTCCTTACCCCAGTTTCCCCAGTCTCCAACCAATAAGCACTGCAGACACAGTCTCACCGTCTCGCAGACGGGTGGGCACGGTCTTGTGGTCTTGTGGTCTCCAGGGGACCACACACAGCCTGGTGAACCCACCCATCTTTCATTCCTGGGCCGCAGTTGGAAATGTTCACAGTGAGTAGAGCCCCCGCTCTCTCTTTCCCTCCTCTGTTTTTAGCCAACAGCATCCTCTTCCTTTTCTCAAACCAGCGGTCACTGGGCAGAACTCACATACATTCCCGTATCTCACTGTAGCATTGATCTCTATCCCCCACTGTGTCCAGCACGGAAGAGATGTCCCAGCCACCTCCTCCACCCATCCTGTGGACCGCCCTCACTGTTACCTGCTCAAGCCCTCAGTGTGTCCCTTTGTCCCCTTGTGTCTCCAGCCACTCCCTCTGCCCAGCACTTTTCATCAAAGTCTCTCTGGCTTCTCCCACCTAAAACTGACTCTCTTTCAAGTCCCCCTTCTCTTCCAGTTATCACCTAGTTTAGTCCATGTCCTTTTCTTTTTTTTTTACATTTTCAGCATTGTGAGTTTGAAGTGACTAGGGAACATCTAAGTGGATTTATCAGTAGACACAGGTAAGTGAGTCTGGAGGTGTGGAGAGCTGTCTGTGCTAAAGACATGGAGCTTGGACTAAGTGGGAAACAAAAGATGATCATTGGCACTGTGAGAGTGGGAAGGAGGTCAAGGCAGAGCACCTCTGAGACACCACACCTTCTATGAAGCTAGGGAACCACGCACGCCAGAGGTAATGTCTCGTATCTCCTGAAATTATAATAGCTAACGTATGAACAATAACTATGTGTATTCATTGCTCTAAATGCTTTGTCATCTTCTTGATAACTATAAAAGGCAGTTATTATCAGCACCCACCTTTTGGTTTACAGTACTGGGGATTGTACCTAGGACCTTCACCCTGAGCTACATCCCCAGCTGTTTAGTTTTTCTTTTAAGATAGGGTCTCCCTAAATTGCTAAATTGCCCAGGCTGGGCTCAAACTTTTCATCTGCCTGCCTCAGCCTCCTAGAATGTTGGGATTACATTCAAATTCCACTTTACAGAGGAAAAAACCATGGCTTATAGAGGCTTGTGTAACTTTGGGAAAGTTGTACCTAAGTAAAAATGAGACCCATGTCGTAGAATTCTAATCTGCTTGTTTAATCATATCCTATCATGTAATTTCTTCTCAATAGAGAGTAGAGAGGTGATATGAAAGTTCAGGAGAGTTTTTATTTCACTCAATAAATTCATATATCTATTGACAGAATTAATGATAAAATGTTTTATAATGGATTAAGTGAACTTATTTGCCAAGAAGTCTATCCATATACAAACTACCAAGGGTTCTGAGATGATTTTTCAGTTGTTTAAAAATTTGTTCAGCAATCACATATTATTTTCTCATGTCAGGTGTGATGCTTGTGTTAGCTTTCCATCGCTATAGCAAGTGCCTGAGATCAGCAGCTTATAAAGAGAAAAGTGTTGTCTCATAGTTTTAGAGATTCCAGTCTGGGACTGTGCAGACCCATTTCTTCTAGGCCTCTTGTAGGGAAGCCAGATAGCAATAGTGAAAAACATGTGGTACAGCAGAACCACTCACTTCATGGACGGGGATCAAAAAAAGAGAAGGGCCTAGGGTCCCACATACCCTTTGAAGGTGAATCCCCGAGAACCTAATGCCTCTCACAAGGTCCTACCTCTCAAAGCCTCTACCACCTTCCAACAGCCCCACAGATGGGGACCAAGCCTTGATATATGGGCCTTGGAGGACACTAATCCAAACCATAGAAATGCTAGGTAATGTGAATGCAAAGATGAATGCAACAGCCCCAGATTTCCAGCAGCTCACTGCCCTGTGAGGGTTATAGCTGTGAACATGCTTACTACCATGGAGTTAAGGCCATGAAAGAAGTTTCTAGAACATATCCCACTTTGTGCTTGGGTTGAAGATCTGAGTGGACTGGGCCTTGAAGAAAGGGGACTCTCAAGAGCCTCAGTGCGTTGCCTCAGAGATCTGTTGCGACGGTGCACACTGCCCATCCCTATGCAAACAAGAGTCAGAGCCAAGTGCGGTTCTTAGCAGGGTCATGCTGGAGTAGCAAGGTGCATGTAGCTGTCTGTGTCCACCCTGAGTAATAGGGACATAGTAATGCTGCTTCTGTCTCCGTGCAGTGTCCTCCAAGACCTGCAGAAGGAAAGCCAATGTCAGAACTGTGATCTTGTCCAGGTCTGTCTGGGTATGGCTGGGTCAGCAGCTTCCATACTTCGGCCTCCATTTTCTCTTCGGCAGAACGAGGAGGATGGACTGGATGGCACCCCAGGTTCACCCAGGGGTCACCTTGTGCTCTTCTATGAGACGGCTACTGTGAGAAGGGAATGATCAGGCTGAAGACCTACCTGGATTTGACAGCACAGCTGTCCCAGGGACTTTAGCTGGGCTGTGCTCTGGACGTATTCATTCAGAGCTCCTTCTAATGCATGGTCTGGGCTCTTAGAGCATGGTGTGTGGTTTCTAAAGTGAACATCCTGATAGAACAAGGTGGAAGTGCTTGATATGTCTATGACCGAGTCTTGGTCCACTTGCCACACTTTTTTGGTAGAGGCAAATGACATAGACTGTATTGTAGTAGCCATTTATTAGTAATTATTTTTCTCTATTTTATTTAAATTACCTTCCCAATGAAGTACTTGAAGAAGGCAGAGAATAAGGGGTTTTCATATCACAAATTCTTCCAAGTGCAACACTACAGACCATTTGTTCTCATCACTTTCTCATTCCTGAGACACATACCTGACACCCACAACGTACAGGAAGAGAGGTTCATTTTGGCTCATGGTTTTTCGAGGATTCAGTCCATCGTTGGCTGGCTCCAAGGCAGGAAGGGCATGGTGGAAAGGCTTGGGAGGAAGAAAGCTGCTCATGTCATGTTGGCCAGGAAGCAGAGAGAGAAGGGAGGAGCCAAGGAGGGACATCAACCCTTCCAGGTCACACCGCCAGTTACTGGGTTACCCCTAGTAACCCACCTCCAACCTGGTGCTACCTATTAACACATTCAGCTGTGGCCTCTTTGGTGGATTAATACTCTGGTAGGAATAGCATGCCATGATCCAATCACCTTCCTATGAACACATGAGGCTTTGGGGGACACTCTAGATCTAAACCATAACACCATTTATATTTTGTTCATTTTATTCACATAGCTATCAGAGGTGGTGATACACGATACATGAGTGAAGCACAGGAAAAGGACAAAGCAAGTTGGGATTTGTGCAGTTGGAACAGACAGGAGACATTAGACACCTCCACATCTGTCCACATGCTGTGACCCAAGACCTGCCATGAATATGCTCCCCAAACCACTGCAAACTGCTACCTATCATTCACATCTGTCAGCATTCTGGAAGGGACATTTTCTCCTCCCTCCTCTATATTTTGTTAGAATATCAATAAAGATCTTTAGTAGATTTCTTTCAGGAAAATAACGCCATTGTTTGTATCATGATCTTGCCTGTCTGATCAAATTTTTTAGATTATTTTCTTTGAAAAATCAATTGCAATATGATATTTACCTTCTCTTTGAACTCAAAATGGTTAATTTTTAAATCATCGATCTTAGCTGTTTTCCCAACATCCCAACACTTGCCACAAGATGCACAGATTGAGAAAATAAAATCACGCCTTTCAAAAGAAAGCAAGCCAAGTTTTGCCGCCTTCTTGAAAAAAAAAAAAGTACATCACCCACGAGCCTGATGATCTGGTAAATGCACAGCTTGAGTTGGCTCTGAAAAAATTCCTCAGGAGATCCATTCTAAAGGTGTCTCAACCTTATTAGGCAGGACTGTAGAGTCACATAATAGCTTTGGTGCCATTAAGAAATACATCAACCAATATCACTCACACAGAGTTCTTTCCAGGTCAGGATGAACTTGGTATTGAACTATTGGAAGAATCAGCAAGACAACCATTTCATTTCTTAGTCAAACAAAACATGGCTAGAACAACTACCAAATAGAAGATCTAAAACTAATAAGGAATATTTTCTTTCAAAGAGGAAAGAGTCAAAGAGATAGATGAGCGTTGACAACTATATCCTCCTTCCAATGTTCCTAGTAACATTTTTATAAGTTATTTTTTAGTCATCCACGTAGCATATAAATATATCCTTATAAAAACAATGTAAACGTACTCCTGCTCAAAGAAAAAATTCCCCCTTCCCTAGTTCTTCCCTCAATGCCTCTCCTCCACCCTCTATGTAGTTGATTCTATTATTTCAGCGTGTCATGTACATATACACGCACCTACTTGTGTACCTGCAGAACGTGAGTGCTTTGTTTTATGGAAGCGGAGAAATTTGCAGGTACTGTTGTAAAACTTGCTCATTTGCCCTTTCTAATGCTTCGGTCTATTGTAGTACTTGGGTTGTTTGTTACAACTTCATAACGTGAACCCTGGCTTTGCAGGCCTTTACCAATTGAAATTGACAGGACTGTCACCGGTCATGCCTTTTATGCATGAGGGAGAGAACTCCTCTGTGAAAGCTACAAGTAGAATTCCTGGGGTGAGATTATGTATATTCTGAATTTTAATTAATGTTACCAAATTACCTTCCATAAAAACTGAAACCAATTTACACCTCCAACTGATAGTATAGAAATGTATCTGTCCCCCGTCCTCTTGCCAACAGACTTGGCATGTGTCATTGTTTCTGTATTAGTGAGGTTGAGCTTTTTCTGTCATTTTGCCATTTGTTTTTGAGTTTCAGTGAATTGCTTATTCCAATTTTTTTGCTCATTTATTACTTGTGTTGTTTGACAATCTTGTGCTGTCTTTTTCTTTAAGTTGATCTTAGTTGCTCACATACTTTAGATATTTAGAGAAATTTCTAAACTTCTGGAATGCAGGACTTATGTCTCAATCTCTTTGTACTCTTTTGGACTTAACACTGTGCTGACTTATTTTTGCAGCATTTACAAAATTAAAGACCATTTTTGGTTGAACCTCAGCTTCTTGTGTAACCGCACAGTGACACAAACACAAGGTAGACATAACATCATAAATAAACTAAAATCTGGTGCCCTGAAAGTGACTGGCAATGTGTAGAAATATCTGGTCAGGAACTGAAAAAGATTTAGAGACAGTTTTTAGTGGGCAATTGGAACATTAATTTTATATTAGAAATTCAAGCAGGAGCAAGGAGGAGTGGACAAAAGCCCTGAAAGAAAACTGTGTTTGAAGACAGAGCAGCAGATTGGTTTGCCATCAGGAAGGCTCTGGTTTGAATGGCCTTGAGCCCACTGGAAGAGCTTCCATTCTTGGTTGTCAAGACAACTCTGTTCTAACAGACAGTGTCGACAGTCTTCAACAATCCTCAGACTCCCGCTGTGCACAGAGGTTTTTCTTTTACTGTTAGTGTCTCTATACTCAACAGACCAAGCTTTCTGTCTGATTCAGAGGCCTGAACCAGTTTCCACCCCATGGACTGTCCAGCCCTCCCTGACTCATCTTCCTACTGTCCACAAGGTGCTTCCTGCCTCCCCTCCTGCCCTTTTCTCTCCTGATGTCTTCTTTCCTTCCTCTCTGACACTTCTAGATTCCAAAAAATCTTCTGTATTAGTCCATTTCCTATTGCTGTAACAAGATACCAGAAATTGGGCGTCTTATAAAGAAATGAGGTTTATTAAGCTCACAGTTTTGGAGGCTGAAAGTCCAAAATTGAATGGACCTATTGGTTCAGCCTTTGCTGAGGGTCCCTTTCCTCTTTGTGTCACAACATGGCAAATGGTATCATGGCAGTGGGGAGAGAGAAGGGGAGAGAGTGACCAAGACAGAGGAGAGAAGAAGTGAGGGAGAGGGTAAAGAGAGAGATCACATGCAAGGCAGGGAGCTCGAGTGATTCAGGGGTCATATTTACTCTTATATCCACCCACTATTATAAGAACAAGGGTCCCTCCCAAAGGCAGCACCCCTAGTGACCTAATTGTATTGCCCTAATCTACCTCTCAATATCTCTACAGGAGATACTGGAGGTTCCATCGCCTCTCAATATCTCTCCATGAGGACCAAGTTTCTAGCACTGCACCTAAGGAGGACAAATCATAGCAACTTCCTTGACCTTTCCAGCCTATCCTTTCTATTCCATCTCTGTTAATCATTAAAGATTATGTTCATGGTCTCAGATTCTGCTGCTGAGAGTACAAATTTGTAGAGTCCCTCTGAAGGGTAGGTGCTGTCCGAAGTGTAACTTGACAGTATGTTTCCAGACTCTTAGAAATGGGCATATCATCTGAGCTAGAAGTTGTCATCAGGACCTCATGCAACAAAGATACATCTAAAACATAAAGCATAGAGAAAAGGGGGTGGACTAGGATGGAATGGTAAGTCTCCATATAAGATGATGTTCGTATTTCCTTCTGTTTAATGTTTATCTTGAATTGTGTTAGTAAGAAATAAGACTCAAAAATATTTTAAAAAGAAATAAGATTCACATGCTGATTATATTAGATATTGGGATCTGAGTTGATTTTTTAAAAAATAAAACAGTTCCACTGTGCATTTTGGCACTTTCCAAATTTTATTCAATAAAACCATAGCATTGCTTTTATGATTAAGAAATTGTGTTAAAAACTATGAACAAATAAATTCCAAGGGGGAAAAAAGAGAGAGGACCCTATAAATTAAAAGACAATTAAGAAACATATCAATATGATATATTTGGCTTCTGATTTGAACAAATCAACTGTAAAGAAATGGAAAGACAATCAGGTTAATGTGACCAATGGCTGAATATATTTAGATATGATAATGACATTGTAGTTTTGGTTTAAAAGGTTTTATCTTTTCATGATATATACTGAAATATTTATGAACCAAATAATATGTGTAATACTTGCTTTGAAATTATCTGATGGCATGAGGAGGAATGGAAGGATATAGAAGAAAGACCATTTGAAGTGGGGTAATGAGTACATGAGGGTTTATTACATTTTTTGGTGTATATTTGAAGATATTCATAATAGAGTGATTTTAAAAGATAGTAACAATATATAACCTACTGTGAAACCTGCTCTTTCAGAGTTAGTTCTCAAAATGCCAATTTTCTCCCATCTCTTTCCTTGTCTCTGGTTTCCTACTGTTGCTTTTCATCCCTTGGTACCTCTCTTAGTTTGCACATTTGCTATTTAATTTCCTGATTTTCATCCTTTCTTCAGTCACTGGTTTAAAATGATTTATCTGTCTTGGCCAAGAGCTTATTGGCCTGATAACTGAAAAATATCCCCACCCCACCCTAGCAGGGTCTTGGGATGTTCATTGCCATGTTCTTCTCCAACCTCATAGACAGTCCTGCCTGAGTATGAGCCAGGCCCACAGGATCTACTCTCTTAGCCAAGAAAGGGAAAAAATAACATCTCTTGCCCAGGACCTGTACTAGTGATAGTCATACCAGTTGTGTTCTTGATTCTCTTGCTGGGTTACTATTATAGTCAAAGTATGTTTGTGTTACTATGGCAGTTAAGGTAGAGGATGAATGGATGCATTGGCTTTGGGATCTGCCCAGAGGATTGGTGTTGCACACTTCTGGGTGTGTCTGATTGTGTCATGGAGGCATGACCTTGGTGACTATATCTGATCCCTTGCCCCTGCCTCTCTAGCAATGTTTCTCTGCTGTACTTCCTGACCACCATGAACTAGGCATCTTTCTTCCAGCATACACTTCCACCATGATGTTTCTGTCTTGGAGTCAGCTGATTATGGACTGAATCCTCTGAAACTATGAGTCAAGTAAACCTCTCCTCCTTTAAATTGTGGGTGTCAGATATTGTGTCAAACAATAGGAAAGCTGACTCATATAGTTACTGCCTAAAGAAGGCTATTATTCTTTTAAACATGAGCATTAGTTCTCTGAAGATAAAGATTGTGTCTTTGGACTCTTGTGCTCATCTAAGTTGTTCAGAACAAGTGTGGGTAAGCATTGGGGTCCATGTTGTTCCATCATCTATCCTAGAACACTCTGAAAATTCTCACACTAACTTGAACTGATAACGGAAGTAAGCGCATTTTTTCCATTTTCTTTATAAATTCATTACAAATCAGAGTAAACTTGTAGAAATGTGGAATTGTAGGGATGGGAATGAGAGCAGATGTTTATGTCTCTTTTCTTTGGATTTGGTAAATATGCTATGTCATAAGTAATGACTATCTTCAAATGTCCATAAAGACCCAAGTTCCTTGCTAAATATATTGAATTCTCTATAAATATTCTTAAGCATGACCTCTTCAAAATATTTGAGGGTTAGACTGAGGGGGGTTACAGTTCTTTTAGTGGAGCCAAACTCATGTGCAGGGTGGGCAGTTTCCTATGAGGGATGCTTTGATTGACACAAAGAAGGCCTAAGTCCCCAAGGCCTATGTCATGCCTGTATAGTTACCAGTAACTTCATGGAAGGGGACCTTACCTGGTCTGATCCCTCTAAATACTTTCTCCATGGTAGTCAAAGTGATCTCTCCAGAACATAGGTTTGATCTTGTCATTCCTTGCCTGACATTCTCTAATGAATTCCCTTCCCACTTTGTATTCTTCTTAGGACCAAAGTCCATATTCCTCTGCATGGTTGTTACATCCCTCCTGATTTGCCCCTTTGACTTCTCCTACCCATATTTTGCACTTCCATAATATGACTGTGATAGTTAATTGTGGTGTCAACTTGGAGGGATTAAGAAAGACCTAGCACAGCAATGGCAAACCTTTTAGAGAACACATGCCAAAACGGCAACCCCAAACCCACTTATTTAATGCAAAGTGCCAACACTGCAATTAAACCTGAATACTGAGGTTTTGGTCTAGAAAAAACAATTCACACAACTTGTGACATTGTTGCAGAAAGGGCTCTGTGTGTTCACTGTGGCACACATGCCATAGGTTCGCCATCATGGGCCTAGCAGTTTAATGGAGCACAATTCTGGGTATGTATGAATGACTGAGTAGTAAGCGGCAAACTGAAGAAAGAACCACTTTCTTCTCTCTCTCCATGTGGATGGCACCAACCAATAGGCGTATAGTATGGCTGGAATATAAAGGGAAAGAAGGAAGTGTGCCCTCTCCCATTGGATGGATTGTGCCACTGGTGGTACAAACATATCTAATACTTTTATCAATATTTTACTAATAAAATTAATAAAGAGATGATGGCACAGTCATGCATATACCACTGGTGTTTCAAGCCACTTGGCAGTGAGACATATGTGTTATAGCCCCATTATGAACATGTTAAAAAGTTTTGATCTTGCCCAGAAAGGAAGCTCAGGTAAAGGAAGCTCAAAAGTTTGGAGCAGAGGAGAGTTTGGTTGCTGAAAATATTAGCATTAAAAAGAAGCTTCACACTTTACAGCAGGAAAGTAGGAAAAATGGCTTAAGGGCATCCTGAGGGAAACCATAGGACCCTTTCCTTTGTAGGCTCAAGGGTGCAAGGCTGAAAGACTTTGCTTTGAGAAGACAGCCCCAGAACACTCGAAAAGGTTGCCTAGAGAATTGATTCCCCTAGATTCAGTTTCCCCTAGATGCTCAGCCATCTAGGCACTCAGAGGACTCTGCAGCCACCAGCAAGATGCAAAAGGGCCTAGCTACTTCTCCAACTGGTGGTAGATCTTGGCATCATCCATGTGGTGGTAGTTTTACATGCATGCAGAATGCAAGAGTTGTAGGGTCATGAAGGCTTCCTCCCAGATTTCAGAAGAAGGCCTGGGAGGCTAGGCAGTGTGCCCCTGAGAGAGCAGTGTATGAAGCTGTGAGAGTGAAGCCTCAAGTGCAGTGGAGACCCCAGGATGTTGGTAAAGCCAGGAATGTGGAATGTCTGGGGAAAGCCATAAGAAGCAAAGCTGGCCCAAGTGCCATAGAGGCAGGCCACCTAAGCCCTTTGGAGTTCAGATCTCACCACAATTTGCCCTGATGCCCTGATGGAACTACAGGATTCAATGTTTGCTGTACTGGGTCTTGGACTTGCTTTGGTCCTATTCCTGTCTATCACATTTCTCCGTTTAGGAATGGGAATGTTTAACCTGTGCCTTTGTATGTCAGCAATGTCTAACTTTCTTTTGATTTTTACAGGTAATAACAGCTAACAATGTGCCTTAAAATCTCAGAGGAAACTTGAGACTTTGACTTTTGAACAATGCTAAAACTTGGCAACTCTTAGCAATGGGTGAAATGTATTTTGCATAAAGGGATGCACATGAGTCTTTTATGGGCCAGGGGTGGAAGGTTATGGTTTATATCTAGATGTCCCCTCAAAGACTCATGTACTCATAATGGGGCTTTTGGGGGGTGATTTGCTCATGGGAGCATGATAATCATCTGTAGATTATTCCACTGATAGTCTTATAGCTGACTTGCAATTTGGAGGTGGGATCTGGTCAGTATGGTCAGTCACTGAGGTTGTGCCCTGGAAGGGCTTATCTCTTTCTGTTCCTCCCTTCATTCTCACCCAGCCCCCTGCTTCCCCATTGCCATGCCATGAGCAACTCTCCTCTGCCATGCCACCCTGCTTTAGAGCCAATGACTATGGACTGAAACTCTACAAACTGTGAGCCAAGCAATAAACCTTTCCTCCCTTAATTTGTGGGTGTTGGGTATTGTGTCTCAGTGATGAAGAAAATAACTGACAATTGTCAGTGTTTGACCATGGTGGCACAGAGGAGGAAAATATTACTCAGAGATAAGAGTTGGTTCCAAACACTGACAGACCCAGAGGAACTGTCCCAAAGAGAACACCCAGCATGAGGGAGTCTCAAGGGAACAGTCCCAAACCAAGAACTCTCTTGCTTTTATTGAAAGAAAATACAGGGGGGAAAAACAGCTTTAACGAGCAATTGTGTCAAGGAACAAGGAGGTCTGCTACATGACATCCTTTAAGTTAATCTAAGCAGTTCATCAGGCAGGAGAAAGGACAATGGCCAAACCTAGCATGCTTCCCTAATCTGAACTTTTTGCTGTTTTCAGCACTGTGAGTTCAGGGCCTACATGACTTCTCCATAGGTCCTTTCTTAACTCTGACAATTCATTCCTCCAGCCTAGTCCCCCACAGACAGTGACAGACATTTTTGTCTCTCGCATAACCTGCTCTCTACTATACTTGGTCTCTTCCACCCTTTTTGTCTCATAGATAATAGGTGATTGAATACTTGCTAAATGAAAGAAGGAATAAATGTATAACTTATATGTATCTTTTTGAAACTGCCTCAGGCAGTTTTCTGCTGTCCATATCTGGGTTACGTTACTTGTTTATATGCTCATCTAACATTTGATGGATTACTTATTCTTTAATTATTGCCTTAGATTGACTTAATTATTGGTATAGTTATTTGCCTATTATCTCTCAGCCTCACATCTACCATTCTGTAGTTCATTCTGTTGGGTCTGGAATCTACAAACTACATTTCCCAGGTTTCCTTTCCAGTCAGATTCTTATATCCAGCCAATAAAAACACTCTGGGGAGATCAGAAGGTAGGAAGTAGAGAAAATCTTCCAACATTTGGCTCCAAACAGTGTGGCAGTTGCTAGTAGCTCTATCTGAGGCTGGCTGCCTGTGATACTGTGACAGCAGGCTGGGGTGGAGACAGCCCCACCATCTTCCAAGCCCTCCCATCCCTGTGACAGTATCATGGCTTTGGCATAAGCACACTGACTGCAAATGTCTCAGGGCAAGATGGCGGCTGCGTCTGACTCATGGACTCCAGCCCAGAAGCTTGGGCCTCATCTCTTCTTCCTGCCTCCCTCTCCAGTCGCCTTCCTACTTCCTTTTGCTCTTTTAGTACATCTTTGTCACAACTTCCCAGTGTCCCTCTACTTGAAATGCATTATGGGGCTTTTTCTTTTCCTACTTCCTGGCTAAAAGAAACTAATTTGTTTCATCTTATTCAGACTTTAACCCTACTGCCCATATTATACACAGAACACAGTAGACTTATAAATGTGGGCATGTAGAAATATCATGGAATAATTCTTGGGAAGCTTTTCTTAAAGAGGTCTGGATGGGATAAGTATATTAAAAATTATATTCACTGCACCTCTGTATCCTATCCCAGCCTTCTCCCTACTCTTTCAGTGGTTTGGACGGGACTGACTCCCATCCAGGGGCCCCAAGTGTGGGCATATGACCCAACTGGCCCAATCACAGTTCATACAGAGAATCTTCTGGAACCATTGGGAAAAGGGGTCTTTTTGCTTTGAGCTGTGCCTCAGATGGACTGTAAATACATTTCTGGGAAAAAAAAAATTAGCTCAAGTCTCTTGAGGCCAACATGTCTCTTCCATTAAGGAACCCCACTATTTATTACTAAGAAACTGAAGTTTTATTTTCATGGCCACAGAGAAAAATTATATTTATAAAATCTTATTTGTAGATCCTGCCAGTGACCAGGTTGCTGAGGTTATTAAAGTCATTTTTCTATATTAAATGAATATAATAAATGGTAGGTACATCGGGATGAAAACTACAATCTGTTTCCAGTGATCTTGAAGGAGTATCCTAATGGTGTTGGGGTACAACTATGAATACAGGGTCATCTAAAGGTTATGTAGCAGAGAATCCAAGATATTTCAGAAAGGGCTCAGGTTGCTACTGAGATGTGAAAAAAAAATCAAGTTAAAGAGCAAACAATAATTTAATCCCTTTGTGGGTCTACTAAACAGTGCATCAAAATGTCCCACCACTTGTGAAACTGCCAATTTCATGAGCATTTTTTGGATATCCACTAGACCGAATCATTCTTCCACTGTCTGGCTCTGATCTTGAATTTGTGAAGTGAGAGTAGTAGAAAGGGCTAGCCCTTAGCAAAGTTGTATCAGTTCCTTTCGGGTGCATTTAATTCAACAAATACATATTGACTTCGTGTGGTGGCATACACTTGTAATCTCAGCTGTCTGGGAAGTTCTTGGCATGAGGATCACAAGTTTGAGGACAGCCTGGACTGCACAGGGAGAGCCTGTCTCAAAAAACAAAAACAAAAATAAAAACGGAGTAAAAGCTGAACAGGGTTCCATGTTTCAGTTCTAAACAAAGTTCTTTACACACAAAGTTGCCCAGGATGGGTTCAAACTTGAGATTCTCCTGCCTCAGCCTCCCAGACAGCTGAGATTACAGGTTTGCACCATCATACCTGGCTAACTTCTATTAAAAAAAAGATTCAGTTCGAAAATGTAGGGCCAGGAAGGGTAGAGGTCACACAGATCTATCTCCATCTCTTGGCTCTGCTACCTCTGTTTGGGCAAGTCATTTTACCTCTGGGGTCACAGTTTCTGTCTTTGTAAAATGATGGTCATAGTGCTTATCTCAGAGGATTATGATGACAAGGACATACAACAGCATATGCTCCTGGAGGATGGTGAAAGTGAAGGAACATCCTGGCTCTGCCTGGAATACGGGGGTCATCTAAAGGCACAACTCCATCCTCTAGTCAACTTTATGTTACTGTAGTGAAGTGCCCAACACAGGCTCCTTCTGAAGTGCCACAGATTTTGGCTTATGGTTGGGGAGGTTCATGTCCAAGATCAGGAAGCCATAGTGGTTTGGTCCTCTGGTGAGGGAGCTGGATGGTAATGAGGGGACTGTGTGTTGGAGTGAAGGGCTCACATCTCAGACTCCAGAACAGGGGTGGGGGGGGAGGAGGGAAGGAGAGGGGAGACAGAGACAGACGGAGATAAAGAGACACACACACACACATACACACACTCTCAAAAAACAGAAACTGGGTTCCCACAGTCTCTTTCTGGATCACATTCCCAGTGACCTAAGGACCCCCCTCCAGCCAAACCCCCTTAAAATTCCCCCCTCCAAGAGAACCGCCCTGGGCCCAAGCCTTTATTACCCATACTCAAGCCACAGCATCCATCCTTCTTGCAGTCCCACTTGGAGCAATCTCAGTTTATGTTGTCACTTGTAACCGAGAGCCCTAACACAACTGTGTGACTGTATAATGTTTTGTAGAATATATATTTTCAATGTAAGTATTAGCAAAAGCAATAATTAAAAGTGAAAAGAATCATAAGGAAAATGTTTATGTCAAAATGAACTTTCAATTATGGTAACATCATCTATAAATAGTTCACAAAGTTTCGCTGCATGTTTTGGAATTAGAAATTTATGTCCTTGAGCTCTTTACACCATTTAGACAATTTCTACCACACTCTCAACAACACATGTTGGTGGGGGAACCCTGGCATGGTACACAGAGAAAACGTCAGTCAACCTGCATCAAGGACACACATGAAGCATTAGCTGAGCGTGGTGGCCCGCACCTATGATCCATCCCAGCACTGTGGGAGGCTGAGGCAGGAGAATTGTAAGTCTGAGCCCAGCTTGAGCAACTTAAGTGAGACCCCGTGTCAAAAATGGGCTGAGGATGTAGCTCAGTGTGAAGGCCCTGGGTTCAATGTGCATTACCCCCTCTCAATAAACACACACAAAAAGACAGCATTCCAGGTGACTGGGCTCCCTGGTGTCATCAAATGTTCAGCTGTAACCCTCTGGGTAGGAAGCAGCAGCTCGTACTGAGACAGAGCACTGACAGAGTAAGGAATTTTCATGTTGCATTATTTTCCAGGGCTGCTATGACAAAATACCACAAACTGCACAGCTGTAGCAATATAAATGTATATTCTCACAATTCTGGAGCCCAGAAGTCTGAGATCGAGGCGTTTTTTGTTTTGTTAGTTGGTGCTGGAGACTGAACCCAGGGCCATCACACTGACACCCCCCAGCCCTTTCTTGAGATGGTCTTGCTAAATTACCCAGGTTATGCTTGAACTTGTGATCCTCCTGCCTCAGCTTCCTAGAGTGCTGGAATTACAGGCATATGCCACTATGCCCTGCAAGTCAAGCTTTAATGTATTCTGAGGCCTTTCTGCTTGGTTTGTTGATAGCCTCCTTCTTGCTGTGTTCCCATGAAGGCTTGCCTCTGTGCATAACGCATGTCTATACCTACACTTTCTCTTATATAAGGGCCACAGTTATACTGGGTTAGGGCCCATCCATCTGGCCTCATTTTACTGTAATTATCTTACTTCAAGGCCCTGGCTCTAAACAGAGTCACATTCAGTGGTACCAGAGTCAGAATTTCAACATGCAAGATTTTGGCGGCACACAATTCAGCCCTTAACACATGGGAGACATGCACATCCTCGTTCTTCTTTAAAATGAAATGCATTTTTCTTTAGAAAACATCAAACAAAAACAATTATTGGCAAATCTAAGAACTAGCATGATTGCAAGTTGATGAGTATACATTAATGTAACTGAAAAGAATAGGAAGCTGCGAAGTGGTTAAATGGGAGAGGCAAGCAGATCGTGCCTGGGGAAGGATGGGAGAAAGGCCCACAGTGCAGTGAATTAGCAAGCTGGCCACAGACTGTGGGAATCCACACAGCAGATGGACACATGATCTAGGTATAAAAATAAGAGTACGAGGGCGACTGATTAACTTCGGTGTTTCTGATTAAATTTGCTATTTGTAGAGGGCTTTAGACATGCTTAGAGTAGAATGGGGCATTAGAGACCGACTATTCTTTCAGGCTGCTGAGAGATCAGTTCACAGCAGCTGGCAGGTCACCCACACTGGCCTGAATCACCTCCTTTCTGGGGCCCAGACACACAGGGCATAGTTATCTCTAGGTTGACATCCTAGATGCTGGAAAGTTGTTTTTCTTTTCAAAGCCTGTACTTTTCTTGCTTTTACTTCATTTAATCCTATCAACTGAATTTCTGAAGCTATGCAAAAGCTATCTTCCCTTTCTCGTCCTCTGTGAAATCCTTCTAAATTTTGCAAATGTAGTGTGTGCCTCAGTTTGCAAAGCTTTTAAGTAGTGCACTATCCAACTCCTTCACTTGTGTCTTACATGGTATGATTTCAAATTCTACCCCTCTCCTAGCTATTCTTCTCCATTTTGTCAAAATCTGTTTCAAAAATGCCCTAAACAGCTGGGCAGGATGGGATACAACTGTAATCCCAGCACTCTGGAAGGCTGAGGCAGGAGGATCACAAGTTTGAGCCCAGCCTGGACAACTTAGTGACGTAATGAGACTCTGTCTCAAAATATAAAGGGCCGGGGATGTAGCTCAGTGTGAAGCCATAGGCTCAATCCTCAGTACAGTAAGTTCCCAACTTATGAACGAGTTCTGTTCCATGAAAGCATTCATAAGTCAGATTTGTTCTTAAGACTGACAAAGTGAGTCTTATACACCTTTGACACAAATAAACCATGTAAAGCATAAAAAAACCCAAACACACACACACAAATATTGTAAATAAACTATTTTTACATTTAGTTAGCTTAAAATGGTGGTACAGTACTTCCGTGATTTGTTTGTATCTATGAATATTCTTAAGGCAAGGCCCATTCATATTTGTGAAAGTTTGCAACTGGAATGTCTGTAAGTCGGGGACTCACTGTATCAGAGAGAAAGAAAGGGATGGAGGGAGGGGGGAAGAGGGAAAGGCCTCTAAACAAAAAGTGCTCTGATATGAAGAATGGAGAATGCTACTTTCTATAAATAGGAAAAGTCATCTATTAAAATGGTACATTAGATTTTTTAGCAGTCACTGATGTTCTATATTCATGGTCAAGTAACAGTAAGTAGGCTAATGATTATTAATTAATTGTTAAGTACTGTATAACAAATAACCTCAAAACTTAGCAACTAGAAACAACAAATATCACCTCAGGGTTTCTGAGGACCAGGAGTTGAGGATGACTTGGGTGGTGGGGTGCAGTTCACAGTCTTTCATGAATTTATTGGCGGAGGCTGAAGAGCCTGAAGATTTGACAGGAACTGGAGGACCATGTCCAACCTCACACACGATTGCAGTTGTGTGGGGGGCTTCAGTTCCCTACCAAGTGGCCTCTCCATGCATGGCCTGGCTTCCTCCCGTGCCTTTTCTTACCTATTCTTAGGTGTCATGACTACTAATTCTGCCACATGCAGTAGGTCACAGACCAACACTGGCAGAGGGGAGAATAACAGGGAGCACCTCAGATGTGGTCTTAATTAAGCAGTTGCTATGAGCTAGCTCTTCTTTCTGTGCTAACAGTAGCTAAGCATTGTCCATCGTCATCTCAGTGCTGTCAACATTCTCTCAAGTAGTTACTATTACCTCCATCCCACTTTCCATTTCAGGTAAGTGATGCTAGAAATGGTAAACAACTTACCAGAATTGCTGCTTAGTGAGTGATGGAGTAGAGATAATGTGTAGGGATAATTTCAGAGTAGCATGTGTCTGTGGTCTCCCCCAAGGCCCTTCCTGTCCTGTGCACTGCTAACCCAGGATCCCTCAGCCCATGCTTATACAAATAATTTTTTAGCATAACTGCAGGATGCCACATCTTATCTCTGCTACATTATTAAATGTTACAGGGTAATGTTCATTCTTGATCATCCATGAGTTCCCGTCACTCATAATGTGCCATCTATAAATCTTCCCGTTTGTACACAGGACACGATGTGAACCATTCATGTAGAAATCAGAATGCACGGATGTCTCTACAACAGGATGCGCAATAAGATTAGAATAAAAAACGTAGTGACAAAATGTATAGAGTTTTTGAACTAAAATTATTTTTAAAACTACAGTTTAAACGTGTGCTCCATAGTCAAGTCTCATCAATTTAGACATGACTGTGTAAGGAAATATAGGTATAATACATAATATGTAATGAAGAAAGACATGAATGTGATTCAGTGCAGCTCTGAGGTCACCCGGCCTTTGCTGCTCATATAAAAATGGGTCAAGGCTTTTATCCGCTGTTCTTCAGGAAGACCAGTCTCTCAAGGTGTCTGAAAATCACAGGGTTTTGTATTCTTGCTGTGCCGATGGTGCTGAGCTCCTGCTCCCTTTCAACTCCAGCCTTCTGCTGCTGTTCACCATTTTCCCCCTGATCCATAGGCCCAGGAATGGAACACAGCTCCTTGGTGTTTCCTAAAAACTGCTGGCCTGTGATGTGGTTTATTCTGGCATCTACAGTGTCTTTTCACTGTCTGGGCCTTTTTTTTTTTTTTTTCCTCCTGTACTGGGGATTGAATCCAGGGCCTTTGCATTGACCTACATCCCTAGATCTCTTTAAGTTTTTTGTTTTGAGACAAGATCTTGCTAAGTCAGTTTCTCAGGCTGGGCTCAAACTTGTGGTCCTCCTGCCTCAGCCTCCAAGAATGCTGGGATTACAGTCCTTTGTCACCACGCCTGGTGATGTCTGGGTTTTGACAGTGAACAGAAAGCCACACCATGGAATGAAAATATGGAAAGCCAACCTACCCCTGTAACCATCAGGTGTTCAGAAAAACGAATCATGAAAGCTACCCAAGGAACGAGGAGCTGCCCTTCCCCACTCTCTTCCTGCCGGTACTCCCTGCACTCATTCCTGAGGAAAGCACCTGTGCCCAGAAGGAGAATGAGGTCTTGTTCGGTCTACCGCAGAAGGTCCACCTAGTGTCCTTTCTGTAAGATCCCTCTAGGAGTTCGCAGGGCTTTCTTTCCTTTGTGGAGCAAGGTGTTGGAGGGGAGAAGCCATGTACAGATCAGACTGCATCACATAAAAAGCTGTGTGTGTGCTCCACTGCAAAGGCTTTCACTGAGGAGCTAGAAGATGAGAACCAAAGGCGTGGGGGAAAATGGGGCAGGAGAGATTTTTTCTTTTTTTAAAGAGTAGCAAGAATTTATTGAGAGAAAGAAGCTTCTGTCTGAGAGGGACAGAAGGAGGGCCCAGAAAGTGGGCTGCCCCACTAGAGATTTTAAAATAGCAAATATCTGGGATCCTGACTGGATCATTCTGGAAGGAAGATTAATATAAAAGCTGGGTGAAGAAAAACACTGAGAAGTGTGGATAATGGAGGCAGGAAATGGAATTGGTTATAATCTATCCAGATATTAGATAACAAGAATCAAGATCCAATGCAGTAAAAGAAAGAATGCAAAGTTAGTGTGATGGTGAGAGAAGATGCCACACTGGCTGGGGAGGCAGAGGAAGAACAGTCACAGGTAGGAGGCTTGGCAGGGTTCAACTTGAGAATACATGTGTTTGTTACAGAGAGAAAGCAGGCAAGTGAGACTTTTCTGATGGTAGTGGTGAGGATCAAAAGGAAAGAACAGGATGAGGAGGTAGAGGTGACTGCAAACAAGAACACCCACCAGGAGAGGGCCACGTCCAAAAGTCAAGTCACTCATATCACAGAACGCTGTATGTAAAAAATATACATCTATTATTGAATATGACCCCATCCATCCATCCATCCACCCACCCACTCACCCATGTATCCTCCCATCCATCCGTCCATCTATCCATCCTCCTTCCATCCATCCATCCATCCATCCATCCATCCATCCATCCATCCATCCATCCAAAGACTGAGGTATGTTCATTTAACAGCCATTTTCAAGTATCACATTTGAGTCACTCTACAGATAAAAGATAAAGATATAGGGCCGGTGATATAGTTCAGTGGCATAAGCACCTGCTTGGCAAGTGCGAGGTCCTGAGTTCGGTTCCCGTTACCCACATTAAAAAAAAAAAAAAAAAGATACAGTACGTTCCTTGCCCTTTCTGAGCTCACAGTGCACAGGAAGAGGGACACATCCATGAAACTTGCAGGAAGGTGTTCTGATGTATTAACTAGGTGGGTTGGTTTTTCTCCCTTGAGCTTTCTGCTATTGCTCCCTTGTTCATAGTAAAACACCAACCAGGGCAGAATAATACAGCAAAGAAGGAAAAGCCAACCTTGTAAGCTCCAAAACAGATTATTAAATATTTGCACAGTCAACAGCTTATAGGAGCCTTGGCTTTTGGGTACCCAGAACCAAATTTTACACCAGAAATAATGCATAACAATGTAAGGGGCAGCTCCAGTGTCCCAAAAGAAGCAGTGATCCGTGCCCTGGGGTGGAGCAGGAGGCAATGGGCTGAGGGAGGAAAGCTGAGAAGGGCACCTTGCCTGGCCTGCAGGATGAGTCCTGGGATGGGGATAGGACAGAGACAGACCTTGAAGCTTGAAGACCAATGGAATCCCACTGCAAGACACCTTTGAGAAGTAGCAATGCCCACCTTCAACACCCCTCATGCCAGTAAAGCCCAATGGCTGGGGTGTCTGAACTCCCCCCGGTACCAGGGTCAGAGCCAAAAGGGATGTAGAGTTTCACAGTTGCTGGCAGCAAATGCTGGCACTAGAAGGTCGGTGGGAATGATGGCACTTCAGCCGACACCAGTGTGAACGGAGGTCAACTGAAGCCCGGATGCCACCTTCTCCTTGATACTGGGGCACATGAAGACCACCCCTACCACAACCCCACAACTTATAGGCAACACACATAAGAAGGGGGACCCTGAACCAATCAAGAAAAGTCTGATCTGAGTTTACCACGAGCTAAGATGAAATTCATGCCACCAGGTAGGATTTGGACTTAAGACTTTATCTTTGCAGACCTGAGTTTGTGGACAGACATTATACTTGCTCTACACACTGATGCACAGGCTGAGGCAGGTGGGTCCCTAGGGGACGTATGAGGATAAGTGAGAGACTCCTCACCAGTCCCTAGAGGCCAGGGTGAGGGAGGGGACCCATTAGCAGGGCACTGGAGGAGAGCTGGCAGGAGGAAAGCCAAGCACAAGCAAAGTCACCATGGCCTCAGCTCAGAGTGACAAACACAAGGCCATGAAGTTGAATGCAATGGGTTGCAGACATCAAGCCCTTCCACTCACAGGGTGGGGGACTCAAGGGGCTGGACAGGGGGACAGTGTGACTAGGATTTCATTTCAGAGCCTGGGCAATGGCTACCTCAGGGAGATCCGCTCCTGCAGGCCAAGATTTCCTCATTGTCTCCCCGGTCTCACGTTTCCTTCCAGTATCACATTGATCCTCATCACCCTCAAACCTGCACTGCATTGGAAAGGAGAAAGGCACATTAGTCCAGATTTTATAAAGCTAAGAGTCCAGGAATGGGAAGTGAAAGTTATAGCTTGGTGTCAAAATTAGTGGCATTTTAATAACCTGCATCTTGATTACAGAGAGAACAAACTGATTTAATATTTAGCAACTAGAAATATCTCCTATGTACCTACGCAGATATATGACACGTTTTTTAATGTTGCTGGGAGCTTTAGAAGAAACGGAAATGGGTTTATCTTTTTAAAACCCAGGACTTGCAGGCAGGTGCAGCAGCCTTCAGTGCAGGCGGGGTCGATGGTTCCTGCAATCCCTTTCTGTTCCCAAAGTGGATTTTGCTTCCTATACACTGACCAAAACAGATCAAGTTAAGTACTTATGTAAAAATAAACCAATCAAATATGCAGTCGTTAAGATTAGGCACCCTGAAGGCAAAATGCCTGGGTTTGAACACCACCACTGATCAGCTACTTGACTTTAGGTAAGAGGTCGTCATGGTTTAGATCTCGAATCCACCCCTCCCCACCGCCTCACATGTGTGGAAGGTGACTAGATTATGGGGGTGCTATACTCATCAGCAGATTCATCCACTGATGAATTCATAGCTGGATATGTTGTTACGAGATGGGGTCTGGTTGGAGGACATAGGTCCTCCATATATATATATATACACATATATATGTATATATGTATATGTATATATATATACACATATATATGTATGTATATATGTATATATATACACATATATATGTATGTGTGTATATATATATATATATATAAAATTTATTTATTTGAGACAGGGTCTCCCTATGTAGTGCAGGCTACCCTTGAAATCATCTTATGTAGCCCAGGCTGGCCTCAAACTCATGGTGATGCCCCTGCCTCAGCCTTCCAAGTGCTCGGATTACAGGTGTCAGCCACTATACCCAGTTGACTTAATTTTAAAATTGAGCTAGCCACACATGAAAAATAACTGACATTTTGATTATTTTGCCAGATTTGAACTCTTATAGATTAAGTAAAAGGACTGGATGTTCTTTTAGTATAACCATCTGGTATGGTTTATTCAAAAGAAAAGTGAATCTAGGGAGGGAGAACTGGTGTTTTTAAAAATGTCTTTTTCAGAAATTTTCTAACATATTACTTCTGAAATGGGGAATAAGTGTCAATATTTTCTTTATAAATGTTATTTAAAAATGAGAAAAATGTTTAATTATTATCTTATTTTCTATACCTACAATATTCTTTATATCCAAAGGGGACTTAGTATAATTTACCCTGAAACAAAATGACTTATTGAAATCAGTTAACCCTGTTGATGGTTTTATAACTGAACTTTTCTGGAAATGAACCTACTTAAATAAGAAGGGACTGGTATAAATTTAATAAGCTGGATCTTTACATTAAGCTGTTATTGAGAATAATAAAAAATTGGGGTTTTTGTTTTGTTTTGGAGAAGGAAGAGTTTAAGAACTGGTAGTAAAGTGAAGAGGGCCATCTTGGAAACAGGCAGCACCCAGAAGGTGAGGGTCCACAGTAGAGACCTTGCAGTTCTAACTATGTATTTATGACAAGCCAATCCATTGTCCATTAGAGAATTTTAACTCCATGAAGGAAATATGCTGTGTGTTTCCTCTTTACCCGGCCCTGGTGTCTCTTAAAGGGTGAGGAGTGACGGGCAGCACTGCTCTGAGGCCGGGCAGGCACCTTTGGGACCCTGACGTCTCTGTCTTTGGTTTCTTCCCCTGACCTGCAGGGATTGAGCAGCTCCTCCCTGCAGTTCGGGGACAATGAAGGCGCCCAACTAGTCAGGAAGACACAGTGGCCGTTCAGTTTGAATTCTCTCCCTCTGCTGTGTGCTGTTCTGTAGGCGGCTCCACAGAAGGCAAAGGGGACCTCAAACTCCACCCCATTTCTCCCAAGAATCCCTCTCCACTTTGACAGGGTTGCGCCTTTCTGCATACCAGCAAACCCTCACCATAATCCCTAGTGAGGTGCTAAAACTCTCTTCTGTTCCTAAAGGGGCATGACACTTCCTGATTACAGTTGTTTAACCCAGTGAAAGTGAGTCTTGTGCAATGAAAAGCATTAACATTTATTCAGTCAACAAACGCTGTGCACCTGACAGGCCCAGACACCCGGCTGGTTGCCAGCATGCACAGAACACAAGATGTGTAAGCATAAAGCTGCCGCCAGCAGCATGCCAGTGCCGTTCCCAGATATCTCGGAATGAATGAGAAGCTGCACAGTGTTTCATTAAAGGCCCATTAGGAAGGTCACTGAGTGATGACATTAAAAATGCTGAGCCCGGGAAGCAAGCACAGTGTAGGGCCACAGGGCCTTGTGGCAGCAGTGAGCATGGGGCCACTGCAGCTGGCCCTGTCCTGAGACAGCGGGACATTCTCAGTAGCTCCCAGCTGCTAAAGAATGTGCCCAACAAGCAGGTGATGAGATAGGGACTGTGAACCCGGGAATCTCTAGGCATGGGACAGCCCAACTTCTCTGTCAACAGCAAAGGGACGCCACTGCAGACGTGCAGGGTGCTGGAACCGTTTGCAGGTACACAGACGTGAGCAAGTCTCTGAATAGCTTCGGCAGACACAGCCTTACGAAGAGTGGCGAGGAGGAGCCGACCTGCAGAACCAGGCTACTTCTTCAGCTCCAAAATCGTGCTTCCCGGCCCGCGGTTCTTCGCGCTGCAGATGTTGCAGTACTGTGCAGAATTCTGAAAAGATAATTTAAAAATACAGATTAACAGAAGCATTTATCTCTTCTCTCTCTACTATAGCACCGTTAGCGGGGCAGGGTGGAGAGGAAAGACCCAATGTTGCTCCTTTTCCTGGAGGTTATCTTTGGTTCACAGAACAGGAGTACTCTGCAGGTCTGAGGGTGCTGCACGGCAGCAGGCCAAGTCTACCAGGGCTGGGGTGGGGATGTGACGCTAAAAGAGCAGTGTCATGATGCGCCAGTCAGGTGAGAAAATCCCATGGGATATTAGATGGTTCTGCAACGCTACAGCTCAACAGCCAGGGATTCACTGAATGAATTCCCTTCACTGAGAACTTCTGTAATGTTTACCCAAGTATCCTCCACATTTTAGCATTTGAAAAGTAGACAATTTATCACATGATATAAAAGTATAGTCACCCCTTGGTAGGGGAGGTTGATTCCAGGACCCCCTCTGATACCAAAACCCACTGGTGGTCAAGTCCCTTATATAACTGGAATGCAACCTATGCACATGCTCTGTAGGCTTTAAATCCTCTCTTGCATTACTTACGATACTTAACACAATGTAAATGGTATGTAAATGTTTGCTACACTGCATTGTTAGGAAATAGTAGGAAAAAAAAAAGCAAATGTGCAGTACTGAGGCAACCCCCCTCCAATATATTTGATCTGAGGTTGGTTGAACCCATGAATACTGAACCCCTGGGTACAGACAGCTGGGTGCATAGAATAGTTTAAATCTCCACAGAGCCACGAGAACGATGGTTTAGGGTATGGAGCACATCCCCGGCACTGCCTCGGTTTCTCTTTTGCTCCAGCCCCGACTCACCACACTGGGCACAGGAAGGCACTCCTTGTGGAACATGTGGCGGCAGTGAAAGACCACCACGCTGAAGGGCTTGGCTGCATCTGTGGAAGAAGGGAGAGCTCACTGCAGCGAGCAGACCAGGCAGGTGCAGCCTTGTTCCCCTGCACCGGCCGCCCCTGAGGATGGCTTCCTTCTGAACACATTCACTGATGATGGGTGGGTGGCCAAGTGCAAAGCAGGCACTGTACTCCTGCTGCCTCGGGAGTCACAGCTTACTTACCTGGCCTCTGTGTCAGCTACCAAAACCATAAATGGGGGGCAGTTTTATAGCAAATGCAGCCACACGTATTTTAAAAACTGGACTCACATGGGCTCTGTGTGCCCCAACCCTCCCCAACTAATACACACATCATCTTCATAATCCACATACAGCTTGTGGCTTCACGGAAATGATGGTTCTGGTAGACCCAATGTCAGAGGCAGACCTGGGTCAGAATCCCAGCCTGGAGCCTGTGTGTCACTGCATGCCTGCCTTGTGGGTCCTCATCTCTGGTGCACGGCGGCCAGCTCATTTCTGTAAGTGTCAGTCCCCTGAGCAGGGATCTCACTGTATGTGTGGCCTGTGTGGGGTCCCTTCCTGCTGATACCCTGCCTGCACCCCCAGGAAAGCCACTTTTTTCCTTAGTCCATGGCAGGTTTTTTTTTTTTTTTTGTGGGTACCGGGGGGTCAACCTCAGGACCTCGCGTGCCAACAGGCACCCGTGCCGCTGAGCGATATCACCGGCCCCTTTTTCGTATGTGGGATCCAGGAGTCGAACTCGGGCCCTCGCGCTTGCAAGGCAGGCGCTTATGCCGCTGAGCCATCTCACCGGCCCAGGAATGGCAGGTTTTAACTGAAGCATTTAAAAATCCAAACCTGCTTCTTCTAGAAAATGACTTCTCATTTTACTGCCTATGAAATAATCCCTGCTAAGGGAATGTGAGGCCAGCCAGTTGAATTTGTACTGGGGGGGAAAAATTTTTTTTTTTTTTATTATCCTGACAACTATACTTGAATATCTGCTTTCAAATTATGTGACTTCCTCTTCTCATGTCGAATGAACCTTAAGTAAGAGACTTCATTATACATGCAGGCAGATATATTACTAAGAAACAGACATAAACCAAAGCTTGTATCTCTCTTTTAAAGGGTCAGGGTTCCAATTAGATGTTGAGTATTAAGTTTCCATGCAGATGGGAGATGAGAGATCCAGGTGCCTAGAAGACCACATCAAAGAAAAAGAGTAAAGGAAAGCCACCTACAAAACATTTTCCCAGATACACACAGTTCTGCCACCCTGAGAAAAACACGTGGGTGCCAAGTTCCACCTGGTTTTGTTTTACTCTGGAATGGTGTTCTCAAAAGGGGGCCCTCCGCCAGCAGCATTACTTCCCCAGGATCTTGTTGAAAATGCACATTCCGGGGCCCCCAGAGCCACAGCCCCTGGGGCGGGTGGCACCAGGTCCTCAGGCTGTGCCCATGGATGCCGCAAGCCCCAGAGCTGGACATCTCCTCTCTGCAGACAGTGGCACCAGCACCAAATGAAGCTGAGCAGAGACAGAGGCAGAAATTCTTCCCTAACCTGGATTATTTTGAAAGTTTATAAACAGCAATTAGCCCTTTTCAGGATTTTAATTCCACCCATTGCTGATACATATTTTGGGCAACTTCCCTCCCACCTTCTCACCTGTGGGGAGGATGGGGGACAGACAGGACTCGCAGATGTTCTCCTCTGTAAGAGAACACACTGGGGTTAGGCATGGCTCGGCCCCCATGGCACGGCATGCGGCTCCGAGGGGCGGTTTCGGTTCTACCCACCATCTACCAGAACACCTTTCATTTGAGTTCGGTGCATCTTCTTTAGTAAGGACAAAGAGTCAGCGACAAGGATCTTCTTGCAGCCTTCCCGCAGCAGAATCTAATGTACACATTTGAAGAGAAAAGCCATCTTGAGCGGACTAATCCTGGGGAGGAAAGGCTTCTCACTGGTGCCTCAGAAAGTCCTTGTGCTCAACATCCTCTTGCTCTCCTGCCCTCATTACCTCCTCCGCCTCCCTCCAAACCTTGAAGGACAGACCTGGGCAGCCATGAGCCACTCATTACCCTTTGCATCTTTTGTATTTTTTTTTTTTTTAATGATGACACAGTGGCTCTGTAGCCCTTGTAAGGTCAAGGACAAATTTCAAGGTCTGGAGACTCTGGCCCCATAGTAATCAAGGCTACTGTTGGCTTTCGGGGCTTCCTCACTGTCTCTGCCTCCAGCCCTTCCGAGACTTGCTCACTCTGACCTTTCCATCTTTGCCTGGGATGGACAGTCTGTTAGTCCAAAATCATCCCTTTATTTCAGGTACTGAGTCCCCTCATGGTCAAGGCACTGGGTGGAAACAAGCTGAGCAGAGGAGCAAGTGACTTTTAGTGGCTGTGGGTCACAGCAAGTGCCCCTGTAATGGGCTTTGGCTTTCTTCAAGTGACATCAGTCTCCAATGCCAAACACACAGGTGTGTTTTGCTTGTAAAGGTTTAAAATTCATGCTACTGGGGAAAGAGTGTTAAGGGAATGGCCAGGTGTGGTCCTCTATGCCTGTCACCTTCAAAGGCCTGTGTTCTCCTAAAAGTCCCCAAGAGCCTCTATGTATAGAAGACTGTATGTATATACTCTATGTATATGAAGGCCACACTCAGGAAAGCCGATTTGATGTTCAGATTACAGCTCTGTTCCCGCTGTTTTAATACTGATAAGCAAGACATGACTACATGTTAGTTTTCTGACACGTGAGATGGCTCAGCGGCGTAAGCGCCTGCCTGGCAAGCATGAGGGCCCGAGTTTGACTCCCGGAACCCACATACGAAAAAAGGGCCGGTGATATCGCTCAGCGGCACGGGTGCCTGCTGGCACACGAGGTCCTGAGGTCGAACCCCAGTACCCACAAAAAAAAGAAAACTTTTTTTACTAGAAATGGATTTCTTATTTTTAGTGGTACAGGCAATTGAACCCAGTGCTTTCACATTGAGCTACATCCCCAGCCCTTTGTTAATTTTTTTGAGACAGGTTCTTGCTAAATTGCCCAGGCTGGGGTCAAATTTGTGATTCTCCTGCTCCAAACTCTCAGAGTGCTGGGATTACAGGCATGTACCACAATGCCCAGCTGAAAATGTCAATTTTTTTGATCCATTTTAAAGACATTAAAAATTTAACAGACATCATTAAAGTATGAATTTTAGGGAAATTTATAAGGAAGCATATACATCTGCTCAGCCTCCAACACCCACATAACAAACTTAAAGTGTCAGCCATAGCATCTCTGGTGAGCATTTCATAAAGAACCAACTCTGACCCTCGGGGTGCTCTGCATGAGAAATACAAGATGAAGGCACGGCCACCAGTCTAGACAGAAACCACTGGGTCTGCAAACTAAAAAGAAAGGTGCAAAAACTGCAAACTAGGAAGGAACCGTCTCCCCAGCAGGATGGCACCTTCTCAACAGGCGCAGTCGGCTGCCTGCAGAAGGCAGGAGAAGTTCACAAATACAGCTGACTTTGTCACTTCCTACTTCATTTGATCCCAATCCAAAGCGCCCAATCAGAAATACATAAAAACATTTTGTTTTGCTGACATGACGACAGGCAGGATTATCAAAAAATAAGACATCTGCAGAAGTCTTCTGCCCCATAACATCCGCAATGACTGAGAGACCCCGATGGTGGCAGGGGAGAGGCAGCTGTGCAAGATTCCACGTGACCCCACATAGGATCCCGCGTGAGACAAGGAGTGATGTTGATGACGGGGTCCCTGTATCCCTGTAGCAACTCTATTAGATGACACCGACTTTACCCTAAATGCTCGTATTTGGTGTTTCCTGTGAAAGTCTTTCCTACAAAGGCTGCAAGTCAGATGGTACAGTAGCTGGCTTCATTCCTTTCTGACCTTCACCTTCCGGAGTTTTGCTGCCTTCTGTCTCTCAAGGTCATCTTACCCCCGCTTCTCAGCTGGGGACTGTCACCTTCCACCTGTCTCCTTCCAATCTCCACAAGGTTGGTGTTCTTTAGGCATTTAGGGCACATGCACTCTCTCCTATAACCAAGTTTTCAAGGACCATTGCTGCTTGTACTCTAAGTACATTTGTTATTGTTTACATCTGGAGGCTCCCCTCCCCACAAGCCCTATCCCCTCAAAGGTGGGGCTTTTGAAAGGTGATTTGATTTGGGTGCTTATAGCTGACTTGCTGTTAGAAGGTGGGGCCTGGTAGGGTTTATCGCCCCCCAAGACTCCTCCTTTCACCTTCTGCTTCCTGTCCACCACATCCCTCAGCTATGCTGCCCTACCTCGGAGCCAGCAGAACATGGACTGAAACTTCTACAAACTGTGAGCCAAAATAAACCTGTCCTCTTTTAGGTTGTGGGTGCCAAGTATTGTGTTCCAGTGGCAAGGAAAGTAACTAGGACAACCGTCCACTACTTTGTGCTACTTTTCAGGATATGCAATATTAAAAAGAAAAATACCCAAATTCCTGGCACCTAGATTTAACCAATCTGTTACTTTTTTTCTATGTGCTTCAGGTATGCTTATTTCAGAAAACAAAGTATTGCTGACACTTTCCTGCACT
This sequence comes from Erethizon dorsatum, assembly GCA_028451465.1. Lineage (NCBI taxonomy): Eukaryota > Metazoa > Chordata > Mammalia > Rodentia > Erethizontidae > Erethizon > Erethizon dorsatum. The sequence goes on from CM051833.1 coordinate 30,982,010, forward strand.
CCAGCTCCTTCCCCTTCCTTACAAATACAGCTCTGACTATGTTTAGTGTGTGTCCAACTAAAATGTGCAGTGGCAGCGGCTCATCATGTTACTTCTGGTCAGTGAAATCCACACTTGGCCTGGGAAGTTGTCCTTTTCAAATAACAAAAGCAAAGCTTCATTAGGAAAAGCTCTCTGAGTCCACATCTTCCTGTGTGGAATGTGGGCGGGAGGTATGGAGAAATAGCACTGGTCCTGTGACCGAGAGGTACCCACTCTAAGGCAGGCTCCACCTGGTGGGTATTTAGCTGTTTCCAGTGTAAGGCTGCTAGGGGGATTGGGGTTCAGAATGTCCTTATACACACATTTCTGTGGACCTGCTTTCCATGTCTTATATAAATACTGTACATCCTGGGTTATGTAGTAGGTACATGTTTAATTTTTTAAAATTAAACTATCAGTTTTCCAAAGCAGTTATACTATTTTACATTCTCATATACCAGGTTGTGATCTCTGATAAACCTGCCCTCCTTATTCCTCTTAGATAATCTTAGTCTTACTTTTTATATAAATTCTAGGACTAGATGATGGCTTTAGAAAGAATAATATTTGTGATATCAATGACTTTTAGCAATTAAACGGTGACACTCAATTTGCTAATAATTTATATTTTTACAGCTGTGTTAAAGAAAGGGCCATAATTTTCTCATATTGCCCTCATGTAATGCTGGTGTTAAGTTTATAAAAGTGCCCCACGAAGAACGGAGTTTTTCATTCTAATAGTGGAAAAGTTCGTGTAAATAGGGGTTGCTTGTTTTTTAAAGGTCTGATAAAATTTGTATCTAAAATTATCTATGCTTTTGCTGTGCCTGTACATTTTGACCATTCATTCCATTTCTTTAATGATTATAGGTCTGTTCTGTTTGTTCTTGGTAATTTATATTTTCCTAGAAAACTGTTAATCTCTTCTGAATTTTCAAAGAAATCACTATGAGCTTGTATTCTTTACCTATTTCAGATGTTGAAAATTTAGTCTGCAGGGCCTGGGATACAGCTTAGTCGCACAGCACCTGCCTGGTAAGTATGAGGTCGTGAGTTCAATTCCCAGTACCAAAAAAAAAAAAAAAAGGAAAATTTAATCTGCAAAGGTGTTCTTCTTTGAGAGTGTGCTGGTTTATTCCCTATATCTTTTTCTTAGACTTCATAGAATTTGCAAATACATTTTGTGCTGGTTTCAGGATATCTGTAGACTGCAGAAGCTTCTAAAGATGTAGTTTTAGGATTGTACCTTCTTCTCTACCCCCTACCAAAGTAGTTCTTGTACTCCAAAGTACAATTACTGGTCTTTCAAAGATAAAAGTGATTTTTACCCAGAAAAATTGTCCTTGCCTACTTCCTCCTGATTTAAGATGGTTTCCTATGATCTGTGTTGGGTAGCCTCTGATACTGCTATCAGAGATAAAAATCAGCTGGAAACATTTTGTAATCTAGAAATGAGTCTACTTTGTAAATAAGACAGCATCATTCCTATCTTTTGCTTAGTAATCCTTATTGCCTATGAGAATTTCACTAAAGATAAACTGCTGTCTTTTCTTTCCTAATGTCATAATGATATTAATTTTTATCTTGAAAATACTTGTGGGCATTTCTTAGAAAGTACAATGTTATCTTTCATTTGCCTTATGGGCCTTCCTGTTTTCCCAAGGTTATCTATATTGATGGGCCAACCTCCTCCCACACCCTTTGCAACCACTCTCAGGTTTTCTAAACTCTGTATTTTATTAACATGACCTTTATTGTTTCCCCTTCATAATTTTCAAGATAGCTACAGCTTATAAGTTCAGATTGCTACGTGCAGTAAATTTAAGTAGACAGTTGTTGAAAACCAGAGACCTTAGATTCACTCTCTGTTTCATTCTAATTTCTCTACAGTTCTTCATCACTGATAATCCCAACCAAGAGTAAAACATCAGACTATTCTGACACTTCATAAGGCAATGAAAACTATACACATCAGCGAGGTCACTATCGTTCATTACAGACAGCTGCCGTGAGGAAAAGCTATCAAAAACTGCCAAGTTTCTGAAATTTCTATTTTATAAGAGTCTTCGAACATTGAGCTTTTTGCTGATGTTGCTGAGCTGACAATGAAATGTTCATCGTCAGAACTGCAAACGACGGGCTGCTCGCTGGCTTTGCAAGCCCCGCTGTGTTATCACAGGCCTGGGCCATGAGCTCCCTGCTCACTTCCAGCTCTTCCCCTAGTGTGGGCACCATGACACTTGAATTCTACCTAAAAAAACTTTGCTTCTGATTTGATGCTATGATCAAAGCTGATAAACTTCAGAAATAAGGCAGGAAAGACAGACTCTTATCAAAAGCAATCTTATAAACACAACTGTATGTAAATTTATAACAGCACAAAGTATGCATGCACCAAATTGATTGAAGAAGTTACAGTAGGTTGTCACAGGCTGTCTGTGTCACATAACAGCTGTGATAAGGCCAAACTGAAATCATTTAAAAGGGAAAAAAATCCATTTGTTCTTCAAAGTTTATTTTAGTGATTTATGTTAAAAACTATCATTTAGGGGAAAAAAAAGCTCATATACTGTAAGTGAAAAAGAAATCCATGTGGGTGCAAAAAGCATGTAAGAAAGATGTCACTATTTTCTCTTAATTCATTTGTCTCTGGATTTCAAAGAGACATGGAAAACAAGTGTGGGGACTGCAGTACATGTAGGTATGGGAAAATAAGTGGCAGGCATGGAGCCATCTGGAGTTAAGTGTAGGGAAGATGCTGGAGGGTGCTGAGGACCACACGCTTGATTTTCAGCAGGCTGCGGCTCATGGAGGGCCCTAGCCAAGTGCCAGCTCCTCTGCTCCCCCTGCCTCTTCCCCCCGGAGATGTCACCCATAAGGAAACACCCAAGAATTTGTCCTAATCAGCAGGTATCTTTGAAAGGATCACTTGTGGCTGTGAGAGGGAATACAGTTCTACATGAGAAAGCCGTGAGACTCGGCCGAAGGATCGGGCTCAAACCTAGACCATCGTCGTCCCAGACCACAGGTCATTTCACCTTTCTGAGCCTCAGCCCTGCGCTCTGGGAAAGGGAGGTGACAGCTCCTACATGACTGTCAGGTAAGACAGTCAAAGGAGAGTGTTTAAAAACAGGTGCTGAGGGAAAACTCCAACAACAGAAAAGGATATAAATGCTGCATAAGATAAATGCTTACTTTATAAAAATATTTAAAATAGAAAATATAAATACATAGGGGCCGGTGATATAGCTCAGCAGCACAAGCGCCTGCCTAGCAAGCGTGAGGTCCTGAGTTCGATTCCTGCTACCCACATTAAAAAAGAAAATATATACTAAAAATAGAAAAAACCAATGACACCAATAATTTGGAAACTGGTCAGTTGATCGGAAAAACTAAAATATCATTTCTCTATATATTGTTGGGGGAACAATTTATATAAAAGTAGTTATTTGTCTTGAAGTTAAACCTATAAACATCTTGGGTTTATAAAGTAACATACAGGTTATTTTCTTACTGATTTCATGAACTTTTAAAAATCTGTTGACTAATTACATTAATAAGGTAATAAGGCTTAATAATTTAAACACTGACAACGTGGCTGAATATCCATTTCCTTCAATGACATCAGAGGCTTTTAACGTGTAATGAATTAGGCTGTACTTTCGCTAAAGAGAGCCACTGTAGTGGTGGCTGAAACTAGTTGTTCGAGTTTTTTTCCAAAAACCTTCTCTACTCCCTCTTTTTCTAATTAACAATTGGCTAATGAAATGATCTCCCAAAGCACTTTTAGTTCTCAAATACATTTAAAATGCTGTGTATTCAATTGCATATCTCTCCTGATAGATTCCCAATGCATATTAGCCAAAAAATGGTGCCACAAAGCTCTGTGGTAGCATTTCTCTAACATTTGACCTGGATCTCTCTGTTTACTGAATGGTTCTTATATCCACTGGGGTTGCTGCCTGCCCCTCCACACCAGTTTCTGGGAACTGCAAAATTCCCGCCAAACTGGGGATGAGTTGGGGGTGCCAATTTTTTGTGCTGAGAATATGAAAAAAATCAACCATAGTTTTATGAAACAAAGACTAAACAGAATCAAAGAGAAACATGTGCAATCCTTTGGAAACCGCAAAGGCTCTATGGAGAGATGTAAGCTATTTTTTACAATGATGCCTAATTGGTTGCCTAATGGCCAGTAATGAAAAAGAGATGTCTTCCCCAGGGGAAAAAAAATTCTAATCCCTTTCTTCATCCATGAGAAGGAAGCACGCTGGAATTTCTGAAACAACCTGCCCAGCACACCACTTTCTCTCTGCAGCCTCCACAAGGCCGCTGAGCCCCCGTGGGGACAACAGGTGTAGCCATTTTCAAGGCTCTGCCACCTCCGCTCTGGGTCCTTTCTCTCCCTGAGAAGCCACTCCCTAGCTGGAGGATTTACAGGCAGCAAGGGCTCTTTGGACCCCCTGGCTACATAATTTTCAGCCTCTTTAACACATTACCCAACTGCGTGCTTACACAACACAAGACAAGGCTTTTAGTATACCGTAAACCATAATTAAGAGGATAAAATATTGATTTAGCAGCTGTTTGAGTGCATGATTTTTATGTTACATTCACTTTGCATCTAATAATAATTTTGTTTTTATTCCCAGCCAACTCAGAACTATGCCCATTTGTTCATAAACAATGAAGGAGCAGTGAGCCTGTGGTGATGCCACGAGCGTGCTTCTCAGGAATAAGGGCCAGGAAGGGGGATTCATGGGTTGTTTCCCAGGCAACAGAAAGGCACCTTTCAACCCAGGGGCCAAGCTCCATGCACAACAAATATAGATTCGAACCTTTCTGCATATCCGGGCGCACCCAGGGAGGTCAGGGCCAGCGAAGCACAGATCACACCCAGCTCCCTCATGTCCAGGAGTTTATTAGGCCAATTCCAAGCCTTGGCAGTAGTGGCTTCCCAGCCTGGATCACCACCCTGCATTCCTAGGGCACTGCCCCAAATGCAGACTCCTCCTGCCACCTCTCTTCACCCATCAGCCTGTTCTTCCCTTTCTCATTCTCCCTCCCACCACGGCTGTCCTGGGCCATCTTCGAACCTCCAGACCCCGCAGGAAATGGTGCCTGCACATCACTAAGCTTTCTGCCCAACAGGTCCCCCCATTGCTCTGGCTCACCTGAACTCCAGTTTCTCCCCCACTGACCCATTCCCTGATAAGCACTCCTGAGCGAGGCCTCCCCACTGCTCACATCCGTACCTGCAGGAACATCCTCCTAGAAAGCTGTATTGCTCGGTTACAGCACAGCCCTGTGGACCGCAGGGGCAACACCACAGGTCACCAAGTCTCCAGTCCTCAATGTCCACGTGGAGAACTCCGTAAAGGCTGTGGCCTCGGTGTCCTGACTAGTCTACTCCAATGACCGTTCCCTTCATCCCACTTTTCAGAAAATTATATATTTTATTAGTGCACATTAATGCTACATGATAATGGGATTTATTTGGGGATGTTGGCACATGCCATTAACATATCTTAGTCAATTTCAACCTCCTAACCCCTCTCCCCACAAGTCTTAGCTTCTGGTTTCCTGTCTTCTCTTCTTCATTTTAATTATTTATTTTTAGGTTTCTCATATAAAAGAAAATGTTTGATAGTATTTAACTTTGAGTTTGATATTTAACTTTCTGGTTAATGTCACTCAACATGATGGTTTCTAGTTCTACACATCTTCCTGCAAATGACAGGATTTCATTCTTCTTTATGCCTGAGTAGTATTCCATTGTGAATATATTGGAACAAACCTACTCCAGCTCTAGGAATTTTCATGTTAACAGTATTACACTCCCTGGTCACAACCTCTTGACCTTCTGGCTCTGCCATTCCTTTACACCTTTGTTCTCCATGCCACTGATCTTCCTTCAGTCTCTTCTCCTTTGACCCTGGCCTGACCTTAACTGTTACCCCGAGTTCAGCAGGCGGCCCCCAAGACTCTGCACCATTCACAGTGACTACTGGTCCAAAAATTTCTCATATGATGGTCCTCTTACAACCTTACCTTTTGGCTGCAAGGTCATGCTGTTTCCAGGAAAGCAATTTCATCCATCATGACAAAAACTAATTTTCAAGTGAATTAGTCTGAATTTTAAAGGCAATATGTTTTGAACAGTTTCAAGCTCTATGGAAACTACCGGCACTCTTAATGATAGGAATTGCTCAAATCCTTTTAGGGGAAAGATTAGGCTGCTCTGTAATTAGCTATATGAAAGTAATGGGTTCCATTTTTCTTAACACAAATTCTGAATTAAGAGAATAATAAAGTTGTACTATTCTAGCAAAACAAAGGTGAAGTAGAATCCTTTATCATGTTTCACACAATGGATTACTGAGTGGCATAAACAAAAACTACTGAACTATTTGAAAAATTATTCTCCTTGAAGACATTTGGGTGGTTTGATGTAGCAGTCCCCATAATTCTCACACCTTCCTTGATGTCATGCTGTATATCCTAAAGTAAGAACGACGCTTTCTGCACACACCAATAGTTTGGGGATGGCTTAGTAATCAGATGGCTTCCTCAAGGGGTGATATTTCTAGTTTTGTTTTCTTTTGTGTGTGGTGCTGGGGATTGAACCCAGGGCCTTAACACTGAGCTACATCTTCAGCTCTTTTTTTATTTTAGGCAAGGTCTCACTAAGTTGCCCAGGCTGGGCTTGAACCTGGGATCCTTCTACCTTAACCTCCTAGAGTGCCAGGATTACAGATATGCACCACCATGCCCGGCTCTAGTTTCTTGAATGGTTTTCCAAATATGTGGGCCTAACTAAAATGTATCAAGTTGAAAGGGTCTAATAATATAAATCTTAGATTTATCCAGAAGTGAGTCGTTTAGGTCAGGCATGCTTCTTTGTCCAAGATAAGACACTTACCTGCAAATTGTAGTCTTGCAGAATTTTTACCAACGAATCTCTCAGATTGGGAATCTCCATTCCCTCCTTAATTCGGTGAATCAGTAGAATCGGGTCAACATGTGTGCCGATGTTGTTTAACAAGCCAGTAATAAATGCTATAAAATAAAGCAGAAGACAACTGATGTATAAGCAGTGTTATAATATACTTTATCTGTAAGTAATTTGCGCATAATACACTTTTCTTTACCAAAAATAACTTTAAAAAATGTTAAAACCTTTGAGTTTTAAGTTTAGTTTTCTAATAAGCTCTCAAGAATCAAGTTCCCTCAAGACATAAAGGAAAAACTAAATAAGAACAGTTTAAAAACAGGTGAACAGTTGGGCACGGTGGTGCATGCCTATAATCCCAGCACTTGGGAGGCTGAGGCAGGAGGATCGCTGTGAGTTCTAGGCCAGCCTGGGCTACATAGTGAGTTCAAGGCCATCTTGAACTGCATAGCAAAACCCTGTCTCAAAAACACAAAACAAAACAAAAGGCAAACAAATGATCACTTTCCTTCAAAGTATAGTTTGTACTGTCAAAAGGAAGCAACTAATATTTATTGGGAACTTCTTGTGGTTCATCTATTATACTCATCTCTCTGATATTTTGCAAGGTAGGACTGTTATGTGTCCCCATTTTACAGATAAGGGAGATGAGGTGTTTGATTTACCAGAATCACAAAGCTAGCAAGCAATGAGCCCACATTCAAAACCAGGCCACGCCTGTAAGTCCATTATGGGTTCTAATTGTGCCCACTTGGTCTATTAAGAGTCTTAAACCACTACTTTATCATGCCAAATTACATTCCTTGTATTTCAAAAGACTAAGTCACTGGAGCCAATTTCAGATGAAGGTACCTGAACATGAAGCCTTTCTACCAAAGGGGAGGGAAAGGAGACTGTACGCCACTACTGCTAGCCTGTCAATCATTTCTGCATCTTCAAAAGAGGCCCTGGGTTACTGCTGGGTAACTGCTTTGGTTTCTAAAACTATAGCTCAATGCAAATGGTAAATCAGAGGTCCAACGAATACAAACTCCTGGGGCTGCACTGATAAAATGGGGCAGGAAAGAGAGACTAAAGGCTGTATTGCAAACAATTAAGTATGTTTCCATAAAAAGGGACTGGTACGGTACATAATTTCAAAATAAATGCACCAGTATACAAACGAAAAACAAAGCCAAACCAAGCCAACACAGGTGACATTAACTCAGTGCGGTTGTAATAGGAGACAATATGCCTGTGGGGCATGGTTAATAAGCTGTGTACCCACTTTCTGTGTCACGCTCAGCGCACAGTGAGGAGACACCAGCCCTTCTGCCCAGGAGGGGGTCAGAAATCCTTACAACATGCCTGGCCTATTTTTATTGTACATCCTTCACTCTATTTTTAACTCATTGTCTCCTGAGATAAATCTTACTCTACACATAACTGGCTATATTGGAGAGTAAACATCACAATCACAGATAGCTTCTCTGCTTACGTGGCTTGTCGATGGAATATAAAATGAGATCTTCCCAGAGTTCTCCATCATCTTGCTCCTTGGCAAATTCAATTGCTTTATCCACATCATGCAATTCCTCCATGATCATCTTCAGGGCACTTCGGCTGTTGCCCATCCGACCTAGGTGGGGGAGGAAGTGAGAAAGGCATCATTTATTTTAAAAACAAACAGCCTTTCTTGTAACCTGCTCACACAGTTTAGAAGCTAAATCAAAAGCGCGTTTTCTTATGTGTCACATTTACTATCCACGGCATAGTAAGATAAGTATTTCCTACTTACTGGATGTTCACTTTGTGCAAAGCACTGCTGTAAGTAACTTACACAAACTGTAACATTCAGGAATCCCTGTAACCCTATGAGGGATGTTCTACTAATGCTACCACTTTACACACGGGTTAACAGAAATGTTAGTCACTTGCCATGACCTTGTAGCTACTAATAGGTAGAGCTGGTCTGAGCCCAGTGTGCTGGACTCTGCCTTCCCTCTCACACCCGTGTTTCCTCTGGATATCAGCATCTTCAAATTGGTACAGTTAAGGCTCAGAGGCCTAGGAAATCATTCTACCCCTCTAAGGTGGCCTTGCAGGTCATTCTTCTGATACAACTGCAGACTCAATTATGAGTGTACTCCCTCATCCTTTTCTCCGAGTTCAGAGGAAAGCCTCGCACCACCCTCCAGGAGATGAATTATTTGCCATCTACGCTATTAGCTAGTTATCTTTATACACTTTGCTCCTTGATCTACTGGCATTTCAGTATGCTTAAATAAGTTCCACAAGCTTTTGTCATGATTTATGCTTTAGAAAGCCTGTTGTGGGCTGTTACCTTTACCCGTCTCCTGACTACACAGGGACTGGGAAAGGATCTTGAGTCCTCCTCACTGTGGGCCACTACTGTCAAGTTGAACAATGGACAAGTGAAAAAAAAAAAAAAAAATGACACCCCATTTCATATCCCTTTGGTAGCATTGTGTTTTTCTTACCAGTGTTATTCTCAGGATGCTGTGTCTTTTAAAATAGTTATTATTTATATGTATAGGATTTTTAAGTGTTTATAAAACCAGACACAGCTATCTTTCTAAGTCTTTTGCTTCTAAGTATGACATAAAAATGTATTCCAGCAGATTATTTCCTGGGGGAACACTGTTTGCAAGAAGTAAAGAGATGAGCTACTTGAAGTTGTAAATTAGAACCCCCAAAATATACACAAGTAAGCAAATGTAGCCCCAAAAGCATTTCTCCTAAGGTAAGTAGGTCCCATAATTGGAAAGTCCCAGATCTGTTGCTAAGCACCCATACATTGCATGTGCATAAGAGGCCAAAGGAGACAGTGAGTGTTGTATAAGTGAAAGTTATGACATGGGACAGCACTAGTGGGGAAGTGACACTGGAGAAATAGCTCACGGAAACTTTCTGCTGTATGTCACTAATACCTGGCTTCCTGACATCTTCAGGAAACCCTGCATTGCTCTGATGCACTGTGGTGGAACATGAAAGAGTTCTGTGTCCTGCAATGCCTGGTCCAGAAACTATGACACATGTCAGGGCAGGAACCAGAAGACCAGAGACAACTGATGAGCACATTGTGTTAAAAAAATTGTCTCGCTTAAAATGCACATGGTGGCGCATGCCTGTAATCCCAGTACTTGGAAGGCTTAGGCAGGAGGATCGCCATGAGTTCAAGGCCAACCTAAATTGTATAGCAAGACCCTGTCTCAAAAAACCAAAAACTTAAAAGTTATCACTCTTCAAAACTCCACATTTAACTGCCTGTCTTCCAGTTATATATGGTGTAAGTTTTGAAAATGAAGATTTTCTACCAATCTGATGGTACTATAAGCTGATTATAATTTTTAAAAAACTAGTTTTAATCTGTTGTGAAGTGTGATAGTTTTGTTGCTTGTGTTTATTAAAATTACTAGTATATTTTTTCCACAGTATTTACTCAATAACCCTTCTCCTTTGTGTTATGAATTTTTTTCACATATTAATCTTTTTCATGTATTAAATTCTTTTTCTCACATATGAAACTCTTGTACAAAATGGGCATCAAATTGTGTCACTTTATTCTGAAATGTACGTCAATTCTTACACAATCTGCATCAGGTTGTCACACCATTTCTTTGTTGATGGGGACTAAAATTAAAAATAAAGTTACTTACTTAGAAGATAAACCGTCTCTTCTACAAAGCTTCTCTGTTGACAGATTTCAAGAGCCTTCAAATGAAGCAAGGTAAAAATGTTACTGTGAGCTACTGGATAAGAACAAATACTAATAGGGTCACTTACTAGTTTGAAAATGTTTCCATTGTTTTCCTTTAACAACAAAACCAATCAAAAAAGATAAATCTCCTTGGCTCTCGCTGGTAGCCATACTCATTTACCTCATGAGAGTTACTGAACCCCATACACTTTAACTGATAAGGTACAGCGATGCAGAGCACATTATATGATCAAAGGCAGAAAATAAGATGCTGAAAGAACGTGCTTTTCCTGCTTTGCTTTCTCTTCATGTTACTTCAGGTTTCTTTAGTGCCCTACCTCCCATTAAATGTAGTCATTTGTTTAAAATGTTTCCTTCCATTACAACATAAGCTCCATGAAAGGAATGCCGTCTAAGTTAACACTTTCCTGTGCTGAGCAGGACCATCTGCTCTGTAAACTTAAGTTGCATGCATGCATGCATGAATGAATAAATAAGTCAATCAATCAATCCATTGGGAATATTTCTGTTACCATCTCAAAACGTTTGAGAACTCTGTTCAAGAATCTTTGAAAAGCAAGAGAGAAAATGTACCTGATCATCACGAAGGATCAAGAGAGAAGATCAAGTAAAGAAATGAGGACTAGGCTGATGAAGTTTTCTCATGTCCGTGTAAGAGGACAGTGTGTATGTTGATAACTCAGTACCTCTAAACAAACTGATGCACATTTACTGTGTGCTCTGTGCTAGAGGGTCCAGTTACACAGAGATACAAAGGTGACAGCAATAATAAAAATGGTGATGATGACAGGTGAGTGGAAAACAAGAGGAGGAGCTTAGGAGGAGCAGAAGCAGCCCGAGTCCACCCAGGAGTGCACAGGGAGGGTGATACAGATGTAGCCACACATTATTCCATGATCAGTAGAACATGAGGGACGGCACAGAGAAGGGAACCAAACTCATGTCCTCTTGCAGGAAGTTCCAGAGAGATGGTATCTGAATTGGATGCAATCCCACAGGGACAGAGGACCTCACAGCCCCTCTATGTGACTTCTCAGGGCCATGCATCTTTACACTGAGCCACGCTCCACCCTGCATTCCCAGAACACCACCACCTCCCTGCTCCTCTCTCCAAGGTGTGGCCCTGCCTAAGGTGTTTCCCTACCCTCCACCCTGGCAAGGACTTCAGGCGGAGATAACAGGACCAGACATCAGCTTGATCCTAGGCCTCCCCTCTCTACCTGCCTCCTGCACACAGGGCTTCATCACCAGCCTCTATCCCCCAGCAACTCATTTAATTTCCCTCTGCTGGGAGCACATACATGCTGAACACTGTGCTTTGCATCATGACTGGCCCACAGCAGGTGTGCAATTAAAAAATATATATATATGTATTTAACGAATAGTCAGTAAAGGTTTCAAGAGCAAGTTGCCTATTACATATTGAGAGTAGTCATTTAAAAACAACTAGCCAAGGTTGTTTTAAAAACAAGAATCCAGGGCCGGTGAGACGGCTCAGCGGCTTAAGCGCCTGCCTTGCAAGCGTGAAGGCCCGAGTTCGACTCCCGGATCCCACATACGAAAAAGGGGCCGGTGATATCGCTCAGCGGCACGGGTGCCTGTTGGCGCGCGAGGTCCTGAGGTCGTCCCCCCGGTACCCACAAAAAAAAAAAAAAAAAAAAAAAAAAAGAATCCAGGAGATAAAAAGAACAGCTCAAGGCTCGGCGATCTATCTTGGGAAATAACAGCAGGAAATGGTTTTGATATTTTGATTTTTGACTTAAAATTGTGCTGGAGGCTATATATTTTAAACTAGCTATGGGGCAGGAAAAAGGCTGATCACAGAGATGGGTGTAGCAAAAAAAGAAAAGAAAAGAAAAGAAAAGTAAGCATCACTGTAGTTTAAAATTGTAAGGAAACTAGGAGTGTTTCGAGGTCTACACATCATTTAGATAAGAAAGAATAACTGAAGGTCACGAGGAGGAAGAAACACATCATTTGATGACTCAGAAGATCCCTTTAAACATTAGGTGGTAGAAATAAATTGAAGAGACAACCTACAGAATGGGAAAAAATTTCTGCCAGCTAATCCCCAAAGGACTGATATCTAGAATATATAAAGAATTCAAAAAAACAATTAGACTCCCCAAATTTAAAGACCCAATTTAAAAAATGGGCATCTAAAATGAATAGACACTTTTCAGATGAACAAATACCAACAGCCAATAAATACATAAAAAAATGTTCAACATTATTGGCCATTTGAGAAATGCAAATTAATACTCAGTTTCCATCTTACTCAAGAAATCTACCAGTAACAAATGCTGGAGAGGCTGCAGGGGAAAAAGGAAGCCGCCTTCAGTGCTGGTGGGGATGTAAACTATGGAAAACAGCATGGAGATTTCTCAAAAAACTCACACTAGAAATTCCATTTGACCTAGCTATTCCCCTTTTGGGTATCTGCCCAACATAGTTAAGAACGTCATGTCACAGTGATGTGTGCATGCCCATGTTTATAGCAGCACAATTCGTAACAGCTAAAGCTTGGAAGCAGCTTATATGTCCATCAACAGATGAGTGGGTAAAAATGTGGTATTTATACACAAAAGAGTATTACTTTGCCATATAAAGGGATAAATTTGAGTCATGTGTAAGAAAATGGATGCACCTTGAGACTACAATGTGGAGGGAAGTAACTAAGACACAAGTTTTAATATCCCATGGTTTCTCTTATACAAGAAATCCAATATATAAAGTGCAAAATAAAAGACAATAGGAAAAAAGAGAAAAATGTTATTGTCCCCCATTCAAGTACTAACCGGGCCTGACCCCGGTTAGCTTCTGAAATCAGATGAGATCGGGAACGTTTAGGCAGGTATGGCCACAGTTGAAAAAAAGTTATTATAACCCAGCATGAACAATGTATCCAAAAGTGTACCTTTAGTGTAATTGTCTTATGCGTTTTTTATGTTTTTTTGGCCTATTGTTTGGTCTTAATCTGTTTTATGATAATTAATTCAACAAGGACTTATACAATAAATAAATGAATCTGATACTGGCAAAAAATTTCAAAAAAGGGGCTGGAGGGGAAGGGAAAAAAGAGGAATTGAATGTTAGGTAATGTTCCAATTCCCTACAATGCATGTAATCATTATGTACTGCAAACACGTACTAATAAAAATAAAAAGTTTTAAAACTTAAAAAAAATTAGGTGGCAGAGATAGCTGTCCCCCAATATCTTGTTCCCATTCCTCCCATACTAATAGACCTGAGGCAGATGTACAACCGTTCAGACTTGGAAAACACAAACCCATCTTGCAGCTTCCCCAGTGGGAGGTGAGCTGAGTGACTTGTGTCCGAGGAGCCGCAGGAGAAAATGGGCTTCATTTGTAGTCAGTTCATCCAAAAAAGATTGGCGCCACCACATGCCTTGGGGCTGAGCTCACGCGGGGTGGGGGAGAAGACAAAGAGCCAACTCTCCGACCCTGCGTCAGGCCACCTTCCTCTCCATGAGGCACAGAACTGAACGGATGCTCTGCTGTGCTACAATCTTCACCACTCCCACTGGCAACTGAACCCAGCCAGCTAACACTGCATGGTGTTCATTCATTCGGAGGGGATGCAAGACCGACCTCGCCCTCTGCTCGCTCACCTGCCCTCATCACTGCAATCACTGGCAGCGTCTTCCCAGAGCTACCCTGCTGCGGTGATCTTAGTGGAGACACAGGAAAGGCACACAGAAGCAGCACTCTGGGAGGCTGAGGCAGGAAGATTGCAAGTTTGAGCCCAGCATGGACTCTGTCTCAAAATAAAAAATGGGTTGGGGATGCAGCTTAGTGCAAAAGCCATAGGAACAAAGGCCCTCAGTTCAGTCCACTGTACTGAAGGAAAAAAGAAAAAAAAAAAAAAAAAAAGGGAAGGAAAAAACAAAAAACCTGACAACAGAGGACCTGGGTTATGGTTTAACACGGTGACTGTGTCACTCACAGATGAACAGACCTCTAATACAACAGGACAGGACAAATGTGTATAGAGAGTCTGAACAACAGTGAGTACACTGCTTCAAATGGTTTGTTACTAAAAGGTATCCAAGGATCACTTTTATGCTTAAAAATTCAAGCATAAAACTCAAGCATTCAAATGTAAAGAACTCCCCGCTCTTCCCTGGGCACAGGAGAATGCCCGAGAACACGCTCGCCTCAAACCCGAAGAGAGTCTGCAGTCTGAAGCCGCATCAGACTTGTCGAAGAAAGCAGCCGCTTGCTCTCTAAATGCGACGATTTAAATTTACACTGATTAAAATTAAACTAAAATTCAGGTCCTGGCTGCACCAGCCACACTTTAAATACTCAGCTGTGACATGTGGCCAGTGGTGGCCTCGCTGGGGAGAGAAGGCCACTGGACAGACGGTGACGTGGGCAGCTCCTGTATGGCCTAACTCAGTCAGACCCTGAGGAAGGGGTCTGTAGGCAGGAGGAGGGGCATCATCAGTGCGAAGGGAGAGGGAGACTCTGAAATCTGAGTTTCATACATTAAATGGTTTATGAGTAGATTCGAATAGGATTTTCAATTATTCTCTTCACAGGTGAGAAAACAAAAACTAAAATATCCAGATATTTTGAGTAAAGTGTAAAAACGAAGTCTTTCTAGTACAAAGAATTTTTCTGCTACTGACACGAATGTGGCATAGAACTGTGTGTTATTGCTTAGTTTAGATTCCTGAATGTTCCTGAACCGCAGTGCTCATCTGAGATTTTTAAAGCAGACACACACACACACACACACACACACACACACACACACACGGAAAAAGAGAACGGTGGTAAACACAGAAGTGAAAAGGCAGAATAATGACAAAAGTTGAACAAAAAATGCTGCTGAACAACTGCTTCAATGCTTCTTTTGCTGATTTAGTATTAAGAGAGAAATCTGAGGGTAACTAACGAGAACCTTTTAATTGTAAATCAAAGAATGTTTTCTACCTAATCTCAACCCTGTCATCTTTGAGCCAATCTTTAAGATTCTTAATTAAAGTCTGCGAACTTTGCCTCTCCCAACTCCATTCCTCCGGATTCATAAACACTGCCACCTTGTGAGTGCTGTTAGCTATGAGACATTCAGGCACAAATCTGCCAAAGCTAAAGAGCTGATGCCCTCCTTTCACTACTCTTAGGCACCAGCAAATCAGATTTGCAAAATGCAGACTAGTGCCTGATGAATATGCCTAGAAATTATAGAAAAAGGATACATTAGCAGTTTAAAAAAAACTGTATTTTTCATGCTTGGATAGTAAGAAATGGCTCATTTGTTATTATTATTATTATTTTTTTCCAGCTGAGGCAATCCAGCCAACCACTGAATTGCACAGTTGTTATTATTTTAATTAACATTTTAAACCCTAAAAATGCTTCAGACCACAGTGGAAAGACTTATCACTCTGGCTGACTGAGTCCCGAGACCCTGGGTTTAATCTTTGCTCCGGCTAAGCCCGCTGCAGAAATGCATGAGCTCCTCACTAAAACCTCATCTGCCAGGACTCCACGCTCATCCCTGGACCAGCTAAGCTGACTGCTTCCCCCGACAGGGATGCAAGAACAGAGGCAGAAGACAAGTGGGACAAACGGCTCCTCAGCTGTCCCGCACCAGTGGGCAGCCCACATCTCACCTTCTCCAGAGGGCAGTGGGTGCTATCTCGGAGAAAGGGCAGTAAGTTGGACCGATCGTATTCCGCATAGAGACTGATCTGCTTCTCGTGGTAGCGCTGTCCCTTGTGATGGTCTCTCTTGAAGAGCTTGTGCAAGTACTGCATGGAACATAGGTAAGTGGTGAGCACTGAAATCAGAAAAGCATGATGTCTGCTCCACATCGCCATGCTCAGTTGTGAATGGCTCCCGTACAGGGGGAGCAAGTGGTGGGCAGAGAAAACCTCTAGGTGGTGGAGGAACAGGAAGGAGAAGCCCTGCTGGACAGGAAGGAGATTCCCGAGTGATCTGGCTCTGCCACCAACCATGTGACGTCAGGCGAGTCACTACCCTCTCTGTGATGCAGTTTCTTTACCTGCAGAAGTTCTCACTGAGTTGCGGTGAGGGGTAAATGAGTTACCACCTGTAAATCACACCAAGCCATGCCTGCCCGACACCAGGCACCGTGGAAGTGTTAAAGAGACGAGGTGTTAATGTCATCATCATCTGCTTCACCTCGGAAGTAAAATGTTTGATGAGTTTTCCTACATGGTAAAAATTTTCTTCTTTCATATGAAAGGGAGTAGAGTCTGGGGACAAGAGTATGTTCTTTAGAACCCCAGTAACAGAAGCTAAATTGTCATACACTCTCCATTTCACCTTTTGTATCTTAGCGAGACCTGTGTTTGCCTTAAAATGCTGCCTATATTGGTGACATCAGAAAAACACAACAAAACGGAAGTGAAAAATCAAGAACACCAGTGTTCTCAACTCATTTCCAAAACTGATTCCTAACCCTAATTGAAAAAGTTAGAGAACCTCAAAGAAAGTGAATACTTTCTACTTATGGGCAAGATGAAGTCTATCAATACAACATAGTGCTCAGAAATCAAAGTTGAAGTTCAGTGTCGAAAGTTAAATGTGAAAAAAAAAGGCCCACAGTCTACTAGAGGCAGGGAGACTTAAGCACACCAGTGACACAGGTGCACTCACACCTTGTGTGGCAGTTGCCAGGTGGATGGTACAGAATAGACACAGAGGGTCAGTCTGGCCCCGACGCCGTGACTGCGCTTTGGTATCTGCTGCGTATACGCAGTGACAAATGCATGCACCTCAGCTACCTGTTTACATCTCCCTGAGGCAACTGAGGCAAGAAGGGGAGGTAAGAGTAGCAGGAGGGAGCTCATCTACTCCCTCCAACCACTGACAGTCCACTGGGGCTGGGGTCGGCGTGTAGACTGGGACACGTGGTGCTGTGTCCCAGTCGCACAAAGAGGATGGGGAGGCCCTGTCACATCTGCTAGCTGACTTAATAGAGGAATGACCTCAGCTGGCAGGGAAGATGAGGCATTTCAGTGTGGCCTCTGCACCATTTCACACTGCCCCAGTTGCACCAGAACACAGAGAGCTGTTGCCCTAACCCTGCCTTGTGCCAGAAATCACTGCTTTATAAACAAATTCCCAAGGGGCCAGCAGAGTGACGCTATGCTTGGATAAGCAGGTGACCATGACATTTCTGATCACACACAATAGCACCTTATAACCCTGAGCAAAAAATCCCCAAAGTAGTAATCACAGAAAACATTCCTCACATTCCATTAAGGGCTTCAATGTATAAACAAATTTCTGAATAGCAATCCCCAGGCCTCCTGAGGTGCAAGGAGATGGGTGAGGACAGATATGCGCTCACTGTACCTGACACTCCTGGTCCTACTAGTATGATCCCTACCTCCACTGAAGCCTTTTCTTAGAGATAATGTTTAAAGGACTCAGAAAATGTCTACTACTGCTTTGTGCCCACAATGAAGCAATGCATGGCATCAAAGCATCCTCCAAGGAAACCCAGATTAACAGGCCTTCGAGGAACAGCCACCAAGGCCATGTGAGAAGTAAGGTCAGCTACAGCTGGGGTGAGGCCCCAAATGTGAGGCTCTGCTCTCCATCAATCTGTGGTCCTGGAGAACAGCTGTGTGGAACTTCCTTGGCGGGAAGTTATCTACAGCGCACTGCTGGCTTTAGCCACACTTTATGACAGGGTGATGTTTCACAGTAACTGCAGAGGGAAGGAGCTCACGTCTAGGCACGGTTTGGTAACACAAAAATGAACATTAACTTTTTTAAAATCACAATTCAACTGTAAGTCAAAGTTAAAGTGCCCGCTCTGCAATTAACCCCTGGCCTTGGATTCAAACAATATATGCTACATTTTAATAATTCCACAGTACTGTTTGTGGTGAAACCACATCTGGGTATTGACCTCTGTAAAGAGTTCACTCCATGAAGACTTCTCCACCAATCCTGAAAGGTATGTCACCCACTGTTAAGGAAAAGGGCAAAAGAAGAAACTAATGCTCACCACATGCTGTAACTCTGGTCTGTCTTCTAATTCTTCCACTACCTTTTTAATCTAGGAGAAAAAGAAAAATTTAAACACAGAGTTATGAGGACACAAACACAGCTGCAAAAATTATCCAATGAACATCTTTTTCCTTACAGCTAATGTGGCTCCACATATTCATCTAGAGATACAATGCTATGGTGTGAATATGTCTTGTTCCCCTCCACAACTCACATTGACACTTGATTTCCAAATGTAACAATACTGAAATAGGGAGGTGGGGGGGCTAGCAGGTAGTGGCTGGGCCATGACTGCCCTCTGAGTGGATTAAGGCTGGTCTCTTAGAGTTGGTTAAGTCCCATGAGAGTGGGTAGTTACAGAGAGCGAGCTCAGCCCCTCCCGTCTATCTTGCATGTGACCCTCCCAAAGGGTGCTGCTGGTCTTTTGCCCTTCCTGTGTGTCACCACATGAAGTGCTGTGCTACCCTGCCACTCTGCCAGCAAGAACACTGGCACCAGATGGGCCCTCTCAATCTTGTATCAGACCCATGAGTCAGAATAAAACTCTTTTCTTTATAACCTACCCAGTCTGTGGTATGGAGTTATTAGCAACGGAAAATGGACATATACACAGAAACATATCAAAAGACACTCACTGAAATTTTATCTTCATTGTCCAAAAGCATGTCGACAGCTTTCTGAAATATAAAAAAAAAAAATAGCCATGGTCACAGAAATCTGCTGTGTAAGAAGACAACATTAAAGGCAGTGTCATACATATTCAACCATAGGTCAAGGTGGAGGGCTTATTCCCTACACTTCAGGCACACCCAGCTTCAGAGTGGCCCTTATGGAAAATGTCACCGTGGAGGAATGCATTTCCAAAAGTGTCTGGATGTGAGGTCTATGTGTTTCATTCTACTAGATGGTGCCTTGCCATCACTTAGCAAATACAAAACATCCTAACTACACATATAACAGCCCCCCTCAAGTCTCGGATATCTTTATACATTCTCTCTCCTGTAACTCTCAGCAGCTATGGAGAGGGGCTCACTACCAAAAACACAAAAATGTGCTTGTCTTCTAATTACCTCAACCGTGACTAAGACTCCCTGTGAGAGTCCAGAGACACGAAGGGCTGGTCTCAGGAGGAGAAAAGGGGAGGAGCCAGAAAAGAATAAGGCACCTTAAGTTTCAAAGTGATAGAAAGCTTGTGGATTTTCAGTATTTCTTTTAGCCAACTCTAACATTTATGAAACCCTAATCAATAGGTAGTGGAAAGACAGCACAGCACACGAATACCTGTTCTCAAGCCTGCTACAACTCAGCTCTCTGCTCCAAAGTTTACTTTTTGTTCTCTGAAATACAGACTATTCCTAAAGTCTCTTCTCATGAGAAAACTCTGATTCCTTAACTTTACCTCAAACTCTTGAATAGCAATTAGTTTCCACTCATTCATCTTTTTTCTTGTAGCTACATTTGGAAACCAGATACTCCATACACTGGGGGGGGGTACTGAGAAGAAACTGGATCTGGAAAAAAATGTAATTAAGTTTTACATAACTATCTCATCCTCTTAATCATCCTCTGCCAGAGAAGCAGAGCCTCTCTACCTGAACGTCCTTCACATGGCATGATGCCTTGGCAATCTGTAGACTTGACTCAGGACACAAAAATGGGCTAAAGCATCTCTGAGAAGAGGTAGATCTAGCTTCGACCTAACTATGGATCCACCACTGTGGAGACTAATACTGCACAAAATACCCCTAAATATAGCACAATATGATTGAAAAAACACATTGATCCTTTTGGAGCTTTCAAAGGTCTACTTCTTGGCTTCTCTAAAATTTCAATTTCATATGAAGTCTGTTATTTCTATCACCAGTACTTGTAATTAGATCCCAATTCACACACACACACACACATACCACACCAACTTGTTTCACTTTATAAGAACCACTATGAGCTGCGGAGGCTGGGACCCTTCATTAGTCAAACCACTTACTATTCAAATTTGAACTACAATAAAATAACACACTCCACGTGTCCTGGACCTCTATGTCCTTAAGACCAGTGGAAACCCCACATGCTGGACCCATGAATGCCAAGGAATGTAACAGTAGTATGTAGATCTAACCCGAAGCTCCCTTAAATTTTAATTCTGGGACATAGATTAAAAGGGTTAAATGAGTCAAAGCATATTCCTCACTTCTTTGTTTCTACGAATTATATGAGCTGTTTACTAAAAACAAATTATACACACACACACACACCTCTTTAAAAATTCCACATCAAATTATAATTTCTTTTACAGAATGCCGGCTACCAAAACAACCTAACATCTAGTGAGCATGAGAGGCGTCCAAACATGGTCGGCGTGTGGCAAGGTTACATGCTCATTCAACAAGCCAGCATTTGGTCAGATGTCTGATGACTGAACACTGGGAAGATTAAAGTAACTTAACAGTACAGATAAGAAGCACATCACCTCTGAGTCAAAATCCATTAATAAAACTATCTTGTCCTTGATAGAGCTGAAAAGATTATGCTTGTGGATCAACTGGAAAACATCTTTATGTCTCAGTGTTAGGTAGATCTCCAGAGCATTGCCGTAGTTTTTGTCATAGGTGTACCTGGTGATACAAAAATGTTTATATGTTATTCATCAAGAGCTCTAAAATACACAAATTATGTTTTATATTAACTGAAACCCTTGTTCAGAGAGAAACATCAAGCTTATTTTGAAAAACGGTCCTAGTGAATTAACAATACATGACCAGTAAATATTTCTTAGAATCTTGCCTTTCGTTGCACCAACATTCCTACTATTTATATTTATACTATTCAAGTAATAAGATTTTTCTTTATTAAGGGCTCAACCTTAAAAGTTTCACAGAAATCCATATTCCTGACAATGAAGCCATGATCCAGAATGAAGGAAATATTCATCTTAGTAATAGAAAAATCAGTTGAAATTCTTGTTAAGTGGTGTTAAACTGACAAAAGGTTATATTCCCAAAGCTTATCTGAGAGTTGTATAAAATTAAGATGTGCTTTTCCACTGAAACACCATTTTCCACACTAGTTAAGTCCCTAAGCCAGTTCAGGAAAGTCAACTGAACAGTAATTACATTGTCTGTTCCTTATTAATAGTGCTATGGGATGCGAGAGACATCTAGAAAGGCATTTCCTAGAGAAAATGGATCACACTCAATTTGGCATGCACAAACATGACTTCCTTCTCCATGGAAAACCTAACACAGCCCTGAAACACTGGCCACTCTGGTGTGACTTTCTCAGTCTGGGACAAAGACGACAATGGGAGGGAGAAGTCTGCAAAGGGAGGGGTGCTGGAGGGCTAAAGTAGGAACTGTCTTCTTGGATGGACCTGCAGGAGGATACTTCATGTTCCTCTGGACTGAGGCTCCTGGAGGGGGTACCTTTGTATCACAGGCATCTGGCACAAAGCCAGATGAAGGTGCCTAATAAATACAAAATGTATCAATGAAGCTTCTACTTCCTGAGGCCTGACTTAGGGGTCAGTCTCCATGCTTGGGGCTCTGCTGTGACATCTCACTTAAAGCTCAGAATTATCTCATGAGGAATCCTTACCTGTGACCTTATAATAAGGAGTATGATGTCTGTAAGATTAACTGGCTTCAAAAATAGCAGAATCCTGAGCCTGATCACTGGGAAGCCATTTTGGTTGGAGCTGTGACTTAGGCACTACACCTGGATCCTTCATTTCTCACTCTGCCCCTGCTCTGCTTCTGGCTGTCATGAACTAAGCAGCTTTGCTGCACCATATCCTTCTGCCGTGACATTCCAGCCTTGGAGCCAGCTGACCATGTGTCCCTGGGTCTAACACCTGGCAGGGTGGCCTCTGTCTCCTAATCACTGCCTCCTCCCTCCTCCGGGAGACTCATCACATTTGTACAGCTTCACACATGTCCTCACCTTTTAGTTACTGGAGACTTATGAAAGGTTTTTTTTTTTTTTTAATTAAGATTGAGTATAAGGCCATTGTAAAAATAGGCATTCGGTGTTTGCCAAAACTAAAGTAGGGGGGCCTGTGAGATAGCTCAGCTGCATAAGCGCCTGCCTGACAAGCGCGAGGTCCTGAGTTCAACTCCTGGTACCCACATAAAAAGGAAAAAAGGGCCTGTGATATCGCTCAGTGGCACAAGTGCCTGCTAGCAAGCACGAGGTCCTCAGTTTGACCCCTAGTACCCACATAAAGAAAAAAAACAAACAAAAAAACCCCACAAAAAAAACAGCAAACTAAAGTAGGGAACATTTTTCAATGTAGGTTGATTTGCAAAAAGGAAACACTGAAATATACTCACAATTCTGCCAGGGTTTTAAGTAAAGTCTTGTTTTGACTATCTTTCTTCAGGTGATCTCGAACTGCTTGAACTATTACTGAATTGTTGTACAGATCTCCAGGCCATTCACGGATCAATGTGGCAAAACCCTAAGCAAAGGGAACAGCAGAAAATGAAGAACACTCTTTAGCCAGGTGTGATATTATGACATACACAGACTGGGTTTTGCCCACAATTCCTGGCTTATTACTCCTCCTCAAGGAAAGCCGTATATGACATCTAAGCTTAACTGTGAACTTGATTGGCTTGGGAGCCACACAGCGGGTAGAGCACACTACTGGGTGTGTCTGGGTGGGTCACAGGGGCATGGCCTTGGGGTCTGTATCTGGTCCCTCGCTTCTTCCTCTTTGTCACTGTTCCCCTGCTCTGCTGCTTGACCACCGTGAACTAAACAGCTTTGCTCCACCACAACCTTCTACCATGATGTTCCTGCCTCAGAGCCAGTCAACCATGGACTGAATCCTCTGAAATCATGAGCAAAATCTCTCCTCTTTTAGGTTATGAGCATTGGGTATTGAGTCCTAGTGATGAGAAAGCTAACTAATACATTATACAAACTTACATTGTGGGATGTAAGACCCTCTTCACCCCAGTGGGGTCCTGTCCACATCCCAAGAAGGAATGCTGAAGAAAGTCTGAACAGACAGGGCTCACTGGGTTTGGGTTTCTACCTTCCATTTTTTAGCAGTCATGCCTATGCAAGGAAATCTCCACAAAAACCCAAATGAGCAGGTTCAGAGAACTTCCAAATGGTCAGCTAAAGACAAAGACCTGCCAGGAGGAGTAAGGGTGCTCCAGAGAAGGCATGGAAGCTCTGTATCCTTCCCACATACCTCGCCCTGTGAATCTCTCGATCTGTATCACTGGGCTGGTAATATGCTTTACAGTAAGATGGTGTCTGCCTGAGGTGAGGGCTGTGAAAACCCTGATTTATAGCCAGTTGGCCAGAAGCACAGGGAACTGCAACCTGGGGTTTCCAACTGGCAAAGCGGAGGGTGGGGACTGCGTGAGAGTATGACCTTGGAGACTGAGCTCTTAACCAGTGGGCTCTGATGCTCTGTCTGGGTTCAGTGTCAGAACTGCACTGGGTTATAGGTCAGGACGCCCAGTGGTGCCTGCTTCACAGCTGATGGACGCTTGCTGAGGGGCAGATACCCTACATTTGCTGAGGCCACAGAAGTCTTCTATGCCCAGTGTTGGAGGATGAGAATGAAGGAAAAATGGTTTGTTTTTCCATGCAAAAACAATCCAAATACTTTAAACAATGCTTAAAAGTGTTCATGTAAAAGACTGAGCAAAATGATGAAAACTGTGATCAATAAACATTGCATCAGTTTTCTGACTATGAATTACAGGGTAGCAAAGGCCGGCATGGAGAATCTCATTTATTGATTCTGGGAAGTGGCAGTGCCTATGCCTTCTGGTTTTTTTTTTTTTTTTTTTGGTACAGTAGGTTGAACCTAGGGCATTCCAACTGAACTACATCCCCAACCCCTTTAATTTTTTTTTTTTTTAAATTTTGAGATAGAGTCTTGTTAAATTGCTAAATTCCCCAGGCTGGGCTCAAACTGTGGTCCTTCTGTCCAACCTCCCAGAGTGCTGAGATTACAGGTGTACACTACCACACCCAAACTATTCCCTTATTTCATGAACTATACAACTAAGAAAAGGCACACTGCTCCTTCCATTCTGGACTAACTGTAATAACTGGATGACATCTTTGACATCTTTTTCAGATATTATCTAAGCTATTTTCCTCGCCACCTTCTATGCATATTACCTCTGAACATGCAGTTGTGCAATGCACAGACGACACAACTGTACATGGCAGTCCTCCTTGGGGAAGAGCTGCTCCCACAATGGAATCACCTGGCATCATCACACCTTTAACAAGTTACTATCTTTGTCCTTCCATTCTGGCTTCTAACCCTGGTTCATGTTGGGATTTAGGACTTTGGCTCAAGTCTTATCCCCTGCCTCCGAGCCTGGCTATCTTTGGATCTCAAATTTTGTAGGTCAGACAGAAACTCCAGATCCTCTGATTTGATTGTTTCCCTCCTGCAGTCAATTCCAGGCCAGTAGCCTGTACAGTATCTATCTTCCTGACTCTTAACTTTAGCCCTCACGTTTTATAACTCAAAGTACAGTAGGAGAATTTCTTTACTGATCTTTGACCACGAGTGTGTGTGTGTGTGTGTGTGTGTGTAGGGGACATGGACATATTCAAAAATACTAATGAGCAGCAAAAATGTCCTATTATTGGAAAAATATTCATAATAAGTAACATCACCAATGCTTTAATGAATTTATTTAAATGTTATTTAGAAGTGAAAAGTCTGGTAGAAGTTGTTTCTGTAAAGCCCTAGAATTTGGTAGGAAGAAAATCACAAAAAGAATCAGGAACATAATTTTTCTACTAAAGTTTCACACAACTTCAATCAAAGTAACCCCTAAAACGACAGAAAAAGACCAGAAAACAGACCGTACATTTGGCATCTGCACTGCAACCAGGCTACACATTAATGGGGCTGCAGTTTGACTTCAGAGATTTGGGGAGGGGATTTGAACAAAGCTTCAAAATATTCATGGAATAAAAATGAAACCCTGCATCAAGTCTCTTTTAAGACACTCCGCAATGTGTATGACTAAACATGCTGTGAAGATCGCCACCCTAGTCTGTCAGCAGCTCTGAGACCAGGCATAACACTGTCAGAGGAAAGAAGGAAGTTTGTCTCCACTTTCCTTCCTTCCTGTCCATGCAACAGCCTCACAGTACTGTCACTCCTAATACCAAAAAGACAAAATGACTGGTCACACTGTATGTTAAAGGCACAATAAACCCAGCGTAAGTGGACATAAACGTTTATTCCATTTCACGTTAGGCTTCATGTACCCTGAACAAATGTGCTACCTGAGAAACAGGAAATCAACCCTGTGGTCATCAGTATTAATCAGAGGGTGGGGCCGGCAGAGCACGGCTTTGACAGAACCAGCAAAGGTATGGAACACCTCAGTCCCATCACAGAAAAGGAAAGATTCGGAAGAATTCATGAGCTCAAATGCCACCGAAGCTGGGCACGGTGGCCTGTGCCTGTAATCCCAGCACTTCAGAGGCTGAGGCAGGAGTTCAAGGCCAGCTTGAATCACACAGTGAGACCCTGTCTCAAAACACCAAAATTAATCAGTCAGTCAGTCAATCATAGAGACTGTCCCACTTTTAACATGCTTACACATTTGTCATTACTATTATGAAAAAAACCTACTTAAAACAATTCTACTAGGTTGTAAATTAACAGCATATGTATATGCTATATGCATATGATTACAACTTCCGTGCAAACAAGTCACAAAGCATCACTGACCAAAGAAAAGGATATTGCTTATGTCTTTTTGGGAAGAAAAGAAAACTGAGAAGTCAGCAGTCCAAAGAGGTACAGTTTTGTGGGTTTTGTTTTGTTTTTGTAATCTGATCATTAGTGTTCTGTTAGCAGCAGCAAAGTTTTCATCCATATGTGATTTAGAAGTTGCTACAGAACATTGCTGTTTGATTATGTGACAATTTAATTCAAAATCAAATACTAAGCTGAGAACAGTGGAAGCTAAAATATGAATTACTTATAAGAGCTTATAACAATAAAAAATTACTTACAACTTTCTTAATACGATGGACCAGGCACACATCCTACAACATTCAGGAGAAAACATCTACAAGCTTGAGGTTTAAGCCATGCTTACTGCTTTCAGACTCAGTCAAAAGTTTTCCAGATATTGTAATGATCAATAGGATAACTCTGATGATTCAAGATTTAAAGTAATTTTTTAAAGAGTTGGCTCGTGTGAAAGGATTGTAACAGGATCATAAAAGATAAAAGTTCTAGATTTAACATTTCCCATCAAGAACAAATAAATACAACCATATGGGAACACCATACCTCATAATCACTTTCCAAAAATTCATGTAAGATCATTTCATAGATGAGTGGTTTCAGAACTGGATCTCCTCTTGGCAAATAAGGACTAATAGCCTGGGGAAGGAAAAGAAAAAGGACAATGAACATGGACTCCTTTAGAAATTGGTAAAACAGCCTATAATCCCAGCTACTTGGGAGGCTGAGGCAAGTTCAGGGCCAGCCTGGACAACTTAGTGAGACCCTGTCCAACAACAACAAAAAAAGAAGTGGCAAAACAAAACTGTGTTCCAGTTATGCAGAAAACATAAAAGTATATGATTACTTTAAAATTTTAAGGCAGCTGGGCATGGTGGTGCATGCCTGTAATCCCAGAACTTGGAAGGCTGAGGCAGGATGATCGTTTTGAGTTCGAGGCCAGCCTGGGCTACATAGTGAGTTCAAAGCCACACCTTGCATTCTTAGACAGTTTCCAAATACTGTTCAATTTTCCTCTAGCACCCTATGTACCACCTCCAGGCTCTGTACTGGGGACAGGGCACCAGGGTGACCATAACCAAGGGGCTCAGAGCCCCAGAGGAAAGATGTGCAGAGATAACACAACAGATAATGGAGACACCGTGTGGTGAGTGTTGTGAGAGCGGGATCAATGGAGTACTGTGGGCGCATAGAAGAATTTAATTTTATCCTCTGGTGCAGTGCTGGGGTTGAAGCCAGGGCCTTGAGCACGCTGGACAAGCGTCTCCCATAGAGCCACACTCCACACCACAGAGGAGAATCTTGCCTACCTAGGCCCTGGACCTATTAGGGAAGAAAGAACGGGAAAGGCCTCTGGCAGGGGAGCAGCAGAAGCAAAGACAGGCAACCATGAACACGCATCTGGATTCAGGAGCCAGAGGGATCCATATTTGAGATACAGGTCATGGAAGGGAGAGGAGGCTGTAGAGGAAGAGAGGCAGGGGGATCATGGAAGGAATTTCAATTTTATTCTATGGGCAGGAGGAAAGCAACACATAACAGGGAAACGGGAGTCCAGATTCATTTTTCCAAACAGGTAGCTTCAGGTGGGGTGCCCCTAGATCTATCAAAATGTCCATGTAATGGCTCCACAGAGCTAAAGCAGTAAGGGGTGGGTGGGTGGAAGTGTAAAGAGATGGGAACATAGCTACTATGTACTGTGAACAAACACTAATTAAAAAAAGAGGGCAATGATACTAGGGGGAAAAAGGAGAGGCCCAATTGGTACTGACATGGTCAGAGTGACAAGAACTGAGGTTAAAAGGAATGATGAGGTGAGAGACAGACTCATCATGAGCAGCGTCTGAGCTATGAGCATGGGAGAATGGGTCTGTTATGTGTTATAAGCACAAATTCAAAGGAGAATGATCAAAGTGGGGAAAGAGACAGATTTACAGTAATTTGCATTATCACGATCAGCAATATACACAAACAGTAACAGCCACAGCACACAAACGACGAGATGTCTAGATCAGGAAGCCATCAGGCAAACAGGGCCACAGGACAGAGAAAAATCCAATGAGAATAACTGGGACTTTAATGAAGTATATTCAAGTTTGAGGCCAGCCTGGGCAATTTAGGGATTTGGTGAGACAATCTTTCAGAAAAAAAAAAAAAGGCTGGGAACTAGGCATGGTGATGCACACCTTTAATCCTGGCACTCTGGGAGGCTAGGACAGGAGAACTGCAAGTTTAAATCCAGCCTGGGCAACTTAGTGACTTAGTGAGACTCTCTCAAATAAACACATAAATAAAAAAGGGACGGGGATGTAGCTCAGTGCAAAGACCTTGGGTTTAATCCCCACTCCCCCAAAAAGTATATTCATGATTCTAAGAGAGCACTCAAAGGCTCAGGAATACTAAAAATTACAAAATGTTTTCAACAAACACAGGAATACCTTATTGACTGATATGTTGTACACTAAGTTTAAATTTTTTAAAAATGAAACAAAATTTATTAGAACCGCACAAACTTCACTTCCTAGTAAATTATTGTTTGAAAAATACATTCTTCAGTAAATTTGGAAAAAGTCTTATGTTTTACAATCTATTGAATGAAATCACACCTGTTTTCCAAGGTTATTTTTTAAAAAGAACATGAAAACTTCACCTAAATCCAGACAGGACTGCAGAGGTAAAAATTAAAACCTATAACAAAAGTAATATATTTTAGATACACACATAAATTATGAAATAGGTTGTTATGGCTTGTGTATAGATATCTCCCCAAAGCCTCATGTAGTCATAAGTGGGGCTTTTCAGAGGTGGCTGGATGTAGAGTGTGTGACACCGGGGTTGATTCATGGTGCAATGCTAGGATTAAGGGTGTGAGTGATACCCATCCTAAAGGCGAGTAGCCTGGATAAGATATAAAGACTTGTCACTTGTTGCTTGCTTGCTTTGGCTGTCTTCTGCCTGCCACAAACTGTTTCTCCTCTGCAATGCCTCTCTGCCATGCCACCTTGCCTTGGAGCCAGCCAACTAGGACCTAAAACCTCTGTGAGCCAAATAACCCTTTCCTCTTTAAATTTGGGTGTCAGGTATTTTGTCCCAGTAACGAGAAAAGTAACTAAGACATAGGTTTATATTTTGAAATTAGTTCCTGAAAGTTTGATTTTTTCCTTACTGTTGAGATACTTCCCAATAAAGAACTACCACTACCTTTACTTTATTTCCATCTAAATATACCACATGCAAATATTGAGTTAAGAAGTAAACTCTACTTACCTTAAGCTGCCCAATTTCTTTAAATTTATAAACTTCATATTCCCAGAGTGCTGCATTTTTTCCAAGAATTTTCTGGCATTTGCTAGCAGTGAAAATATTCCAGGGAGAAAGAAAACATTAAAAAAAAAATAGAATGGATAATTCCCCTACTGGTTTTGATAAACCTCTCTTCACAGAGTTCTGATGAATTTCTATTTTGTGCTAATGAACAAATACTGAGCACAAAAATTATAAAAATTATACAGAATATTTATAATGATGAAACTCTTCCAGATGACTAACAACTAGGGCTTTTCCCAATGATTTCCCTGTTTTAAGCTTCCTATCTATCCAATTGAGCACTGCTGGTTTGTGGCCTTTCTTGACTTGAAAACTCACCACACCCCAAAGTGCCAGACCTTTCCTGAATGGCTTTAAATAATAGGCTACAAAACCCAACTTCAGGACATTAGCACCCTAGCCCAGTGTACAATCTGGAGGACTGTTTGTGTGTGAATGAAACGTTAAAGAAACACAGTTCCTTAAATGCTGGGGGGGCGGGGCGGGGTGCAGAGGCAGGCCTGAAGGCCACATTTCAGGAAGCCACACAATCACGCGATGGGCAGGCAGTGCACAGCTCAGCAGAGATCCTCATATAAAACAGAGCACCACTGTGCTTTCTGTCCATCGCAGCCCCCTGCAACTTGGGTGTGATCACTGCCACGTCCCTGTAGTTCTCTGTTGGGAAACAAGTCTTCCTGCAGTGTGAAGAGAAGCACTTTCTTTCGGACTATTTTCAGAGGAAGCTTACAGGCAAACAGCCCTAGACATCAGAGGACATAATGGGGTCTGTGTGCAGAGAACGGGGCAGGTTGCTTACTGTCCAGTACAAGGAAGGTAACACTGGCTTCTGGGCAGCCGTTAGAAAAGACACCCCGAGCTCCGGTTCCACTCCTGTAACCCAACCGACGCAGAGGCAGGGTCCCCTGGCCCTGTGCCGTGCTGCGGCATCTGGAGCTGAAGACTTGGGAGTGCATGCTGACACTCTGGTCACCACGTGTGGCATGGCAGTACTCAGGTCACTACACCTGCTGCACAGCGCTTTAACTCTGACCCCAAAGTCCCAACCCTCCTGCAGCCCCATGAACCTGGCAGGCTAACTTGCTAGCTTATAAGCAGGGAAAATCTCAGAGGCGTCATGGTTGTTGACACTCATCTCATTAAATAATGAGAAGAACAACTGTCCTTTGGTGAATGTGAGACAGGAGTTACAGAAATGATATAATCCAGTCCGATTAAAACCACCAATATGCAAAAATACCCTTGTTAGAAACATGGAAAAAAAAAAGCCAAGAAAATGTCTGTAAACTACTAAGAATGGTTTGTTGTTGCTGTTAATATTGGCCAATGCTGAATATATTAATAAATAATCATGAAAATGTCATCATTACCGTGCTGCTATGTCATATTCTC
Source organism: Erethizon dorsatum (assembly GCA_028451465.1). Classification (NCBI taxonomy): domain Eukaryota; kingdom Metazoa; phylum Chordata; class Mammalia; order Rodentia; family Erethizontidae; genus Erethizon; species Erethizon dorsatum. The sequence continues at coordinate 31,013,191 of CM051833.1, forward strand.
CCCTCTCCACCAGGTGATTTATATACGCCAAGCCAATATCCTAGAAAAAATCAGATGAAAGAATTTCATGACTCAACGAACAGCTGGAAAGCTGAGTTGCAGCTCCTGAGCAGGCAGCGATATTTGAGTCCCACTCGTCCCACTGACTGCAACCCGTTTATAGGTCTTAGACGGCTGCACGTAACCATGCTCAGGTCTTCCTTTAACATCTTCATATTTAAATGTATTTGCTTTTCCATACATTTTAGAATTCATAGTTCTTGGATAATAAAGTGTTACTTTATAGGATTCTATTTTGTTGTAAGAGATTTTCAAATCTGTGATATTAGAAACATCAACAGCCCCATGGTATTATCATCAGAGAGAAAATTCTATTTCCTGAGCCTTTATCTACAATATGTGAGCTGTCTCCTCTGTCCCAAGTCTGAAGACATAAGAAAAATGAAATGAGAGACCATCATATTAAAGGGAAATGTGAAATAGTAACGTAAAAATGAACTAAGAAAAACAAGTAATTCAAACCCATAAATTTGCAGATGAAGAAAGTAGGCTGGAAGAAGGGAACTGACTGGCTTCAGAGGATTCATGTTTATTCACTCATTCCACCTTTGGTATTGAAAGGATTTAGGGTGGCCAGTATCTTCCAAAACATGAGAGGACAGCTCAATTTCCCTGGGACTCTTCTTATGAAATACTATTTCCACGTGAAAGCATTTTCATGAGAAGCTTAAACTCAGAATATATAACAAAACTTGGATTTTATCCTTTATTTTATGAACAGAAAGGTATATGGAATGTCTTCCTAGATACAGGAAAAGGCAGAAGACCATTTCTTCTCTGCATACCTGGTATGGGATTACACTATGTGAGGAAAAAAAGAAATCCGTGCAGAAGGGCAGGCTCATTTCAGTGGAGGAAAACACCACAGTTTTTAATTCATTGATTTTTTTATTTCTGAGTCCTATATAAGAAATCATATCTGAAATCCACCAGAACCTGAGTGAAGACAGGGTGTCTCGCTCCCTTATTTCTTCGAAAACCAGCCATGTATCACAGTGTCTGTAGTGGGTCTTTCAGTCAGGTTTCAGAGCCAATCCTTCCACTCTTTCTCCTCACATCCATCCCTCCCTGTTGTGCAGCTCATTCTGCGATCCTCCTCTTTGTACACATTTCCATCAGCCTGGTTTCCCATCTCTTCCCTTGGTACAAGCGTGTTTAAGTGTCTCTCTTACACAAAGTGCAGATTGACAACCATGCCAGGATGCCACAGCCACCAGCTATAGCCCTTCCTGGCTTCCATTCGCAGCTATCCTGATCATCCATCAACTCTACAATCTTCTATTCACTTTTCACTCACTACAACGTGTGGAGCATAAATAATAAACAGAAAATGCACTACTTTCATATTAGCAAATCTGGTGTACCCCTAAGCTTCTCTGGATTTTTAGACCTGCTTACTGCAAAATGTAAGCATTTGCTCTTTACCTGAATGCTCTCTCTGCTCCCATGACACACCCTTCCCCAGCCGGTCCCAACCTGTTTTATATGCATCATTTCTTGAATGATGGCAACCAACAGGTTCCTCTGTTCTCTAGTACTAAGCGCCTGTCTGTCCCCACCCGCCCCGGTGGGAGGGTCCGTACTCAAGTGTTCCACCAACGTTTATTTGAAGGTAACACTACTGAATCTACTTGGAATCAAATTTCTTTCCTGGGCTCCACCAGGCCATCTCGCAGGATGTCCCCCCATCCTTGCTCACTCCATGCAGTCTCAACCCACACTGCCCAAAGTCCCCGGGGCCAACCTACGTCTCAGCCAGCCTCCCTCTCAGAATCTCAACACAGAGACATCTGAAGTGAGAGTGTGAACTTCTACAAGTTCCCAATGGAACTAGGCTCCTAACTGCCTTCAGGATCTGGGTCTGGCTGCCATTTGAATTCCCCAAATGTCCCTGCCGCAGGCAAACAGGCCACACCCTTCCCCTCTGTGCCCTTCACACACTGCACTAAGGGCTGCCATGTTTCACTTTCATTTCTGAAGAATTCCTGCTTTTTCTCCACAACCCTGACAGAACAATCAAGGATGCTCTTTCTGGCCTCTTCATTCCTACATTCCTGGGCCTGTGCACTCTGAGAATTGGGGCTATCACGTTGAGTTCTGTAGAGGAGTGTAGAGTGAGGAAAGTGCAGGAAGAAGGAAGCTGAACTGAAACTCAGTCATAAAGGTTAAGTTTCCAGTTCTCATCTGTAAATAAGGGCACTGCACTAGATGATCTCCAAGGACCCTCTTCAGGCAAAGGCCATGAAGTTTCCCATCTGCTTCCCATCTGCACATTTACGGTCACAGTTAGCAAGGAGACCGGCTTTCAGTTACTATATTTTTCCAGAGTCCAAAATGTAATAGAAATGTATCTGACGCCCTAGATTAGTCTCTGTAACAAAATCAAGTTTGTTATAATGGACACACTGAGGCAATCCAGTTTTAAGAAACCATTCTTTTGATAAACGTTGTGATAATATGATTTAACCTATGATTTAAAGAAACTTCTACACGCATAACTGGAAAGCTTTGTATTGAAAGTGTATTTCGCAAATACAATTTCCAAATTATCTAAAATATCTCCTAGCAGGTGTTTGAGTTTCTTGTTTACAAGTAGAAACTTATTTGATGACATGAAATATTCTAACCTCACAGAGAATTAGTTTAAAATAAAATCTGAGAAGAATCTGTTCTTTTCAAAATTACTTTCAGTCTCATTAGAACTTATTAAAAGTAAGATTATGTGTCAAATAAAAAATGACTGCACACTTACCAGAATCTTATGTCTTTTAATGTTCCTTTGGCTAATTTCAGCTGCCATCAAAGCTTCCTAACATTTACATAAGTATGATAAAAGGAGGGAAAAAGGGAGAGGGAGAATGGGAGAGAGTGGGAGAGAAAGATATTGTGGTTATAAACACTACATTATGTTTTAACATCCTGGACTATATGAATAAAGCCCCATTTTCCTGCAGCTCCTGCTTGAAGCACTGTGATTTTTAATGCTATGGTTGAATGAACTCATGAATTCAAACTCAAACAAAGGCATTCAACCAAAATGAAGACTTCTTTCATTTCCATTTGAATTCACTCCACATTAGGAAACTGGAATCACATTTCATATACAAATCAAAACAAAATCTCTTGGTGTCAAAGCAACAAAGGCATCTGTCGCTCTAAATCTGTATGACATACACTTGAGGGACATATTGAGGGAGGGGCGAAGGAAGGGGCCACTTTTCACTCATGTTTCAGTAAAAGTAAACTACAGGCATATGTTTCTGTGCATCTACAATTAAGCTTTGGAAAATCTCTGATTCTGTTTTTATTTTGGAAAGTTTACAAGTATCAGCTTAACATAATAATATAAAACATAAAGTTATTTAAGCAATGACTGTATCTAAGGCAATATGATAATAACTAGGTCATGAATCGGTATCAATATCTAGAGTCTAAACCAGTGATGGTGAACCTTTTAGAGCTTTCAATGATACAAACGGTCCACTGCAGCGCATGTGTCATAGGCTCGCCACCACTGGTCTAAACAGTATGTAAGTTAAAAAATTGTTTTCTTCTCCAGTTCTTTCACTGGAAGTAATTTAGACTTCTAAACCAATATAGTATCTTTGCAGCTATTAAGTTGAAAAAAATTTTTGTTTTAAAACAAAGTCATGTTGGGGCATTATTTATTCAAATTTCAGGACTCACTGAAATAGACAATATCATCCTATCCAAACTAGTAGTTCAAATGATCTAAGTGAGCTTAAATTTGGTAGATTTGGTGGCTTTACTTTCATGTACAAAATAAGGAGAAAAGGAATGATTTCAATAAAATATCCAAACAGACAACTCTGAAATACTCACTATATTTTAACTTACTTAAAAAAAAAATCAAAATAAAAACTTCAGTAGACTACATCTAACTTCCTCCCTCCTCCCTCTACCACCACCTCTTCCCCCACTCACAGGAAAGCCAGCAACCTGCAATCTGCTTGCAGTCTGTTCCTTCATATCTGTGAGGGGTACTGAGAAGTTATCAGCTTCCTACGTATTTTTGGCTTGGGGTACCCTGCTTCAACTAAACGTAAGATTTGCTACAAAAATCTTTTATCCTCTCTCTGTTCCCGACAAGGCAATACTTTGAGGAAATTAGAATAGAAACTACTTCATATTTCTTCTTCTCGAGGAGCCAGTCGATGTGATCATCCTGGTCTCGCTCCTTGGCCACGACGACATCCCTCGGACTCACGATGTAGAAGAGCGATTCCCCTTCGGAGTACTCTAGAGGGGAGAGAGAAAAGAAGTGGGCGACTCCATGGTACAGAGTGTGCTGAAGGCCTCAGGGGTCCCACTCATCTATCGATTCCAGGGTGAACAGGAACTTGTCTATCTCTGCAGCAAGTGTGTTTGGCTCTGGTGGAAGGCCAGGGAAGGGGACATAATATACTTCAGTGCTTTTCAATAAATTTAAGTGCAAAATTATGTGAAAGGGGAAGCAAGGAAGGAAGGCAAAAAGGAAAGAAGGAAAATGGAGAGAGGGTAGAAGAAAATACATACTACAAAACCTAAAAAAATAAGGTGGGTTAAAAATTCTATATTTAATATATTAACACTCTGACTTCAGACAAAAAATAGTACTCAAAATTTTCCAGGCTGGTGAGATGGCTCAGCGGCATAAGCGCCTGCCTGGCAAGCGCAAGGTCCTGAGTTTGACTCGCGGTACCCACATACGAAGAAAGGGCCGGTGATACCACTCAGCGGCATGGGCGCCTGCTGGCGCGTGAGGTCCTGAGGTCGACCCCCAGTACCCACAAAAAAAAAAAAAAATTTTCCATGTCTATTGCATATTAGAATTCATCTACTGTATGTAAACTTTATTTATGGCCATTTAGAGCACTATTCTATTTTTACAGAACAATTACACCCCAGCAGTCGGTGATAAATGTTTCCTTCTCATCAAGGTCAAGCCATCAAACGTGTAAACGACAGGTGCCCAGCCTGGGGGACATAATCTATCATTTCAGCATCCTGTGTACAATGTCAATGGTGAGGGATTCTTGCAGAATTCAATTACAAAACCTGTTCAGAAGAATTTCTAAGTGTGCAGCCAAGTTTGCTCTGAGCAAATACCTAGACTGGATGCTTCTGGCGGCGAATCACAGTTGCCTCTTGCCAAGTCTAGAATATACTCTCACATTTTCCAACTTATGATGGGGCCTCATGTAACAAAGTTCAAACACCTGTAGACTATTTCTTCATTTCTTTGGCCGAAATGAGAACTGAAAATGTTCCTACAAAATGTCAGTTGTTTTTAATACAGGAAAGAATTTCTAAAAAGCCTTACTATTCTGTTTTCCTTAATGTATTTTATAAGGAAATGATATTCCAACACAGACATCTCCGTGTGGCTAAGTAGCAGGGGTCTCCTTTCATTTCTGAGCAGTGAGTGACTAAGTGCATTCACCCATCCACTCCAGTCTTCACCTAAGGTCCAGTTGGGTTGGAGCGCTCTTCCTGGGTCCCAGCGCTCAGTCACAAACAGAACCACATTCTCTCTGCCATCCCAAAGGTATAATTGGGATAATCCAATAACCACAGTCACACTGCTTCACATCAACTTAAGTGTCACTTAGATCTTTAGGACAATGGAAACAATACAACAAAAAATGAGGATCCCACTTCTTATCTCTGTCCTTATCTCAGCTCTACCTTCCCTTCTGCTACTAGAGTTTAGGCAAGCTCTGCAGTATCTCTGGGACTGGATGCTCTGGTTTCTAACAGAGGAGTCCAGCCCAGATATTCTTTGAGATCCTTTCAGCACTTCGACTTAAATTCCTCAAGTGCTGGAATATGCCTGTAATCCCAGCACTCGGGGAGGCTGAGGCAGGAGGATTACATTACAGGTCTGAGCCCAGACTAGGCGGCAGCAATGAAATAAAACCATCTCTCAAAATAAAAAGTAAAAAGAGGGCTGGGGATATAGCTAAATGTGAAGGCCACCACAAAATAAATAAATTAACAAATAAATAAATAAATACCCCTTTGTGTGAGTCGAGTATAGAACAGCAAATCTCATGAGAAGCCCTAGGAGCCAGATCTTCTGGGTCGCTCACCTAAATGGTAATCCCTGCACTCATTCTCCTGGAAGCCCCTGACTGTCAAAGCATCAGAGGAGATCTCCTCGCAAGTCTCGGGGAGCGGCTGGATGATGTCCAGTCTGGGCCTGGCACAGTATTCTCTTTCCTAGGGGCAGAAAGACAGGGAGAGGCTCATTTTAATTACGTTGCTGTAAGTCATACAACTTAATTCAGGTTGGGCATACTTGCTTTGGTTTCATCATTTTGGCCCACATAAACCTTTCTGACTGCCTGCCATGGACAGCTCCTCACATTGTCCCATTTTCTGACCTTTTTTGGTGAGATAAACAGGCCTGTGTCTTGTGGGCACCATGGCCTACTCTATCCCAGGAAATGGTGGCCAAAGACAGCGACTTAGATGATTTCGTTACATCTCTTCTACACGAATGTGGGAAAAGTAAATAGTATCACAAACTACTCCTTCATCCTGGCAAGCTGAAAAGCCAAAGACGCTGAGTCAACTCTCAGTCCCATCTTGCTGAGATGATGGAAATGCTCTATATTTGCACCAACCTAGCAGTCACCTGACACAGGCGGCTATCAGAACACATGAACTGTTACCAGTGTGACCCAGAAATCCAATCTTCAATTTTACTTGATTTTAGTTAGTTTAAACTTAAGCAGCCACGCAAAAGGACAGCAAAGTTCTAGATGAAGACAGAGGGGAAAAGATGAGCTAACATTTGCTGAGGACCTGTGGCGACTCAACAAACCTAGCAGATGATTATATACAAGCTGCTCACTGGATACTAAAATGAACATTGCAAAGTATTATTATTCCTAATTACACATAAAGGAATTAGGATCAAAACATTAACGAAGGTTAAAGTTGAATAAGTCAACAATAAGAGCAAAATACAAGGGAGAACCGGAACTTAAGATGGACCTTGGATTTGAAGTCAAGTGTGTTCTACTTTAAAGGTTAATGATCTGTAAGGATTTGGCACATGAGCATAAAACACACACTTGAATTCATGTTGAAACTAACAATACCTCAAGCACTTTGACACTGGTGTTGGGAAGACACAGATGAGAAGAACCGAATGGGAAAAAAAAATTCAGAACTATAACAGCTCTCCAAGTTTCCTAAATGAAACAATAAACCTGGATTTGTTGACCAATTTTGTTAGGAAAACTGAGAAGCAATTACATCAGCTCCCCATCTCATACCCTGAAAACATGGCAAAAATAAAACAGCAACTAAAAAAGGTCAGCTAGTAGGACAAAAAACTACTGAATATGTAGTACAATTTAACAGATTTATGGAGAAACGAGAATGTTCTCAATTTTTAAATAGAAAAAAATCAAGGCAAAACTGAAAAATGTAAATATTTTAAAAATTGAATATAATAAAAATGATAAAGTCAAAACGAGAGTGGTTAAGGAGAAAAACTATTTGAACAACAAAAAAAGTAAAACCACTTCCCTAGAGGATATAAAAATCTCCTTGATATGTGTAAGAAAAGTATCAGCTACATGATTCATCTCATGTTACAACCCTTGTTCCCTGGCCAAACAGCCTGCCAGGAAGGAATGGACTTCCCATCAGCAGGAATCTGCTCTGGATGATCACGGATCCCTAGTGCCTCGCCTGATTCGTAACACACCTGCTTTATTAATGAATGAAAGAAAAGCAAAACACTGGGGAATGGCCTAATAAATTATGGTATATCCACCAGATGGAATGGCACACAACTAATAAACACTGTAATGATGAAATCACACATGCGTATGGAGCAAAGGAGCCACATGCATAAAAGAGGGCAGTAAGAGGAGCAAGGGACTGGTACTACATGAACACAGGCACGTCTGCAAAGACATCACATGGGAAATATTTCAGCGCTAACACTGAATGATGAAAAAGTAAATTTTATTTAATGGAGTTAAATGTCTTTTCAATATGAAAAAAGAAAAGGGGGGAGAGAATGGCCTGAAGCCAGCCACTTTATTCCTTTTGCCTTAAATTTTTATTAGCTTATTCTGTGTTTAATGATTTAAGGTGCACTTTAGTGGTAGATAAAAAGAGCCTCTAAATACACTGGGACAAATATTTTAAGTCATTGCCAACACCTTCACTTCTTCCTCTGAAAAAATTTTATTTTCTAATTTGCTTTATAGGGCTGGCCTTTCTTTGGTTTTTATTTCTTTTCAATACTCTTTTTTATTAACAAAGGTTTCCTTTCTTTCTATCCTCATTTTTTGGTCAGTTGTTTATTACGCTTTCTCTTTTTCATTTTACTGCTTCTTTCCTGAATTCTTTCAATCACATTCTCAGTCTACTCCACATTCTTCACCAAAAAAGCATTCTATTTACCCCCTCAGGAGCCACTGCTGTTCTTTATTTCCAAAAAAATAAATAAAATAATAATAAACTGATGTCCTGCAACAGGGCTAGAAGCCAACCCTATCGATTTTAGGAGGTCGGAGTGTTCACTTAGGTCTACAGCACTGCATTGCCTAGCAACGTGGGCACCCAGAGCTCCAGTTACTATAGTGATGGCTCTTAATGCAAGTGCTCGCTCAGGGAAGTGCTAGAGTGCAGCTGCAACTTCAAAACAAGGGCTCCCAGGGCTTTTCTCCCCCATTTTATTCTGTGCCATTTGGGGGGAAAAATAAAGGAAGAAGGAGATATGAACAATGAGCAGTCACTTGCCTACTTGCCATAAAGGGATGGAGCATCAATTGTAATTTCTTTTATATACAGCAACCAAATGAAAATTCTTTACAATAAAGCTCTCCTTTGTGCCTTGAAGCTGCCCACTCCATCCCCTTCCTGGCAGCACCCTGGACTCTAATAATACAGGCAGGCTGGCGATGGGGCTTCACAGGGACACCAAGTGCACCAGCCCCTCTGCTGAACCCCAGTGATGTTGGCTTCATGCCAGACGATCTGCTGTTTCTATTGGCCACACATCTCTGTACACCATCATTTACCCTGATAACTGAGAGTTAGCATCGGTTCATTTCAGAGCAATGATCAAGCTAATCAGAATCACTAGGCCACTGGGAAGCAAACGAATATGTCGGGACCACAGGAAATAATGAACAGGCCTTTCCATAATTCCCTCTGACCACAGGGACCTCTGTTGTTGCAGCCAATCAACTTCACTGCTGTCATTTCTGCTAATGTGCAATGTCAGCTCAGTTTCTTTGCCTTTCAGCAAAAGGAATCCTTCATTCCTTTCTACTAAAATATCAAGAGACCGATGAAAAAAAGAAGGAAGAAAATGACTCTCTTCTTTGTTCAGCAAAAGGAACAAAGACAGGCAATGAGAGGAGCTTCTGAAGGTAAACATGTTAGGTCTCTAGGGTCACCTCTGCAGTCTTCTTTTAGGGGTCAACAAGTTCTGCCCAGATGACAGCAGACTCCTCTGACAGGTAACATGACCTGGGTGCGACGCTACAAACGAACCCCCAAGTTCCACTGCAGCTGGAGAGAAAATAATTACCGTCTTTTCTGAAACCTCCTTTACATAGGAAAGTACAACAAGCTGGTCACAGAGAGGTGCGAGTCCACTGATGTAGAATTCAGTTTCGAACTGAGACACTGCAAAAAAGAAAAAGAGAAGATGTAAGACTCACCATTAAAAAGGACCAAAGGCAACATATAACCAGGATGCATCAATTTAGATGCTAGATAGATCCTTTTTAAAAAGAAACGATCTATGTTTAAGGAATGATCCATATTTAAGGAGACAGAGGTTCTAACTAGCTTGATTTGGTCATTGCACACTGTATCCATGAATCAAATCATCACCGTACCCCATGTGTACAATTAAGTGTCAATTTAAGAAGGTAACATAAAGGGGGCACAGTTAAACCTATGTTCACCACAAAGCACGGAAGATGCTTCCCTATAGTCAGGACTGAGAAGGATAAGTGGGAACCGAGACTTGAACATTTCCAACACCAACAAAAATGAACCCTAGGACAACAGAGTTATGAGTGAGACTGCGCCGTTAAAAAATCACATGGTTAAATTACATCAAGAACTCTGGAACCCACAAAACCCAATGGAAACTATCATTCATTACAATACTATTTTTTTCAAATGCCTGAGTTTGTTTTTCAGAACTGGGGCATTACAGTGGTACAATGGTCACGAGGAATGCTCTCTATAATTGTAAAACACAATTTTTTATTTTGGTATTAAATAAAAACTTTGGGCCAGTGAGATGGCTCAGCGGCGTAAACACCTGCCTGGCAAGCACGAGGGCCCGAGTTCGACTCCCGGAACCCACACACAATAAAAGGGCCGGTGATATCGCTCAGCAGCACAGGTGCCTGCTGGCGTGCGAGGTCCTGAGGTCGACCCCCGGTACCCACAAAGAAAAAAAAATAACTTCGAAGTTAAAAAAAAGGAGCACACAGATTTCATTATGATCAAGCATCATTTCTTTAGTGAAATAAAGGTTAGAGAAAAAGCTTTCCTTTTTAAGAAATAGTCTATGTAAAATTTAGAAGAAATTTGACAACATTCAGAAAGTGAGTTTCATTACACTGCACCCTAAAGATGTGACAGAAGTTCAGTGGAAACACAAATATTACTATACTATGACCCTATTGATTAGTTGCCATAAAACAGGAATGACTGTTATTTTGAGATAATAAGTTTCGGGGTCACTTGTTACACAGCAGCTGATATAGTAATAGTACAGGCAGGAATTCTTCCAGGAATCATAGGCTGCACTTAAGAGATCCAGTTGGGAATAAGCTCTCTTTTGGATTCATCCCATTTTCTAAGAGCTTCTTGATTTGGATCATCTCCACAGCTCAGGGATTAGCTGCACTCAGTTAATGTCTACAATGAAATTACTCTTTTCCCATGTAGGGGAACTCAGTGAATCAAACTGGAAACAATACTGAATGTGGAGTCAGGAAATCTCAGTTATAACTTCTACGAAATTGAACCTGAACAAGTCATTTAACTTCTGTGGGTTTAACTCTTCCCATCTAATATATGTAGGAATGAAAGTAGAAATAAAATCCATAACATAGATGGAGTGAGGGCTACCAAACTTTTCTTCCTCCTCTCCCTCTGCCTTGCATAGGATTCAATGTTCCTTGTCTTTGCCAATCTTTGTCTTCTCGTTATACAAATGTTTTTGCAATTTAATTTTCACACTAAAACAGATGACAAAAAAAATTCCTAAATAGTTAACAACATAAACTTTAAAAAGGATAATATTTCTTACACTTTGTCCCTGACTAGATCACTTAAGTGATTATAGGGTCCTGGGAAAAATTATAAAATGAAGTCCAAAAGTAGGTTCTGGTCCCAGTTCCCCAATTAACACAGTTGATCTAAGAGCCTCAACCACGGGCAGAGATGGACATGCCCAGTGCAGCCAGGCTGAAGAAGGTCCAGAGATGTCACTGTGCTATGTGGATGTGGGGACAGGTGGGGGTGAGCTGGAGTGTTACAGAAGCTGTTGAATAGCATGAGGCCACAGGACCCAGTGATGGAGAAGGTGGAATATCACCTTCTAGAAGACATACCATACAGGCAAAAGAACAGGAGGTTTTGGTTGCCATCACTTCTGACTGGCAAAATGGGCATGAGTTCTATTTTACCAAATCAAGATCCTTCACTGAAATGTTACCATACAGTTTCTCTGCCAGCAACCCAGGTGTAGAATGAAGAATCAGCAATGCTGCAGGAACCCTTCTTTCTCATGAGGATCCCAAAGAGGCCTTGCTGCACTTGTTTGCCACAGGCACCCACAGAAAACATCAGTATCACAAAATATGTGGCGGGTGAACCAGGTATTCTCTACATTTGGGAAACCAATCGGGCTGCCCGGGCTCACGGACAGGTAGTGCCAGTGCCTCCTAAAGGTAACAAATATTCACCAAGGCCTGAGTTTTATGAATGAGCTGTAAGATGAAGAACGGAGAAGCTAGAAAATAGTCCTACCCAAATCTTCCGTCCTCTACATTCCTGTTCCCTAGCCTGCAACAGCTCGCATGAACAAAAGAGAAAACCTCACAGTCTCTAAGGTTACAATAGAAACTCCAATAATGTGTTCTTGAAGAAAACAAGCGAGTTCTCAATTCCAGATATTAAGTGCTAAACTCATCAGACTTTGCTACTTGAGAATCAGTAATAATTTTGATAGACTACATACAATAGTAGCAAATTACAAACACTAATAATGTTATTTATAAAAGAAAAGATTTTGTGGACAAAATGACATTATCAAGATTTCCAGAGGCACACAAACAAGTTAGCCACGTCCAGATAAAACTAAAACATTCTTCTTGTTAAAATAATTTCCTAATATCAACACACATCATCTTAAAACAAAACTGCAGTTACATTAATCCAGTATGACTCACAAATTCAGAATTCTAAATGGCTGTTTATCTTAGATGTGAGTTCTCTACCGTGTAGCAATTCATCTCGATTAATACCCGCTAGTAATGAAATCATGTTTAAAAAAATTTTTTTTTCTAATTTGAACTGCTTGTTTATGAAATGTCTGCAGCAATTCTGCCTTAAAACAAGTCATTATAGAAAGAATGGTGGGGTTTGTTTTTCCGTTATTCTTTACTAACACAATGAAACATGAGTGCTTTTAGGTCTAAGACAATACAATTTCGTTTTCATACGAATGCTGAATCCAAGGGCTGACCAGAGACAGAAGTATCAGAATAGAAGCTGACAGAAAAAAATACTGAATGGTAATATTTATTCTTCTAAAGAACAGGAAGAAAATATATAAAAGTTTATGAGTTGACTTTGTATTTCAAAATGCCAGTAGCCCGGTGAAAGTTTGTTTATTTTCTCTGAAATTTTATTCTATTTCATAAAATAATTTTAATAGCTTTAATAAAAATCTTTTTTTTTTTTTTTCCCCTAAAGGAAACGCATTTGAATACAGATGGTTTACAGGTCTAATGGCTCACCTCTGAATGGATTATCCAGAAAAGATAAATCACAAAGTAAATAAAAACAAATTCTGTTGTGTTTATGGGACACAAAACAGAAACAGAAAGCAAAAGGTGGAGGATGGAAGAGAGAAAAATGCAGTTTCCAGAAGGAGCCACAGAAGACAGGAGCTACGCTTCAGAACAAGGTGACGCGGGCAGCGCAGGGCCCGGGCCACCGCCCAGAGTGCGGCAGCCACAGACGCAGCGTCTCACTGAAGAACTCAGGGCGGCGGGTGCCATGGCTACAACAGCCTTCCCTTCCTGATGGGAGCAAGAGGGCTTCTGCACTCTGTTTTATTCCGGAGCACGAAGTACGCCTAGCCTTGGCGAAAAGAACTTAAGGGAAAGGAGATACAGCGCCCAGGTGGATTAAGAGAAAAAAGTTTCAAAAGGGCTGTTCATGTGGAAATTCTATTCAGCCAAGTCTTCGGGACCCAGCGTGAGGATGAGACTAATACAACTCTGCACAGTCCTGATCCAGAAGGGAGGCCGGAGCTTTTGATCAATGCTGCCCAGCAGAAATACAATGCCAGCCAAAAGCACAAATTACACAGACAATTTTAATTAAATTTTCTATTATCATGATAAGGAGCAAAAGTTTTGAAAAAGGGAACATTTTAATGAAGTACAAGGTGTGACTGAGAAGCACAGTGATGTTTAAATTTTTAAAAGTTACAGTAAAAGCTACATTGCCATTGATCCCCTCAAAATCCTCTCCACTGTTTCAAATATACTCATCCCACTGTTCTTGTCACTTTCTGAGGCAGTTCTGAAGTATTCTTTTGTGAGTGGCTTTAGTTGCACTGTTCTGGCTGCCTCTATGCCCTGAAATGACTCAAAATGGTTCCCTTTAACGGTCATTTTGACTTTGGGGAAGAGCCAGAAGTCACGGTGCCAGATCCAGTGAATAAGGTGGGCGAGGTCACATTATCATGTTTCTATGAGCCTTCCCATTCACTGGCACTTGGCAGCAGCATTCACCAAATTTTTGGTGAAGAATGAAAAAGGACTTTCAGGACTGCTTCAGAAAGTGGACGAATGATGGGGTAAGGTGTGTTCTAAGCAAGGGGGAGTATTTTGAGAGAGATTAGTGGCAATGTGTCTTTCACTACAACAACTTTTAAAAATTTAAACATTCACCATATATTTTGATCACCCCTTGTATTTTTTTTTGGTGGGTACCGGGGTCGACCTCAGGACCTCGCACGCCATCAGGCGCCCGTGCCACTGAGCGATATCACCGGCCCTTTTTTCGTATGTGGGTTCCAGGAGTCGAACTCGGGCCCTTGTGCTTGCCAGGCAGGCGTGTACGCCGCTGAGCCTTCTCACCGGCCCCCATCACCCCTGGTATTTAATGCAACATATCCAAATTTTATCACTTCAACATGTAACGACTTGAGAAGTTATTTAATAAGATTCCATACTTTCTATTTTCATACTAAGTTTTTAGAACCTAGTAAATGCCACATTTCGACCTGCCACCACAAAAAAACCACAGTACAAAGATTCAGTGGCCTCATGTGGCCAGTGACTACCATATTAGTGCAGGTCCACAGGCCCCAGGGTTTTCTCTCCCTTGTCTTTAAAGTCCAGTAAATTTATGAGAATGTATTTTTGTGTGTGTGTGTATGTGTGTGTGTGGTGTCAGGGAAGGAGCCCAGGCCCTTACACATGCTGGCAAGTACTCCACCACTGAGCTACACCCTTACCCCCTCCAACAGTGGTGGTGAACCTAGCATGCATGCTGCAACCGGCTGTTATCACTGAGAGAGCTCTCAAGTGTTCACCATCACTGCCCTAGAATGTACCTAAATGTCACACAACAAGGATGCTAACTTTAGATACACAGTGTCTTCTTTCAATTCATAGTTTTACATTGGTTTTTTGTTGTTGATCTCTCAGGAAGCATTCTGCTTTTCTTTCTTTTTTTTTTTTTTTTTGTGGGTACCGGGGGGACGACCTCAGGACCTCGCGCACCAACAGGCACCCGTGCCGCTGAGCGATATCACCGGCCCCTTTTTCGTATGTGGGTTCCGGGAGTCGAACTCGGGCCTTCGCGCTTGCAAGGCAGGCGCTTAAGCCGCTGAGCCGTCTCACCGGCCCTCTGCTTTTCTTTCTTACTACTGTGTTGCTCTACTCTTGTGTGGTTTGGAGGTACTCTTCGGCAGGGACGTCCATCACCTCCTTCCTCACTTTCCTTAACCCTCGGTGTGGCCTGCTCTTGGCACTCTCCTGGTGTTCGCTTTGAGGCGAAGTCACTATTCCTGTACTCTCTCCTCCAGCCTCCTACAGCATCTCCCTTCTCACCTGGGGGAAGAGCCCAGCCACCTGCTTTCTGAGATTCCCTGGCTCTACTACTCCCCACCTCTTCCCAGGTCCTCTCTCTCCCTGGGCTGTTGTGGCCCCGTCCTGCTCTTCTTGCGCTCTCTCTTCTGCACTGCCCTGGCTGGCAGGAGGCTCTGGATGCTCACTGTGAGGCTCAGAGGCACAGCTGGGCTGCAGCCCACAGCTGGCTGCAGGTGCCATGCCCCGTTCTCTGCAGCCAGGACATGCAGCAGACATTCTCTGCAGCTGGCCCATGATGCCAGCTGGCTCCTAGTCTCACCTTGGATTTGTGGGGTCCCTGCTCCCCTCTGCTTTCCCCACACAGACATGCAGCCATGGCAGGCTCGGCCAGGCAGTGTTCTGCCTCCACTGTCTGCATCTCTGCAGTTTATGGGCCACCTCGTCACTCAGTCTTTCAACATCATCTGTCGGTGGTTTGTGGTCTGCTTGTTCCATTTTTCAATGAGGACGCAGACAGACTGGCAGATTATGCTGCACTACCACTACCTTCCTGGGATTCTCTAACTAGAAAAGGTTAATGTGTCGGTGCTCTACGCCAACTTCACATTACCCAGCGCGGTGGAGCCACCCACGACACACACGCTGTCTCAGGATGAACGCCATGCGACTGAAGTAGGAATTAACAACAAAGAACTTTCTCGTGTCTTAGTCTCAGATCTCTGAGGTTATCAACTACTTAATTCGATGAAGAGTGGCTGAGAACTTAATGGCGCCTAACACGCTCCAGTGGAAGCATGGAGACTGAGACCCCGACCCCGACCTGGAGAGTCTGTGTCTGCACAAAGACATCGCCAAGACACCGAATGACACATGCGAAAACGGGAACTGATAAACAAGGAACAGCAGAAAGCAAGAAAAATTTAGGTTCCAGAAGTTGTGTATTAGGACACAAACAGTGACAACAATCGTGACTATGAGAACAGCGTGTACAATGCAAGAGAAAACGATCCCTTCATATTTTTTAAAAAAACAATAAATATTGGATTTCAAATGATAAAAATCGATATTTCATTCAAATAAAAAAATTATCCTCCAAAAACCAACTAAGTGATCTCACGATGTGTATACTCACAGGGAGATGATGTTTAAGTCAAGAGGCTCAGTTATTACTTGTACTCATCATATTTAGATTCTATATGTAGAGAGGTATTTTACTGAGAAATGCAGTTATGAAATGTACTAACCTCTTCAGAATAATCCAACAAAACCTTATTTATATCTTTCCTCAAATTTTCTTCCAATTAATTTGAGGAAACAATAAATGAGTCTTCTGATTTTAAAACAAACCATTACAATATTTTTCTTTCTTATTGAGCAACTAAATATAATGGCAATATTAATAAAAGCTCCCATTTAATGAACACACTAATCACACCACTTGGGGAGGCTGAGGCAGGAGGATCACACCCAGCCTAAGCAACTCAATCCCCAGTGATGCCAGCAGGGGCAGTACACTAAAATATTTTACATTCATATCTCTTTTCACCATACACCGCCACTGTTATTTCACCGATGCCCCAAAGCTCAGAGAGACTAAGTAACTTCACTAATGTCTCCTATGTAGAAGGCAGCAGAAGGGATCTGAGGTCTTATTTTTCTCAGATACCACTCACATTGGAAAACACAAGTTGGAACATACAGATGCTCAGACTGGCCATGCACTATGGTTACCAAGAACAGGATTAAGGCTGGACAACCCTCTGGAGACTCTGCCTGCACAGCCAGGGGCCCCTGCCCTTCTCTTGATGTTGTGCAAAAACACTGCAGGACACAGAACTTGCACTGCTTTTCTTGGGCTCTTTTTAGCCTCTTTCATCCCAAAATGCCCATTAGCTAAATGTGACACAGGAGGATTTGGTTTCTTTGTTGAAGTTAAGTAATATGATAACCTATCTAAGCTTCTTAGCTGCTGCTGCTGCTTTCTTTTTTTGTAATACTGGAGACTGAGCCCAGCCAGGGCCTTTGCACTGAGCTACATCCCAGCCCTTTTTATTTGAGATGGGTTTCATTAAGTGTCTGTTACGTCTTATATCTAGATGTGCCCCCCAAAGTCTCACGTGGCCATAGGTGGGGAGTTTCAAAGGTGGCTGGATTAGGGTGTATGAATGTGGATTCAGGATGTGACACTAGGATTAAGGCTATGGATAATGGAAGCCCCATGCTGGGTGTGGGTGGCACCAATCAATAGGCTTGTAGCCTGGATGGACTATAAAGGGTCAGAAAGAAGGCAGGCTTGCTGCTGCTGCTTGCTGCTTCGCTGTCTCCTGCCTGCTTTCCCATGGACTACTGCTCCTCTGGAATCCGCCTCTGCCATGCCACCCTGCCTTGGAGCCAGACAGCTGTGGACCGAAACCTCTACACACTGTAGGCTGAAATAAACCTTTCCTCCTTTAATTTTGGGTGGCCAGTATTTTGTCTCAGCAATGAGAAAAGTAACTAAGACAGTTGCGCAGGCTGGGCTCAAACTTATGATCTTCCTGCCACTGCCTCTCAGAGTGCTAGGATTACAGGTGTGTGCCACCACGCTTACCTAGCTTCTATGATTCTTAAAGAACAAAAAAGGATGTCAAGCAATTTATAATGAGAACAACAACCTTCCATTGTCATATTCATTTACAGGCCCTTTATGATACAGCCTTGTCCCCAAGACGTTCTTGCCTCAGTCACCAGATTGCAAATAATGCCCACAGATTTTTCAATGGATCTGGACACTTTGTAAAAGTGACCACTGATCAGTGAAAATATATTTGGAAATCACAACATTTCAACAGCTTCAGGGCTGTACTATGAAGCAGACATATTAAAGTAAAAGTGACTTCACAATGTTTCACACTCCCAAGTTGCAGAGAAGACCCGAATCACAGAAGTGAACTGAAGAGAATGGCTGATGGGTAAAATAACATCTACTGTCAAGTAAATGACAGTGTTAAGCTGATCCAATTAACTCATCTACTACACATCAGCACTCACGAAGCAGCGCTGATGAGGAATAGTTCCTGAGTGAATCAGCGTCTGCTGCTGACAAGGAATATTTCACACTGCCTACGTAAAACAAGAGGAAATGCTCAAGGACCTGCTGGGTCAAAAGGTCCAAATCAAAACTGGGCGTGGTGGTACACTAGAGTGGAAGCTGAGGCAAGAGGATCACCATGAGTATGAGGCCAGCCTGAACCACACAGCAAGACCCTGTCTCAAACACACTCACACACATATCCACGTCCAAAACAGATAGCTGTACTTCATGTTGTAAATATAAACTACTTCAATGCATCACCTAAACTTAAGTCAAACACTAAAACAAACAAACAAAAAACAGCAAACCAGGGCTTTTCTGGTTTTTTAAAGCAACTAAAATAATCGCAACAATCTGGG
This sequence comes from Erethizon dorsatum, assembly GCA_028451465.1. Lineage (NCBI taxonomy): Eukaryota > Metazoa > Chordata > Mammalia > Rodentia > Erethizontidae > Erethizon > Erethizon dorsatum. The sequence continues at coordinate 31,032,018 of CM051833.1, forward strand.
CTCTATTCCCTTTCCCTAGAAACATCTTTGGAAGCCACCTAAGGCAAATGGGTTCTAGAGATTCTTTAACAATTGCAACAGAAACAATGAAGGGCTGTCAATCTCAGAATAAAACAGGTGAAAGTATGATTTCTGCTCCTACAAATGTGATGCTTCTCTGAATCAAAACCAAAACACAAATTACTGCACCTCCATCTCCTCTGGTTGTTTAGAGAAGAGGTTAGCAGGCATTCCACCGACAGATATAGGACTCTGTAAATTGTAGAGAATTTCTACCTGGGGATTTGTATCTGCATATCTGGAATAGCCTCTTCTCCCCAGCTCTGCTGGTACTGAGGCAGGAGGCCAGGGAGTGGGAAACTGGCTGGGGAGTGGGCGTGACCTGCCACTCAAAGAGTTCCAGGAGACGCACAGAACAGCTCCCAAAGCTCTGCATGTGGAACCAATCAGAGTACTGTCTTATCTTCAGTTTCTGCAAGAACTCGAACAGGTTTTTGACAGGAGAGCCTAGACCACTCCCTGAGGAGTAGGGGATACAAAAGACGGCTGCCATTGAGCTCTCGGCCTCTGCACTCTCTCTCTCATAGCGGTCTGCTCTCACCCTGTAGGGTGTACTTCTTTTACTACTTTTAGTTGGCCTGGACTTGCTCTGCAGAGCATGTTTCTTGTCCTACTTTTAATAAATGTAAAACATCACTATCTTTTGCACTTGTCTTGACCAATTCTTTGTTCAGGACAGAAAGAATCTAGAAACCACCTCTAGAAGGAGATTCACGAACCCCAAAACCCTGTAACAGTGAGTATGACTTAGGGCCAGGGCTAGAGAGCAGCAATGCTGGGGAAGAACTGTGTGGCCCCACGGTTATGAGCAGCAGCTCTGAAGCTAGTCAAACCTGAGTTCAAATGCTGCCATTTTGCTTACAGGTGTGATGATCTCAAGCAGGCGACCTGGCCCCTCTGAACATCAGCTTCTTCACTGACACAATGCGGATAACAGCCCCTAGCCTACAGGGTACCGTGAAGATTAACGTCATTCTGTTTGTAATGTATTGAGCACTACGCCTTATGGAGGTTGTTATGAATGGAACAAAATACATCTGACACGTCAGGTGCTTCACATTTTTCAGTGCTACTTATTAGCGAGAAAGTCTATTAATTCCACGCCAGCAACATGCAAGGCTCCAGCGCTGTGTGGCAGAGTTTTTTTCACCCCTCGCAAGAGGAAGGATGGAGAGATGATTATGTAAAAAAGCAAATGCAGGAAAATTCTCATTGAAGAACCTAGGAGGTTTTATGGCATTCACTATACATTACTTCTCTGTATTTAAAAAATTTTTATAATACAATATTGTGGGAAATTCAATGCAGAACAGAAAAATGAATATATTACAGAGTCAAACTGGACTGCAAGAGAAGAGAAAATCACACACAGCTAGATCTCATAAAGACATCTCGGTATAGCAGCAGCTGTCATACTCTCTACTGAGACTAAGATCGGAAACCATGTTACTCCTGTACAGAGAAGAACTACCCTGCTGTGGTAACCTGCGCGTCAAGTCGTAATGATAACAGGCAGATGGAGAAAGATGCTTTAATCTAAGGAAAAATTATCTCACAGCTCTCTTGCACCATACAAACACATATCCAACTTCCAGGTCATTGTGCTATAATCTGAAAACACAATGACTTGGCTAAATTCTAAGATCATAGTGCATGGCCAATTAAAGATACACTACTGAATTAAACTGTAAACAAAACAAAGAAGGCAACAGGAAAAGGGGAGCTATTAGAGAAGAGGGAAGGGGCCAAGAGGAGGGGAAGAAGGAAATGGAGGGTAATGGGGGATGGGTATGATTAAAATATGTGTGGCTGTTAATCCTGCTTGTCAACTTGACTGGAATAAGAGATGCCGAGCCAATTAGTAAAGCGCACTTCTGGCTGTGACTCTGGGTGTTTCCAGATACGGCTGGCAGGTAGGCCAGCACGCTAAAGGAGGAAGACCTTCCCTGGGTAGTGCCATCGACAGCCTTGCAGCCTGGATGGAAAGAAAGGAGGAGGCGGCGGCGGAGGAGGAAGTCGGCTTGCATTTGAAAAGCTCCATTTTGCTTGAACAGGTGTGTTTTTTGCTAAGGCCATGAACTGTGGCATCAGACTCCAGTTTCTTCAGCCTTTCAACATGGACTCACGCCGGGGACTCTGGGGAGCTTCCAGGCCTTCAGTCTAGGACTGGCACTGCAGCCTTAGCCCCTCTCGTACTGCTCCTTCCAGCCTCCCCGACTGCACAGTGCCGGGTCCTCCAGCTCTCCAGCACGTAGACAGCCACTGTGGACTCTCCTGCCTCTGCTCCTGTGAGCCCACCCAATCAATCCTCTCGCATAAACAACAAACAAACTTCCTCTAGAGAACCCTAACCAATACAGTGTGTTATATGTATGTATGAAAATGTCACAATGAAACCCATCCATCTGTATGATCGGTTTGTGCTAATTTTTTTAATGACCTTTCCTCCTCCCTTTCTTTCTTCCTGGCTTCTCTGTATTTTGATTCTCATGTAGTTGTTTACCTCAATTATTTTTTAAACAAATTTCCACATGAAATCAAGAAAGAAGTCAACCATTAATTCTTTGTGTGTAAGCCATCAGCCACTGGCAGCAGACACCCAGAAATGACACAAACACTGGCATCATTTATCAACCACATATCAGCTCTCCAACTACCAGTCCATCTCCAAGTACCATTCCATAGAGACCAGACTGGTGAAAAGATTAGAAAGTCTTGTGAGAATACAAGAGATCCAGGTGAGGTTAACATGAATGTAACAGGCACGGACCATGGTCTACTTTTAACAATGTAATGTGGAAGAAAAAAGTATACCTGAAAATGCTATGTGCAGAGAATCTCTTTGTGGATTGGTAACTGGCCAGTGCACTTAAGTCTTTACTATCATTACTATTTTTCATTTACAGTATCAATATTCTATTAGCAGGAATAACTTTGATGTTGTTTTTGAGATTCTGACTTATAAGAAAGAGACATAAACATCTGGCTTTAAGGGATGTGCACCCACAGATCTTTCTTTAATCTCATTTACTAAAAAACAGTGGCTTGCACTGTTCAGGGCTAAAGCGAATTGTAATACAGACCTCCTTATAGTTCCCCTTTCCTTTATCCTACTCAGGAACTCGTATCCAAACCACTTTGCCTCCTGCTGTGGAAAAGGTTTATATCCTTAAGGTTTGCTCTCACAAGGGGAAAAAACGGTACTTAACCACTAACCATAGTAGTAAAATGTCAGCATTGTGATACTGTAAGCACCTACACATGGTCTATTTCACATAAATTATAGTACAAGTGAACTACACTTCAGTAATATGATCCCATGGCTCTGGGCTAATACAGCCACCATGGGGACAGCTATTAGCAGCCAGAGTGGAGATGGGAGTGTGCACGTGATAATCACTGCCATGATTTAGTGAGCAACTACTAGTGCCAAGTACGACCGTAGGCCTGTCACCTCGTCAGGTCTGACTCTCATACCATCTTGGAAGGGAGCACCCTTGTCTCCACCTAACACATGGAGAAAATGCAGCTTAGGAGGTTAGGCTACCTCGTCACAATCACACATTAATTCAGCAAATGGCCCGGGCTCCTTGGCACCTTTCTGGTGGTTCTGCAGTTAGCTTCTACCCATTTATGCCACAGTAGCGGGATCTTGGATGAGTTAATTTACCTCCCCGATCCTCGATTTCTTCATCAGCAGACTGAAACGCTGTACCTCCCAGAACTTCTGTGCGAGTGAAGTGAGTTCATGTGGGTGACACACATAGCACGAGGCCTCATACTGAGTATGTGAGCAATAAATACCAACCAAAAAGAGAAGATGACAACTGCTGTATTTTTATACTTCTCTGACAATTATTTTTATATGTTTGTATTAAAAAATTCAAATATCATTTCTCAGGACATGATGTACTGAGATGTTCAGTGATTTTTTTTTTTCCCTGATAGGGAAGGGAGGGCAGGAAAAAAAGAGGACAGTGAAACAATATTACTTTTCTAATTATCAGTCTTCTCTACTGTCTTATTCCTCAGCTTTTCTCAGTACATTGAACATATGCCTATTTTGTCCATAATCTGAAACTACATATTTATCCTTCTCCAAAGTAAAAAAAAAAAAAAAAAAAATTAAATCAAACTTTTGACATACAGGTAATGCAAACCAAAATGAATTTATTTCAGCGTTGCCTTGCTATAATAACACATCAAATATTTATTTCCCACTCACCATCCGAATGGGCAAATGAACTTTATAGTTGACCTATAATATGCTAAAACTCTTTTCCCCCTCAGAATAATTTTTGCAAACTGAGTTAGAAAAGTAAGGGCACACTGTCCTTGGCACACTTCTGAGCAGCTGTTTCCCAGTCATTCATTCATTCAACATGATATTATTTAGCACCAACTGTGTGCCAAGCATTGGGCCAGATCCATGAGACACAAACAGAAGCAGTGTGTGCTTGCAAACATGTGACAGTCTGGCAAAGTCACAGGAATGCAGCCAGGAATCACACGATGGCTGCCACTGCACTTCCAACAGTGGCGCACCGTTAAACAAGCCCACATGGGACGTGGCCTAGTTTGGGTCCAATGGGCGTTCCCAGGAAAGCAGCACTTGGGCCAAGTCTGAGTAAGCATCAGCGAAGTGAAAAGAAGCAAGAAAACCATTCTAGACAGTGGGGAAGAGGAGCCCAGGGAGGTGGCCAACCAAGGAGAAGCTTGGTAGGAGCTGCAGCAAGACGAGCACAGGAGGCTGCTGACCCCCGTGCTCCATGCCAAGAGCCATATCCCCTCTTCATCCTAGGAATGGGAAGGCGTGGGAGGATGATGACGTGATCTGATCTGTATTTCCATTGCGGTGGGAGTTACGCACAGTGGCAGGAGATAAACCAGTTCTGAAGCTGCCACAGTGGTCCAAAGACCAGGGCAGTCTGGCCAGACCATCCATGGTGCAAACAAGGACTCAGGTCAAGGCAGCAGGAACAGGTGTCAGCGCTGCGTAAGGTGTGTGCGTGTAAATTAACTCTAACACCTCTCGTAACTCACCTGGGAAACGGGGCTTCTTTCCCACATATTACCGATGAGATTACTGAAGCATGCAGAAATGTGTCCAAAGCCCAGGCCCATGGTTATCCAACTTCAAAGCCAACTATAAGACTGTCATGTGAAATTTAAAAATATGGTTCTTTAAAAAGGGTTTCCAAAAAAAGTTCCACAACATAAAAGCTCCTGGGTGTACCTAATGTACATACTCAGGGATGAGCCCTGAGGAGGAACATGGCCTTAGCGTTCCACTTAATCAGAGGAGGTTGTTTTGCAGCTTTACACTCAGAGAAGATGTGTGAAGGAGCCTTACCTATTTCAACATAGCGACTCGGCAAATCTCGCATTTCACTGGCGTGCCGCTCCTTCACTGAGCATATCTGGAAAATAAATCCACAGGTTTTTCTATTCAGCTAGTGGGAAATTCTTCATAAGAGATTATTCAATATACGGTACTTTCGTTAAATTAACCACGTAGCCCTGAAAATGGAGGCATACAACCTATGATGTGACTTTAATGGTAGAAATTAATTTGAATGAAATGTACCAACCATTACTTCTATTCATTCTGCAACATTATTCTTCAATAAAGTCACACTCAAAAACTGGGCATGCTGGTGCACACCTGTAATCCCAGCACTGTGGGAGGCTGAGGTGGGAGGATTGCAAGTTTGAGTCCAGCCCAGGCAACTCAGTAAGACCTTGCCTCAAAATGAAAATTAAAAATGGGCTAAGGATGTGGCTCAGTGCAAAGGCCCTGGGTTCAATCTCAGCACCACATCAGAAAGAGAGATAAAGTGAGAGAGAGATAGAGAGATTGACAGACAGACAGACAGATACAGACAGTCTTACTGTTTCAATGTACCCTAATAACCCAGTCTCTGAAGCTCTCCTTGAGGACTGCAGTCAATCACAGAATATATGTGCTAGGGCGGGCTCCCCGGATTCTACTGCTCAGCGATATTGCGAGCATCACACGGTGAAATCGCCCACAGGGAACTTCTCAGAATGCACCCCTGTTATCCAGCGGTCTATATTTCTTCACCACCCACATAGGGCTGTGCTGGGAAGATTTAACCAAAAACCCCATGGCTAACGTGACAGTGTTGACATCAGATGTGGCCTTTCTGATTACACATTAGTTATTCACTTCACTGTTGCTGAAGAGACTTTCCAGAGGGGCACGTGCTCTTGTTATCTCAAGCATATTGTGATCAATGTATTACAGAATCAGGGCCGCAGCCCGTTTGAGTATGGTATTCTCCACATTTTTTGAAGGGAAGAAAGAAAGATGCAGAGGAGGGACGGGGAAGCAGTAGTGGTGACAACATGATGGGTCCTGCAAGTCTAACATACTACTAGCAGCCGTTTACAGAAACATGGGCCAACCTTTATTTTAAATCATAAGTATGCAGTTTGGGTAGAAATGTATACACATCTCAGTCTATAGCTCAAGCTAGGTCAATTTCTCAACCTCCTTCTGTCTCCCTCCCCCCAACACATACACAGATGCACCACACACCACACAAACATTCACAATGTTCGCGGATGACACTGTGGATATTTTCTACCTTCTATGCTGTAGTTTCTGAAGGAAAATATTTAATTTTGTAATAACAAACACAAAGAATTTATGTAAATTCAGTCATCCAGGTAAGACTGACTCTGAAGTCAAATACTAGTATTATACAATTTTCATCAGTATCAGGTTTTTGCCTTTTTCTTCTAAATGGTGATGATTTATAACTGACCCAAATTATGGCTACCCTCCAGGAAATTCTAAAATAAAGAAAAACCTAAAGGGGAAAACAAACATTACTTATTGCTCTGGCACAAAGAAAACACCACTAACAAAATTCTCTGTGGAAGCTACTTACATTTACCTAACAACTTACTATAATTTACTACATTATTTAAATATTCTTTATAGCATTTTATTGCAGGAATGTACTATAATTTACTTAATAGATCTCCTTTTTGGCCATTAGTTTTCCTGTCCACTTCCCTAATTTTTCCCAATGTTCTTGTCCTTTTCAGCTTATAAAATATTCACACACTTACACCCACACTTTCTGGGAAACCAGTACACCATGTGACAGGCAGCTGTACTCCACAACGCCAAATGAACAGCTGTCTCGCGCGCTGACAAAGAGCATGCGTGGTTCCACAGGGTTGGAAGTAAAGTAAGAAAGCAAATCTCATGAGAATATTAGCTAGCACTTTCTGAGCAACTACCGGACACAAGTCCTGAGTGAAGGTTATTTTCTTAAGAATATGGTGCAGTGGGAGAGATACACAAATAATGCACTTTATCAAAGCAGGATGAGGCGGCAGAGGCACATACTGAAGGGTTCCTGAAAGCGACATGTGAGGGGACAAGTACACAGGAAAATGCGACAGCCTGGGGCCTTCGACTGGAAGGTCCACTAGACAGAAACAGAGAGCAGGGGCAAGCAGGGGGCAGCATGAGGCTTGGTCACACAGAACCCTGGGAGCTGTGTTAAAGATCTGTCGCCCTTTGGGTAAGGACAGCACCTTAAGTGATTTACGGATGACACTGACGACATCAGTCCTGCACCCCAGAGAGATAATCTAGCTGCTCAGGACAGAATCAAGGGGGCAAAACCACAGGTGGGGAGACCTGACAGGTAGGCGATGGAGAGAAATGGAGAGATCTTAGGGGTGCTGACTGAACTTGAGGCCTAACTGGGCCTCTTCCAGGACTCAGGTACCGTAAGAGTCACCACAACCACTCTAACCTAGAGAAGGGAATGCGGAGGCTGAGAGCTAAGCAGGGCTACATGGCTAGAGCTCGACCTCTGGCCACGCAACGACCTTCACGCAGAGAAGACACACGGCACCACCAGCGGCCGGGCCATGCTTCCGCTCGCCCTTTCATCCGTTCTGTGGGCTGAGCTCTTGCTCCAACTCCTGTCTCCTTGGGATGGAGGTGAGCAGGTAAATGCGACCTTAAGCTCATGTCCTGCCTAAGAGCAGACCAATAACCTTCCGCACTCCTAGGTGGGCTCTTCCCACGAGCACTCATCTGCCTCATCCACCGTCTCCTCCTCTTCTCTGCATGGGCGGACCACAGGCAGCTTAGCCGAACACATCCCGAAACAGCGCCTGCTTTTCCCTCCATCTGTGCCCCACCGACATCGGTCCCACCAGCGCAGGTGAGCCTCATCTTCCAGTTCCGTAGGTGGCTGCTGACTTTCCTCTTTTTCTTACATCCCATATCCGGTCTTCGACGATACTGCAGGGTCTACTCTCCAAATATACCCAGAATCAAGTCTGTCTCATCAGCCCCACTACTCTGACCCAAGGAAACACTACTTCAGAGTGACCACAGGGGCCTCCTGCCTGGTCTCGCCTCTCTACTGTCTCTTTACTGTTTAGGCCCACAGAGCAACTGGTGTGACCCGTCCCCTACAAGGCAGGTTATTACCTAACTCCACAGCTCCAAACCTTGGCTGGTGTCCCAGAGCATTCAAATTAAAAGCCAAAGACTTCACAAAGGCCCCTGAGCCCCGACAGGATCTGCTCCTTAGCTCTACCCTCCCCACCCCCAGGGTCTCTCTCCCTTGAGCTTCCTCTCCTACCCTCTCCTCCACTCCTGCTTGGCTCTGACAGTAACAGCTTCCTCACTTTCCTCAAAAACATCCCAACCACACTATGGCCCCAGAGGCCTGGCCTTGTTCCCTGTACTAGGACCCACCGTCCCTGCCCCAGCACCCCATAGAGCGGCTCGGCTTTCCCTTCCAGCTCTCTACCCAGTGACATGTGGGTACTAGAGAGGGAGGGACTACCTATAACTGGCACCTGCCCCACATCCCTTCCCCATCAGCCTTGGTGTATTTGCTTGCTTGCTTGACTTTGTCCATCTCTGCCACTAGAGCCTGAGTTCCCCAGGGAAGGAATTCATGCATCTGTCTATTCAGGTACCTGCAACTCACAAGGCGCTCTGTAAATGCCTGTTAGATGAGTGGATGAATGACTGAAGGAAGTGGTTAGCTCTAACTGCACTTTACCATGATATTTCTAGTTGTTTCACCACAACAACATGGCTCTCCGTTCTTGCTGCTGTAGTTGCTTATTTTCAGTTCTGGAGATGAAAGCCAGGGCCTCTCACCTCCTAAGCAAGCACGGATTGCTCCCTTTCTGGGGAAGGAACAACACCTTACCCTATCTTCCCTCAACACAACTCACTATGATTTTAGACTGGAAAGTGCTCAACACGTAACTGACCGAGTCTGAAGAGAAAGAATCCCCATTAAAATGAAATATCTGGCATAAATTTTACAGATCTCAATTTGAGCAGAGTAGAAGTGTCGTTTCCCGTGACTGCAGCTAACAGATCAGCACATGCGTGGTGTCTGCAGCAAGAGTGTTCTGCAGTGGGACATCTGCAATCAGTTTCACCTGGCTGAAATCCAGGGGTACGCAAGGCTTCTACAGGCTGTCGGTGACCCTGCCCTGGGTCCACTGCAACTCTTGGCAGCTGCCTCACCCCACTCTGTGTGCCTCTGCGCACCCTCTCCCACTCCTTCCCTTTCCCTGGGAAATGCCAGATCACATTCAGGCACCAGCAAGGTAACTCAGGATAATCGCCCCTTTTTAGGCTTTTCAGTCAAGCGACATGTTTTTTTCTTGTTTTTTGAGACAGGGTCTCACTGTGTAGTTCAGGGTGGCCTTGAACTCACTAGGTAGCCCAGGCTGGCCTCAAACTTGCGGTGATCCCTTTGCCTCAGCCTCCTGAGTGCTGGGATTACAGGCGTGTGCTACCACACCCGGCCTAATCGACATCTTTTGCCATATAAACATTTACGAGTTCTAAGAATTAGGAGCTGCGATCTTTGGGGCCACTATTCAGCCTTGCAGAGAAAGCAGTTCCCACGACAATCACTGACTTTGTCAGGTGCCCCCACACGTTAACATTTCTTGTCTTTCACCCTAAGAATTGCAACTGGAAAAAGCTACCTGGCTCGTTCAAAGAATATTTAAGGTATCAAGAATATAAATTTATTTATATGTGGAAAAGATGGCATGAAAGTAGGAGAGAGATTATTAAATAAGATGAAGGGAGTAAGGGAGGGCAGTTCTAGGCAGGATAAGGGGTATGGATATGATCCAAACATATTACAGGATATGCATGTGTGAAAACTCCACATCAAAACCCAGTCCTTTGTTAAATTAATAGGCACTAACAAAAATGTATTTAAACAAATATAAGCTTATTGGATCAAGAACTACACACATGCAATAGGGAGACAGGACTGCACTTTCATTACGCTAGACTATTGGGCACATTTTCCTTCTTACTACCCTAACTGTGAGCCAGGTGTATGACAAAACATATGAAATCACTTCGTATTCGATCTAAAACAGAGAAGAGAGAACGTGTACCGTACCAGCGTGAGGGCCAGTAGGCCTTCGTCGCAGGGGAAACATTGATGGTTTCGGTAATAACGATCACAGCATCAGTAAATGTCATGCTTTCCCTTTCCAGGGATGACTGAATTCTGAAAAGCCACATCTCTTTCATGACTTTTCTAGGATTCTCTGTACAAACGGCAGCCAACATTTATTAAGCAATTACAATATGTCAGATTCTATGCCACCTGCTTTACAGCTTTTCCCTCCTTCTCTCCTCCCCATACTCATGATTTGGGTCGTTAGTGGACTCCCGTTTTGCAGATGAGGACAGTAAGGCTGAGAGAGGGTGACACAGGAGGAAGTGAAGCTGCAACAGACTCCAGGCCTGCCTGCCTCCAAAGCCTGAATCTTTCACGAGACGATCGCTGGGACACCTTCTCATACCATTTTAAACTCAGTTAATCTTTAGCTTGTTTAGATTTAATAATGAATTTCGAAAGGCAAGCACACAAGTTTGGGCTCGGAAGTATCTACTCTGACAGAAGCACTGGTATGCGGGAGACAAATGTGACTGAGCTCCGGCCCCTTTTATAGAACAGCTAAATTTCATTTATCCAGGCACACAGAGTCAGATAATTATATGCCAGAAAATATTCCCAGATCTTATTATTGATAATAAGTCCAGGCCTCTACTCCATCAAAATTATCAACCAAGCAGCATGATTTAGTTTTAACTTTCTCTCTCCACCATCAATAACTCAAATGAAGAAGCTAAGGGTCAAAGCTAAGGGAGATAGAATAATAAAAAGAAAACCTGGCTAACCAGCAAAACTGCACATGTTCCATAAATAGCCATGACCTTGCAACTGGGCTGTGGGAAATTAAAAAAAGATCAAAAAAGGCAGCACCATTCTGAGCATGGAAAAGCCCAGGTTGCGCTGCATGGTACAGAAAAAAAAGAATGTACAGTATCTTAAAACACAGGCAAAGAGAATAACTTGAGCATTAGTTATTGTAGCAGAATAACAGGTGAAAATAATCTGGCATCACAGAAGCCACCTGAGAACTCCTATTCCTTTAGGCCTCTGTCAGTGGATCTCAAATACACAGTTACTGTAAAGACAAGCAAACCCACCTTGATGGAAGTCCCCCAGCCAATAATCAGGGTTACACCGTCCTTCCAGCAGAGGCTGCAGGGATACATATCTGGGCGGAGGCTTACGTCATCCCGAGGCACATTGGTGATTCTTTGCTTCAAGGTGATATCAAAAATCTTCACACCCTGGAGAGCAACACAGCACTAAGCATTCTCTACTAGGTAGAAGGGAAGTCAAGGAAAATTTATTAACAGCCCCTGCTGCACACCTCTGCAAATGAGCACTGCAAAATACCGGCAGCATTAATGGGGCATGGCTATGAGTTATGCATAGGAGAATGCTCCTGTGCCCCACAAATCCTGTGAGTACCAAAATCATAAGAAAATCTCTGAACTACTTTGTGGACAAAGGATGTTTTATCAGTAGACGGCCTGGTGACTCAATTCCAACACAAATGTGAAATGTACAGATATCAGTAACTACATTTCCAAAATGACAGACAAGTAATATTTCTAATTGTATTGCTGCACCACAAAAATGAGGTCTGAGTTTTAGAAAGGCTTTGATTCTGAGAAACCACCTATATAAAGAAAAGGACACCTGACATTTTTAAGTTGTCAAATGGAAACATCAAGCAAGCTGCTAACCAAAAATGGACCATAAAACCAAAGGCTAGTTTACCTTTCTTGTGAAAGAGAATGGATTCTGAAAAGATTTCTATCATTTAAAAATGAATGAAGCTGGGCCTGGTAGTTCAAGCCTCTAATCCCAGCACTCTGGGAGGCTGAGGCAGGAGAATCATAAATTCTATCCCAGCCTGGGCACCTTAGTGAGACCCTGCATCAAACCAAAAACTAAAAAGGTCTGGGGGTATAGTTCAGTACAAAGGACCTGGTTCAATCCCAGTACGGAAAAAAGAAAAGCTGATTTACTAAATCATATCTTGAAATTTTCAAAAGATATGCCAGATAGGAGCAACTGGCCCTGATTTGTATAGCGTAAACCTTAATTAAGTGAGGCACTTAAATTTATGATCCACTTTCTTAAGGCAGGCCTAGACTTCCGCCTAGGATTATGCTAGGAGTACAGATAAATCAGCAACATATCTGCACTTATTTCACATCAACTGTTACCAGCCCTTGGCCTTCAAGACCTCATTCCCAATGCAGCCCTTCAATTATGAAGATGGTTGCTCATTCTTTTGGCTACTCTCCATGCCCCAGGTTTCTTATTCTAAAATAGAGTCAAGACTGTGTTGGGGAAGCCAAAAGCAATCTGATTCTTTAACTTCCCAGCTATGGTATCAACTGCCATCTGCATTTTTTAGAAATGCCCACCACTGTGGTACCTTCTCCCTTCTTCACAGCCCTGTGAATCTTATCTACTCTTCTGCGACCAATCAAGCATTCGGAAGACAGAGATGGGCTTTTACCATATTATTGGCCCAGGCGATCAGGTGGCCTCTCCACTTCACGCTGCGGATGTTCCCTTCCCCTTCGTGCAGGACGGAAGACTTCCACCTGCTCATCCACGACCGCTCAAACAGCAGCAGCTGGGGCAAACAGCGTAAACACGCTTTCAGAAAAAGAACCATGCATCACAGTCCCTGTTTACTATTTTTGCCTGTCAATGTGACCACAAGTCAACTCAACATTTTTAATGTAAATTTAGAGTAGATGATCTGTAGTTTGGAAAGAATTCCTGGCATATTTTATCCTGCTCAGGGCATGGCAGGGATTCGAGCACTGAAGTTATGACACAGCCAAGCCACTAGATGGCACCAAAACACCAAGAGTCACAGGAGTTCATCCAAAACTGCATCACAGAGTTCTTCAAATGACCGACTAGGAACTAATTTATTTTGTAAATTGGGAAATCAAAGCCTCCTAAGTTTTTCACTAAATGAAGATATCAGTTATGGGTTAAGCTGCAGTAGTTAGAAACAGCCTATGTTTTTCATTTAATCCAAGAAAAATTATTTGACAAAGTAGTAATTCATGTCACAGAGTAAGGGAAATTCATTCTCAAAACTTCCTACTAGCTCGTGTTCTTATTTAAGAGAAAAAATCTACAACTTAAAACCCAGTGGAAAAACTTTAAAATACACATCTGGTCAAATACCTCTAATAGTGCAGAGGATACAGTTCTAGAAATTTATGCATTGTTATGGGTACAATGAAATATTTTCTTGATAAGTCCAATATAAATCATTTAAGAAAAGACATTTATGTAATACATAATTCAAGACATGTAATCCTGAAATGTTTATCCTTCATAAGCAAATGTTAATGACAGATTCCATAATTTTTTTTTTTTTTTTTTTTTGAGATAGGGTCTCCCCATGCAGTTCAGGCTAGCCTTGAACTCACTATGTAGCCCCTACTGGCCTCAAACTTGTGATCCTCCTGCCTCAGCCTACCATGTGCTGGGATTACAGGTGTGCAGCACCACGTCTGGCACCATAAGAGAATTTTTAAAATTTCTACCATTGGAGGCAATTTTAGTATACTTTAGTATATTTTGTATCCTCTCCCCAATCCAAATTAAGGGGGAGGAATACACACACAAAAAACAGAGAAAATTCACATTTTATTTGTATTTCCTATGTATCTGTCTCAATATTTAGGTTCCAATGAATCTGACAAGGCACACACACACACACCAAAACCCCCACCAAAAAATAATGAAACAACAAAAACAAACAAACACCCAAAAAACTAAACCTACAAGTCACAGGTTGTCACCCTTGGGTGTCCCCGTCGGAGCCAGTCCTTCCTGGCCATCACACAGAGAACAGAGCCAGGAAGACCACTGAGTCCACCCAAAGCAGAAGGAAGATGAACGGGTTCCCTATTTTGTCACATGACAGGATTCAGATTTGTAAGAGGAGGAAAGAGTTGGAGGATACATTTAGTCCTTGCCACAGAGCAAATCACATTCCATTAGAAAGAGAAACCTAAGAACAATTATTTTAAACACGGGGAACTGGTCGGATCAAAGCAGCTACTGCCCATCTACGGCAGGGTCTGGTGGAGGTGACGTAAGGGAGGGGCGGGGCACGAAAGCACCCAGGGGGCGCCTGTCAGGAGGACTGGATGGCTGGCTCACCGGGAGTTAAGCATGGAGGAGCAAGGCATCTAATTCCTCTTCCTCCAACTCTCACCGAGAAATGAGCAACACAGTGCTGTGAGAGAAACAACTGCAGCTGTGTTGAAGAAATTAAATACACCTCTAATTTTAAATTAAATATTCTACAAAATATGCTAAAAACAAGACCCCAGTGAAGGCTGTGATTTAGCTCATTCCCTGCAAAAGCTCGCTGGGCAGCAGCCAGCCACAGAGGTGCCAGGACACCAAGGCATCCGCCTGGCTTGTGTGACCAGTGTGACGGGCCCACAGAGGACGGTTATGGTAGAAAGCCCAGCTGGAGCACCAAGGGCAGGTGGGCACAGGTGACAGTGCCAGCACTCTAGATGCCACCTGGAGAGGACAGCTGGGAGGGAAAGCAGGCACACTAGCAAGAGGGGGGCAATTGTGGAAAAATTCAGTATTTGATCAGAATTATCCAGGGAATGAGAGAAATTGCCCACTCCTGACTCCACGGGAATAAGATATTCCAAAAGCCAAGAAAGAACTTTAAAAGTTAAGATCTAATCCTTCTTATCATTCTCAGGTGATGATAAGAATAAGGTATTAATAACAAAGGGCAAGCAAAACAAGTTAAAAAATGCTCAGTCCTTTGTAAAGGAGGATATCAGACTACACACAGCCAGAGATTGCTCAACACAAGGACATCCACACTGCAAACCAAGGTTGTAAACAAGGCAAAGACCACAGATCTGAAGGTTAGTGATAAACAAAAACACATGTGCATGCACAGCCACATGGCACAAAACAGAAACACTTCAGGGAGGTATGCAGAGGGAGAACCAAAACTCTCAATGAAGAGCTTACATTGCATTAAGTTTACCTGTGATTTTAATGCAAGGCCAAAGAAAATCCCAGAGATTATTTCTAGAAATTGCAAAAGGAACAGATTCATTTGGAACTGAGCATGGTGGAGCAGTCCTGTATTTCTACCACTCTGGGAGGCTGAGGTAGGAGGATCACCAGTTCAAGCCCAGCCTGGACTACTTAGCAGGACCAGGTCTTGAAACAAATAAAAAATAAAAAGGGCTGGGATGTAACTCAGTGTAAAGGCCCTGGGTTCAATCCCTGTACCCCCTCCCATCATGATTGCTATCATCATCATCATCATCCGGGAAAAAATGAGAATAACACGACATTTTTCAAAAGTTAAGTACATTGGTACACTGGTTCACAAATTTAATTCTTTCCACAGTTCTGGAAAAGGTAGCCACATTCGTGTTCCTGTAGGAAAGATGGCTGTGGCCATGTTCATCACCTGATGCAGAGTTCACAAATAAAAACAAAATTTTGCCAAACACTTCTGTTTGCGAACCAAACTGTCCCCAAACAAAAGCGTTGGTGAATCGAGGCGCCACTGTAATTTAGTGTGTGGGGGGAGGATCTGCCTTGCCAAGTAGTAAAACATTTTACAAAATTAACAGCCCAAACAGTTCAGCAATCACCCTAGAATTGACAGGTGAAGAAAAAAGAAAGAACAAAGATGAATCAAAATGACACCACCAGGCCCGGGGTGCAGGCAGGGGGTGCGCAGGGGAAGAGGTGCCCTTGAACTTCTGCGTAGCATCTTTCTGGAGTATCCTTTAGCACCGTGGGCCTGAAACTTTAAAAAGGACCCTAGGAGTCCCCACCTAGAAACCAATACTAAGGAATGATCAGACGAGTAAGGAAGCCTGCAAAGCAATGTGTAACAGCCAGGAGTAGACTAACAATGGGGAATGCTCGAGCTTTCCGTGGCAGAGCCAGGCACACGAAGAGTATACATGTATTTCTGTATATTAACATTTCCGTATATTAACATAAGTTTGCATGTATATATATATATATATATATATATATATATATATATGTTAACATAAAAAGATAGAATATGTTAACTAAAAAAGCAGATTATAAATCAATATTACACATGATGCCCCTTAAAATGTGAATCCCTATATAAATATGATAAAATATTAAAGATAAATTAAAAAGTAATCATAATTCTAGAAATAGGTGACAGGAGACTGTATATTGATAATTTCTATAATTATTCTGCACTGAACATGTCAATTTTTATAATGCTCATACACTAAAGAGGAAAAAATCCATTCTCTTATTTTTACAATCATGTTAATTTAGGGAAAGGGTTGAAAAATAAAACAGTATCAAAAATTTACTGGAACTTGTAGAAGGAATGTTGGAGGCATAATGAACATGTATTAGAATTTACAAAAACCATAGCTCCTTTTTAAATAAAACATTACCTTCTTTCAAAAATTGTTATTAAAATCTTGTTGCAATTCCAACAGAAACCATGTACTCACTGGAAGAAAACAGATGTGGTTGGTGGGCTTCCAGGTACTGCAGGAAATTGCGTCCAGCCTCCCTCCCCTGCCCAAGCTCCAAGGAAAACTTAGAGGGCATGAAGAAAAGGAGAGGAGGATTCTAAATTCAGTCCATCTCAGGGTTGATTCCAACAAATCTTATGGATCCTACTACTCTGACATCTGACAAGGAGTTGAAGGAGCCAAGAAACTTCTCCTTCAGTGACAGTTTTATAAAAAAAAATTATAAGAAAAATAGTGTGAAAATTTAAATTTAAAAACAATTACTACAGTAAAAGACAAATAGCCATGAATCCTCGAATCACTCTGCTTTGCCTCAAACACACTTATCCCATCATTCTTGGGACTTTTTGAAGCAGTTCTGGAAGTGCTCTTTCCTGTGTGTCTTTAGTTGTGCTGTCGTGGCTGCCTTGATGTCCTGAACTGACTTAAAATTTTTACTTTTCATGGTCATTTTGACTTGGGGAAGAGCCAGAGGGCACACAGCACTAGATAGATCTGGTGAATAAGGTGCATGAGGACACACTGTCATGTTTTTTTACCAGACTGTCTTTCCAATGGATGGCACTCAGCACCAGCATTCAGCATTTTTTTTTTTTTTAATCACAACTTGTACAAATGAAAGAGGACTTCCAGAACTGCTTCAGAAGGTAGTGAGAACCATGGGATAAGTGTGTTCAAGGAAAGGGGGAGTATTCTGAGGGGAATGAGTAGCACTATGTCTTTTACTATAATATATTTTTAAAAATACTTAAATTCACTATATATTTTGATCACCTCTTGTATAGTACCAATAGGCATATTGCATTTTATTCAACTTGTGTGCTAAAGGAATATACTAACTTTGAGAAATGAAAAAATTTAATTGACACTACAATTTTAAATGTGATTCATGTGATTTTCTGATGTTTTTCCAGTAGTTTCAATTAATTTACCTTTATGTTTTGTGACTAAAAAATAAATTATCAGCTGAATAACCGGATTGAAATATAACAGGGAAGATCATTATTTAGGAGAATTCTTATAACTGAAGTAATTTCCCAATAATTTCTTGGTTCTATTTGTGTCTTATGTTCGCACAGGTTCCATCACAGAACAACAATTACTGTATTAATCTTATTCCCTGAGATAGGTGTGTTGTTACTACCTTGATGCTCCCCAGAAGACTGAAGTGCTGGGGAACAGGACTGTATCTTACACTTTTGCTAGGCATAGAAGGCATAAAAAGCATTCGACACACGTAGGCTTTCCTAGGCCTCTTCCTCTTTCTTCTGTCCTTCTCCATCAGTACACTCGGTGAGTTCACTACCGGCGGAACTAGTAATGACCTCAAACCCTTCAGTCACCAGGCCTGTCTTTAGTTCCTAATGTCCCTAAACTATTTTGAACACACTGCAAATAATCTCAAAACTTTAAAGGAAAAAACCCCTGGGCTAATTCATAATGTAACACATCTTTACTGTACAACTCGTAATACTGGTCGATGATACTGTGTTCAAGATCAGAGGATATAATTTGTGCGTAACTTGTCAAAAGTTTGAAAAGTACTTTCAAGGTTAGTCTTCCCCTAGTCTCTCTCTCTCTCTCTCTCTTTCTCTCTTTCTTCGTTACTTAAAAGGAATTGAATCCAGGGCCTTTGCACTGAGCTACATCCCCAGCCCTCTTTATTTTTATTTTGAGACAAGGTCTCGCTAAGTTGCTAAGTGGTCCAGGCTGGGCTCAAACTTGCAATCCCTGCCTTAGTCTCCTAGAGTGCAGGGATTACAGGTCTGCACCACCACCCCTATTCAGTTTGTCACTGTAGTGCCTTGATTGCAGGGACACAAACTGGCCACGCAGTCGGCCTGCCCAGATGACCTGCTGCCTGCAGGAGGCTCTTGGCTTGCCCCGAGCTTGCTTTTGGCTCTCAAGCACCTCATCTCTTTCTCACCTCTGCATCACCTGACTGTCCCACTGCAGCATTTATTTCTGCCTTTCCTCTACTTTTATTCTTCATTCCTAAATCCATTTTCTCAATCCTTGCATAGTGTTAAACCTTAAATGTCAGCTCATAATTACAGCAGCATTGCCATGCAGGATCTGATTTATAACATTTAGTCCACAGGACACAGAGCTTCACACAGGACAGAGAAGAGCCAAATGATCCCTCTCTGTTTGCTCTTTAATTCTAATCTATGGGAATTTCTAGTAGAAACACATTTTCTGGCAGGAAGGCCCAGGAAAGTTCTGCTTTGGTGATTTAAGAAAAGATAAACTACTTTTCTTACAAACGTTCTACACTAATTTAACTACCACAAAGCTATCTGCCTCTATTTCCCTGACATTTAATAAAATCCATTTCTTTCTTCTGGATATAAAACTGCCTCGAGACCTACTGAGCACAAAGGTTCTACAAAGCATTTTAGGGGGGCAGCCATTGGGCGGACTACCCTTAAAAGCAGCTGGTTAATTTATTTGGTTCATCTTCCACATCCTGTAATACTGAATTGTCATTATCACAATACTGAGAGCAATTTAAGCTCAATGGGAGCTAAGTACATAGAGAGGAAAAGCTGTTTCCAAGAGGTCTGTTTTTTTGTTGGAGAAAGTATTTTAGGGCTTTATTTCCCATAAATCCACATTCTGGCAGTCAGCACTCTCGGTATTTATATTTCAATAGGAGCCCTCACATCCCAGCGATATACTTCATTCTCCTATGTTTTGTGCTGATAAATCTATCTGGTGCTTTCCTACACTGCAGAATGGGAGGATGCTCATCCCAGGATCTCCCACATGTGTGGCAAGATTCCTATCAGGCTGTAATAAAGCCACCAATTCTGATCGCCGAACGCCTGTCATTACCCATCACCACTCTCCCTGATAGAGCCAAGGTGTATGATTGGCCCAGTTTTAATCATCGTATGATCTTTCAAGTTTATGAATCACTTGGCTCCTTCAGGCTTCCTCAATACCAGCTATGCTGTTTGCTCTAAGGCAGACAAAACAGAAAGACTGGGCAGGGGCAGCAGGCCGTGGCGAATCTTAGACGCCAGGTGCATTCCTACAGGAAGGACCAAGGGGCTCAAAGCATCAGATTCCATAAAAGATAACCTTTGCTAGGCTAGAGAAGAGGCTGGCACTCAAGTGGAGAAAGAAAAAAACGTGAACTCCAGCAAATTAGAACACATCCCCTAAGATAGACACAGAAAAAAACAAAAGGGCACAATG
The DNA here is from genome assembly GCA_028451465.1 of Erethizon dorsatum. NCBI lineage: Eukaryota > Metazoa > Chordata > Mammalia > Rodentia > Erethizontidae > Erethizon > Erethizon dorsatum. The sequence continues at coordinate 31,052,272 of CM051833.1, forward strand.
AGGGAGAGAGAAGACATGTCACATAAGGACTTAGATATCTAACATCTAGCAAAGATCAAGAGTGAAATTTAAAAAAAGGAAGGAAGGCAAGTGAGCAAAACATCAGCAAGTGTGGAGAAGGCCTGGGATGGGGGCTGGCTGCTCACAGAGGAGAGCAATCTGGAGTCTCACAGAGTCGGTGGGGGGGAACCAAGAGCCCATGGGGGCAGGTGAGTGCCTTTGTCTTGCTTCCTGCTTTGGCTCAGGACCAAAGCTTTAAAACACACAGCTTTTCTAAACATCACCAATAGTTTTACTATTGCCATCAAGAAAGAACACAAAACATGTAGGAAGAAAGAGGGAATTTTAAATTCAGTGATTATTTTCTGGACAAACTATAATCCCTCAATCTTCTTTTCTAAAAGAAAATTAACACATTTAAAAGAAATTAAACGCAGACCAAATACTACCACCATAGAAAGTCTGTACATAGGATTCTTAGAGTCCATTTGATTGGCCATTTACTTATAGGCAACATTTAATTAAACAAGATTCCAGTAAAATGCAGGCTTGGTCAAGCCTGTGAAGTTAACTAACTTTATGAAAACTATGTAGACAGACAAATGTTTTGAAATTTAAAAACAATGCATCAACATAAAATAACAGTCAATTTAGCAAACAAGAAATCCAACGACAGGTTCAATGTGAACAAAAGAAGCTAAACAGCTGAGATACCATTTAGAAGCAGTTTCCTTTATACTAAAAAAAACCCCCAAAAAACAAAAAGCTAGAGATGACAGGTATAAATCTATGTATCTACCTGTGTGTGTGGAGCAATCAACTGCACCCAGAATGTAAAGTAGGTTCCTATTTAAGATACTAATCTGTAATTTCAGCATACACAAACCCACCGTTGCAAATACGATTTCAGAAATGACTGGGGCACCTACTAATAATTTTAGCACTAAAAGAAAATCTTCCATGAGGATCCCACAGGCTTAATTAATAGAACTGGTAGCTAATGCCAAATTCTCTGGGTTTTTCTATTTCTATCCATCTTATGATAAATTGCTGGGGCTGGGCTCAAGGCTAAACTCTTTCAGTAGCAAGGCAGAGAAAACACAGAAGTTATCCACTGGGTGATTAAGCTTAAATTAGTGTCCTGTGTCTCTAAATTTAACTCATATTATCCTAAACCATAGACAGACAATTGGAGGGAGATCCTTGTACAGTTAGTATATGAAAAAGAAACACAAAACTGCTAACTCTTGAAAAACAAAAATCCTTACCCGAACCTGGGTTTATGTATTTATCAAGCCCTTCACTCACTCACTTGAGAGTAAAACAAAAGGGTGATCATAGAGATCAGGACACTATCCGCAGAAGAAACCGAATCAAATGAACCTGCCTCAGTTTATACCCACTCTCTTTCCATCTTTATGGAACAGTGGGGCTCCCTGGGCACATGGGCACTGATGGCTTCCAGAGAAGAGGACAGATTCACACCCTCAGGGGAACATACTCTCACCTCTTTTTACACACATCGCTGCTCTGGAGAAGTCTCACACTCCTATAGATTGTCTCTCGAGGAACAAGAATATTTAGGCACATACACATAGCTAGTGTAAACTGGTGTAAATTTTCTGGTATGCAATTTAACTTAGCAGCATTTATTAAGTGCCTAACAACTAATCATAGCCTTTGTCTCAGGGATTCTAATTGTAGGAGTCAAGACTAGGAAAATATCCAAAAGAACATACTTAAGTTCACACCCAAAGATTTCTAGCTTCGGGCCGGTGAGATAGCTCAGCAGCATAAGCGCCTGCCTGGCAAGCGCGAGGTCCTGAGTTCAACTCCTGGTTCCCACATACGAAAAAAGGGCCAGTGATATCGCTCAGCAGCACGGGCGCCTGCTGGCACGCAAGGTCCTGAGTTCGACCCCCGGTACCCACAAAAAAAAAAAAAAAAAAAAAAAGATTTCTAGCTTCATCCCAGTATGATGAGAACCAAACACTAGAAACGACCTAAAGGTCCAATAAGAGTAGAATGGCTTAAAAAACTACAGATTCCAGGCTGGAACATTATGCAACTGGAATATCAAATGACACTAACCTAAAAATAGATTTTAATAATGTGGGGAATTTTATATGCTACCCATGTTAAGTTAGAACAAGATCTAAAATACTTAGTTGAGATTATCTTAATACATTCTCTTAATGTTTTATTATAAAAGTAATGCTAAAAAAGTACAAATAGGGCCAGTGATATAGCTCAGCGACATAAGCGCCTGCCTGGCAAGTGCGAAGATCTGAGTTTGGTTCCCGGTACCCACATGGAAAAAAAAAAAAAAAAAGGACAAATGCATTCCAATGAAGGCTAGAAAGTATATCCATAATCCTACCTAGACACAAATGCTATCAATGATTTGCATGAATACCCTTGTACATAACTGTACTTCCACAAAAGATGCAATCAGGCCATACACAGTTTTGGTAAAGTACTTTATCAGAAGAAATCTATCAGATGCTGGGCATTTTATTTGTTCACGCTGAGAAAGAAAGCCGATATCCAGAAGCTGTCCTGACCCTCACAGCTGGGCCTTGGTGTTCTTCTGATGAATAGAAACAATTTCACAGAAAACCAACATCATAAGAGAAGTCTCTGTGATCACAAAGAATCAGGATAAAAACAAGACCACATCATAATTATTCCTGAACGAGCATTTTCCAAGAATAATCACATACCTGCACCCTGCCTATAAGGAGACAATTGTTTCTTTATCAATTCTGACTTTAGCCCTGTTCAGTCTTTTCTCCTTCTGGATAAGATTAATTAAAATACTCAGATACATAATAACAGCATCTAATCTGGAACAAACTCCCACTTCCTTAAACCTCCCCCAAATGTGTCGCATCAACCCCAACCCTACAACATCTCTTCCGGCTACCTCATGGCAGGCCTGCTGGTGATGTTAGATACAGCCAGTTCACTACTGTTAGACATTTAACTTGCTTCAATTTCTCTGTTATAAACATTAAAGAGGAGTTTTGGCTGAAAATGAATTAGAAAGAAAAAAATCAAAGCAAAACAAACCAAGGTTAGGTAGGGGGAGTCCAAAATGCCTGAAGACAAAGATTTAAAAATCACCTACAATGAAATCTACATCCATACAAGCAAACTCACATGCATATATTTTCACCTCTTAAACGACTAAGAATTCTCTCATTCTCCTACAAATCACCATTCTGATCAAAGAATATTATTAATTGCTTTTCTCCAATAATGTCCCATTTATATTCTTTTGGGAACCTACGACCCACCATTCCAGAAATCAAGATAATATTTGCGTACAGCACCTAATGTGGACCCTGATACAAGGTTGTGTTCAAGGAACAGATTCAAACCACATATTCCTGTGAAAATGATTGGTGATGCCAAACCCGAAGAACATAACATGGGTTCCACAAACATCCCTTACTTTTCTACTGTAATTTTTATTTTGGCATAATAGTAGCTGCCTATGCATCTTAGTACCTTTGCCTGAGGGATACAGGAAGCAATCTCTGTGTTTATCCACTTGGTATCACGAAAGGCAAGGTGTGTGCACGTGTGCAAAAGTGTTAAACCAGGACTTTCACCAACATGATGCTCCATTTAACAGGTCTCACGTATGTTTACCTGAGCATCATAGAGGGTGCAATATACCCATAACACTCTACGATTTGTTTTTTACAAGTTTTCTTTTGATTTTTCTGGTAGAGGTAGACTAATTAAGTACAATGTCACATGAAAAACCACATTTGCAAGTTTTGGAGGAGGTCAAAAGTGAATCATTAGATTACTCAAAGATGATCCATATGGTAAAATATATGTTTTCATCACACAAGAGTGGTGTAGATGTATGATGATGATGATGATGATGATGACTTTAACGTTGGCCCTGTGAGCAAAAGTTCCCTGATAGTGAAATGGAGCAAGAATTGACAGATACAGACACAGGGAATGCAGATCTCCCTGATTCAAATAATGAAGAAAACAGCAATGTGAGCAAGTATTTGACTAGTCGAAATGTTGCAAAATGGTCACGCAATCAAATGGAACAATCCAATCTTAGAGCTAGGTCCGAAATTGTAGTGAGGGTCTTAGCTTGGGTGAAGTGTATCAGACAGAATGCCAGTGCTGCCATTCAATGTTGGAAATTCTAACACACAAAACGCTACAAGATGCTGTGAAATACACAAAGGCTGAAATATAAGTAAAACATTCTGTATGCACCAATAGCCGTGTTCAAAAATATATTTATTATGACACCTCACTAGCTGAACTGAAAGCATTCATAGGTATACTGTACTTAGCAGGGACTTCTCATGGTAATCTCAGGAATGTAAAAGACTTACAGAAAAGCGATGGGTCAAAATATGGCATAAAAATTTATGACTTTGTAGATGCAAAGACTTCAATTCAGACATTTATCCTGGAACTCAGCCACCTTATTCCTTATTCATATAGTAATACACCAAATGATGTGAACAGTCTTGTTGCTCCCATCTCTCAAACTAATTGGAATGTGACATTTGACAATTGGTTTACCGGTTTCCAATTGATATTACATTTGCTAACAGAGCACGAGTTGACCAGCACAGGAACTGCACACAGAAACAAAGGAGAAGTTCCAAATAAATTCAAAATAGAGAATTGTATAGTACAATCTTTGGATTTCAGAAAGATCTAACATTGGCCTTGTATATAGCAAAGAAAAACAAACTGATACTGCTGATGTCAACATTTCACCACGATGGAAATACTGATAGGAAAACCTCAACAAAAATGAAGCCTGGGATGGCAACTTTCTACAACGGAACGAAAGGAGAGTAGATGCTGTTGATGAGTTATGCAGAACTGTGATGTAACTCAAAACACAAAGCATTGGCCAATGGTTGTGTTTTACTCAATCCTAAACATGTAGTTTGATAGTTTACAAAGAAAATAACAAGTGCAAAATACCACTGAGAAATTTTCTTAGAGGACTGGGACTGGAACTCATAATAGATCATTTACAACAGAGGAAGAACAAAATGTTTCTGCCAGGGAACTACGCAAAAAAACTGTGGAGCATACTGGTGAGCTGACAGGTGAACAGGCAGGTACAGCATCCCAAAGACCTACTATGACAACAGGAAAACCAAAAAGATGTCAGCTGTGTCCTACAAGAAAGGACAAGAAAACAAAACACACGTGCTATCAGTATAAGCAATACTTGTGTACGGAACCTGCAGTTGTCATGTGTGAAGACTGCCTTGGGTGAGATAGTTGAAGCAAAGATTCTCTCTGTGGGAGACTTTTGGTGAGATAGTTGAAGCAAAGATTCTCTCTGTGGGAGACTTTTGTTTGTGTTTACATTGTAGCTCACATAGGTTTTTATTTCTGATGTTATCTCTTAGGTTTTAAAAGCAAGTACACAGCGGATGTGAAAATGTTGATGTTTATTCTAATGTGCAATAAATACATATTAAGAATACTTTATTTTATTGATATTTCATGTTCCTGTTAACTACACATTGCATAATATAATAAGAACCTCTTGACAAAACATCAAGACAAGTGAGATGTCAAGTATGTCCTACAAGAAGGCCAGAAAAGCAAAACACATGTACTGTCAGTGTAAGTGATACATGTATATGGAACATGCTGTTGTCATATATAAAGACCACCTTGGATGTGATAACTGAAGTAAAGATTACTTATTTTTTTTGTAGAGTGCTACTGGCATTTTCATTGTGGTTCATATAGGAATTGATTTCTGTTGTTCTTTTTTAGACTTTGTAAATCAAAAACTAGTTGATGTTGAAAATTTGGATGCTTTTTTATAAATACATATTAAAACTGCAATATTTATTTTTGTGATTTTTTTTCCTGTTAAGTACTCATTGTTTAATATAATACCCATAAAACTAAAATAATTCATCAATACAGATATTCTAAAGATTAGATGTGGGTTTGACAGGGTTTATTGGTCTTTAAGACAAAAAATGTGTTATGCTCTGTAGGATATTAACAACAGATGCAATCACAGCTCCTTGCATTATGTAGCCTTATTAAAGAAAGAAAAGGAGGAAAGGAAAGGAAAGGAAAGGAAAGGAAAGGAAAGGAAAGGGAAGGGAAGGGAAGGGAAGGGAAGGGAAGGGAAGGGAAGGGAAGGGAAGGGAAGGGAAGGGAAGGGAAGGGAAGGGAAGGGAAGGAAAGGAAAGGAAAGGAAAGGAAAGGAAAGGAAAGGAAAGGAAAGGAAAGGAAAGGACCTACCATTGCTAATGACTGTTGATGGATGCTAAACATGATGAACATCTCTAAACTAGGTGATGATTCTACTACTCAAATATGTAAAGGAAGATACTGTCAGCAAGGGGTACAGATGGTTTCATTGCTCCAAGTAGAGAGATGGTGGGCTTAGCCTCAGAGTTCAGGGAAAAGCTGTGATCAATATGGAAACATTACATATAAATATTTTCTGAATTCATTAAAGAAAAGAGTCTTCTATTCTTTACAGGTATATCTATTATACCTGTGTTATATATTATAATTATAAAAGCAAACAAAAAAATTATAAAAAAAAAAAAACAAAGTTGCTATGGATCCACCTCTCATCCCACACCTTGAAGATACTTCAGGAACCCTACACATTCACATCACAAAAGCAACTGATATTTAAGACAAATGAAAAATTATGAAAGCAATGAAGAAAACTCATTTTTGTGATTAAAAATGATTTCTGGTTTAAGCAATGGGTTTCTATTTTTGGTCTCAACAGTTTCAGAATTCACAGTAAACCCCACCAAGATATATATTAATAACAGAACTATTTTGCTACTTGGTTTTACATACTAAAAGAAAGGTTTATAGGCCAGGCATAGTGATGCAGGCCTGTAATCCCAGCACTCAGGGGGCTGAGGTAAGAGGATTCCACAAGTTCAAGGCCAGCCTGGACTACACAATGTGTTCAAGGCCAGTCTGAGCTACATAGCAAGGCTCACTCTCAAAAAACAAAAAAGAATGGTTTATAAAGGTTACATTTATGTTTTGCTTCCTATGAGTTAGTGGTTTTTAATCAATTTTGTTATGCTGACAGCATAAAATGAATTTCTAGGAATAGAATCTAACTTATAAAAATAAAATTACTTATAGTGTTCAACATGCAACCACTAGGACACACATTAGTGGCTGCCTGTGACTTAGCACTGAACTGACTAGGAAGCCTTAAAGCACCTATTTTTAATTCATAAAAATATTCAGTGGATTCATTAGAAACTACAATGGTAAGGACTACATGAGAAAAGTGTGCCTGCAGAAGGCTGTCCATGAGCCAACCTGCAGAAATATCCAAGAGAGTCAGATATTAGGCCCTGCATAGAAATATATAACTAATGCTAAAATTTTAACACTAAGAACTCCAGCTCCAGCCTGACCAGAAGATAAACACATAAGGAAGTACCTCTAAATTTCATGGTTAGTGACTGCAGTGGTTAAGAAAAGGTTCCTTGGACAATCTCAATTCTAAAAATATTTGTAGCTGTGCAGGTGGAGGGGGAGATGGGTGAAAGGCTATAGACTATTAAGATGGATAACTTCTGGGGATCTAAGGTACAGCATAGTGACTACAGTTGTATTAGTCACCTTTCCAGTGGCTGGGACAAAATACCTGACACCCAAAACTTAAAGGAGACAAGGTTTATTTTGGCTCACAGTTTTGGGGGTTCAGTTCACAGTTGGCTAGCTCCACGGCAGAAATGGCATGGTGGAATGGCATGGCGAAGGAAATGTGCTCACATCATGGCAGACAGGAAGGGAAGAGTGAAGGGAGGAGCTGGGAAGGAAGATGTACCTTCAAAGGCAACACCCCCAATGACACATTTCTTCCAACCAGGCCCCAACTCATAACAGCACATTTAGCTATGTACTCATCAATGGACCAATCCACTGATGAGGATAGCATCTCCATGATTCAACCACCTTTCAAAAGCCCATCTCGGAGCACATGAGGGATACTGTAAATCCCGTAACAGTGGGAGACAACACTATACTGGGTAAATGAAATTTGCTGAGAGAGTAGATTTTAAGTGTCCTTATCACATACACAAAAAGGTAACTGTGTGAGTTAATAGGTATGTCAATGATCTTAACTATGGCAACCACTTCATAACATACTAGATCATTTCATATAAATTACATATAATTATTTGTCTAATATGCTTCAATAAAGATGGGAAAAACAAAAAATATGAAAAAAATGTAATTATATTTTTAAAAGAAGCTACTGTATTGAATCTCCTCTCATAAAAGATTCAAAACGTAATTTGTTATTCGCAGACGACCAGTAGAAACGTACAGGGCTAGCTGATGCTACTTGTTCTTCAGGTGAAATTTTCCACAAGCCATCACCCCCGAACAGGGTGGCTTTCCTCTCATTTCTTTCATGCAGGGTCTTTCCTTATTTGCTGACTGACATTTCCAGCTTGCAAAGCAATTTGTCCCCACAGCCAGGTCCACTCATTCTATCCCCTCTACAACACCAAACAGCTGACTGTCTCGTTTCTAAAAATGAACTCCACTGTGAACAGCATTGTGACAATTTAATAATTTGTCAAAGTGGTAGAACCAGTTATTATGAAGTGTATTTCAGAGTTCAAAGGTAAAGGTCACGTGAAGCTAAAGTTTATCTTGCTGACCAAGAAAGTTGTACAATTTAAAAAAAAAAATTCAGACAAGATCCACTTGGCAGATTTATTTCTAAAACAGAAATCTGTTTCTTCATTTGTTATGCTCATATGTTACAACTGTTACTACATAAAGTTACACTTTTTAAAAAATCCATTGGTTTGCATGATTGAAAGCTCTCTCCAATGGCACTTTTAAGAGATACACTTTTTCTTTTCCATCTTTCTTTCTTTTTTTCAATATGGACACAAAACAGCATTTAGAATAAACTTTTTATGCTCACGTGTCAAGCAGTGGAGTCCATAAATCCAGCTATGGCATTTAACTACGAAGAAGTTACCTTGAAAACCTAAAATAAAAGTTTACACCAGACAAAACTGTACAACTTCCTAGTCCCAGTCCCTTGTGGGTAAAGAACTATCCTGAAATACTAGAACCTTAAAAAGAAAACTTGAAGAAATGTGCCAAAATATATTTTCAGGGTTTTTTCCTGCTATACAGCTATGTTTCACAGCACTATTTTGAAATATATGTTCCAATCACTTCAACAAAATTTTTTACAGAAATCAAAAATTTGAATAACATTAAGTCAACTAAAATATTAAATCAGATCCCTTTCATTATTTTTATGAATGGCACTGTGGGAATTCTATTTTGTTATCTAGCTTCTCTAGCCTCTGTGCCACTTTAACCCACTGCTTACAGAAGTGTCTATGTAATTTGGAGGATTACAGAACGGCTTGGCCTGTAGATCTGTGTTCTTATGGGTTAAGGACGCCTTTATCCCACATTACATTTTCATCTGGCTAGTCTTTGCTCAGGTATTTTTTTTCTGAAGACTGAATTATTTCTTAAAGGAAAAGGTCATAACCTCTCAATTATACGTGTCTTTTTCTCTTGTTTCCCCCATATGGCCTGTCACCTGCCCTAAACAGAGAAGTCTCTAGTATCCACAACATAGAATTATTGCAAAATCATCATCATTTGCTAAGTTGGGCTCCTAACACTTGTTCTGTTTATATTTGTGGTGCTGCTGGTTTAAAATTACAGTTGAAATGATTAGAGTTGCTTTCGGGCCAACACAGTCTTTGTTTTTTCTCATTTTTCAAAGGTACAAACTTCCATAATGCCATCATAAAACAGCAACACCTCCTAAAGACTTACTAACATTTTCCAAATAAAAGTAATCATGTCACAATAGTCCCCCTTTCTTAATGTCATGTTCCAAAGGTTTTTTTCTTACTTTTAAAAATCGAAGATATATTTCTTAATGAAATTAGAAAAATATTTCCTGAAGCATCTTCAACTAAATCAATATAAAGAAACAGAACACACTAATGTCAAAACCTTGCAGCATAAGTGATCCTTAGAAATACATACTATAACTGTATAGAAGAAAGAAATTCTCTGGAGATTTTCGCAAACCACCCCAAACTGGTGCACATTTTAGAACCCTTTAACTGTACACAAAGATATCACCATACTTTATCAAATAAATGATACTTTTTACTAGCTACTAAGTACATATTTACATAATAAACTTTAATGGAGCCAAAGAAAGGAGTCAATAGTTTGAACACTAAAAATCCTTAAATAGAGGACATTACATGCCTTTACAGCCTCTCATTAGGGAAATTATAATGGGTCTTAAAAGGAAGAGAACTCAAAATGTTTTAAGAGCAGAAGTTAATTTGTCATTCCATGAGTAATTATGAAAATTTAGTGGCTCTAAAACCTAAAAGGGGCATTGTCACAAGGATAGAGAGATTATGTAGATGAATAGAACCACGAATCCAGGGATAAACTCAGACAATTTCAGTTAACTGATTTTCTTTTTTTTTTTTGTGGGTACCGGGGGTCAACCTCAGGACCTCGCATGACAGCAGGCGCCCGTGCCTCTGAGCGATATCACCGGCCCTTTTTTCGTATGTGGGTTCCAGAAGTCGAACTCAGGCCCTCGCGCTTGCCAGGCAGGCGCCTATGCCACTGAGCCATCTCATCGGCCCAGTTAACTGATTTTCAACAAGAGGGGCCAAAGACAATGGGGAAAGAACCATCTTCCTAACACAAGGCAGAGACAACTGATGTGCCCATGCAAGAGAATGAATCTAGACTCCTACCTTACACCATACACAAACATGAACGCAAAGTTCATCACAGACCTAATTTAAGTTAAAACTGCAAAACTCAAAAGAAAACATAGGCATTAAACTGTATGACCGTGCATTAGGCAATAATCTCTTAGATTAGCATAAACATTTGGTTATTTCATATAAATCCTGGATATTTCATATAAATGGATATTTCATATTATATTTCATATAATATGTGGCTTTTCTGTATGGCTTCTTTCATTAATTTTCTAGGTACATGTGTGTTTAGTACAGTACGTATCAGTACTTCATTCCTTTGTATGTTCAAGTATTATGTTGTATGGATATATCATATTTTATTTATCTTTATCAGTTGATGGGGATTTGGGCTCTTTCCACTGTTTGGCATTTATAAATAATGCTGCTATGAATATTTGTATACAACATTTTGCGGCTGTGTTTTCATTTATCCTGAGTGTTTATATGAAATAAACATCTTAGCATAAACATTTAAAGAAGACAATAAAACAGACTTTATCAAAATTCAAAACTTTAGGGCTTTAAAGGATAGCATCAGTAAAATATAAAGAACTCATAAGTTTGGAAAAGTATTTGCAAATCATACATGTGATAAGAAACATGTATGCAAAACACATGAAGAATGCTTACAACTGCTAATAACCCAATTAAAAATCCACAAAGAATGTGAATGGACATTTCTCCAAAGAAGATATGCAAGTAGCAAATAAAGACAACCAAGAAAAGATGGTCAACATCATTAGTCATTAGGAAAATGAAATTCAGAACCACAATGTGACATGATTTATTATGCACCAGGATGGCTATCATCAAAAAGACAAAAATCAATGTTGGAGAGGATGCAGAGAAACTGACACCCTCTTGTACTTCTTCCGAGAATGTAAAATGGTACAGTCACTTTGGAAAGCAGTTTGACAGTACCTCCAAGTATTAAACACAGAGTTACTACATGACCCAAAAATTCTACACTCGGGATAAATGAAAACACAGCCACAAAAAGTTGTATACAAATATTCATAGCAGCATTATTTATAAATGCCAAAAAGTGGGAAGAGCCCAAATCCCCATCAACTGATAAAGGAAGATAAATAAAATATATATCCATACAACAGAATAATATTTGAACATACAAAGGAATAAAGTACTGATACATACTGTACTAAAACACGCATGTACCTAGAAAATTAATGAAAGAAGCCATACAGAAAAGCCACATATTATATCATTCCATTTATATGAAATATCCAGGATTTATATGAAATAACCAAACATAGGCAAAATTCTAAAGAAAACACATTACCTATTGGCTAGGGATGGAAGGAGGGAAGGAAGGAGATTAGTGACAGCTAAGTGGCATAAGATTTCTTTTCAGGGATATGAAAATGTTCTAAAATGAATTGATGGCTGTGCAGCACTATAAATTTATTACAAACCACTGACTGGTACAGTTTAAACAGGGGCACTTTATGGTATACAAATTATATATTAATAAAGCTACTAAAAATCTGAAAGAAAAATGACAATATCTTCTACATTCACTTGTGTAATCACATGATTCTTCCTTTCAATAATCACACATGTACTTTCATCAAGTCCAGCACACTAATCCTGATATAAAATATACTTAGTCCTGCAGGGTATTTTTTCTTTTAAATTATTTAAATCTAGAAATTCTAATTTAATAACATCATCTTTTTATTCAATTTTTCATCAGATGATCTGAATTGTTTTTATTTAGTCTCATTGTCTGTATACACAAATATATTTTACACTTGGAAAGAAATGTCTACAAATGTATTTCTGCAGAACTGAATAGACAAAAAAGAGAAATCAGAATTCTCTTAAAGACTGAGCACAGAATCACCCGCCAATTAGTGCTAACTGAAGAGATAAACCAAGCCCTTCATGTTCTCATATGATCAGCATCTGGTGAATACTACTTATTTCATTGCTTATTTGTCTTTCCATAAATTCCAAGTTTGCCAATGGTCAGATGCTAGATTACACTGTTGTTCTGTAAAGCTCATGAATTCCCTCAAGCAGGTCTGATCTAAACTGTGACATGCACAATGTTCTTCCTATAGATATCTGTAAATGATGTGAAATGCAAAGAAGAAGGATGAAGAATGTTATTGATGCAGTTAACCCAGGTATCCTGTAGGTAGACAAAACTAATGTGACCAACTTGATGAGACCATGCATATGCTCATGGTATAAAAGCTATCATTAAACTTCACAAATGTACTGATTATTAAGAACACAAAACAACGCAGGACAATCTCGCCTTTATATTGAGTCCAACCACTTGGACACTAACACATCATGCATCCCAGCATGTTCTTTTACCCTAATACATTCAAGAAGTAGGGGCCAACGGTAAAATCTCTAACTTCTAATTTTGGAAATGGGAGCTCAAAACTGCGTCACACACTGGGAAATATTTAAACCAAAATGATTTATCAATATTCTAAATATGTGGTGGATTATTAGTAAGAAGGCAGCAGATATCCTTAAAGTGGATCCTCTAGCCCTAGTCAAGCCTTCTGATAACCACAGCCTTAGTCAATATCTTGACTGCACTCAAGCCGAATACCCTCAGCCAAAACCTAATCGCTAAGTCACCCTTCAATTTTTGAGCTGAGGTAATAAATGTTTGTTATTTCAAACCATTAAAAAAAAAAAAAAAGGCAACAACTTACCAAATCTTTATCCTCCTGAAGTTTTCAATGAAAATGCATGAGTTTAAATCACAGTTAAGGGAATTTGTGCTACACTGGACACAAAATTTCCTAACCCAGAAAGTATTTACTAAAGAAATAAAAGAAGAATTTTAAAGCTACTCTTTCCTGAAGTTGACAAAGACAAAGGTATTATTTTTGCAGGAGTGGATCAGCTGTAAATCCAAGAGATTAAGCTTGCGATTCCCACCAACTAGTACCCTGGACATTCTGACATGAGGCAAATGAGACTAGGTTGACAATGGGTCCTAAGGGGAAGGAGGGAAAGAGCTCACTCTCAAGCAAAAATCAGTGCTGGTGCAAGCTTGGCTTTGCGCTGTGGAATGGAATCAGGGACACCATACAGCCATCACCATGACTTAGGAAATGACCGGTGTGCTTTCCTGCCCCATCTCCCTATGCACTACCAGACTATGGGAAAATGACAGATAACTATCATAAAATATTCAAATCAACTTCAGCAGCAGGGCCTCAAAGTAGTCATCTCAGAGCTTTATATTACCATAAAAATAATCACAGACCACTGCTTTTTCTCTGGCTCAAAATTGAATATGAAACAATATTTACAATTCCAGTACGGTGATAGTGATAGTGTTTTGTTACAAAAATTTGTTTTAAAAATAAATCTCTGGTTAATAAAAATAGAAAAAAATTTACTTACACTATCAGCAGATTCTTTCATTTGAGAATTTACTACATAAACAGAAGGATGGGGGCCGGTGAGATGGCTCAGAGGCATAAGCACCTGCCTGGCAAGTACGAGGGCCCAAGTTCGACTTCCAGAACCCACATATGAAAAAAAGGGCCGGTGATATCGCTCAGCAGCACGGGCGCCTGCTGGCACGCGAGGTCCTGAGGTCGACCCCCAGTACCCACAAAAAAACCAAAAAAAAAACAAAAAAAAAACAGAAGGATGTTCATGTATAGAAGAAAAGTTTCACCCTCATTTTTTTAAGTATTCACTGAGATAATAAAATACGCCAGGAACGTATCAGTAAAGAGTAGTCAAAATTGTCCTAAAATTTTATCAAAGCTTGAGAGAGATATTCTACAAAGGGAAAAGAAAGTCATTAACTCCTTTTTTGTTATTTTTAAATGCTGCCTCTTGTATCTGTGGAAGGGACAAAATTTCAAATCTCCAAGTGGTACTTGGAGCTAGATCTCTCTTTTTCTTGCCACATACCTACTTCAAAGGAAGGTAGAAAGAAACACAGGCCTCGACTCCCTCAAGAGATGACAGTCTTATAATTTGATTACATTTTTCTCAAAATTTCTCCTAAACAATAAATATTCAGACACTAAAAAACTGAGGATAAATCACAGTGCCAATGGAATACCCATCCACACATCATGGTGGGACACACGTTTACCTTCTTCCCTCCGGTCACAAACTGCTTACAACTGGATCTCACAAAGTGTGGGTGCACAGCAATGATCTACAAGAGAAAAAGAACCCAACCCTGGTTTAAGAGTCACAGTTAACAGAATGACAACTGTTTATATATTACAAGCAGCACAAAAACTATCGTGCTAAGTTGGTAGGAAGTACTGTATACAAGTAAAATTCTACAACTGAGGACATCTGACCCTCGCTCTCCTGTGAAAAGATGTGTTCCAGAAGCCAGCCAGGTCAAAGCTCCGAGGCCAGCAGGGATTCCTCCTAGTTCCTGGCTGAGAGCGGACTCCTCTGAGTACACACCCGTCTACCAAGGCAGCAGAGGAGGTCGGTCAAGACAGCGGATGCCACAGCTATATGTAACTAAGGACAGATTATGTCCTTGTCCAATGGCGGATGGCATCAAAGGGAAGAGATGAGGCAATGCAGCTCACAGACCATCTGCAGTTACACCAAGACCTCTCAGCAGGACACAGAGGCATCGGACTAAGAGCCCCAGGGCTGACCCTTCAGGACTCTCCCTTCTTCCCACAGCCCAAGTTCCTGCCCCCACAGTCCCATCTGATCTCACTCAGGCTCCCACAGCCCCTTGTACACAGCTCTGTCCCAAGACTGCTCCACCACCCTTGCGATGGCTGGTGGCTTTGTGACTATGCCACACCATGGTGGTGCATGGTGGCACTGAGTAGGGACAAAGGCAGCAGTGAGGTTCTAGTGTCTACAATCAGCACAGTTCTATTTTCAAGCCTCACCTGTCATAGCCATAGTCATAGCTATAGCCACATTCTTTCTTACTCTTCTATCTCCAAACTATCCATAAAACCAGCATTAAAATTAATGAATTTTGGTTTTTCCTAACCTTCAATTAACCACATTTTATGTTCTTATTAATGGACTAACACACTTTCCTCCTCCAATGGCTAGGTTGACAGGGTTCTCTTATACTGTCATTTTTAGGGTTTAGCACAAGACCCTTTATTCTTCTAACTACTCATACCTCTCAGGGTGGCTGAAACTTCAACTCTTTCTTAATCTACTCTAAATATCAATAGGAACTCATTTAGACAGCCTTAAAATGTCTCAGAAGGGTCCTTCTAGCCAGGCATAGTGGTGCATGCCCATAATCCTAGCCTTTAGGGAAGGCTGAGGCAGGAGGGTGGCACTTCTATACCTGCCTGGGCAACTTAGCCTTCTCAAAATAGCCAGGTGTGGTGGTGTGTGCCTGTGATCCCAACACTTCAGAGGCTGAGGCAGGAGGATCATCATGAGTCTGAGGCCAGCCTGGGCTACACAAATGAATTCAAGGCCAGCCTGCACTATGTACAGAGATCCTATCTCCAAAAACAATTTAAAAATTAAAAATAAAGAGCTAGGGATGTAGCTCACTGGTAGAACACGTGCCTAACATACTCAAGGCCCTGAGTTCAATCTCCAGTACCACCAAAACAAAAGAGAGTCCTTCTAGCTTCCTTATAGAACATAATGGGCAACTCTGCTCCTAAAAGTACCTTCAGACACAGAAAACCACCAGGGCTACTGCCATGGACTATTCCCCCTTCCCTGCCAACTCTGCAGTGTCTTCCGGGCAGAAGGCTGGGGCTCTTTTCCAGGTCACCCTCCCTCCCTGGCTGCTCACCCCACTGCCTAGTGCTGCTCCAGGAAGTAAACCCTCCTACTTTAATCTCTCCATCCACCGATTTTTACCATCAACCGAAACATGACCTCCACTATCCTCCCTGGATGTTGCCCCTGCAATGTCCCAGGTGAACCATTACCTTTATTTCCAAAGTTTTTGCAAGCAAAGTCTTTACTGGGTGTTTTAGACTCCCTTGCCTCCGATTTACCATGAAAGCTGTCCTTACTACGTTTGTCAGGAACTTTACTATGACCAAAACAAGACCAAACCAAACCCAAACGAAAAAACACCCCTGACCCAGTCTTCCCGCCAGTTATTCTCCATGTTGCCTCTGACACCGCAGCCCTCATCTTCCCTCTGGTAATCCTCACCTGTGGCATCTATGGCTTCCTTCTAACTGCTACTTTTCAGACCACTCTTTTGCTGCTTGTCCTCCACTGCCTGAGTCTTTAGAGTGCTCCGGCCTTTCAACATCAGTCCTTAGCTCTCATTCCATGACTTTAAATTGGGTAATTCCTTTAAAAATGGCTTCCTGTAACTCAACTCTAGTTATCTGTCCTATGTTTAATCTCTATCCTGAGGTTACATTCCTGTCTCCAAAACCCTATAACATCTCCTCCTGATGTCCTACAGCTAAATACAAGACCAAACCAGCAACACACTGACTCGAACCATCCCTTACTGCAACTGACGGCCCTTCACAACATCACCAGAGCAAGACCCTACACATACCCTCAGCTCCTTTATGTCTGACCATTCTCCTCCAGGCGTTACCGAGGGCAGAAAGTGTGCCTCCTGAAGGATGTCTAAATTCACCACTTCAACTCTATCTTGAATACTCACAACTGCTCTTTTCTCGGAGCTCCTGCTGTCGTGCCCAGAGTACTACATAAGCCTTCTAAATTGTCACTTGTTCTCAACCACTCTCTGACTTAAATCACCCTCCATTCTGGCACATTTAGCTTTCTAAAACACATGTCAGATCTTATCTCTCCTGTACCTATTGGTCAATAAGGTTTAAATAGACAAGTGGAAAAAAATGAATGACCTCGTCCTCTAACAAGTACAATAGATACCTTTCTACAACTGTTATCAAAAAGTGGTCTTCCTGCCTCTTGTCCATCAGACCTGCAATTTATACTATATACAGTCACTGTGCTAATTTTCCCAATGCACAGTAGCTTAATTTATGTCACTCCTTTGTTCTTATACATTCGATAATTTCTCCTTATCAGATGGACTCCAAGTTGCTGAGCCTAAATATAGAGCCAGCCCCAATCTGCCTGTATACCTCTCTTACCAAATTAGTCTTTATGTACCACCTAAGCTAGACTATTTGCCAATTCCTAAACGGTTTGAACTTTCCAGCTTCTCCATTTCTATAATGTTGTTTTACCATATGGAAAGCCAGCTTCTCCATGTACCTGTCTACTGACTCAAGCCCAGTCAAATATCACTCCATGCATGAGACCGTCACTAAAAGGAACATCTCAAAGTAACTCCTTTCAGTTTTGCAGTCTTTTATATTGTTTTTACCCGAGTCTTTAATCACTGGGTGTGCACGTGCACATTACGTGCAATTATGGGTGTAATTTCATCCACTATTATAAACGCTCCCTGATGACAGACTAAGGTCACAGTCCTGTAATATACATGCCCTCCTTCGTAGCATCCAAATGGTACCAGTACATCCTAAGTGCTGAACAGATTCTTACTGACAATATTAATGCTGTAGTTTTTATTGCCTTAATTGAAAAAAACCGATAGAAAAATACTTACTTTAATGGGACAGTCGAAAGTCTCATGAAATTCTTCTCCAGAATACAGTCCAAACACCTGCACCTAAAAAAGTAAACAGATCATATTATTTCACCATGATAGGGACAGAAAAGTTTACTGAGTTGGTGAGAAGAAACTTCCAAGAGTAAAATAAAGGAAAGTAGAACACTGAATGAGCCAAGGCACTATGGGCACTATTAAATACCCTGTGAACAATGCCATCAGGGTGAGGGCATCCCACTGCAATTAAGCTTGTATAAGCATCTCCTGGACATGGTTCCCTTTACTCACCACACATTTGTTTTATTAAATGGAAGCCAACATTCAAAAATGAAATAGATATGAACAGGTTATTAATATTCTTTTATTAACTTCCCACGGGCTGACCCTAAAGGAACTATTTTTTCATCCCTTAAGGAAAGAGCTTCTTCCTTGAAGTCAAATATATATAAATCAGCCACACAGATCAATGTGGTGAGATTAGGTGAAATGAACTTCATTTACAATCTTAGGCTTAATCTATTGAGAGTATGTAAGTGAAAAATTTAAGTTCCTACCCATCAGTGGCTACCTTAAAGTTGTTTCAGGCTACTTTATTCATATTTGTAATTTTCTGAGTCCTTTAATTAACAGTAACAATAAAAACTGAGGAATAACATACACTTTAAAGGATACAAATCATAAATTTGCAGCCTGACACATTTTTAATGGCATAAACTTAAAACCCTCCAACCATCAAGAAATAAAACCCAAGGAGCCCCTGTGTGCCCATTCCCAGTCAACAACACTCTCAAGCCAACCATGGCCCTAGAATCTATCACCAAGCATTAAGTCACACTGACATCTGTACTTTATAGGGGTGGAATCATAGACAGTCCTCGTTTAACGACCTACCTGGTCAGCGACTGTTCTGACCTGCAGCCAAGGTGCACTGTTCAGACTAAGAACCTGCTGGCTGGACTCAGGATGCAAGAACGTGAGCGGCACTGTGGCCTTGTGGTGGCTTCTACAGTACGGTAACTTTTGCTGATTACACTGTACAGTGCTACAGTTTTATGTTCTATTATACATTACAGTACTGCATGTAAGAATTATGCAAATAAAAGCAAAGTCATCAAGTTGGAATTTCCTTTGACCATTTTTTTGTTCCGAATGTTGTAATGTATATACTACATATAATTCCTCATTTAGTAACCAATTCAAAACAACCTAGTTCCAGGACTGTAACTGGCTCGTTAAACAAGGAATGTCTATACCCTACCTCACTGGCTTCTTCATGCTCCATTTTCCTTGCAAGATCTACCCACACTGCTGCTTACCACAGTAGCTGGTTCTCTGTCACTGCTGTGTAGCGTACAACACATGCACATTCACAATTCACATGTTTCTTGCACTGAGGACCATTTGGGTTGCTTTTGGATCGTGGCGATTAAGAACAGTTCTGCTATAAACATAACTTATAGGTCTTTACACAAATTTATGAAGAGCATATTAACGAGGGATGGAAATGCTGTCATATGTTCACATTTAGTAGATAACTAACTCATTTCACAGAATGGCTTAATCAACCTATACTTTCAGCAACAGGGCATGAGAATTTCAGAAGTTCTCAAAGACATGGAGCTACTAGTATTAGGGTCACTGGGAACTGCTTCCCAATACATGGGATGTGTTCACACTCTTGCTAGTCTCTAAGATAGTGTTACTATCTCTTCTTTAACTTTTTAAAATTTTTTATCAGTCCATGTTTGCAGTACACGATGACAGCATACCTTGTGAGGTCTTTGTACCTGAGTGTTACACACCCTCATTCATTTTTTTATCCCTTTGTCTCCCTTTCCCTACTGCTCCTTTCATCTCTTGGTCCCTTTCCCATTTACAAAAGATATATCTCCCTATTTACTATTATCTACTGTTAATTTTGCTCTCTATTTGTAATTTGGGTTTCTCATATAAGAGAAACCATGCAATATTTAGTTTGTGTGTTTGATTTATTTCACTTAACGTTATGATCTCAGGGTGCATCCATTTTCCTGCAAAATTTTATCTTCTTAAGGCAGAGTGGTACTCCATTATGTGTAAATACCAGATTTTCTTTACACATTCATCTGTTGATGGACATACAGGCTTCAAGATTTAGCTAATGTGATTTGTGCTGCTATAAACATGGATATGCATGCATCCCTATAATATGGTGTCTATAACTCTTGCAGGAAGGTACCTAGAAGGGGAATAGCTGGGTTGAATGGAATTTCTAGTTTTTTCAGTTTTTTGAGGAATCTCTGTACTGACTTCCGTAGTGGTTGTACTAGTTTACATTCCCACCAAAAATGTAGAAGAGCTCCTTTTTCCATGCAGCCTCACCAGCATTTGTTATTATTTGATTTCTTGGTGATGGCCATTCTTTATAGGGTAACATGGAACCTTAGCGTTGCTTCAATTTGCATTTCTTGAATGACCAGTGATGTTTAGCATTTTTTCATGTATTTATTGGCCATGTGTACTTCTTTTGTGAAGTGTTTATTCATTTCAGTTGCCCATGTTTTTGATTGGGTCTTTTATTTTGGTGGGTCTAATTTTTTGAGTTCTTTACATATTCTAGATATTAGTCCTCTGTCTGAGGAACAGCTAGCAAAAATGTTTTCCCGTTCTGTAGGTTGTCTCTTCATTCGCTGGCTGTTTCCCTTGCTGTGCAGAAGTTTTTAATTTAACATGATTCCATTTGTTGAGTCTTGGTGCTATCTCTTTGTGTAAGTGGGGTTGTGCTCAGAAAGTCCTTACCTATGCCTATGTCCCTAAGAATTTTACCTATTTTATCTTCCAGAAGATTAAATGTTTCTGCTATAACATTTAGATCTTTGACCCATTTCAATTTTAGTTTACCACATGGTAAGACATATGGGTCTAGATTCAATCTTCTGCATGTGAATAGCCAGTTTTCCCAACATCATTTTTTAAAGAGGCTATCTTTCCTTCGGTGTATGTTTTTGGCCCCTTTGTCAAAGATCAGACAGCTGAATGTGCCTGGGGCTGTTTCTGCATTCTCTATTCTGTTCCACTGATCCACATGTCTTTTTTCCCCCCGATACCATGCTGTTTTTATCACTGTAGCTTTGTATCATAACTTAAAATCCAAAATTGTGATGCCTCCCACTTTGCTCTTATTGCTCAGTATTGATTTTGTTATTCTGGGTCTCTTCTGGTTCCACATAAATTTTAGGATTGTTTTCTCTAGTTCAGTGAGGAATGTTGGTATTTTGACTGGGATTGCATTTAACCTATATATCAGTTTTTGAAGTACGGCCATTTTGACTATATTGGTTCTGCCTATCCAGTAACGAAGGATAACTTTCTACTTTCTAATGTCCTTTTGATTTCCTTTTTCAGAGTCCAGTAGTTTTCATTATACAAGTCTTTCACTTCCTTGGTTAGGTTAATTCTAAGTATTTAATTTTTCTTGATGTTATTGTGAATGGTAGTGTTTTCTAATTTCTTTCTCTGTGAGATCATTACTGGTATACAGGAATGTTACTGATTTTTGCATGTTGACTCTGTATCATGTTACACTATTGAATTTGGTTATTCTAGGAATATTTTGGTGAAATTTTTTACATCTTTATACAGAGGATCATATCATCTGCAAATAATGATAACTTGACTTCTTCCTTTTCTATACATATGCCTTTTACTTTATTCTCATCTGCTTACCCTGGCTAGTGTTTCAAGTATGATAATGAACAGGGGTGGTGATGGACATCCTTGTCTTGTTGCTTCTTTAAATTCTGCAGAAATTCATCTAATGGCTTTGCTATTCTCTAAATGTTTGTGTCTCCCCAAATTCCTATGTTGAAACCTAACCCCCAAGGTGATGATATTAAGAGGCAGGGCCTTTGGGAGGGCTCTGTCCTTGCAAAAAGGATATTAGTGCCTTATAAAAGAGATCAGAGAACTAGCCTTCCATCATGTAAGGACACAACATTTGTCCTCCTGCCATGTGAGGACACAGTGAAAACGTGCCACCGTGGAGCGGGAGAGCAGTCCTCACCAGATACTGAACGCCAGTGTCTTCATTCTGGTCTCCCTAGCCTCCAGAACTATGAGAAATAAACTTAAGCTGTTTAAAAGTTTGTTAGAGCAGCACAAACAGGCTAAGTGAGATTTTTTCCATGAGGTTTTAAATTACGAATTGAATGTGCTACGTAAATAGAGGACTATCCTCACTTTCTTCTTGCTTTAATATTGCTAAATTCTGAGTGGTTTCGTCTTTCAAAACCCAAGCAGAAAATGCATTCATGTTATGATTTTTAGAGAGATTTATGAATTAAAAGATAAAATCTTTAGGATGTTCCACTCATTTTGCAACTACCCAAGTGAGTTTCTTGGGTTCCAAGAACAAAGGACATAACACAGAGGGAACCTTATTTATCCTGAGGTTGCATCTTAGAAAGTAGCTCTGGACGTGGCTCCACCACTACCCTGAGTCTCACTGTGCAGAGTGTAGAACATCATGACTGTTACATAAAGGCAGAAGCACAGGACGTAGTGCACTTCCTGCAAGTGGGGCTTAAGAAGCAGGAAAGGGAAGCACTGCACCATGGGGGAAGTTTACCATGATAGATCCCAACAAATCTAAGGAAAGTGGGTAAAAGTAAGGAGGTCCTGTATCATCTGAATCTTAACGGAAGGAATCAACAATGCACTCCTACTGAACCAGCAGAGCAAAACTCCTCTAACACGACTGACTTCACCTCAGTGTAATACAACAGTGTCACAACATGATCCTGGCCAAATGTTAGAGTACCACTAACTTACCTCTCACAATGCCCCACGCTGCTTTATCTCAGTGGTTTTTAAATTTGATTATACAGTTGAAACCCCTGGACACTAATGAATGCATCCCCCCTCCAAAATTAAATTGAACTTCCTGGTGGGATGACATGGTATTTCTAATGGTCTATAACTGACAACATGTAGGCAGGGCTGAAGAACTTGCCCTGGCTCATCTTGCCTGCACAGCAACACTGCTAAGTACAAGAGCAAAAACCACTGATTCTGCACCAGAAATAAGTGCCTCGCCTAAACTAAGCTGATAAAAATCTTAAGCACAAGGGTTGGGCCCAGAACCCAAATGCTCCAATACCCATTCTTCTAAGTGACAGAAGTCACTTCCACATGATATCTTTATATAAGATAGCCTAAAATTTGCAAACAAGAAGCTATCTTTTCACATAAAGTGTAAAAGTAGAATAGAACCACAAAAACACAACAATAAATCCACAATATTCAAAAGTCTTAAATATCTGGCAAACTACAGGGAACATTCATGTCTAAATTTGAGTGAAGGCAACTGTACAACAGAAGTTGAAAAATGAAACAGATGACTCCTTTAAATGGACAAACTTCCTTCTGCTAATAGACAGGGTAGAGGTGATTATTAGAAAAGAGTGTAGAAAAGAATATGAGATGTAAACAAAAGACACATGAGTGCCTGAGGATGACTATCACATCAGTATGTCAGCAAGAAGTACCATGGTGGAGCTAATGTGAAAATTAAGGTCGAATTGTTCAGGATAAATGTCTCCTTAAAAATTATGACTCTGTATTGAAGATACAATAGTACAGTGGTAAAGAGGAGTCAACAGAAAAGGGACAAGACCTAAGAAGTTCTTAGTAAACAGGTGTTAATACTCATCACTGGTATGATTCTATCCCTAACCATGAAACCACACTGCCTGATACTGTAAGGCACATACAAAGTTATAAAAATTAAATTGGTTTCAGGGTAATATTAAAACAGGGCTGGAAGAAACAGTTTTTGGGAAATTAAAAATGCAAAATGGAATAAAAATCTACTTCACCAAGCAGTAAGGAACAAAACTGACGTTAAAACAAAAGCAAATCACCAAAGGCAATAAACATTTTCTCCATAACTACGGAAAAATGAAAGGATAAATATGAAAGAGGGAGAGCTTTTGCAAAAGAAAATGGGTTGAAGAAATGGAGAGGGAGAGTGGATGAAAAAAGAATTAAGATGTGTCATGTACATGTACCAACTCCCCACGAGGAATATAATCATTATGTACTGTAAACAGGCAGTAATAAAAATAAAAATAAATAAATAGAAGATGAGTCAAGGAAAAAAAACCAATGAAAGAGCAAAGCACATATGGGCTACAATTTAGTTTTTCTCAAAATCTATGTATTTTCAAGAGAAGGGAAAATATTGTGCATCCACCCACTCGCACTCCGGTGTGGGCAAGTTTAGGCACAACAGGAGAGGGGAAGAGGACAGGCTGCAGTGGGCTAGGAAATAAGTGGCTGGCAGTACTAACAGTTAAGACGTAACTGAGTGCACCCTCACACTCCTACACAGGCCCCCCACCATGTGCCCACTGCCCAGCTGAGGGGAGGGAGGGCTGGGGAGGTCAGGCCCACACCCACCTTAGGGTGGAGGGTGGGAACGGGTGCAGCCCCAGGAGGGGCAACACAGAGCTATGCTCTAGGCTAAGCAAGACTGCCTCCAGCCTTGTTTTATTGAATTTCTTTGAAGAAATGAAAACAAATGGAACTAAAGTAATAATCAAAATTATAACTGAAGTAAACTTTCCTGAAATAAAAAAGAATAGTTCAGTATATGGATCAAAAGGACTTACTGTGTTCCAGACAAAATTAATGAAAAGAGACCAGAACTAGACATAATATACCAAGCTGAATTACAAGGACCAGTTATTGTTGCTGTTTTTATTATCAGTCCAAACTCCAAGCCAGGTTTAAAAAAATAAAAGTTATATTAAAAAAAAAAATGACTGGTATCAGACATGTATACAAAGCATCACAGGAAATAGAACATCT
The DNA here is from genome assembly GCA_028451465.1 of Erethizon dorsatum. Taxonomy (NCBI): domain Eukaryota; kingdom Metazoa; phylum Chordata; class Mammalia; order Rodentia; family Erethizontidae; genus Erethizon; species Erethizon dorsatum. Next base: position 31,077,493 of record CM051833.1, read on the forward strand.
CCAAAAATTTTGAGAAAAACATGTCAACCCAGAATTTCATACTAGACTAGTTTCTTCTTCTTTTTTTTTTTTTTTTTTGCAGTGCCATGGTTATATTTACTTAAATTTCAAAAATAGGCACAAGTCAGAAAAATAGTTACTTTTCAGGGTACTGGAATATTTACAATGTTCTTTATCTGGATGCTGGTTAAACATTATATTCTCTTTTTAAAATTTTGTTGAATTGTATACTTAACGGTTTGTGAATTTTTCTGATATAATTTAACAAAAATGTTCAGAAAACATCAGAGTTTATAATAAAATCTCATAGTAAATCTGTAAAGAAAAATATTGCCTTAAAATTCAACAGAGTAACTCTCAAATCAGTAGTCATTATCACAGAACTGTTTAAACACTAGAAGTGATCTCATTAATGTAAGAAAATATACAAGAGGACTCCCCGTCATCTCACAAGGTAAAAGAAAGAAAGAGTATAAATGAAGGCAAGAGATGAGAAAATAAACGTATGTACTTACGCTGAAAGTCACCTGTAAATATATGACAGAAAGATCAAACAGAACATCCATGTAGACATACACAACACACAATTTATACACATGCATTTCTTAAAATTTAGATCTCATGCATAAAGAAGCCATAAGAGATCAGAAACAAGCACTAGCTGAAGAAACAATAAATTTTAACCAACTTTTAAAACGAATGCAAATATGAAAGGTCATCTCTGAAATAAAGATAATTATTTGCCTAGGAGCCTTAATACACTAATGAAATCAAAAACCACAACAGCCATTTAAAAATGCATTAGAACAGGATGTCTGGAGTTTATCTTTGTAAATATCTTTCTGTTTTTATCATCAGTAGCCACTGGATTATTTCGTTCTGCACCAGCTTCTCAATTTTCACAACACTCACTAGTCTATGGTAAGGGCTGGCTGGCTTACATGAATATGTGTATTGCAAGTTTTATTTTCTGTTCTATTAATGCAATAAGATTTATGGTATACCCATTTTTCAAAATACATCATGGATCTACATGAAAATATGGCAGTTATAAATCTTACTAAAATAGGGAAACAGCGGTATTTGCCAAAAAGGGTATCTATGAGCCATCTCAGGGCCATCTCATTACGCACCAGGAGATTTACTTAAAATATTCTACTTTGGGGCCGGTGAGATGGCTCAGCGGCTTAAGCGCCTGCCCGGCAAGCGCGAGGGCCCGAGTTCGACTCCCGGAACCCACATACGAAAAAAGGGCCGGTGATATCGCTCAGCGGCACGGGCGCCTGCTGGCGCGCGAGGTCCTGAGGTTGACCCCCGGTACCCACAAAAAAAAAAAAAAAAAATTCTACTTTGATGCTTTAGTAATAATGCTTCAACATTTAAAGCTCTGAAAATTCCTAAAGTACATAAGAATTTGTTGCCAATTCAAAAAATATTCCCTTTCGACAAATTTAAATTAAGTTGTTAACTGCCAGGAAGGAACTCCTCACCCTTAAGAAAAAGGAGATTAACTTTCTTGGCAAATACGTGAACACAGAAATGTCTCATAGTGCGGATGATGCCCCTCAATTTCTGTACGAACCAACTCCAGCCTCTTTTCTCTTTGACAATTGTGCTTATCTTGGAATTTCACGAAGTACTGTAAAATTTGACGGTGCTTTCTGAAAAGCGCTAGTGTTCCAATTACTGTTTCAAAAGACTCTTTCGGCAACATCAGGCTTAGATATATAAAAAGCATTCTTGTATGTCAAAAGGACTTCATGTTGCTTTTGTTAACAGATTAATGGATATAACATTGCCAACAGATATAAAAAGATATATCTCCTTTATGTTGAGTATATTGTTTTTAATTTACTCATCTCAATGGCCCATTGAATTTAAAGCACATTATAAAAAATACAAAATTAGATTAGGAAATCTCTATTCAATAAGGAATATGTAAGGTTCTATAATGATTCTTAATGTATTCTCTTAAACTGTTATTTTAGAGAAGTAGCTTAAATACACCGTGCATTAGAATTTTATCATTGCAAACCAACATTAGAAAAGACTCCCATCGACTTAAAAACAAAAAAGACATTTTTATAAGTAGAAAATCAATCACCACAACCACTAAATGTCACAGCTCAACATCAGCAAGAAGCACTGATAATTGTTAGTTATACACTGCACCAATGATGTATGTCCGCGGTCAAGGAAGTAGGTGCCAGGTTTTTAGAAAACTGTACATATATTGATTTTACATTTATTTAATGTGGCCATTGTAAGACACTTTATTCTTCTGATAAACTATGACTGCTTATCAAAAGATTCTATAATTCAAGAGAAACATTCATAACTTGTGTGTGAAAATGAAAACCACTAGCCCACAGAAATCATGCCCACGAAATCCAATTTTGTGGATTTATGGCAGAAAGGCATTAAACTACTGTCTTGCAGGAACTGCAGACCAGTCACCGAAGTACAAGTGGCAGAGAAGTAATGATTAAGGTGACACGTCACCCTGCCACAGCTGTTAATCAGCTTAATACTACTTACATTATTGACATTCTTGTAATTACTTTTCCTAAGGCACATTTGTGCAAAATGTATTTTACTTTAATTATGAGCAATCGGAAGCTAGTCTAATACTCAAAAAGAGTAATCAAGGTTCCCCTAATGCAGGTATATAGTAAGTGGCGTGCACTTCCGAACACCTGGACTGGGTAAGACCACTGGGTAAGGCCAGCAGAACCTCCCCCGCCCCTCCTGCCATACCTTGCCATCCTCTGAACACACGCCCAGGTGCTCTCCACTTTCATCCAGGCTAATCTGATTTATCTTCACAGGACTCTATTAAAAACAAACAAGCAAAAAGGATATATAAACCCTCAGAAGAATACACATCAACAATCAAAAGTCTTTGCTTTTTATAAAATGTAAGAGGTGTAAGTTATTACCTTAGCTGCATGAGTCCAAGACATTTTGTTTTGTAAATGAAAATGGTAAAACAGCTGTGTTCCCCGACACGTAATAAACCCTAAAACCTAGGATTTTCCCTAATTTTCCATTTCATATACCAACTTCACATCTGAGCTAAAATGTTATTTCTTACATGTTACATACCTTTTGAATCCATTCTGCTATTTACACTTCTAAATTTATCTTTCCCAACCATAACCCAGTAAAAGAATAAAACAAAACCAAAACAAAAGTCACTACATTAATAACATTTTTAGATGTTTGATTTCATTCACCAGCCAATCTATTTGTTCTTCTCTTATAAATTACTATATCAACTTTTCATTTATACTTTATGCTTAGTACTTTCTGTGGGAAAACTACAATCTAATTGACATTAATTCTGTTATCCTTATTCCTTCAAACAATTTCAAACTTAAAAATCTATGAGCATAGAAACCAGGCTTTCTAGTTTTCAGTATATTTTTTAAAGAGTAAATGTACAACTATATTTTTAATATTTATACAGCCATCCAGTATTCCATGTACCCAACTGTTTACTTACCAAGATTTTCACACAGATGCATTTTCTAATAAAAGTCAAAATGAGTGAATGTTGCCAATATTTAAAAACAGCAAGCTCTTTTTTTTTTAATTCTTAAGTAATGACAGTTTCCAACTAGCTTACATAGAACAAACTAGGAACAAGCTAATCACGATAAGGAAGCCTATGGCAGTTACAAGAACTTGCAAACTAGTTTTTTTTTTTTTTTTTTTTAAATTATCTAACTTTGATTTGTTAGTGAGATAAGTGGAAATACACAAAACTGAATGCTAGATCTTCAACTGGAAAATATCTGAGCCAATTAGCGAAGGTCAGGGGAAAACAGGAGTCCGAGACCCTGGAAAGGCCACATACTGACAGGTGCTGCTGAGATACATTCCCATGAACAAGATGAGACAGCTGGCTACAGAATCCTTTCACACCTGGATCACCCAATACCACACAAGCAACATTCCTAGGATGCAGCCTGCGAGGAACAAAGCTAGCTCTTTAAAAGTTCCTAGAATTTTAGAAAAGGCAAAGACCTTGAAGACAGATGTGTGGTCCACTTTGCAGGAGATTAAACTGAAGCCCAGGGCAGAGAACCACAATGGAGACAAGAAGAGAGCCAGGACTATAATGAGAGAGGAGGGAGTGAAGGTTTACGTCCTGCAAAGACAGAGCCCAGGCTAAACCAGGACACCACCTGGCACAGCATTCTGATTTCCAGCTAAGAAGCCTGCACATCAGCCTCTACCGTCTTCTCTGGATAAATGCTATCCTCGATTAGAACATCTTCTCTTAGTAGTTCCTCCATTCTGATTTTTTGCTTATCAAACATTTTAATATCATTTTACTCTTGGCAACAATACATCCCACATACTTCAGTTGTATTTTAATTGGCATCCTGTTAGAATCTGCCTAAAATTTAATAGGTGTGGAGCCTAGGTTTCCTGTCCTGTTAATACAGCACTACTTAGATGTGGCTATTAAAACTGTAGGATGAATTACTTAAAGTTAAATGAAATTAAAATTCAGTTTGCCAGTTGGAAATGATACACAGCAAGGGCTCTGGAGCCGTGATGACCAGTGGCTGCTGTCTTCACAGAGCATCTTCCTCCCTGCAGTATTCTGTGGGGCAGTGATCCTCTCTGCCAGACAGAGGGAATGCTGCCAGAAAAAGGAGCCTTCTTAACGTCAATTTACATCTACAATTAAGCTGCTTTCCCACATACATGTCATATTTTATGTGATTTGTTCTTGGACTCCATTCCTGAAAGGTTCATGGCCTGTCCTAATATTCTCTGAATCACAAGGCACATGGCACACACATCCCTTGATAACCCCAGAAGAAAGAAGTCAGCTGAGGATGGTTATCTCCACCTCACAATAAGGAAAATAAGGCCACGAGAGTTTCTGTGAATGGTGGAGAGCCACGGTGCTATGAAGCTGTGAAGCCACACAATCGTGTTGCAAGAGCAAATAAACCAAACTTCTTATTACAACATGTTTCTCCCCAAAAAGAAATGTTTATATCATGACATCAGCAACACTACCAAAAAAAAAAAAAATCATGCCTACTAGGTGTGAGAATCCTTTTTACCTATCTCTGTTAGCAACAGAATCTTTTTTAATGTCTTTTCCTGTTAATGATCAATATGCATTGATTCATTTCCCTGACTAATAAACTCAGCATTACTCTTAAATATATTGGCCAATTAATTTGCTCTTCTGTAAAATGTCTGTTCACATCTTTTGCTAATTTTTTTCTATGAACATGTTTTTTATTTTATATTCACTCAGACATTGTGAATATAATGTAAATTCACTCAGTGTGGTTTCCTTGTTTTGCAAGCTTGTTATTGCTATATTTATTATACTTCAGCCCTAAATCCTTTCAGGATTCATTTTATCTTCTTCTAAAAGAAAACCCACTTGGGCTAGCCCCATGATTAAATAATCCATCCCTCTACTTCTGAAGAGAACTATGTCTACCATATAATAAATATTTATAAATACTGAGATAACTTCCTGAGTTTTCGAGGGTGGCCTCTCTGTCCATTCTTATATCAATTCAACACTGATTTAATTATTGAGGATGTCTATAGCATGTCCTGCTATCTTGTGAGTAATCTATTCCTTGGCTTTTCTCAAGAATTTATTCTTTTGTGTGAAGTTTAAGGCAAAATGACCTGAACTGTGAAGGATAATGCTCATTATTCAATTCTAACTTACTTTACCCAAGCCGAGTGTACAATACTGCTAACACGTCCTGCTCTTTGCTTCCATGACATGGTATTTGTCCAGTTTCTCTTTTCTAGCGGCTTTTTTTCAGTGCAGAAAACACAGAAAAGCTGGGCTCAGTGGTGTACACCTCTAATCCCAGTACCCTGGAGGCTGAAGCAGGTGGATCAGAGTGAGTTTAAGGCCAGCCTAAACTATACAGTGAGACCCTCTTAAAAAACAACCACCAAAGAATATGCAAAAAATATTTCCTACCTCATTTTACCAGGTGTACATAACCTTACAATAACAAACTCAACAAGGATGTTAAGAAAAAGTACAAGCAAATATCACTCATGAACATAAATGTCCTTGGGAAAACTCCCAAGGACACTATAATGAAACTAATAATATGTAGTAAAAAGCTACGTTTCTTCCACAAACACAAAGGCAGGTTTTACATAGGGATAGTAACAATATAATCTTCTTCATTAGTAAAAGAAAAATCATAGTGTCATCTCAAGATATGCAGAAAGATTTTACTGAAACTCAACACCTGCTCATGGTAAAAACTCTTAGCACATTAGGAGAAAAATTTCTTTGGTCTTATAAAGGGTATTTACCCGGGGTTAGCAAATACACTGTATTGCACTTAATGGTAAATGCTGAAACCTTTCCCCCTGTTTCCTTTATGATATTGATTTTTCCAATCCATAAACATGAGCTTTTCTCCATTTATTCAGGTCTTCTTCAATGTCTCTGACAAAGGTTTTATACTTCTCCCTTTCGAAGTTTTACACATTTGACAGTTCTTTAGAGTAGTTTTTAAAGAAATGTGAATTTTTAACCTAACATCAAACAAGGAGTGAACTCACAAAAGAAATGATACAAACTGTTAGGTAAACAAGCGCCAACCTCACTAATAGCAAATATGTACTTGAAAATTAAAACACTGAGATATTTTACCCATGGAATCGCCTAGGGTTTTTTTGTTTTTTTTTTTTTAAAGGTGCCTGGTTGGGCAAAGAAGCACTAAAATGAACATTCTTACACTCCAAATGGCAATTTAAATTTGAAAAAAAAATTCTGAAAGGCATCAAAATTCTTTAAAATATACATTATCTATTATAACTAATGAAAAGTGCTTTTTCACAGCAGTTTTCTTTTGTAAGACACTGAGAAATGGAAATTATCTAAATTTCTAAAAGCCAGGAATCTAAAGATAAAATTAATGAAGTTTTAAAAAATACTAGATAGTAAAATAAAATATCTGGCTTTGTCCAAAGAGTGGTCTAGCCTTTGCCCTTGGCTTCTGGGAAACAGTCTGGGTCAGCAGTGATGGGGATGTCTTGCTCAGAGGCAGGTGGTTGGCCTCACCTGATAGTAGGGGGCCAGCTACATCCAAAAGTCTTACAGTAGGAACTGGCCATGCAAAAAAAGCCCATCCATGTGGTTTAGGGTGGAGGCTTTAGGGTGACCTGGAGGCTGAGGTCAACCATCTGGCTCACCTGCGCAGCAGTCATGTGTGGACAGCACAGCCTCCATGAAAACCCAGGCTACAGAGGCCGAGATGAACATCTGCGGCAGGCTCAACTCCATGCCAGGAGGGTGACACATCCCAAGGCAAGGGAAGCTTCTCTTCTGGAACCCTCCCAGGCTGACGCCCGTGTGCTTTCTGCCTTTGGCTGATTTATGACCTGTATCCTTCCCCTTTAATAAACCATATACAGGAGCCAGTGAGATAGCTCAGCGGCATAAGCGCCTGCCTGGCAAGCGTGAGGTCCTGAGTTCGACTTCCGGTACCCACAAAAAAAAAAAAAAAAAAAAATCATATACACAAGCATAACAGTTTTCCATGAGTTCGGTGTGTCCTCTACCTAATGAGCAAACACAACGTGGATTTGGGAATCCCTAGAAAAGTGGTGGCAAATCTATGGCACTCGTGCTGTGTTTTTCTTTTAAGACAAAAGATGTTAATGTATGAGTTGTTTTTTCTTTTTCTTTTTTTTTTTTTTTTTGTGGGTACCGGGGGAATCGACCTCAGGACCTCGCGCGCCAGCAGGCGCCCATGCCGCTGAGCGATATCACCGGCCCCTTTTTCGTATGTGGGTTCCGGGAGTCGAACTCGGGCCCTCGCGCTTGCCAGGCAGGCGCTTAAGCTGCTGAGCCATCTCACCGGCGCATGAGTTGTTTTTTCTAAACTAAGACCTCAGTATTCAGGTGTAATTGCACTGTTGAAACTTTGTGATAAATAAGTGCATTTTGGGTTGCAGTTTTTCACTCAGTCTCTAAAAGGTTTGCCATCACTGCCCTAGAATTTACAGTTGTGTCCGAAGTCCTGGGCAGAGTTGGCAGTCTGGAGAGCTATGCTTTCAAACGTCGAAGCTTGACTAACTCCAGGCTAATGTATGACCACATATTTACAAATATGACATACAGGTATGTTATGTCACAGAGTAAGTGGAAGTAGACACACCAAAATGGTACCATTTGTTACATCCAAGTGCTCAGATATTAACTACTTAACAGATTACCCCGAGTGACACTCAGGCAGTTTACATACTGACTATCCAGGGCATTACCTGGGTAGGTGTCATTTCAACCAGTTAATTATTGTACTGAATAAATGTGATAAAACTGTCATTTTTATATTTACCAGCGGTTATTACCTTCTAAGAATTAATGAAAAAAATTCAATTTTTGGTTATCCTGAATTTAAATAATTGGACTGGTAAATGGTTAAATTGCCCCTTTCTATGTTGTGCTAGTTTTCTGCAAGTATTTATTGTGTTTGTAATCACAGGATAAATATTTTACAAAAATGGTTAAGTAGCAAATTTATTAATCTAAAAGCAAAAAAAAAAAAAATCAGTATTAATTTTCAAAGCCATCATTCTACTGAATTTCGGCACCTATTTTTGAGTGAGTAACTGAGCACTATCATATGCATATTCCATTTACATAACTGTTCCATATTTAATGAGGAACGAACAAGAGGATTTCAGTATCACAACTATCAGCAGTGCCTGAAACTGGCCTAGCATCCAGGACCACTCCTCATAAGCAGAGCCAATGCCTAACATATCTACACCATTTCTATATACTGGGGACAAAGAAACCAACAACAGAAAGGCTGCAGGATGCCCACACACTTGGAGGGACATGGGCAGTACAAGATTCTCTGTTTCTCAATAACCGATTTTTCTATACCTTTTAGTGTAACAACTTAGGAGCTTAAAGTGTCACACCTAAACATGCAATTTGGGGTTTGTGTTTGCAAAGATGGGTTAATGGAGTAGATACATAAAAGGGAAAGGGACCAAAGAAGACAAGACCAGAGAGAAACAGCCTCAGCTATATTTTCCATTAGCTACAATTTTATTCCTAATGGAGACATGTTTGGAATTCTGAACAATATAAGCAAGTTTGTTCAAAAATCAATAATGTCAAGCTGACACTATAGAATGTACAAAAATGTTTCCTTAATGGAATAAAAAAAGAAGTCTGAGTAAGCAGGAGGGGGCAAGGACCAGCTCACACCTTCTAAGTCCACATCTACTACGGGTGGTCTCAAGTTCTTAAATTTAAAGAAAAGGCAAAATTACCAACATGTACACCTCATGTGATAATCAATTACCTAATGTAAAATGCTTAAAATAAATACACTTAGTATGGATTATGCCAGCTCTTCAATTAGGAATAAATTCACAGTCATTTCCAAAGCTGCTTTTAATGGTGCTCTTTGTGCCAACTCCCTTTCCCCTCACAATCCTCATCACCCCACCTTTAGCTACTGGTGCCCCAACCGCGAACCTAGGAAATCAATCTGCTAATGTATAATTTGTAAGGCTCCTCTGACTAACAAATGGATAATTGATTCCTTCACAAATGCTGCATCCCCATGGACCCAGAGTGGACTGAATAAGAAACAGAAGACAGGATTTCATTTTCTGCTTGCAAAGATCCACCGGTTCAGTTTGCATATTCAGCACTCACACAGCTCCCGATGCGGCCTGGTGCTCTTTAGTCACAGCTCATAAGGAAGCCACACTTACGTTGCATCTGTGAAAAGCAAACGTCTGTTCTCCATACTCGGGAAAAGCTCATTTTACTGCTTATTTTCCTCTCCACTGATGACACACTCTGGAGGTAGGCAAGACCTCCATCTGGACATAAGAAGTCTATGAAAAACATACCTGACCATAGTGGTTCTACAAACCCGCACAACTAAGTAAAAGCAAAAATGTTATTTTTCACTGATTTACTTTAAAGCCAGATTAGCCCAACCTTTAAACTCTCAAACCTTCTCAACTGCTCCAAGATTCCATCTCTAGCATTAAATCCTGCCTTGATTCCAGATGGGAAATAAATGTAACAGCAAGCAATATTAAAACTAGAGAAGTTTTGTGAAGCTTTCCTGAAACACCCAAAATAGGGGTTCAGGAAAAACAAAAGAGAAAATGTAAGAGCTCCAACTAGTTCCTCAAGAGACACCCACTCCCTGTCCCTGGCCTTTTATCCCCAAGTCACTCATCAGACCCAATTAACCAAGGCACACGAAAGGCATGACCACCTGTGCCCTCAAGTCTGTTCACCAGCACAACACGAGTGCTCTTCTGCCAAAGGAAGCTACCGAAGTGTCAGGAAAAGGTCGTGGACACCTTCCTTCTTTTAAAACCAACAGGTGTCCTTCAGTCTCTGCGGTTCTTTGACATCTGAAACTCTCAACTGCTTCCATAATTCCTTCTCCTCGTGCGCTTCTTGCTGTTCTGGTCACCCTCTTTGGTCACCTGTCCAGGCTGCAGCACTCTGGCCTGCCTCACAATGATGGGTACTAACTCTCAGCTCAGGCCTCACTGCAAGGCCATAGGGTCCTATAACAGCTGCTCTGCAGCCCAGCGTCAGCCAGTCCTTTCCAGATCCAAGACTTTGGTCTAGATTCTGGATTTCACCCAACAACCCCATGGTCAACTTAGATATCTAAATCAGAGTATTAGAATCATGCCAGACCAGCCCCTCTCCCTCACGTCCTACATAAACAATCAAAAGTCACTAAGCCCTACTTTTCAATCTCATTTCCTTGCAGTACTAGGGACTGAACCCAGGGGCTCCAGCATGCTAGGCAAACACTCTACCACTGAGCTACACCTCCAGCCCTTTTTATTTTTTGAGACAGGGCCTCATTAAATTACACAGCCTGGGCTCAAACATGTGATCCTTCTGCTTCAGCCTCCCTAGTATTGGGATTACAGGCATGGGCTGTTCCACCTTTCTTAACGTCTCTCAAATCTATCCTCTCCCAGCTGCCGTTGCAATGATCTCATAATAAATACCTCCCTCCCCAACAAGCCCCACAGAGACGCCCCGCCACACTCTTCATCCTCACCTCCAATGCCCCATTCTACACAGGGCTGACCCCACGGTCATCGTTCTAAAAGCGAATCAGACATATTGTTAGCCTGTTCACAGTACAAACTCCTTAACAGAGCTTTCAACTAAACTGAACACACATCTCATTACCCTTGGTGGTATCTACATACGATTGCTACCTAGGGGTATCTTGCCTACCCTCCTTCAGCCTTTTTTTTTTTTCTTTTGTTTTTTATTTGTTTTATGCTGGGGATTGAACCCAGGGCCTTTTGCATGCTAAGCATGTGCTCTACCTCTGAGCTACACTCCCAGCCCCTAGGGATAAGTTTTTTTTTTTTTTTTTTTTTTGTGGGTACCGGGGGTCGACCTCAGGACCTCGCGCACCAGCAGGCGCCCGTGCCGCTGAGCGATATCACCGGCCCTTTTTTCGTATGTGGGTTCCAGGAGTCGAACTCGGGCCCTCGTGCTTGCCAGGCAGGCGCTTAAGCTGCTGAGCCATCTCACCGGCCCGGGATAAGTATTAATAGCTCATCTTTTCACCTTCGAGTGAAATATATGGTCATCCTATTGATAAAACCCTTCTTCATTATCTGACTCCATCTCTCTCTCCAGGTTCATTCCCAGCCAGACAGAGGAGATCCAGAAGATTCAGTCCTCCTGATTTTCTGAAGTGCTCTCCTTAACTCCCTATCTTTGGCTTAGAACAGGCCATGCACAGCCCCGCTCCCCTCCCATACCTAGAAAACCCAGCTCTTTCTGTAAGATCCAATGCAAGCATCCATTCCTCTGAGAAGGTGCCTAACTTCCTTCCTTCTGGGTGGGAGAGTCCCACATTACCCCCTCTCCGAGAAGAACATTTCAGAACAAGTCACTTTGTTGTCCACCTTTGCCACTTACCTGTGACTCCACAAGAGCAGACAGCTACCTTAATCTCAGCAGCTGCCGCAAGAAAAAGCTCAAGGAGGCCGTGGGCAATGTGACCAGTCTTTAGAGTCTGAGGTCCACCTCACGTAACCACAAAATAGGTGAGAACAGAAATAAACAAAAGCTCTGTAAGAAGATAACTAAAGGCTATAACAGACTAAAACAGAAACAAAATGTTGTTACAAGTTTTAAAAATGGTAATGCTTCAAAATAAGTGCCCAGGAAAGAGTTAACTTCTGACATGCCCCTGCTCTTTGGGAACCTGAGGTTTTAGATTTTCAATATCAGGCCTGAACAGCTGATGAGGAGCTGGTAGCCCACAATGACAACTGTGTCCCTGTGATACTGATGATATTTCATAGTTAATACGCAAGAAATATGTTTTCTTATGAGATTTTAAAGATGCCCCCCCCAAGAATGAATAACTGCATTCATTTGAGGCTGCTGAAATAACCCAGAAGCTGCTGTTGTTACAGATGGGGGGAAAGTGCTTTCATCATCAGTAGCAATTCATTCCAACTTGAGAAATAATCAGGAAATTTCAAAGAACAGCAAAATCATGTATTTGCTACTTTGACAGACAGAAGTGGTAAGTGTAAAATGTGGCATGCTGGAGAGAATGTGGCATGCTGGCCAAATGTTACATTTAAAATTTTGTGTGAAGCTGGGCATGGTGGCACATGCCTGTAATCCCAGCACTTGGGAGGCTGAGGCAGGAGGATCGCCACAAGTTGGAGGCCAGCCTGGGTCACATAGTGAGCTTAGGCCCAACCCCTGAACTGCACAGCAAGATCCTGTCTCAAAAAAAAAAAAAAAAAAATTGTGTGATTTAACTGAAATACCCTTTTATCCCAAACAGCTCTTTGTTACCTACTATTAACTGACACTTTCAAAAGTTCACCCCTATTTACAGACACAGAGCTGATTTCCAAGTGGAAAGTATTTTAGTAAGTCGTATGGTAATTAAAAATTGAGCATACCAATATTGCTATTTTAATAATATGAAAGAATTACATGTCTATCATGGGAGGTGATGTCTGCTGTATTTCTAATCCAGCTCACAAATGCTCCCCAAATACCACAAAATACTGAATTGTAGACAGTTCTTTCCCAGTAACTTCAAAGCTGTAGTGCTTCATGCAAAGCAGCTGCATGGTTCATCAGAGTTATCCCCTGTCACTGCAAAATTAATGTCAATAATATAAAATGAGTTCTTTAAGGTACACAGAATGCATTGTCTTATGCATCTCCAGGTAGCCCTAATAAATATTCTCTACTTTGTATAATAAGAATGCTGTTTGATAGGAAAATAAATGTATTAGGTACCTTTATTTGCAACTAAAATGTAACTTCCACTGTGATGACCTAAAAATCCAATTACCCTGTTAGGAAATAAATGTCTGTGATTTAAATATGAAGATCCTGAAAATAATCTAAAAGAAACAAGATCTTCTAAGAATGAAAACTATGGAAAAAAGTTTTGAAGAAGAGTCATGTTGTTTGGAAAAGAAAATATTAATTTTCCCCATTCATCGTGACATCACTGTTTTAACAATTGAGCTTAAAATGTCTACATTTAGGAGAACACTGAAGATCAGTTCTTTTTTTTTTTTTTTTTTTTTTTTGTGGGTACCGGGGGGTCGACCTCAGGACCTCGCGCGCCAGCAGGCACCCGTGCCACTGAGCGATATCACCGGCCCCTTTTTCGTATGTGGGTTCCGGGAGTCGAACTCGGGCCCTCGTGCTTGCCGGGCAGGCGCTTAAGCCACTGAGCCATCTCACCGGCCCATGAAGATCAGTTCTTGCTACCATTAAAATACTCCTAGTTTTTTTTTTTCTTACTTTTAAAAATCTGCTCTATCCACGAGTTTTTCCCATATCTCCCACAAAAGCACAACTGGTTTGACTGAGATGCTATAAACTTGCAAGAACACAGGTGAGGATCATTTGCAACCTCCTCTCACCCCTACAACGCCAGGCTGCTGTCCTCACCTGGTCCCCAAGACCAGGAGCCATGTGTACCTGACTGGTAAAAGGCTCAGACGTTCACCCCGCCACCACGCCTGCCAGGACCAGACAACCTCAGCAGACACGGGGGCACGGAATGGCCTTTCGGCCTACGGAAGACTTATTAGATGGATGTTGGGTTTCTAAATCCTAACAACCTTTAAAAGCACAGGGAGGATTTGGAAGGGATTGCCTCCTAAGAAGCTGGAGTACTGCTGATTCCTAGAGCTATTTTCCTTTTGTTAAGCTGCATCTTCTGCCTGTGCTGCCACAACCCCATGGACAATGGCAGGAGGCTGGCTTGTGCAGGGCACCAGGCAGTGACCGGGTACTCCGGACAGTTAACTCACAATTTGGATGCTGATTAAAGCATTCCTTAAAGGGGAGGAAGAAACAGGCTTTTTGTGCACATCTCCTATTTTATTTGCACGCAGCATGGGCTGTGCTGGATACAGGTACACAGTGGTGAACACAGTAAAGGTGAGCCTTGCCCTATTAAATGTGCGAGTTGCTGAAATACTGCCCTGGCTGAAGACAGGCTCCTTCCAGGCCATGGAAAACCCTGCAGTTGCCCTCCACACTGAGGTGGATGAAAGGCAAAGCTGGAGCTGGAGCTCATTCTCCCCGGAGCTGGCAGGGCCCACAACCTATTGCTACCGAAAGTTAAATTTCCTTAACGGCTCAGGTGAGCATCTCGGGCAAGGGGCATTCTGGTCTCCCCATGGTGCCTTGAATGGTTGTCAACAATGCTAAATGTGGCAGATAAAGAGGAAAAGACATAAGACCTTTTATATAAATCAGAATCAGTCTGAGCAAGAGATAAGGAGCCAGCGAAGTTTCTCTTCCTATATTCACATTTTCAGTGAAGAATTCTGAGCATGCTTAAACTCAGTTTTCGCTAGCCATTAAAATACTCCAAACACTGCACTGGTTCTGATGTTACTGTGGGACAATCTACTTTTCTAGAACACTGCTGTTAAAAGGATGTTAAAACAATAAACATTTTTCCATACATAAATAACCTGAAGTGAAATACTAAGACAGTTTTCAAAATGGTGACATAGAACATGTAAAGTAGGATAAAAAACTGCTCTTACACTGAGCAAATATTTTCCTTACGTATACATAAAGCCACCAAAGATACGCAGGAGTGAATGACAGAAAAAGAAAGTCATGAGGTCACCACCAGATTGCTGCAAGGGAATAATGAAGGAGACCGATTCGCCAATTATTGCATTTAACAAAAGAGCAATTAATATCGGCAAACACCCTATATTACATGGACAGAATGTAAAAAAAAGTTGGACAAACGAGGCCTGTTCTCAGGATGTTGGAGTGCAGAGCCTGTACCACAGCTCTGGTGTATAAATTAAGAAGTCATTTCCAGATTGCTACGTGACTAGAGCTACATCTGTGCTGAGGCGAGAATGGGGACTGTGTTTTATTCATCGTTATATCCCCAGAACATCATCTGAAACTGTTTGATGAAGGAATAATTACATGAATACCGAATATGTTTTCTTCCGCGTGGAGTCATCACAGTCCATGGGACACTAAGTGTCTCCACAGGCACAGGCAGGAAAGCACATTCCAGCCAGACCCAAAGGACGAGGTGTGGACACAGCAGGGGGACACAATGCTGGAGGGCACTGTCAAGGCCAACACAGAAGTCCCAAGAGCCACATGGAAAAGCTGCTTTACTCCACAGGCATCAAGGGATCACCCGAGTATTTTCAGAAAGGAGAGTAACAAAATCCTAGCGTGACTGTGAGAAGATTGCTTGGGCGGCTGTGTGAAAGATGGGTGTGGAGAGACACAAGGCAGGCAGGTCAGGTGGGTTTTACCGCAGTAACCCAGGTGAGAAGCACTAAGACGTGAACAAGGGTGGTGGCAACATAAAGAGCTAGCAAGGTGCAGAACAAGCTGGAAGCAGAGTCAGAGGCTGTACGGAGAATAACAGAGGCAGAGAACAGAGGGTGGAAGTCACAGACGTGGAAGTAAACTCTGAAGCATGGAAGACAACAGGGTCATCAGAAGACAGGAGACTGGGCAGGGACATGGACACCCTAGAATTTGCATAGTGATTTCTTCCTGACTCCAGTAATGAGATTAAAAAAGAATAGGAGACTACCTCGTAAGCACACCGGATCCCACTGAAACTGAAACAAGATAAGCTCTCTAATTAAAAGGTTGTCCCTTTAATGGGACCTGCCCAGAGCAGTTTAGTGCTGTCAGTCTCTGCCAGAATTCAGCAGAGAAGGCACAAGCAATGCCTTCAGTGCCTATACCAACTCACAACATACATGGATTGGTTTTTGGTACCAGAGATTGAACCCAGGGCCTTCCCACTGAGCTACATCCCCAGCCCTGACTGTCATTTTTATTTTGAGACAGTCTCGCTAAATTGCTAAGTTCCCCAGGCTGGGCTGAATTCCCTCAACATTCTGAACTCAAGTCAGTCAAAACAAAGCCAGGCCTCTGGAAATACTCCATTCTCTGTTGCCTGGCCCACTGGCCAACCCTGCTGAGAAAGTCTGTCCCACCGCTTCTCACTATCCATTCACTCCTCCCCACATCCCTATTTTCTGACTACAGGAGGATATACAAAATGTTTACATATATAAAAAGTCTGGGATCAACGTCCCTCACCCTTTGGTGATTCAGTTTCAGAGGAAGAATGCACCACCTTCTCTTATCCTATTCTAACTACCTGAGAAATGTGTACTCATCTTGCAGGATTCACCTGAAGTTTCAGTTTCTATGGGTTCTCATCTCCCTCTTGGAAAAGTAATCACTCCCACTGAGTCGCAACTTTGCTCATCCTTTTCATGCTCTTAATTTGCAGTAAGAGCCTAGACCCCCGCTACCAAAAGAACTACCAGAACTGTGAGTACCCTCTACTGTAGAAGAAAATAAATCTGAAGGCTTCGGACACCTAATCCCCACTCCCCTACCCAGTTCACAGTGATATTCTAAAATATTTAGTTACTTCAACTCTGACTGATATAGATGGATGTTATGGTTGGGATCCAAAATATACCCAAAATGCTCATTGTGTTGAAGGCCTGGCTGCAGGTGATGGGCTTTGGGGACAGAAACTGATCATGAAGAGTCTCACTTCATCAATTAGATGATCCACTAATGCTTCAGCAGCTGCACAGATTTATTAGGAAGTGGGTTAGCAGGTGTGGCCTCAGTGGATATATTCTGTCCTTGGGCCCTCATTCGTTCTCTCTCTCTCTCTGTTTCCCAGCTGACAGTGAACTGAGCAGCTTTCCTCTGCCACACCCTTCTGTATGACCTTTCTACCTTGGAGTCAGCTGACCATGGACTGAAATCTAAAACTGTAAGCCAAAATAAACCTTCCCTCCTTTAAAAGTTGGTTTTCTCAGGTATTTTTATGACAGTGATGAAAAGCTGACTAATACAGTGAAATACCACAGTGATTTCCTTCAATAAAGATATATTACATTTTAGCAATTTAAGAGGTTATTTGCTCAAATGCAGTTACCACAAAAGGGTCCAACATTACAACACTTTGTGAGGATGATGCTTTACTCTAAAATGTGAAACGCATCCTTAACTCTTAAAGTTTTCTTAGCCACTTAGAGGTACAGATGCCACCAAAGTTATCAAGCTACTTATAAATACTTAATCCACAAACTTGAGATTTTTAATGCAGAAGACTGGAAATACGAATTTTCTTGGCATTATGTATCTGAAGTTAGAATGATTCCCATTTAAGTAATTCTCAACTCATTTGACACATCTCTTATCTCTCAAAATACCGTGGCCAAATATAGAAAACAGGTTCTTTAAGCACATGAGAATCTGAGACCTGTCAATCAGTCTTAGACAAGTATTACAGGCACTGGCACTTTTGGGCCAACAATGTACCACTTAGATCGTATCAAAAGATACATGCTCTGCTTCCCAATTAATAATGCCACATCTGGAAAAGCACACTGTGTATAGTATTTGCTTCTGGCTGATAAGCAAGTGCCATTAGACCAATAGTAAAGCAGGGTTTATTGCTCAAGAATAGATAACTTAGGTTTACAGACCTGCTCAAAGATTCTTTCAATGAATAGTTACTCCAACATCACATTGGCCACTTTACAAATGAGCCCCAAATAGCTGGGCTGTTCGGAGGAATAATGCGTGTACAGTATCGGTATTAACTCTCCAAGAGGTGGTGGAGTCTGTATGTTTTCCCACAATATACACTCAACAATCCTGATGCAGGAAAGGAACATATAAAACTCTGATTATCTGGGAAACATTCCAGACATACAGAATTTTACAGATTTAGAGCTGCAGTCATGAGTCACTTTACAGTGGAGATACAATCTGAGAGACACGTTGTTAGGCAGTTTCATGACTATACCAACATGACATGTACGTACATAAACTAAGCTGGCTATGACATCACTGTAGTACATGCAGCCTATCACTGATATGTCACTATGTGGCATATGACTGTATTAGTTCAGCCATATTATGGTTTAGATCTAAGGTGTTCCCAGAAGTCTCTGTATTCAGAGGTGGGGCTTTTGGAAGGTGACTGGATCATAGGAGAACTACACTCATCAGTGCACTGATCCATTGATGCACTGATCCACTGATGAGTTCATAGGTGAGGCCTAGTTGAAAGAAGTATGTCATTGGGAGTGTTGCCTTTGAAGGCTGCATCTCCCTCTCCAGCTTTTTCCTTTCTCTGCTTCCTGGCTGCTATGAGGTAAACATCTTTCCTCCTCCGTGCTCTTCTACCATGTCATTTCTGCCTTAAAGCCAATCAGACATGGACTGAACCCACTAAAGTCATGAGCCAAAAATAAACCTCTCCTTTAAACTGAGGGTGTCTGGTATTTTCTCCCACTGATGAGAAAGTTTAATAAAACCTACTTTTATCCATTTCTCACTTTTATCCATTCTACCGAGCTTTTAGAGCTGAGGATACACAGATAAACTACACAAAAAACTGCACTCAAGAAGCTAGCATTCTATGGGGAAAATGAAAATAGGCAAAAAATGTCAAAAAATGTACCATATAATTAAGAGGACATAACACAGAGGAGATAATTAAGCCATGTAAGGGATAAAAGAGATGTGTATGAACATTAAAATGCAATTTATGAAGCTCAAAGGAACTTTAAATTTTTAGGATTATACTGGCAGAGACAAGAGAGATAAGCATTTCCTTTGGTGAAACACAAAAAGAAAGATGGGTAATCCTCCAAACAACACTTATATATCAACACAAAGGAAAGAGCAGCTTGTTTTTATTAGAGATAAATTCTAATATGCCAAAGAAACAACCAAAGGTCAGTAGTGCAGCTGAACAAAGGCTAAATTCCGAAGTCCAACAAGAGAAACTTAAGCACGATCACTCACAGACATGGAACTAGTCACAAAAACATCGGCTTGAGCTGCCGTAATGAAACACCTAGACCGGGTGGCTTAAACAACAGAGATATATTTTCTCCCTGTTCTGGAGGCTGAAGTCCCACAGCAGGGTCCCAGCACAGTCGGGTTCTGGGAGGGCTGTCATCCTGGCTCATAGACTGCAGCCTTCTGGGGAGCTCTCTGCTGCCTCTTCCTATAAAGGCCCTAACCCCTTCACGGGAACCCTACTCTCAAAGCCTTATCTAAACCCAATTACTTCCCACAGGCCCTAATACCAAATGCTACCACACTGAGGGTTAGGGCTTCACCAGATGAATTCAGAGTGGGGGACACAATTCAGTCTTTAGATTACAATGTAAAGACTTCTAATTATAAAGACAATGAGGAGCTGGGAGTGGTGCTGCATGCACTCTGGGAGGCTGAGACAGGAGGACTGCAACTTCGAGCCCACCGTAGGCAACTTAGTGACTTAGTGAAATTCTGTCTCAAAATAAAAACCAAAAAAGGGCTTGGATGCAGCTCAGTGGCTTTCAAGGCCCTGAGTTCAATCCAGAGTACCACAAAAAGAAAACAAAAGAAAAGAAAGAGATGATAGATAGGAAATGAGGAATGACTAATACACCAAAGAGCAAAGATCTGATTCCCAGAAGTCCTCCTGAAAGGTTAAGCAATGACCAAAAAAAAAAAAATCAAAATAAACAAAAGAACAACTTTGTGGTAAAGTTTCAAAGTGACATGATCAATTTCTGCTGAGTAGGTATCAAACAGCCCCAGAGAAAGGAGAGAGGGAAGAGGGGAAGGCCTTGCCCTCTAAGACCTGAAATCTCACATGAAGAGGGAAGAAACTAAGATTGGAAAGGTATATTCCCGGCTATGACCACAGTGTGGAAGGCTTAGCTACTGGGGACTTTCTCTAGGAAGAAACCATGGACACTGTTTTGGTGGAGATTCTGGTCTGTAAGAACAAGAGGGTTACCAAAGGTCAGCAACTAAGCAATAGCACGCGTCAGTTTAATCCTGAATCAAAACCAGAAATAGGAATAGGGACAGACTGCAAAATCTGGAGTTCCAGGGGACTTCTCACCTCAACTCTTCCTCAAGAGATTAATTTCAAAAATTTGATGTTTATCTTAAAATGCCCCATAAGACCTCATTTTGTTTTTTATGTTTTGTTTTTCCTTTTCTTGTTTCTTTCCTTTTGTGACCTTCTTTGTTTGTTTTTGCAGTACTAGGGATTGAACCCAAGGCCTTTGCACTGAGCTACATCCCTCAGACTGGGCTTGAAATTGTGTTCCATCTGCCTCAATCTCCCAGAGTGGTTGAATTAACAGATATGTACCATCATGCCTGGCTGTGACCATCCATTTTAAAAGTATACATCTAAGGCTGGGTGTGGTGACGCACGCCTGTAATCCCAGCACTCGGGAGGCTGAGGCAGGAGGATCCCTGCAAGTTCGAGGCCAGCCTGGGCTACAGAGTTCAAGGCCAGCCTGAACTGCATAGTGAAACCCTGTCTCAAAAAGACAAGAGGAAAAAAAAAAAAGTATCCATCTAATGCCTCCTGCCAGGGCACCTCACACAACAAAATCTCCTCATTTTCTATTTCTAGCAAAGAAAGAAAAACACACAAAGGTAAACAGCAGAAATTTGGATCAGTGGAATCCTTGCTCTTCCACGAGCATATTTAAAGGAATAAATATTTAAATCATGCTCCAAGATATTAAACACAGAGATGGCACCGTAATTTGATCATTCCTTCAAAATCCTCTTAATTAGTAAGTTTTAAATCAACAGTCTTACAGAAAATGAAGACTATTAAAGAGAAAGTAACTACTGTTATTAATGTCATCATATGAGCATAAATACCATCAGGGAATTTAAAAGGAATTTGAGATTCTCTGAGGATTTTGAAGTAACAGGTTGCAAACTGTGTATGCAATTGAGATAACCACTATGCAGAAGAACACAGCTTGACCTATATTAATATATATTATTTCTCAGCAACTTGAGCCACTGTATATGACAAACTAAGTTGATTTTAATTTTACTCCAAGAATTAAGTAAAATTAAACCTCATCAATTTAGTATGAGTTAACATAAAGCTATATCTAGGCATAATCCAAAAAAAGTGTGGTGATAGCATTTTAATTAATATATATACTGAATATTATCTTGCATACTATATACTGAAATCTGTATATATGTATATTATCACTCTAACAGCTGTCATTCTTAACAAAAGAACAGTCACGGCTGGTTGTGTACAGATAGGCTTTTCATGTAACTGCAGCAGAATACACAGCCACAGGACTAACCACAAAGACCCTGGAACAGGATGCCGACCTAGGCAACTTGGTGGTATTCACAAGTAAGTAGTAGAAAGAGATGTTTCCACAGACTGGAATGAGTTGAGCTTTGCTCAAGGGCAACCAAAAATATACAAACATGTACAGGTGTTCGTGCACGCATGTGTGTGTTACTAGGAGACAACTTACACAGAATAAAGCACACAAATCTCAAATGCGCAGTTCCATGCTTTGTATACATGCACTGGAGACACCTGGGAAACCATCAAGACCTTACTGTTAGCACCTCAGAAGATTCCCCGTGCTCCTTCCTAGGTTAAACTGTTAATTGACCTCTATTTTAATTTTGCCTTTTCTTGACCATCAGATGAAGTTATCACACAGTACACACTGGTATCTGGCTTTTCTAGCTTCATATTTAGGATGTGAAACACATCTATGTGGTTGCATGTACCAAAAATCTGTTCTTTTTTTATTGCTAAGAACACATCCTAATTTATCCATTTTAATGCTGAAGAACATTTGGGCCGTTTCTAGTTTGGAATGGTAATGATTAAGGCCCAATAACATATTCTATATGTTTTTCTGGATGTATGCATTGCATGCATTTTTCTTGAGTACGTACTTAGAAGTACAACTCATACAGCTATATGCTCCGCTGTAGTAGATTCTGCCAAACAGCATTTCTCCTGAAATTTTAATGGGAAAAGAAGTTATCTTTCTTCAACCTACAGAAAGGTTTGTTTAGGTTTTTTTTTTAATATTACAAACATGTAAGATGGACAGGCTTTGGTGCAATGATTCCACCCTCACTCAATGAATCATCTAGGAAACCTTTTTAAAATAGTGATTCCTGGATGCTCCTAACCTCTACCAAACAAAACCCTATCGATGAGGGTTAGGGAATACTGCTTCATAATTCTATTACTGGAATCAAAACTATAAATGCAATGGATGAATTTAAAGGATATTTATTAGGAAAATTTAAAATTATGCAAATAAGGTATTATTATTTTATATCACCTTTATTTAAATTACTATCACTTAGAAGTAAAAACTAAAGTCAAGGATGTTTATTCATTTTTTAAATCCTTTCTTTTCTCACTGGGCTTATAATGAAATTAAATATGGCAACCATTACATCCAAAGACATTAACGAATCCAACTCCTAACGATGTTTTCAGAATTAAAAGAATCCCTCTTTAAGAGGAATGATAAAAGCCTTACATAGCAACCCCACTGTCAGAAACAGGAAGAGGAAAAAGAAAAAATCCCATCACAGATGGAAAGCTGAGATTATGACTTCTTTCAAAAGATAATGACAATCTAAAACTTGTCACTTACCTAAAATGATAATGACCATGAAAAAGTCAAGGCCTTAGGAAAAGCTTTTCAAACAAATAAATAAAAGTAGCATCAAACCATCTCCATCCATGGCCAAAAAAGATGCCAAGTTAGGGAGAGTTTAATTTTCAGTCATACAGGCAGGACCGCAAAACAAAAAAAAAGGCTGAATAAAGGTTTGAGCAAATTTATGGATATCATAAATTACCCGAAAGAAGATGGATGTAGGGTATACCTGACATGAAACTGACAACAGAGAAGATATAACTGAAGGCACATAGACTGCGTAGACACAGGGCTATTTTTCAGCAATGGAACCAACAATGTATGCTTCAAACTGAGCAACCACTCACTGCAACTTCTATACAATACTTATCAAAAAGACCGACTTAGAAGCAGAAAGTCAGAGAATGATTAAACAGCAGAAGCAGGAAATACAAGAGGCCATATACGCAAACTCTTCTTCAACTGTGAGGAGGCTGCAAAATGCCACAAAAATAGTGCTGGGCCAGCACCAGCTAAAGACCAACTGTTTAGGTCATCAAGACATGTGCCCGGTGTCCAGAAGGTAGATGAGGGAGGCCAAAAGCGTATTCCTCTTGCCTGAAAGGCTGTTAACGTGAAATAAGAACTCATGATTTTCCTGATGTATCACTATGATCACAAACTTCCCTTTCTAGGCTGCCCCAAAGATTGTCTGGGACTCCATTCATTTTAAGCAAAACGAGGGAACCTTTCCCTTTCACACACAGTGTGCCAGCTTTAGAACTGTAGTCTCCTTTATAAACTACTTCAGTACCTTACGATGGATCTTTCAACAGTGCTTATGTTTTCTTTAAAGAAGTAATATCTAGCCACCAAAATCATCACCTTTTTTACCTAAATAGTCATATTCACACAAAAACAGAAGTTCTTCATACTTTTTTTTTTTTTTTGTATGGGTACCGAGGGTCGACCTCAGGACCTCGCGCGCCAGCAGGCGCCCGTGCCGCTGAGCGATATCACTGGCCCTTTTTTCGTATGTGGGTTCCGGGAGTCGAACTCGGGCCCTCGCGCTTGCCAGGCAGGTGCTGATGCCACTGAGCCATCTCATCGGCCCTACCTTCATACTTCTAAGATACACCTTAAACACCAAAATCAAGCTTTAAATTCAACATTTCCTTCAACCTTGATTCCAAATCCCAACTAAAAAAATGTAAACATCTGGTTCTTTGCTTTTGATCAACATAATCCTCTAAAATTTGAACCATCAAAGCATTTACACAAAATATTTTAGCTTCATATATTTAGGAGATAAACTGATTCAGCAAGGTGATCAATCAATTTCAATTACATGTGGCATCTCAACAGGATGACAAGGCACCTACTTACAACTGCCATTAGCCACCAAATGAGGGGGTTCATCCTCTAAGGGTTCCACAAACTCCCAGAGTACGTAAATTAGCACTATCATTCACTAAGAAAAGCAGCATTTATTCTTGTAGTAACAGTTCACTTGGACATGCTACACTGCTACAATTCAAAAAGAATACACATAGGATTGTTCTAAATGCTCCATTTAAAGTCAAATCGATGACTGTAATTAATTAAAGAATTGTAATTGAACAGATTTATACAAACAGATTTTTACATGGAGTTTCGATACCCAGCCAAAACATGTATAATAGATTACACTCAAAGTGTATAATATATGTGTGCATAACTATTCATATATACAGAAATATATACAGAACTCTCTACAAGTTCATCTTTAAAATTTTTAGCATATGCAATAAAATTTAGAGTTATATTGAGCATTCTGATTTAAATGATAAAAATCACCTTTATGCTACTAAAAGCAATTGCTAAAACTAGTATTCTGAAGTACAAATCTTTAGCATGAAGTTTAACATATACATTATTCTATATCATATACTTACTACATCAAACTTCTGAGTAATGTTTCCCTGGACATCAAGTAAATAAACCTTGCCGTAATGTGTGCCCAGTGCCAAAAACTGTAAGAAGAACAGAGGGGTCAGTTAATTAATGTACTATTAATACAGAATTAGCAATAAAACCATTTTCAAAATCAAGATGTTCCATGCATAAGTATCTTGGAAGATATGCATTCCTTGGAGAAGGCTTGTTTCCAGCTTCAGGGAAATGACAGAAGAGGGCCTATTTTATCGTGGTAGTGCAAGCTAGCTGTCAGAATGACTCATGAGGCCCTCATCTCCTGACAACTAATGGTGTGCACGCAGCCTGTACACAATGCCTGATGGACTGAGGCAGTAAATTAAAAGTGCAGGCGTGAAAGCACAAACAGCCCACAGTTGAACTCAAAGTCAGAAGGGAATGATTAAGAAACTCCCCCTAATTTACAGCAAATGTGTAAATCTGTGCTATCATTTAAGCGCAATGCAAAAATACACACAAACAAGCAGATATTATTTTTTGAATGGATAATCCATGCCATATTGAGGTATGAAAAACCTCTGATGTCCTTACACTAGCAGTTACTTTTAGGATGCCTCTATAAACATTCCCATATAATACTGAGTATGAATGTGTATATTCTAATGCAAAAAAATCCTTTTCTGTCACTACATAACCGTTGAGCTTCATATTCACTTGATGATATAAGACTAGTTCATAACTCCCACTGTTTCTTTACTTCTCTGAACTGACCCTAAACAAACCAGGAGAAACTTGAGGACTACCTAAAATATGAGATTTTTTTTTCTGCCTTTTTATTTCTCTAAGCATTACTCAAACAGTCCAAAATTCTCTGTATTTCATTGCATGTGAGCATGCTTCATTGCAAGCTATAATGAAATGTCCAAATTTACAGGCACTGCTAAGCGTTTCAGTCAAGCAGCACAATCTTTAAAAAATAACCTTACAGAAAGGCAAGATTTAAAAGGATTTATCAAAATGGAATTGCTTAAAATGAAATTTCAGTCCAGGCACTTAAAATATGAAGCTACATTAAAGAGGAGTCTCAAAGAGGGAAAAGAAGGGGTTCATTAGAAATGCATCCCTGCAATGTCTTTCGCTCCTGGCAAGGTTGCCTTTTTTCAGGAAGAAAAAAGTCCCCCGGGTAAAAAAATCAATACTGGTTAATAAAACATCAGGTGTGCAGACATAACTAGGTACGACGATGCTGCCGAACAGGCCTGCCTGAGCGCACCAGGTGCCATGACGATTAGTCATCCAGGGCAGACGCCGGCCTGGTGAACACAGGGTGCTGGGCACTGGGAGGGAAAGGGGACACAGAAATTCTGGGGGGAAATTAATCTGAATATTTAAACCAAGAGGAATGTTTTCTCCAAAGCAAAAGGACACGCTAATCATAAAGAGAGGACCCAAATGGTTGCAGTTTTATCTCTATAGTGACACTGACAGTATCTGAATAGAAAACCAACACATAAAACATAAAAAGCAAACCATACCCCATTCAGAGGCTCTCTGTGGTAAAAGAACAGGTCTTAAAAGCTCACTGCACCCCAAGTGTCTTATGGTATTGATTCACCTCATAAATACTGTATCTACTTTGTTAGGAAGCTAAGGGAGCTTGGATCCTTAAAATGCTTTAATACTATGTCATTCTCTGACACTGCTATAAAGGCCATTTTTGAACTTCTAATCACATTTTAGTTTATAAAACTTTGGAGTTTCTGTGCAGGGTATTATACTGAGATATTAGTTCATCCTCTTTTTTGTCCAAAATTATGAGTTTCACTCATTTAATCTTTAAGATAGAAAGAAAACAAAATCATTACTCTGATTTTACAGTTCCAACCTGAAGGTACTATTTCTTTAGAACATTTTTGGAAAAACAAAATTCAGTGATTTTTATGACGAGCTACCTTTTGTTTAGAAACATTTAATCATCTGAATGAGATAAATTATTGCCACTCCCATTTAGAAATAAAGAGCTATGTATACTCCAAAATAAAAGTTTAATAAATCAATCATATTTACTTAAGTACTAAAATCATGAATGAATCATATATTCATTTGCTAATGTTTCTCCTTAAAAACAAAACAAAACAAAACAAAACAAAACAAAAAAAACACTGAAAAGAGCAAATTGACCAGAAATGTGACACAACCTAAATACAAATCCTTCAAGTTTTACTTTCCTTCTAACCATTAAGTGCTGTGAGCTTTTGTATCTATTAAGTTTTGGATCTTCTCTTTTAACCTGAATGCACTGGAAACACAGGCTGAGCAAAGAATACATATAATTTCATTAGCCCCCCCCATGCTAAATTATAGAAATACCCCACTTTACAAACTACAGTGATATCTCAGTTGTTGAACGGCTCCAAGCTCGAACTTTTCACTATATGAACAGCAGAATTTGAGAAAAATCTGCTTGGTGCCTGACAGTCAAAATGAAAATCAAATTTGAAAAAATCTGTACAGGCCAAGAGTGAGTCACGCATCAGTCACAACACAGACACAAAAGGGTGATACTGGGGCCGGTGAGATGGCTCAGCGGCGTAAGTGCCTGCCTGGCAAGCGCGAGGGCCCAAGTTTGACTCCTGTGAACCCACATACGAAAAAACGGCCGGTGATATCGCTCAGCGGCACGGGCGCCTGCTGGCGCGCGAGGTCCTGAGGTTGACCCCGGTACCCACCAAAAAATAAATAAATAAATAAAAGGGTGATATTTCAGTCTAAGCACCACCCTCACCCAGACAACATAGAGTGCTTGGGTTAGCGCGTTAAAACATATATAATCGTGCTTTTTTTTTTGGCACATTATTTGCATAAAATATCGTAATCATGGCTCCAAAGAAAGTGTTACAAGCTATAAAGCTAAGAGGAAAACTGTGAGAACCATGATAGGGTTAAAGAAAGAAATCATTGCAAAATTTGTTAACATCCTGGAAAAATGAATTTATAAGTGTAATTTCAGGGCCTCTGAACCAATTCTTTGGTTTTCCATTACTTATTTCTTATGTGAAAAATATGTTCAGTTCTTGAACTTTTCAGTGTTCGAACACAAATTTGGAATGAATCGAGTTTTGAGAGCCAAGGTATCACTGTACACACTGGGGACCCTGTCCTGCTGAATCGGCCAAGCATACTGTTTTCTCTTTGCGCACTGGACCTTATGTGGGTGATGAGGAGGAGCCATGGTGACATCCTCTGAGCATCACCAAGGAAACAAGAAGTGGCCGTCTTGGGGCCAGGAATGCAGTCAGCTCGCTAAAACCATCTACCTTTCTCTGAGTGGTTTGTGGTATTCAAAACGCCAAAACTGAGAGGGCCTCCAATTAAACTTAGGGAAAGACTCTCAAAACAGATGAATTCTCTGTTCCCTAGAAACAGCCAATGAGTGGCAGAGTTAGGGCCAGAATTAAAAACTGAAATACAGGGCTGGGGTGTTGCTCAGTAGTACAGCACTTGCCTAGCACATGCAAGGCCCTGGGTTTGGTCCCCAGCACCACAAAAAAAACAAAATAAAAATAAAACTGAGACAGTCTTAACTGAATCAGAATCGACTTAATAGAAACGTGGACTTCACAGTTAGAGCACATGTCCTCAAAGTCAGCACTGGCTCCTGTCCCCAACCATCGGGCACTCTGGCCAAGCTGGTTTAAGGATGGTGTTTAATAAAGTGCCAAATTTCATCCTTCACTGCATTCTTTCAACTGTTCATTCAACAAACACACAAAAAAGTAACTGTAATGTGCTTAGATAATGAGTCTTAGACATTAAAGTGACTTAAAGGCTATGGTATAGTGAGTGAGATAGGTCTAAAAAGTTGTTTCATTGAGATTAAATGTAAAGAGTAGGCTTAAGATGGAAGTACCTATAAGACCCTCTGGAACACACGCAGTGTCGTCAGCACTGAAAGGTGAAGAGGAAATAGAAAACAAGCGATGGGGCAGTCTGCTGGTAAAGACCATTTCAGACAGGGTGGATCCAGCCTGCTCAATGGCTGAGCTCCAGAAAAAGCAGGACAAAGTCAAGAAATTGTAAGCAGTTTTGCACAGATGAAGTCTCTGATCTGTGCCCACGACAGAGATGATGAGGATGGAAGGCCGGCTGATAAGCAGCATTTAAGTCTTTATGGAGAGATGAAAAGGGAGGGAAGAAGAGGAAAGCCAGGGTGGGTTGGTCCAAATCACTGAGCCAGTAAAGAATTGTAAGAAGGAGGGCAACACGATCAGATCAGAATTTCTGGGAGACACTTTGGTGCAAGTGTTCTAAATCTGAAGGCAAATAGCTGGGTTTAGTGCATGTGCCCTGGATCCAGGGAGATGAACAGATGGCTGAACTAACAAGGAGAAAGGCTCAGGTGGGAGTAGGCTGAAGCAGGAGAGCTGGGGGCAGAACCCAAGCAGAAGGGACATCGTGAGTAAAGTCTGTCAACTGCTGCCGCCGCAGTTCCACAATTAAGCAAAAGTGTGAGACACGAGATTAATTATGCACTGGGAACAGGCACACAGAGGGCCTTCCATCCAACATTAAGGAGCTCAGGCTTTATTTAGTAGGTGATGACAATCATATAAGGATTTAAAAGTCTATTTTCAACAGATCGTCCTCGGAGGTAGGTGACAGATGGGTTTATAAAGGAAATCAAGAGAGGTCCAAGAGATTCCCGTTTGCCGCGTGCAGGCAGGAGCTGATGAGGGCCTGTGCTAGAAGGAGGGAAATGGCTGTGGGGAAGAGAAGCAAGAATCACCCTTAGTTTAGGTGACAAAGAAGATGGGAGAGAGAAAAGGTAGATGTAAGTTTAGAAGGAAAGGATGAGTTCATTATGGACATGCTGAGGCTCAGGTAAAAGAAAACAAAAAGTAGAGATGTTTAGGAAGCTGCTAGATGGCTATGCTGGTGATGGTACTATTTCAGTGAGGATCAGTGTGCAGGTGATCACAGAAATCAAGACATTTAAAACAAAGAAAGTGGGCCGGTGAGATGGCTCAGCAGCTTAAGCGCCTGCCCGGCAAGCGCAAGGGCCCAAGTTCGACTCCCGGAACCCACATACAAAAAAGGGGCCGGTGATATTGCTCAGTGGCACCAGCGCCTGCTGGCGTGTGAGGTCCTGAGGTCGACCCCCCGGTACCCACAAAAAAATAAATAAATAAATAAATAAAACAAAGAAAGTGGCAACTTAGCAAGGCCCAGTCTCAAAAAAAAAAAAAAAAAAAAATTTAAAAGCCTGGGGATGTAGCTCAGTGAGAAGACCCTGGGTTCAATCCCCAGCACTGCAAAAAAAAAAAAAAAAAAAAAAAAAAAGTCCATCAACTGGTGAATGGATAGACAAAATATAGTACATCCACACAATGGAATACTAATCTGCAACAAAAGGAAACGAAGTGCTGATACAGGCTATATAATGATGAACCTCAAAAACATGCTCCATGAAAGAAGCCTGACACAGAGATCAAATAATGTATGACCGCATTTATCTTAAGTATCTGAAATAGGCAAATCTGCAAAGACAGAAATTAGATTAGTGGTTGACCAGGGCCAGAACCAGCTGTGTTCCGTGACATAGCAAATATCTCAAGGAGAAAAGAGAGGATATGAGATGAAGTGAAGAACAAAAGCAGAGGAAAGGAGCCTGGAACTGCAGGAAGAAAATCACCTACGGAGGAGGGGCATGGATTCACAGGGGCAGAGAAGGGGTCTGGAAGAGGCTAATGCGGCCTCACGGTCTCAGTTTTCTTAGAAATGACATCATGCTCTAACAGCAAAGAGACAACGACTGAGAAGTGGAACTGAGGACTAAAGAAGGTAATGAAGGATAAGTAAGTACGAGCAAGCTTTAGTGACTGTCCCTGGGTGTGTGGGAATGAACCAGCATGTGCCTGCCATGGTCACTACAGCTGAGTCAGAGTGAGGGGACAAGGGGAGGACAGGTGTGCAAGCCAAAAGGATGGCTGGTGCTGCAAGGATCCCTGATCCA
The DNA here is from genome assembly GCA_028451465.1 of Erethizon dorsatum. Lineage (NCBI taxonomy): Eukaryota > Metazoa > Chordata > Mammalia > Rodentia > Erethizontidae > Erethizon > Erethizon dorsatum. Next base: position 31,108,469 of record CM051833.1, read on the forward strand.
TTCAGAGACAGAAGAGGAAGGAGAAAGAAAGAATGGGTGAAAGATCAGGATTCCATAATATCACAGAACAAAGTCTGCAAAAATGGACTTGAAGGCTTCAGGGGTAAAGGAGTCAACAGAGTGTAACGGAGGTGAAGATCCTCCAGATCCAGGCACTGACCCCGGGCAGAAGGGTAGGGAGGTGAAAGCAGGAAGATGGGAGGCCACCAGAATTAAATGAGGCTGAAGACCTACAAGGCCAGTCCACAATGAGTGACAGAAAGGGACAGAAGTTCAGGGGTGGGAGCAATGAGAAAGAGTCCAGCGTGGATCTGCAGCCAAAGAGCAGAAGCCTCACCAGAGGGGTTTCTGGTAAAGCAGAGAGAGAGCAGACATCTGATTCAAGTGTTGAGTGTGTATGGAGATGTGTCTGCAGTGGAAATCTGAAGCAAAGAGGGATTAGGTGGGAGGCCAGGGGAGGATGAGGCAGGTTGTTGGTAGCAGCATAAAGCCAGAAGGATCTGAGGTATAGAATCTGCCTTTCCTCGTGGGACTAAGACACACTCACAGATGCACAGGAGAGAGCAGTAGCTGATGCATGGCCTCCTCTACTCCAACCACGACAGAGACATTTCTGGTCCAAGAATAAGCTAAGGGTGCTATCACTACTTAACTTGGATGCAGAGGTGTGGTGCAAGCTTTGATATAGCAAGGACCCAGATGCAGAATATAGTCATTCATTCCTACTAGTAACCATGTGAAGCAATTCTGACTTCTCAGACCTCCAATGTAACCTCTTCTTTCCTTGTAACAGCACAGGGCTTCCCTCTATTTCTAACTTTAACATGTTCCTAACTTAGTCCTTAGGATTTGAGCAATTAAGTGATGGAATTCCCAAAACCCTATGAGTCTTTCATATGAATGGCTGTCTTGAGTCTACCTGACACACCTTTGGGATGCACTGTATATATGTGGGTAGGTGTGTGTACCTAGATAAAATATCTGGGGTGGCTGTTTTGTTTTTTGTTGGTGAGAAAGAACGGAGGAGTGGCAGAGAGGAAATACAATCACTGTAAAACACCGCCAAAAGCATCAGGACTCCACAAACACACACAACAGAAGCAAAGGCCTTCTGATATCCCCTCACCTTGTCATGGACCGTCATACAGCTGGCTGCATCCTTCTGAAGAATTTCAGTCACCCCATTAGAAAGTCTTTCATATTTCAGCTTGGGCTCCTCTTCACTCTCTTCTTCCTGCAATGAAAAGCACAGAAGAAGGGCAGCCATCGCAGATTTGTTTTGAAAGACTCAAAACAGATTCATTAAGGAGGAACAAGAAATGGTCCCTTACTGACTGTCAGTAACCACAGCCACAGTTAACAGTTAAAATCATCCTGTTTCCTTGAGCCAACTAGGTGCATCAACTTCACTGGCAGAATAAACTCAAAAGCTGAAGACAGGAGTACACAGACTTACTGCTATACTGTCACTTTTTATGTTTGATCTTACTGTGTGGTATAGCATCATAAAATATTCTTCAGGCTTATAGTGAAGGAATAAAGCTAGCAATCAATATTAACTATAATGGCCACCATTAATAATGAAGGATAGTTGTTAAAATTACTGTGAGATTCAGAAAAATTTTATTATATAATATGTAAGGAAATACCAAAATCCAAGTTCATGAAGATAATCTACTCATTGATATTTCCTTCAAAAATAATTTTTCAAACTCCAGCTAATATTAAAGTAACTTGAAATACATCAATGTTTCCACCCAAAATAACTGGGAAGGTTTGATGAAATAGACATCATCTGCTCCTAGCATCAAAGGGCTACTGAGACCATTTCAAGTAGGAGGGTCAAGATTCCAGGGTGGTGGAGAAACCAAAGCGAGGCGACCTGGCACGCTACAGACTCATTCTTTCTGGAAGCATTTGCCACATCTGGCTGGAGGACAAGCGGCACAAAACCCAAGCTCTGCTGGGAAAATGGCAACTTTTTTTTTTTTTTTTTTGTGGGTACCGGGGGTCGATCTCAGGACCTCGCGCGCCAGCAGGCACCCGTGCCGCTGAGCGATATCACCAGCCCTTTTTTCGTATGTGGGTTCCGGGAGTCGAACTCGGGCCCTCGCGCTTGCCAGGCAGGTGCTTATGCCGCTGAGCCATCTCACCGGCCCCAAAACGGCAACTCTTGAAGGCAGGAAAGCAACCCTTTTGGTGCCTGAGGGGACAGAGTGACAAATATGAAGACTTGAGGGGCCAAGAGCCCAGTGGAAGAGAGGGGCAGAGAAGGGAGCTTGTTACCCCACCATTATTTCTTGTAAGACCATTGTTAATTTCTAAAGCTGTATAGGGTGTCAGGCTAAAAAGGTAAACAAGCCTCAAAAATGCACACTAATTGCCTTGATAAACTGAGAAGGTAAGAACTACAGTTCTAGAGCCACCAGGGAGCTAGGTTCTGGTGACCACCATAGGCTCACAGTTGGAAATCCTGGCCCCCAGGAGACACAAAAACTTACCAAATATCAATTGGACTTTGACTCAGTTTAAGCTCTGATTGGAGTAATGTACAAAACCCCCAACTTATCTCTCTAGTAAAGGAAAGAGAGACTCCACTTTGAAAAGAAAACTACTGGGGCCTTTACAATTTTTCACTTACAAATACTGAGGGTTCAATGAATTACCAGGTATGCCACAAAACAGGACCAAATAATCAGAAATCAAAAAGAGACCATAAAAATAAACCTACAGGTGATGTAGATATTAAAACTAGCAGAAAAAGGCTTTAACTCTGACTGTATTTTCAAAATAAACAAGAACAAAACCCAAAAGAAATGGTAGAGAAAACTGATGGTAAGATGAAAATTTTCAACAAACAACTGTAATCTATACAAGAGAATCAAGTGAATAATTTAAGACTGAAAAATGTAACTGAAATTAAGAATTCAATAGGAGGGAAGTATTCGCTTTCTGCAGCCCCCTACTCTTCCAGAGTTGTCTTCTCTTTTTTCCACTCTTTTCCAAATAAACAGTCTCCCTTTACAAAAAAAATTCAATAGATGGTTTAGCCGAAATTTAGCAAAGCAAAAGATTAGTGAGATGGGAAATATGTAAGAAAATGTATTTTATATATGTACATGTGTATGTGTATATGAGTATGGTGTGTGTGTGTGTATATATCCAAGGAGAAGGCCAGAGACAACAAATGGTCAGAAAATACAGAAAAGAATGTCTGAGACCTTCTTTCACTGTGGGACACAGTGAAAAGGGCTAACATACTTTAAAAATATCTACTGTCTAGTCAGGCAAGGTGGTGCATATATATAATACCAGCTACTTGGGAGGCTGAGACAGGAGGGTCATGAATTCAAACCCAGACTGAACAACTTAGTGAGATGCTGCTTTAAAATTAAAAAAATAAAAAGGTCCGGAGATACCGCTCAATGGCAGAATGCTTGCCCAGCATGTACAAGGCCCTGAGTTCAATCCCCAGCACCATGAAAACAAAACATAACAAAAAACATATATTGTATAAAAGATCACATAATGAATTCAACTGGTCTAACAGATTATATAATCAAGAGTTTTAAAAAACATTTACTTGCTAACCTACTTTAGAGTCCCAGGCAAGTAACAAAAAATAGGAAGGCCCAGGAGCAACAATTAATGAGGTAATAACTAAGAATGTTCTGAAACTGTAAGACACCTAACCATAAATTCAAAGCAGTTTTGCAACTCCAAACAGGATAAATATGAAAGAAATCACACCTGAGATGCCTCACAATAAAAAGAAGAGTAAGGGAAGAAAAATGAGTTGTAGAGTAGCAAGTGATCTGTCCACTGGACAGCGTAAGACTGACAGGACACCTGGGCACCGACCGCCGATGCCAGTGCTCACAGACGGCACCTTTGGGGTAAAGAACGGCATCTTCGCATGAAAAGGACCTAAGGAAAGAAGGGGATCTGTCAAGCATCATACTAGAAATGTAAAATAAGACATTTTGTCCTTACTTTTAAAAATAACCAGGGGGCCGGTGAGATGGCTCAGCGGCATAAGCGCCTGCCTGGCAAGCGCGAGGTCCTGAGTTCGACTCCCGGAACCCACATACAAAAAAAGGGCCAGTGATATCGCTCAGCGGCACGGGCACCTGCTGGTGCGCGAGGTCCTGAGGTCGATGCCCGGTACCCACAAAAAAAAAAAAAAGAAAAAGAAAAAGAACCGGGGCCGGTGAGATAGCTCAGCGGCGTAAGCGCCTGCCTGGCAAGCACGAGGTCCTGAGTTCGACTCCTGGAACCCACATACAAAAAAAGGGCCGGTGATATCGCTCAGCGGCACGGGCACCTGCTGGCACGCGAGGTCCTGAGGTCGACCCCCGGTACCCACAAAAATAATAAAAATAAAAATAAAAAATAAAAATAACCTATGGAAACTGTTACGGTTTATACCTGGATGTCCTCCAAAGCCTCATGCGCTCATATGCAGGGCTTTGGAAGACTGGATTACAGGTGCTCTAGAGCTGTCTTGCTGTTAGGAGGTGGGGCATAGTTGGAAAAGGCAGATCTGGAAGGGTTTATCTCCCTCTAAAGTCCCTCCATTCACTCTCTGCTTCCTGTCTGCCAAAAGGTGAGCAACTCTCCTCTCCTCTGCTATACCCCTGGTGCCATGCTGTCCTGCCTTGGAGCCAGACAATGGACTGAAACATGAGCCAAAAGAAACCTCTCCTTCTTTAATTTGCAGGTGTCAGGTATTGTGTCTCACTGACGAAAAAGTAATACAGAGTTAAGTAATATTATCCCATTATATAGATTTCCAGTAAAAACTGATTATCACAATTTTAAGTAATTTCCTCAAGACACACAGTGGGTAGAGATGAATGAAAAATTAAGTTCACTTATGAATGCTCTACGTCCAAATAACACCATCCTAGCTCCCATAAAAATGAAATCTACAGGGCCGGTGAGATGGCTCAGCGGCGTAAGCGCCTGCCTTGCAAGCGCGAGGGCCCGAGTTCGACTCCCGGAACCCACATACGGAAAAGGGGCCGGTGATATCGCTCAGTGGCACGGGTGCCTGTTGGCGCACGAGGTCCTGAGGTCGTCCCCCTGGTACCCACAAAAAAAAAAAAAAAAAAAAAAAAAAAAAATGAAATCTACAAAACACAACAGAAGCCTCTGTGACTGCTATGCCTACAAATAATTACAAATTATGCAATCAATGGGAAATGTTTGAAATGTGCTTATTTAGCAGGTGCATTACCAGTCTGTTACTTCATAACAAACTATGCCAAAACTTACTGATTAAAAGCAATAATAAATATATATTATTTTACAGGTTCTGTGGGTAAGCACTTCAGCTAGGTGGCTCTCTCGAGCTCTCTTGCAGGGTTGCAGGCAAGATGTCAGTTGACATTGCAACCATCCATTAGAAGCCATGACTGAAGTCAGAGTGTCTGTTTCCAAGATGGCGCGCTCAAATGGCTGGCAAGATGGTCCATGTAGAAGGCTTCAGTTCTTCCTCATGGGCCCTTCTACAGGGCTGCCTGAGTGTCCTCAGCACATGACAGGTGGCTTTCCTCAGAGTGAGTGGGTCAAGAAAGAACCAAATAAAGCCTTGTGTTTTATATGACCTAGCCTCAGAAGTTACACACTATCATTTCTACAATGCTCTATTGATCATACAGGTCCCCATGATTCAGTGTAGGAGCAAAGGACACAACGACATGAATAACAGGAGGCTAAGATCACTGGGGACTATCATGCAGGTAACCTGCAAGGAAGCAATAAAACTTAAATAATTATCAACTTTAGTTTTAAAAGAGTCATTGTTCCATGTCTACTGATTTGAGCTCTTAAATTTAATTCAAGTACACATAAGCTATTGTTTACTTAGGAACAGAGTATTATAATCAAAGATGGTATACTTACTATTAATTTTCGAAGAACAACTTTAAGACTAGCAACAAAAATATATGAAGCACAGCTATCCAAAGGTCCTTCGCATTTCTATAAAGAGATTCCTTATGCTAATCAACCAAATTTAAGGAGCTGGTGTGCCCCAAACTGACTTGTTTTTAATATAAAATATGAAACAGTTAATTAACTGAGTCTAAAGAAACCTAAAAGAGGAAAATTACAAAATGCAGCAAATAAACACTTCTATTTGTGTATCTACAAGGAAGAAATAGAAATCATCACGAAGTTCACATTAAATGTGGCACGGACGATGTGTGCATTCTGGAGTAAACGTGTTAAATACAAATTGAATCCTGAATGTTGGTCTTTATAACAAGATGCCACATGTTGCTCAAGTCTGGACATCAAATGTGCATCCAATGTGAAAAGTTAATTGTAGCCTCTTGACTATTTTGCATAAAAGCACTCATCCACGGACCATTAGATAAAGTTACTGTAAATAAGATTTGCCTGTCTTATTTATAAGTGAAAAACTAAATAATTTCTCTCACATAAATATACAAAAATAAATACTTTCACAACACAGTTCACTGAAGCATTTGTGCAATGTATCAAAAACCATAAATAAATTGAAAACTCCAATATTAGGCACTTGATGTACCATTTCACGCTTTCCTGACAGGTATCTTTTATGTTAAATTAAATGCTAAATGCGGGCTAGAGATGAATTTTTAAGTTTTTTTCTCAGTAAACAAAGAAAATAGAAAGTGATTCAAAAATATAATTCAGTGAGGTTATTCTGCTGCTGCAGGCTCTATATCTCATTTTAAATAAAAAAAATTTAAAAATCAAGTAGATTTAATATAGTTTCACTTTAATTTTTTTAAAACTGAAAAAAACCACCTTCATTCCATTTGAACTTCCATGGTAAACAACCCAGTCTTAATAAAAAGGAAATCAATAATCTTTGTTAAATTTTAATAATCTCACAAACCTACAAATAAAACCATCAACAGTGTGAGTTGAGATGACAGTTAACTGTGTTACTATGACAACCTGGTGGAACAGAACAAGTCCTGACTTGCAGCTAAGCCAAGATACGAACAGAGTGACATTTACCCATACAAGAAAAATTCGCAGCTTTCCTTGAAAAAGAATCAATTCCTCAACTAACATGGATTTTTACTAAGTGTATGGCACTTTTAATTAAAGACAAATCCCTTAAACTGTCCTATAAAATTTCCGAACACTATCCGAAAATAAATGTCATACTCTGGTCACTCTTACGAGTTTTGCACTTAAAAGAGGAAAAAATTACTTTGGGGGATAACAAATTAAAGCAATTAAGTATTTCTGAAAACTGTTCAGTAATTTGTTACTGTTGTAGTTTTTTCCCATAGGGTAAGTTTCTATGGAGGACATCTTGTTAACTAACTTGGACTTGTGCACCAACGAGAATATCGCATTTGCTTTCTACCTAACCATTTAAAATGTGTGTATAAAAAATTTCTTTGTATAGTGTTTACAACCAATGTATTCTATATTTTTCATCCTGTCTTAATTTCATCAATGTCTTTTTCATGTATTAGTACCTTATACAGGATACATCCCTGCAACAGTCCAAATAAAGACTTGAATTTTACTTGTAAAAGATGTGTTACATTTTCTGTTACTATTTATATAGAAATATAAATTTTATTTCTGGATATCACTTCTTTATAAAAATTCAGTCTTGTTTTGATAAAATAACTCTAGATATATTAAAATAAATAGGTGAGCTATCATCATATAAAGTCCACATAAAGGAACTGGAAACATCTCTAGTCGAACACTAGAGAATCCATACTCTCGCCCTATGGAGAAGGCTTTACTCAGCTAGCTTCCTTCTAAAAGACCTCGACTGAACCACCAGGAAATTTAATCACATGAATGGTTTACTTGGTTTCATGTCATCAACTACATCTGACTAGGGGCAAATCCTTTCAATAAATATCCAATGTTTTCAAAAGCTAGATACAATAGGGAAACACTAACATCCTCAAAAGAAATTCTCATTGTTTAAATAAAAAAAGCATTCATGCAGTTTCAACTTCCACAGTAAAAACAAAACAAATAAAAAAAAACACCACCAAGTGTTAATAAAAACCAAATCAATAATCAACTATGGGTTTGAAGATATAAAACAAAAGCTTTCTTCCTCCAGGATATTCTCTCTAGAACTCTAACTACCTTAAGGAGAAATGAAATACTCAAAAGTAGTAGTCAACCTTGTTTAATATATAAAAATAACTATCAAAATCCAATATCAGAACATTTGAATTTTAGAAAATTTGCATTTTAATATACTTTCTCTTTATAAACAACTCGCTTTATAGAAGCCCATGATATACTAAAATACTTCTTTTCACTTACCTTTTCTTTTTCAATTACTATTCATTAAAGACAGAGGAAGGACAGAAAATTTTTAAAAGTTGGTACTATATATTATTTCTGAAATTAATACTATAAGTCAATCAAAACACATAAGTTGAGTCTCAAAAACACAATATTTTTAAAACAAATCTAATCACTACCATAGAGAATTATCAACAAAGACAACATAAATCAATGAGAGCTACATATTACTAGATATACACATTTATTTAAAACTATGATGTTACCACTAAATATACATGCATAATATAGGGCAGCTCCAAATATATCACATTGATTTTTAACTTTCCAGAATGGATAGAAGACATCCATGATGAGGGGAAAAAAAGATTTAAAAAGACCCTGAAAGTGAGCTCAAAATGAATCAAGGACTAATGACGTCAATTAGCTTTGTACTGTGCAAATCACCCCTCCACCCCAACACACATTAAAAAATGAATGTTACTTCCTTAAAAAGATAGTTGTAACAATTAATTACTGTATGCTACAGTTCTACCACAGAAAGATTTTATTTATACAAAAAGATGAGCATCTGGGAGGAAAGATGGCTTTATAGATCCTTCTAAAGTGTCAAAATAGATCAAGAAAACTACATAAACAAGCTGAAAGAGTAACTTCTGGCTTCCATCAATAACACAAGCATTATAGCTGCCTCAATGACCAAACTTTTTAAGAAAGTGACATGGAGATAATGGAATTCGTCTACAATAAAACAACTCTGGTCAAAGCTCCCAGGATGCCTTTCCATCAGACTGCAGACAGATAGCAATTACATTCTTGCATGAATGTAAATAATGTCATTAAATTTTCAACTTTCAAGCAATATTACTATTATGGAAAAATACATTTAAAAAAGAGCTGAAATTAGCTGATTCATGTAGATGGCATGGGTCTACTTTTTAAAAATAAATAGAAAATTTACCATGAATCTACTCATATCTACATATTATTTTTAAAAGCATAAAATACATAGAGCTAAGTAAATAGTTCTCAATCAGAGGTGATTTTGTTCCCTAGGAACACCAATTGGCACTGTCTAGTCATTTTATTGTCACAGCTCTGTGGGGAGTCAAGGGAGGGGCTACTGGCATCCAGCATACAGAGGTCAGGGAGGATGCTGAACCGCCTGCAATGCCCAAGACAGCGCCCGGAACAAAAATTACCCAGCCCAAAATACAAAGCTACAAACCCTGGGTTAAATAAATTTCACAACATAAAATATTTCACAGACATTAAAGCCTATTTTCAAGGATGATTTAATGACAAAAGGAAATATTTTCATAATATCTTCTTGGATGAAAAAGGTCATAAAACCTGCTTTGCATAATCCACAGTTTACTTAAGAAATGTATGTGCAGACATGGGCGAAAATTAGAAGGAGACATCAAAAGGTAACTTCCCTAACCACAGGCTCTTCATCTGTACAATGCGGATAATAATAGGGTCCACATCAAACGGTTGCTGTGATGATTATAAAGAAGATAGCAAATAAAAAACTATCGTTAGCTACTGTCACTAAAACTGCATTATACTTATTTTAAAAACGAATGCCATTTTAAAGGTGTTGTTCAACATCCTCTTCAAAATTTTATATCTACTGAACTAGGATTCTTATCTCTCAGAGCTGTTTTCCTTACCATATCAGTTCGACCAGAAAAGTGAGAAAAAGTTGAGCCTGTAATAATTGAAGAGCTCTACTTAAGATTCACGAGATACGCAGTCTTCATAAACCCTAGCCTCCCCTTTGCCCTGTAGTATCAGAATTTCATGTTCAATTCAAGGAGGAAAAAAATAAGGTGAAGGGTCCCATGCCCTAAGCCATGTACCATAAACAGGATCAACTCTCATCATTTACTTTATATTGGGAAAGCGATAAGAATATATAGAGGAGGGGGGGAGAAACGGGCAAAGCAAATAAGCTTTTCATTTCCTCCCAGCCATATGGAATAACCTCACCAATCTTCAAGATATGCCATTCAGGTGGACAATTTCCGCCACTAAAGCCAACATAACCCTCTTTTCCTTTCTTCTCAATATCCCTTGGTGATCACAAGATCCTTAGAAGCAGGGTTTATGTCTTTTCATTGTTCTGAACTTCACCTAACAAAACTGTGGGTACCTATCAAAGACCAGTGAAAACACACATCTGTAGTAACAGCCAACTGAGTTTGGAAAGCAGCTTTTCTAAGACATTCTCATTTAGACTTCCACCCTCCAAGTCAGAGAATATCAACCAAAGGAACTGCCCAGACCATCTAAACTAGGTGTTAGTTCACAGCCAGGGAGGTGAGGGGACCAAACAGAAGGAAAGGAACAGCTATTCTGAAATAGTATAAATTGGAATTATAGATGAATTTACAGAAATGAAACTCTATCATCTTCCAGCAGTAGTAGCAAATAAAGGTCCTGCAAATTCCATTTTCAGATTTAAATCTCTCCCAAGCATTTATATTGCACAGTCCAAAGTCCAAGTCTTTCTATTGCAAAGAAGCACCTTGTTAGCCAGCCGCACCAAAGCCTCTTACAACTTCTCAGTAACTTCTATGAAGAAAAAGATAAACACTCACAATAGCAATAAAAATTAAAGCAATTACCAAACGAGGAGAAAGTGATACATTTGTTGAATATGAATCCACAGCCCTCATTTGTTAAGAAAACATAAACCACCTGAACAAAACACAGAGCTCACTCTCTAGCTCTCCCGCCAACCCTCTTGGGCCTGTTCAACTCTACCCAGCAGACACCCTCCCAACCTTAGTCACTGTTTCTTAGAAGGAGGCAACTACGCCTACAGCCTCTGCCTCCTATCTCCACGCCCTCCCGCTTTCGGCCCAGGCCGCCATTTTTCTACATCTTTCCCCAGTAGGTAGATTGTGGCCTGGGAATCTCAGATCAAGCAATCCAGGACCAAAAGAACCCTGATGCTAGGCAGGCAGCACTGCAGAGAGCCACAGGAAAATCCAAAAATGAATTAATAAACCAGAAAACTGAATTATTAATAAGTCCAAACATTAGTATTTACTGTAGTTTGGATACTGACACTACAGGCCCACATGTTGAAGGCTTGTTCGGCCTGCGGTGGTAATGAGACAGCAGAGGGGTGGAGCCACGTGGGAGGAAGTAAGGTCATCGGGGGTGTGGCCCTGAAGGGGATATTGGGACCCTGCCCTTTCCTGTCTCTCTCTTTTGCTTCCTGGCTTCCAGGAGGTGAACAGTTCTCTTCCACCACATGCTCCTAGCATGATGTTCTGTGCTGCCACAGGCCCAAAGCAATGAGGCCACAGACTTACACCTTGAAACCTTGAGCCAAAATACAGCTTTCCTCCTTTAAGTCGATTGTCTCAGGTATGTTGTCTAAGTAATGGAAAGCTGACTAAGAGCACTTTTTAAAAACAGATTAAGATAAACACACAGTAAACTGAGAAAATGAGAATTATCCAGGTACTATCTATCTCCTGCAACAAGGTACGTGGTCCAGAGCGTGTGGCTATAAGTTCTATTAAAAACTTTAAAAGAACAGGAAATCCCTAAGTTATTTAATCTGCCCCACAACAGGGAAATTTAAAAACTCTTCTCAATTCATTTTTAAAAGGTGGAAGAACCCTGACAGCACAACTCCCAGAGCACATCAAAAGATAAGTCATCACAACTTAAGAAGTTAAATGTAAAAACTCTACATAGCAGATCATAAATCAAGTCCAACCTAGGAAACTTAAGATCAAATATTGCAGGAATGCAAAGACTGGGCATTAAGAAATCTGACTTCATCATTTTATAGGTCGAAGAAGAAAAACCTTAGGGCTATCTTGACAGACACTCAGCAATTATAAAGCTGAACACTCATTTCTGATTTTAGAAGACCTTTCAGCAAATAAAGAGAGGTTTCCTTACCAAAGAACCTACAATTAAACAGTCAAGAATGACGATTTAAAATAAAAAGCCAATATGATACTTATTGAACAGAAGTGCTCTCATCATCAACAGAAAACAACCCACAGGTACCAGCTATCACTTGTGTTTCTTTCAAAACCAATTTAGAAGTTTTAGCCAGGGTAAAAAGACAAGAAAATGGGAAAGGTAGTAGATTGTTGTTGGTATGGTCTTACTTGACGACTATATGAGTAAGGAAAGAATCAAACACAGTTCTGTCAAGACAGACAGCTCCCCGAAATCACCCCTGAAGACAAGATAAAAATGATAGGAAAGAGGGATTCCAGACACCAACACCCCAAGTAGGAAACTATGGAGGCAACTGAAACCACCTGGCAGGGACACCAAGGATGCCGCCTCCTGGGCAGCCATGGGGCCAGGCTACAGAAAACTGTCTGGATGCCTGATCGACCTCTTCCTGTCCCTCCCATGTTTCCCTACCTTTTTCATTGGGCAAAGGGGCAGCAGCACCGAGCCCTCATGTGGTAAGAAGCAAACAGCTGTATTTGCTCCACCAGCTTCTACCCTCCTCCTACCAGGGGAGATGACCTCCCAGGGCTGGTGGCTTGTGGATTCACCCTAAAGGACACTTTACAGGGGCTCAGAAGACTCACTGCTCAAATCCCCATACTGCAGTATATTTTTCAAGGAAATAGTCAAATAATTAGGAAAAAAAATCCAGGAGAGGCTGTACAAGATAGGAGAATGAGGATGACTAAATATCTTGACAAACTAGGCATGGTGGTACATACCTGTAAACATGGCCCTCTGGGAGGCTAAGGCAAAAGGATCACAAGTTCAAGACCAGCTTGGGCAACTTAGTGAGACCCTGTCTCAAAATAAAAAATAAAACAGGGCTGGGCATATAACTCAATGAAAAAAGTCTTGATAAAGCTCACTAATGTCATTTTTTAAGAAAGGAAGGAAGAAGTGAAAGAGGGTAAAAAAGCAAAGGTGAGGGAGAAAGGAAGAATTATTCAAAATCCTACTGAAATCCATAACCAAGTAGCCAGTAAATTAAAATAACATTTTCATATGTGAGCTGTCCACAGCCCACACACACGGGACAATCACTAAAACCTGAGTTACCTCACTTTCTATGAAAAGGGATGACAGTGGGTACTTCAGGGAATTTCTATAAGAATTAAATGTATGCAGAGCACAAAGCATGATACCTGGCAATATTTAGTGAATGTCAGTTACAGAAAATATTACATGATGTGTGACACAGCCCCGAGTTTAAACCACAGAACTCATATCTTCCCTTCCAAGTTAACTTCCCATCACACTGCCGAAACATAAAATTGAACAAATAGTAACATTTCTAATCTAATTACCTCTTTGTCCTATACTATAGTACCTATAAAAAATGAACACATATTATCTTTGATTTATCGCATCACTAAAAAGAACGTTTTCAGCTGAAGGGTAGCTCTGTGGTACAGAGCTTGCCTACTATGCACCAGCCTCTGGGTTCCATCCCCAGCACCCCTAAAAAAAAAAAAGTTTTCAAACTTATCCAAGTGTGATTCTTGTTATCAGGAAAAGGATTAAAAATATTACAGTCTCCTACTTGTTAAGCGCAGAGCCTCTCCTGGACTCCTGTAAAGACTAAAAGTAGCCCACTGCAGGCCAAATACCATACCTCAAAACTGCCCAATCCTTGGTGATGGAAATGAAAACAACAGACCCCTTAAGCTTTATCAGAGGCTCCCCCATGCCCATCTCTCTCTGATACAATTCTGAAAGATTTATGTAATCTACCAAGGTCTTCAAAGAAAACAGTCATATTCTAAGATAAAGAAATGTGATGACACTGATGCCTGGGTATCTCTGTGTTTAAAAACAGCCACACTAAGAATCAAATAGTTGTGGGTGAAAAGAACCCTCTGTGCTAGTTAGATTCTCAGTGGCATTTCTGGAGCCTTAAAGTCTCGAACTGGACCTTAATTTCAAGTGAAACTGTCATTTAAACTACATTCAGGAACAATCATCAGAAAAGATATACAGATCTGTATAACTACAGCTCCCCCAGGACTACCAGTTTCATTACAACTACTTTCCGTGTGCTTTCCCTGGCACATGTATCTGACTCCCTAGAACTCCAAGAAATAAAGCCAATGAAAGCACTAAGGGGACAAGGTCATCTGATCAAACTATTTCCTGTATTCATTTCCTCACACTGATTACAAACTCGGCAGCTTGAAACAATGCAAATCTGTTACCTTACACCTCTGTACGTAGGAAATCTGATGTACACTGCCCTGGGCTGGACTTGGGATGTCAGCCATAAGGCATTCTCCAGAGGCATTAGAAGAACCCTTTTCCAGCCTCCGGAAGTCACCTGCATTCATTAGCCATGGATACTCCCTCCACCCTCAAAGCCAGCAAGAACAGGCTGGGTGCTTTCCACAGCACATCACTAACCTTGTCTCCGGCCTCCCTCTCCCACCCACGGAAATTCTTATGATTTCACTGGTCCTGCCCAGACAATCCAGGATAACCTCTCTTTTAAAGCCAGCTGATGATCCGCAACCTTAACTCCTCCTTGTCCCATAACACATCTAAGGGAAAGAGGACGAAGACATCTTTGGGGGACCATTATTCTGCCTGAGGCTCAGAGGGGATAAAGATGGTGGGCTACAGAGGTGGATGCCAAATACAAAGGCAAAAAGACAGTTCTCATTTGCTGGTTCCTAACTTAAGTATGATCCCTTTCAGGACATAGCATGGACCGGAACAATTCTCAGTGAACCAGGAGGCCAGGGCCATCCTTGCATCTGTGTGACAAAGGATCCTCTCAAGGTCCTAGTTTCACCATCTCCAACATAAGAACACAACATCACCATCAGAGAAGTCTTTCCCAACTACTCAGGACCAAACAGCAACTCCTCAGCCCACTCCATATTCCCATTACTCAATGTCACTTTTTGATCTGCAACATTTATCACTACTTGATATATATATTTAAGTGTTTTTGTTTCTTGTCTACCTTCCTCATCAAATACTGCTGTATTCTAGCATCCTAGTATTCAATAAATAGTTGTTGAATGAATAAAATGATCAGTCAGTCTTGGACTGCCTAAAATAGTTTTTCTCCCCAGCAGTGAAAATATAAATTCTGTTCAAAGATATATCATCCCAAGGAGGAAACAGGTTCATCTTTTCAATCTCTAACATATGGCAGAAATACAGATTCAAAAATCTTACATCCACGAAGTTTCCAAGTGGATAATTTTTACACTATATGCTTTAAAGGTAATGTTTATCCATGTCTGGGTGATGCCATAATCAGCAAAACCTGTTAATATTAATAGCTCATTAAATAAAAGAGCAGGTTTTTAATCCAAGGGCTGTGTGGAAGGATGTAACATCATAACCTCAAGCTCCAGTTTTCTCAGCAATCAATCTCTTAACAGGGTACATTACCATTTTAGTTACTTGTTGCTACAAATTTATTAAAATTGATACATGTAAAGAATCAATTTAAGTTTCAATAAATGATTCATAATGCTCTACCTACCAGGTGTGAGAAATAAATTATTTTCGTGTGATGCACCTTCTGATTAAAAAAGCTATCTCCTGATTTCTCCCAACAACTGGCTTCCATTTTAACAAAACTGACAAAGAACTCTCCTTGTGGTTATTTTAAAATGAATCTATCACTTGACATAAATAACACATGGGTTTACTTTAAATAGCTTCAGTGGTCAGTCCATTTGGTTTGATTAAAATTTATATATAAAATATACTTGTGGCGCTCAAACTGTGATATTTGGAAGAACTAAAGGAGATCTGAACGGACATCTGCTTAGGAGGTATGTTTATTAATAACAGTAACAAAATTATTGGGGCATTATTGTGGATAACCCTAACCCATTCCATACTTTTCTTTATTTTAATTAATTAATTAATTAATTTATTTATTTATTTATTTTTTGAGACCAGGTCCCACTATGTAGTCCAGGCTAGTCTCGAACTCAGTGATCCTCCCGCCTCAGCCTCCCGAGGGCTGGGGTTACAGGCATGCACCACCATGCCCAGCTCATACTTTCTAATCAAAGTATGTACTTTAGCATAATGGTAGCCAACTCTGCATCTCAGTATATGCACCCAAGGGCTACAGGAAGCAATCTTTGTATTCACCCACTTGGTATGACAAATGGCAAGGTATGTACAAGTATGCAAAAAAGTCAAATCGAGATTTTTACACACGTGATGCTCCATGTAACATTTCTGTGTATGTATCCCTGAGCATCATGGGGGGTAAAATACACCCATGCCATTCTTCTGTTCTGCAAACATCTAATTTTCCATAATGGAATCTGGTTGTGGCTCATAGTAGCTGTGCCTGGGGAAAACAGGAACCTATCTGTGCATTCACCCACTTCGCAGACGAACAGCAAGGTGTGTACGGAGCTCCAAAACAGCAGCAGGTAAGTTTTACCCATGAAACGTTCATTGTTGAATTTCCTGCATTTAGGATTTGTTTTGTAAAAAAGTTTTGATTTTTCTTGTAGAAGTCGCCCAATTCAGTACAATGGCACATGAAAAACCTGTTTGCTGTAGCTTTAGTAGTGCATGCCAAAAAAGCCTACAAAATATGGTATAAAAATATATGTCCTGCTAGATGCAAAAACATATACTTCCAATTTAAAAATTTATCCTGGAACTCAGCCACCAGGTCTTTATTCGTATAGTAACGAACCAAATAGTGAACAGACTTGTTGCTCCCATCTCCCAAACTGTGACATTTGACAATTGGTTACCAGTTTGTAATTGATGTTACATTTGCTAACAGAGAACAAGTCAATCAGCATAGGAACTGTACACAAGAACAAAGCAGAAATTCCCAATGAAGTGCTGCAATTTCAAAACACAGAATTGTATAGCACAATCTTTGGATTTCAGAAAGATCTAACATTGGCCTCATATATGGCAAAGAAAAACAAATGGATACTGCTGATGTCAACATTGTACCATGATGGAAAAACTGACTGAGAAACCTCGACAAAACTGAAGCCTGAGATGGTAACTTTTTACAACAAAACAAAAGGTGGAGTAGATGTTGTTGATGAGTTATGCAGCTACTATGATGTCACTTTAAACACAAAGCATTGGCAAATGGTTGTGTTTTACTCCACCCTAAACATGTGTAGCATGAATAGTTTGATAGTTTACAAAGAAAATAACAAGTGCAAATTATCATGGAGAAATTTTCTTAGAGGACTGGGACTGGAACTCATAAGAGATCATTTACAGCAGAGGAAAAACAAAATGTTTCTGCCTAGGGAACTACACAAAAAAATTGTGGAGCACACTGGTAAGCTGACAGGTGAAAGGGCAGGTGCAACGTCACAAAGACCTACTATGACAACAGGAAAACCAAAAAGATGTCAGCTGTGCCCTACAAAAAAGGACAGGAACACAAAACATACACGCTATCAGTGTGATACTTATGCATGGGACATGCAGACTGCCTTGGGTGTGACAATTGATTATTTTTGTTGTAGAGTTCTTTGGTATTTTCATTGTAGTTCACAT
This sequence comes from Erethizon dorsatum, assembly GCA_028451465.1. Classification (NCBI taxonomy): domain Eukaryota; kingdom Metazoa; phylum Chordata; class Mammalia; order Rodentia; family Erethizontidae; genus Erethizon; species Erethizon dorsatum. The sequence goes on from CM051833.1 coordinate 31,126,271, forward strand.
AGGAATTTATTTCTGATGTTATCTTTTAGGCTTTGTAAGCAAGTAAACAGCTGATGTGAAAATGTTGATGTTTAGTCTAAACACACAATACGTATTAAGAATTTAATGTTATTGATATTTTAGGTTCCTGTTAACTATACATTGTATAATATAATAAGAACCTCCTGACAAAACAGCAAGACTAGCAAGATGTCAAGTACGTCCTACAAAATGGCCAGGAAAGCAAAACACATGTGCTGTCAATGTAAGCAATACATGTGCACAGAACGTGCTGTTGTCATGTGTGAAGACTGTCTTAGCTGTGATAAGTGAAGGAAAGATTATTTTTGTTGTAGAGTCTTATTTGTGTTTTCATTGTGGTTCACATAGGTATTTATTTCTGTTGTTATATTTTAGACTTTATAAACCTAAAATATTGATGTTGAAAATTTTGATGTTTTATAAACAATAAATATTAAAAATCCAATACTTTTGTTGATATTTTTCCTGTTAAGTACTCATTGTTTAATACAATAAAACTCATAAAACTAAAATTAATAATTCATCAATAGAAATACTTGTAAAGAATAGACATGGGTATCATACACCCTTCAGGATGCTCCTTTAACATAAAATTCCCATGATGTCCCAAATAAAGACAGAAGTGGCGCTAATTAGCCCCTGTTATGTGCCTTGGCCTGGGGCTGGATGATGCAATGTGTGCACATGACTCTTTGCTCAGTGACATCCACTGTAGACAGAAGCAGCAGCGGAAGACTTTGTTTAGCTACTCAGTTGCATTCCTGAATTACAAAAGGTCACGGGACCCTCACCTGGCACAAAGCAGACCCGGACCTGTTTTGATCTCATGTTAGGATCTTCCCTCTCCTCTCCTCTCCTCCAGAGCCTGATGCTGTTATTCTTGTCATCTCTTTACTGTTCAAATCTGATCTGGAAATGTTAGTTTAATAAATTGATGTTGCTATTACAAAGTTCTTTGGACAACATAATAAGCCTAGAAAAGCTGGGATATGCTTCTAAATATATAATGCACCAAGAACATTCCACAGTAAGCAGGATTTTTGAAAACTCTTTCTCCACAAAGCAGAGATGCCTTTGTGTCGGCTCAGTGACCAATGCATCACACAGGACATGGGCTGTGTCCCGTAACAGGAAAACCCTACAGAAAATGACATTTCCATATTACCAGCACCTCCATTTCCTCTCCTTGTACTACTGAGCCTACTCAGGATAGATCTGTACTATGTTGCACCAGTACAATCTTGGAATTGTTACTTCAGCGTAACCACCTTTTGCTGCCCAATACGCTGAGAGTACCATGGTCCACAGTAGATGAGGTGACCAAGGGAAGCGCCTTGCAGGACACACAACACGGAGCAAGGCTCCACAAAACTTCATGTTCCAAAGATTTTTCCTCCTTAGGGTACAAAAATAAAGAGTTTGCCAAAAATTAGAGAATCAGTGAAGTCAGTGAACCTCTATAACTACTGTTAGGAGCCCAGGCCTTGGGGTCACACTGCTGGATTCAAATCCACCTGTCAGCCACAGCCTTGGACAAGTTAACTGAACACTGTTTCTGCATCTGTGTCTTATTCTGTTTTGTGCTGCTACAACAGAATCCCAGTCTTGCCAATTTGTAAACAATGGTTCCGGTTCTGGAGGCTGAAGTCCAGGTGGAGGGACCACATCTGCTGAAGGGCCTCTCTGTGTGACATGTGATGACACAAAAGAGGGGCTGAACTGCATCTTATAACAAATCCACTCTCTCAGTAAGGATATTAATCCATTCATGAGGGCAGAGCTCTCTTAAAGGTCCGCGATCCCAACACTGTTGCATGGGGGATTAAGTTTCCAACACACGGACTTGGAGTCAGGGGATTTGAACACAGGAATCCACAAAATAGAAGCAATCACCACTGCCAACTCACAGGGCTTATTCATGTACCTAAAGAGAATACCAAGGGGCCAAGCACTGTATTCTACATTAGTATTTTTTAATGATCATCATTATCAGAATAGAATCCCAACAAGGCTCTCATTCCACTACACTAGCTCTGCTCCAAAGAGAGTTCAGAAAGTACCTGTACAAGCAATGACTCATAGGACTTTAAAAGTAAAATAAGCTGAACATGGGAATGTGTGCTTGCAATCCCAGAGCTCTGGGACACTTGGGCAGTACAGTAAGCTTGAGCCCAGCCTGAGCAACTTGGCAACCTAGTAAGATCCTGTCTCAAAATTAAAAAAAAAAAAAAAATTTTTTTTTGAAGTGCTGGGGATATAGTTCAGTGCAAAGTCTTGGGTTCAATTCCCAGTACCACTAATTAGATAAATAGATAGATGATTGATAGACAAACAGATAGAAAAATACAAGGAGTGATCAAAATATGATGAATATTTAAACTCTAAAAAACTTCTTGGGAAGGGAAGAAAGAGGATGAAGAAAAGAATTGAGATGTGTTGTGTACATGTATCAACTCCCCAAGATGAATGTAATCATTATGTACTGCAAACATTATGTACTAACAAAAATTTAAAATTAAATAAATAAACTTCCTACGGTGAAAGACCCACTGCCAAGATAAAAAGGATAAATATATTTGAATCAAGGGGTAGTACAGTATATTGAGTGTTCTGATGGTGATTAGTGGCAATGTGTCTTTTACTGCAATAAATTTTTTACTTAGAACATTCATCATATGTTGCAATCACTGATCAAACATCCACAGCAATTTCTGTCAAAAATATTATGGTATGCTCTCATCCACCTTATTCACTGGATCTGGCACTGTGCAACTTCTGGCCTTTCCCCAAAGTCAAAATGATCATGAAAGGTAAACTTTTTTTGTGTGTGTGGGTACCGGGGGTCGACCTCAGGACCTTGCGCACCAGCAGGCGCCTGTGCCGCTGAGTGATATCACTGGCTCTTTTTTCATATGTGGGTTCCAGGAGTCGCACTAGGGCCCTTGAGCTTGCGAGGCAGGCGCTTATGCCGCTGAGCCATCTCACTGGCCCGAAAGGTACACATTTTGAAATGATTCAGGACATCAAGGCATGACAGCACAGCTAAAGACACTCAGGAAAAAGGGCTTTCAGAACTGCTTTGGAAAGTGGCAAGAACCATGGGATAAGTGGTTTGAAGTGAGGGGTAGCAGACTGAGGGGGATTCATGGCAATGTATCTTTTACTGTAAAACGTTTTTATTTAAGCATCTACCATTATCGACTGCATCTAGTAAAATCCCAGAAGTTAGTTTGCTCACCTGCTTTTGTTTGAAAATACATTTAATATGGAAGCATACTGTTTCATCCTGAATAAAAGAATTTATCAAAGAATTAAAAAGTACTACTTTTAAAGAAAAGAATAATCCAAATATAGAGAAATCAATTGTTATGATTTAGAATTCGGGCTTCAAACATCTTTTTCCTTTAATTGCCTTCTTGTAGACTGAGTCTCCAACAACACAGCTGAGCTAGACATTCGGTACCTTCTTGGCTCTCCTGCCCAGCTCCTCTGTCATGCTGTCCTATACCTCCTAATCACTGGACTTGACAAGCATCTCCTTGAACGCGCTTCCTTTACATCTTCTCCACCACCTCACCGGGCCCTACACTCTTCTATCGGTTATGGGGCCTTCCATGAGAACCACACAAATGGTCCTCCTGCTAAAGTCCTTCCTTCCGGTTCATCTGTCACCAGTCTTCATCTCTCCCCTGACACTCAAGCCTTTGGCCAGCTCCCTGACAGCCACACTGCCTGGTTTGATAAATCAGTTTTCCAACCCTCACGTCCTTCCCTATGTTCCAGCTACACTGGTGTCTCGCAGCTAGCTAACTTCTTTGCATTGTATGACTTAGTCTCTGCCCCTACATTACCTGATGCCCCAAGTGGGCCTCTCTGCCCACCTACCTTCCAAAGGCCCCAGCATCTTCACTCCAGAAGCCGCCAACAGGAGCCTTCTTGACTACCCACCTACTCCTCCGTGCTCCCACCTCCCCCACTACCACTTACAGCCTTAGCAATCATCCCTAAGTACCAAAATGATCTCCATGCCTCAAAATGGAAGGAAATCCTTTTAAAGATAATGTACTTCTTTGTTATGCTTTTCAAAAGCAAAACACCATCTAAGAAATTGGCTCATCATATCAAGGTGGAATAAAAAGTACACCACGTATTAATAAAAAAATCTGAGATAGAAGGACCATTTTAGTTATTCTATGAAATTTGTCAAAACTGATTAAAGTATAAATGCAGGACATATAACTATAGTCTCTTAAATGACACACTTAATTATCTTGGTTACGATATAGTTTTCAACTTCTACTTTAACTGCAAAATACAAGCTGAAATTCTTATAAAGTTTAATACACTGACATATACAAAGTATGATAAAAATAGGTTTAAATTGTTTTAAAAAATTATTCCAGTAAAAGATACTTCACCATTAATCCATCTCAAAATACTCCCTCTCACTCCAAATGTACTTATCCCATCATTCCTGCCACTTTCTGAAGCAGTTCTGGAAGTTCTCCTGAGTGTCTTTAATTGTACTGCCATTGCCTCAGTGCCCTGAATTGATCCGAAATGTTTACCTTTTATGATCATTTTGACTTTGGGGAAGAGCAGAAGTCATACAGTACCAGACTCAGTGGGATAGGTGCGTGTGAAGTGAGGGGAGCACTTTGAGGGTGAAAAAAGGCAATGTGTCTTTTACCGTAAGTTTTTTGTTTTTTTTTTTTTTGTTTTTTTTTTTTTTTTTTTTTTTTTTTTTGTGGGTACCAGGGGGACGACCTCAGGACCTCGCGCGCCAACAGGCACCTGTGCCACTGAGCGATATCACCGGCCCCTTTTTCGTATGTGGGTTCCGGGAGTCGAACTCGGGCCCTCGCGCTTGCAAGGCAGGCGCTTACGCCGCTGAGCCATCTCACCGGCCCATACCGTAAGTTTTTAAAATTTAACTCTTCAATGTATTTTTCAACCACCCTGTGTACACTACCTTCAATTACATTACACAACTCCTAGCAATTTCATTTGGTTGCAGTTTTCAAGATGAATGAAAAACAGATAATTTTGGACAGACAATATTCTCTTTCAGACATACCTTAAGATACACCTAAAACAAAGGACTTCCTGATATAACATAAAAGCCTGGTTTATGCAAAATGAATCTTTTCATGCCAGATAAATCGTTGTAATACATGATTGAGAACATTGCCTGTTACTGCTCACAGAAATGGAAGTTCTCTCACACTTGAATAAGGAGGTAGAAGTATATAAAAGACACGCCTGTCTCACAAAAGCTTACCAGTTACAGAATCTGATGGGAAGAAGAGACAGAGGATAAGGATAAGATTGAGTGATATCTTAAAACACCATTCCTGGGCCGGTGAGATGGCTCAGTGGCGTAAGCGCCTGCCTGGCAAGCGCGAGGGCCCGAGTTTGACTCCCGGATCCCACATATGAAAAAAAGGGCCGGTGATATCGCTCAGCGGCACGGGCGCCTGCTGGCGCGCGAGGTCCTGAGGTCGACCCCCTGGTACCCCCCCGCAAAAACAAACAAACAAACAAACAAAAAACACCATTCCTCCAACTAGAAAGTGATTCAAACTCAGTTAAAAAAAAAAAAACCTCTGGCAAGGCTTAGCTACAAACAGACTTACTATATGTACGAAGCCTGGATTTGCCCCATCCACTGCTCACAGCTCTGCTGGTCCATAAACTCTGTAGAACCAGCACGGCTTCCACCAGGAAGAGTGATCACTCTCAGGGAGCCTGCAGGCCACCTCTCCAACCCCTCAGTTCAGAGCAACAAGTTGGAAAATGAGCAACCACCACCACACGTAAAATACGAACTGCAGATCACTGATCACTAACACACCATGTGCTTGGCCCCACACAAGACTTTCCAAACACTCTGGTTATCTAACCATCACAGCAACTCTACACAGTGAACAATCACCGCATTTCCCTTCTTTTTTTTTTTTTTTTTTTTTTTTTGTCTTTTTTGAGACAGGGTTTCACTATGCAGTTCAGGCTGGCCTCGAATTCAGTGATCCTCCTGCCTCAGCCTCCCAAGTGCTGGGAATACAGGCGTGTGCCACCACACCCGACAATCACTGTTTTTTCACAAGGAGCTGAAGGTCAGAGCTGAGTGTGTGGCCCAAATCACACAAACCACAAGGGACAGCCAAGACACAAACCCCAGGATTGAAGTCAGTCCCTTAACACTGTCCCAAGGCGGCATGAGAATTAGAAGACAAATGATTCTAGGAGCTCAGAGTTGGAACCCATTTTTTCTGCTGACGACACAGGGAGGTCATCCTTTGGATCTGTTTCCTCAACTTTAACTACCTTTTCCTTCAGTTTCTTTCCTGAGTTTGGCCAACTCTCATTTCCTAAATTCCCTTTTTTTATGTCCACGTCTATTCTGTGCTTTTGAATTTCAGATTAATGTCATCGATCATACCTTCAAATGCTTGTTTACAGAGATTTTAGCCGGGTGTGGTGGTACACACCTGTAATCCCAGGACTCTAGGAGGCAGGGGCAGGAAGGTCATAAATTCGAGCCCAGCCTGGGGAAGTTAGTGAGACCCCACCTCAAAATAATAATAAAAGGGCTGGGAATGTAGCACAGTTCAAAGACCCAGGTTCAACCTCCAGTACCACAAAAAAATTATATATATATATATATATATATATATATATATATATATAACACTCAACTCACAATACAGTGTTATGTTACTATTTTTTGCTGACCAAAAAACTTACGAAAGCTTTCTATAGATACTACCTGCCATTTCAGTTCATTTTTAAATGTCTTGGATTTTCCTGGGTAGCAACAGCAGATGATCCTAGAGAAGGAGTGAGGCACCTGGATATTTCACTAGGTTTCTGAGTTATATAGACAAAGTGAAATGCACTTTCTTTCATAAGTGCAGGAGAAAGGAGTGAGGAATTATCCTGATTTTGAAATGGTCTTTGTTTCTTTGTTAACTTCCTCTGCTTTGCCCTTTTCCTTTACCATCAACTTTCTAGGAAATGCCTCCTTGATTTTTCCCAGAAGCAGCGACATCCAGCACTGGCCCCTCTGGGTCCACACGCTTTCAAGTTCAGGCACGCATTCACCATTCATCATTCATTCTCCTGGGGACTGATCCCAGGGCCTTCTCACTGACCTACATCCTCAGCCCTTCTTAATTTTTTGTTTTTTAAATTTCAAACTAGGGTCTCAGTAAGTAGCTAAGTTGCCCAGGCTGGACTGGAACTTGCAATCTTCCTGCCTCAGCCTTCCAGAGTGCTGGGATTATAGGTATGCAACACCACACCTGCTAGACCCTTTCCTTGCAATTCCCCATGTCTACCAGGTCTCAGGCCTCCTTTCTCCAGAGGTGTTTTTTGTCTGCATTCTGCCACCGGCTCAGCCACACGGCCTCCACCAGACTCTGGGTCTAGCACCAGCCTCAGAGCTGGCTCCAATGGCATTTACACCCCGACCTGGGTTAAAGTTTGCAGCACTCCGTTTCCTAATTACACTGGAGGCCTGGGCTGTATGTGTTTTTATTTGCTTTCCTTGTTGATTCATTTAGTACCCGAAAAATGTATAGAAAGATTCAGACTCAGAGGCCTGCCAACATCCTCCTCACCTACAAAATAAAATTTCCATACAGGGCTCAAACATTGCATGATTTTATACCAGTGATTCTGAGAACACAGGTTCTCACTGAACTAGAGACTTCCAAAAATAAAAATGGTGATCTGAAATGCTTTTCAATACTTTATCAGAAACTAACAGGTATTACACCCCATCCATAAAAAAATTCAGAAATTCCTTACCTGGAGCACCATAGAAACAGAGATCCAACACAGCAAAAATGTTGACAAACACTGACTAGAAAAAGGTATAATTCACTCTCTGGCACTCTCTCATATGTACATATATATATATATACACACACACATATATTCTTGCTTCTAGAAGAATATGCATTAACTCCATCATTTCTCTAAAAAAGCAACAAAATTCATCTAATAACAATATGCAACATCAACCCAAATTTAACAGACTATCATGGGTATAGTCACACTGGTGTGACTTTCCAGCAAGTTATCACATATATCCTTTCATTCCTCGGACCTAAATTAAACAGTAAAATGAAAACATGTACTTCTTGTTAACCTATAAAATGGACCAGCTAATTAATTTGTATTATGCTTAAACTTATTTTTTATGCATAGTTTGGAAATCGAAGTTTTTTAAAGCCGTAATGACTTTATTCTTTTTAAGATACAATCGTTCAACACAACTCACTAACAGCTTCAAGGTAGTTTCTTCTTTATTTTAAAAAATCCAGAATAATTTCAATGATTCAGGAATTATACCAGAGAGCATATCACACTCATTAAAAGAATGAATAAAGAATAAACATTGGGGCTGCAGAAATAGCTCAGTGGTAGGGTCTTGCCTTGTGTCTAGTCCCTGGATTGGTTGCCAGCACCACAAAAAAAAAAAAATATTGTAAAATGTATAAGGGATAAAATTTATTTTTAAAAAAGGCTATATTTAAAGTGTTGAGATTAATTTTTAAAAATTTGCATCAATTATTCCAGTGTCCACACACTTCAAGTTAAAATATTACTCAGGTTGAAGAGAAAACTTTTTGTTCCTTCCCATTTAGTTTTTTGTTTGTTTGTTTGTTTTGTTTTTAACATGCGGGTACCGGGAGTCGAACTCAGGACCTCATGCTTGCCAGACAGGCGCTTATGCCACGGAGCTATATCACTGGCCCCTCCTGGTTTTTTTTTTTTTTTTTTTTTGTGGGTACCGGGGGTCGACCTCAGGACCTCGCGCACCAGCAGGCACCCGTGCCGCTGAGCGATATCACCAGCCCCTTTTTCGTATGCGGGTTCTGGGAGTCGAACTCGGGCCCTTGCGCTTGCTGGGCAGGCGCTTAAGCCACTGAGCCATCTCACCAGCCCCTGTTTTGTTTTAAAGCTAATCCATTTAATACTTTTAGAGACAACTGGCATGCTCCTCCCCAGGGCTCCACTTTATATCCTTACTTTACCCACCCTGCTGGCCCCTTTGCACTTGGCAAAGCAGAGTGAGCTCAAGACAGGATCACAGTCGGCGACAAATCTTAAGGCTCCTGAATCGCCACCACCTTACCTCAGACTCATCTGTAGATTCTTCAAGAGACCCAGTTTCCTGCAAAGCACAGACAGGGAAATGGTCAGAAGACAAAAGAATAAAAAAACACTTTTAAGAGGAAAGAGTCCCTGTGTCCCTGCCACTCATATCCCTGCCACTCTCTCAGGAGGGCATTTGCAGCTGCACTTTTAGAGAATATCACATGCCCCTTACAACCTCTCCACAGCTGTCAGAACCAGGATGGGACTGGTTACACTGGGTCAGGGAGTCAGCAGGTGAACAAATTATGTTAGGAACTTGTCGCCTGGGGACCTGGCAGATTCTTTCCCCAGCTTACAGTGCAAATCCATCTGGCAAAGCAGCCTCACTGATCTCAGAAGGGAAGAGGAAGCTGCCATCTGAAATGATCTACAAACCAACTTTCATACTGAAAAACTCTTGTGCTATTAATTACTATGCTATCAATCTGCTTGAGTCAAAATTACTGGCTTGTGAAAACAGTTTTTCAGAAAGAATCCTGAAACCTACCAGCCCCAGCTCAAACAGGCTGTGTAATGTACATGTTCTCTTTAAGCCATTAACTCTAAGACAAACCATCTAACCCAGCTTCCCTCTTGCTAAACCATGAATCTTCCTGCTCAGGAAGAAACAAAGCAAAAGGGGAAAAATTGACTTGATCCTGCTCATCTCTCACCTGTCCACTGGAAGAGAGAATCTGCTGATGCCACGCACCCTCAAAGAGGTCAGCAAAATGAAGATTTACTTAACGTACTTATAGATATCAATAGCAATAAAAGGTTACAACTAATATGCTGACACTGAACGTAAGCATTTTACAACAATCCATGAAACAAAGGAAGAACAACAACAACAACAAAAAAGATGGGGCAAGGACATTTTAGATCTAACATTTTTTTCAAGAAAAAAAATGACATCTTAAAGAAAGATCAGTGAATGTTTAAGTTTAAAAAAAAATTATTATAGTAAAAGACACATTACCATTAACTCGCCTCAAAACACTCAAACTCGTTCCCTGCACTTTGAACACATCCTATTGTTTCTGGCAATGTGTCTTTAACTATAATAAGTATTTTTTTTAAATGTGAACACTCACCTTCTTTTCTTTTTTTTTCTTTCTTTTTTTTTTTTTTTTTGGTGGGTACCGGGGGACGACCTCAGGACCTCACACGCCAGCAGGCGCCCGTGCCGCTGAGCGATATCACTGGCACTTTTTTTGTATGTGGGTTCCGGGAGTCGAACTCAGGACCTCGCACTTGCCAGGCAGGCGCTTATGCCACTGAGCCATCTCACCGGCCCACACTCACCTTATTTTCAATCACCCCACATATATATTATTCAATTCAAGCTGCAGAGCACAATAAATGCAAATCTGGTATTTAAAAACAGTTTCCATACATCAAAGATCAACAAGTCTGATGGGTGGCAGGCACCTTGTAGTACAGTCTTAGGAAAAATATAGTCCTTGTACTCAAAAATTATCTGTAAAATGGGGATGTTACTTCTAATTTACAATTTTTATTATAGTTAGGTCATTAGCCATGATAAATATTAGAATTTCTTCTACATCCAATGTAGATTAGTTAATATTGATCTAAATCTTTGTTCTCAATTAGTTTGGAGCTACAATCCTCCACAATAACTTCGTGTTCTTAGCACCACCAAGGCAAATTAAAAAAAAAAAAAAATTCTACTGTTTGATAACTTTCCAGATAAATAAAGACAACTATCATTCCTGCTAAATAAACTGTTTTTCCTCTACACTCCATCCAGTTCTTAGTTTTAGTCTTCTTTCTATCTTGATCCTCCTCTTTTGGATACATTCTACTTTTAAAATTAATAACCCATTACCCTAACAGAATGGAGAGGGCAAAAATAAATCCAAACAACTACGGCCTATTACTTTTCCACAGGGGCACCATGAAGACAATGGTGAAAGGATGATGTCTTCATTATCAGTGCTGGGAAATTCACTTGAATTTCTACACGCAAAAGAATGAAATGGAACCCTTATTTTATACCATCCACAAAAATCAACTCAAAATAGATAAATGACCTAAAGGTAAGACCTGAGTCCACAAAACTCGTAGAAGAAAACATAAGGAAAAGCTCTTTGACGTTGGTCTTGGTGATGTCTTCTTGGGTATCACACCAAAAGCTCAGGCTTCAAAAGCAAAAATAAAATATGGGACTACATCAAATTAAACATCTTCTACACAGCAAAGGAAACAATCACAAAATTTAAAGGCAAACTATGAGATGGGGAAGAAATATTTGTAGACCATATTTCTAATAAAGGGTTAATACTCAAGATTTATAAAGAACCCATACAACTCAATAGCAAGAAAACACACAACCCAATTAAAAAGAGGACCTGAACAGACATTTCTCCAAAGATATAAAAATGGCCAACAGGTATATGAAAAGGTGCTCAAAGCACCCATTATCAGGGAGGTGCGCATCAAAACCACTATGAGCTATCACCTTGCACCTATATTAGAATGGCTACTATCGATAGGAAAGACAACAGGGGCTGTTGATACGGCTTAGGGGCATTTTCTGAGCATGTTCAAGGCCCTGGGATCAATTCCTAGTACTAAGGAAAAAGAAAAAAAGATAACCGGAGTTGGTGAGCATGTTGAGTAAAGGGAACTTTTATATACTGCTAGTAAAATCGGAGATTGGTGTAGCCATTATGGAAAGCAGTAACACACACACACACACTCACACACACACACACACACTCACACTGGAATAAGCCTTTAAAAAGGAGATTGTGCCATTTGCCACAGCATAGATGAAACCTGGGAACATTATGCTAAGTGAAATAAGCTAAACACAGAAAAATACTGCATCACTGCACTTATATATAGAATATTAAGGAAAACAAAGTCTAATACACAGAGAGAGAGGTTAAAACAGTGGCTGCCAGGAGAAGGGGAGTTTGGAAATAGGTAGATATGGGTCGAAGGATGCAAACCAGCATGAATGCAGTATAAAAAAGTCTAAAGATCTAATGTACAACATGACAGCTAAAGCTAGTAACCTACCGGATTTTTTTTTTTTTTGGTGGGTACTGGGGGTCGAACTCAGGACCTCGCACGCCAGCAGGCGCCCATGCCACTGAGCGATATCACCGGCCCTTTTTTCGTATGTGGGTACTGGGAGTCGAACTCAGGACTTTGCGCTTGCTGGGCAGGCGCTTATGCCACTGAGCTATCTCACTGGCCCCTAGGCTGGATTTAAACTTGCAGTTCTCCTGCCTCAGCCTTCCTGAGTGCTGGGATTACAGGTATGCACCACTATGCCTAGTTCCCAGCCTTTTTTTGTGTGTGTGGGTACTGGGGGTCGAACTCAGGACCTCGCGCTTGCCAGCAGGCGCTCGTGCCACTGAGCGATATCACTGGCCCTTTTTTTCCTCTTTGTGGGTACCAGGAGTCAGTCGATCTCAGGACCTCGAGCTTACCAGGCAGGCACTTGCACCACTGAGCCATCTCACTGGCCCACCTACTGGATTTTTGCTCAATGAATAGATTAAGATGGTCTTGCTTCAAGAGGAAATAGGTAACTATGAAATAGAATGGATATGTTAATTTGTTCCACTGTAGGAACCATTGTTCTATATTTATAAGTATGTATATATTTATCTCCTAACATCATGGTATATACCTTAACTACATGATTTTATTTTTAAAAAAACAGTTACTATTCTCACTTTTTTACTGAACATGTATTATATATTGCTCATAGTTGCTTTACCCACCTGTATGGCTGTACCATAGCATCCTGAATTTTTTTTTAAGGCCCCCTGAGGTCAGATCAGTGAGGTCAGAGGTTGAACTTAAGGACTTCTAATATCTCCCATTCCCAGGAATCCCTGAATACTAAGTTATTAGTACTAGCAAAACAAGACTGACAACTATGCCAGTAAACTACATCTAGATTCCTATTTCCCATATCTAGAATTCTAAAAAGACAGTTGACTACTCTTTTCAGAAAAATATTAAACCTACAGAAAATGTTTTTATTTGGAATCCATTCAAATATGCACAAAGATAAATGGATGTTCTTCATTAAAACAAAAACAAACCAAAAACCTCATAAATCCCCAAACAGCAATGTCAATCCAAAAATTCAAAATCAAATTACACTATCGCTCCACACCAGATATCAGAGAGCTGGTTTGTAGGGAAAACCAGGCTCTGAGAAGAGCCTCCTGTGGCTGCTGCCTGTGGCTGGCATCAATCAAGAACAGTTATTCCAGGACCCCTGACCTACCCTCAGCACTGGCGCAAACCTCCTGGACATCGATGTTGCCTACACTTTGTCCACAATCCTACCAAAACACTACACAAATGACTTCAGGAATTAGCCTGGTCCATTACGTCTTAGCTTCATGTTTTCACCAAGCCCCTCTACTTGATATTCTAGAAACAGAGATGAATAAGAAGGCATGAATCTCTCCAGCAAGGGATCCAAGAAACAAGTCTGAACCTAGAGGAAGGTTATCATTTAGAAAGAATCTGTGGTTTTTCAAACATTTTTTAGGTTCACAGAATCTTAACTTTGAGTCATGGAAAATAAGCTATAAAACTACTGTTTTCTAAGTGAAATAAGCCAGACCCAAAAAGATAAATATTATACAATTCTACACACACAAGACAGAAGCACAACACAGGTTACCAGCGACAAGGGGGAGACTACTAACAATCAGCTAGGATACTGGCCCCCAGCTAACCGACCCAGATGAAGGTCAGTGGAAAAACTTTTAAAGGAACCAGTAAGTCCAGCTAAGCTAATTTGTGGTGATGCTTTGGCTCCACAATGAAAAACAGGACCCTCTAAAAATCTGATCTGTGCTTTTGCAACTTGTTTGGGCCTCGTTTTTCCCTTAATTATTGGCAATGTTGTTTTTAAAAGATATGGCTCAAAAGAAAATAGAGCTGTGCATATATAAACCAAGTCAAGGTTTGGATAGTCACCCTCTGTCCTATTTATAAGACAACCATTTCAACCTAACCACTTTCACATACTTTACCTCATTTCATACTCCAAGAGTCCTAATAAAATTCCCAATTTACAGGCAAGAAAATCGAGGCACTCATATGTGCTGACTTTTTATTTTATGGGGCCATTATGTGTGATCATAGAATGTGTCATCTGACAATCTCTAAATGTTCTACAGTATGGATGGAATTTCCCTGGTTTCTAAAGTACGGGGAGAGAATTCAAAGTAGAGATTCTCCCATTTGATCAAGGAATAGATGGTCAGATTGCGCAAACACTTTAATAGACCAGGATCCAGCTTGGGTGAGTATGGAAAACAAAACATGTCTAGAGCTGGTGGGAGTATGGAATGAAGGGAGTGTTAGCTGTGCATGGTGGCACAGGCCTGCAATCACAGCACTCTGGGAGGCTGAGGCAGTAGAATCGCGAGTTGAAGCCTAGCCTAGGCAACTAAGCATAAATAATGAGACCCTGCCTTCTCAAAATTTGAAAAAAAAAATTTTATTTTTTAAAAGGACTGAAGATGTAGCTCAGTGTGAAGGCCCTGGGTTCAATCCTCAGTACCATGGTCGGCGGGGGTGGGGGGGTGTGCACAGAGATATAAAGAACGTAATCTATACTTCAATTAATAATATTCCAAAGTTTCAAGTAAAATAATTCCACACAAACTCTACTAAACCTAGTTTACAATTCAACAACTGAGAAAGCTATCCTCCCCCTAACAGATTCATTCAGACATTTTATCATTAAACACCTAGCACCTAGCACCAGCCCTTCTGAAGATAACGGACATGAGTAAGCACTCACCCTTATTCTTGAGGACTCAGCAATCTGGGCGACATAAGACAAATACACAAACAGGCTTCAAACAGCACGTTCCTCATAAAAGGGGGCTGGACAAACACTGTTGGGCATCTGTGATGATGAAGGCCAACTATAAATCGTTTTGGAGCTAAGTAAAACTGCTGGTTAGAAGATTTCCGGGCAGAATGCAAGGCATTAGTTCTTTCTGTGAACTATAAAATATAAGTGCAGTTACTTTTGCGAACTACCTTTACTATATTCATCAAAGGCAAGGATTTCCCAATGAGTTAAAAACACCTGTGCATTCATATCCAAAAAGTGATTTTAATGAAAAGTTTTATAAATAGTTTTATATTATGTTAACTCATTCAGAGAGGACATCACTATTTTGGAAGGCAGCTATGCTCACCACTATACCACCAACGCTATGTCACTATTTTGATTAAGTTAAAATTAAAGGGCAGGGGTTGATCACCAAAGAACACAACACTCAGGACAGATAATGCTGAGAGGTTCAACTTTGTTTCTCATCCTGGAGGGTTGTCTGCATTTCCAAGACACGATGCCAAGAAAAATTCCTTCTTTTGCCCTCATCCATAACATCTCAGTACTCCATTTAAGACACATCTCAATTCCTGAAGCATTCAGGGGAAGGAAAAAAATTATGTCATCATTTCCAAACACATTCAAGGTAGCAGAAAAGAATAATTAGCAAATTTATTCCATTTTTGCATACTTTAGCTTTCCAAAAAAACTGTAATAAAGGCCTACTATCAAACTGAATGGCTTCCTACTGTGTAATGCAAAATGCACCAACCAAGCGGAGAGAGAAAAGCCTAAGCATTTTTGAAGCACTGATAATATTGGCATAATTATTCACCAGTTTTCTTTAAACAAACACAACAGTTTGTGAATGTTTGCTTCTGACAATAGGCTACGGTCTTTTTAGGGAAAACTCTCACGTCACTTGGGGGCGGTGAGTCCACTCCAACTGTATACCAGCTGCTAAAGCATCAAAGGTGAAAGAATGGGTTGAAGGACTTATGGTTTGGATATGAAATCTCCCCCAAAGACTCATGTATTGAAGGCTGGGTCCCCACTGCAGCAATGTTTCAGAGGTGGAGTTTTTGGTGAGTGACTGGGTTCTGACCTCATCAGTGAATTAACCCACTTGTGGGTTCCCATAACTTGATAGGCTGTAGGGAAATGATGGAGACTTAGGAGGTAGGCCCTTGGGGACTATATCTTGTCCCTGCCCTGTCCTCCCTGGCTCACTCTCTTTGCCGCCACCCACAATGAGGTAAGCTGCTTTGTTCCACGTTCTCTGCCATGATGACGGCCTCACCACAGGCCCAGAGGAAATGCAGCCAAGGGGCAATGGGCCTAGGACTCTGAGACTGGGAGCCAAAATAAATCTTTAAGTTGTTTTTCTCAGCAACAGAAAGCTAACAGAAGAAAATCATCAAGGTGAAGGACTAATCTTACTGCACAAAGCAGAAACAAAATGATTCAGACAACTTCCGAGTATCTTTTAAAAGGCATGGTGTTCTAATGAAAAATCATGTGTTTTGGTAATCAAAAGACTAAACGTTTATTTTAGACATAAGCCTGAGCAAGTACATCAAGTTGACTGAATTTCAATTTACTTACCTATAAAATTCAATCATTTAACACATATTAAGTAGCAAGCAATATTCCAGTGTTTGACATAAAGTAATGCATAAAATGTAGCTTACACTCTAATAGCAAGAACATACAAAAATATACAGAAAAAATAAACAGATATTTAGGAACATACTCTGTCAAATGGTCAGAAAAAAAGAATGTAGGAGGGGGATTTCAAAGAATGGTCAGGGAAAGCCTCAGTCAAAACGAGTACTTAGAACTGAGGGAGAAAGCCCTGAAGATAGCAGGAGTCCTAAAAGGAAGCAGCAGCAGTTCATTCCTGAGGAAGGAACACGTTTGGCTTGTTGAAGGAACAGTTAAGAAAGCCATTGTGGTGGATGCAGAGTTTCAGAAGGATACAAGGAGTGTAGTGGAAAATGAGGGCAGAGAAGGGTGGTAAGGGGTGTACAGGACAGGGTCCTTCAGGGCAACTAGGCTACTAGAAGGGCACTGGCTTGGAAAGCCACTGGAAGATCTGGAACACAGAAAATGTTTCGCCTCACTTATGTAACAGAATTCTGACCTCACAGAATTCTTTTGGAAGGGCCAAATGCAGTGTGAAAGAGTTTTATAAACTGGGAAGTTGTACGAATGTAAAACATTCTTATTATATCCCAAACTTTCTATGTGTTTTTGTTCTTTTACATTAGACAGCTTTGTCAAACTCTTCTGCACAAGAGTGGTAAATACTAAGAGCAATTCTCTTAGCTCTAAAGTAGTTCTATTACACTGTATCTAAGAACTCAAGGAATATGGCTTTCTGCTTTTATGTAAAACCATGAACAATTATATTTCACCCTAAAATGAACAATATGAAAAACAATCTCACCACTAATCAATAGACCAGTGAGTCACAAAAGGATATGTTCTTAATAAGTGTTTTCCTGTGCCTGCCCAGGATGAAAAAAGGAGGTACAAATGTTAAGAGTTTCTCTTGTTACCACAATTACTTAGTCAAATTTCTTAATTACCAGCATACATAATATATACACAGGGCAAATTTGCATGATGGAATGATACTAAAAGTTGGAAGCAAATGTTAAACTACTGAACTAGATAAATGTCTCCTCTGATACTAAACGGCTCATCATATCACTTCTTAGAAGCAATCACAGCAACTGAGGGCTCTGTTAACTTGAGAGGAAAAAGAAGAACATCAAAGTGAACTATTCTGGAAATGAAGACTTAAGTTACCTCTCCCATTAATCTGACCTAAGTTGTCTTCTCTGTCATTCTGATTTTATTTTGTCCTTTCATCTAATGTGTGGCCACCACTATTGTGATATGAAAGTAAATCATGTTTTCATCATTAATTTCTACCCAAAACTCCAAGGCCAGGTTACCAGGTGACTAGACATTGCCACCCGATGTCTTGTTGGCCACAACCCCACTTACTACTCCCAGAACGTCTGTATCTGTGCATCAACGCATTCCATCGCAATCCACACTGAGGGCTGTGCAATTATCACCCTCCGATGTTTGGAAGTGAACACTCCAAAATCCCACATTTGGTAAGAAAGGGAACCTGCTTTAGCGACTAGGCATTTCAGATCCAGAAAGAGCACACGTAAAATCCCTCTCGGACGGCCGATAGTGCCCCACTTAGCTCTCTACCTAAACCCAATGGAAAACAAAACTCACGCTCTACCTCCCTCCTGTCTCACTGTCCCACTTCCAGGAGAAAACAAATCTCAGTCACCTGGCCTCCCACGGGTAGTCAGTTCCTGGGGCAGACTGGCGGGCTTCCGCCAAATTTCACTGAGCACAGGACACATGGACTGACCCAAGGAAAGCAAAGCGACCCCAGAAAAGGCGGGGCTGTGTCGGGGCGTTATCCCTCCACGGGGGACGCGAGACCTCGGCCCTCAGTGCCCCGGAAGAAACTCCCGCCGTTCTTCCCCGCCCTGCAGTCACCCACATACACCCTCTGAGCACCCCCAACCTCCTGGCTCGAGGCTGCCAGTCCCCAGTCTCCTAAGTAGCACTCGCAGCCTTTACCTGCTCTTCTGCTTCCTCCATGGTGCGGCAGAGGAGTCACGTGACAGACCCGGAAGCGGGAGGAGCCAGGAGCTGGCCCGAGGCCTGCTGGGAAATGTAGTTTTAGCCGCACCTGCGACCGTCAGTCTCCTCTGGCTTAGAGAAGGGTCTGAGGTACGCTTCTTCTAACTGTCCGAACTCAACCGAGTCCATTGCTAATGCGATGGTTTATTTTATTGTTGTTCCGGTTTCTGTTATTTTTAAAGATATTTGGATATTTTTAGAGCACTTAGTATATACATCAGTTACTGGTTGTATACCTGATCATGAAGTATCTCACTTAACCATCCCAGCAGCCCCTCCTATGATGCCCCTCTGCAGGGGAGAAGAATGTTGCTTAAAGGTCAAGCTAGGGTAAGAGGCCAAACGTGGATTAGGATTTGGCCCAGTCTGAAAACAAGGACTGTGATTATCTTCACTGGCTGCTTAGTCTAACTTTGCTGGCCCCTCCCATTTAAATATATATGGAGTGAATATAAAGTCATCTTTGTAGCGGAGAGCCACCACAAAGAATGATTTATACTCCAACAAATATTTAGCATCTATGCTTGCTCCTTTAAGTTGACACCTTTGGTTTTTTTTTTTATGTGGGTACCGGAAGTCGAACTCAGGCCCTCGCACTTGCCAGCAGGCGCTTGTGCCACTGAGCGATATCACCAGCCCTTTTTTTCCCTTTATGTGGGTACTGGGAGTCGAACTCAGGACCTCGCGCTTGCCAGGCAGGCGCTTGCGCCGCTGAGCCATCTCTCCGGCCCTAAGTTGACACCTTTGGCATGTGAACATTGAAATATTTTTTGAAAAGTTGATTTTTTTAAAAGTCTCTTTAATATATTTGTTTTACTTTTCTTAGGTGCCTTCTATAGGCAGACATTCAAGATAGAATTTAAATTGTTCTTGGTAAAAATCTGCACAACCATTGTATTACTTCCATCCTTTGGAATAATTGATCCCCTCTCCATGTTGCTGGACATTCTGAATTTTCCCATTCCTCAAGAATCTGTAGTATCTTGCCCAAAGATAGGTGTTTCCTGCTTTCCATTCACTGATAAGCTAATAAGTAGCAGAGGGCAGCATAAATGGCAGTCTGCGATAGATGCCCTCTTTGATTCTCTGTGCCTCATTGACTCTAACCTAGTAGCACAGACCCAACGCTCTGCTTCCCTGAATCTCTAGCTATCGTTTGCTCAACCTATGATTCCTCAGTGGCTCAAAAGCCAGAACGGTGTCATCTCTCACACACTCATCTTCTCCCTAGGCCTAACTATCCCTTAGCCCTGCTGGGATCTCTCTTCCAGGATGCTAATCACCTATCCTGGGAATGAAGGAATGAAGGGAATGAAGATAGACCACCCCAAAGGCATTTGGATAGCCATAGGCAAGCACCCAGACCCCTAAGTATCAACCTGTTCCACCCAAGAATTTCTCAGATCTGTTGCAAAGCAGACCAACACCAAACTACTCATGATGGACTCCAAGTTCCAGAAAGACCTTTGTACAGACCAAAGAGTCTATGAAATTCCTCAGTCCAATATACCCAGGAATTGTAAATAAGCTAAGGTCTTCTACTTTTCTGACATTTTTTTTGCAAACTATCATTTTTTCTTTTTCCCTGGTGAGCTAGATCCACCTAGAAACTTGTAGGACACAGCCTCTTCAAATTGACACTCTCCTCTGCTTTGGTGAAAAATAGACGTGACCAGGATAAGAAAGGAGAATGGAAAATTATTACCACTGTCTTCCACCCAGGGCGCTCTTGATTTACTGCTCGATTTTGTCCTGGTGAGAAGTCAGGCGGAACCTCCAGAGACAGAATGATTAAATTTTGGTAAAATTGCCCCTGGAATCCAGAACAAGGTTTTGTTCTTTTGCTCTCCAAGTTCTGCTTTTCTTTCCAACAGTCAATGTGTGGACCCTTAAAATTTTAAAGACTTCACAATCTGGGGAGGTTCTGGCTTCTATCTCTCCTTCCAGGCTGGCAATCTTCCTCCTAATCTTACCACTACTTTCTGATTTCATTGCTGAGTTTGCTATCTTTTCTATTTTGGCAGCTGGAGCTCCCTCAGTTTATATGTTGGATGAAACTTCTCCACAAATTCTCCAAAGCATACATCCCTTTCATCTGCCACAGGTTCTGCTCCGAGAGACCTCCTGGTAGAGAAGGACCCAGTAGCAGCCCAAGCAAGCAAAGCTGAAAGCCAGCCATCCCCTCTGGACTTTCCTGCCTTCCTACTTTTCTAGAGTGAAGAATGTGAAATCTATTTCTTATCCTCAAATCTGGTGTCATGTACTTGATTGAAGAGGCAGCCAAAGTCTGCTACAAATTCTGCCCCATTCACTCAACCCCAGAGAGTCTGGATTCTCCAAGTCTGTCTCCAGTTCAGAGTACTGTCTTGATTATAATAAAATATGATGAACATTGGCTCTATTGCTGTTTCCTTTTGCACATACTGGAAAGGTGAAATGACACAGAAAGCTGAAGCCTTCTGTGAGCTAGAAGGTTCATACTGGGTAAGGTGGCAGAAAGCCTCAACTTTCCTCATGTGAAATGAAAGTTCGGGGCTCCCTTATCTAGGAAGGCTTTGTATTAGTCAGCATTTTCATGTCTAAGACACATCCACAATTTAAAGGAAGAGAGGTTTAATTTGCTCATGGTTTCAACCCACAGTCAACTAGCTCCAAGACAGGAACATCATGGCAGAAGGGAGTGGCAGAGCAACGATGCTTAGTTCATGGCTGCCAGAAAGTAGAGAAGAGGAGCAGTGCCAGACAGGAAGGGACCAGAGACCAGACATAGAACCCAAGGCCATGCCTCCATGACCCACCCAGTCACATTCAGAGTGTGCTCCACCAATCCCTGGGGCAGATCCCAAACCAATCAAATTGAAACACCACCCTAACCACCAGAGTCCTACAACCTCCCACCACTCAGAGTGTACTCCACACACCACTTGGGAGCTTATTAGAAATGAATAACCTGGAGTACTTTAAGAGATCTACTGAACAAGAATCTCCAGGTGATATACATAAAGATTAAAATTTGAAAAGTGTTTGGCTAGCAGTCATCGATTCTATGTCGAATCGCCTACTTCTTTTATCACCCTCTCCCAACTTCATGCTATGGAGATAAACATAAGATTCAGCTTCTCATTCTCAGTCTATAGGACCTAAAATTGTTAATACACTTAACGAAGCAGACTTAACATCTTATATGTGTACAGTGGTTTACTGGCTTTAAAGATCTATCTCATAAGTTGCTGTATAGATCTGAAACAGTTTACTAACTCAATAAATTACATCCATTTTATTCGTAACAACCTTATTTCCTTTTAAACAGTGTGAATGTCTTTAATATATTCCATTATGAATTAGCATTTCTAAATTTAGGAAATTTGAAAAATCAGCAAAGTGGAGAGATGATGTTAAAAATATTTAGCCTTAAATCCTTTTTAATTAGGTGATGCTTTATAGATTCTTTTCTCAATCTTTAATTCCTATTTCTCCCTAGATTGCTACCTTCCCTGATAGCCAAGGACAAGCAGAATTATTACCACATTACAACTACTGACTTTAAGCAATAATCTTAGCCTTTCTTTAATTAACTTCATCTCCCAAACTGATAAAATAATATTGATGTTATCATTAACAATGTTGGCAAGCCTAGGCTTACTCTGCAGTTTAGTTTCTCAAAATTTGTATGTGCTGAAAGTTGTTACCTTCTAATATTCTGAATGTCATGTTAAGATATATTGGAATGAGCTTATGGGAAACTTCACTCAGTATGTTTGTCAGCTTTCCATCACTGTAAAAAAAGAAAAATGCTGAGGTAATCAACTTAAAAAGGATTTATTTTGGCTCACAGTTTTGGCGGTTCCTATTCATGGTAAGTTAGCCTCATTGCCTTGGGGTCTGTGGCCAGGCTGCACCATCATGGCAGGGGACCAAAGAGAAAGGTCAGAGTCCCAGTGGCCCTTCAGGGGCACACCCCAACAACCTAAGCCCTACCAGAAGCCCCAGCCCTGAAAGGTTCTACCACCTCCCAGTAGTGCCATGCCAGGGACCGGCCCTTTAACATCTGGGCTCTTAGGGCACTCAAGATCCAAATTGCGATGCTGACCAAACACATTAGATTATTTGAAAGAACAATTTTTGAATTACAAAAACAATGCATATTTATGATATATGATTAGAAAAATATAAAAAGTAAAATTCAAAAGCCATTGATAATGTCTCCATTTAGGTAATCATTGGTGGATATATTTTTTTCTTTTCTCCTCCTTCTTTCTCCCTTCCTCCTCCTTCTTTTTTCTTCTCCCTCCACTTCTCTTCCTCCTCTTCTTCCTCCTTCTCCTCCTCCTTTCCTCCTATTCTTCTCCTCCCACTTTCCTCCTTCTTCTCCTTCTCCTTCTTTTTCTTCTTTTTCTCATTCCTTTCTCCTTCCTCCAAATTTTTTCAACAAAAATCATATTGAATTTTGTCATGGTTTCCTCTCTTAGTCAAATTTCAAGTCCTAAAATATTATTTTAGTAGTATATATTATAATTAGTCTATGAAAAATATGTAATATATATTCATTCTTCTTGGTGTATGCTTCAAGTATATCTAACATTACTGTCATCCAACTTATAAATATTTCCTTAAAAATATGTTAAAATGGAATTGCTTGGTCATCAGAGGCTTAGAACTTTTCATGAATGTTCACTGTACATTTAATGAAATGTTTATTAAATACTGTGATGTGGTGATATTGAATAACCGAGAAAATCATTTAGTCACCCTTTGGATATCTGTTATATGTCTCACTAGCACATACTTCGAAGGCCATCAGTTTGAGCATCACTGCTTACCTGCGACCCACTTACTAAACATCTTCCACATTTTTGACAAAAAAGCACAAAGCTAATTTTTTAACTTAACACATAAATTCAGACTGTTCAGAATCCAGTTGTTTAGCTGTGTCAAGAAAATGTATCACTTCATAATCTTTCATTTTTCAATCAAAATTTTGAAACAAAACACTTAAATACATCCTACCATTAGTTCCAAATGTCCTCTGTGAAATAAGGTCCATTTTTCAGCAAAAGTCCACTTTCAAGGTGTATTTGTAGAGGTGTCTTTTCTCTTTCAAATACTTTGAGTCCTTCAAATATAAAAACACAAAAAATTGAAAAAGAAGAGAAAAGAGTAGTAAGAGGAAGCATTTGCTGCACTAAGAAAAAGCAATGGCAGCTCCAGTATGTCCTAAACTTTAACATAAAAATTATCTTAATTGACTGAAAATTAATATTCATCTTTTATCTTTTGAACGCTGGACCTCACACTGAGCTGCACTGGCAGCCCTTTTTATTTTGAGACATCTTGGTAAGTTGCAAAGTTACCAGGCTGGGCTCAAATTTGTGATCCTCCTGCCTCAGGTACCAAGGGGACTGACAGTGGAGCTGTGTACCACTACACCTGGATTAATATTCACTTTTTATATAAACAGTAATATAAATGTTTCTTAGCCAAGAAGCTATTTAGGGCCGGTGAGATGGCTCAGCGGCGTAAGTGCCTGCCTTGCAAGCATGAGGGCCCGAGTTCGACTCCCGGTACCCACATATGAAAAAGGGGCCGGTGATATCGCTCAGCGGCACGGGTGCCTGTTGGCATGCGAGGTCCTGAGGTCGACCCCTGGTACCCACAAAAAAAAAAAAAAGAAGCTATTTAATCCACCATGCAGTTGAATTTATACATGATAGGAAAATGTATAAAATATTATTTTTTAAAAAAATTATTAAATGAAATAAAAATCCTGTAATGTTGGTTTAATGGTGTATTTATTTCAAGCATTAGTTTGCAAAAAATAAAAAATAAAATTTGCACACTATGCATTTTATTTTTTATTTTTGTGGTGTTTCTGCTGAATTCCATTCATTCATAGGATTGGCAAGGCTGGCATGTGACAACCAGGAAGTTGGTCCACCATTTATGGTATTATCATAGAAAGACGCAAGCTTGATTACAAGACCCTGACCCAGAAAGGAGGGTTACAGCCTTTCTAATATTACTTTAAGAAGGGAATAAATTTGACCAGTCCTGGGGAGGACTTTTCCCTTTCAAAAAGGAAGCATACCAAGGAGAACACAAGAAAAATTCACAAAATGAACAGGTAAGATGACATTGCACCCAAAGATGAAGTGTAATCCTGATTAGACTCCATGTGGGACGGCCAACCTCAAGTCAAGAATATTCCAAAAAGAAAACAAGTTGCATCTGGATGGATATTTCTTGGGGGGGGGTTCTTTCTTTCTTTTTATTTTTTTAGTATATGTTTGCAGTACATACTGATTACATTTATCATGGGGAATTGGTACATATACATAACACATCTTAACTCTTTTTTCATCTCCTACCCCTTCCATCACTCCCTACTCGTTCCACATCTTGGTCCCCTTCCCATTTACAAAAGCTCTATTTCAATTTTTTTCTTTTAAAAATTTTTTTAAAAAACCAGATGGGTATTTCTTGTGATGATTCCTTAAATAACAAATAACAGTGTAACAACTATTTATATAGCATTCAGATTGTATTACATATGAAGTATAATCTGAAGATGATTAAGTATATGAGAAGATGCGAGCAGGTTATGTCGCAAATACAATGCCGTTTTATGCAAAGGACATAAGCAGCTGAGGATATTGACATCTATGAGGATCCTGGAACCAGTTCCCTGTGGCCTTGAAGACCATTTCTATCTCACTTGACATTTAATGGAGAAAAATACATATGGGGCAGTAATTAGAACCACAGACCTCTCATCTCCAACTGATATATCATGGACTTCTCCACATACATGGCTTTCCTCAGCCCCTGCCAACACCTCTGCCTCCCAAGGCTACCTGAAATGCTTTTCCTGTCAGCCCTTTCCCTCACTCTGGTGCCTGTAAATCCTACATCAAACTGAGATGTTCTGGCCTTGCTATTCCCAAAGCCAGCTCCTGCTCCTTCTTCCCAGTACCCCTCTGGACCCCCTCCTTTTCTTTTCACTGAGCTTCAACACATGGTGTTGGTCAGGTGAGTGGAAAGGAGGATGTACATAAGCCTTTGGATGGGAATGGCCATGGTGCTTGTCCTGTCATTGGTGCGTACCTGTGACAGACAACTCTTTACCAAATCTGCCCTGGTTTTTCCTATCCTAGCTCTCTTTCTTGCAGATGGAATGGCCGATTGGTTCAGAAATCCCATTTTAAGTATCTATGGTATGTTGTGATGGCGTTTATTGAATTGTCTATCCAGTACGCCTTTCCACACTTTTTCTCAGACTGGTTTCCCTACCATCCTATTCCCCCAGCCCATCATCCACATGGTACCTATAAAAGCACCCCCTCCACTTAGTAGATACGCTTTATTGATCTTTATCCTTTCCCTGAGGTTTTTGGAATTAAGAATAAAAGAGCTCAGACTTTTTCCTGATGTTTGGATTCTGTTAGATGTCATAAGAACCATTTTTTGCTGAAACAAGTTCAAATTAGTTTTGTGATGCTTACAATCAAAGGGATGTGTACACACACACACACACACACACGCACACGTTGGCTTTCTCTTCTAAGAAATCTTTATGTCATATCTTCTCTGCCCTTTTGCTCTAGTAAGTGGGCTTTGGTAACCAGGGAAACCGACTTGGTTCCCAGTCCTAAGGGATTAAGGAAAGATATCTCAGAATTGATAGAAAAAGGGCTGAATTTTCTGCTCTTTGGATGACACATATAATTGCCACTCCCACTTTTTCTTCCTGGGTCCCCTCATTTCCACATGGTCCTGACAAAGGGTGGATTTCACCACCCTTCTGATGTTCGCTGAATTTCAACCAGAAATTGACTTTCCCATGCCTTGTTTGCTAGATTTCAGATGAGCAATCCGCCAGAATTATGGCAAGGGGCCATTTCGAAAGGCAGTTTCAAGTTCAGGAAAAACTGTAATACAAAGATAAGGGTTCAATTATCTGGTTTGGGAACCTGCTAAGGAGCGAGTTCCATTCCTGGTTGATGTGGAGGTGAGATGACTATGAAGGAGTGTTCGGAAAATCTTCACAACAACCAAGCAATCAGTTACAACCTTACCCTTACTGCCACTGAAGTATCCTATTGAGTAAGTATTCTTTGAGCGCCTTAAAAGTAATGTATCTCTGACTTTAGTGGAATCCGTTTGGGAAGGAAGTCTCTTGCTTTCCAGTAGAAAGGTATAAAGCACTGAACATCCAAAACTCAGATTCAGCGTGGTGAAATGATCCTCCCTGAGTAAGGTACTCTCTTCCGAGAGCATTGCTACCCACTTTCTTTGAAGTCCTGATGTACAATGGCTAGAAATCTTTCCTCTTCTACTTACAACTTGAAATAAGTTTCAGGGTTTTCTCTTTCTAAGGTTCTAAAATGTTGCCAAGTTTGAATTCTGGTATACAATTTGCAAATATTATCAGACACTCTCATGCTAACCTGCACTATTGAAGAAAATACTCAGACTTTCATAGTGGTAGTCTTTGCAGGCTTGGTGTAACTGCAATATAATTTCATACCTTTGGAGGATTTTTGCTCTGCCTAAGAAAAAGGTTATGTGAAGCAGCAGTTTGTCCTGGAGCTTCTGTGAGTTAATTCTTGGATCCTTTACTGGATTCTTTCATCCATGAAATGAGCTTAAGATCCTAATTATACTTTGAGAAATATTAATAATATATTATCATTGTGTGATTTGCTTAGATTGTTCAAAAGGCACATTTTCTACTACTCATTTACACAGATGGTACTCATCCATTTAACAATTAGCCTGTAGTGAGGGTAAACACATGAATGAAAGATTAACAGACAGTTCTGATGAACATATAGTATGAGAATAGCTATATACATATGAGGTAGTATATAGTATAGTATGAAGTACTAACATATAGTATGAGGTAGCTAAATGTAATAATATGAGAATATTCAACTAAATTCACAGATTCATATTGATTGCTGCCGCCGCAGCAGTTTTTCTTTTCCTTTTCCCTTTTTGAGGGCATATCCCAAATGGAATGCATAGTTTTTTCTCTAAAGTTTCCTCCTGAGTACTCTTGCTCTGTGAAGGGCACTACCTACATGTGTAACTTAGTCCATCTGGTACTGTTATAGCAGAATCCCTGGTGGATGGTGGGTGATGTATAAAGAAAAGAAGTTTATTTTGGCTCACAATTCTGGTGACTGAAAAGTCCAATCAGCATGCTGCCATGGTCCAGTGAGGGGCCACTGGCTGTGTCACACATGGCAGAGAAGTAGAAGGGGGCCAGTTGAGCGCAGAAGGGATCAAGAATGTGGGTGATCTCACTTTATACCAGCCCACTCTCCTGAGAACTCATCCAGTCACTTGAGACCTAAGCCATTCCCGCAAGATCCCATTACTTTTTCCAAGGGTGGGGCCCCCACGACTGTCTCCTGGTACCTTTACCCAACGTGGCCCACATCACTACTCTTCCACTGGGGACCAAGTTTCCAACACATGAACCTCTGTGGGACAAACCACATCTAAGTCATAGCCATGCCCAAGTCAGAAATCTGGGAGTTAAATCTTGACACGTTTCCTTCCTTCACACTGCCAGATCTCATCAAGTCCACAGTTCCCTTAATTCAACCCAATAACATTTTTTGTGCTCTTCTCTCCACACCCATTGTGTGTCTCCTGGTTCAATTCACCACTGACTCTCACCTCGGTTATTGCGGAAACTTTCTAACTGGTCTCTCTGCTTCCATTCTCATTCTCTCCACTCTGTATTCACATGGCAGCTACAGTAATTTTTAAAAAGGACACATGATTGTGAAAGTCCTCCGCCTAACACCTTCCCTGGTTCTTCATTGCTGTTGGGATAAAATCCATTTGATATGCATTTGCCACCTCTCTAGCCCATATACCACTATTTCCTCTTCTACTGTCCTCTACAGACACATGTAATCACTTCATGTGCCTACGTGTCCCACTATTCCTAAGTTCTGGACCTTTGCCACCACTAATAGAATCTCCCTGTCCTCCTACCCCATTCCAATACTTTAATGCTAAAGTCTCAGGCCTCAAAATTATCAATCATTACTGCCTTACCTACAGCAATTAAAATTGTCTATTAACTGCTTCCAAAGGAAATGCATTTCCTATTTCTGATTTACATTTATAGAAAATTTTTTAAAATTTTAGACAGATCAATCTGCCAGTTTATCTACACTTAGCTACTATAAAACTATAATAACTTTCTGTAAATACAGGGTGTTCCTTCTATCTTTGGAAAAGTGCTAGGGACCTTGGAACACTAGACCTCTCTTAAGCTACTAAAGTGTTATTCCATAAACATAAGGCTATTTACTTGCTTGATTGAGCAAGATTCTTTCAGTGTCTAATACTGTGTATAATAACTTCCTTTTTCCCCTTTCAGGCTATTATTTGATGATGAAAATAACAATATTTTACTATGTATCTTCCACTGGTAAGTTATAAAATAACTTAGCCCCTCACAACAACTCTGAACCCTGGAACTAGTTTTTTCAAATATTTGTAAATTGTAAGATTGGCTTTTAGATTTCCTTTTTTTTTTTTTTTTTCAATTTTTGTTTTTCATTAGTACATATTTGCAGTACATAATGATTACATTCCTTGTGGGGAGTTGGTATATGTACATAACACATCCTGATTATTTTTACTTCCCCTTCCTTTCCTTCCCCCTCCCTCCATCTCTTGGTTCCCTTAACTTTTGCAAAATATCTATCTGCCTAGTTCTATCTTTCTTAAGCTGATTTCGTGATTTGGAATTAGAGCCCAATATGCAATTTAAAAAGTACTTGTTTATAAGTTTTGATTGTATGCAAATAACAAGGTGATAAAATAGACTGATGCAACTCTGGTTTCTATCTTTTATTTCCCTCATTACTTATCGTTTGGGTTTCTCATAGAAAAGAAACCATGTGATATTTAAGTCTGCATGTCTGATTTATTTCACTTAATATTGTGGTCCCAGGTACACCTATTTTCCTACAAATGACTCAAGTTTATCCTTCATTATGGCAAAGTAGTACTCTATTGTGTATAAATAACACATTTTATCAATTCATCCGTTGCTGGATATATATGTTGGCCTGTTTTTTAAAAGACATTCAACTCTGGTGCTACTTTCTCTCTACCTCTTAAGGCACTGGTAAAGTTTGCTCTTGGGTTATTCTACAACTAGCTAGTTAGAGGAACTTGCTCTGAAGCCCTATTTTCTAAGTTTTCAGTACCAAGCCTAGAACATTCAAACCAGGGATAATTGTTGGCAGACCCTCAGGAATTTTGTTTTTCATTGTTTTCATGGCTAAAGCTTTTTGAAACATTGGCATAAACCCATTAAATATCGAAGGAACACTTGGTTTCATAGTAGGAGTTAATCCTTTCAAGGGCTAAGTAGAATTAATTTCATCTTCCAAAGAATTAAATGTGTATTTGAAAGTTTTATTGCTGGCTTGATCAATTTAGTGTATCTTAAAGGTTTTTGTTTTATTTTATTTTTCCTATTGGATCCCACAATAAGAAACTCATTTCACATCACAATCTAACTCTAGGTAGACAGATATCAAAAGAGAATACAAAAACACACAAAATTGAAACAAAATTTCCATAAAATAATACACACAGACATGACCAACATTTTAATTTTTATTCTACTCTATACTACCCTACAATATTCTGGTGGCTACTCATTAAGCTGATTTCATGATTTGCAGTTGGAGCCCAATGTGCAATTTTAAGTTTATTATTTTTTATTACAAGCAAATAAGGCAAGTAAAATAAAGTGAGGTAACTCTGGTTTTTTACTTTCTCAAACTTTTTTCCACCCTTTTTCTTCTTTGATCTCTTGGTGTGCCTACTGGGGTTTAATAGCTATAACTTTCTTACCACTTGTAGCCTTCAAGGTGAGCAGATGAGGAAGTTGGACAAATTTTAATACTTTTCCTCTTGGTCACAGTGATTCTTCCTGGTAAGGACATATAACTCGAGGTGCACTGGTCAAGCCTTCTTTGCTGGAATGAAATGGAACACGGCTTCTTTCTTCTGGGGTGACCACCTGTGTGCAGATGAGTCTGAGCTGTTTGCGGCCATCTATGTCTCACTTGTGTGAGAAGAGCCTGTTGAATCATGAAGCCACGCCCTACGAAGGAATGGCAAGGGACAGAGAGAGCCCTGGCAGCAACATTTCAGCAACTGGATCAAGTTGCAAAGAATCTAGGTGGAACATGTATTTACTCAGTACATCAGACAGTATGATTTTCTTTTTCTTTGAAGTATTTCAAATTGAGTTTTCTCATTTGTCAGATGAAAGAGTCCTGATAATACGGTAAGGCAGATGAATACAAGGGCTTGATATTCACGATGTGAGAAGAAAGACCATAGCCTTGTGTGCATATTGGACATTCTGTCATCCTGAGAAAATGTGACTTATAGAGAAGATAATGTATTTGAAAATTATTTTAAAGTTATATCTTGGAAGCTGCCTATATGTCCACTAACGGGTGAATGGATGATGAAAATGTGGTACATATGCACTATGGAGTACTACTCTACCATAAAGAATGATAAATTTGAGTCATTTGTAGGAGAATGGATGCACCTGGAGACCATAATATTAGGTGAAATAAACCAGACTCAGAAAGTTAAATATCCCGTGATTTCTCTTATATGAAAACCCTAAGTATAAATAATCTTAAGAGCTAAAGAAAAGATGGATGATAGGAAACGGCAAGGTTGACCCTTTGGATATGGGAGAGTGATCTAGGAATGGGGTAATAAAAGAAAAGAGGGGAACAGGGAGTGAAAAGGATTAAGATGTGAGATATATATATATATATATTTCATTTACCTATTTTTTTCCCCATTCAGCTTCACATATTTTGTCCATGACTTCTGAAAAAGAATGATATGGCAGAAATGCAAAATCTAGGCTTTTCGTTTTCAGTTGCCCAGAGTTTAGGAGAACATGAAGGAGGTGTGATGAGTAAGAAAAATGCTTTCTAACCCTAACACCAGAAAGCAACCCTTAGGTTGTGAGGTATGAGGATAAAGGATGAGAAACTTCAGACAAAGCAACCTAGTTCTGCTCCAGTGTCTGGGCCCGTGAACAGGGTGGGCCACCAATGCCTGAGGAGGTTCCTGGGTCTATTCAGTGAGGACATGCATCCCCTGTGCTGTTTTGTTAGTCATTCTTTTGTTTGTTTGTTTGTTCGTTTGTTTTTTATGTGGGTACCGGGAGTCGACCTCTGGACCTCGCACTTGCCAGCAAGCGCTTGTGCCTCTGAGCGATATCACTGGCCCTTTTTATTACTTTATGTGGGTCCCAGGAGTCGAACTCAGGACCTCGCATTTGCCAGGCAGGCACCTGTGCTGCTGAGCTCTCACTGGCCCTTGTTAGTCATTCTGGCACTGAGGCCCAGTGAAAACCTCCTTCCAATAACAATTATATCACCTGCTGAGTGTCTCAATCGGTACACCTGGAAGGCTGCTGTTCAGTGTCCCAGAATTATCCACCATCTCTGGGTAGATAATACTCACTAGGATTCACAAAAGCCTCCTGAAGTGGCGTGTGAGCACCTTGACACATGGAGAGACCTCAAAGCCCATTGGATATGGACTTGGATGTAGGAGATACCACCAGCCTGAAATCTGTGTAGTAATAAAAGTCCCAACCCAACCCCTAATCTGGCCACCCAAACCCCCTTCTCCTCCCCCCGTAACACGCCATTACTTCCACCATCAGCTTCACACTTGATCAGTATATATAGTGTGCTGAACAGGAACTCAGTCACTCAGCACTAAACTGTTTTACCCATTTTTGTTTTGTAGCTTCTCAACAAATATTATCATTGTTAACTAAGCCAATAAATACTAAGCACAGATAATACAAAGTTGACAATCCAAGGTTCCCTTCCCTCTGATGCCCCCCATGTGGCAAGGGGTGCAAGAAAGTGTGAAGCCAATTCCAGTATGTATGTATAATGTGTGACCTAAAAAGTATGGTGAAGGCTTAAAATATTTTTAAAAATGTATTATAGTAAAAGACACATTGCCATTCATCCCCCCCCCAAGCACTCATCTCATCATTCTTGGCACTTGCTGAAGCAGTTTGAGAAGTCCTCCTCCATGAGTGCACTGCTGTGGCTGCCTCAGTAGCCTGAATCAATTCAAAATGTTTACCTTTCATGGTCATTTTGACTTTGGGGAAGAACCAGAAGTGATTACAGTGCCAGATTCGGTGAAAAAGGTGGATGAGGACACAGTGTAATTTTTTACGCACCTGCCTTTGTGTTGGATGGGATTCAGCAAGAACATTCGCAAGATTTTTTCAAATCACACGTCCTAAAGACAGTTACAAAACAGCATTTCCAGAACTGCTTCAGAAAGTAACAAGAACCATGGGATAAATGTGAGCACCTGCCTGGTGGTCTAGTGATTAGGAGTCTATGCTCTTACTACAATAGGATAAGTGTGTTTGAAGTAAGGAGGAGTATTGTGAGGGGTATTAATAACAATATATCTTTCACTGTGATAATTTTCTTAAACACACACTATTTTTCTCATCACGCCTTGTAAATACTGTCACTTCAAAGGGCTGATGAAAGAGTGTTGTCTTGGGTGGCCTTCCAAGACCTCTTCCATCCCATCATCTGGTAGTTTTTCTTTGGTTAAAAACTTTCCTTCTTCATTACAATTTTCATTCCTGTTTAGCTGTAAACATTCGACCTGCATTGTTTAACAGAAGAGTTTTCCTATAATATTTCCCGTGGAGTAAAATTTGGCATTAATTACAGTTTAAAAATAAACTGTGCCCATGAGCTTCTGATAGATCAACTCCCTCCCACTGTATTGATAAATTCTCAGGTAAATGTGAGACTCCAGATCCATTTGCTCAGGTGCCTTCCGCTTAGTCTGAAAACTAACTCCTCTAATCACAGCCTTGCCAACCAGATGGAGGCTTCCTTTGTCACAATTTCCACTCCAGCGCTGGTATCAATTCTACCCTCTTCACAGAAATAGCCTGCCCTTCCTATTGCTTCTCTTCCTTGCTAAACCCTTCCAGTAATTGAGGCTAACAGAACACCAGAGGCCCTCCTCACCCTTGTGCAGCCCTTGATTTCTTGGTTACAGAGTGCTTACGTCACAGACATCAAATCCTGATCTCCACAGGTCAGCTCAACACCATTAAGTGGTGCTTGAAAGAGACTGCTTGAGTAACTGGCTTTGTGGTGGGTTGTGTTTTTTCCCCTCTACTTCTTCTCAGTGAATCTTCCTAAAGAAATACATTTTGAGCTAAGAGTCTCTTTCAGGGTAGACAGCGTATTTGTAGGTTTCAAGAATTAAAAACCAGACCACCACCTGCCAGGGCAGTTAGAATGGAACCAAACATCTCCCCTGGAGAAAGGGTCTGCCCTTATTAGGGAAGCAACTCAGCTTCCTAATTCATGACAGGAATGAATTTTTCAGAAACAGAAGACAAATTGTCTTGAAAAGATTATGTAACCTTCCAAAGATGGACATTTTTAAGTATCTAGTTGGGTAACTGCATTACAGAATAAGTTAATAACCCAAATGATCACATCATATTAAGAGGCAAAGCATTCCCCTGAGCAATAGTTCTATATTACTTTCATCTGTGGATGCAGAGAGGTCTTCTGATGGATCATAAGGCTTTTACAAGCCCATGACCCAGAAGAAGAGCTGTAACCACTGTGGCTGGTCTCCTATGGTCAGCGTGGTTTATTCCCTCCTTGCCCCCAGCCCCAAAATGATCTCTAAAGGATAAAATTCAGATATCAGAAGCCATATGCATTAGGAATAATAATCAAAGTTTGGCATAACTTTGTCACATTCTGACAATAAATCAGCTAGTTGATGTCACATTAAGTGGAATATATTCCTGTTGATTATCAAGGACTAGACATTGATCTTAAAATACCATTGTTGAGGGGCCGGTGAGATGGCTCAGCGGCTTAAGCGCCTGCCCGGCAAGCGCGAGGGCCCGAGTTCAACTCCTGGAACCCACATACGAAAAAAGGGGCCGGTGATATCGCTCAGCGGCACGGGCGCTTGCTGGCGCGCGAGGTCCTGAGGTCGACCCCCCGGTACCCACAAAAAAAAAAATACCATTGTTGATTTCCATTTGTTTTATAGGAACATTGTGTGGCCACCTGGCCTTTAAGACAGTAGAATTAATCTTATCCTTCTCTTCACATATCTGGCAGCAACTTCGTCACAGTGATATCTTCCAAGGTTGGCACTGGACAGAGAATTTTCAGCTGGAAATATCTGGCTGCCAAGCCCTGGTTACCTCCCTTGGCGGAAGGCAGTTTTCCATATTATTGTAGATACTTTTCCATCTTAAAATTCAGAACAAAGAAAGAGGCGACGGGAAATGGGAAAGGTTTACCTATGGTCACTGGTTACAGTTTAGTTTCCAATTTCTAACTTCCTATAGGGAAGTAGTGTTATTTTATCCTCTAAGGACTTCCTATTACAACACAATTATCCAATATCAGACTAAGAGATAGCATGTGGGCCTTTTCCCTATATGATCATCTATGATAAATACAACCATAATATTTATATAAATGAATTACGTTTATATATGGTTGCTTCTTACATTCTCTTAAAATCTGGTGAGTTAGTCATGACTATGTTCTATCTCCACTTAGAGTATTCTACTGACTCTATGTTATCTATAAGGTCTAACCTGTTTAGTATGACATTCAAGGCCCTTCTGGGAGTAGAATGCAAAATAAAGGAACAAAGTTGAAGAGAACTACATTTTTTTCCCCTTGT
Source organism: Erethizon dorsatum (assembly GCA_028451465.1). Classification (NCBI taxonomy): domain Eukaryota; kingdom Metazoa; phylum Chordata; class Mammalia; order Rodentia; family Erethizontidae; genus Erethizon; species Erethizon dorsatum. The sequence continues at coordinate 31,161,780 of CM051833.1, forward strand.
GTTTGTTTCCTGTCCAGGTGTGTGGTCCTCAAATACAAGGGTGTGGTCTAGTCCTGTCTCTGCCATTTACCATCCGTGTGGCTTAGGAAAAATGACTTAGTGTTTTGAGATAAGGAAACTGAGTTTCAGGAACGTTTACTGGTTTCTCTAAGGTTATACATGTGGAAGATGGCAGAGATGAGATTAGAACCCAGTCTGCTTGACAGTAGCAGTGAGCTCCTGTGCCAATTCTATGGGTCAACTCACTGATGTTTACAGTAGTTAAGACATGGAAGAAACTCTATTCTGGCTCTTTCTCCTCCTCCTCCTCCTCCTCCTTTTTTTTTTATTTTTTTAATGTGGCTACTGGGGGTCAAACTCAGGACCTTGTGCTTGCTAGCAGGCGCTTGTGCCGCTGAGCGATATCAACGCCTTTTTTTTCCTTTTTATGTTGGTACCGGGAGCCGAACTCAGGGCCTCGCACTTGCCAGGCAGGCGCTTATGCCGCTGAGCTATCTCACCGGCCCCTCCTTTTTCTTCTTAGCCCTGGTTCCACACAGCAGCCAGAGCTAAGGCTCTGGCAGTGCATCAGGTACATAATCAACATTGCATGTGTCTCAAGTTGATGATCAAGTTAATAATGTTCATTTCTTACATGATAGAACTCAGAGGTATTATATAGCCAGTATAATGACAGGCATAGAACATGGTAGAGCCAGGATTAGAATCCAGATCCTTTGATGGTTAATCAAGCGTTCTTGCCATGTCTCCACTAATTGGATATTTAAATTTTACAATTATGGAGAGATATAATTGAGAATAAAGGCATGCAAATTTAAATTTTCTAAGAGAAGAAAATTCTTGGAGAAAAATCCATCTTATTTATCTATTGGTAAGATTGACAAAATATCTGTTACTTTTTAGACATCCCCACTATTATACTTTTTAAATATGATTTTTAAATCGTGTTTCTTTGCAGAAGAGTAAAAACAGACTTTAGCAGGTAGGCTACAAGGAGTTGAAGCATGGGACACTTATGCTACATATAAACATATTTTTATTGACACAATCCTTAGGACATCAGAATAAAAGCTTATGTATGTGCCTATGTATTATTCTTTTAAGGCTTTTTCTCCCTTCAATGTCCAGGTCACTAGGAAATGTGGAGGAAAGTCCAGAATTTACAGTGCATGTCTTTGACTTTGACTTGAGCAGAAGAAAAGCACAATCTAAAAACTTAAGTGTGACCTCAGATAAAGCAAATATATTTGCTATATTTTTTTTCTTCCCACTAATCTCTTCAGAAACTTACTCAGGGAAAGGAATACATCTTTGAGCTTAAAATAAAGAAAGGAAAAGAAAAGAATTTTTTTCCCTTCCCAGTGATTGTAACACCCTATTAAAAGCTTGAGAATAAAACTTCCTTCCCTATCAATGTTGTTTTTTTCCATTAAGCAAATATTGATTTCCCCTCCCCCTTCTGATACAGGAGTCCAAATTACCCTGCCTCTTTGGGTAGCTCACTTCCTTCTTTGTGTACTAGCAACAAGGCTGTCTGGGGAAGAGTTGGCAGCGACAGCCAACAGGGGGTGCTCTCCGCATATTTTGATGAGGGAGAAAAAAAGATTAGATTCATAATAATCTTTAGTTTTCTGTTTCTTTTACTTTCAAAGGAAAAGTAAAGGCTGTTATTGCAAAGGTTTTGCAAATGCGTGGAGAAGGAAAGTGAGGAAATGCATAGGCCTGTGAAGGAGGCCTGAGGGACTGCCACTATTTATACATGAGATGGGGATTTAAGGTTCCAAAGGACTTGGGTCCCTGGATGATTTGAGTCATTAATCATCAATTACACTTAAATTTTCTGGACTATAATGACTAAATTTATTGGACAATTCATCAATTTCTCACTCTGTGTATGTGGATCAGAGTGAATAGTCAGAAAACATGTTCTGATTTTGCTTTTCTCAGATGATTCTCTGCACATCTCTCAGCACCCAGTCTTGGTTCCTCCATGTGCAGAATGCAGAATGGGACTGTGTGGACCTGCTGACAGCTTCTCCGATGGGCTAAACTTCTTGGTGGTGTCCAAACGGTGGACAAAGACCATAACATTTCGGTAGATGCAATTTTAAGGACAGTCATACATTATAAGATTATATGGAAAAGTGTTTGGATTTAAAGTCCCTCTTACCTATTTAGACTCTGATTGAGTTTGAACTGATTTAAAAAAAAAAACTCTTAAAAGAAAAATAATGAACACATGGCGTATTCAAATACTGTCTGATCCTAACATTTAAAAGGTCGAAGTTGCAAGGCATTCAAAAGAAGTTACTCAAATACCAGACAAATGCGGGCAGAATCGAGTTATTTTGAATCATGACTCTGAAGACAGATGAAAGAGATCAGTGGTAACAAGCTCTCATTAGAAGAAAATATAGTATGTGGCCAGCCTTGTAAAATTTATCAGGATATATCATCAAGAAATACCAAAACTCACAGGTGTATATTGAAATATTTAGAAATAGTTAATATTGCTTACCATTTATCAGACTAATAAATAAGTTTTCCTATAGAATTTTAAAGCCTTTGTTTTGATTTACACACAAAAGACCTGAGAAAGAATGATGGCCATGCTCATTATTCAACAAATACCACCAGGAAAAAAATGTACATCTTGGAAACATACTTTGTTTTCTCTTTCCGGAGTCTAAACAACTTCCAGCTAAAAGACATATTTTGATTAAGATAATATTTTTCCCTAATCAATATTTTTTACCTCTGGGTTATTACTTCCTTGAAGGCTTCTCTGCCTTTTTCCCCCTTTCTAAATTAGTCCATGTAGTTTATGAGAAATCATCAGCACAACCATACCCTGCTGTTTACATTAAATCTTTCCCTTAATATTTACTGCTGGGTGGCAGGGCTTGTCTCTAGCCTTTATGGTTTGGCATCAAATCTTGAAATGTGTATTTTATACTTAATTGGAATGGGGATAGGAGCTCAGGAGTGGAATTAACCATTAATAAAATCAGACTCCTTTTGACCAATATTCACAGTTTCCAACTTCGTTGGTTATATGCCTGAAGGCTTCTTGGTGTGAAACGATATCCAGTGTGGTATAATGCTTGCTTTGTGCATGTGCATAGAATTATGTAGGTGGTATCTGTGTCAGTTGCTCTAATGGTATCTAAAGGTCTGCTCCAATTCTTGTGCTTCCCTCACTGCAGAGGGGTGATAAAGAGTTTGGGGACCAGTGCTGGTCTGTGGGCCACACTGGGAGCAACACTGGCAAAGTGAGTTGAAAGAGAAGGGAAAGCATGTTTAGCCTTTGATTTTGTGGGCCCCTTGTGCATTCCAGTGCCCTGTGTTTCCTTAAGAAATCAGAGGCACACATCTCCACACATACGCACCTCACTGCATACATGGTGCAAGGCCTAAAATGAAGGTTCAGTGTTATGTGCTGCCTTGACACCTGGTGAAGTTGGGAGGGCCTTGAATGGCCTGACCAGAAGCTTCCTTCCCTCCTCAGTTCCTGCAGATGAGGAACCCTCCACATAACCCTCCTTATCAAAGGACCAGTCATAGTTCTTGAGTAGCTGATTTCAATTTCCTACTAGTTGATGGAATTATTTGAATAAGCCAATCATGCACTACCATGGAAAGTATCTTTTGATACTACAAAGCTTACCCCCCATATCCACTGCTTGTTCATTTTCCCACTTGCAAATCTGTGTTGTCCTGTGCAGCAGCCCCTCTCCAGGTTGTGGCCATACCTAACTAATAAATCACTGTTGACCTCATCTGTCCAGTGCTGGGTATGGTGTATTCAGCTATCCTCACAACTGTAGGGCAGGAGTCCCCCTTTTCGCCAAAGGGACAAATATCACAAACACACACACACACACACACACACACACACAGGCTCCTAAGAAGCTAAGAAGGAAAGGGTGTAACCTAAGCCCAAATTTTTAGGATAATGTCTTAAATCATAGTCCTGTCCATCGACTCTTCCTCTAAGAGTGTTTTCACTTTTAAATGAGAAAAGGAATTAGAGTGGAGAGCATATGTATCTCCAGGATTAGAATCAGAAGATCTAAAATGAAAGGGAATAGAATCAAAAATGTCCTGGCTTATTGTTACCTTTCAAAAAAAATGTGCATAATTTCCATGGTATCATTGTGTGGTCCAGTGTGATATTATATAGATAGAAAGATAGATAGATAGATAGATAGATAGATAGATAGATAGATAGATTTTTTTTTAATATGCAGGTACCGAGAGTTGAACTCAGGCCCTCACGCTTGCCAGGCAGGCACTTATGCCACTGAGCTATATCACCGGCCCTTGGATATATTTTTATAAAATATTTTATGTATATTTTTGAAAGGTGGGAGCAGTTCTTAAAATTATCACAAACAAGCTGGGCATGGTGGCATATGCCTGCTATCCCAGTACTCAGGAAGCTGATCCAGGAAGATTGCCATGAATTCGAGACCAGCCTGGGCTACGTAGAGAGTTCAAGGCCAGCCTGAACTACATTGTGACCCTGTCTCAAAAAAAAAAAAAAAATATTGCCAACAGCTACTGATTCATTCTGCTCCATTTTCCCAATGAAATGTCCATGAAATTCACTAACAAAATACAGTTCTGCAACTGCACTGGACCAGGGAAAGGCTGGTGTCCCTGCAGGAGCACAGGCTGTGATGCTTTTGGTGAGAGAAATCAGGGCAGATCTATCCTACCCCTTCCATCCTTTCCACCCTCATTTGTCTTCTATTTATCTATCTAAGCTTAATTGTCGATTTGACTGGTTTGAGAGCTTCCTAAAACACAAGTTTGGGTGTGTCTGGATGGGTCATAGAAGTGTGACCTCCAGATTCACATCTGATATCTCACCTATTCATCTCTGGTGCTGTTTCCCTGCTCTGCTCCCCAGCCCCACGAACTAAGCATCTTTGCTCCGCCATGTCCTTCCACCATGATATTCCTACATCGGAGGCAGCCATGGACTGAATCCCCTGAAACCCTGACCCAAATTAAATTATTTTCTTCTTTTAATTGTGGATGTTAGATATTTGGTCCCAGCAATGGGAAAGCTGACTAATACAATATCCAATTAAAAAGTGTATTTTAAATTATAAAATCTACAATCTTTAATCTACCACTTTTAAGAATATGATCCAGTAGTGTTAAGCACATTCACAATATTGTGGAATCAGTCTCCAGGACTCTTTCTATCTTGCACACTGAAACTCTACCCATTAAAAAACAACTCCCCATCCCCTCTCTCAGCCACTGACAACCACTATTCTACCTTATGTATCTATGAATTAGAACATCCTAGGTGCTTCCTGTAAGTGGACTCATGAACTACCAGTCTTTTTGTAGCCTAAAGACAATTTTTGGTAACTAATATCCTCAAGATTTATCCATGTTGTAGAGTGTATTGGAATTTCTTTTTTAATGGCTGGATAATATTCCATTGTATATATACATACCACATCTTGTTTAGCCATTCATCCAATGATGGACCCTTCACCTCTTGGCTATTGTGAATAATGCTGCTATGGACACGTATATATACATATCTCTTTAGGACCATGTTTCAGTTCTTTTGGGTAAATACCCAGAAGTGGAATTGATAACTCTATTTTACATTTTTTTGAGGAACAGTCATCTTTTCCATTCCATTTTACATTCTCACTAACAGTGCATAAGTGTTTCAGTTTCTCCACATTGTGTTACTTTCTGGGTGCTTTTTATATTTGTATTTGATTTTAATTAACATTTCCCTACTGGTTAGTGTCAGTAGATATCTTTTCATGTGCTTATTGGTCATTTGTGTATCTTCTTTGAAGAAATGGGCTATTTAAGTCCCTTGTCTATTTTTAACAGAATTGTTTGTGGGGTTTTTTTGTTTTGTTTTTTGCTGCTGAGTTTAGGACCTCTTTGTATGTTCTAGAAATTACCCCTTATCATGTGTTACTCATATGTCCAATACTATAACAAAATACTTGAGATAATCAACTTAAAAAGGGGAAAGTTTATTTTGTGTCATAGTTTTGAAGGTTTCAGTCCATGGTCAGTTGGCCCAATTGCTTCTGGGCCTGTGACGAGGCAGCACATCATGCCATGAGCTCATGGAGGAAGCAACCCCTTCACCTCACAGCAAGCGCAAGAAAAGGAGGAAGAGACAAGTGTTCCTTTGATGACACATCCCCAATGGCCTAAGACCTCTCACTAGGCTTCACCTCTTAAAGGCTCCACCACCACCCAATAACATCACAGATTTTAACACGTAGGCCTTTGCGGGATGCCCATCCAAACTGTAGCATCAGAGATATGATTTGCAAATATTTTCTCCCATTCTATGTGTTGTCTTTTCACGCCATTGATTGTGTCCTTCAATATATGGAGTTTTAAGTTTGATGTAGTCTAGTTTACTTCTTACCTTTTGTTGCCTATATTTTTGGTGTCATATCCAAGAAACCATTGCTGAATCCAACATCAGGAATATTTCTCCCATGTTTCTTGTAATTATTTTATTGTTTCAGTGCTTATTTTTAGGTATTTGATCCATTTGGAGTTAATTTTTGTATATGTGTAAAATAAAGGCCCAACTTCATTATTTTACATGTAGATATTCAGTTTTCTCAACACCACTGGTTAAAACATATGTCAGGTTTAAAAAAATATATATATTGTACCTGGGGTGCCAGTGGTGGGAGTGGTCCCAGCACAGCACAGCACAGCAGCACCAGCAGAGCCCAGCAGTGGTGGGACACTGTTTCCTGAGGGGCCCCACAGAGCCAGCAGGTAAAATCAATCCACCAAGTGGAAACTCATTGCATACAATTTCCTGGTATATATTGGATTTTGTTATATAACTGTAGAGCTTGCTCCTATGGTTAAAGGTACCAAATTAATAGTTACCACAGTTGGTCACGTTGCTAGGCTGTGCTGGATGTTATCGTTATTGCTAATTTTACTACATTAGCCAGGATGTCATACATGTTGTAATCAGTTTTTCTCCCTCATGTGATAACACTGTGATTGCCTGAGGTGATAACTATCACCATAGTCCAGTACGAAAGGATGGAGTGCAGAGACAAATAGATAGCAACCTCCCATTCTTAATAAATTAGGAAGGTAGGTTCTTGGGATAGACATAAAGACCAAGAAACACATACACCTACAGGACATCTCTGAGGAATAGACATTTACTAGGGAAACCATGATATCAGTGATAAAGCTATCTACCATAAGAAATCCACAAGCACCAATATAGTAAAGAAAACAAAACAAAAAAAATATAGAAAATAGGGGCAACTCACCTTCTGGGTTCCCTCTGTCTCTCTCAGAAACCAACTTTCTCTCAATGAACTCTTCTTTCTCTTTAAAAAAAAATAGAAAATGACAAGACTCAGAAGCAAAATGCAACCCCAGACTCCAGCCCACCTAGGAATAGTCCAGAGCACAATGAGATAGAAGAAATCAGAAGCCACACACTGGAACTTTCTGAAATGATAGCAGCAGAAGTAAAAAAAAAAAAAAATGGATGTGGCTATAGAAAAAATAATCTATCAGGTAAAAAAGAGAATGATGATCAAAACGAAAGACATACCCAATGAATCTAGAGAAAACACAGACCAAAAAAAAAAAAAAAAGAGGAGCTTAGGAAAATGATGAAAACCGTGAATGCCTGACGTAGGAAAGAAATGGAAGCCACGAAACAGATCCAAACAGATATCCAGGAGATTAAAAATTCCCTTGAAAGTTTATGCAACAGATTGAACAAAGGTGAAGATATTGTATTAGATTTAGAAGACAGGATTGAGGTTAGCGACCATGAAAAGAAAGATATCTTGAAAATATAACAAGGGGCCATAAAAAATCAATCCAACAAGATGAAGCAAAGAAGAACAATGTAAGATTGATTGAAGTCAATGAGAAAGCTGGAGATAGTACAAAAGTCATGAAAAACCTCTTCACAGAAGTAATGGCAGAAAACTTCCCAAACATGGATAAAGAATTTGACATACAAATAAGTGAGACATATAGAACTCCAGTGACCATGATCAAAGTAAATCTACACCAAGGCATATAATAATCAAGATTCCAGAAATTCAGCACAAGAGCAGAATATCAAAAGTGGTTAGAGGAAGAAACAAATCACCTATAAAAGAAAACCCGTTAGAATCACAGCAGACTTCTCAATACAAACCTTCAAGTCAAGGACAGCTTGCAGTGAAGTATTTCAAATCCTAAAAGAAAACAACCTCCAACTCAGGTTGATATACCTTGCAAAACTATCTTTGAGAATTGATGGAAAAATAAAATACTTCCATAACTAAGACAGCTGAAGAAATTCATGATCACCAAACCAGCTTTCCAAAATGCTCTGATGGGTATTCTAGAAAGAGATAAGGAAGGCCACAATTCCAAGAACACCAATAGAAAGAAGCCACTAGGCAAGGCAAACAGTTCAACAGAGGGGAAAGACAGGATACCAAAATAATATGAGAAGGACAAAACAATACATATCAGTTATAACCATCAGTGTAAATGGTCTCAATTCACCAATCAAAAGAAACACACTGGCAGAATGGATCAAGAAGCAAGATCCAACAATATGCTGCATACAAGAAATAAATTTAACTAAAAAAGAAATTCATACACTCAAAGTCAAAGGATGGAAAACAATATTCCATGCAACAGGAACCCAGAAAAAAGTAGGTGTAGCTATTCTATTTGCAGACAATGTGAACTTCAGGCCAAGACTGATAAAAACAACAACAACAACAACAACAACAAAAATAAAACAAAGAAGGTCAGTACATACTTGTTAAGGGAAAACTCCAAGAAGAAGAGATAACAATCATAAACATATATGTACTAAATACCCATGCACCTACCTATGTAAAACCAATTTTAACAGACAAGAAAAATCAAATAAGCACTAACACAGTTGTAATGAGGGACCTCAGTACCCCACTGTCACAAATAGATCAACTAGACAAAAAATAAGCAAAGAAATATCATGACTAAAACAAACCTGTGAACAAATGGACTTAGTAGATGTCTACAGAGTGTCCCACCCCACAACATCAGAGTATATATTCTTCTCAGCTGCACATGGGACATTCTCCAAAATAGACCACATACTAGCTCCTAGAACTTGCTTAAGTAAATGCAAAGGAATTGAAATTATCCCATGCATATTGTCTGACCATAATACAACGATATTGGAAATCAACAGCAAAAGAAACCACAAAAAATACATTAACAACTGGAAATTAAATAACACCCTCCTGAACAACCAATGGGTCACAGATGAAATTAAAGAAGTAATTAAACAGTATCTACAATTAAATGATAATGCTGATACAACATACCAGAATTTATGGGATGCAATGAAAGCAGTCCTAAGAGGGAAATTTATAGCGGTGAATTCTCACATCAGGATTACAGAATGAGCTCAAATAAATGATGCAATGTTGAACCTCAGACTTCTAGAAAAAGAAGAACAAATCAAACACAAAGCTCATACAAGGGAGGAAATTATAAATATAAGAGCAGAAATTAATGCAATCAAGACTAAGAAAACAATACAAAGAATCAATAAATCAAAGAGTTGGTTTTTTGAAAGACTAAATAAAATTGACAAACCCTTAGCCAACCTTATCAAAAAGAGGAAGGAAAGGACTCAAATTCATGCAATTAGGAATGAAAAGGGTGAAATCAAAACAGATCCTGTGGAAATCCAGAAGATCATCAATACCTACTTTGAGAACTTTTACTCTAATAAGATGGAAAACACAGAAGAAATAAGTAGATTCCTAGATACATATGAATTGCCAAAACTGAATTAAAGGATATAAAAATTCTAAATAACCTAATATTAGTCAACTGAAATTGAAAATGTAATTAAAAACTTACCAACAAAGAAAAGCCCAGGTCCTGATGAATTTACTGCTGAATTCTACAATAAATTAGAGAAGATCTAATGTTACTACTGATGAAACTCTTCAATAAAATTGAAAGGGAAGCAATACTCCCAAAGTTATTCCTGGAAGCAAGCATTACCCTCATACCAAAACCAGAGAAGGACCCAACTAAAAAAGAGAACTACAGGCCAATCTCCCTAATGAACATAAATACAAAAATCCTCAATAAGTTATTGGAAAACAGAATGCAGCAAATCATCAAGAAGATTATTCACCATGATCAAGTGGGATTCATCCCAGGAATGCAGGGATGGTTCAATGTACACAAATCAATAAATCACACGATCATCTCAATAGATGCAGAAAAAACATTTGACAAAGTCCAACACTCATTCATGATTAAAAAAAAAAAACCCTACAGAAAATTATGATAGATGGTCTTTATCTCAATCTGATAAAAGCCATCTATGACAAACCAACAGCCAGCATCATACTAAATGGTCAAAAACTGAAAGCTTTCACTCTAAAATCAGGAACAAGACAAGAATGTTGACTATCACCACTCCTATTTAATATAGTTCTGGAAACATTAGCCAGAGCAATTAGATAAGAAAAAGAAATAAAAGTAATAAGGATAGGAAAGGAAGAAATTAAATTACCATTATTTGCAGACAACATGATACTCTATATAGAAGACCCCAAGAACTACATCAAAAGACTTGTAGATTTAATAACCAAATTCAGTAGCATTGTTGGATAAAAAGTCAACACTCAAAAATCAATAGCATTCCTGTACACAAAAAACAAACACACTGAGAGAGAAATTAGGGAAACAATACCCTTTACAATAGCATTGAAAAAAATGAAATACTTAGGAATCAATGTAACAAAGGAAGCAAAAGATCTCTACATTGAAAATTAGAGTACTCTGAAAAGGAAGTGGCAGATATCAGAAAATGGAAAGATATCCCTTGCTCATGGATAGGAAGAAACCAACATAATAAAAATGGCCATACTCCCCAAATTGCTACACATTTAATGCAATCCCAATCAAAATACCATTAACATACCTCACAGAACTGGAGAAAACATTCCTAAAATTCTTTTGGAACTAGAAGAGACCTAGACCGGCAAAAACAATCCTAGGCAACAAAAGCAAGGCAGGAGGCCTCACAATCCCCAACATGAAATTATACTACAAAGTCTCTGTGATAAAAACAGCATGGTACTGGCAAAAAACAGACCTGAGGATCAGTGGAACAGATTAGAAGATGCAGAACAGCTCCAAACACACTCGGCCACCTTATCTTTGACAAAGGGGCCAAGAAAATTCACTGGAAGAAAGATAGCCTCTTTAACAAATGGTGCTGGAAAAACTGGCTTTCCACATGTCTCTCACCATGCACTAAACTAAAATTGAAATGGATCAAAGATCTAAATATTAAAACAGAAAAACACTAAATCTGCTGGAAGAGAGAATAGGTAGAACACTTGACTACATAGGTATAAGGAAAGATTTCATAAACAAAACTCTGATCGCTTGGGAAATACTTCAAAGAATCAACAACTGGGATCTCATTTTATTAAAAAGCTTTTACACAGCAAAATAAATCACCAACAGAGTGAAAAGACAACACACAGAGTGGGAAAAATTTTTATCCAGTTGTCCCTCAGACAAAGGACTAATATCTAGAACATATAAAGAATTGAAAAAAATTAGACCCCCCAAAATTTAAAGATCCAATCCAAAAATAGGTATCTGAGATGAGTACTGACTTCTCAGAGGAAGAAATACAAACAGCAAATAAATATATGAAAAAATGTTCAACATCATTGGTCATTAGAGAGATGCAAATTAAGAATGCTAAGATTCCATCTCACTCCAGAAAGAATGGTTATTATCAAGAAATCAACCAATAACAAATGCTGTCAGGGCGGTGGGGAAAAGGAACCCTTCTCCACTGCTGGAGGGAGTGTAGACTGGTGCAACCACTGTGGAAATCAGTGTAGAGACTCCTCAAAAAACTAGGATTAGAGGTCCCATTTGACCCAACAGTTCCCCTGTTGGGTATCTTCCTGGAAGAATTAAAATCATACCACAGTGATATATGCACATTCATTTTTATAGCAGCAGAGTCTGTAATAGCTAAATCTAGAAAACAACCCAAATGCCCATCAACCGAGGAACAGATAAAAAAAGATGTGTTCTTTTTATAGAATGGAGTACTACTCAGCTATAAAAAAGGATATACTCGAGACATTCTTAGGTCAATGGGTGCACCTTGAGACCATATTCTGAAGTGAAATAAATTGGACACACATGTATAAATATCACATTGTTTCTTTGGTATGAGAAACTGAAAGGGTAAATAAGCACCAAAATGTATAACAGGTATTGTGAAATAGGAAGAAATTGTTCAAATGGAAGGGGAACTAGGGAGTGGTGAGAGGGAAAGCAAGGAAGGGAAAAGGAAAAAAAATGATTAAAGAAGGATAAAATGGAAACAAAGCTTTGTAAATGAGGAGGGGAAGAGGGGTTGAAGGGAGGGAAGGGAATTGAAAAAAAAAAGAGGAATCAGGATATATCATGTATAGGTACAAATTCCCTATGATGAATGTGTCATTATGTATATCTAAATTGTACTAATAAACTTAAATAAAAAATACACATGACAGCAAAAAAAAAGAGAATTTGAAGAGATCATTAAAAAGACTTCTCAGGACTTTCTTATAGCCATTTCAAACATAAAACACTATAAAATAGTTATGTGCATGGATACAACCTCATTTTTAGGGGCCAGTGAGATGGCTCAGCGGCATAAATGCCTGCCTGGCAAACACGAGGTCCTGAGTTCGACTCCCGGAACCCAGATACGAAAAAAGGGCCGGTGATATTGCTCAACGGCACGGGCGCCTGCTGGCGTGCGAGGTCCTGAGTTTGACCCCTGGTACCCACAAAAAAAAAAAAAAAAGAAACTCATTTTTAATGGGAACTCACTTTTCTCATTAAAATTTAGGAAAAAGTTATTTTGAGCCTTTTTATAAGTTCAATATTTAATATCTACTTTTAAAGCTTTATATTTTATTTTTATTATCAACATCGTAAAATACAAAGAAAATGTAGTAAGTGTTTTCAAAAAATGTGCATCATATTTTTGTTCGTTCATTTGATCTGAGAGAAGCGTTTCCTCGTCTGTATTGAGCGTAGGCTCCAGTGTGAGCTACAGGTTAAGCAAAGTGGAGGTGAAGGGATGCTGGTTGAGCTCACTGGCTGGAGGGGTTGATTTGATCATTAAGAAAGCATTTGGGAGTTAGAAATGAAGGTGCTGCATTTATGAAAAGCTCTGTGACAATCAACATAGATGGGCCTTTGAAAAAGTTATTTACTTCTATGTAACAGATTATTTTAAAACTTGGTGGTTTAAAACAATGATCATTTATTTTATGGGTCACGAATCTGGTTACCAATTAGCCAAGTGCCTCTGACTCCAAGTTTCTTATGAGACTGTAGTCAGGGCATCTGCCTCAGTGGTGATCTCATCTGAAGGTTTACTAGAGAAGGAACAACTTCTAAACTCACTTGTGTGGTGCCATGTGGACTGTTGGTCTGGGAGCTTCCGCTCCTGACTGGCTGCTAGCTCAGGCCCCTCTTGGTAGGGCAGTTCACAGTATAGTGGTTACTTTTCCTCAGCAATTGAGTAAGAGAATGCTCAAGATGTGAGAGAGTTTTTGTAATGTCATCTTGCAAATAGGCTTAAGTCTCGTTTGACAAATTCTATTCTGTAGAAACAAGTTATCAAATTCTTCATGCACTCAAAGGGAAGGGACTAGACAAGAATGTGAAAAGCGGGAGGCAAGAATCACTGGGGACCATCTCAGAAGCTGCCTACCACATGGCCCAAGCATAAAATGTTGCTTTTTCAAGGCTGAGGTGACCAAGGGTCACACAGAGCTGCGAGAAAGCTGTTCACTCCCTGTATTATTCAGCTTTCCCATTATTGATGCACAATACTTGACACCAACGACTTAAAGGAGGAGAAGTTTAATTTAGTTCATGGTTTGGGTGGATTCAGTCCATGGATGGCTGGATCCAAGGCAGAAGCATCATGGTGGAAGGGTGTGGTGGAGCAAAGATATTTAGTTTATGGTGATTGGGAAGTAAAACAGGGAGTGGGGCCAGAAAGGAAGGAGTGAGGGACTAGATGTAGTACCCAAATCATGCCTTCATGACATATCCAGGCATACCCAGGACCCAATAACTTTTTTAAAAGTTCATCTATGTTGATTGTCACATAGCACATTTCATAATTATGCCTAATCTGCTAGGTGTTTCTTAATCCAATGAAGCTGACATGTCAGGATTAAGTCACACCCCCCCCATGCCCTAATCCCCCACTGTCCACAGTACAGAGGGCTCAGGATAGCCTTCAGCAAAGGGAAACTGGAGCTCAGCCAAGATAACCATGAACCATGAACTGTGTTAGCCAAAGAACTTATGAAAATCGATGTTGGTGGCAGTGGCTGCAATTGATGAAAAGAAAGAATACCATGAGGAAGAAAATGCTACTCATAACTGGGAAGACTTCAGTAAGAAAGAGTCAGTTCAGAAGTAATATAGTCTCCAAAACATACCCTGTCACCTCCTTGGTTAAACCTTGTATATAAGATGTGTAAACCATAAACATACTAGTGTGTGTTCTGACACTAATGTGGGAATAATAATACTACAACCATTATAGTCATGAGGTTTAGCAGAGTCACGGTATTTAGCAGAGTTATATACCACATAGCAGGTGTTCAATAAATGTAGCTATATTTTTGTGCAATATTTTCTAGGTATAAAATATTTTAATGAATCATATATTCCATATTCTCATTCTTTTAAAGATATTAATTTTACTCAAATGAATTTATGACATTCAAAATACAAAGGGGGACCATCTGAGAACCTAAAAAATACTTTTTGTTACTCTTCAGAAAGATAATAATAATAGGAAAGAGAATTTTGAATGGAGAAATACTTTGGAGTAGTTCCCAAAGCTACAATAACTAAAACAGTGTGCAGATATAAATTAGTGGAACAAAAGCCCTTAAATAAATTATGCTTATCATTCGAGAGAAAACCACCAAATTTACATAGACAGATAAATTATTCAATGAATGGTGTTCAGGATATTAATTGTGTAGAAAATAAAAAGCAAAGAGCCTTTACCTCATCTAACACACTGAAATTTATAAACAGAGTTCATGAAATTTTTAACATAAAATCTCTGTACAGGTGAGTACATTAAATTAATATTAGTGTAAAGACTTTCTGATTATGAATGAGGAAAAATAAAGATAAAAAGAAATGATATTGTCTCAGTTACTTTCACATTGCTGGAACAAAATACCTGACACCTACAAGTTAAAGGAAGAAAGCTTCATTTTGGCTTACAGTTCATAGAGATTTCAGTCCATAGTTGGCTGGGTCCAGGGCAGGGCAGCATGGCAGAAAGGCATCACAGAGAAGAAACAGTTCATGGCATTGCAGGTAGGAAGGAGTGAACCTTCTTCCTTTCCCTTTTTATCCCAGGCTAAAAGCCTATTGGTTGGTGACACCCACACTAAAGGATGGGTCTTCCCATTACCCACACCCATAACTATGCTAAACCAATTAGTGGAGTGATCTAGTATCACACACCCTTAACCCAGTATCACTCACCTATAATCCAGCCACCTCCCTAAAGCTCCACCTGTGATCGCATGAGGCTTTGGGGGTGGGGGGAGCATCTGGATAGAAGCCATAACAAATACATTTAATAAAAAATTATGTTTATCAAAAACCCTCTATAAAGAAACAATTTGTTTATCAGAAAATGTTAATCTTTGAAGAGCATATATAAATTAGTAAGAGACCATTTCAATAGCACAGAGAATAGACTCACAAAAGAGAAGTTGAAATCACCAGTAAATATACAAAACACATTTTATATTTCAAGAAATGTTAAATTAAAATAACAATGAAATATTCGCATTTTGCTTGCCAGATAGTAAGTTGACTTTTTAAATGTTAGCACCCAGTACTGGAAAGAATTCAAGGAAGTTTGCTTGGGAATGGCTGAGCAGCACATATTGTGTAGGCTTTGCTCACACACCCAGTAAAGAAGACCAACAGCAGAATCTACTTCAGGCAAGGAAATAGAAGTAGCTAAGAGTTCGCGATCAGCACCAAGATGCAGGGCAGAAGCTAAGGACGGTACCAGGGCTTCTTGGCCTGGCTAGACATTCTTCATGTCAAGAGTGTCAAAGCAGAAAATGACTAGCTCCTTTTTATAGAAGATATTTATTGCATAATTTATTTATTTCCAACGTGTGTGAATTAATTGATGAACTCCTGTCTTAGATTATAATTATGTGCATACCTGTCCATATGAAAAATGTCTGTGGTACTAAAAAAATTTTATCTTTTTTTTTTCTCATGGGATAACAGGTATATTTTCTTTTCTGTTACCTTCCTCAGTACTGACAATTCTCTTTGTAAAGTGCCCTCCACAGCATCAGATTTAATTAGGTGGTAAAACATGCTTTTTAGTGATGAAGAAAAAATTAATGACTCTACTTACAAGAATATATGTCTTTTAACTATAAAATGTACTCAAAGCTTTTAGAAAACTGTTGTATGTGACAATTTCTGTATTTAATACCAGCTGCTTTAGGAATAAAGTGTAATATCTCATGTCTTTTGAAGTCACTTTTAAGATCTGTGGAATAATTTTGTACCATCTCAAAATAAAATTCAAAAAACTTTTTTTTTTTTCAGAGACTGGAAATAGCACTAAAACAACAGTAGAATTACACACAGTAGAATTACACAACAGCAGAATTACACACACCAGGCCTCTAACTACAACTGGCCCAGTGGTTTAATATTTAAGACTTGATCTGGCATCATCCTGCCACCCTGTGAATAGAACAAATACGAACTATATGCGATTTTCATAGCGTGAGTTTGTCTATCAGTGCTCATTTACATTATCTTCACAGAAGTCTATCAGGCAGGCCTCAGTGTCTGTGACAGGTATTTTAAGATAACTTATACAGGGAAAGGACCGTGCTGGCCTGGGAGACTGGGTTCCTTTTGTATGTGGAGCTGATTCCTGTGCAAGGTGGGAATTTTGGAAGATGGAAGGGATTCTCTGAGGACAAAAAGACTTTTGAAAAACATATGTGAAACTTTACCTCTTTTTATCTATATGTTTTTCTTAAAAGAATAACCTTTTTAAAAAATTAGTGTATATTTGCTATACCTAATAATCACATTCACCTTGGGGAATTAGTACATATACATACCATATCTTGTTCATTCTTACTCCTCTTGCCCCTCCAGCCCTCTCCTCTAACCCCCACCCTCAGATCCCCTTCCTAACTCCACAGCATCTATCTCCTTGTTTCCTACCATCTCTCTGCTATTTTGCTTTTAAGTTGTTTATATTTTTGGTCTCCCCTGTTAGAGCAACCAGGCACTATTTACCCTTCTCTGTCTGATTTATTGGAGTAACACTTAGTCATAAAGAGGGATAAATTTGAGTCATTTGTAGCAAATGAATGGACCTGGAGACCATAATGCTAAGTGAAGAGTTATCTCAGTGTAGCATTTGCAAACTCAAATGCCAAAAGGAGCCAGGCAAAACTGAGCAGTGTAACTTCATGAAAGTGGTAACTGGAGAGGCTTGGCCTCACTGGAAACAGCAGCTGTCCATCAACTTGCACCTTCTGATTCTGCACTGGGACACAGATTCGGTGCAGTGATATCAGTATTTTTTTTTTTTATTTTAAAGAGAAGAAAAAACAAAACAAATCAAAAGAAGAACAAATTTTCAAAACAACATAATAGGAGGGTAACAATGGTTAATACATTATGTATTACTATCTTTAAGTTAGTTATTCAGGACACCAGACATTAGCATTCAATTGTCCAGACATTATTGGCACAAACCTTACTCTTCAATGAACTAAGTAAAAATGGTAGTGTATCTATCTTAACCATCTTATATATATATATACAATTTTTTTCCCTTTCCCTTCTTTCTTTTCCCTATTCCAGTCTCTCTTTCCTTTTGACCAGTTTCTTTTTGATTCACCATATCTATTGTACATTTTGGATCTTATTTACTCTTTCAGTTTCTCATACTAGAGAGACAATACGATGCTTACACATGTGCTTTTGGTTTATTTCACTTATGAGTATTTTCTCGAGTTGCATCCATTTACCTATAAAAGTCTCCAGTTTATCCTTCTTTATGACTGAATAGTACTCCATTGTATAAAAATACCACATCTTTCTTATCCATTCCTCAGTTGATGGGCATTTGGGTTGTTTCCAAGATCTGGCTATTACAAATTGTGCTGCTATAAACATGGGTGCACATATATCGCTGTGGTACGATGTTTTTAATTCTTCTGGGAAGATGCCCAGAAGGGGAATAGCTGGGTCAAATGGGACCTCCAACCCTAGTTTTCTGAGGAATCTCCACACTGACTTCCACAGTGGCTGTACCAGTCGACACTCCCACCAACAGTGAAGAAGGGTTCCTTTTTCCCCACAGCCCCTCCAGCATTTGTTATTAGTTGATTTCTTAATAGTAGCCATTCTTTCTGGGGTGAGATGGTATCTCAGTGTTGTTTTAATTTGCATCTCTCGAATGACTAGTGATGTTGCACATTTTTTTGTATATTTGTTTGCTCAACCGCACGGGAACTATCCCAAAGAATCAACAACTGGGATCTCATCTTATTAAAAAGCTTTTGCACAGCAAGAGAAACCACCAACAGAGTGATATCAGTATTTTTATAAGCAATGTCTTGCTTTTTACATATGGACAGTTACAAAAGTTAAAAATGGAAACAAAAATTGTGGGTCAAAAAGCACGTTGACAAGATGTGTAGCTGGTGGTTCTCCAGTGCCTGGCCTTGCTTAATGTCACATCAAAGTACCTTGTCCTGGGAAGGACAGAGCAGTCTGCTTGCCTATTTTTGGGAAGCATTCGTCCCTTCTTCCTAGAGGTTTGTTGCAGTACTTACTGCTTTGGGAAAGTTTATATGTACACTTCAGTCTCCCCAGAAAAATGGGGATATTAAGACCTACTTCCCGAAAGTTTTGTGAGAGCTCAATTAGTCAGAGATCTGAAGTGTTATTTCCTTTCCTTGGTTTTGGGTGAATTACTCACTTAGTCCCTGCTTCCTCAATTTCATTACATTTCCTCATGCTTCTCGCTCACTGTATTTTTCTCTACCTTCTGCCTTTCCTCTTGTTGTACTCCTAATCAAAATTAATGTCCATGCCTCTTTCCCCTTCAAAAATCACCCACAAGCTCCAACTCGACTCTTTCTGCAAGAAGCCTCCTTGCCTTATTCCAACCATCCCTCATCTCTGTAATCTCATTTCATTATTTTCCTTTTTATAATTAGTAGTTCCAGGCACAAAGTAGCATTTATAAACTCTTCTTTCTAGAAAAGTTGTTTTTCAGTCCAAAGGGAGATTATCCACTAATTTAGGTATTTCCCAGTAACTTTTTCTAGTAGTGCCATGTGTCTGAACCCAATTTCCCAAATCTCATGAGTAGGGATACAATTTTGGTGCTTCCTTTAAATAGCCCATAAGGTTTAATGAAATGTGTTCATAGTAGTGAGTACTGCAAAATGTGCTAGACAGAATGCTTTACATGTTCATGTCTGAGGAGAGAAGTTCATTTAGAACAGACTACCTGCAGACATCCTTTTGAGATTTGTGGTTCAGATCATGTTCATTAGGAGCATGTACAGAAGAAAGGAGGATACGTATGAAGGATCTTGTAAAGAGCACTGCCCTTCCTGACAATCAAGGGTGAGGTGGACAGGTATGGAGGACAGGCGATGTCAAATATGGACAAAAGGTTAGGAGGTCTTTAGAATCCATGAGAAACAATATAAAAAAAATCCCAAACTGACAGAATAGACTTCAGGCTTACGATATTCGATGGTAATGAGATTTAAGTTATAGCTTTTCTGGGGACAAACAATTGCAACTTGCCAAGGCAGAGAGGGGGCTTGGTCATCCAATGTGTGCTCCAGGGTCAATGTCTTCAGTGCAGAACGATGGATAGGATAACCCAGCATAGCCTGTTGGGGAAACATTTATCTGTTGTTCATTTGCCCAACACCCATGTTGACTGAGCAACTTTCCTAGTTTGACTTGCTTTTCTTTTTACATTTTAAGCCAGATTTTTATTTCTTTTAAAAAATTCAATTGTGGTAAAATACATATAACCCTTATCATCTTAACTGTTTATTTGTTTATTTATTTGGGTATGTTTGCAATGCATCATAGTTAGATTTGTTTTGGGGAATTGGTCCATGGATACATCACATCTCTTTATGTCCCTCTTCCTACTCTCCCTCTTTCCATCCCCATCTCCAACAAGTCTGCCCTTTGTTTTCTACCATCTCTTCTTTATTTTACTCTTCTTTATTTATGTTTTAGGCTTCTCATATAAGAGAAACCATTAAATATTTAACTTTCTGTTTCTAACTTATTGCACTTAACATTATGGTCTCCAATTCTCTCCATTCTCTTGCAAATGACAATTTTTTTTTTTTTTTTGGTGGGTACCGGGGGGTCGACCTCAGGACCTCACGCGCCAACAGGCACCTGTGCCGCTGAGCGATATCACCGGCCCCTTTTTTTTCGTATGTGGGTTCTGGGAGTCAAACTCGGGCCCTCACGCTTGCAAGGCAGGCGCTTACGCCACTGAGCCATCTCACCGGCCCGCAAATGACAATTTTAAAAAAAGTTGTCTTTTGTTAGTACATATTTGTAGTATATAATGATTACATTTATTGTGGGGATTTGTGCATGTCCCTAACATTTCCTAATTCTTTTTATTTTCTCTTCTCCTTCCCTTTTTCCCCTCCCTCAAAAGACATGATTTTGTTCTTATTTATGGCTGAGTAGTATTCCATCATGCATATATATACCACATTTTCTTTATCCATTCACCTGTTGATGGGCATCTAGGCTGTTTCCAGAGCTTATACATTGTGAGTTGCAGTTCTATAAACATGGGTATGCATGTGTCACTATAGTATGATATCTTTAATTGTTTTGGGAAGATATCCAGGAAGGGTACAGCTGGCTCAAATGGAATTTCTATTTCTACTTTTTTGAGAAATTTCCATAGTGGTTGTACTTTTATATTCCTGTCAACTAATTAGAAGGATTTCTTCTCCCATATACTAAGACTTGCTTTTTTGTTAAGGTCTTTTTCGAGAGCTTTCCCTGGTCAAGTTGATACCAGAATTTTGGCTCATACAGTTGTGTTTGTGTGTGTGTGTGTGTGTGTGTGTGTGTGTGTGTGTATAATGATGATTGCAGCCTTTGCATGGGGCTACAACCCCAGCTCTTTAAATTACTTTTTTTATTTTGATGGAGAGTCTTGATAAATTGCTCAGGTTGGGCTTAAATTTGTGAACCTCCTGCCTCAGCTTCCAACACTGCTGGAATTACAGCATCACCATGCCTGGCACATATGACGTTTTATTAAAAAAAAAAATGCTGACAGTTCTAGTGCATACCTTGGTTTTCAAACATTCAGTTTTGTAGAACAGTTCCTTGGGCCTGATCAGCTCTGCATGCTGAAAGAAAGTCTAATTTGGGAACTCCCCGGTGAAGCCCGGTAAAGCCCTGCTCAGGTCTTGTCAGCCTGGCCAATTTTACCTCTATTGTGGCCACATCCCGATTTCTACCTGACATACCAAAGTGACAAGACGAACAAATACAGTCCATTTTCCTCTTCATTCTTATCTCCCCAGTAGCCTTGTTAGATTTATGGAGTACCTAAGTTACTCATGCATTCTGCATTTATTAGGGCAGGTACAAAATGTCCCACTCTGTGACAGGCTGTAGCAGCAGATGTTGATCCTGTCATGACCTTGGGCTGCCAGGGAGTTCTAAACCCACCTGAATTACTTTAGTCGTGTACAGCTATTAGGTGCTTTTTGGTAGATATTTGTATTTACAAAAATCAAAGCTCCCATAGTTAGCTAATCCTCCACGATCTGTTTTTAAAGAAAGCAAAGGCTCAGAACAAATTCTTCCACACATACCCACATTTACTGGATAAACACTTTCAGCAAGTGGGCACAAAAACCAACACACAGCTCCCAGGAAACCCAGGTTGTCAGTTCTATGATGTGATCTGCAGATCCCTTGAATAGAAGGTTCACTCGAAGCAAGTACAGTAACAAGCCCAAAGATCGACTGTAGTTAACCTGATAATTGGCAACAGACCACCTTTCAAGGTGCCTTTCAAATGGAAGGTGGAGTCATGCCCCGGGTACCATCTTGAAAGTCTGCAGGTAAGTGGGTGGGCAGGGTATAGCTGAAGTAATTTACTCAGTCCAGGTAAGGTATCTCCAATGCCACTACTTTATCCAATTTAACCATTTCTAACATTCTTTACACTAATTGCCAAGCCAGTAATTTCACCAACACAAATCCATTACAATACTCAATATGTAAATTAGCAACATAACTGCTTGAAGATAAAAATAGCCAAAGCCTCTGGATAGTTTTGGCCTTTCTGATTAAATGCTACATGATTCTACTTCAAGAGTAAATTCCTGACTAGGATAAGTGACAGCCCCTAGGGTGTAGATTAAAATGAACACACATAGCCATTTACATCATGCTGTCGGTGCTGAACATTTCAAAGCAAATTATAGAGATCATACCATAGGACTCTAAGGTTATACAGTTTTAATAACATTTCTGTTTCTTCCCAATACTATTCAAGCCCAAGAAGAACTTCAGAAGAAAGGATTTTGAGCTCGTTCTCTGGAACATGTATTAATTATACCTTTTAATGACAACTGAGAAGAAAAATAAAGTAACATTCCTTCCTTTTTCTTCTTCCTTTACACCTTCCTTCCTCCCCATACTCCCTCCCTTCCTCCTGCCCTCCTTTCTTTTATTCTCTTTCTCTTTTTCTTTCTTTTCTCTCTCTTTCCCCTCCCTCCCTTCCTTCCTTTCTTCTTTCCTTTTCAGTTTAAAGTGGCAGAGCTAGAAGAAAAGCAGAATTCCTCATAGGGTAAAAACTTTTCTCTTACAGAGCAAAAGTCCATTTAAAAGTCTGTAAGGTATAGCCTGAAGCAGGCTATACCCCGTTAACATCCAGGCCAATAATTACAAGGCCACTAAAATTTTTCCCTTGACTGAAAGGAGTCATTATGAAGCTTCGAGCTGGAGTTAGGAGTGGAGGGCATAAAGTAGGGGATGAAGATATGTTATGGTTGAGAAAAGGGACCCAGGGAAATGGAGTGAGTCTGAAAGGAAAAAGAATCCACAAAAAATGATCTGCAGTAGAGATGACTTTTGGATCTTACCACAGTGGTGTCTCATATTCAATTTTATGAGTTTGAATTCTAACATGAATTCTAACGTGTCTGTATGTAATTCACGTCTGTAGCATAAATCTTCCATAAAACATCTGCTACACAGAACGGCTGTGGTTGGTGGTCCTTTGAGAAAATGAGAAAGGAGAGGTTGTGTAGTAGATGGGATATATGTGTTCAGAGAGGGGATAGCTGCACAGGCATTGACTGGTAAGTGTATGACTGATGATTCAGAGTGAAGATAAATCCAGAATGGGAGATGCCCATGAACTTGGGAAGCTCCCCCTGGAAATCCTCGACAATCTTTTTCTTTGGTACTGGGAGTTGAACTCAGGACCTCGTGCTTGCCAGGCAGGCACTGTGCCACTAAGCTATATCCCTGGGCCCTACACTCTTGAGGAAGGCTTGAACTTCCTATAGTACTGTTATGGTTTAGATCTAGAACATCCCCACAAAGGCTCATGTGTTCAGAAGTGACTTTTGGAAGGTGACTGGGTCATGGGGGTGTGGCACTCATCAGTGTACTCATCATCGATGAGTTCATGGCTGAATGTGCTGTGAAGAGGTGGGGCCTGGTTGGAAGAGGAAGATCCTGGAGGAAGCAACCTGGAAGGTTGTATCTCCCTGTGGGCTTCTTTAGTCTCTCTCTGCTTGTTGGCTGCCTTTGGCTGAGCAGCTTTCCTCTGCCAGACCCTTCCACTATGCAATTTCTGCTTTACAGCCAGCCAGCCATGGACTAAATGCTTGTGCCAAAATGAATCTCACCTTCCTAAAGTTTAGAGAGTCAGGTATTGTGTCTCAGCAATGGGAAAGTGACTAAGACAAATATAATGCATGCCAGAAAGGCTGATGCCACCTTATTTCAGCTATTATGGGAAAGAGTGGCTCCAGGAACCTGGAGGACACAAGAACATCTAGACTTAGAAGTTAGTATTAAATAAAAGTAGACTCAAACCTAGAATGCATCTCCTGACATTTATTATATCCATTTGTTACCCCTTGTTTTAGTCAACTAAGCAAGCTGAACTTATAGCAGAATACTAGGAAAGCCTTCATCTAGTATTACTATCATCAGATGCGGGGAGTTTAGTCAAGTAATTTTTGTTTATTTAACTGAGAAAGTGAATTCTTTGCTAATATTGGTAATTTGCTTTTCTTCTAAAATGGGCAACATTATTCTATGATTAAAAAGATGTCCTTGCTCAAAAAGTTTTTTATTTTATTTTTAATTAACAAAAATTGCATAGAGTTACAGGGCACAATGTGTTATTTCAATATATGCACACGTTGTAGAATGATCAAATCAAGCTAATTAGCATATCTATAAAAATCAAATATTTATCATTCCTTTGCCACGAGAATATTTTAAAATCCTTTCTTCTAGTTATTTTGAGGTATACAATATGTTATTATTTTTTAATTAAGTGAAACATGTTTTCAATGTTGTTACCATGACAAAATGTTATAGAACAATTTTCTTTACATTGCTAAATGTGATACATTATTATCAGTTAGAGTCACCACATTGTACCACAGAACACCAGAACTTATTCTTCCTCTCTGACACAAGCTTTGTGTGCATTGACCAACATCACTCTTTTTCCTCCCCACTGAAAAGTTTTTGATCCCAGGATGACTTGATGTCTAAAGCATGATCAAAATGTAAATCGTAGCTGCATTGTCTCTATACCTTGCCCAATGCCATGGGTCTGGCCGTGTACCAACACTGAAGATATAAGGGGTGACTGAAAAATATGGTGAATGTTTCGATTTAACAGAATTGTAATGGTAAGAGACACATTGCCATTAATCCTCTTAAAAATGCTTCCACTCACTTTGAACACACTTATCCCATTGTTCTTGCCACTTTCTGAAGCAGTTCTGGAAGTCCTCTTTTGTGTCTTTATCAATGATACGGTGAATACTGCTGCTGAGTGCCACCCAACAGAAAGGCAGCATTGTAAAGCATTATTCCATGTCCTTACCTGCCTTATTCGCGGCTCTGGCTCTTCTCCAAAGTCATAATAACAATAAAAGGTAAATGTTTAGAAATGATTAGGATGAGGCATCTGTGATACCACAGCTAAAGACATGAAAGAGGACTTCCAGCACTACTTCAGAATGACGGGATAAGTGTGACTAAACTAAGGGAAGGATTTTGAGGGAGTATTAATGGCAGTGACTTTTACTGTAATACATTTAAAAATAATTTAAATATTTACCATACTTTTTGATCATACCTCATATATAGAGAAAAAGACAGTTGTTGCCATGTTCAAGCTCCTGCTAGCTGAAAGAGGAATGCTACTTAGTTTAATGAGATCTATTTATGCTTTACTCAACCTGAGCATCCTTCCAAAATGTAACATGATAATTTCAAAGTCATAAAATATACATTCCTCTAAAATATGTCCCAGTACATCTTGGAGCTGCATGTATTCTGGGAAGGCCCAATCTTAGATTCTGATTCTGAGGCAGCCATGAGGAGGCCATATTTGCTCTGGGTATAAACAAATCATTCTTCAGCATTCCCTTACTCAAAGGTGCTACGATTATTCTTTATTATTCTTTAAATTGCTGATTACTTTGGGTTGTCCATTGATCTTATTTGGGTTTAAATATATCAAAAACTACTAGACTGGGCTTTTAGAGGTGTATCTTAGTGGTAGAACCCAGCTTTAGCACACAGGAGGCCCTGAGTTCAATCTTTAGCATCTAAATAAATGAACACAGATGAAAGTATTAGGCTGTATTTGCTTATTATTTTGTAGAATCTGATAGTTTTTCTCTTATAGGTATCCATAAAGCTTGCTTCTACACATTTGCCATTCAAACAACTTTAAAAAGGAAGAAATGGAAACTCATTTGGGTTTCCAAGATGTGAACAAACTAATTCAAATAATGCCAGGGAAAGTAATTTTTTGTGGTGCTGTAGTATACTGAATAGGCAGGTGTCACTTACAAGGTGGAGAACAATTTAATATACTAAGTATTTCAAGTTATGTGTTTTAGAACAGAAGTGGGAAGTTTGGGAATAATTAAAGAAATGAGACATTTATGGTTGACTCTATGTGTTGGGGTAAAGGGTGTGAGTAAAGAAAAAAGAATCCTGGACAAAGGTACGATATACTGTGGGTAACGCAATTCTGTCTGCTCACGTATAATTTGGAGCAGATCATTCTTTGATGCCCTCTTTTCCTTCCGTGCCACTTGACCGTGCTGGATACGGTAAATAATAGGTTCATGAGACAGATTTTACACTCAAAATCCATTACTACCTACCTCAACTTTGTGAACAACAGGTTATCTTTTTGTTGATCTCCAGTTCCAGCCACGAGTCAAGTTAGTATAATAATTTTTAAAAGATTTTGGTCAGAATTGCCATGTTGCATAGAAGCTAAGGTATAATCGGTTGCAAGTCACACAATTATTTTATGCACAACTATGGAAGGACAAAACATGGCCAATTAAACTGTAATACCACCATCTTTAACATGCATCTGATTTTGGAGATGCTAAAATATGAATTCAGTGAGACACAACAAATAAAATATTTAATGTTACAGAGTCTTATAAGCCTTATATATGTGCAGTAACACAGATCAGATGAATGCACAGAAATGATCGACTTTTATCAAATTCTGACACACGAGAATCAGGAGTTATCCTTTGAAACTTGAGAGAGTAGTGAGTTTATGAAACATTGCATCAAGTTTTGCCTCATAAGAGCTTAAATAGATTCAAAGGATAAATGCATTCTTACAGAGCCATTATATAATACTATGAAAATTATATATGCTTTAGGACATAAACATCTGAGGTCTGTTAAATTTATAAGGTCATGTCCTTCTTTTATAGTTCTCCCTATAGAAAATGGAGAGGTCAAATTCAGAGCACCAGGTCAAACTTGAAAATTCATCCTGAAATGGAGAGTGAAATTAGCAAACTATTGCTCAGTGCAAAAGGAAATTGTGAGTTGTTTCTCATGTCCTGGAACTATTGGTGCAGATTCTGGTTAGGAATATTTTGCATTATTTCTTTGGCTAAAAGAAAGGGAAAGCAATCATAGTGATGACACTATAAGCTTTAAGTAGTAGGTGATTTTAGGGCCATCTAAGAAACCTACTTTGAATAGTGATTAACTGTCACATATACAGTATTCTTGGTCAAAATGTGGAAAGGTAAATAGCATAAATTGAATTTTTGAAGAAGGATATTTATGAAATAGAATACTAACTAGTCTTCTGGTCTTTAAAATATGAGTGCACTTCTACTTCTTTTGTTCATTTGTTTGTTTTTATTGGTATATTTTTGTAACACATAATAATTCCATTCATAGTGAAGAATTGGTACATGTATCTATCACATCTTAATTAGTTTTATTTCCCCCTTCCTCTCCTGGTCCTTTCCCTTTTCCCCTCATCTCCAAGTCCATTCCCATCTCCACAAAGTCTATCTCACTGTTTCCCATCATCTCTCTTTATTTTGCTCTTTAATTTATTTATATTTTGGGTTTCTTAAATAAGAGAAACCATGTGATATTTAACCCATTCTGTTTGATATATTTCACATAGCATTATGTTCTCAGGATGCATCCATTTTCTTACAAATGACTTTAATTTATCTTTCTTTATGGCTGAGTGGTATTTCATCATGAAAACATGAATATATATGTACATTTCTTTATCCATTCATTTATTGATGGTCACATATGGATTACATTGATAGAATAGACAAATACAGATCATATTTTCTAATAGAGTATAATAGAAGCATAGTTCAAAGTGATTTTTAATTTAAAATGTATATGTATTTGCCTTTCACATATATCAGTCAGGATATTTTTCTAGACCTGTACGTTACCCAATTACTAAACATGGTCTGAAAACTGGTCCCACAAGATTGAAGAATTCTCTGGTTTCTTTATGCCAATCCTAACTACTACAAAGTTCCTCTTTTCATCCTGGTCCACAGTAGTGGCATAGAAAATAATCACCTTCAACATCAAATAAAGACACACACCTCTGTCTCAAACTTCTCGTGGGTCAAAACTATGGCTTGAAGATGAGAGCTTTAGAAAGCTTTTTTAAAGCTTTTTTCCCAACCAAAATTGTGGCAGAGATTACATTTGAGGGGAGTAAGTGCAAGAGGGCAAAGAAATTGAAAGTAGAAGAGCTTTGACATTTTGCTCTGTATTTTTTTTTAAATCCTTTACATTAAGAGACTGCTTAAATGATTTCTTTAAAATAATCTTTCTCTGATGACTATGTATACAGCAATATTAGAGAAAAATATTCATTGATACAATAAACTTAGATATGTATATACTTAATGGAACTCCAAAATGTATTAAATGAAAACCGATAGAACTAACACATCCACATTGCGGATGGTGATTGTAGTAATCCTCTTTTAAGAGTGTAAATAGAAGCTGGGCACAGTGGTGCACACCTGTAGTCCTAGCATTCTGTGAGGTTAAGAGAGGAGAATCACAAGTTCAAGCCCAGCCTGGGCAACTTTGCAAGACTCTGTCTCAAAATAAAAAATAAAAAAGGGCTGAGGATATAGCTTAGTGCAAAGGCCCTGGGTTCAACCCCCAATAATGGAAAAAAATTAATTTTTATTACTTTCAATAATCATGTCAATATTCAAGCATGTGTCAAACAAACTTTCTGGGAGTTATATTATGGGATAATATCAGCAGATAGTTCAAAGTGGCTTTTGTAATGTTGAAATACTAGAGAAAAACCAAATGAGAACATTTCCCTCTGCCCTTAATCATAGATGGTATGGGAAGAAAGATATGCTTCTATGGCATTTAATCTTCTATGCCACAAGGTGTCTTAAGTCTATTTCATGAAGCTCCAGTAGTCGGTAAAGTCAGAGAACCAGGTGTTATACTGGCTGGACTCTACGTGATATCCGAGGCTGATTTCTGTCTACAGTATTGACTTGCTCTCATATTTAAAAATTCATCCTTGGATCGCATCTTTCCAACCTCTTTCAGAGGAGTTGGCCCAGGTGGCCTCACGGGTTTCTTTAAATCTGATTTTAGAGAATTCTGTTGCTTCTTAATCTATTCTGTTTACCATGTTCAACATGCAGACTAGAGGATGTTTGAAATTGCAAATATTTTCTCAGGTTGGAAATATTAACCTTAGGATACTCATAGACAGTTACAGAGATACGCCATTGTCCCTGTTTAGCTGTTGCAAAAGTCAGATTTCTTGACATCTAATTCACCACTCTGGACTGCTAAATAGCACTTCTCTTTGATGCCCACTCAGCTTGCTGTTCAGCGAGACATAATTGTGCCCACAGAGGAAGACGTGTTGGAAATACTCATAGCAGGATATACTTAAAGTAACTCAAGTGAATGCAATTACATTATTCAAACTGAAAACCCAGTGAAGAATTTGTTTCAGGGTTTCCTAACAAGATAGATCTCTCATTTGGAGAGACATGATTACCATTTACCATCTATCATGAAATGTGCCTTTTATATCAATAATTGATATAATATATAAAATTCCAACTAAAATAAGTAGCAGGTGTTATCTTGGATCTTTTTTTTTTTTTATCTGAATGGCATCAACAGCTTCAAACACAATGTTAATCATCTGCTCTGGCTGGAATATGAGAATAACAAAATATCAAAGGTTTTGCTTTGATATAAGGTTTCCAGCTAGGTACTGAGCAAGCAGTAGATATTCACAGCTCAGGAGCAGAGAGTCAAAGGATGAAGTTACGAGCAAGAAGCTGCCTGAGCTTTTCGAGTTCAGAGCGGTGAGTTCTAGTGTAATATAGTCAAAAGGTCAAGATTTAGGTGTTTCAAAAAATATCTTAGTCACAATAAGAATACAAAGCAGAAGCCACCTAGCAATAACCTTAGCCATAGTTATGAGGATAAGTAGAAAATTGCAACATTCCATGGGAACTTCAACAAAAAGTAAATAACCTGTAGATCTTAAATGAATGACTGAATGTAGTAAAGGTAAATATTTGCAAATTAACATACTTCTAATAGAAATATTAGTGGCAGGATTCTGGTGATTTCTGTTCCCTTTGTTGTGCTTTTCTGGAAATAACAAACTTTATGAAAGGAGCATTTTTTTTTCTGAAGAAAAAGTTACTAAAACTACACTGTAGTTACAGTAAGTATTGACAATACCTTCAGGTGTTGAGTAGCTGCATACAATGAGGGATCTGAGGTGCCACTATCTTTGCTTGAGACTGCAGGGCCATTGTATCACACATCTATGGGAGCTCCATGTCTACCAAGTCTATGCGAGCAGTTCTCTCTGTAGTTGTGCAGTGTACAACCTAGGCTATTGCGTGGTATGGCCCCGCCTGTTGAGAGATTTTTGTTCCTTCTTTTCTTCTAACTCCCAGAAAGTTCTCCTATTCTTTTTTAAAAACTTATTTTGAATAAATAATAACTTACAACAGAGGTTATATCACCAAGTTGTAGAAAACCATATGTGTTAGGGTTCTCTGGAAGAACAGAATCAATACAAATATATATATATATATTTATGCAGGGAGATTTATTAGGTGGCCTAACAGATCAGGCACAGAAGAATCCACGGTGCTGTCCACACGCTGGAGAGCTGAAGGGCCCAGCAGCTACTCAGCTTAAGAAACTGGAAACCACAGGACAAGAGAGAGCAGTGATGCAGCAGCAGCCCAAGGATGAAGGCCTGGAAGCTCACTGGAACGTCACTGTGCGAGTATGCATTGGCTGGAGAAACTGCGCACCGCTGTCCAAGGGCAATGGGGGAAAATTGGCTCTTCCAGAAAGGCGAACACTTCCTTCTTTTTCTTTCTTAGTCTGTCCAGGCTACAAGCCCATTGGCTGGCGCCACCCACATCTTGGGTGGATCTCCCCCTCCCATTTGCTGGTCTACATGTCAATCATCCACAGACACACCCAGAGCTTTACTAATCTGCTGGGTGGTTCTCGCTCAAGTTGACATCTCACATTTAATGGTCATACCACATCAGGCTGAAAACAAAACTGTCTTCAAGGTCTGGAGGTATTTTAAAGATCACTCTGTTTTAATGAAGAAGCAGTCCACCATATTAAGAACCCCAGCAGTGCTTTCCAACTAAAAGGGAGATTGAGAGTTGGTAGATTGGGGAGCCAGTCTTAGCTGCCCATCACTGAGCAGACGGGCAGGAAAAATGAGGCCAACACTGAGTGCAGACTGTGCTACCCAAAAGACAGATTTTGGTTTTAAGAAACTCATGGATCATTAAGTTTTGTGAATGAATACATAGTTCTATAATCTTCTGCAAGACTATCTAAACATGTAGTATGAAAGGTATCTGAATCTGTATTTAAATATATAAAGTAGGAAATGTGTAATCTAAAAGTACCTAGACATGTAAGAAATACGTAACAAAGTGAAAAGTTTTTGTGCTTATCTTAAGTACTAAACAATGTTTGTTTCATATTTCCTTCAAATAGCGACACAGGGCCTATCCTCTTTGAGCATAGCACGTAGAGTTCAAAGGAAGCTAGACATGCATTTTCTTTGATAGGATCAGAAATTTAACTTGGTGAACATGCTATTTCCTTAATAATTCTGTTGAAATACAAATGACTTAGGAAGCGGGATTGTGTTTCAGAAATGTCATCATTAGAAAAACAAAAGATCGGGCTGGTGAGATGGCTCAGCGGCTTAAGCGCCTGCCCGGCAAGCGCGAGGGCCCGAGTTTGACTCCCGGATCCCACATACGAAAAAGGGGCCGGTGATATCGCTCAGCGGCACGGGCCCCTGCTGGCACGCGAGATCCTTAGGTCGACCCCCCCCCCGGTACCCACAAAAAAAAAAAAAAAAAGAAAAACAAAAGATCAGCAGAATGATGCACATTAAAGAAAACATACTTGAGTGAGGTAGGGAGAGAGAGTGTATTGGACATTTAAATTTAAAAAAAGATTTATTTTAAGAATAATATACTTTTATTTTCTTATTTACTAATAAAATGATTAACTTTCAAATTAGTTTTTAGATTTTTATCATGATAATATAGTCTTACAGTGAAAATGTTGTTGGTACTAATTATGATGTCGGGGCGGTGAGATGGCTCAGTGGCGTAAGCGCCTGCCTGGCAAGCGTGAGGGCCCAAGTTCGACTCCTGGAACCCACATAAGAAAAAAGGGCCGGTGATATCGCTCAGTGGCACGGGTGCCTGCTGTCGCGCGAGGCCCTGAGGTTGACCCCAAGTACCCACAAAAAAAAAAAAAAATTATGATGTCAACGTGATTGCATTAAGAAATGCCTGGGGATTAGTAAAGCATACTTCTGGGTGTGTCTGGGAGGCTCACTGAGCTGTAGCCTTAGGGACTTTATCTGGTCCCTGGTCCCTTCCTCTCTGGGCTGTTCTCCTGCTCTACTTCCCAACTATCATGAACTAAACATCTTTGCTCCACCACACCTTTCTGCCATGATATCTCTCCCTTAGAGCCAGCTAACCATGGACTGAGTCCCCTGAAACCATAAGCCAAATTAAACCTCTCCTCCTTTAAGTTCCACATGTCAGGTATTGTGTCTCAGGAACAGGAAAGCTGATCAACACAGAAAATCAATAGAAATAATAGGCTTAGATTGAGAAACAGCTGTCCCTTCCTGTCCTGCTCCTCAAAGCAACCAGTGTTCAACTCTTAGTTTTTCTCTTTTGCTCCATAGCTGCTATTTCCTCTAGCTTATCTTCCCCAAATAATTGCAAACCATGATTTCTGCTTTCATCTATTATCAGGGTTTAAGCAGCCACTTAGAAGAGCTGTACACACTGCCCCATGGAGCAACAAGTCTTCTACTTCTAGGTGCTCTGTTCCAAGTGAGCAGCTCTTCAGCTCATCCAGTTAATGTGCCAGAGTCACAGACACAGTATGATAAAAAAAAATATGGTGAATGTTAAAATTTTAAAAAAATCTATTACAGCAAAAGACACATTGCCATGAATTCCCCTTAAAATATTCCCCTTCACCTCAAACACACTTATCCATTGTTCTTGCCACTTTCTGAAGCCATGGTGGAAGTCCTCTTCTGTGAGTGTCTTGCTGTCATAGCTGTCTCAAAGTCCTGAATCCGTTCAAAATGTTTACTTTTCATAGTCATTTTGACTTTGGGGAAGAGCCAGAAGTTGCATGGTGCCAGATCAGTGAGTAAAGAGAACGAGGACACACTGCCATGTTTCTAAAAGCCTGGCTTTCCTCTGGATGGCACTCAGCAGCAGCATTCATCGTATGTTTGATCACACCTGAGAAAGACAATCATGAAAGAGGACTTCCAGAACTGCTTCATAAAGTGGCAGGAATGATGGGATA
Source organism: Erethizon dorsatum (assembly GCA_028451465.1). Lineage (NCBI taxonomy): Eukaryota > Metazoa > Chordata > Mammalia > Rodentia > Erethizontidae > Erethizon > Erethizon dorsatum. Next base: position 31,195,449 of record CM051833.1, read on the forward strand.
AGTGTGTTCCAAGTGAGGAGGAGTATTTTGAGGTGGATTAATGTGTTCTTTACTGTAAAAAATTTTTATTTAAATGTTTACCGTATTTTTATTTTTCCATGTACTGTAATCAATATCTAATATCTAAAGATGCCCATGAAATACAGTATTCTCACTTTCCTCATGGGGAGGGGATGAATGTGGCTACAGTTCATTACTTACATTTGGAGGAAATATCCTGATGTGCCCCAGAAAACTGAACTCTCATAACTCCAGGAGGAAACTGTATTTCCTTGAGATTTACACCTGCCAGCCTCCTATGTATCCACAGGGCATCTAGGGTTCCTGATCGTCCCCAGGCCCCAGGCCCTTTCAGCGAGATATCATTAAGATAATGGACTGGTTGACAACTTGTCTGGCAGGACAAAAACTGTATTTCTCTATAAATATGAAGCATGAAGCAGTATCTATTGACTATGGAGGAGATAGGTTTGGTATGCTTTACTTCTAAGTCCTTAGTTTCTTTTGGAATAATTTAACATTTTAGATCTGTATTATATCTCTGTCTTCCTCCTTCCTTCCCTCTTTTCCTCTCTCTTTCCCTCGTTTTCCCACTTCCTCTTTTTCTTTCTTCCTTTCTTCTCTCTCTTTCTTTCTTTCTTTCTTTCTTTCTTTCTTTCTTTCTTTCTTTCTTCCTTTCTTCCTTTCTTCCTTTCTTTCTCTCTTTCTTTCTTTCTTCTTTCTTTCTTTCTTTTTAAATCTGTCTTTCCTTGGAGCCAGGCATGGTGGTATACGCCTGTAATTCCAGCACTCAGGAGGCGGGAGAATTGCCATGACTTCAAGGCCAGCCTGAACTACATAGTAAGAGCCTCAAAAAATCCAAAAAATTTATTTTGCCTTTCCTTAACCTTTTAAAAAATTAGCACATGTTTGCACTACATAATGATTACATTTATTGTGGGGAGTAGGCACATGTATATCTTAATTCTACATCCCATTCCTCTTTTCTCTTTCTTCTTTCTCTCTCTTCTTTCTTCTTTCTTTCTTTCTTTCTTTCTTTCTTTCTTTCTTTCTTTCTTTCTTCTTTCTTTCTTCTTTCTTCCTTTCTCTTTCTGGTACTTGAGATTGAACCCAGGGGCTTCATACTGAGCTACATCCCCAGCCTCCCACCCTTTTAATTTTGCGATAGTGTTTTACTAAATCACTAAGTTTCCCAGGCTGGGCTCATATTTGCAATCTTCTTACTTCAGCCTCCCAGGGTGCTGGGATTATAGGAGTGCTCCACTATTCCTGGCTATACCTATTTCTTATGAAAAATACTTCTTATTTTTATCATTATCTTAAAATACTAATTATTTTTGTCATCGACATTAACAAGTTGCTATGCCAGATGTCAACAAGGTTGACACTGTCTCTTGTGATCTTGTTAAGATATTGTTAAAATCTCTTTAAGTCCTAGTTTATGGATACCCTATAATTTTACCAAGTGTTATAAAAATTTTCAGCATTCATCCAAGATGCTTATAGCTCTCAGTTACATCTTTTGAATTTTCAAAATTCCTTTCACATTTCTGGTCTGGTGTTTCCCAAACAAATATACAATGGTTCCCTTAATTCTCCACCCACCCAAACACCACTCAGTAGTGGAGGAATGTCTTATGTTTCCTGGAGTTTGGGGAGTGAAACAGTGAAAGTAGGGAGATAGCACTGGGTCCATTTCAGTATCACACAGTAGCTAACTGAAAGCAGTAGACTAAAGGCATGTTCTTGTGCAATTCCATCAATTCTATCTGCTCAGCTCCAGCTTCTTCCCAAAGTGCTCAACCTTCTTTCTTCCCTCTTTTCTATCCTTACTGTTCTTCTGCCTCCAAATTCAAATTCCTACTCATTGATAAATAATAATTACTAACTCTCTGTTATGGTTTGGATGAAAATTGTCCCCCAAAGCCTCACATCTTCAGAGGTGGGGCTTTGGGATGGTGATTAGATCATGGGATTCTAACCTCACCAATATATCATGGGACTCTAACCTCACCAATGAATTGGAGGAAGTAGGTCACTAGGGGTGTAGCCTGGAAGGGTGTATTCTTGCCCCAGCCCATTCCTCTCTGCTTTCTGACCACCATGAGTTGAGCAGCTTTGCTTCTCCATGCCCTTCTACCATGATATTTTGCCTTGCAGCCAGCTGACTAATGCACTGAAATATCTGAAACCATGAGTCAAAATAAACCTTTTCTTCTTTAAATTGTATATGTCAAGTATTTTACCTAACAATGGAAAGGTGACCAATACACTATCATTAAGCTCTGTGTCCTTGGTGCTTTATACAGATTGTTCACTTAATGATCTCACAACTATTATCCTTATTTTACAAGTGAGAAAACCAAGGTAGAGGAGGAATCAGTAAATTGCTAAAAACTATATTTTATCATTGTCTTTCTAACAAAAACTGTTTATCATGGCACTGTTCCAAAAAAAAGCAGTTTGTACTTTAGGAAGAAGTTTGACACTGCTTGATAAAATGTGACAGTATTAATCCTCATCCTTAGATATAACCCTATGCTTAGCTATAACCACATGTTTTATGTTTCTTTCTTCTCTGCTTCTTCCTTTGGATCTCTTAGTGTCCATACTTGAATTCTTTATCTTAGCTGCTTTCAGTAGGCTGTAGAAAATGATTATTTGTTAGTGATTATCCATAAAACATTAACATGCATTCTTTTTTTTTTTTTTTTTTCTTGTGGGTACCAGGGGGTCAACCTCAGGACCTCGCGCGCCAGCAGGTGCCCGTGCTGCTGAGTGATATCACCGGCCCCTTTTTCGTATGTGGGTTCCGGGAGTTGAACTCGGGCCCTCGCGCTTGCCGGGCAGGCGCTTAAGCCGCTGAACCATCTCACCGGCCCAACGTGCATTCTTGATTTCCAGAGATTATCAATATTTATACACTTCTTCTGAAAAATAAAACACTTTAACATATTTTAACCCTAATATCTATCCCTCCTATTTTACAGGTTATTGTATATTAAATTTAATTTCACTTTATTTTTTTACCTTGTCTCCTACTAATGATATTTTACTTCTTTCCCCCAGCATCTGCTTATGTAGATTGATCCACTGTTGACTGGTCATTAGTTTAGGTTTTTTAAGATTGTTGTTTTGTTTTTGCTTTCCATTAGCTGTTGAATCCTTCAATGTGGGCTCAATTTTCTTTTTCTAGAAGTATAGCTTTTTAATAGTTCTTTTAGCAAGGCTTCTCCTACATTGGACATCTGTTATCCCTCATATCTCTTAAAATTTTTATGTAATTACTATCCCTTTTTTCTTTTCAAGCTTTATTCTGGATAAAATTCCTCAGGCTAGTCCTTCAGTTCGCCCATTCTCTCTTCACTTTCTTCACCTGCTTTTTGCCAACTATTGAATTTTCATTATGTTTTTCATTACTCGAAGATCTGTTTGATTCTTTGATACGTCCTTTAAGACCAGTTTACTTTCTTGTACTATTATTTTTTACTATTTAGTACTTTCTTTTATTTGTTTAATTATTATAATAACCATTTAAAGTTCTTAAATTTAAAAAACATGAGGTGTTTGTTAGTTCTGATGACTAGTCCTGCTAGTGGATTTTCTCATATATTTTTAATTTTTAAAAATGATAAGCTCAAAAAAAATAATAAATTACCACATTCCAGGTTAAAAAAATAAAAATGATAAGCTCATCTCCAATGACTTTCTCCTTGTGGGAATTTCACTGGGAAGAAATTGTGCTAGTTTTACATTTGTGTCTATCAGATACTCCCAATAAATCATGAGCTTTGGCCTAATTTTCATAATAATTGCAATGCAAACAGACAAAAAAAGGAAATTTGCATTTAAGTCACATGCTAGGACTAGCATTGATACTTTAACCAATGGGGGATTATGAGCTATATACAAGGGGTTCCATTCCACTTCACCTCTATTGTGGCCAGGGGACTTCAGTCTCTCCCTTTGCTGGGCATTATAATCCCAAACCTTCTTTGTCATCAGATCTGTTTATATCAACCTGGGTTCCTTACAGTGTTAGTTTCCCATTTTCTTTTGTTTCTCAAATATTCCCCTTTCTTTCTTCCTTTCTTTTTTTTTTTTTTTGTGGGTACTGGGGGTCAACCTCAGGACCTCGCGCGCCAGCAGGTGCCCGTGCCACTGAGCGATATCACCGGCCCTTTTTTCTTATGTGGGTTCCAGGAGTTGAACTCGGGCCCTCACGCTTGCCAGGCAGGCGCTTACACCGCTGAGCCATCTAACCGGCCCCCCCCTTCTTTCTAATCAGACCATGGTTGTCTTTTAGAAACATATTGCTAAGGCATGTTTTATTCCTCGCGTGTGTACTTTCCTGTGTGGTTTGGCCTGGGGACCAGCTGTCGGAATTATCTATTCAGTGAAAGACCCATAAGTCTGCTGGGACCTGTCCCCCTGCCAGTGAGGGGAGCTGTGCTCAGATGCAAACTCCTGTCTGAGTGGGGACCCCTGTGTTTTTCATATTCTGATGTCTAATCTCAGGCTGGCACCCAGGAAGTCTGTTTGTCTTCAAACTTTGCAAGATCACTTTTGCTCCCATAAATAACACGAATGAAGTGGGAGGGGGGGCTTCTCCTGAAACAAAGCTTCAGAAGTTGTCCAGCTGTGCCAAGCCCAAGGATGCAGAAAATCATACAGAGGAAAAAGACTAATAGACTTAAAAGATTATATAATAAATGCTGACTATGCATACCAAAGACAGAAAGTTCAAATAATGCCTTTTTAAAGAAATGGAACAAAACTACTCAAAATTTTAAAAGTTAACACCCCACAAAATGAAGAAATGAAGAACACACTGAAATGATTTAGTGTGTTTCTGATTGATACACAAATATAGAATGACTAAGAATAAATTTCATTCTATGAACTATTTGACATGTATTATAGAAGAAAATAAATACATAACTATCAATATTAACCACAAAAGAAAATATATACAAGAGATAGAAGCATAAAATAAAGAACTCTCTAATATTAAATTATGAATTGGATATATCAGATTTTTCTTCTCCCTTTATTTATTTATTTATTAATTTATTTATTTATTTATATGGTTGTTTTGTTTTGTCTCATTATGTAGCCCAGGTTGGCCCCAAACTTGTGGTGATCCTCCTGCCTCAGCCTCCCAAGTGCTGGGATTACAAGTGTGTACACCACATCCAGCTTCTTCTTTTAAAAATGCATACAGTTTCTAGTTTTGACCACTAAAGTGACATATTACCAGTGTCTCTAGATACCATTCTTCACTATAAGGAACCTAAGACAGTGACAGGAAATGAACAGAAAGATTCTAGAGCCTCTTGTTGGCAGAGAGGGCAGGGAGCACGTCAAAGCAGGAACAGCCGAGTTAAATGATTCTATAGCGAAATATGTGACCATTCGAACATGAATGAGAACAATGGTTGGAATTGTTTAAAACTCACTGAAAAAAATACAAAAATCTATGAGTTATGAGTGATATTAAAAACAATAGAAAAGGAATAAAGCATAGCTCATTGTATGATATTGAAGTTGCTAAAACACAAACTAGTTACTCCGAAAACTGATAATGAAAGAGATTTACCTGCTTTTACAGTGTGACTTATGTGTGACCTCGGTGAATGAGGTTTTCTGTACAAAACTGCTAATATATGCTGAAGGAATCACCAAAAGAAGTCATTATTTTGCAACTTCCACAAAGTTGCAACTTTAGACAATGATCATTAAAACTATGAAATGAAACACAATGTAAAACTGTTACATGAAGTCTGTCTGAAAACGTATATGAAGAAGGAAGCAGGTTGTTGGCACTCAATCCTGAGCCTTTGTCTAAAAGTGAGACTAAGAGGCTTGTAGTTGCTGAAGTAATGCAGTGTAAAAATAAGACATTCATCATGAAATTTGACGCTGAATTTAAGCAAGCCTCTATGTTAACTCCCAGTTTACTGTAGTCGTAGGAGACAGAGAAATAAGTTAATATCAGGAGAGAACAATCAGAGAACGTGAGAACAAGAACCTCTAAAGTCAGTTTCCTCAACATTTAAAGTATAAACAAACTAAATGAATGGGGGTTGTGTTGAGAGTTTTATTTTTTTAAAACTAAACAAATAGAAGGAAATTCAAACAATGAGCTTTATCTGAGTCTTAGTTTGACTAAACCAACAATGAAGACATTTTTGGACAATGTATCCATGTTGGGGGTTTAAACATGGACTGAATATTATATTGCTCTGGCTAATGTTTCCAGATCTATATTGAGTAAGAGCGGTGATAGTGGAGATTCTTGTCTTATTCCTGATTTTAGAGTGAAAGCTTTCAGTTTTTGTCCATTTAGTATAATGTTAGCTGTTGGTTTGTCATTGATAGCTTTTATCAGATTGAGATGAAAACCATCCATAACAATTTTCTGTAAGGTTTTTTTTTATAATGAATGGGTGTTGGAAAAAAGCATCGAAAGCTTTTTCTGCATCTATTGAGATGATCATATGGTTTTTGTCCTTGGCTCTGCTAATATGGTGTATTACATTTATTGATTTGCATATGTTGAACCATCCCTGCATCCGTGGGATGAGTTCTACTTGGTCATGGTGTATAATCTTCTTGATGACTTGCTACATTCTGTTTGTATCTTACTGAGGATTTTTGCACTGATGTTCATTAGGGAGATTGGCTTGCAGTTCTCTTTCTTAGTTGGGTCCCTCTTTGGTTTTGTATCAGGGTAATGCTTGTTTCTAGGAATGAAATTGGGAGTATTACTTCCCTTTCAACTTCATTAGAGTTTGAGAAGTAGCAGTATTAAGTCTTCTCTAAATTTCTATAGAATTCATCAGTAAATCCATCAGGGCTTGGGCTTTTATTTGTTGGTAGGTTTTGAATTACATCTTCAATTTCATTGACTCATATTGGTTTATTAAAAAAAATTTTTTTTTTGTGGGTACCAGGGGTCAACCTCAGGACCTCGCGCACCAGCAGGCGCCCCTGCTGCTGAGCGATATCACCAGCCCTTTTTTTCGTATGTAGGATCCGGGAGTCGAACTTGGGCCCTCACGCTTGCCAGGCAGGTGCTTACGCCTCTGAGCCATCTCAGCGGCCCGGTTTATTAAATTTTTTATATCTTCTTGATTCAACTTTGGTAGTTCATATGTATCTAAGAATCTGTCCACTTCTGCATTTTCTGTCTTATTAGAATACAAGTTCTTAAAGTAGGTACAGATGATCTCTTGGATTTCTGCAGGATGTGTTGTGATTTCACCCTTTTCATTCCTAATTGCATGGATTTGAGTGTTTTCTTTCCTTTTCTTGATAAGGTTGGCTAAGGGTTTGTCAATTTTATTGAATCTTTCAAAGAACCAACTCTTTGATTCATTGATTCTTTGATTGTTTTCTTAGTCTCCACTGCATTAATGTCTGCTCTGATCTTTATAATTTGCTCCCTCATACAAGCTTTGGGCTTGACTTGCACTTCTAGCTTGAGGTTCAACATTAAGTTGTTTATTTGCACTCACTCTGTTTTCCTGATATGGATATTCACTGCTATAAATTTCCATTTTAGGACTGCTTCCATTGTGTTGCATAAGTTCTGGTGTGTTGTATTGGTGTTATCATTTAATTGTAGGAACTGTCTAATTTCTTTTTTAATTTTATCTGTGACCCACTGGTTGTTCAGCAGTGTGCTATTTAATTTCCATGTATTTATGAAGTTCTTGTGGTTTCTTTTACCATTGATTTCAAATTTTATTGCATTATGGTCTGATAATATGCATGGGATAATTTCAATTCCTTTGCATTTACTTAAGCAAGTTCTATGAGCTAGTATGTGGTCTTTTTTGAAGAACATCCCATGTGCAGCTGAGAAGAATGTGTATTTTGATGTTGTGGGGTGGAATACTGTAGAAATCTACTAAGTCCATTTGTTCAAAAGTTTGGTTCAGTTCTACTATTTCATTATTGATTTTTTGTCTAGTTGATCTGTCTATTTGTGACAGTGCGGTATTAAGATCTCCCAAAACAATTGTATTAATGCTTACTTGATTTTTCATGTCTGTTAATATTCATTTTATGTAGTTGGGTGTTGTAGTATTCATTGCCTGTATATTTAAGATTGTTATCTCTTCCTCTTGGATTGTTCCCTTTACAAGGATGCAGTTACCTTCTTTGTCTCTCTCAATCAGTCTTGGTTTAAAATCCACATTGTCTGCAAATAGAGTAGCTACCCCTGATTCTTTCTGGGTTCCTGTTGCATAGAATATTGTTTTCCATCCTTTGACTTTCAGTCTATTAATTTCTTTTTGAATTGCATGTGTTTATCGTATGCAGCATATTGTTGGATCTTGCTTCTTGATCCATTCTGCCAGTCTGTTTCTTTTGATTAGTGAATTGAGACCATCAACATTGATGGTTATAACTGATATGTACTGATTTATCCTTGTCATATTATTTTCCTGTTGTTGGCTCCTTTTTTCCACTCTGTTTACTTGTTTGCCTTGCCTGGTGGGTTCCTTCTATTGGGGTTCATGGAGTTGTAATCCTTGTTATCTCTTTCTAGAATGTCCTTCAGAACATTTTGGAGTGCTGGTTTGGTGGTCATGAATTTCCTCAGGTTTTCTTTGTCATGGAAGTATCTTATATCTCCATCAATTTTGAAAGACAGTTTTGCAGGGTACATCAATCTGGGCTAGAGGTTGTTTTCTTTCAGGGCTTGAAATACTTCACTCCAAACTCTCCTTAACTTGAGGGCTTGTGTTGAGAAGTCAGCTGTGATTCTGATGGATTTTTCTTTATAGGTGATTTACTCCTTTTCTCTAACAGCTTTTAATATTCTATTCTTGTGTTGAATTTCTGGAATCTTGACTATAGTATGTCTTGCTGTAGATTTATTTTTGGTCATAGCTAATTGGAGTTCTGTATGCCTCACTTACCTGTAGGTAAAATTCTTTTTCCCTGCCTGGGAAGTTTTCTGCCATGACATCTGTGGACAGATTTTTTTTGTCATTTGCACTATCTCTTGCATTTTCATTGACTCCGATCAATCTTATGTTATTCCTCTTTGCATCATTTAGCAGCTGCTGGATTGATTTCTCATGGTCTCTTGCTATTTTCAAGAAAGCTTTCTTTTCATGATTGCTAACCACAGTTCTGTGTTCTACATCTGAGATTCTGTTCTCACATTGGCTCATCCTGCTGTGTATACTTTCAGTGAAAGATTTAATCTCTTAGATATCTGTTTGAATCTATTCATGTCTTCCATTTCTTTCCTATGTTGGGCATTCATGGTTTCCATCATTTTCCTAAGCTCTTCTATTTTTTATCTATATCTGCTCTAGAGTCACTAAGCATATTTTTCAATGTGGTTACCATCTCTGTAGTTATCTGAGAAATTATTTCTGATTTGATTTTTTCTAGAGCCTTGTTTATTTGCTTTGTTATTTTTACTGTTACCCATTCAGAGAGGCCAGGTGGGTGGCTTTTGGATTGTCCCACCTCATTGCTCCCTGGGTTTCCCTTTGGTGAGATGGATGTCTAGGGTTACATCTTGTTTAAATGTCTTCTCATTTTCTATTTTTTATTTTTTAGTTTAATTCCTGGGTTGATGCTTTAAATTGCCTATGGTGAGTAGCTTTATTGCTAGTACTTAGAACCTTTCAGAAATGATTACTTCTCAGAGATGTCTTCCAGTTGTAGTTGGCTTTTGGGTTTTGAGTCTGTTATAAGATCCTATCTCTTGAATTTCTTGGGGATGAGAAGTTACTGCCTACTTGGCCCAGCCTGTGGTTATTTAGCCCTGGCCTACAGTACTTTTTATGACCCTTAGGCAATCTCAGTCTTAGTATACTAGGAAGAACAACTAGTTAGAACAGTTATGTCACTTTGGCTAACATGGTACAATCAGCAATAATAATAGCATCAAACACAGCCTAGAAAATGACAAACTGAGGTAATTATTAATTTGCCACCTTTAACTGTATGAACTAGATTTGTGGTTATATAACAAATCTAAAACAAACCAAAACATTGGATGCAGTAAATAAGCCCTCAATATGCCAATTTTACCCTCAGGGGAGAAAATTTAAAAGGAGTTAGGGGGAAAAAGAGAGAAATAGAGAATAGGAAGAGATTAGAAGCAAGGCTGGAGGACAAAGGAAGATCACCCAAACTTTGGAAACTGGTGCAGAAGACAAGAGGGAAAGAGAGAAGAAAGAAAGAAAAAGAAGAACAGAATAGAGCAGCAACCACAAAAAAACTAGAAATAATGTTCACACTCATATAAAAATAAGAACAAGCAATGAAGAAAAAAAAGCAAATAAACAAACAAAAAAACAAAAATCAGAGAGAGAGAGAAAAGGTCCACTTTAAGTTGTGTCTATGCTGTCACTGGTGGACAATGTGGGCAGAGTCCAGATCTGTGTTTTTTAATACCTGCAAGCCAGTAGTAGATTTACAAAGGGGTAGTAGATAATCTCAGTGAGCCTGCACCTTTATTTCTCCCAAAATTCAGAGAATGATTTATCTCTTAGTAAAGGTAACAAATTTCAAGAATGAATGCTAAACATTTTTAGTTATTGAAGGGTATGAAGCAGGTCACCTAGGAAACACTTTTCCATAGCTGCGTATGGTGGCCTGCCTCTTTTAATCCCAACACTTGGTAGGCCGAGGCAGGAGGATTGCAAATTCAAGTCCCACTTGAGCAATTTAGAACTTGTCTCAAGATAAAAAGAAAAAAATTGAAAAGGGCGGGGATGTAGCTCATCGCAAAGGTCTTTAAGACTTTCCCTCTGAAACATTAAATGGTACATCATGGAGAAATATGTATGAAGTTGAAGAAAACCTAATATAATCCTCCAATACTTTGGCCAACCAAGAATTATTTTTTATCCCTAAGACAACAGAGAACACTTTTTTTTTGAGACAGGGTCCTGCTATGTAGTGCAGGCTAGCCTTGAATTCACTTATGCAGTTCCAGGTTGGCCTCAAACTTACGGCAATACCCCTGCCTCAGTCTCTCGAATGCTAGAATTACAGGCAGGTGCCACCACACCCGGCCAGAACACTTTTTTTAAAATAGCCAGTAACTCAGAAATTGGAATGCCCTGGAACTCGTATTTGAAAGTAAAAATCTATCCTAATTAAAAATTAATCAAAATCAAGAATCCATGGGTAAGGAATTTGTATTGCTGAAGAACTAGTGGAAGGTATAATCTATTTAATTATAAAATAATTCTAAAGAATTTTGCTAATACTTTTTATAAAACATAGTGTACTTTAAAAAGTGAATTCTAGAGCAGCCTGACATGCTCTCTGTTTTCCTTTATAATATTTATTGTAATTACTAATTTAGATATTTCTTTGAAGGCTGGTTTGGTGAAGATCTGAATCCACCATGAGTGTTCAAGCTGGTTGGAATAGGTACCTCATGTTTTTCACGTGTTTAGTCTTCATCACAGTGTGGAGTTAACACCTACCATAGTGCTCTCCCTGTAATAGTCTTGGAAGAATTCTTTTTGAATAAGTAATCAAACAATAATTTGCAGTTATTTTTTAAGGTAAGCTCCTCAAGGTGACAATGCCTTTGGATTTAATACATTTTATTTTTTGACAACTTCATTGAGATTTAATTTAAAAACAGATTGATTTTTTAAATTTTTATTTTTATTAGTACATGTTTGCAGTACATAATGATTACATTCACTGTGGAGAGTTGGTTCATGTACTTGATACATCTTAATTCTTTTTTCACACCCTTCCTCTCTCTTCCTCCCCTCTGTGTCTCTTGGTCCCCTTCCCTTTTCCAAAAGATCTATCTTCCTACTTATGTAGCTGTAAGTTTGCTTTAATTTATTTATATTTTGGGTTTCTCATATAAGAGAAATCAGGTGATACTTAAGCTTGTATTTCTTGTGTGACATTTTACTAGGGTATCATCTGATATGTTTCAATGTAAGTATCCCGTAGAACAATCATCACAACAGAAGTTCAGTTATCCCATGTTTTCTCTTATATGATAAAGTATAAATAATTTAAAGAGTAAAATAGAAGAAAGATGGAAGGAAACAGGGAGGTAGACTTTGTGGAGATGGGAAGGGGATCTGGGGGTGGGGGAGATGGGAGAGAGGCAAGGGAAAGTAAAAAAGATAGAGTTTAGATATGTATATATTCCAATTCCCCACAATAAATGTATTATGTATTGCAAACATGTGCTAATTTTTGAAAAATCAAGATAATGAATACATTCATCACCCCTAAAATTTTTAGCACTCCTTGAACTCCTCTACCTCACATTTTGCTATATATATGTATATATATTTATGTCAAAAGTTATCACAATGAACATTTTAAGTATGGCAGTCTTCAAGAGTTCTAATAGGTGGAACTCTTGAAGACACAGGTGTAGGCAAAGAGTTCATAAACAATCCCAATCATGCAGGAAATACTACAAAGAATCAACAACTGTGATCTCATTCTATTAAAAAGCTTTTTGCACAGCAAAAGAAATCACCAACATAGTGAAAAGGCAACCCACAGAGAGGGAAAAATTTTAACCAGTTGTCCCTCAGACAAAGGACTAATATCTAGAACATATAAAGAATTGGAAAAAATCACCCCTCCATATTCAAAGACCCAATCCAAAAATGGGCATCTGAAATGAATACTGACTTCTCAGAGGAAGAAATACAAACAGAAAATAAATATATGAAAAAATGTTCAACACCACTGGTCATTTGAGAGATGCAAATTAAGACAATGCTGAGATTCCATGTCACCCCAGAAAGAATGGCTATTATCAAGAAATCAACAAATAACAAATGCTGGAGGGGATGTAAGGAACCCTTCTCCACTATTAGTGGGAATGTAGACTGGTGCAACCATTGTGGAAATCAGTGTGGAGATTCCTCAAAAAAAATAGGATTAGAGATACCATTTGATCCAGCTATTTCCCTTCTGGGTATCTTCCCAAAAGAATTAAAAACACCATAGCAGAGTGATATATGTGCACCTATGTTTATAGCAGCACAGTTTGTAATAGCTAAATCTTGGAATCAACCAAAATACCCATCAACTGAGGAATGGATAAAAAAGATGTGTATTTTTTTAATACAATGGAGCATTACTCAGCCACGAAGAAGGATAAATTTGAGACATTTCTAGGTAAATGGATGCACCCTGAGACCATACTCTTAAGTGAAATAATCAGACACACATGTTTAAATATTACATTGTTTCTCTGGTATGAGATACCCAATGTGTAAATAAGGACCAGAGTATATAATAGATACTGGGAAATAGGAAGATGATATTCAAATGGGAAGGGGAACCAGAGATGGGGAAGGGGGAAGGAAGGAAGGGAAAAGAAAAAATAGAAGGAAGAAAATGGAAACAAAGCTTTTGTAAATAAGGAGGGGAAGAGAGGTTGAAGAGAGGAGAGGGGATTGGGGAAAAAGAAGAATCAAGAAATATCATGTGCAGGGCCACACTTCCTCTAACGAATGTGATCGTTGTGTATATCTAAAATGTACCAATAAAATTAATTTTAAAAAGTATGACAGTTTTTGTAAATCAATTATGTACTGATCTGCTTTCTGTTGTTACACATCAGTTTGCATTTTCTAGAATTTTATATGAATGGAATCATGTACTACATGGTTTTGTCTGGCTTTTTTTTTTACTTGGAATAATTATTTTTAGATTCATTCATGGTATAGTATGAATAGTTCAATTCTTTTTTCTTGCTGGGTAGCATGGAATACTACTTTTGTAGGGGAATGCATGTTCCCTTAATGATGATCATTTGAGTTGTTTTCAGTTTTAGCCTACTAAAAATATGGCATTTGTGTGGAAGTCTTTGTAAGGACTATACTTTAACTTTTACTTGGGATTGGAATGTAGGTGCACATTTAGCTTCTAGAATTTATATGAGTAGCAAACATTGCTTAAGATTTGGGAATCAAAGCAAATATACAACATCAGGAAGAATAAACAACATGAATAATAACAACAACATATTTGTGGGAATTTCATTACATTCATGGGACATTTCTCACCCACCTTGACTCTGGCTCCAGTCTATGTCTCTCCTTTATCCCCCCCATGCCCTTCCTCTCTGTTTTCCCTCACTTGTATTTTATTTGTTCATATTACTTCCAATTTTATTTTACTTTATATCTTTATTGCTTTGTCGTCTTCTACCTTGCCTTTGGGTCTTCCTGGCTAAGTGGTATATAAAATAGTCACCTGAAAAAATGATCCTCCCTCTCCAACTGGATGATACTGAAAGGGAAGCCAGGATCATGGATGTAATTACAGACACTTCTGCTTCATGTCATAGGGTAGGGTGCTTTAATTACAGCTTTACAATCAAATGAATGTTTAAGAATGATAGGTTCTAATCTTTTCTGTCCTAGGTAGATGTGTTTGCCAACTGAGCTGGGGATTTGGCAATTACAAAATGTAGCAACTGGGAAAAATATTAAAATTCTAACACCTCCACTGAGATCCAGTGTCATGAAGGAGTTAGCTTTAGAGATGAGGCGAGAACCAGACCACCCTTGATCCTTTCAACTCCACTTTGAGGCCTGTGACTGTCACTAGGGACACTTGAAGTACTGGGATGTGGGTTTGATGCTGACTACAGATGAGCATTCTGTAAAAATATCTTTAATTCTTTAACAATTTTTATACCATTCCCACGCAGGAGGGATCGATATCCCAATTTGCACTTATGTAAACTTATTGTTTTAGATGCATTCACCTTTAAGAAACTGAGCATTTATAATATTCAATGCAATGCTTCTGTCAGTACATTCTCATCTGTAGAATCAAGATTAAAGTATTCTAGAAACAGCCCGAGGATTCAATGTGTTAATAAAAGTGAAGTGCTTAGAATAATGCACAGCAAACAGTAAACACTTGATCATGTTTGCAATTCTCCAATTCTTTTGGAATTTTTACATCATTATAAAATTAGTTACTATCCCCACCTGCTTCTGTTTTTGTTGTAATATTAGAAATGAAAACTGAGAAATTAAAAAGTTTATTTACGAATTTTTAAACAAATTAAATTGAGTAAATAATCTTTTATGACAAATAATTATATTTTCTGCAAACAAAATAACTAGTGAGAAGGGTCATACCATTGTATGAGGTGTGAGCGAAAAATATGATACGTGGTTAAAATTTACACAGTTTATCACAGTAAAGGACACATTGCCATGAATCTCCTTCAAAATCCTCCCGCTCACTTCGAACACACTTATCCCATTGTTCCTATCACTTTCTGAAACAGTTCTGGGAGTTCTCTTTCATGAGTATCTTCAGCTGCACTGTTGTGGCTGCTTTGATGCCCTGAATCAATTAAAAATGTTTCCCTTTCATGGTCATTCTGACTTTGGGGAAGAGCCAGAAGTCACACGGTGCCAGGTCCAGTGAATAAGGTGGATGAGGACACACCCTCATGTTTTTACGAGCCTGCCTTTCCATCAGATGGCACTTAGCACCAGCATTCACCTCCAAAACAGAAAGTAGCAAGAATGACGAGATTAAGTGTGTTTGAAGTGAGAGGGAGTATTTTGAGGGGAATAATGGCGGCGTGTCTTTGACAGTAACACATTTTTAAAATGTATGCACTCACAGTATATTTTGATCACCCTTTGTACATTTTTTTGCGAATTCCACTCAAGCCTGGGTTGCTGGTGCACATGGATTGACTCTACTAGGAAATCACACATCATGCAACCTCGGGAAAACTCCACTGCATGAATGCTTTTCAGAAAGTGAGAGTGAAAAGGGAAATCTTATTGTAGTATTATCTTGAAAAAGTATTACCTCCACATATCCCCTCAAAGGACCTCAGGAATTCTCCTTCGTATTAAGAACCACTCTTTTGTTTTCTGTTATTATTTTTATTGATGATGATGATGATAATGATGACGATGATGATTACAGAGAAAGCCAGAATAGCAATGGCTTTTCCAAAATAAGATCTGAGAGTGGTGGTTTTCTCTTAATGAATCTGATGCTGTTCAGACATTCTTTTAAAAACATTTGTAAACCTATTGATAGCAGAAATAAAAGGACAGTGATATTTAGCTTTTTCAGCCATGTGGCGCTACAGCCATGAAGTAAAGAAGAAAAAGCACACCCGTGTCCCACGGCTGGGAGGAAACAGACTGTGTACTTGTTCACCTGGAGATTTTCATGAGAAGTCACATGTTAGCATTTAGCCTCAGACACCAAAATTGCCAAAAACTACAGCAAAGCCCAGAAGAATTTATTTCAGTGACTTTTCCTCAGCATATCCAGGCAGCAGAAATAGATTCCAGAAGAACAAAATGTATAATTGTAACCAAAGCATTCTATGCAAGAGGAAATTGGAAATTAAGAAACAATTAGTTCCTGTGCTGGGATATTCTGGTTTTGTCCCCAGACACAGTCACCTGGTAGAAAAGATAATAAAGTGGGAGGTCAAATAAAGAATTAGTATATTCACAGGTTTTTGCTTGGAGTCAACACTCTTGAACCTCTCAGCTGTTCATTTTATTTTATTTTATTTTTATTTTTTTGTGGGTACCGGGGGGTCGACCTCAGGACCTCGCGTGCCAGCAGGTGCCCGTGCCGCTGAGCGATATCACCGGCCCCTTTTTCGTATGTGGGTTCCGGGAGTCGAACTCGGGCCCTCGCGCTTGCCGGGCAGGCGCTTACGCGGCTGAGCCATCTCACTGGCCCCTCAGCTGTTCATTTTAAAGGCAATATCTTGTCACCATTTCTCAAGGGAGAAACCAGTGCTCCCAAATTATGTTGTAGAAAACTGAAAATCATAGATGCCCGAGCTGAGTATCATCAAGCCCCTCTCAATTCTGCAGTCCCTGGATGTTGACGTATTTGGTTTTTCTCTCCTCTCCTCTTCTTTGAAAAATAATCACTCTGCTTTTGGTATTTTTCCTGTCCTCAACTCTATAGAAATATGAAAATAACAACAACAAAAGATCCCAGGGTAGAGATTATTTATACTGGTCAATGTCCTGTGGAAGTCAAAGCCATCCAATGGTGCTTAAGGAAAATGATAGTGGTTGAAAAGACCATTCTAGAGAAATGCTCTACAAAATTTGAAAGTCTAGGCAAAAATCTAGTGTGTGCCTGTGTGTGTGTGTGTGTGTGTGTGTGTGTGTGTAAATAGAGAAAGCAAAGGATCATTCTAGAGGCTGAGGATGCAACATCAAATTCTAGGAAAAAGTGACCTTGAGAAAGGAAGGATAGGAGCGAACTAAAGGCTGTGGAAAGGGAAGTGAGGAGCCTTGGCTTTGTACACCTACTTCCACTCTGCTGTCTCTTGTCCACCTGGGACCTGGGTGTCACAGGAGCCTCGAAACCCTTGTGATGCCAGACACCATGGAGACAGCACTGCCATGATGTTTCATGAGGGAGAAGGCTGAGGTTGAGTGGAGATCTGGATTAAACAAAGAGACAAATAAACAAACAAACAAACAAAATGAGTTGGAGAAAAGATAAATCTATTAGAGACCAGGAAAAATAAGTATAAAAAGTAAGTGTGAAAAAACAAGGAATAGCAGACAAATGAACAAATAAACTAATACAGCAAACAAAGAAAGGAACAAACTCCAGTAGAGAGAAGGAATGGTTCTCAGCAGAGAGAAAAAAGGTCCCAGAGAATTAAAGTAAACCTACCCATATTGATAGATTTTAAGGGGAATCGTCTGGTAGGAGCAGAGTCTTAGTGATTTTTGTTGAAACGTCCACCCACTTTTTTTTTGGCCCTTGTATGGAAGAAGCATCTACCTATGTTATCTCTTCTCACCCTTAAACCCTGCGAAATACACACTGAATGCAAAGACAGAGGTGACCCAAACTTTCACTTTTTTGATTCCTAGCACTGCTTTTATCTCTTGTGTCCTGTGTGGTTTAATGTTAACAAATCAAGGGCATCCTTATCCTGAGGAGCCAGGGCTGAAGTTAGTGGTGAGTCCCCTTTGGGTCTGATTCAGAGTGACCTGTCCTTACCTTTGCTCCTTTGCATACAACACGGCCTGCGTTAGGAACGGGGGGTGGGGGGGGTGTCTAGCAGCTCCGTGATGGAGGAGGGAGCCATAGAGGCCCTAGAATGCACAATTTTATGAACATTTGTTGGAGAAAAGGGAAAGCTGGATGGTCATGGTGAGTTTTACACTTAAGGAGTTTCATTTTCTAAATTCTATAGTAAGAGTGAAAGCCAACATTAGGTTGACACGCCCCTCTTCTCTCCTGTTTGCCGTCCATCGCTCAGATCTTAAATGTGTCCGCCACCCACAAGGATGGAGGAGCAAGACGGCTTTGCTCGCACCTCATTCTGTCCCCTGTCCCGAATAGAAGCTGCCCTCTGCTTTTTAAATCACAGCCCACATCCTTGCACCACCTGCATGGAGGTATCCTCCTTTCCCCAGTCCAATTTGTCAGTCCTCCGTAAGAAAGAAACCTCACACTCACTGGGTAGCTACAGAGGATAACTCAAGAAGCTTTCGTGAATCATCTCATCTCCCCAAATCCTTATGAATTATTATTGCTGGCATAAGACAAGAAACTCATGACTCAGAGAGGTTGCGACTGACCCAAGACCATGCTGAGTTCTAGGGAATGGATGGAGGAAATGCCTGCACATTACGATGCCTAAAAAAAGAGCAAGTATCTTCCATCAGCTAGAATCAAACAATCCCCACAGCCACATTTTAGCGGGCTTAGTTTATTTTTATTCTGCTTTTTAAAGCAATCTGTATTGTTTTTGCTGTATCGCTAGCACTTAATACAGGCCTATAAATATCTGTTGAATGAATTAAAGCTTCATATATGGTGGCTATTAGTTTGAAAGTTTCTTGACTCTGGTTTCACACAAAAAGTTCCATTTTTGGATTCAAAATAGTTTACATCATGTTCCCGTTCATTCTGAGCAGTTTTTTTTTCTTTTCTTTTGGAGCCTCTTCTTTAAAACGGGAATAATCACCCCTGCTTCGCGGGGTGGTTGATGATTTAACGGACCAATATCATGAGAAGGCCCTCACAGTCCTGGCTCAGGCCCTCACTGGTGTTGATTAGTAATAATCAGAGTTAACACAGGCCAGATAGTGATGGACCCACGCAGATAAGCAACCAGCCTTGTACCCCTGACAATGCCCCCCCAACTCCCCAGATTCCCACCCCCAACCCCATACGGAGACGCACGGGAAGCTCAGAGTCCTGGGAATTGAAGTGGCAGACAGTGGGACCAGAGGCTGCGCCAAAGAGGGTGCAGCAGCCGCGGGCCCCCGGCCACCCCCACGGCTCAGAAGGTGCGCTCCCAGGAGCAGCAGGTGGCGGCGCGTGGCGCTCCGGGCTGGGCCGTGGGTCCCCCGAGAATCCCAGATCCAGGGCGCTGCTCAGCTGGCCCAGGCCGCCCCTCCTCCGCGACTGTACCTAGTGCGGCCCCACCGCGGGTCCCCTTGGTTTGCAGAGCAGGATCCCGAGGAGGCGACACCCAGCCCTGGCGCGCGTCTGCCCTTCGCGAGCCCGCGGGTCCCCACGGCGGCCCGGGTCCCCGAGTCCCCGGCGTGGTCCGGATCTGGGGCGACTGCGGGAATTCCCGGGCTTGAATCTGCAGGGACGCAGACCCAGGGGGGTTTCCCGTCCTGCGGAGTTGGTGCAGGGTTTCCTTTGCCAGGAGATGTGTGTGTGTGTTTGTGTGTGCGCGCGCGCTTGTGTGTATTCTCAGGCAACTCTTAATGAGAAGCCTGTAGAACTTCAATCGCTCTTTTCTGCTTAAAGCTTTCTTTTAAAACATTGAAAAATGTTTTTATTTTCTCTTACTGAACTTCCTTTTAATTATTTTTCAAGATATGATATTACACAATACTGTAATTTACATAATAGCATAATTGGGTATTAAATATTCCTCTTAATTTCCCTATTTCTCAAGCTCAACATCAGTTTGGATCGTTGGGGAAAAAAATCCCCATGTTAATAACACAAAATTTTTTTTTGACCGTTTAGGGAGAATACACTAATGAACTTCATTTTAAAAAGTGGGCAGATGTGGGCTAATGCCACCAAGTTAATGGATACTATTTATGATTTTAGATATTTCGGAGGGTTACTTTGCTATATCTGTTGGGCTGTATTCAGAGTCAGGCTCTGATCTTAATCTTGAAAGGGTTAACAAGGTTATGTTCATTTCTGAGAATAACTGACCCATAATACATAAACGATCTTTCCTAGTCTGTGTAGGATCAAACAGTTAAATTAAATGAAAAAAGTTAAAATATTTGTCAGCACTTTACATCATTTTAGATGAGCTTCAAGTAAATCATTTCCTAACCTTTCAGAAGATGAAAAGTTTACTGACTACTATTTACACACTTTGAATATTTTATATTTGAATGGTCATCACAGTTTACACAAATGATTGTATACATCCGTTTTCAATCAACAAATACCAGGGTATCTGTGTTATGTGACAGTTAACATTTCAAGCTTTTCTATAAAGGTGACTTCGTATAAAATTGCAGAGATTACTGCAAATTGTCAAAAGGTCGTTTAGAGATTTGGAAAATAAAATCGGGAGGGAACGCTTAAGAGAAGAAGAATAATGAATTAGATTTTTAAAAATTTCTATGATGACAACCAATGCTTTAATTATCGCTCACATGAAATAGTATTTTGTGTTCTTGTTTTAAACATAGATTTCTAGAACATTAAAAAGAAATCCTCCTAGGTTTGTTAAACATTTAGCCGAAGATTACAGCCCACGTTTTGTCTTCAGTGAATAGCTGTTTGTCTCACTTTATTTACTTGGTATTGGATATTTGTCAATGTCATTTCATATCTACAGAAAATTCTTACGCTCTGTGGAGGTAGCGAATGTGCGTGCGTGTCTGCTGGAGGTCACATGATGGTTTCATCCTGTTTGGTAGAGCAGCTTGACTTTTTTTCCCCTTGCTTTTGGTGATGGTTGTGAGTGCAGAATTTGATTGACAGATACTTGCCAGAAACCCCCACTCTCCTTTTCAAAGACAACATATGATGGATTGCGATCTCCCAGCGCAGCGGGACACGGGGACCATGCAAGCTGTAATTGGTCAGGTATGGAGTCAGCCATTTCTCAACTCCCCTTTTTTCCACAAGGGTCTCACCATATGATTCACATAATTCATATTTACTGTTCCATCTTTCTATGTGTATCTTCAGCTACCTGCCAGTGTAGTGCTGAAAGTGTGAAAGGCAAAAGGCACCCATTAAATCTAGCCAGGAAACCTCAGCTGAAAACTTCCATGTGCTGCTCTTAAACAAAAACTAAAATAACGGCGACAACAACAACAACAACAACAACAACAACAAACCCAAAGAACGTATCTAATTTATGATTTGGTCTGAATGTTTAAGAAAAATCCATTTTCAGAATTTATTTTTTCTGTTTAGATTGTGATCTCTGAAAGAAATACACGTGTGAGAAGAGAATAAAGTATTATGCATGCTAGGTAGTAGTTAAAATTTTCCTAGTGCTAGTCAGTATTTTTATGTGGTTTATATCCTTGTGTCTCCCTCTCTTTCCATATGGAAAATATAAATACATAAATACAAGTGCCTTGACTCCTAACCCCGATAATGTGAGATTGAGCTTGGTAAATGTAGTAGGAGTGTACTGTCTTGGCGGCTGCAGAGGGGCAGGCTGCAAATTAAACACTGCCACAATCTGAGAGGTCTAGGTGGCCTGCTTGCCGGTTCTAATGCAATCCAGCACAACAGCTTTAATAAACAGCTCTATTTAGTTCTTCCTCCCTGTATCCAGGGAGGTGAACTGGTCTGGGGCTGCTGCGATGAAATGCCAGAAGAATATCTTTGAGAGGCCTCACAAGCTGATTTCGAGAGCTCTCCTGTTCTGTCGTCTTTGTCTTCCAAATGGGTCAGTGAGTGCTACTGTCTGTGTTCGGTGCTTTCTATGAAAGCGGTAGTTTATGTTCGGGTTGAAATGTTTGCGTTGGAAGCTAAATGAGGAGAGGAAAGGATCCTTGTATTTTCATTTGCCTTCCAATAACTGAGGCTGGGAAAGGAATGATAGCACCCTGCTGCAGAGGGGGTGATTTTTCTAGGATGGGGGGGTGGGGTGAGGAAAAAGGGAATATAGATGGTTTGGGTTTTTTTCTTTCTTTCTTTTTTTTTTTTTTTGATAATGTAGTTCAGACTAAATGTTGTCTAAGTTATCTATGCTCACCTAAGAATTGGTAACTCATAAATCACAATATGGTTACGAATATTTATGAACTCTTACAAGTTTTTTTTTTTTCTCTGTACACTTTTCTATCAAGACAAGCTGGCAAGGTGATGACATAAAATGCTTGTTAATAGCGTGGTGGAAAATATGCCATCTTGCTCTGTTTTCCACAAAATTACAGCAAAGTACTTCACGGTTCTGAAAGCACATGGTTTATTAATACCGGCATGCTTCGTAATGTATTTTTAGATGGAAAATGTCAGATATATAATACCATGTTCCCACAGGCTCACAGTATTTTAAAAGAAGTAGATGTTTGCTTCAACAGAAAAAAAAAATTTCTAAAAACTTTCAAGTTGGTTTTTGTTCTATCGGACTATGTAGAGCGAAGTCTCTGGGTATATATTTGTCAGAGAAAACATGCAAACTGATTTTATCTACAGTCATTCCCTGCTTCGGTGTAAGTATTTGCTGATGAGCAAGTATATCAAGTAGAGCTAAAATAATTGTGGTGTAGGGAATTAAATAAAACCTGTTAAAGTAGATGACCTTTTCTTGTATAAATAAAACTAGAGCCATTGACATCTGTCTTGCTCTGTTTAATAAAACTTTCCTTCAGTTTCATGTTCTCTTCTGCATGACATACTTATGGTAGTTGGTACTGTGCAAAATTATTCTGCTTCAGTTCCAAACAAGAAATAGGATTTCCTTTTGTATATATTTCTGCTGAAAAAATCAAGGGAGACACTTCTAGTTTGTTATTCAAAGTTGTTTATTGGAAATCCATTGTAAAAGTATATACTTTTAAAAGGTTCAGGCACGTACTTCAAAATAAGAATCTATATATTTTGCAGATACTAGACTTACTTTCAAATTTGTCAGGATTTTAATTTAGTTATTATTATCTAGTTTGGAATTTGGTGTGTACTCTACATAATTTTTTAAGGCTCCATATGTTGAAGAACAATATATGTTAATAACATGTTAAGGATACTTTGTAAATAGTAGCATCAAAGTACCCCTGTGTTTTCTGATGCAGTTTCTTGTAAATAATTTGTTAAGCACTCGTACTTATTGTCTAGATAGTAAATTTAAAAACTGTTGTTCTGAAAATTGTAAAAAAATTTGGTGCTAAAAATGTACAAATGGGATGCTTGTTTTTTATTTGAAATAGAGAGACTAAGTATTCAAAAGGAAAGAAAAAAGGCATACTTCCTTATACGTGCACCATGAAAGCCAGAAAAATCTAAATTAAACCCTTATCTATAAATAAAAAGTGATATACATGTTTGTAATGAATTTATTTTAATTATTATAGTACAGATAGAAACACTCAAATGTTTATTTCTTGCATTAAGGAAAAGAAAATCATTTTTATTGCTTTGCAGTCATTCATAATTAGAAAGGGGTGGTTAATTTTCATTTCTTGATTTAAATATCATCTTATACCTAATCAGCAGGTGTGAACAGTCCCATTTGATAATGTAAATGTTCATGTTTGCTCCTTCTCCAATTTATATTAAAATAATTACCTTTTGTCCCTTTTCCCTCCAGTTCTGTGTCGTGTTCCTAAATGGCTTTGGGTTGGAGAAGCAAATAACCAGTTTGCAGTTATATTTTCCATTCAGAATACTGAAATATTCCCATGAAATATCATCTTTAGGTTTTTTTCATTCACCTCTAGGATCAAATATCTACAGTTCCTTCCACTGGAAAGGAAAGCCTGCATTGCTGGCCCTGCTCCAGCTGGGAGAAGGTACTGGCTTTGTAGAGTACATATTGCTCATATACACCTTTCCCCCAGGATTTTCCCTCCCTCAAGCAAGCAATTAAGCAGTCTAGCACTGAGAACAAACTCCCTGCCCAGTATATCAAGATCAAGAAACTTGGTTCATTCTTACGGATTTTGGAAATCAAACTGGGTTTTTGAGAACAAGTTTCCGCAGCAACTTCCTAACCCCTGGAGTCAAAGGATGAATTATTATCCTCCAGATGATTTGCAAATCAATTCCAACTAAACAGGACCTTCTGATCCATGGGTTTGAATATCATTTCAAAATTAAGACTTGCATTTCTTTCTTTCCTGGTCATTGAATGTTTACTTCATCACTACTACAGATCTCCTATTTTTGTTTTTGTTTGTTTTTTCCTCATCTCATGCAGATGGGTCACCATGTCCAATACTCTTTCCGGCTCTTTAGTCCCCAGAGGACCTGGTCTGCTTACCATCCTGAAGTGAGGGTTTGGGCTGGCTGCATGCATCCACAAACTGACTTGCAAATAGCTCAGAACAGAGGATATTAAATTAGATGTTAATAAAAACAACAGGTGAAGCATATTAGATAAAAATATCTGTCAAGCATATCCATGACTTTGCTAGGAAAGGAGAGACACAGCTGGATAAAAGTGCTCATAGGTGTACTTTGAGTAGACATTGTTAAAGCACTGGTAGAAGAATGAGGAGAACATTCCATATTCTAGTAGCATCAGACATGCAATCAGAAGTGTTACAATTTGCCTTCCCTGTGAAGGAAGAAAAGGTAGATTTAGATAATTTAAAGCATGTTGCATTGTATTCGAAGAAGTTAACGCAGATGAAGACAGTACCCAGTAGTGTGCTAATGAGTTCGGGGGGGGGGCGACTACGGGTAACTGCGGGTGCATTTGAATTGCAGAACCATCTCAATATTTTCTCACTTTTGTATTTTGATGCTAGAACACAAAAATATTTGTGTTGGAGCAATTAATTTTACATATTACATTTCTTTAGACTCTCTCTTGTTCCAGAAAATATCCAATGTAGCTTTAGGAATAATTTGCTTGCCTAGGATTTACTCAGTATGCTGTGAGGGAAAGGTTGCCTAGGAAGAGGGGAGGCAGAGAGTAAAAATCACACTTGCAAGTTAACTCTTTGGACTGATTTTTATGCCCTATATATAAAAATTAGACTTTGGGATTAACCTACACCTGTTCTAGATATGGAACTGCCATATACTCTGCCATAACTGCCATAACTGCCATATACTCAAAGAAAAGTAATTTTTGTGGGTTTGAATGACCTTTTTTTTTTTTTTTGAAACTGACATGTTGCTTCAATAAATTTGTATATTTGGGGGGTGAAATTATTACTGTGTGGATTTAATTGAGAGTATTTTTCCCATGATATTACAGATGAATAGTAAACCAGAAAAATACAGATTAATTAAGGATCATTATTTCTGAATACAGAATGATGCTAGGAATTTTTTTTTTTTGTGGGTACCAGGGGTCAAACTCAGGACCTCATGTGCCAGCAGGCGCCCATGCTGCCGAGCTATATCACCGGCTCTTTTTTTGTATGTGGGTACTGGGAGTCGAACTCAAGACCTCGCGCTCGCCAGGCAGGCGCTTATGCCACTGAGCTATCTCACTGGCCCAAGAATTTTTGCTAAGTGCTAGATTCACCAAAATTGAATTTCTACCATGGATTTCCCATTGGCTTCACATGCTTTACTTAATACTTCACTCACTGTATGTAAGTTTTATGCTAACTTTTTTATACTTTGTCAGAGGTATTCAATTTGAATTACCTTTGGAATATTTTTAAATTGAAGCAGGTGTTTAAATTCTAAAACCAGTTTTGCCCATTAGTGTAAAATTCATTAAAATAGTACTATTAGTACATTAGTATTAGTACTATACAATAATATTAAAAATATTACTGAGCAAACATTATATGAAAGTGGGTCCTAAAAATAAATTTTCTGAAGTTAGTTAAGGAAACTCTCTTCCTGTATTATTCAAGTGTCATTTTCAGTGTTTAAGAACTTAAAGATTTTGTATTTTTATTTCTATTACATGCAGAGAGGTTGCTGTAATTCTTTTTTTTTTTTTTTTTGTGGGTACCGGGGGGTCGACCTCAGGACCTCGCGCGCCAGCAGGCTCCCATGCCGCTGAGCGATGTCACTGGCCCCTTTTTCGTATGTGGGTTCCGGGAGTCGAACTCGGGCCCTCGCACTTGCCGGGCAGGCGCTTACGCCACTGAGCCATCTCACCGGCCTGGTTGCTGTAATTCTTAAGTATGAATGCTTGTGAAAGAAAGTCTGCAGGTATAAAACCTACAGCACTTGTTCTACAGGTTGAGGAAAAGAGGTGTTTCTCCCTTGGTTTTTTTCTTTGCTTTATGAACTGTCTGTTACTGAACATTTTAATGTATCTTCCACTTTTGGTTTTTGTTTACCAAAATTAGAATTCAACATGCCTCAAAATATTGAAAACCTTCACTTTTTAGTTGCAGTGTGATATTGTACAAGCTGTTGCTTTTCTTACACTTGATCAACTAGAAAGTAAAGCTGAAAAAAAAAGCAAATATAGAAGGATCAGATTTAAAGAAACATTGTGCAAAAGGATAGATATTGACTATATTTTGAACACTGAAAGACAATCCAAATTATACAACTTTTAAATTGATTTGTATTTCTGGCCAAACCTTTAGGTGGGAGATAATAGCAGTTCTAAATATAATCTCAAACCAGCATATATGTTCTTTTCTCCCCTTTCATCCTTCCCTCCTTCCTTTCTTCCCCTCTTTCCTTCCTTTCTTCCTTTTTGTTTGTAGGTGAAATGCATTTCCAACAAAACAAATCACTGAGTCAAATCTTGTTGTGTGAGCACATGTAACATTTTCCCATTGAGACAAATTATCGTCTTAAACTGATCCAAAATTATGATCAAGATTTGCACTAGCTTTGCTTTTTACACATTTCTTCTAAATATCAATTTGAAGAAGGTATTGTGTGTAAGGCACTCTCATTACATTTCAGTAAGGATTCATTTTTCCCTCTATTACTTTCTTGGTCTTCCCAATTCTACAATGTGCACCAATTGTGGTAAAAATAACTTAATTTTTATTTGATAAACTAATTTCTGGTTTGTCCTATGCTTATGTTATTTTCTTTATCCTATTTATAAATGATCATATTATTATTTCAGGACTAATATCTTTTACAAATATAAAAGCATTGTATGTAAGTAGCAGCAAAATAATTGAAAACATTTTTGATTATTTGCATTAAAAGAAATTCCCTAGGTTTTAAAACACTTTATTTTTCAAGTTGGCTGATCCTCAGAAAATAGCTTTTTGTTTTATCACAAGCTTTAAAAGCCCCATTGTCTGAAAGACTCTTTCCTCACCAGAGATTAGCTGTTGATACCTGGCTTTGATTCGGGGTGAACTGTAACCCCACTCTTTCCAGAAGCACTTTTCTAATCATAAGATCAAGGGGAAAATTGAGGATCAACAGAATATTCTAAATTTCACCTATTTTTATTTTGTTCTTCCCTTAGGGGGCGGATTAGTCCAGTAGGAAGAAATATCCATACAATTTTCAGCTCTCCCTTCCTAAGGCCAAAGATGCAAATAAATGTGGTGACACCTTTGATGCAAAGGACAGACTCCTCAAGTGCCCTGCAGTGGCATCTGGCTCTTCCTTTGCTGTCATTTCCCCATCCACTGTTCTTCCTTTCCCACTGTAATCCAGAGTCAGAGTGCCGAGAAATAAGTGAAAAGTGAGTCTTTGTAGGCTGCATAGGCAGGAAAGGACTCTGCAAAGAGAGACAAACTTTCAGCAAAACCTAGCAAAACAGTAGCAGAACACTCACTGCCACACTTGCTGCTGTAGTTAGCATTTTCGCTAAATTATTTCATAAGCTTACTTCACATCATCTAGCAACTGAGATCACAGAAACAAACAGTAAAGCCGTACTTTAGGACAGGAAAGGTAAAATAAACAAACCCAGAAGGAAAAGAAAAAAAGATTTTTGGTGTTTGTGTCATTCATGAATTTCAAAATTAAAGAATACTCTTTAAAAAAAATCTTTGGAGCTTTACAACAAGAATTTAACCAGTGCACTGATGAAACTTTTTATAATAATTATCATTTCTGGGGCTTAATGTGATGTTGACTCTGGATATTTTATGGCTTTGATTTTTGATGAACAATTAGGAGTTATTATAAGAAGAAAGCACTAACTCTCACACTGAAAAACATAAACAGATATAATTCAGAAAGGTTAAATATCTGTTAAATGTTGTTTTTTTGTTTGTTTGTTTTTTTGTTTTTTTAGCATTGATCAGAAGAACTCAGGCAAATTTTTAAAAGGACCAAAGTGCTTTGTGTGTGTGCATGTGGGGTCTGTATGTGTGTGTGTGTGTGTGTGTGTTGTAGTGGGGATTGAACTCAGGGCTTTCACACTCAATTACGTCCCTAGATTTTTTTATTTTTTATTTTGAGAGTCTCACTAAATCACTAAGATGCCCAGGCTGGGCTGGAACTTGTGATTTCCTGCCTCAGCCTCTCAGAGTGCTTGAGATTACAATGCACATGTCTGGCTAAAATGCATCCTTTATAGAGATTCACAGCAGAATCCATATACAGATTTTTTTAAATGAAACACTTTGTGGCTGAGAGTGCGAAGCAAAAATTATACCAACACACAAGTTTGGATACCGGAAGTCCTAATTGATATTGAAGATCTTTGGGAAAAAAAAGTAGACCTCTCTCAGCTCTTTAGCTCTGTTCCTCCAGAATCAGAGCCCAGCATGAGCAGGGATGGAGCCAGGCTCAAGAACTGGATGACAGCAGCCAAATTTGCTTCCCACAGAGCTACTTAATTTTGTAAACTTTAAATAATACAAAAAAAAACAAAAAAAACAAAGAAAACAGACTCTTACAACCGTTTTTTCCCAAGAGGTTGAGAGTTGGGACAAATGTAAAATGCTGCTTAACGTTCACGAATAAAGCCAAGAACATCAACCTCATTGCACTTAGTGTCAGTCCCGATGATTCATCATTACCGTGAGGGCAAACTGGTCTCTGGGCTGAAACAATTTTATCCATTTTTTTTTTAAAACAGAATGTTCCAGCTTGGATCTTATATCCTTAGGGTTACAATATTGAATTCTGAATCGGGAAACTTAATCTTGCAGCCAGATTTGACAAGATGCTGGTTGAATGGAAGGCAGAAGTGATGACGGTGCGATGAAATGCCCTAGGTCAGAATTTGGGCAAAGGAAGAGGTTTTGTGGAAATTTGGCTGTCATATAAGAACCCCAAGTTTGAACATTTCTCTCGGTTCGTATCAGTAGATGGTGTTCAAGGATCTTAAATGTGGATCTATGTTGTACTCATTTTCTCTGCTTCAAATCATTCTTTAACAGAGTTTCTTTTACACTTCTTAGTGCTTTTCTAACGTTGCTAATACAAAAAATGTCCATAGCAATACTCAGAGGTTCTGGGAACAGAGGATAACATTATTGCTTAAATCCAAAACAATCATACTTCATTCCTTTGGAGAATGTTAATACTATATTCAAGAACTAAATTTGCAGTTTCTTTTTTGAAAACTTGTTTTTCATTTGTAAACAAACATATTTAGACTTTCAGGGACTAAAGAATCTAAAAAATACAGGTAAATGTTTAAATAAAGTAAAAAAAAAATTAAGACAGTAAAATACACATTGCCATTAATCCTCCTCAAAATATTTCCCTTTTCCTCAAAGACACTTATCCTGTCATCCTTGCCACTATCTAAAGCAGTTCTGGAAGTCCTCTTTCCTGAGTGTCTTTAGCTGTGCTGTTGTGGCTGCCTTGATGTCCTGAATAGATTCAAAACACAAAACATTTATCTTTCACAATCATTTTGACTTTGAAGAACAGCCAGAAGTCCCTCGGTGCCAGATCTGGTGAATAAGGTGGATGAGGACATATGCTAATGTTTTCACGAGCCTGCCTTTCCATCAGATGGCACTCAGCAGTAGCATTCACTGTATTTTTTTTTTATCATACCTCATAAAGACACTCACAAAACACAACTTCCAGAACTGTTTCAGAAAGTGGCAAGAATGAAGGGATAAGGGTGTTTGAGGCATGGGGGAGTATTCTGAAGGGGGGGGAATGAATGGCCTTGTGTCTTTTACTGTAATAATTTTTAAAAAATTTAAACATTCACTGTATATTTTGATCACCTCTCTATGTGCATGATTGAGGGAATCTACATAGTATATTTTTTAAAATTATAAAATTAATGCAAGCAGGCCGGTGATATAGCTCAGTGGCATAAGCACCTGCCTGGCAAGCGCAAGGTCCTGAGTTCGGTTCCCGGTACCCACATAAAGAAAGAAAAAAAAAATTAATGCAAGCTTCTGGCACACAATTTCAGCCCAGAAGATTATAAGATGGAGAGTAAAGAACTCCATTATTCTAATCTTTGCAAATATTTCACTTCCCTTTAATCATTTCCTATAGATCCTTCCTGAAATTTTCTATGCATGTATAAGCATAGATAATATTTATTCAATCTGAGTAGATGGATATTATAGATAGAATTCTGCAATTTACTTTTATATTTTAAAAACATCTTGAATATTGTTTCATGTTACCTTGAATAGTTTTGTTTGTTTGTTTGTTTTTAAGAGACAGGGTCTCACTCTGTCACCCAGGCTGGCCTGGAATTCTTGGGCTCAAGCAATCCTTCTGCCTCGATTTCCCAAGAAGCTGGGACCACAGGTGGGTACCACCATGCCTGCCTCTAGATCCACATTTTTCTCTGTAGTATTACCTTTTATGGATGTTCAGTGATTTATTTAACCCATTCTCTCTTGATGAGCATCTAGTCTTAAAAATAAGCTATTCTTGGCAATTAGTCTAACTAGGAGAGATATTTCATTTATCTTGGTTCCAGAATCTTCAAAATGGGGTTTGCTTTGCCAAAAGAACTCATAAACAGTATATCCTAAGAGAAGGTGAAGTGTAATGTTAAAATGAAGGTTAAATTTATGCCATGAGAAAAAGGGATTTATAATTTATGTGGTGCACACTCAAACAAGTTAAAATAGCAAAGAAGATCACAATATCGTCTTTAGTAAAAAAGCAAAGATGAAAAGAAATGGCACAAGAAGCCAGTTTAGTGGGCTACACTGTGACTTTAAAACCTCCATATTTGTTTCAAACCACTAACTCAGTTGAACATAAAGCAAAACTTATTTCTGTCATGGGCCTCAATGTTATTTATTAAGATAATTGACATAGATGTATGTTTCCAATGTGTGATTGGGTTACTATACCCAGATTAGTGAAAAAGAGATCAGAAGAAATTCCTGGTAATTAATGTCAGCTAAATTCCTGTTTTCTATATTTTATATTGTCAGACCAATTCTTCAACTCTGATTCATAGGTCAAATAATGCAGTCAGGAGAAAGGCTGAATCAAAACTAATCAGACTTAGCTCCTGGATTCTACTAATTTAGTGTTTTGATAAAGTAGACAAAATGTATACCACTTAAACATTTAGGACAATGTATTAAAAGTTATGGTTTATGTTTCTTATAAAGGTCTCTACTATCTCATCTTAATCACATTACCTCACTACGCTAAGAAGAAAGAGAAATAAGTCCTAATGAAATCTTATATTTGATCAGGGAGTGTGAGGTAACTGCGACATCTTTCCCTGTGCGTATTCCCAGAGTTGATTCCGTGGAACTGCTCATTGGGCTGGGGGTATGCTTTTTCCTCCTGTCTCCCTTCCTGTAGACGCTACGACAAGTATCATGGGTAGGAAATAACCCTGCTTCATCTATAGGTTTCAAAAGAGCTGCTCCCTCCCCCGGAGCTCCAAACAGACTTGAGGACAAACCGCAGAGTATGTCTTTGATAGCAGTGATCCCATGGAAACCTGTAGCTAGCTCTAGAAGTAGGTACGGATTCTGCTTCCTGTGCCATGGAAGTAGAAACTGCCTCAAAGGCATTTGATGTCTTTTTCAGAGCCAAGTTGCTAGTGAGTGGAAGAAGTGAGATTTGGACACACATAGTCTTTCTAAAGGTCCTGCATTCCCTCTACTTAAGTTCTTAACTCTGACTGCCATTTAGAACCACCATGGGCAAACTTTAAAATAAAAATCTACTGATGTGCAGGACCCATATCCAGAAATCTGATCCAATTTCCTCGGATGGACCCTGCTTGTTAGTAGTTTTAAAAGGCTTTGCAAAGCCTGGGCATAGCTCATTGGTGGAGTATTGCCTTAGCATATCTAAGGCTCTGGGTTCAATCCTTAGCACCCGAATTAAAAAAAATTTAAATGCTTTCCAGATTCCTCTAATGCTCTCTATCACAGTACCTCTTAAACAGGATGAATGCTATTTTTAATTTTTTTTAAATGAGGCAATGAAGATTGAACTATATTTCCTCCCTCCAGTCATAAATCAATAGCAGGTGAGAAACGAAGGAAGGTTATATGATGAGTGTGTGTGTCTGTGTTTGTGTTTCTGTGGGAATCTTGGAAGCTTTGTTGAATATCTGAAATAATATTTAATAATATCGGTTACCCTGGAAAGGGTAAGTATTTAGTCATCTCAAAAATGACACCACTACTAATAATCTACCAATTACTGAGCACTAAACTAGGTGCTGGGAACTTTGAAACATAATGTAACACTTCACAGGTCTGCAAAGCAAATACGTTACCATCTCTGTTTTACTAGTTAGGAAGCCAGGCCAAGGTAGTGGTACAAATCATGTAAGCAGTAAGTGGCAAAGCTGAAATTCGGCCTAAGGAAGTTAGAGGCCAGGTGCAAATCTTTAATCATATACAAAATCTCAGAATTGAAACATGGCCCTAAGCACTATCTGTGGGAAGTAGGATGCTTAGCAGTATGCCGTCACCAAGGCAGATTTTATTACGGTAGTATCTCCTTTCACTCTCTGTCTCCTTCCCTCCTTTCCTTTCTCTTTTTTTCTTCCTCCTCTACCCCTTTTTTTCCCCTAAAGCATTCAAAACTCATATATCTCCTGTGCTATCTGTAAGAAACTCACTGTTGGCATCTATTTCTCTTATAATTGGGGTCCATATGGTGGCCAGAAGATAACTCTTTTATAAAATACAAAATAATAGGATAGATGGCGAATGGAAGAGGAAGTCTCTTTGGCAGGCTTCCATCAAAAGAGCTGCTCCTAGCTGAGCAGAGTTACTCTAGCTTCAGTCGATTTCCTACTACTCCACAAGTTATTCCTTCAGCCAGAGGTGACCTTAAACATGGTGACCAGCAGGCACTGTTCTGTGTGTTGGAGGAACAAAATTCCCACAGACAATTTCAGGAAGATTTGAAAACATTATATTATAATCCTGATGAAGTCCTCAGCATTTGAGATTAATAGACTCAGAAACCCTTTTGACTGGCCGGGTGAGGTGGCTCAGCAGCATAAGCGCCTGCCTGGCAAGTGCGAGGTCCTGAGTTCAACTCCTGGTACCCGCATATAAAAAAAAAAAAAAAAAGGAACTCTTTTGTCAATCTTTTACCTTTTTTTTTTTTTTGTGGGTACCGGGGGTCAAACTCAGGACCTCGTGCACCAGCAGACTCCCATGCCGCTGAGCAATATCAACAGCCCTTTTTTCATATTTGGGTTCTGGGAGTCGAACTCAGGACCTTGCACTTGCCAGGCAGGTGCTTATGCCACAGAGCCATCTCACCGGCCCAATCTTTTATCTTTTAATTGATTAATATTCTATCAATTATACATCAGTGTATCCATGTATTTATCATTTAGCTGATTAAAATTCTCTCTTGAATTTGACATCAAGAGTGTTACATTTGCAAAATATTTGGATTCTTTTTCCTTTCTTCACCAAAAGTCAACTGAAGTCCAGCCAAATGCACATTGGTAGTCCTAAATTCATTTTTCTGCACTGATTACGATCATTAATGTTACCACTAAGGATTATGGTGATGGGAAGTCAGGGATTCTACCAAAAAATTACATATCTGAACACAAATTTTAGAAAACATTTTAATACTATTGTGACATTTCTCCGATTTCAATTCCATTTTTAGAAAATTGAATTAAATGAAGTATATCTTTTAACCCTATCCAACTAAATTTCTTACCTTGAAAGGTAATTTTAAATATGTGGCCTTGGAGGCAGAAATGGGGCTGAGAAAGAAAAATCTCTCCCTAATGGTTTGAAATTTTTGCTAAACATTGATCTTATTTGCATTTATGTGTTGTGAATGTGGGACCAAATAAAGTTTACTTCCAAATGTCTCTTTTAACTTCTACACACAGTTCAGTTATGTCAGGCCTCGTGGACATACATTTAGGGAACATGGTGATTTGGTGAAGTGAACAGCCATGATGGCCACCAAAAAACAAATTGCTTTGAAACATCAGAAAGGAACATATTTAGTAGGGATAGTGGGGTTTTTGCCTGGAGCTTGTAATCCACTGTACTGTAATATATTTTATGTCTTGTATGGCCACCTCTCCACACCTCCATTCCCCCTTTTAATGACTACTCTGAACCACAGGGAGGAGGCCCAGTCATTGTTCAAATAGATGAGCTGACCATTGACACCATCTGCTGCCAGAGCCCAGCGGTGTGAGAAATTGAGTTGAACCTGTGGAGAGGGAGGAAAGCTGAGGTGTGTGCTAGAACGCACAGTTGCAGACAAGGTTATGAGTTGTTTTTGTGCATTAAGATCTTTAAAGTTTTTCTCATCTATTCATACCTCTTCTTCTTTAAATTTTATTTTTTTCAGTGCTGGGGATTAAACCCAGGGCTTTTGCACCAAGCCTAGCCCTTTTTTATTTTTATTTTGAGACGGGGCCTTAAATTGCTAAATTGTCCAGGCTAGATTTGATCTTGCAGTCCTCCTGTCTCACTCCCCAGTAGTGCTGGGATTACAGGTATGTCCTACCATTTGCTTCAGTATTTTTGATGGTTGTTTTTCTTTCCAGTTGGACCAAATCTTTGTCAGAAATAGTTTTAAAGAAAATGTTGAACGCAAAAGATCATGTGCCTCCTGGTAATTTGCTTGAAGTCAGTCCACATCGCAGTTTATATCACATAACAATTCAGGGGCGGAAATTATGTTTATGACCAGATGAAGCGTAGTGCTTCCCTTGACCTACTAATTGTTTAAATTTAAGATAAATTAATAAAACATAGGTACCTCATGTGCTCATTTGACTCTTGGAGTTTTAAGGGGCAATAATTAAAACCCAATAATTTTTAAGATTGTTTTTACTTTGTTACTTATAAAGTTTATTGAAATAGTAGCTTTAAATTTGTAATTATGACTTGATAATTTCTCTTAGCCTTACATTTGGATCTTGGGACCACCTACGAGAGGAAAGTTTGGGTCTCAAGAAGAGAGTTAGGGCTTTTGTGTCCTACAGAAAGTGGGACAAAGAGGCAAAAAATCAAATTCCTATAAGGAAGTAGGGGAGCCTTATGGGTTAGATCTAGAATGTCCCCCAAGAGTCTCATTTTCAGAGGTGGGGCTTTTGAAAGGCTTTTGAAAGGATCATGGGGCACTATATTCATTAGTGGATTCACCCATTATGAGTTCAGGGCTGACTGTGCTGTTAGGAAGTGGGGCCTGGTTGGAGGTGGTCACTGGGGTGTGACCTGGGAGGGTGCATTCCTGTCCCTGGCTCCTCCTCCTCTCTCTCTCTCTTTCCCAGCTGCCATGAGGTGAGCAGCTTTCTTCCACCATGATCTTCCACATGATGCATCTGCCTTGGAGCCAATTAAAGATGAACAGAATCCCCTCAACTCTGAACCAAATTAAACCTTCTTCCTTTAAATTGTAGATGTTGGGTATTGCTTCCCAGCAATGGGGAAGTGGACTAATACAGAGATTATGGATGTCGGACTCTTGACACTAACAATGTGACACAGAATATCTGCTCTCTTGAGAAGTGCCTTGGACTGAAGCTAGAGGCTGTGGGAACAAAGTTCCTCCCACCAACCCTTATCTGAGCAGTTTCTTCCTGCCTATTTTTGCAGGAAATAAGTAATATTGGTGTCTTATTAGAGCCATTACCAGACTGAGAAGCCAAACAAAGGAGTTTCAATAAAATAAGGTCTTCGGGTTCCTGTATTTTCAGTTTAGATTGGTGCAGAAAAATCTGTGTTGCAGAAGTCTACCTGACTAGATGTTAAATTGTATGGGAATCAAATAAACAAGACCCAACCAGAGAAGCAGGAACACGGTTTATGAATCTGACACCATTTGTCTTCAGGAAGTTCATGAAAATATTCTTTATACATATTAGACTTGTTAAAGACAACCCTGTCCTAACACTTCTTCGCTTTTTAGACATATTCCTTAAAGTATTACTCTAGGTGGAAAGATTTCATTACCACTCACTTTAGTGATGTTTTATGCAATCCAGTAATTGTGAGTAATTTTGGTCTTTCTTGAAAATGAATTAGTCAAATGATGTTTTAAAATTTTTAATACAAAAGGCCACAGAGTAGCATGTTAATTGGCAACTTCATGTGCACTTACAAATTGAAAAATTAAATGAATAATAAAATATAGTGAATAGGTTATTTGGGGACTTGGAAAGCAATCTACTCTACTAGATTCTTTTTTTTTTTTTTTTTGTGGGTACCGGGGGTCGACCTCAGGACCTCGTGCGCCAGCAGGCGCCCGTGCCGCTGAGCGATATCACCGGCCCCTTTTTCGTATGTGGGTTCCGAGAGTCGAACTCGGGCCCTCGCGCTTGCCAGGCAGGCACTTACGCTGCTGAGCCATCTCACCGGCCCCTCTACTAGATTCTTGAATATTATTTTCTGAAAATAAGTCTAAGCAAAGTTATGTAAATGAACTATTTTATATTTCTGTATATAAGGATAAGCAAATGGTAATATCTGAGTACTTAATATTTTAATTTTCTTGGTTTTCTAGCTCAGTTTTAAACACAAGAAGAATATATGTGTATCCTTATTTAATGAAATATGTATTGCTGTTCTGTTCATTGAAGGGGGAAAAACCAATACAGTCAGAGGGCGGAAAATATTTTAGACTGATCAGTAAAAAGTGAAGTGTTGATTGGTTTCTCTTAATTTCAATGACTGTCTTACAAAAACGTGAAAGTTTCAAGTTTCAAAATAGAATTCTGTAGTGCTGTAAAATATAAAATATTATCTTGAAAAATGTGACAACATCAAGGAAAATGTCTGAGAATACAATCCTGATTTCTTGGGAGTTGCAGGTTTAGATTTGATTCCAAAAACAACATCCATGGAAGTCTGTCTAGCATCTGAATTGAAACTGAGCAGCACTGGTGTTTGAATTTTGAATACACACACACACACAAATCAATGGCTCATACTTGTTTTTTTTTTACACTATATGGAAACATTTACTTGTTTTCTTCTCACAAGAGGTCAAAGCTTGTGAAACCTTTCAAGTACTTCAAGTTTGATCCACCATCATAAAATTCCAAGGAAGAGGCATGTATGTGGCATTCTGAGGGTGTGTTTTGGAGCACTGGGCCTCTTGGTAGACAAGAGGAGCAACATGTTTTGGGGGGGCTGTCCCTGAGGAAGCAAAATTTAGCAACATTTCTTAGCTCCTTTGACTGTTATGGGTAATATTCATTGTCTTGTCTTTCATGGAGATGATTTTTCCACTTGGTTGAACAAACCTTTTGTTCACCTAGAAATCAAAGTGTCTAAGGCTAAGAAAAAGGGAAAAAAACTTCAACTTTGTTCATGTTAACACTTGCATGCTGTTCTTAATGTTTTTGGATTGAGAATTAGATAAATTCCCTCCTAAAAGAATGGGACATTTAAGCTCCTGGAATGCTCTGTGGTTCATGCTGAGTGAAGCCATAATCTGGAAGCAGGAAGTAGGGAGTAAGAGTAGGAAGTGGGAAGTAGGAAGCAGGAAGCAGGCAGCAGGGCAAGTGGGAAGTAGGAAGCAGCCACTGGGTCAGTTGGGGAAGCCAAGTGGAAGAAGTAGAGATTCTGCAAAATAGAGTGTTGTAACTTGGGGGTGTAATGACTGGGATGTGGGGGGGCCCCAAAGGAGGGAATAAGACAGAAGAGAATAAAGAAAAAGAGAAATGATTCTGCAGGTCTCAGAGGAGAAAGAGAAGAATAATTCTGCGTGGTACAGAACAGAGAATCCAGTTAGCAAGATGAGGGTACAAAGTGAGGACTTGACCACAGAAACAAGATGGCTACCCACCTATTTATCAAACCTGAGACACAGAGGCAGAGTGGGACTAGAAGGCTGCCGTACACGAGTCTCTTCAGAGCACCTGTGAGGGTTTGCTAAGAAGAGCTTGGGACAGATTTGAGTTTAGCAGTGCTGGTCTCTGGATGAAGAAGGGTTGTGTGGTCAGAGAATCTACCTGGCTTCACCTTGGTTCCTGGTTTCCCAGCTTTCTCCATCATGTCCGTCCTCCCCAGTTCATCCTCTCCTCACTCACGTCTAGACTGTGCTCACTGCCCTTCATTTCCCATTTCAATTAATGCAGTCCTCAGTCCCCAGATGAAATCCCACAACCTGCCCTTTTGATTTTGTCACCCTTTTGTTCCCCACATGGTCCAACTGCCTAATGTGGCAAATTTCAACTTCCACAGCCTGCCACCATCTTACTTTCTTAGTCCTTGACTCTAATTGTCCCCTATCAACAGGCTGATCTACTCATATCTTCTTAATAAGACTTTTGAAGGGATTCCTCCTGAATAAATCCCCTGAAATCAGAGAAATACAGATATTACATTAATCATAGAATCTGAAGCCCAATGCTCAGCTCTTGAGGTTCCTTCTACATAGCTCATCATGTAGAATATCATTGTCTTTGTGTCTCCATTACTTGTGTTTAAAAAGAAATCAAAAGTACTGAGTGGCTTCCCAGAGAAGTCTTGCGAATTCATGCACATCTGTCTATTCTGTGCCTTGTGTATTATTAGAATTATAAAAACCAGGATAATTTAATGAGAAAATTGGTGAGACACAAAGCCTCAAGTGATTTTTTTCTCTCTCTTCATACTCAAAATAGTAAAATACTGTTAAAAAAAAACCCGACTGCTAAGAATTTTGCCTGGCCACTTTCTGGCATTTGTTTCTCCTACATCCTCAAGGCTATCTTGCCAATGATTAAGAGAAAAAGAAGGAACATCAGAATGCAAGCCTGGATTACCGGGCCGACGACCTTCATAATTTTTATACCTTGCACAGCTTAGTTAGCGTCTCTGTGCCCCAGTTTCTTGCACAATGGAGGACTAATAAAAATGGACACCTAGCAGGGGTGCTGTGACGTAAAGAATGAAGCACAGTGCATGACATATGAAAAACACCACAAACACATGAGCTCACTTTATTATTGTCACACATCACTTCTTTTTTTTTCTTCACAGATCCCTTGTACTTTCACTCACGCTGTTGCTCCCTCCCTACTTAAATTTCCCTTGTAGAAGAGATGGAAATGTTCATCCAGCTTTACTTTTCTGTGATATATTGCTGACTGTGCTTTTCTCCAAAAAAAGTTTAATTTTATTTTTAATTAAAAGATAATAATTGTACCTATTTATGGTATAACATGTTTTAATACATATACACATAATTATCAATCAAGATAATTAGCATATCTATCACCTCAAATATTTATTTATTTTTTTTTTGGTGTGACTATTCAAAATCCTCTCTTCTGGCAAGTTTGAAATACACATTACTGTTAACCATAGTTAGCCTGCTGTGCAATAGGACGTTGGAATGCATTCCTCCTGCCTGGTTGTGACCCTCCGTGTTTCTTGAACCTCCTTAGTGGCTTGACTTTTTATTTTTTAAAGGTAGCCTTTACTCTTAATTTTCTTCCCTTTTTTCTGTTTAACTTACTGCATTCTGTGTGGGTTCATAACAGGTTCTTTCTTCTATATTATCATTAACATTTTAGTAACCTCATCTATCATAGATATAAATATATATATATTTTTTCTAACATACTCCCAATGCTGACTACTTTTATTATTCACTTTCAGCTTTACCACATTCACCTAGATACAGTACTTGATTTTCCCTACAATGCATCTCATTGCACGCTAAGCTGTCTTTTCTGCAATCCCTTTCTAACTAATGAATAATAGTGAGTACTTACTTGACTCTTACTTTGGGCCATGTGCCAGATACCGTTCTAAGAACGTTACACCCTCACTAGTTCAACATGATTATCTTGCAGAGCTGGGATTCAGACTCAGGGAGTCAGCCTCTGTTTCCGCCTCTTGCTTTCCTTATGTCTGCCAAGGGTGTCACAGCCTTCCCATCAGCTCAGCTTGGCGCTGCAGCCATCTTGAGTCCTTAATGAGTGGATAGAACTCACAGGATCTCTCTGGGTTGAAAATCTTTGTTCATTCTTGCTGTCCCCTCTCTTTCAGAATTTTATTCCTCTTGCTACCTTTTTTTTATTGCAGTGGCACCTTCTTGTCTTCCCATTCTTGTGCTTCTTTACATCAGCGACCTTCACATGTTTCTATTTTTAAACGACTTCTACCCACAAAGACCTAAATGGTGAGCAGACAAAGACGGGGGCTGTGATTGGAATTGGGGCCAGAACCCAGATTTCCTTGTGCTCTGGCTTGACCATTCAACTAGATGCTGGGGAGTTTCCTTAAAACATATTGCCTGGCTCGTGGACTTGGTGATGAGGTCAGTCATGCAGGTCTCAGCCCATTTTCCCCAGATTTGTTTATATTCACTCACGTCCCCCATTCACACTCCAAACTTCAGCCTCGTTGAATTACGTTGTTCATTTTTACCAAACACCTGGAGTTTCTTTCCGCCATGCCTTTGACTTTCCACCACAGCCACTGCCTGCTTCAGTCATATCTGTCCCTGTAACAACCTTGCCCGCCTGCCTGGCCTCCTCTGAATGGCAGAGGGTGCTGTGCCTCTTTTTGGCATCCACATTCTGTTTTGACCTAGGATCATTGCAAACTTGAGTTCTGTTTGCCCTGATAATGATCTCTAGGATCCTCTAGGATCCCATTTGGTACCATCTGTCCCTTGTGCTTAGTCCAAGCCTTGGACCTAGAGCTACTGAACACAAATGTTTGCTGATAATGAAAAAAATCACTCATTCAACAAATGCTAATTTTGCATCAGTTGAGCAAATTTGTAGGCCCTGGGAATGCTAGGTCCTAGCTATTTTGGAACCGACCACAGGTATGGATATATGTAAGCAGATGTGAAATGATCCTTCTGTAATGAAGTATGAAATTCATATGTTTGTAGGAAAGAGATTTGCAACTGACTCAAGACCCTTGTTTTAAATTCAAAGACAGTGGATTTGGCCGAGATAAAGTGGCCGAATCAAGATGAGTCTCATTCTCTGGGCGCTTAACTCACAGCTCTCAGGTCATTTCTGATTTTTCCCTCAGCATAAGATATTTGTTTATTTACAAAAAACAGAAAAAGAAAAGAAATGAAATGAAAAGAAAAAAAGAGAAAGAAAAGGGCAAGCCAGGTGTAGCAACACAGCACTCTGGGCACCTGAGGCAGGAGAATCACAAGTTCCAATCCAACCTGGGCAACTGTTCCAAAATTTAAAATTCAAAAAGGGTTGGGAATGTAGCTCAGTTGAAGACCCTGGCTTAATACCAGTATCATAAAAAGAAAATAATAAAAAT
Organism: Erethizon dorsatum; assembly: GCA_028451465.1. Classification (NCBI taxonomy): domain Eukaryota; kingdom Metazoa; phylum Chordata; class Mammalia; order Rodentia; family Erethizontidae; genus Erethizon; species Erethizon dorsatum. The sequence continues at coordinate 31,237,145 of CM051833.1, forward strand.
TTTAAAATGGACAAAACAGAGGTTGCTGTTTGCAAAATTATCTTTATATGTATACCTATTTTCTATGATCATTTTTACAATGATTAAATCTTTTCATTTTTCCTTCTTCCTTTTTTTTTTTGGTACAGGGTCTCACCATACAGTTCAGGCTAGCCTTAAACTCACAGTATAGTCCAGACTGGCCTCCAACTCACAGTGACCTCCTGCCTCAGCCTCCCTAGTGCTGGGATTGCGGGGGTGTGCCACTACACCTGGTCCTCCTTCCTTTTTCATACCCTACCCCTCCCAGTAATCACATGAATGAGACATGCAGGTATGCATTACTCTACTGTTGATTTCAGGTATAATAAATCACCGGGAACATCTAGATCTTGAAATTCCTGAGGTTAGGGGTGTGCATGTAATCTTCTCCCATGTTCTTTATCAAGTGCTTTTTTAACTTGAGCTGTCTTAAGTGATTAAGGTGCACTGAGTGAATTTTAACAATTCAGGAAGCTGGAGTTGCCGCACCCAAGAGTGAATTCACACTGTACATAATATGATCTCATTAAAAAAATACCTATATTGAAACTTATCTATATATGTATATTTATTATGATGTAATGGTATACATGGATGCCATTTGGAAATGTGAACATGTATAAATTAGTATAGACATTAAAAGCACAAAGAGGAATTTCAGGAAAATTTCATGTCTGTGGTGTTAATAGTGTCAGTGATTAAAAGCGAGAGTTTAGAAGGACCAAGAGAAGAAAGGATAGACCAACGCATTAAGCTTAACGACCCAACAGTAGAGAACATAGTAGCAGATATTAGAGGGTTAGCTTTAGGAGACAGATGCTGAGGTGAAGTAGTGGATATCTGGGTGCAGATTCCAACAGCATTTCTGCTGAATAGCTTTCTTCATACGACATGTGAAAAATGTGGAATCTACTGTCTGCCCATAGAGAGGGGAATTTCCTCACTCCTTGAAGAAGTGTTAGGTCCCAGTGGATACATTTCCTTTTACACTCCTTGAAGCAGGGGCTATATATATATATTTTTTTTTTTTGGTGGGTACCGGGGGTCGACCTCAGGACCTCGCTCACCAGCGGGCACCCGTGCCGCTGAGCGATATCACCGGCCCCTTTTTCGTATGTGGGTTCCGGGAGTCAAACTCGGGCCCTTGCACTTGCCAGGCAGGCACTTAAGCCGCTGAGCCATCTCACCGGCCCAGGGGCTATATTTTTGCACAGCCTCTAGCACAATGCCTTACACACAGTAGGCACTCCATAAAGATTTTGTCAGGTGCACGAATGCATAGGGTTTGCATAAAGACACCATCCAAGGTCGTTCAGGTGGCTCCAACTCCATTTTTATCACCACTCAGAATTTAGGGCTCCCATAGCTACAATAACTTGTACCCCTCCAGCATGTGTAGTATTTAGTATTTCTGTGCGTGGTGTCAACTTTCATGTCATAATATACTCTATATGTAACTGGTTAAGTTACAGTTGTGGTAATCATAGACTTTTTCCATCTAAAATAAGCCCTTGCCAGCCCAGCTGGTCTTTGCAGAGGTAACATAGTACAAACTTTTCATGCCTAAGTTCTTCCCCTGACCCTGGGCCCATGGTTTGGTTGATACATCTAATTATAAGTTTATGTGTAGATTACATAACAATTCTGAGAATAATATATTTTCTTTTGCTTACGACATTAATATTTCTTAACCTCACTTTTATATTAGCCATTGATTCATGGTGGGTCTTGTATATTATAAGCACATTTTCAAAAAGGGGATCAATGTGAGAGTCAGTCTTATTATGTGATGAAATGTTTATTCTGAAAATAGTGGAGAACATGTCGGTTTCCTAATCCCATCCAGTGCAACCAAAGATGACATATCATTGCTTCATTTCCCTAAAGTAGATATCATAATTTTATAATTTTTCCTCTCCTGTTTTTTTTTTTTTTTTTTTTTTTTTTTGTTATGTGGGTACCGGGAGTCCACCTCAGGACCTCATGCTTGCCAGCAAGCACTTGTGCCACTGAGCGATATCACCGGCCCTTTTCTTCCTTTATGTGGGTTCCAGGAGTCGAACGCAGGACCTCGCGCTTGCCAGGCAGGCGCTTATGCCACTGAGCTATTATCTCACTGGCCCTCCTCTCCTGTTTTTAATTATGGATTTTCATAGAGGGCTTTTTCAAAGGCTGGGATGACCATTAAACCTCACTTTAGTTTGTTTTGTAGTTCGGCTTTGTGAGTGAAAGTCAAGGAAAGGGGACAGTGCCCAGCTGAGGGACAGTTAGGGAAGCCAAAGGAAGCCAAGTGCTTCTTCTCTCTGGGTCCCTGCCAGCATGTCTGGAGGTGGGAGTGTGCACCGAGTAAGCAGATGGGCCTCCAGCTGGCAGGTATTTCTGTTGGTGGTACTTGAAGCTTGCAGATGTAGTCTTGAAGGGAAATATTCAGAGTAGCTTTGCCTTTCTAGATTGAGAGCCCCCCTATGGTTCAACACTGATTTACGCATAAGGTTTCTACTTTACCTAGTGATTATCTACACTGTCTGGTGAAGCAAGTACAATAGAAGATGTGATTGACAGTTACGGTGAATGTTTAAATTTTGAAATGTATTACAGTGAAAGACACATGGCAATTAATCACCCTCAAAATATTCAGACTACTTAAAATACTCCCCACACTTTGAATATACTTATCCCATTGTTCTTGCCACTTTCTGAAGCAGTTCTGGATGTCCTTTTTCTTGGGGGACTTAAAATATTTTTTTTTCTCAGTATATGTTTGCCATATATAATGGATACATTCATCCTGGAGAGTTGGGACATGTACATACTGGATCTTAACCCTTTTTACTTATCCTTGCTCTCCGCACCCTCTCCTCTTTCTATACCCTGAGGTGCCATTGCCATGTGCAAAAGGTTTACCTCCCTGTTTCCTATCATCTGTCTTTTATTTTTGCTCTTTGAATTATTTACACTTTCTCATATAAGAGAAACCATGTGACATTTAACCTTCTATGTCTGATTTATTTCACTTATCAGTATGGTCTCAAGATGTACCCATTTTCCTGCAAGTGATTCAAAATGGAAATGTGTCTTTCTTTATGCTTGCATAGTACTGTACTCCATTGTGTGTATATATTACATTTTCTTTATCTAGTCATCTCTTGATGGACATGTAGGCCATTTACAAGATTTGGTTATTGTGAGTTATGCTGCTATATACATGGGTATCCATGTATCACTGTAATATAATGTCTTTAACTCTTTTAGAAAGATACCCGAAGTGGGTATAGCTAGGTTGAATGGAATTTCTTTTTTCAGTTTGTGGAGAAAACTCCATGCTGATTTCCATAGTGGTTGTACTAGTTTATATTCCCACCAACAATGTAGCAGGGCTCCTATATCCCTACAATCTCACCAGCTTTTTGAGATCTTGATGTTAGCCTTCAGTTACGCTGTCATGGCTGCCTCAGTGTCCTGAATAAATTCAAAATGTTTACCTTTCATGATCATTTTGACTTTGAGGAAGAGCCAGAAGTCACATGGTGCCAGATCCATATAAGGTGGATGAAGATACACTTACATTTTTACCAGCCTGTCTTTCCCTTGAATGGTATGTGGTAGTAGCATTCATCATACTTTTTATCATATCTTATAAAGACATTCATGAAAGAGTACTTCTAGAAATGCTTCAGAAAATAGATAAATGTGTTTGAGGTAAGGGGGTATGTTTTGAGGAGGTTTAATGGTAGTCTTTTACAGCAATACTTTTAAAAAAAATTTTAAATATTCACTATATATTTTGATCAGAGCTCATATTTTACCAGTGTTGGCTATCCGTGAATGACTAGTATCACATCTTCTCCACTGCATTTCTTCTGCTGAATGTTTTCTTAATCTCTTCTGTATTTCCTACTCTCTGTTCTCTCAAAACACACACGCGTGTGCACGCACACACACACACACACACACACACACACACACCTTCTAGTTTCCCTCCTTTTGGATTTGTAGCCCTGGTCTCAAAGTTGACAATTGCTGATCTTTGCTTCTCTTTATAAATTATGAATTGGCTCACTCAAATACATACGTTGAAATGGGATAAAAAAATACTCCCAAATTTATGGAATATCCAGAAAATATTGGGGTTAAAGGAAATCATTCTTGTCCTTTTGGTTTCTCCTTTGCCTTCACTGACCCAGTTCCCAGTGTAGCTACTGGTCCTTATTTTTCTTTTTTTTTTTTTTTTTGTGGGTACCGGGGGGACGACCTCAGGACCTCACGCGCCAACAGGCACCTGTGCCGCTGAGCGATATCACCGGCCCCTTTTTCGTATGTGGGTTCCGGGAGTCGAACTCGGGCCTTCGCGCTTGCAAGGCAGGCGCTTAAGCTGCTGAGCCGTCTCACCGGCCCCTGGTCCTTATTTTTCTTGTCTTTATTTCACCTCACTCTCTGGCAAGTCCAAAATGACCTGTTCATTGTTCTTTGTTTGAACAATCTCTGTATAGAATCATGTGTGAACTATTATGTAGTATTTACATTTTAAAATGAGTTTTATGACATCACAGACTTAAGAATTAATTTAAGCTGGAGATTTCATCTTGGGCAGGAAAGAGATGTTTCTGAGTGAATAGTTCTGTTCTCACCTCTCAAACCATTCCACCAATCAGGCCACTTTTTCTGCCTTTATGCAATGTCTGTTCTCAATAGTGCCCACATGGCTTACAGACAGTTCAAAAATAACTTATTATGGGTACTGTGGCACTCAGTTTCCGTCCCAAGACATAACATACAAGAAAGATCATATTGGGGGGGGAGGGTTAGAGTTGATGTCAACTGATAGATTGATTAATTCTTGTGATTTTTATTGACTACATGCTATTGATCAGGCACTGTGTAATGTACTAGAGATAGGATGATATAACTATGAAAACTGTGGCCCTGTCCTCACCTATTTTGTAGTGCATGCAAAGATACAGATGAGAAACAAGTAAAAACCAAAGAAAAACCCCTAAATTTTGCTAAGTACCAAGAAGGAAATAAAAATATTAGAGTACAATGAATTATGATTGAGGAGAGTATGATGGTTTGCATAGAGTTTGAATGTGTCCCCCAAGAGTTCATACTTCGGAATCCTGGTCCTCAGTATGGTGATGCTGGGAGGTGAAGAACCTTTAGGAGCTGGACCTTAGTGGGAAGTGTTTCCCTCAGAAGTGATTAGAATATTGTTCTTACGTCACTCCAGTTACTGATAGCTCCCTTCAGAATAGGTTATTATAATTAAGCAAAACCAGCCCCTCCCCACTTTCTTGCTCTTTTTTTTTTTCCTATGACCTTTGCTATAAGCACCCCTATCATTGTGATACCATCTTTCCCAAATCCCTCATCAGAGGCCAAATTGATGGGGCCCCCTGATCTTGGGCTCAATGTCCAAACTGGTGGCTAAATAAATCTCTTTCCTTTATAAGTTACCTAGACTCAGGTATTTTGCTACAGCAACAGAAAACAAAGTAATACAGATGAGGAATTCACTTTAGATAGGGAGATGTGGGAAGATCAATTTGAATAAAGGTTGAATGGTCTGCTTGTGGAGAAGCTGATGATGGTAGGAGAAACTGTGACGACAGTGATGACGGTGATGGTAGTTGTAAAAGATTTAAATCTAAACTGTCCCCCACTAATTCTGGTGTATTCAGAGGTGGGGATTCTGGAAGGTGTTTGGATCATAAGAACACTCTACTTAGAACTAAATGTGCTGTTAGGAAGTTGGGCCTGGTGAGATGTGGAAGGGTATAGCTCCCTCTCCAGCTACTCCCTTCTCTCTCTGCTTCCTGGCTGTCATGATGTGAGCAGTTTTCCTCTGCCAGACCCTTCTGCCATGTCCTTTCTGCCTTGGAGTCATCTTCCTTGGAGTCATCTGACCATGAATTATAACCATGGGCCAAAAACAACCTCTGCTCCTTTAAGTTGTGTGTGCCAGGTATTGTGTATCAGCGATGAGGAAAGTGATGGTATTGATGGTAATGACAATGGTGATGACAATGGTGATGGTGATGGTAATAATGGTGGTGATAATGATGTTATGGTACTGGTGGTGATGATGGTGATGGTGGTTATGTTGATGACTGTGGTGATGGTATGATGATGATGACAATGGTGTTGGTGGTGGTAATAATGATGGTGATAGTGATGTTATGGTAATGGTGTTGATGATGGGGATAATCGTGATGGTGATGGTGGTTTTGGTGATGACTGTGGTGATGGAGAGGCTGATGGTGATGGTGGTAATAAGTTGGATAATGGTGATGTTATCATGACGATGGTGATGAGGTGGTGGTGATGGTAATGTTGGTGATACTGATGATGACGATGTTGATATTATGGTGAGGATGGTAATGTTGGTGATCATGATGATAGTGGTGGTATTAATGATGGTGATGATGGCAATAGTGGTGATATTATAATGATGAGGATGATGGGGATGATGATGACTATAAGCCACAATGAGATTTAAAATTAATCATTGGTAACAATAAGAGTTATGTCAAATGCTACTTCTTGACATTTCATCTAAGAAGACTTAGAAATCACAGGATGATAGTAAGCAAGCTGTCTAATCTTACTTTTGCCTTACAACAATTTACTGTTGAAAGAAATTACAGCCAGGACCAAGCAGTACTTCTAGAGCTTATGCATTTTCTTTGGTAGATAATGAATTCTAGAAAAATGGAAGTGACAGCTATTGCTCTGTTCTTTAGGCAAAACCTAGAGGTTTTGAAATCATTTTCTTAATATAATACTGACTTTGTCTTGCGGTCAATGATTTACAAACATTAGGGAGAAAAAATGACTGACCTGCTGATTCTGGCCTTTTATTGAGGTGATCAGTTTCTTCAAAGCACTACAGGTTACTTTTCTTTTTTTTTTTTTTTTTTTTTTTTTTGTGGGTACCGGCAGTCAAACTCAGGACCTCGCGCTTACCAAGCAGGCGCTTATGCTGCTGAGCCATCTCACCGGCCCACAGGTTACTTTTCTTATCAGGTAAAATTTTCTGATACTCCTCTTCCTTCATACCTTCCCTTCTCTTCTATTTTTCCCTCTCCTATTAAAACATCCTATCATGTAGTATGAAGTTTTCATTAAGGATCTGATATAATGCTAGATAGTGGGAAAAGTTAGTGTTTTAAGATCTGCTGACCTTCTATTAATTATATCTAGCCTCATTCATAATCTATGGGAGGGCAGTTGCAGAAAACTAACACAATTTAGTCATCTCTGTTGTTAAATTTGGAAGACTTAATGACATGGAAAGAATCTCAGTTATTTAGTTAACTGGAAAAAGCAGGTTATAATCCATTATGTACTACATGTTTCAGTTTTATAAATAATAAAATATATGAGAAGCATATCTAAATATTTATATGGGTACAAAAAGCCATTAAGGGCATACTAAAATGTTAATCTCTTGTAAGATGGTTTGAGGAAGTCTTCTTTTTATACCATTCTAAATTCAAAACTTTCAGCAATAAAAAAAGATATTTTGAAATAAAACATGAAAACAATATTTTTTTGACCTTTGACCTAGTAATTCTTGTTTCGAGAAATACTCAGAGATTTGATGAAGACATTTTATTAGTATTCACACACAAAAGGGAAGTAAGTATGTAATGTCTTCAAAGAGAGAATTGAGAGGTCAGGGTGTGCCTCAAGTTGACATTTTCCATCCCATGTCCAAAACCCCAATCAATAAAAACAAAATCACAAAAAAGAGAGAATTTATTAAATATATGAAGGTAAATCCATAGGTCATGTGACAGTAAAATTGTTTTCAAAGAAGTTGAATGACTTGGGTGTGTGCTTATGAATTTAAAAATAAAGTAAAAAATTAGTTTATGTGATTAGCTACTAATTATGTAAAATCAAAACTAAAAAAAAAGTATGTACAGAATAAAAGACCAGAAATAAATGACCAAACTTTTGGTCATGATAACTTCTAAACTTGGGGAATCATGTTTATTAAACTTCAAAGTGGCATATATACAAACATCTTTATACTTTAAAAAAAAGGATCAGTATAAAATATCACAGCTAACAATTCATTTAAGTGGTTTGGTGATAATAACTAAGGAGGCTTAGAACATATTACTTTTCTCTGTGTTCATCCTATGATTTTAGTAAACAGTAAATAATAGTCTTGAGTTTCTTGCAAACTTCTTATATATTGTCTAAACTCTAGAGAAATACAAAGAAAACCGAAGTGTTGAAATTGAATTGTGTATAGTGCTGTAATTATAGTTAGGATCTGTTATTTTTGATAGGATTATTGTACATATTGTTACCTGGGCTTAGCTGGCCAGGACAGTTCAAACCAGATTAAATGGTAGCAGAAGAGTTTCCTAAAAGTTTTCTTGTACTCTGGCCATTTGGAGTGAGAATGAGCTTTATGACAGTGGTGCCCCTGTTAAGCTCCAGAACCAGCCCAGGGGATGAACTGACCCAGTAGCTTAGACATTCCTGGACCTTGGAGGAAGGGGAATAAATTGTGGACTAGCAGTGTCTGTCCAAGAAGGCCCTTAGTAGAGAAATGATGGGACTCTAGGGCACCTTGGATCCTTTCCATATACCACCCAACAACTTTAACAAGAAAGTTAGTACTTTGTGCAGATTATTTGCATGAATGATCTTGTCTGGGGCAAAAAAAGTAAAATAGAAATAGAGTAGTTGTATTAATAATAATAAAAATCCACTGAAAATTATGGCTATCAATATCTAGGCCCCATGAAAGGTGCTGGCATTTGCCTTCTCATTAATCAGGATGCCACTCCTGATTTTCCACCCTACTGGCCCTTTCCTGATGATGATAACATGTAAAAAGATACAGTGACCAGGCTCTTGGCACATGTGGTATCTGACAGCCTTTACTCCCTTTCTGCCTCTGCCTCTCCGTTTTAGTCAGAGTCCTGTTGGTTTTCCATCTCTGTCTGAGGCAGATGAGATTCAAGGTGAAAGAAAGAACAAATCCTGTAAGGTAATTCTGCCACTCACCTCATCTTCATAATCTTCCCTGAGCTTCCTGTGCTGTTCACCCTGGTATTGATCCTGTCACAGGCTATAGCAGACCAAGGCGGGGGGCTGAAAACCTTTCCAAGCAACCCTCACCCTGGCGCCTGTTTCGGCTCCAAGAAGAAAAGCCTGCTGTGAAAACAATCAGTGCATTTGCTTTAGATCTAAGTGATTCCAACTAGGTCGATGCTTCATGCTGATGTGTTGAAAACATTTAAAAAATTTCTCAGAGTTTGATTTCCACAGGAACACTGTGGCATGTGTCAGAGTCTGCCGTTGTTATTTTTCACTAACACAGCTAACAGTGCTTCCTGCTACAGCACATAAAAGCAGTAGGAAAACGGAGGCTTTTGTCTGAACAGATATTTACTACAAATGTTTTTGGGGAAAGAGAGGGATGCATTTATGTGGGTTTGGTTGAGAGCCACATGCTATCTTGACCTGCCATGTGAGAGTGGTAGGAGGTTTCTAGGTACTGCTTTGTTTTACTCCTGAAATGGTGGGGCTTTTGGAAGGTGACTGGATGATGGGGACTCTGTTCTCATCAGTGGATTAATCCAGAGTTCTGAGCTGAATGTGTTGTTGGGAGGTGGATCATCGGGGGTGTGACCTGGAAGGGTGTATTGCCCCTGGCTCCTCCTTCCTGTCTCTGTATCCTGGCTGCCATGGGGTGAGCAGCTTTTTTCTGCCATACCTTTCCACCATTTCCTCCTTCCTTAGAGCCAGCTAACTGTGCGCTGAATCCTCAAAACACCATGGGCCAAAATCACCCTCACCTCCTTTAAATTGTGAGTGTCAGGTGTTGTGTCTGATTGACAGGAAAGCGACTAAGACACAAGTCCTACAAAAAGTACATGTGTGCATTCAGCTGAATTTTCTTTGCAATGTCATCATTTAAATAAAACACTGGGATTTTTCTTCTAGACATGGATTCTCTTGGGTTGTGTTACTCTGCCTGCTATTTACTGTCAAGATGCTGAATGTTCTTACAGTGATCCAAGAGGAAATGAAAAATAAGTGCTCTTCTTCAGGTGTTTTGTGGAGTTTTTAGCCTGCCTACCAGTAGGAAATTTCCATAAAAATATAACCCATGAATTTGTTGTATGAGATACAAGGGAAAACATTATCATGCTTCCTCTGGTCCAGTGAGGGTTATCCCCTTTCGCTCTGATCTGCTGCTTCACAAAAAGGCTGAATTCATTTTATGCCAGAAGTATACCTTAATTCATAAAATGTTCGTACCTCTGGTTAGCTCTGTATCCATGGGTGATACAATGAGTGCATCTCTTGCCTCACTGTTTTCATTAGAATTTATATTCTAAATACAAAGTGCATATGAATGATCTTTTATGGAATTTTTATGTCTCATTTAAAAATAAGACAGGATGTAGGGAAAAATATACTGTAGATCTTTGAGTATTACTTTACATTGAATTCCCGTATATCTGTATTTCAGAAGTCCAAAATTCTTCAGTGCTTGTTCAGCAGTACTCATGGCTTCCTATGAAGAAGGTGGGAAGTTTCAGTTGAGCGTGTTCTAGTTGAAGGCAGAAAATACTTGAAGAGGGAACTAGGTCATTTCTGGTAGATCTAGGAACAATACTTCTCTCTAGCTTTCTAATCTCTTCTCTTATATTAGATAAGTATTTTCCAAAAAGGAACAACCCTTCAGAACATCTTGGTCTATAGAGTTTTAGGACCCTGGGGATAATAGGACCATCAGATTTTGCCATAATTATGGTATTTTGCAGTATTATGTAACATAAAAAGGGAGCATTTTTTTTACACATATTTATATAAATATTTAGGGTTCCTTTCTTTCCAATATAGCTTTTGTCTAAAAATGCTAAGAGAGTAGAGCTGCTGTAAGTCGATGCGTAGGGAAAATAATTCTAAAATGTCATCTTTCTCACATCATTTCATTCATTTTAGAAATAGACTCCTAGGTGTGCTGGAAACCCACTATTTGTACTTTAAGGTACTATCAAGAGTCCTATTTGTAAAGAATTATGGACCTAATTTATGTACTCAGCTAGTCAGGTTACTTTGTTTCTCAATTTTTCTCTCAGAGCAGCCTGCACGAGTTGCAAAAAGAAAAACCATAGGCTTATAATAAGCATACACTGGCTCATGCATGAAATTTAGGTGACTATGGATTTTTCCAGAAAATCAAACATGGACGTGGCGGTAACATCTTTTCTGACCAGGAGAAGCGACTCATTAAGAGAACATTGGTAGTGCATCTCCTGGGAGTGTCTTTAAGCAGTCACTTAAAAGCCAGCATGGAGCAGCAGAACTTTCAGAGAAGTATAATCCGGTGCTGGCAGTTCAGGGAAGTGGCTTTGAGTGGACATTTCTCAACAGGATATTGTTTCAGATGGGTCTGCCCAAATGGCACAAATGGACGGAGTTTACCTGGAAAAGCATCTGTGGTATAAATGTTGTAACTATGACAACAAACATGAGCATCCTAAAAAAACAAGAGGATATAAATGATCTTACAGAAATGATAAAATTCTAGACTGTTTAAGTAACTTCTTTTTATATTACTCTCTCTCATCTCTATTCTTTTCTAAGCTGTGCATAGTTGTACACATTTACTAGAGAAATAAGTTCTGGGGTTCTATGGCACAGTAGGGTGACTAGGTAACAATAATGCACTGCAGGTTTAACAATTTCTCAGTGTTAAAAAAATCTTGTATGCCTGTTATTGAGAAGTCTACATGCAGGGCGAGTGCTAATTCAGCTGATGTATCCTAGTAGAATATTAAGTGTAGAATCTTGTGGACTCAGACAAAGGTGACTTATAGAGTTTTCACACTTTTATCAACTCACATTTATTGTTTTGTCATTCTCTATGCGCTGCTATTGCTTAGACCTGGGAAGGAAACTGTAGCCCCCTGTTCCCCATTCTTTTCCCGGCCTCCTAAGTTCACGGGACGTGTGGATGTTCTTGCGCAAATGTTAGAGGCCACTTTTTCAGGGTAGGCAGTAGAGACACCTTGCTGGTTTAACGAGCCCTCCTTACTTTGTAGTTTCCTCTTGGCAAAACCTAAACTGCTTCCCTGGTGTTGTTGCTTTCTTCTTTCTTCTACTATTGACCCTTCTTTTCTATTAGTTAGGTCAAAGGACTTTTTGGTGAAACGTTGGTCTATGGGGATTAATTATTATTTCCTCTTCACGGGCCTCCTTTCAGATGACCATTGACAATATTTAACAATTATATTTATGGATTTAAAAAACACACTGAAGTTTTAAAAACTCATGTTAGAAATTTTGCCAAAATATTCTGTTTTCTTCTGGAGCAGAATTTTTCAGATATTTGGATGCTTGGTAAATTTTTTTTTTTTTAGATTTTTTTGCACTTTTTATTTTCTAGAAAATACTGTGATGGTAGGTAGGGGTATAGATTACATATCAGTGGTATTGCATGTGCTCAACATATTTAAGTTCCTGGGTTTGGCCCCCAGCACTAAAAAGAATGACAATCGTTCTCTCTCTCTCTCGATACATATATAGATGATAGATAGATAGATGTGATGTGTGTATATATGTATATATTCCCATGACATAAAGTAGAAAAAGATTTAATAAGAGATTTAATTCACAGTGGAAATTAGTTTTAGGAGAAATATTAATTTGTTTATTCATTTACTCTTTTATTCATTTCATTTCATTCATTGGTTTATCCATTCATCAATTAACCAATAGATATTTATTGAGCCTTTTTTACACAATAGGATTTTTGCTCAGTGCTGAAGGTACATGTAAAAATGCACATAATTTTTTCCCTCAAGAAGCTTATGGTTTATTATTTTAAGAGGTCAACATATAATCTTAATTTATCCATCTAACAAATATGTGCCAAATTCTTTCTGTGGACCAAGGATGGGTTAAGGATTAGAGATACCATGAAGGCTCAGAACAGGATGATCCTGTCCTTTTGCAATCTGGGAGAAAAATGTCCCACTAATGAAGTAAGCACAGAAATGAACTGTGAAGTGTCACCATGAAAAGGAGGGTGGCGTGAAAGCATGTCACAGGGGAATTCCCAGGGTGCCTACCAGGAGCTGAGGATGAAGGAGGACCAGGAGGTGGGTAGATCAAAGTGGCACAAAAAGTGTTCTCAACCATCAAATGGCACTCATGTCATTCTGAGGCTGCAAGAGTGTGGCCTGTCTAGTTCCAGGGAGAGCCACTGTGGCAAAAGCAGAGAGAGAAATGGGACTTTAAAGGCAAAGTGAACCAAACCATACAGGGCTCACTAGAAATTTGGGTCAATCCAGGGAACATTAGGGAACAACTACATGTCACAACCAATATGGGGGTGAAAAGGCTGGCGATGTTGTCCAAGGCCTTGTGCTTGCATGATTACTATTTGATACCTCCCCATACACTGTCATGTATCTATGAGCTCTTTGAGGCAGGATCATTGTCTTCCTCCTTTTCTATGGCTCAGCTTAATGGCTAACTCACAGATAGTGAGGTAATAAATGCTTATTAAATCAATGAATTGGTATTTTCTCATTCTAATATTAATAAATACAGTTTGAAATAACACTGAGCAAAGACTGTGCACTTGAGCTGCTTGTGCACATGTAATGTAACTTTGCTAGTCATTTACAATCTATCTGGGATCTGATTACTTTGTACCAGTTCCACTACTATTACCTTGGCCTGAATCATCATCTTTTGTTGATATAATTGTTTTTTTTTTTTTTTTTTTTTGTGGGTACCGGGGGGACGACCTCAGGACCTCGCGCACCAACAGGCACCCGTGCCGCTGAGCGATATCACCGGCCCCTTTTTCGTATGTGGGTTCCGGGAGTCGAACTCGGGCCTTCGCGCTTGCAAGGCAGGCGCTTAAGCCGCTGAGCCGTCTCACCGGCCCTTGTTGATATAATTGTTATGTGGATTATAATAATAGTTCTCTTTTGTCCTCTCACTGTCTATTGCTAACATAGCACCAGAACAATACTCTGATAACCTAAAGCACAAAATTTTAACCTTGACTTGAAATCCACCCATCCCCACCACTACCATGGGTCTTGTATCAGCCAAAGTACAAGTCAGAGTTCTTACATATGCCCCCAAGACCCTGCATGATCTTTCTAGGGACTGCTACTTCTCTGAATTCATCTACTCTGTGTCCTCATGTCCTTCCTGGTATAGACACACTGGGCATTCTAGCAGTCCCTCAAACTTTCTGAGTACGTTCTCACCTCAGAGGCATTTGTTCTGCCTAAATGCTCTTCCCCCACATATATGCATGACTTCTCTTTTATATAAGATGTTTTAATTTTTTTATTAGTCCTATTCTTAGGTTGCAGTGTGTGTGTGTGTGTGTGTGTGTGTGTGTGTGTGTGCATGTGTGTACTGGTTAGGGATCTCTAGAAGAACAGAACTGATAGAAAATATATGCATAATTATGCAAGGGGATTTATTAGGTAGAAGTGGGAGAGTCCACAATGGTCATCTGCATGCTGGAGAGTTGGAGGATCTGGTAGCTGGTCAGTGCAAGAAGCTGGAAACCCCCGTAAAGAGGAATGAAAGGTGCAACACCAGTCCACAGTCAAAGGCCTGGAAACTCTCTCATGAATCATTGGAGTGAGTCTCATTGGAGGCTGAATAAACTTGAGTCTGATGTCCACAGCAGCAGCAAAAGATCCACCCAGTCAAGCAGAAAGGGGCTTTCAAAAGACAGGCACACTTTCTTCTTCATCTCTTAATCTTGATATGACTGGAGTAAGAAATACCTAGCAGATTAGTAAAGCACACTTCTGAGTGTATCTGTGAGGTGCTTCTGAAGATGATTGGCATTCAGGCCAGCAAATTGCGGGGAGAGGATCCCCCCCGATTGTGGGCGACACTAACTAATAGGCTTGTAGCTTAGAATAGACACTAACATTTTCACATCAGCTGCTTACTTGCTTACAAAACCTAAAAGATAACATCAGAAATAAAAACCTATGTGAACTACAGTGGAAATACAAACAAAACTCCACCATAGAAATAATCTTTGTTTCAACTCTCACACCCAAGGCAGTCTTCACATATGATAACTGCATGTTCTGTGCACAAGTATTGCTTTCACTGATAGCATGTATGTTTTGTTTTCCTGTCCTTTCTTGTAGGACACAGCTGTCATCTCTTTGGTTTTCCTGTTGTCATAGTAGTTCTTTGGGGTGCTGCACCTGCCTGCTCACCTGTCAGCTCACCAGTGTGCTCCACAAAATTTTTGCATATTTCCCTAGGCAGAAACATTTTGTTTTTTCCTCTGCTGTAAATGATCTCTTATGAGTTCCAGTCCCAATCTTCTAAGAAAAATTCTCTGTGATATTTTGCACATGTTATTTTCTTTGTAAACTATCAAACTATTCATGCTACATATGTTTAGGATTGAGTAAAACACAACAATTGGCCAGTGCTTTGTGTTTTGAGTGACATCATAGTAGCTGCATAACTTATTAACAACATCTACTCTGCCTTTGATTTTGTTGTAGAAAGTTACCATTTCAGGCTTCAGTTTTATCAAGGTTTTAGTACAGTTAGAAAAAAGGAGCTGAGTCACTCTCTTCCCTTCCCTTAGTTCAACTGTAAACACCACACCACCCTAATATACTGCCTAAAGCTGCAGAGAGTAAGACTGGGATATATTGCAAGATGTTCATCAGTAGTCATGTATTCAGATGGTGTGTAAATTGCTTGACCTTTTGAAACAAAACTGCCAAACAATGAGTGGACAGCAGCCAGATGATCAGTTCTTTTTCTTTCTTGGCAGGTGGTTTTATCAACAAACCTCAGGTAATTCTGAAGGAAACCAAATCTCCTTAGTGTCATTGTTATTCTACAAACCTCAAGCCCACATCCATAAATCTTTTACATCCAAAGTCTTTTACATTCCTGCCATCACCACGAGAAAGCCCTGCTAAGTACAGCAGACGTAGGAATGCTTTTAGTTCAACTAGTGAAGTATCAAAATAAACACATTTTCCAGTCTGGCTATTGGTGCATACAGAATGTTTTACTTGTATTTCATCATTCATGTATTTCACAACATCTTGTGGCATTTCATCTGTTACAAACAATTTCCAACACTGAATGGCAGTGGTGGCATTCCATCCAATAGGCTTCAACCCTGCCAAGATCCTCACTATATTTTCAAATGTAGTTCTAACAATGGATCACTCCATTTGGTTGTGTGACCATTTTTTACCATTTCAACTAGTCAAATATGTACTAACACTGCTGTTTTCCTCATCATCTGAATCAGGGAGGTCTTCACTTCCTGTGTCTGTATTAGACAATTCTTGCTCCATTTCACTGTCACAGGAACTTTGGGTTACATGGCCAACATCATCATCCATGGATGAGTCACCTGGTGATTCACTTTTGACCTCCTCTGAAACTTGCTAATCTGTTTTTTCATATGCCATTGTACTGAACTGGGCTACTTCTGCCAGAAAAATCAAAATAAAACTTTTTTTAAATGAATCCCAAATGCATACCTGTTGCTGCTTTGGAGCTCTTATACACAACTTGCTGTTTTTCTGCCAAGTGGGTGAAAGCACAGATAGGTTCCTGCTGTCCCCATGTCCAGCTACTGTGAGCCACACCCACATTTCATTATGGTTAAGTACATGTTTACATAACAGAAGAACCGTGTGGGTGTATTTTACCCCCTAAGATTCTCAGGTAAACATACACAAAAACTGTTAGAATGAGCATTATGTGGGTAAAAATCCGTTTGACAATTTTGCACAGGTGCACACACCTTGCCATTTGTCTTACAAAGTGGGTAAACACAAAGATTGCTCCCCTCCCACCCCCAGGCACAGCTACTGAGACAGTCAGCTACTATTATGCTAAAGTACAGATTTACAGTAGAAAAGTATGGGGTGGGTTTTCGTAACCCAGCGTTATGCCCTGTTCTCAAGTCAATAGAAAACTCACGTGAAAGCAGGCATCTTTGTTTTCTTCCTAGCCTCTTAGGAAGTCCTTGTGACTTGTGTTAAACATAGAATTGGTCTGAACTCTTTCAATTGGAAAAGACGAAAGCCTCATCAAGCTTTGTTAAGAAAGAGAAGCTAACTGACTTACTTAACTGGTAAATTCAGGAATAGGACTGTCTTTAGGCAGAAGTGGGCCATGAGGTTCAAATTATTCCACCAGGGATATGTTGTTTCCAACTATCACCATTATTTTTCTATCTGTTTAATCTCAGAAATGCTGTCTTCATGAAGTAAGGAACATGGAATGATTCTTATTGGTCTTGCTGAACTTAGAAGCCCAACTTTTAGTTCAATTTTTACATCAGGTTCCTGAATTGGCCATACTTGAGGCAATGACCTGAATTTATTTTGTCATAAAATCTGACGTGAACTGACATGAAGTCAAACATTTACATATTTTTTCCTGCAGGAATATTAACCAGCATGATGTTCCAGAATGTGCTGGGAGTATATATATCCTAAGCATAGTAGCTTTGTAAAATCTCTCAAACTGAGTTCTGATTCACATCTTGCCCCATGGAATCACATAGGTTAAGAGCCTTTAGAATTAACTTTTCTCTATTACTCAATGGAAATTGAAAAAACTCCAGTTTTTGAGATATGTACTGTAAAACAAAATAAATGATTCCTAGGTTAAGACATATAATTCTATATCATTAAGTCATTACCGATATAGAGTAAATAAATGTAACTCTCAACCTGCTAGAAATCAGATATGCCAAGGTCATGCTCCCGAAAACTGAAGAATGAATTCTAAGAAATAACAGAGCTTAAGAGTAGGAAATATTTATTCAGAGAGAAAGAAATAGTTTCTGAGAGACAGAAAGAGATCCAAAAAATGGTTTGCTATGGGCCCCACTTTACAGAGTAAGTTTTATAGAGCAAAATTATGAGATGGGTACAAAATCATTAAGTGGGTAGGATGTGGAACAGAACTATGATCGACCAATATGATTACAAGTTTATCCACTTAGGTAATATTGATCCAGTGGGGAAGCTGGCCACACAGCAAGTGTACATGGGAAGAACAAGGACCTTTTTAGGAAGAGATGAATCATGGGGGTCTTGGTCACCCACTAGGGTGACTGATATTAATTTATTGTTTATCTCTTGGGAAGGCATGTAGGCCTGGTTATTTTGTCTTTATCTTTAGGCTTGGCCTCCAACAGATGTGCCTCTGGCTACAGTTGTAATATGTTTTCATCCTCTGTATTGACTCCCCCAAGGGCCTAGCCCTGTCTGCCTATAATATTTTTTATCTAGCTTATTTGTCTATAATACTACCACTAAAATAGAAACACAGTAAACTTTGGAAGTGGAGAGGAAAAGAAAGCATAGCATTTTTATTTTAAATATTTTAATATGTCTTTTCCTTCTATCAAAAAGATTCAGTTCCTCCACCTTGGAATTCATTCAGCTCTTGGAGTCACTCCTTTCCAAGCACTGTGACTTCATGTTCTATTGTGGTCCTGGCTTTCCAGGACTACCGTACGACCATTTGCCTGGAATTTCCTCTCATGTTGCTGCCTAATTAGGCCCACAGTTTCTTAAATCACATATGTTCTTTACTCTTGGATTCCATATTTGTTATTATCTTTTGGGCACATTTTCAAATAATTCCTTAAGAGCAAATCTATAGATGGTAAGTTTTGTAAGTTTCTGCATGCTGGAAAGTGACTTTAATTTGACTTTATTCTTTTTTTTTTTTTTTTTTTGTGGGTACCGGGGGGTCGACCTCAGGACCTCGCGCGCCAGCAGGCGCCCGTGCCACTGAGCGATATCACCGGCCCCCTTTTCGTATGTGGGTTCCGGGAGTCGAACTCGGGCCCTCACGCTTGCCAGGCAGGCGCTTAAGCCGCTGAGCCATCTCACCGGCCCTGACTTTATTCTTGATTGATAGCTCAAACTCAAGGTTCCAAAAAACTTTAACTCAGAACTTTTAGAAGCATTGGCCTGGTGTTGGCATGCACCCATTGCTTCTGAAATGTCTGAGACCAATTTAGTCTTTCTTCCTTTGAAGATAAATTTAATTACTTTGGAAGCTTTTGGGATCTTCTTTAGAATCCTGGTGTTCAGGAATTTTATAGCAATGTGTTTATATTCAAACACCCCATCTTTCTCTATCTTTCTGCTCAGCACCAAGTACAATCTTTAAAAGGAAGGTTTAGATTCTTTTTACTGGTTTGTTTAAGCTTTGAATAATTTTATTTTATTATTCCTTTAATAAAATTGTTTGCAACTGTTTTCCTACTGATTTCTTTTTGAAATCACTTGTAGACAGATGTTAGTTTCACAATTTCTGTTTATTTGACCTTTTTTTCTAGATGCTGAGAAACTCCTTGACTTTTTTATTCATCTATCAAGCTTTCAAATGTTAAGAATTACATTTTGAAGTTTTACCAACTCTCACTCCTTTTACCACTGCAACCTGTTCTTGCTCTACGGATAAAATAATTGGTCAAATTTCCCCCTGTAAAACAAGTTAAAATTGTTTTTAATTCTTCTTTTCCTGGAGTTATTTCTGTTTCCTTCCAAATTAGTAGATTGACATTTTCTTTTTTATTTTTTTGGATTTTCGGTACAATTTTTGTCACATATTTGATAATCATTGGTTATCAATTCATATTTAGAATCGAAGCAGTGGGATGATTTTGAAATGTTGCTTTTGTGGGCTTCCTTTGCAGTTCACCTATGTCAGGCTTCGTTCTATGATGCATGGAACCAGGTGCAAGTGGGAAATCTCAGACTCCAGGAAAAAGTTGGCCTGCACAGTGGGATCTCATCCCTTACACCAGAAGCCAGTGCAGTGCCTCTGTGGTGAGAAAATTGTGGCAAGAATCAGAGGTGACTCTCTCACTCAGTCCTTGATTAAATAATGAAGTTTTTTTATAAGACAATGGGAGGAAGTATGCAGATTGGTAAGAGAAAGCAATGGAAGATTTTTTAAATTTATTTGGTATCTACTTCAGAATATTGTTCTGCAACAATCATATTACTCCATTGCTTTCTCAGTCCATATTGATGTGACTTCATTCTTGTTCAAAGTCCTCACTGAAGTAGTGCATAGATTTCCAGAATCATCATACCAAGGACATGGTGCTGGCTTGCTGGTGTGTCTTCTTCAGGTAGTCAGTTGAGATGTTCTTCACCATCTCCTCCATGACTGGGCATCATTACCATTCCATGAACACTTGGCAAGAATATGTATTTTTCAGGTGTAAAATACAATGTATTCTCTCCCATTTTTCTTCTCAATAAATCGAACTCCTTAATTGTGTTATTTGAGTACTATCTCAGTGTTTCATCTACTTGATCTGTCACAGTCTGAAAGGGGTACACTTTCCCTAAGACTTCAGTTTCTGCCAATTTCTTATTGTGCTTCTAAAAGTTTTTCACCTAATGTATTTGGAGGTTACAGTTTTTCAACGTACAAAGTTTTTTGACATCTGTTTGGCAGAATGAACCTTTTATAAATATGAAGTATCCCATT
Source organism: Erethizon dorsatum (assembly GCA_028451465.1). Classification (NCBI taxonomy): domain Eukaryota; kingdom Metazoa; phylum Chordata; class Mammalia; order Rodentia; family Erethizontidae; genus Erethizon; species Erethizon dorsatum. The sequence goes on from CM051833.1 coordinate 31,257,713, forward strand.
TAGTGTGTTTTGCTTGAGCCATACTTTCATAGTAATATTGCCACCTCCTTTTCTTTTTTATTTCCATTTGCTTATTATGTCAACTCTCTACTTTCAACCTTCTCTTTGCATTTTATTTAAAATGGTCTTTTAAACAGCTCTCTGGTTGAGTTTTATTTTTCTTCTCGAACTTTGATTTTAGATTCTTTTTCTTTTAATAAAGGAATTTAATTCATTCCATTACTTATGTAAATTGATTTGTTTGATTTTGAACTCATTCTTGTTTTTAAAAATATTACTAATTGCCAAATAATAATTGCTTATATAATATATATAAATATAGAGTCCATATATAAGTATAGAGTCACTGTGATGTTTTTGATACGTATTCACATTGTGGAATGATTAAATCCTTAGTACTTGTTTTAATTTATGTCTTTGATTATTTCCTTTCTCTTGCTGTCATTTTCATTATTGATTTGTAAGTTCTGCATTTTAATTCTCTTCTACTGTTGGATAATATTAATTTTTGTAGCAAACATAATTGACCAGTTTTTTTTCCTGACAGCAAGATACAAGTTACATTTCTAGCCTTTCTTCATAACATGAAGAATTTTAGTATTCTTTTATTTTACCCTAGTCTACCATATTTTATTGAAAGTATATGAAATTTTAGTTCTAGTTTATTAAAAATAAACATATTTATTTCAAGACTCCTATTTTCATAACTGATCTAAGTTTCAAAAACATTATTATAATTGTTTAGGCTTAATATTTATTTTGCTACTTTAACTTCCAAAATATTTCCTATATATTACAAATTCTCTTCATTCTGTTATGCTGTAGTAGGAGAAGTCTTCTTCCTGCTTCTTCTTTTATAATATTCACACTTTTCATTTTTTGTATTCTTCTGAGTAGTCTTCCATTTATTATTTTGTCTTCTTTCTCATTTGTCAGTTGCTCATTTTTCATGCTCCCCCCCTTCTCTCTGTCTCTGTCTCTCTTTCAGGATAAACTGTCTTCTCAACATTCATTGAATTGCTTTAATATATATGATTATTTAATCTTTACCTTTTAGTAGATGTTATTAATTCATATTTTTCAATTTGACTATCCCCTCATCCATCATTATTTTTCAATAAAATATACAGATGGGCACTTCAACCAGTTTTGTCATATGTGTACAGCTGTGTAATCATTACCCCAGTTGAGACATAGAACATCCTATGGGCACGGAAATCTCCCTAACACCTCTGAGGCAACCACTTTTTAAATTTTGTCATCATGATTTATTTTTGCCTGTTGTTGAGCTTCCTCTAAATAGAAGCACACACTGTGTATTCTTTAGGTCTGTTTTCTTTCACTCAGTATAATTCTTTCTCTTTTTCCTTTTCCTTCTCTTTTGTTTGATTTCCTTTTTTCCTTTTCCTTTCTCCCTTTCCTTTCCTTCCCTTCCCTTCTCTTCCCTTCTCTTTCCTTCCTTTCCCTCCCCTCCTCTTCCCTTCCTTCCTTTTCCTTCACTTCTTTCTTTTTCTTCTTAGGAGGATAATTCACCAGGTTCCGCCATTCATCTTTTGGATATTTCCGTTGTGTCTAGTTCTGAGCTGCTATGAACAAACTGCTATGCATATTCTTGCACATGAATTTATATGGATGTGTGTTTTCATTTCTTGTGGGTAAATCCAAAGAATAGAATTGCTAAGTCATAAAATAGGTCCACATCAACCATAAGAAATTGTTAGCTGTCCAAGTGGCTGTACCATGCTCCACACCAGCCTCCATGCACAAGCATCCAGTGTTTCCATATCTTTATCAGCTTGGTGTGGCAGCCCTTGCCTCTAATAGTTGTAATTGTCATAGGTGTGTGGTGGCATCTCACTGCAGTGTTCTGCTGCATTTCCTTGGTGACTAATGATGTTGAGCACCTTTTCACATGTACTGATCATTTTATATATATTGGCCATATTGTGAGTAATTGTTCAAGTCTTCAGCTTAGTTTTTAAAAAGAATAATTGGTTTGCATGAGTTTTAAAATATGTATGCCAGCCTTTTTCTCAGCCTCCAGTTTCCCTTTTCATTTATTAAATAAAGGTTTTTAAGAGAGGAAACTAACTTTTGATAATGTCCACTTTATTGTGATTTTCTTTTGTAGTTGGTGCTTCTTGCATCTCTAAGACACTCTGTATCCCCAAAGAACACAGGGCAATGTCAGAAAGGTCTGGAGACATTTTTGTTTGTCACCACTCAGGGAGAGGAGGGTCTACTGGTACCTGGTAAATAGAGGGCAGAGCTGCTGCAAAGCATACTACAACACAGAGGAGAGCTTCCCCACAGTGTGAAACTACCTAGGCTCAAAGCCAGTGGTGCAATGGTTGAGGGATCTTACAGTGATACACAGACGTCCAAATGAATTTCCTGTCTTCTCATTGGAGAGTTCTTATTAGGAAATCCTTTCCATTGAATGTGCAAATTATAAGTTCTTATATTCTCCTATATACTATCGTTATCACTTATAAAGCACTTACTGTGACACAAATTCCCCTCTGTGTGTTTTATATATTATTTTACCTAACTCTGATAAGTAGGACAGAGAAACTGAAGCCAGAAAGGAAAAAGGCAGAATCATCATTCTAAGGGTTATACTTTTATTTAGGTCAATGTGATAATTTATTCCAACATACTAAATATTCCTTTGTGTTTTTAATATAAATATAAAGCTTTTGAAGCATCACTCAAATTACTTAATGTTACTTTTAATATTATAATAATATTGATAATCACACTCCAAAGCTGTCCTGTATTTGTACTATGATACTAGGGTACCTTAGACATGCAGGGAAGTAAAGAGATGGAAGGATATTTTTACTTTCTTCTTAGAAATTGCCAAACTAAGAAAGGGAGGTCAAGTGCCTCATTTTACACTCAAGAATGAATGTAAGCAGTCAACTGCTTTTCCTTTTATTTTTGTTTTGTTTTCCATTGACTGTCCAACCTCCTAATGATTGAAAGTTACACTAAACAGGTTTTGTTTTGGATTAATAAAAGATATAAGCAATTTTTCCTGACAGCTCAGAAAATACTGTATTGCTTGTGAAGATTATAGTGTGCTTCCAGAGTGCTTTGAGCAATCTCAATGAGTAGCAGGAAATGTATTTCTGAGTTTGAGACCTTTGAGGCTTCTTTCAAACACTTTGGGTATCTTTGATATTGCAACTGGATATCTTTCCAGATATCTTGCCTCACTGTGCACTGAGTAGGTATTCTCTAAAAACACTCATTGCGCATTTGGCCATCATTCAATGGCACAGATATCTCAACCTGTGCCCAAGGTTAGGAGCATAGTGGTGTCACCTCAGGGATCTCCATGGAGACAGAGAGGAAGCAATTCTCTCCTGGCTCAAGGTCCTCCAATTCCAGCTCAAGCAGCTCTGCTTTTGTGTCTTTTTACATTTTTGATGCTCAATTCAAGAGGTTCTATGATTAAATATGCTTGAAATATTCTGATGTGCAGGACAAAGTATCACTGCAAAAAACTCTACCATGAATTAGACATTTACCAATGCTCTTGAATATCTTTCTTAACACATAGCCATATGAAATTTTTACAATATTCTTTGTTCAAATCTTGAATATATTTTTCAGATTTATTCCCAGCTACCTTGTAGTTTTGATGATTTTCTTTCTTAACAGAAAATTTCTAAGTTTTTATATTTTTATTATTATTATATTATTATTATTTTTAATTCTAATTTTTCTCATTATTTTTTGCTGGTGTATAGAATTGATATTTGTATATTCATCACATACCAACCATCTTTCCAAGCTATTTCTAATATTTTATTTTCTTTTGAGTTTTGCATGCAGACATATAAAAATGCTATTTTTGTTTCTTTCCAAACTTTTAAGATTTAATTTTGTCTTCTATCAAACTGGTTAAGACATCAATGCCAATATTTAATTGAAATAGTGTTAATGAGCATATTTATCTAGTTTCTCATTTTAAATATACTTCCTATTTTTTCATCAAGAATAAGGTTTTCCATGAATTGGTTGTACAATTTTTTAAAATAGTAAGGACAAATTTTCTACTCCTAATTTGCTAAAATTTTTATCATATTTTAATATTTGTAGATGAATTTTAATCAAATGCTTTTTCTGACCAGGTGTGGTGCATTTCTGTAATCCCAGCACTCTGGGAGGCTGAGGCAGGAAGATCACAATTTGGACTCAGCCTGGACAATTTAACAATTTAGCAAGGCAGTCTGAAAATAAAGAAAAGTGCTGGGATATAGCTCAGTGAGAAGACCAGGGATTCAGTCCCTAGTACCAAAACCAACCAACTAACCAACCAAACAAACAAAAAACAAAACAAATGCTGTTTCTGAATACATATTAAAATGGTAATTTAATTGTTAAGCTTGGGCCACTTAATATGTTGAATGGCGTTTATAGATTTCAAAATATTAAACCTTCCTTGCATTTTGGGATGAATGTGACTTGATCATGATATATTAACATTTTTATATGCTACTAGACTCTTTGCTAACATTATCATAGAATTTTCGCATCTTTGCTCATGAATGAGTTTATCATATAGATGTCTTTTGTCCCATGTCCTAGTCTAGTTTAGTATTAAAGTTTTATTGATTTTCTAGAGTAAGAGAGTGTTCTGTTTCTTTATTCTTTAATATAGTTTTTAAAAATTAGGATAAATTCTAGAAGCTTTAGCTGTAGAATCCCTTGAAATAATGTGTATGTACAAAATTAAAATTATGAGTTTATTTAATAATGATGACAGATATTCATGTTTTCTACCTCTTTCTGGGTTTCTGAGAAAATTTTTATTTTGTAGGAAGTTGACTATACTGATTAAGATTTCTATTCACTGACATACAGCTTTCAATGAACTATCTTTGTATTATCTATTTTATTTTTAGCTATATTTCCACTTTTATTTCTAAGATGTTTACTTGTAAATTCCTTTTTGTCTTGACTACTCCTCCCTGAGATGTATTTATGAGCTTTGCAAAGGTAGCAATTTTTGCTGATCTTCTATATTGATCTTTAAAAATTTATTTTCTTTTCATTTTTAATCAACATATAAGTGTATGTGTATAAGGGGAATTGTGTTATATTTTAATATTTGTACATAATGTGTAATGGTTAGATCAGGGTAGTTGGGAACATTCAAAATCCTCTCTACCAGCTATTTTGAAATCTACAACTAACTATCATTGACCCTAGCTATCCTACTGTGCTATATAGAACATGGGAAGTTATTTCTGCTATCCAACTAAACCCTTGTACTGGTTAACTGTCCTCTCTCCTATGCCACTAATCCTCCTTACTTCTATGAGGTCAATTTTTAGCTTCCACAAATAATTGCAAATATGTGATATTGGACTTTCTGTGCCAGACTTACTTCACTTAAATAATAGTCTCCAGTTTCATCCATGGTACTAAAAATGACAGAATTTCAATGAATCATTTTTAAATATTTGACAGAAATTTCTCATCTATAGTAGCTCTTTCTTTTCACTAGTTTTGAGTTTATTCTACCTTTTTTTCTCTATTGAGTTGAATATTTAGCTGATTAAAATTTGGTCTTTATCCTTCTATAATATATACATTTGAGTCTATAACTTTCTCAAAAGAACTACTCTATATATGCTTATTTTATTCTTTAGTGTATTCATTATACTCCAGATGGGGTTTTTTGGCTTTTATTTTATTTTATTTTATATTATGAAAAAATAAAACAAATTTCATAACAAAATAATAAAAGAATAATAATATGATGGTTAATGCTCTGTATTATCTTCAAAATAGCTACTGAGAGACAAAAATGATTATTGCATACAAATAAGAAACAAACAGATCATACTACAAAATTTTCTTTTAGGTGAACTAAGAGAAACTAGTTGTATAACTGAAATGACTTAACATATATATTAAAGTATTTTTGATACAGCAGAATAGGTAATTTAGGGAATTATTTGAACTTCTCCCATATATACATATACATATATATATACATATACATATATATACATATACATACATATATATACATATATACATATATATACATATATACATATACACATATACATATATACATATACATATAAATACATACATACATATATATGAAAAACTATGCAATATTTAAGCTCGTGTGTCTGACTTATTTCACTTAACGTTATGTTCTCAAGATGCATCCATTTAACTACAAATGCTTAAAGTATATCTTTCTTTATGGCACAGTAGTACCCCATTGTGTGTAAATACCACATTTTCCCTATCCATTCATCTGTTGATGGGCATACACACTGATTCCAAGATCTAGCTATTATGAATTGTGCTGCTATAAACATGAGTGCATTGTATCCCTGTAATGTAATGATTTTGACTCTTTTGGGAAGATATGTAGGAGGGAGATATCTGGGTCAAATAGAATTTCTACTTTTAGTTTTTTTAGGAGTCTCCACACTGATGTCCACTGTTTTCGTTAATAATGTAGAAGAGTTCCTTTTGCCATATATCCCTGCTGTCATCTGTTATTATCATATTTTTTGACAATAGTCATTCTTTCTGGGATAAGGTACTATTTCAATGTAGTTGTAATTGTAATTTGCATTTCTGCAATGGCCAGTGATGGTGGACATTTTTTCTTATATTTATGGGCCACTTGTAATTCTTCTGAGAAGTGTCCATTCATTTCAGTTGCTCATTTTTTGACTGGGTCCTTTATTTTGGAGAGGCTAATTTCTTTGAGTTCTTTATATATTCTAGAGGTTAGTCCTCTAAGGACTATCTGGCAAAAAAATTCCCCCATTTTGTAGGTTGTCTCTTCACTTTGTTGGTTGTTTCCTTTTCTGTGCAGAAGCCTTTTAATTTGATATGATCCCATTTGTTGATTCTTGGTATTATTTCTTGTGCGATTGGAGTTCTGTTCAGAATGTCCGTGCTACATCTATGTCTTCAAGAGTTGTACCAAGGGGCTGGTGAGATAGCTCAGTGGCATAAGTGCCTGCCTGGCAAGCGCGAGGTCCTGAGTTTGACTCCCGGTACCCACATACGAAAAAAGGGCCAGTGATATTGCTCAGCTGCACGGGCACCTGCTGGCACGTGAGGTCCTGAGTTCGACCCCTGGTACCCACAAAAAAAAAAAAAAAGAGTTGTACCTATAAGATTAAGTGTTTCTGTTTCAACAATTAGATGTTTGATCCATTTTGATTTTGCTATAGTGAGATATATAGGTATATATTCAACCTTCTGTGTATGGATATCCTATTTTCCCAGCAGCACTTCTAAGGAGTCCATCTTTCCTCCAGTGTATGCTTTTGGCCCCTTGGTCAGAGATCAAATAGCTGTATGTGCCTGGGGCTGTTTCTGCTTCTTCTATTCTGTTCCATTGATCCACATGCCTGTTTTTGTGCCAGTACCATGCTGTTTTAATCATTGTAGCTTTATAGTATAACTTCAAGTCAGAGATTGTGATGTCAACTGCTTTGCTTTTTTTTACCCAGGACTGGTTTTGCTATTCTGGGTCTCTTCAGATTCCATATAACTTTTAGGGTTGTTTTCTCTAGATCTGTGAGAAATGCCATTGGTATTTTGATTGGGATTACATTAAATCTGCATATGAGTTTTGAAGTATAACTATTTTCATTATGTTGTTTCTCCCTATCCAGGAACAGAGGAGTAATCCAGATTTAATAATTTTAAATTTCTATTATGATCTTTGTCCCATGAGTTATTTGCTAGATTTTATAAATATTTTCATATATATGTAGATTTTAAAAATATGTAATTTGATATGGGCTTTTAAATTAATCACATTTTTCATCAGATAATGGGGCATGTTTGAAGTTGGTTCTTTGAAATTTACTTCATAGTCTAGTTAGTTTACATAACTGTTCCTTGTTTTCAAGAAGAATATTTTCTTATTGTCAGGTAGACAGTTCTATACAGATTCATTAGCTCAACATTGTTAATTATATTGCCCTTATTTTTCCTAATTTTTTCCTAATTTTTCTATATTTTTACTAATTTTTGTATGTTACCTCCAGGAGAAATATAGACACATGCGAAAATTTCCCACTGTGGTGAGGAATTTAAAAAATATCTCTCTATAGTTTTGTCATTTCTTTATATATTTTAGAATATTTTGATTAGGAACATGTAAGTCTAGTATTGCTTTTGCTTTCAGATAGGTAAGTATTATATATTTATCTAGTGATCATCTCTAGCTCTAGAAATTTTTGACTTAAAGATTATTTCTCTAAACTAATATAGTTAGCCATATTTTTTATATAAGTACATTTTCCAAACTTTTGTGTCAACCTGCCTGTATTTTATATCCTTATGATTTTTTGGAAAGTGCCTGATAGTCTTTTTATTCAAGGGGGAGTTAAAACTTTTTACATTTATGAAGTCATCAGTAGTATTTCTTTCATCTTCCATTTTATTTACTACATATCCCACTTTATGCATTTTTATTTCTTTATTTTTACTTTTTTTTGAAATAATTTTTGAGGGTTCTCTTTTGTTTCTTAGTCATTCCTTTTTTTTTTTTTTTTTTTTTTTTGGTTCCAGGAATTGAACTCATGACCTTGTGTTTTCCAGGCAGGCGCTGTGCCACTGAGTGGTATCCCTGGCAGCCATTCTTTTTTTCATCCAGTCTCACTTTGACATTTCTAACATGCATATTTAAAGTCTTTTAAAAATCTAGGCCAGGGATATAGCTCAGCAGCACTGCACCTGCCTGGCAAGCATGAGGTCCTGAGTTGTGTGATTCCCGGTTTGAAAAAAAAAAAAAGTCTAAAGAAAATCTTAAGAAATAATAAAGAATATTTTTAAAAAATCTAATTTCATTCACTTTCTCTCCTAACTCACATGTATTGCTACCACATATTTTAATTCTGTCTTTTTAATATTTTGCAAGTTATTTGTCATTATTTTATGTAGACAGTGCTTCCTTTGATCTACTTTCTTACTTAAAATTTTATCTGATTGCCATAATATTTTTCATTTCAATTCATTCTTTTCCCTGAGCAGCATATTTTTCAAGATTCCAATAATGAATATCTGCTGATGGTACATTTTCTGTTTGTACTGTATTGAACTAAAATGCCTCTTTTTTACCCTTGGGGTGTTTGTGTGTGTGTGCTGTGTGTGTGTGTGTGTGTGTTTAATGGTACTGTTGATTGAATCCAGGGCCTTTGCACTGAGCTACATTCATAGCCCTTTTAATTTTGAGATGGGAGTTTGCTAAGTCACTAAGTTGCCTATGCTGGGCTTAAACTTGCCATTCTCCTGTCTCAGCCTCCCAGAGTCCTGGGATTATGGATGTACACACTACACCTGGCATCACCCTTGCTTTTGAAGATGATTTTTATGGATACATAATTCTGTTTGTCTTCGGTGTTCTGCTATTGCACTAATATTTGTACAGGCTTGATTTTCTTTTTGCTTATTTACTTTGAGAAATGATGCATTTTGTGAATCTTTAAATTCATTTTTTTCATCTTTTCTAGAAAATTATTATTATTATTCAAATGTTATATTCTCTTGATTCCCTCTGTTCTGGTTTTCATCTGGAATGTTTCCCAAAAGTATCATGTATTTAGAGGTGACTAGTCAGTGGGTTAATTCACTGAAGCGTTCATGGCTGACGGTACTGTTAAGAGGTGGGGCATGGTTGGAGGTGGTCACTGAGGGTGTGAGCTGGACGGGTGTTTATACTTGTCTCCAACTCTTCCCTTCTCTCTCTGCCTCCTGGCTGCCATGTGGTTAGTAGCTTTCCTTTGCTGTGCTATTCTGCTGTGATGTTTCTGCCTTGGAGCCAGCTGACCATGGACTGAATCCCTTGAAACTGAAACAAAATAAGCCTCTCCTTTTTAAATTTATGGGTAATTTTGTGGGTAGTTTGTGGGTAATTTTATCAGGCATTTCGTTCCTGGTGACAGGAAAGCTGACTGATATACCATCTTTTGTGGGCTCTGTGAAATGTATGTTGGATGTTATCATTCTACCCAGTATACCTCTTAATTTCAATTTCATATTTCCTTTCAGCTAGTCACTCTGTACTACCTCTGAACATTTTCTTTAGCTACATCTTCCAGTATTGCAGTTTTGTTTTGGTTGTGTCTAACTTGCTTTTAAGGCCACGAAAGGCCTATGAAAGAGTGGAAGGGCACCACTGGGTTATTTAGAGAAGCAACTAAGCAAGGGGAGACCTCATGCTAAGACTCTGAAGTGGAAACAGACTAGTATGCTAGATGTGTTAGAGAAAGTACAGAGAACAGGGGAAGTGGGAGGAGGTAGGGTTTAGAGAGCTGGAGGGCTGGGTCATTTATGGCTCTCAGGTCATTGTAAAGACTGGGTTTTTCTCTAAGGAAGATGAGATACCATCAGAGTGTTTGACTCAGTTATGTGATCAACCTTTTGTGTGATATAAAAAGGGATTCATACTGACAGACCTGCAAAGGGCATAGCAGAGAGGTCAACTAAGAGCTGCTGAAATAACCCAGGCGAGTGGTTGCACAGGCCAGGATGCAAGTGCTGGAGCGGTGAGAGGTGTTTGGATTCTGCATACACTTGGACCTCTTGTTGGGTCTTGTTGGACCTCTTGTTGTGAGAAGAGGGGAGGACCAGTAGGAAGAGCACATTCTGAGGGGTGAAAAACAGTCATGCGGTTTTAGACAAGTAAAGTTTAGAGTGCTTTTAAATATTCAGGTAGAAATATAGCAAGTGAGTGGGTTGGATGTTTGTGATTGGCATTCATGAACAGATCTAACCTGGAATTTGGTATTTGGGGGATGTCAGTATAGGAATAACTTTAAAACCAGAAGTCTGGGTATTATCACCGCAGGAGGATAGGCAGATAGAGAAGGGAAGGCCAGAAGATTGAGTTTAAGGGCATTTTTGTGCTCAGAAGATGGAAAATAAAAGGGAAGTTGCAGACTACTGAATCCTGGGATGTAGAAGGGACATCTGTCAAATGTGGCTACTGCAAACAGTGAAGAGTTGAGGAGAAAGGAATCAATGATTATGCCAGAAAGTCTATGGCCATACCGCCCTGAATGCACTCTGTCTCATCTGATTATGCCAAAGGTTCCTATTCCTGGAAGGTAAATCATAGGAGAACTGAGAATGGATGACTCAATTCACCAATATGGTGGACCTGGCAACCCTCAGGAAAACAATGTATAGCAAATAGTACCTACCTTGTTGGATAGTTGAGAATAGGGCCACACCAAAGACCAGGTAGCCATTGGCCATCATTGTGAATCCAATCACTCGACTTCAGCTGCTACTTCACCTTGTAGAAAAGAGCTGCCAAGGAGAACACATGGTGTTTTCACCATTTGCTGCTCCCAGGGAGATACTGCATCTCTGATAAATGGGTAGACAGAGGCTGCCCTTTTATGCTCTCACAGAGGATTAATGCAACGCAGCTGCTCTTGACAAGGCCTGACTGAGGTCACTTTGTCTCCTCTGCTTCCATATAGCAGTGCCACCCTAGGCAGGTGACAGCCAGGTCCTGGAAACTCAGTTAGGGCTGTGTACTTCATGTAGTCTTCAGGATAAGAGGACAAAGAGTTGAAAAGCTCTTGGGGGGCATAGGGGTGCACTGTTGCTGTTACCACGGAATTAAAATCTTCATGGGCTCAAAAATAAAAGTGGCTCTGCTCCCCTCCAAAAAGTAGTGAGGGCAGAGGATGCATTGAGTTGTCCGGGTATGGAAAAGATAAAGCCAAGGTAGAAACTCCATCTATACATTACTGATATTCCTAAAGAAAATTCTAGAAAATTTAAAAACTGCAAAATAGATTGAGAAGGATGACTTGTGAAATAGGAGAACTTAGCAAAGAGGTCATCCTCAAAGCCAAAGGACAAACGCCCATGATCTACACTCTTAATAGAAAGTCTCTCTTCTGGGCAATCCCAAGTCTGCTCAGCAAATCGCTCTCAAGAACCATGATTTGATTTTTCTGTTAAAAATGTTAGAGCTTCTGGGCTGGCGAGATAGCTCAGCGGCATGGGCACCTGCTGGCGCGCGAGGTCCTGAGGTCGACCCCTGGTACCCACAAAAAAAAAAAAAAGTTAGAGCTTCATCCCATATTGTACACAGAAGAAAATTGTATTTTTAAAAAATGGGGCATATTTATTGGCTGCTAGTCAAGGAAGAAACTTTCTCAGGAATAAACAAGCCTTGAAGATGTGATAAAAGTGAAGTACTAAGAGATCTGATGGAAATTAAAAATGTAGACATTCTGTAGGTCAAAACATATTATAAAAACAAAATTCAATGGGAACTTGAAAGCTCAAAAATGTGCAAATATGGCAAACAAAGGGGGTGACATTATTTCTATGAAGTATTCATACTACATAAGAGAAAAAATGCTCTAGAGTAGAAAATATTAAAAAAATAATAAACACATGAAATGTCAAACATATGAAGAAGTGTGCAGACATTCCTAAAAATTAAAGGCAGAAAGTTAAATTGATCAGATTTTTTTGTTTGAGAAATTTACAAAAATTAAAATAACTGATAAAACTCAGTGATGTTAAATGAAGAATATATTGAAATGTGAGGTGCTGAGACCTTTTTTGGAAAACAATTTGCCACTTTTGCTTTGATCAAAGCAATCTGCCTAAAATCCTTAAGATTAGTTACAAGAGGAAGTGGAGTAATTTTTCATATGATAAACTACTATATGATTATGGAGATCCAGATAAAACAGGTAAAATAAAAAGATGCTCATAGTCACTTTAAATATTAAAAAACTGTAAATAGCTTACCTATTTAGCTGTAAGGCAGTGATTACTTTAAATATTACATGACAGTGCTTTGTTTAGCAGCACAGTGATTTCGGAAAATGGTAACAAAATAATGATAAGTGAATGAAATAGCATAGTAAATATGCCATATAATGCCGAATTTATACATGTACACTATGTATTAAAGAAATATATCAAGTAGTGTGACTTCCTACTTCTTGTATTCCTTTTACAAATTATCTCCAGCAAGCATAGGATTCTTTAAAGCAGTGTTATTTTAACGCAAAGCGGTCAGGAGAAAAAAAAAACCAACAAGCGATAAGCCCCAGAGCTATTTAGTCATTTTCGTAAGGTCATTTAGGGCATAAAGGGATATTTTCTAAAGCTGATGATTTTTTTCATTCTTCTCACCTGTCCTCAGAGACCAGAGAATCCTGTTCTTTCCAAACTTTGAGGAGGCCAGCACAGACAGACCACAGAATGGTTTCTATTTCACCTAACATGGTCATAGAGAGCAAGGATTATTTCTGTGCCAAGAATGTGTTTCAAAGTATAAATGAAGATGCATTAAAAATCACAGATTTTAACAAATCCTTGATGCGAGAGCTACATGTAAAAATGAGGTTGTCACCTTCCCTTATTTAATTAAAACAACTGCCAACCCAATCATATTTTGCTCATGCTATTGTTCAAGAAGGGATGCCTTTGGCCAAAACCATTTTTATGTTTATTTTTGAAAAGTTATTTGATAATCACTTTATTAGAACAGAAATTCAGTAAAGGAAATTTATTAAAATCAACAAAATATTTTTGATACAATGCTATTTACAGATTTAGAATGCAAATTAAAACGTTACCAGAGAATATATTCTGAATTTCCATGTGAATATGAACATGTAACAAAACTTTCTAATTCTACACTTCTATCCATCAGTATTTTATTTATTAAGCAGCCTTTATTTCTCCTTTAGAAAAAGACTGGCTTCCTTCTCCCATATCATTTAGCTCTTATACAATTGCACTATCTTTTGACTGGTAGACTCAGGACTCCATGCTATTACAAACTCTGCCCTGGAATATTTTAAGTTTCGTATTGCAATCTTTGTATATCACTGAATCTGAACTTTGAACTAGAAAGGATACTTCTCATTATTTCTAAATCAATGCTGTATTCTGGATGCTTAAAAACATCTTGTAAGTATCCAGACTACAGCATCAGTCTACAGATACCAAGAACTCTTGTCTCATTTTATTACCACCCCCCACCCCCCAGGGACTTTCCTGTTGCATCTTGTTTACTGGTGGGCATTGGACGTTAGACTTTATGTAGAAACTTGACCTTGCTTCTTACACTTTCTGATCAGAAAAACATTACAAAAGCAGATGGTGAAAGAGACTAATCAAAGTGAACTTATTTCTTCATGCCAAAAGAAATTAAAAATCACTCTCCTTTGTATCTGAATGACTGCTAATGTAGCACTGTTTGATTAAGAACTAAGAAAGAAAGCATTTCATAAAAACTTTGACCTGCAACCTCCATCCCTGAAAAGACACTGGTGGATGTAATTTCTCTAACACACATGGACACTCAAGAGAACACACTATGCTTGCTATAATTAACGTGCCAATTCTCTTTCTCCCCTTTGTCTGAGGATGCTATACTTTAAAATAGTACATCCCATGGACGAGCCTTTCCTTCGAAAAGAAGCCATCCTAATATTAATTCTGACCTCAACTTGCATAAGTACAGAGAAATCCAGGTTGAAGCCTGCTGCACTGTGCGTTGGCTTTGTGTTACCCGGGTGTTTCAGGACACATGACATTCGCTGTGCTCTGAGGCCCCGACATACCTCGCTACCACACGGGCCATATTATTTAATAACCCCTTTAACACAGAGCAGGGGAAATCTCAGCCACATGCAGCTCAGGATGCTATAACCAGACAGCCTCCTGGGAGCAGTCGGCCCGTTCCTGAGCTTGTTTGCTTGTGACACACATCTTGTGTCTAAATTCTGTCGCAAGGATCCTCGGGTCTCAGAGTGGTGCAGAGCACTGGCTCTCCAGTTGTGAAACAAATGGCAAACGTGTCTGTGGGGAAGGGCTGGGAGTTCCACAGCTCGATGTCATCCAGGGCATGCAATAAAACTGGTGTCCAGGCTTTCCTCGGTCCTTGCCTAGGAGGACAAAGAAATACTGCTGAAGGACTGTTAATGTCCCATGAGCCTGAACGTATCACACCCCTGGTGTTTTTAGGCATTGAGAGAATATATGCTACTTATTGATGAATGGCTACCTAAAAACAACACAGATACATTTGGCTAAGGAATACCAAAATCACATCATGTGGCTACGCGGGGAACTGATATAGTTAGAAACGTATATGGGTGTACAGCTATAATGACATTTCCTTGTAGCACATTTATCAGGTTACAAGCGGCTAATAATTTTCTTTTTCTAGTCACAGCCAAACATTATAATGGCACGTACCATAAATCAGCATCAACACGGAACATTGCTTAGCAAATATAAATGTATGTGCATTGCAGAATGATCTGAGATTACAAAAATATATCAGAAGTCAAAAGTAGCTGGTGGAGAAATGCGACGTTTTTAGTTTATTGAGGATTGTTTGGAGGATCCTAATGTACTGTCACGGAAAGAATAATTTTTCCTTTACAATCTACTTAGCAAAGATTTATCGATCCTTTCCCCCTTCATAGAGAATTACTGATCCATTTTAGAAAATCTGATTTTCACACCTTTCACGAGAATGTGCCCAGTGCAGTTCTCAGGGGACTGACCGAGAAGTTGACTTTGACACACGGTCCCCTGGAACTTGCACCCTACAGCCTGGCGTCTCCTTGCTGATTCATTGTACTAGGCAGTAAAATACTTTCATACATTTATAGAGAAACGATTGTACTGCAAGGACTTATTTTTCCACTCTAGTGGATGTATTCAGGGTACTGTTATTTGTGTAAACAGCATTTTTCAGAGGTGGTGCTTTTTCTTATTCTTTTCTTCCCTGTCTTCTCAACTGTGATGTTATGAACAGGAAGGTAAGATAAAAGTTGTTAAAATTCGTGCTGCAAAGTCATGGGATGCTGTAGAATTTTTCAGTATGCGTCTAAATAACTTTCTTGGAGACGTACATGTTAGCTAGCACCTCATTATGGGAGTAACCGAGGCAGCTAAGCAGTGGACACGTTATATTGAAGTATGCATCATAATGAAGGTGATTTATTATAATTAAAACAGTGCAGAGAGGAGCTTTGTATTAGACATATTGTTTCACAGAAGGGCTTCATAAAGAGTGTTATGATTAGTTATGGATTTGGGTGAAGGATGTTGTTTACAGGGAGTTACGTGAGTATTAGTCTGAAGTTGCTTTTTGAGTTCTTCTGTATTGAGAAGGAAGAAACGTTCAGTAAATGAAGACTTTATCCTGGCAGGAGGCTGTGTGTGCTTGTGTGCAGGACTGGGGGAGAGAGGGCAGAAAGAGAGAAGCAAATGGCTTGCAACTGAAGTGTTCTCGGCGGGAGCACGTCTAGAATACCTTATTATATATCTATGGAGACAACGGCGTGGACTGTAAGTAGCTCCTGTCTCTTGATATAATAATGCACATAAAGTCGGGGTCAGATTGGGTGCGCTCTGGGCTTTGATAATGCAGAAGGTCACTAGGGAAATCGATGGACCAAAATGAGCCTTGAGTTTCACGCAATCAATGTGATTTTTCTATTTAAAGTGGACACTGCTTGGTATGAGTCTTAAGATTCAAAAGCAGTTTGTCTACACTTTTCAGGTCAAGTGCAGATTGCAATGCATACAGGCTGTGTATTATCATAATTAAGATGATGGCATGCAGCCAGAGTAGGAAGGGCCATTTGCAAATGCCGCTTTCAAATTTCATGCTCTCCTATTTGGGCAACCAAATTCAGAGTCATTTGACTGGACTGTAGGGGATAACTTGTTCTCTGTTTATTTTGATGTTTTTAATGCATCAAAAGTAAGGAAACCATTTTAAAATAAAAAAATGAATAGTTATTAGAACCAAAATATTTCTAATTTTTTTTCTATCTCCCTGTCCATTCATCCTTGCATCATCAGGCTTTGCTGATTGGAAAGCAGATAGAAATATTCTTGAATATTTGTGGCTTTTCACCAATACCCTTTATAAAGTAATTTTTTCTTGCCAGGCACTGTGGTGCATGCCTGTTATCCCAGCACACGGGAGGCTGAGGCAGGAGGATCACTGTAAGTCTGAGGCCAGCCTGCGCTATATAGTGAGTTCAGTACCAGCCTAAACTACATAGCAAGACCCTTCCTCAAAAAACAAAAATAATAATAATAAATAAAATTTTTTTTTCAAAAGTTTTCTCCAGTTGGAAAGTGAATGGGAGATTTTTGATTATGCTTCAAGCCTTTACTCTCTGCAGTGGCAGGCAAATGCTTCTTAAAAGGTCAAATTATAAATGGAATAAAAGAATAAAAGCCCTGAAGCTGCCAAAGGATCTTCTATGGGCTTCTGTTCCTCATGTCCCCTTGCCATGAAGATGTGTTGTATGTTATTTGAGGAAATAGACCACTGCAGCTTCCTGTTTGGGGAAAAGGCTAGTGAAGACAGCACTGGGATTCATACAAATATTCTAATGACCTCTATCTAGGACTTCTCTTTTGCTGTGATCCTACAGAGGTCTGCAGAGACAAATACAAAAGCAACTGGTATATTCTGCATTTTACTTAGGGAAAAAAGTCACTATTCTCTAGGAATCAGTCTTCCAATTTACTCGGGAAAATAGATAAAGGAGAATCTCAGTTATTAAAAGAGAAGCTGGTGGAGTTAAGGAAGCTGGTGAAGATAAAGAATCTTTAACCTTTATTAAGTTGAAACATGTTTGCCATTGAATTGCTACTTGGTGGTGGGGTGCCCCCCACCCTAAAAGGTAACATGCTGCTTAACTTTTCATTCCTGCTTAATTTAATCTGAACTTCCAAGGTTTAATATAATAAAAGAAAATGGGAAAACAGCTGAAGTCACAGCTGACCCATGGTCCAAAGCCAAAACCTAGCTCACCACCTCCCACAGGCCCTGGCAGCCTTGTGCATTCAAATAAACATTTCCTTCCTTCCTCTCCTCATCCCTCCCTCCCTCCCTCCCTTCCTCCCCTTCCCTCCCCTACTCTCTCCTCCCTTCCTTCCATCTTTCTTCTATCTCCATTTCTTTCTTCCTTTCTCATTCCACTCCTTTCTTTCTCTCTGTCTTTCCTTTCCCTTCCCTTGCCATCTCCTTCCTTCCTCCCCTTCTTCCTTCCTTCCTTCCTTCCTTCCTTCCTTCCTTCCTTCCTTCCTTCCTTCCTTCCCTGTTTCGGTAATAAAGAACTAATTGAGTATATTTGTAATAGTATGAGTTGCAAGTACCCAAAAGGCCCAAATTTGTTTGTTGAACTTGCAAAATGCCCCCTCCCCCAAGACAAAGAAGCCCATGGGAGAGAAGACCCCTCAGGAATGTTGCTGGCAGGGCCATTGCGACTAGGACAGGCCACTTCTATGCCCAAACAGAATCTCTGTGTGCGAGGCTTAGCTGCAGCATTTGGGTCTCCATTATTGTCCTTACCCTTTAGGAATCCTCTTTTTGTCTTATTTAGGCTTTTGTTCAGCAGGGATGACTAGCACTCTTGATAGCTACGCTCTTTTGAGTTTGTTCATTTAACTATATCAATCCCCAAATGACTCACAATGAGCTACTACTAAAAATATCATTTTAAAGTATATTCCTCTTGGGTAGAACCTTAAATCTCAGGAATCTGAAATACTATGTAAACATCTGTGAAGAATGACTCAGGGATAATTGATTGTTATGAAAGATGCCACCTACATTCATCCTACATAACAAGGACAAAATTTGACTTTGGGGGCAGGATAATTTTTTTTCTTTACCAATGATTCCATTAAACATGTCATTTATAAAGGGAAAGAAGGGGGAATTTCAAATTTATAGTTGGGATTCTTACTTCCCAGATTAAGTTTATTTATGAACAGAATAGAATGCTTTGGTTTTCTCTAATACAGATCATTTTTTAAAGTTATGCTTTGTATTCCAGAAAGGAATGCTTGGTAAATGGAAAAATACATAATTTGCAAATATAAGTTTAAAATCTATATCATTTTCATTTTGTAATATTTTATATGAAATTTGAGCCTCTTCTATTTTAGAGATTATTATAATTTATCTACTTAATTCATAGTGGCCTAACATGTTAACTTCTAGGTCCGCAACACAATAAGAGTACTCCTCACTTATTCCAATTTTGAAATTTCTCTTATACAATCCTCATTTGAAAGATGAATTTAGAGACTCAGACACTATTTAAAGACCTTCTGGGAGGGTGAAGTAAGCCCGCTGGGAGGCTGCTGCTTGTTACAAAATCACTTTTCCCTCAGATGAGGATACTGAGGTAATGGAACAGCCCTTAAGCTCCAAAGCATCCCGGAATGTGCCACCCTGGAAATTAACCTCATTCATCCCTTTCCCCCACCTTCATTTTTTTGCTTTTTGAGATCTTGGAAAAATTGAGCACATAAATTAAAGTGTCCCCTTCACTGCCCTAACTTATGCAACCATCATTCACTCAAGGGCACCCGATTCTCTGGGACCTTGACATCACCCGGCTCATATTTTCATCCAGATGAACTGTTCACACACCACTTTTTTAACATCTGATGCTCACACTGGCTTTTCTTTGATTCCAGACATGATGAAAGATGCCTTTTTTGTCTTAATTTAATTTAAATCTTTTTTTTTTTCAAAAGATATTTGCTCCAGCTATTTCTGGGAGGATCCCACTTCCCAGTTATGTTTGTGTCTCCAGCAATGTATCAGGCAGGTGAAGAGATGCAGGCTCTCATTCTGCAGTTACACATTTTGGATTTTAATTGGAGACCCCCTTCTGTGTTTGTTGATCTTTTTTTTTTTTTTAATTGGCTTAGTTCTGGGAGGAGTTTTTGGCTGACTGCTCTCTGGAGAGGTCCTTTGAACAGCATCCAGTTGTTTAGAAGCACCATCCACTGAGGTTATGGTATCTTTCTAATTTTCTGAAAGACAAAAGTAAGTTGTCCACCACTTAATCACTCTAAATTAGCTTAGGTAAACAGGAATGGGTAATAAGCTGTTTCTCATACATCTCCTATAGCTAAAATATACAGTAGGTTTCTGTTGATAGTCTTGAGGGGTGGAAACTTCCTTCCTAAAAAGAGTTTAGGAATATTTTTACTCTCCCAAGTAATCTACTGAAGGGACCAATAGTTGGCTGTAGAAGCTGCAGACAACTGAACATTCAAAATTTAAGCAAGCAAGTGGCTTTCCAACCCTGAGGTCCCTCTCTCATGGTATACGAACCTTCTATCCACTTGTGAGAACTGGCTGGAGGTTGTACTCTCTCTCACCAAGAGATTGGTGGAGTTCACACTTTTCTGACTTGCCTTCCTCTTTCATGTATATCTGTCACTTGGTATCTGCAAGCAATTGGTTCTAGGATCTCCTGGAGACACTTAAGTCTGAGAATATTTAAGTCTTTTTATAAAATGGCACAGTCTTTGCATGTAACCTGCTTATACCTTCTTGTACACTTGAAATTATCTTTAGAAGATTTATAATACCTAATACAATGACCATGCTATTTATAGTCATTGTACTGTATTGCTTAGGGTAGAATGAGAAGAAAAGAGTCCATACATGTTCAATACAGATGCAATTTTCCCCTGAATATTTTTTTGTCAAAATCAGCTGAATCCACAGATGTGAAAACAGCACATAAAGACAGCTGACTTGATATTGTACTTGTTCATAGTTGAGATTATCTAGTTCTCTGTGAACATGAAAATGTGTGTTTATTTCAGGGGAATATTAAGCTATTTCTAAGGAATTTTGATACACTTATGAGCATTTTAAGGTCTCTATATTTCAAGGAAAATGGAAGCTTTCTCTTGCCCAGAATACAAATGTGTGAATCCGTAAAGGTTTAAATTAGTCTTACAGAACACCTCCCACAACACTCACAACTGTAAAAATTCAGCCTTATGACAACTTGAATTTTAGAGAAATGACTTCCCATTGTTCAGTGGACTTTCTTACAACCTTGGAATTAAGCACAGTGTTCATTCTTTCTTGTTGATCCCTTATAAAACCTCTTTAACAATGCTGCCAAACTCCTAAAATCCTTCACTTATTGTCTACATTCACTTTAGCTTTTCCTGTTATCTTAATTAGTTCTTTTGGCTCTCTATTTAAATCTTGAGGAGTGTAGAGTGCACCCCATTGAAAATAACACTAGTCAGGTGGGCCTTAGTTGTGTTGTTGTGGTTTGTCTTGGGCAAATGAGACAGACTCCTCTTATCTATCTCTCCTTCTGTTGATGGAGACTATTATGACATCATAAGATATAAGAAGGGGGAACTGTAGGCACTTAATAAGAATGGAAGACAAAACTGCTTATAAAATGCTTTTAGTCGCTTGTGAAGAAGTAATATATAAATTCATGGATTAAGGGCATGGATTCAAGCCAGTTTAAATTCACATAAGTTTTGTTGGACAATTGTATCACAATATTGACTCAAGTTCAGGTTAAGGCCTCTAGGGTGTCTCTTTCTGTACTGATTTGCAGTTTATTGGTTCCATGATTCCATTACTCTCTAACTGATTTTTCTCAACGTTTCTCTTGCTCTTTTACCATGGTCAAAAGTTCTATCTGGGAATGGCAGATACAAGAGGTTCCAGAATGCTGACATCACATTTAATTTCCTTGATTCTTGGACACTGACTTTTGTGCTCTACAATTTATTGAAAGAAAAAGAATCAATAGTTGAGAAGCTTTATTAGTTAATTTCCATTGGAATCTGACATTATTTTTTTTGGTCATCTGTGCCCTCTGATGTCTACATCTTTAATTTTATAAAGGATAGATGAGCCCTTTTATGGATACATCAACTAATTGCATTTGCTTAAGGTAAAAAAAAAAAGAAAAAACTATATATTTTCTTTATTCACTTACTATGGACATTCTGTGCAATTGTGAAAAGAAAAGAAATGTACAGTAGTGATCCCAAGTAATCCTAATTAATTCAATGGACACTGGAGCTCTATCAATCACTTAAATAGCTTGGAAGTGGGTATATGTTGGGTGAGACCCATCAGCATGTGAGTTGATGGTTCCAAGTAAAACAAATATCCTGAGACACAAATAATAGCTTAGACGCTGTCTTGAGGTACCTCTCTGAATGTAGTACCCTACGAAAGACGTGTCTAAAAATTTGCATTCCCCGTTTTTGAGCAATTGGTGAGGGTTAGATAGAGAATGCGCTTGAAAATTAGAGTGAGCTCCACGTGGTGAGATACTGGATTAGGTACAGAGCTTGATGGGATGACTTCAAACCCCTGGTGACTGCAGCTGTCTGGAATCCTGGGCTTAAGTGGGTTGCTGTGAATTTCCTCCCCTGCTTTTTATCAGCAGCTGTATTGACAAGATTTTCATTACTTCCTAAACGTCTGCACCGGCTTGTTTTATTTTTCTTGTTAAAGTTTAGTATTTATATATAAATAAAAGTCATTGGTAGCTCTACCATGTCAGTCACCACCAATTTTATCGTCCTTCCCATTTATTAATGGGCCTGCTTTCTCTGTAATATCTCTTTTCTTCCTGACGTATCTGTGAAGGCTTCTTACCTCAAATTCCTTTGTCTGGAATTTAAACTCAGTCAAGTTTTATTGCCTTTTGTTTCTGTTTCAAACTTTATAAGCATAATCATTTTATTGTATGTAAAATAATACATAAGTAATAAAATTTCCAACAAATATCTTAATATTTATCTCTATTGCCATAAAAACGTATATGTTTTTAGTAAATCTGACGTAAAGTTCAGTGGCATAGTATTAGCCTGAATTGCATCTACTAAAATCTAGTTATCCTATCTTTAAGACCTCTTTTGTAATCTTGCCTTTAATTAATAATGAAACCACTTCTAAGATAATAAACATTATTTTCTAAGGAAATATCAAAAATGGAATCAAGATTTATGTGGAGCTAAAAAATTACTTGTAAAGTATAAACTAGGTTTTGAAAAACTCCAGTTATGACTTCCTAAGAAAAACACATATACCAAAATAGCAATATGATTATCCTAAAGTAGAACTATGGGTAGTTTTATTTTTTCCTTTATATTCTTTTGTATTTTATTCTTTTCTATAATAATCATGTATTGCTTTTATAACAATAAATACTTAAATCTTAATATAAGAAAACTATTAAAGCAATGATAGCAATGGAACAATACCATTTAATAAAATTCAAACGACAGCCAAGCATGAAAACTATGTCATACTGTGTCTCTTGGTCCCCGTGTTTCTGTGCCGGTTCTGTTTACACTTTGTGACGGTTTTTTTCTATGCTTTCACACTCTCACACAAACATGTACACACATACTTATGTACATACTCTTTTAACAATGAAAATACTCCCATAGGGTTGTCTGTGGAATTTCTCAAGCTGGTTATCAAATGGTGGTAGCTTGTATGCAACCACGGTAAAAGTACTTACCTTGTAGAAATTAGAAAGGTAGTTTCCCATCACACAGCCTGCCCATACTATTTATTTTATTCTGTAACTTCCTTTTCACTTATCAATGTACTGTAAGCCTTCTGCCACATGCTTATGGCTCTTCTCTCATTCTTTCTATGGTTACATCATCTTCTATTGTATGGTTGTAGCCATCTCCTTATGGATGATCATTGTGTTTTCTCCAATGTTTGATATGACAAACAACACTCTAAGAAGTATCATGCTTATATCCCTGGGTATATTTGTATAAGTCTCTCTGAAAAAACTAGAAGTGAGGCTGTTCCTTGCTCATAAGCCCTGCAAATTTCACATTTGACTAATACTGGCAAGTTGCTCTAGTTTGTATATCAACTGATTCTCCATCTTCTGGCCACCACTTGATATTACCAATTTTAATATCTTATTTTTTTCTAATTTTAAAGGCAAAATGCTCAGTACATTGTTTAATTAGGCAAATAATCATACTTTTATGTTTATTGGTCACTTTTATCTTTTTAAATTACTGTGCAGGCACTCTTTATATGTTACAGATACTATATTTCTGTTATATATGTTGTAAATAATTTCTTCCAATGTATTGTTTTAATTTTAATCTTAGTTAAACCTTTTTTGTTTTATAAGTTTTAAAATCTTGCTCTGTGACATCTAGGTTTCATGTCAGAGTCACAAAGGCTTCTCTAATGTAAGGCTATGAAAGTATGAGATGATGTCTTCAGATTTTCTCCGTATCTATTTTGGAAAGGGGACTTCCATTCCCACCCAGAGACTCAAAGTGTATTGAAGTAATACCCTGTCATTTTCTTTACTGTTCTCCCAGACAGGAGAAATACCTAATTTGCCTTGGTAAGAATCATGAGCATTTGGGTGCCAGCTTTACAAATGTGTGACCAGAACTTTAACTCATAGTTTTCTGTGGTACAGGCTCTTGGCTTCTTGGGCACATACTCTAAAGCAGTGATGGGGACCCTTTTAGAGCTTTCAGTGATAACAGCCCACTGTGGCCCCTGTGCCATAGGTTCACCACCACCGCTCTAAAGTATTATAGGGGTCTGTGTTCTCTTGAGGAACAGAACTAATAGGCTATATATATAAATATTAGGTTGGCTCACATGGTCACCACAGTGGTTGTCTGCACACTGGAGAGCCCAAGGATCCAGTAGCTGCTCAGTCAAAGGAGCTAGAAGCCGCAGAGTAAGAGGGAGTGAGGGTGTAGCATCATTCCGAGGCTAAAAGTCTGGAAGTCCCTTGGAGAGTTGCAGCTGTGAGTCCATGAGGAAAGAAAGGTTGAAGTCGCTGGAGCTCGCTGTCCTTGGGTGATGGCAGCAGCTAAAGATGCACCTGCTCAAAAAGAATGGAGCTTGCATGCACTGGTTGGCTTCCTCCTTTTTCCATTTTTGTTTCATCTGGAACTCCAGTTTACAGGACAGTGGCATTCACATTTAGGGCAAGTCTTTCACTCTAGCTGATCCACACGCTAATTGCCTCTGGAAACCCTTACAGACACACCCAGAAGTATGCTTTACTAATTTTCTAGGCAGCTCTCAATCTAATCAAATTGATCACCAAGGGCAATTAAAATATAAGTGGTCAAGCTGCAAGATATATATAAAGTTAGATGGTGACTTCTCTAATGCTACTTTTCATTTGGCACACATTCCTCATGCTTACAGCTTCCTGAACCATGGGGGCATTGCTTATCTTCATCCTTTGGGAGCTGGGAGGAGCCACTTGATGAGTTTGGGCCAGCAGATTGTGGGGAAAAGTGATGCGTGTTCCTGTCCAGCCAGAGCATTCAGCTGGGCCATGGACCTTCAGCTGCAGTGACCATGCAGGGATGTGTTGGAAGGGGCTTCTGTCAGCAGAGTGTCTGAGCAGCTCAGTACATTGTACTGAGTTCAGTGATGAGCCCAGCCCCCTGCCAACCCTTGCTTGACATGTAGCACGAGCAGGAAAAATTACTGTTCTAAGCCCCTGAGATTTTAAAGTTGTTTGTTCCTGTAAGCGTAAGCCAGCCCTTGCTCATGACCACATTTATCCATCAAGGGTGTGGCAAACAGGTCTTATCAGAATCTGCGAGACCTGACCTAGTGAGACGCCCGCTCTTTCTTTGTTTCAGCTTTTCAGCACCACGTGCATGGCTAAGTCATGTCTTCAGTGTATGCTGACCTGCTTGTAATTGAAGCAGAGGGAATAGAAATCTTTTTGTCTCATACTGTCTCTTATACTTCATCCTCCAATCAGAGGCCTTCCCTCTGGGGGACTTGGAGATGCCCATCACGACATGGATAAAACTGGCAACCTTTCTCACCAGGAAAGTGCTTCTTGATATGTGCATGCTCTCTGTAATTTGTAATCCAGAGTAGGCAATGGGAGAGTGTTAGGCTTCCTAATAGCTCACAAAAATAACTTTATTCTTACAGGAATTTTATATTTGTTTCATAGGAGCAAAGTTTTAACAAGGTATATTTTGCACATTATTGTGTTTAACATGGCACATTTAATTCAGGAATGCAGTTTTTTGTGCATAAAAATGGCACAAAACACATTGGAGAAAAAAAAATGCAACTCTTAGATATTTCACTATCTGGCCTAAAAATGATCCCCAGTACTGCAAAGTAGCAAGGACTATTTGTGAGAGCAATTTGTGTGACATTATTCCGCTGTCTATAAATATGTCCTCAATGCACGACGATCAAGCAGGGGGAAAAATGCCCTGTAATACTCACTTAGGGAAGCGAAGGGCTGCTTTCCAAATCAAGGCAAGTGCTGTTGCAGTAATGGGGCCTCAAACAGGCAAAATTGTATGTGTTGTCAATGGCTACAATGTAATTTTATTGATTTACAATGTTTAAAGTGAAGACATGATTTCTAGCTTATATAAGGTGTCACATTGGAGTAATTGCACACCGACCCGATTTTATGACCAGCAAAGAACATGGTAATGCCCACACAGATTCCTCTGGCTACCTAGCATTTATGATTGTTCAGTAATTGGAAGTTAATATTAGCACTCATACTGCCTGAATACTCAGAGAAGGCTTGGATGTTACCTGGCTTGGGTTGGGTTTTAGTATACTTACAGAGACAGATGGATTTAATTATGATTCAATTTATGCTTTTTTGACTTTACAATAGTGTGAAAGTGATAACCATTCAGTAAAATCTATAACTTTGAATTTGGACATTTTCCTGGGATGGTAATGTTCAGTAAAATACTCTGTCTTGATTCTGGGAAGTGGCAGTGAACCCATAGTTCCCAGCCCCTTGCATGATCACACTCCACAATGTACTGAGTTGCCAGCATTTTGTGGGCGTAGGTATTCAATCAAGTACAAGATGGTCAATACTTTATCATAAAATAGGGTTTGTGTTAGATGATCTCCGCCCAACTGTAGGCTAAAGTACGTGTTGTGAATACAGTTAAGGTAGGTTGAGCTAAGCTGTGTTGCTCAATAGATTAGGTGTATTGAATGTACTTTCAATTTAGAATGGGCTTATTGGAATGTAACCCCATGGTAAGGTGAGGGACATCTTATCTGAATCATCTGAAGGAAAATATCTTCAAGTTGATTGCTTGGTTTGGTCTTGATCTATTCTGCTATCTTTGCCCTCACATGGCCATGTTCCCTAGACCCCGAATAATGTTCTGTACTGCATGGCTTTAACATACCCAGACTCAGGCAGAGGGGCGCAGGAAGGCGTGTCTCTCTTGGAGCAGCTCACAGAGCAGAAGCAGTGATTCTCTGCCATCCGCCTGGGAGCCACCTTGTTTGTAGGTCCTGTCTCAGATCTAATGAGGCATCTCCAGGCAGAGACCTGGAACGTGTACTGTGAACAAGCACCCAGTGGATCCCATGAACCACTCCAGTTTGAGAACCTGGAAGTGAAGTCAGAATATACATAAACTGACCCATATGAAGGTTTCACTTTTTATGTATTTGTTTAGGTACTGGGGATTGAACTGAGGCCTTTTGCACTAAGCTACATCTCCAGTCCTCATTTATTTTTTGTTTTGAGATAAGATCTCTCTAAGTTGCCCAGGCTGGCCTTAAACTTGTGATTCTCCTTGCTCAGTCTCCTAGAATTCCA
Organism: Erethizon dorsatum; assembly: GCA_028451465.1. Classification (NCBI taxonomy): domain Eukaryota; kingdom Metazoa; phylum Chordata; class Mammalia; order Rodentia; family Erethizontidae; genus Erethizon; species Erethizon dorsatum. Next base: position 31,285,186 of record CM051833.1, read on the forward strand.
GAATTACAGGCATGTGCTGCCATGCCAAGCTACCCATATGAAGTTATCAAAGAATGGGTGGGGCTTATTTTCATTATAATTTTGTTTTACATTCATGAGTTGCCTTCATTTCCAGAAACTCAAAAATCCACATTTATATCAGCTTTCTAAGTGATTGTCATGGTGCTTTAAAGCACATTGCTTTCAAGATTTGTTATGCATAAGAATACATACCTATACACTTATATTTACACTGGGATCATAGGTATATTTTATGGAAAGAACCTGTATGGTGCTTACTTGCTTAATTTTTCACAATAAAATACCTTGAGATATTTTTGAGAAAATTATGCTTTATAAAGGAGGAAAGTAGCATTTTGGTTTAAAATTAAAAGATGTTAGTTTTTTCTGAGACTGATACAAATTTACAAATTTATATTCAAAATATTGCCCCTTGCATCATGAAATAATAAATGTTTTCTCAGCTTGACCAATATGTGATGTGATTAAGTTAGAAATCTATTTTTGTTCTTACAATTTGTTGTGGTCAACACAGAATGTCATTTCTCATTGGCTAAAAATTGCTGACTGAGCTCATGCAAAGTTGACAAACAAGAACATTTTTCTGCACAAAGAAAAATATGGTCAAGTTAGCATCCAGAAAGAAGAAAACAAGAAAACAGAAAGAAGAAAGAAAGCTGTGATATTTTTTGTAACTGCAATTTATTTATCTGGGGAATATTAATATATTAGCATATTGCTCTCAGTCTTCTTTGAAGCACAAAAAGCAAATTCCTATTTGTGATTATTCCAGACATGGTTTGGTCACTTTCAGAACCCTCACCAGATGTGAGTCTTGTTCAGTCTAGTTTGCAATGCTTTGTACAAAGACAAATCGGCACAAGGAATATATCGCCTTTTAGTGACTTCTGTGGACACACATGTACCTCCTTCCCCTTGCTATGACACTCCTTAAAACTCTTGAAGATTGTCAGCCCTGGGTTTATGATCTAGGACCTATCTCTGTCAGTTTCAATCCTTTACAGCTATAAGCATCATGACCTCATATCCTGTACTTACATATTTAGTTGAGACATTATCAACTAGTGTCTTGGTCAGCTCCAAGGATGGGCGCCAATGGAGAAGTCTTGGGATTCCCATTCCCATTGTAAAATGCCTCATCTTATCCACAAACCTGTGGCAAACTGTGACCCTATTCATTTTCCAGGTATTTTCAGGCATACTTATAACTCCTTTTGTTCTCTTCCTGCTAAGATCCCAGGCACATTAGTTAACTTTATGGCATTTGCCATTTTTTGTTTATTTGCCATAAATCTTCTTACTCTCTTCTAACATCTTTCTTATTATTACCTGTATTCTCACTTTGGGACAAAGACTCTTTAGCTTTGATTTTTAGAGATATCTTTAAGGCATAATTTATATCCCATACATCACTCATTGTAAATATGTGATTTAGTAATTCTTAGTAAATTTCCAGAATTCCACAACCACTACCACAAAACTATCTCAGAACAATTCCTTCATTAAAAAATATTTCCTCATGTCTATCTGCCACCAACACTTCTACCTCCAGCCCCAGGCAATAAAAGACTTACTTTCTGTCACCAGTAATTTACCTTTTCCAGATATTTTATTTATCCATTTTATTTTAATTTAACTGCATTTATTTATTCATTCACAGCTGATGGCATTTTTCAGTCTTTTGCTATTATGAATAATGCTACTATGATCATTCGAGTGTTTGTGTGCATATATTTTCACTCTTCAATAGATTCCTAGAAGAGGAATTTGTAAGGAGAAAGTATTTGTAAAATATACATTTAACAAGAGTTTAATATCCAGACAATATAAGAAACTAAAAAAAAAAATAAAACAACTCAACAGCAAAACCCCAAATAATCCAATTTGAAAATGAATAATAGACCTAGATAGACATTTCTCAAAACAAGATGTACAAATGGCCACCAGGCCTATACAAGTGCTTAACATCACTAATGTCACAGAAATGCAAATTGAAATCACAATGCAGTATCACCTCACTCCGGTGAGAATGATTGCAGTATCAAAAAGACACATGCATTGGTGAGAATATGAAGAAAAGGGAACCCTTGCACACTGTTGGTGGAAATGTAAATTAGTACAGCCATTATAGAAATAGTATGGAGAGTCCTTCAAAAAGTAAAAATAGAACTACAATATGATACAACAATCCCTCTAGTGGATATTTATCTATAAGAAATGCAATCAGTGTGTCAAAGAGACACCTGCCCTCCCATGTTTCTTGCAGCACTATTCACAACAGCCGGGAAGATGGAAACAATCTATGCATGATCAACTGATGAATGGATAAAGAAATGATGGTACATAGACACAATGAACTACTATTTAGCCACATAAAAGAAGGAAATCTTGGCATTTGAAACACCCTGGGTAGAACTGGAAGTCATTATGTTAAGTGAACTAAGTCATGTATGGTCTCACTCACATGTGGAATACAGAAAGGTGACTTCATAGGAGTTGAAAATAGAATGATGCTCATTAGAGAGTGGAAAGATTGATCAATAGGTCATATGTTTTAACTTTTAAAAATTTATCATATTTTTTGGTGTCCTATCTAAGAACTATTTACATAACCCAAGTCACAGAGATTTTTTTCCTGTATTTTATTTTAATATAATAAAATTATATTCTTGTTATTGTGGGCCAGGTTATTCTTCACTGTGGGATGCTATCCTGTGCATTATACAACTATAGCAGTACCATAAGCTCACACCCTACTTACCATTAGCACCTGTGCCTAACTCTCCAGTGGCTATGATAACCAAAAATATCTCCAGACGTTGCTAAACACTGCTTCGCAGGCAAAATCACCTTGATGGAGAATCATTGTTCCAGAAGTCTTATAGTTCAAAGTTCTAACTTTTATGGTTATGGTCCATTTTAAGGTGTGATCTGAGAAAAATGTCTAAGTTCTTTTTCTTTTTCCTACAGATATGTAATTAGTCAAGCATTATTTATTAAAAAGATTATCATTTCCCTCATTAAATTGCCTTGGCACACTTGTGAAAAGTCAATTGACCAAATACATAAAGATTTACTTCTTCTTTTTTTTCTTGTGGGTACCTGGGGTTGAACTCAGGACCTCATGCACCTGCCAGCAGGTACCCGTGCCTCTGAGCGATATCACTAGCCCTATTTTTGTACGTGGGTACCAGGAGTCGAACTCAGGACCTCGCGCTTACCAGGCAGGCACTTATGCCACTGAGCTATCTCACCGGTCCCTCATAAAGGTTTATTTCTGAAATGCCATTTTGTTCCATTTATCTGTATCTCTATAACTACATGAATACTGTACTGTTCTGATTACTGTGGCTTTATAATAAGCTTTGAAACCAGGCAGTTAGGGTAAATCCTCCAACTTTGTTGTTTTTGGAAACAACTCTGTTTATTCTAGGCTTTTTGCATTTATACGTGAATTTTATATATTGATTCTCTTCTCAATTTAAACAAATTTTTGGAATTTTGATAGGAATGACCATGAATCTATGTCAATAAATTTGAGGAGAATCATCATTTTAACAATATTAAGTTCTCCAATCTCTGAATAAGGAGTGTGTCTCCATTTATTTATACCTTTTAAAATTTCTCTCATTACTCATTTGTGGTTTTCTGCGTACAAAACTTACACTTTGTTAAATTTATAATGAGTATTTTATTCTTTCTGATGCAACTGTGATGAGATTCTTTTAAATTTTATTTTCAGAAGTTCACTGCTAGTATTTGCAACTATAATTGATTTTTGTATATTGATCTTACATCATGCAACTTTGTAGTGTGTGTGTGCCTTATAATTTTGTACATACAAGATTATGTTTTCCGAAAATAAAAACAATTTAATTCTTCCTTTCAAATCTGGATGCAATTAATGTTTTGGTAGAAGTTGAAAAAATCCTTTTTGATTCCAATTTTAAGAATTTAATCTCATGAATGCGTGCGCGCGCGCGCGTGTGTGTGTGTGTGTGTGTGTGTAAATGGTAGTTTAAGATCATTTTAAGGTGTTAAACCAACTTTTTATTCTTAGGACAAATCTCATTTTGTATGACATACAATATCTTTTATTGGTTGATTGGTTTGGTTGGCTAATTTTTTAAAAGATTAGTCTGTATCTTGAGGAATACTGACCTACGATTTTGTTTTCTGTTGACTTTTTGGGTGGCATCTATGATTGGTATTTTCTTCGTGGTAAGATTTTTAAATTATCTATTTGATTTGTTATTGGTTGTTGATATATACATATTTTCTAGGTCATTTTAAGTCAGTTTGGTATTTTCTGTCTTACTATAAATTTGTCCATTTCATTGAATTTGTCAAATTTATTGGCATTAATATCTTTTTATCTTTTTTTTGTGTGTGGGTACCGGGGGGTCGACCTCAGGACCTCGCGCGCCAGCAGGTGCCAGTGCCGCTGAGTGATATCACCGGCTTCTTTTTCGTATGTGGGTTCTGGGAGTCGAACTTGGGCCCTTGCGCTTACCGGGCAGGCGCTTAAGCCGCTGAGCCATCTCACCAGCCCATCGTTTTTGTTTTTATCACATTGGTACTGCACGTTCCCAATTTTAGGAATTTATACATTCTTTCTTCTTTGATTAGTTAAAATTTGTCAATTTTGTTGATCTTTTCAGATAATTACTTTTAGGTTTCATTATTTCATCTATTTTTTTATTTCCATGTGAATCTACATTATTTTATTTTTCTGTTTGTTATTTTTCTTTCTTAATGTTTTTATAAAACTGTACATTTCTATAAATGTACTATTTTTGGTACATGGCATACCTTTTGATATATTATGTTTTGTTTTCTTTCAGTCAAAATTATTTTGTAATTTTCTTTGACCCATGGGTATTATAAGTGTATTTAATTTCCAAATACTTGGAAATTTATCAGATCTTTTTATTTTGTTGATTCCTAACCTAATTCTTTTGTCATAGACTATACTTTATATTAATTCTTAAATTTATTGCAACTTGTTTTATAGCCTAGCACAGAGGCAAACTGACCTTGGCTATGGATCTTAACTTAGTGCAATCCACTTCAGCACAGTGCTAATGTAATTCTGCTGCCTCACTGCACTACTGAGCCCTTAAATGAACTTTTTATTTCAGTTATTTTACTTTTCATCACCAAAATTTCCATTTGGTTTCTAAAAAATAATTTCTGTATCTTAATCAAGGTCCTCTATTTTTGGATCATTGTTGTGTTACTTTCTTCTAATTTTAACTGTGATTTTTTTAGTTCTGAATTAAAATAGTCTGCTAAATTTGACATGTAAGTATACTCAGAGCAATTTATATTAACTGCTTTTCCCCTTCAATGTGGGTAGCAATTTTCCATTTCTTTCCACATGTTCATAATTTTCTGTCCAATATGGGATATTTTTAAGTATCCTATTGTAGAACTCTGGATTCTGATTTTTTTTCTCAAGTAGAGGGTTGTCATTGCATTATCAAAAAAGCTATGTAAAGCATTTTTTAGTAACTGTTTTGGGTTATATTTTTGAGATTCATTTTCCCTACAGTGTATACATGATACTTTGTTTCACTTTCTCTCCCAGGACTTATTCATATTTTTCTTTATTTTTGTTGTGTTTTTATTTTTATTAGTACGTGTTTGTGATACATAGTGATTATATTCATTGTGAGGAGTTGGTACATGTACATGACTGTTTTAGTTACTTTTTTCTCTTTGCTGAGACAAAATACCCAAAATTAAAGGGGTGGACATGAGGAACATGTATCCATTTATTTATACCTTTTTAAGTTTCCAGTCCATAGTCAGCTGGATCCAAAGCAGGGTGGCTTGGCAGAGGGGCATCCCAGAGGAGATACAGTTCATGGAGTCAGAAAACAGTAAAAGCAACAACGGAGGGGAAGGCAAGAGGCAAGCCTCTGTCTGTCCCTTATATTGTATGCAGGCTACCTGCCCTAGGGCGGATGTAGCACTCACATCCTTAATCCTGGCAGTGGACCTTAAATCAGTCATAAATTTTAGATTCACCCACCTACCTCCAAAAAACCTAAGCCTGCATGAGGCTTTGGGGGGACATGTAGACACAAACCATAGCAATGACATATCCTAACTCTTTTTATGTCACCTTCTTGGTCCCCTTCCTAAGTGCAAAAGATCTATCTCCTTGTTTCCTATTATATGTTATTTTGCTCTTTCATTTATTTACACTTTGGGTTTCTCATGTAAGAGAAACCATATCGTACTTAAGCTTGTATGACTGATTTACTTCACTTAACATTTTGGTTTCAAGGTGCATTCATTTTCCTGCAAATGAGTCAGGACTCCTTTTCTATATAACCCAATCATCAGCCAACAATTGGTCAAGGACTGAACTCTAGCTTTTCAAGCCAGTTAATCTTTTACTCTTGATGATGTCTCTGTATGTAGATTAAGGAGCACATTCAAAGTTCAGACAGCTTTTAAATCTGCTCCTTCTTTTATTTCCCTTCAGGTATTCTGGTACCTCCTTGGCAAACCACGGGGGCTTCTGGTAACTCAGGGGTATGTGAATAGCTTGGGCCTTTTCCAGTCTCATTGATGTGTGCATATCACCTCCAGTGTACATATCACTGGAGGCAATGAGCACAGAATACCAGCTGTCTCTAAGACTCTCACTTCATATATTCCTGTTAAATTTCTACCTGGAGAAGCAGATCCTATCGTGACAGGATTGCAACCTCAGGCTTGTGAGACTTGGTTGTCCCAGTGCACTTGTCCTTGAGATTGCTGGTTATATCTGACATCTCTGCTGGGCACGGAATTGTCCAACAAATGCTCTAAATTAAGTTATCCTCCTTCTACAGTTAATCTGCTGGCTGCTTACCTTTTGCACTACCTGATGGGACCATGATGGGAGCAGCCTAGGCAAGAATATGCAGACTGCTGCCCTTTCCCTCAGTGAACTCCTTTTCCTATAGTACATTTGCCCATTAGCAATCTACTCTAAAAAAATCTGAGGCTCATCTGTATTTAACTACACAAAAATAAGAACATATTTAAGCCTTTTTTCTCCTGATGCCTGGGGTCCATCACAGGCTGGGTTATATGAGGCATCCTATTGCTGGGGCTAGGTCAGTGTACTAAGCAAGTAATCCAAGATGTAATACCTTATGGGAAAGCAAAATTCAAAGCTACCAGAGTAGTGGACTGAGAAGGTCACCAAATCTTTTTCCCCAAAAGGTAACTATAAAACTGGAAAAATGCATCAAAAACAACCATTTCAAGTGCACCAGAAGGGAATGAAATGCTTAAAACTGATAAGCACTTATTAAGGAAAACTACTCGATCTTGGTAAGAATGCAGCAATCCATAACACAAACTGTGGTCAAAAAGTATGCTGAATGTTTAATTTTTTTTTTAGGTTTTTTGAGACAGGGTCTTGCTCTAATTCAGCTGGCTTTGAACTCACTATGTAGCCCAGCCTGGCCTCGAACTCACAGCAATCCTTCTGCCTTAATCTCCTCCCAAGTTCTGGGATTACAGGCATGTGCCACCACACCCAGCTTGTTTAAATTTTAAAAAAAATTTATTACAGTAAAAGACACATGAATCTCCCTCAAAATCCTCCCTGTGGCTTCTAACACACTTATCCCACCATTGTGGCCACTTTCTGAAGCAGTTCTAGAAGTCCTCTTTTCTCAGTGTCTTTAGTTGCATTGTCATGGCTGCCTCCATGTTCTGAACCAGTTCCAAATGTTTACCTTTCGTAGTTATTTTGAATCTGAGGAAGAGCCAGAAGTCACAAGGTTCCAGGTCTGGTGAATAAGGTGGATGAGGACACACTGTCATGTTTTTATGATCCTGTCTTTCTGTTGAATGGTGCTCAGCAGCAGCATTCACTGTATTTTTGATCATACACTCAGGAAGGAGGACTCCTGGAACTGCTTTGGAAAGTAATAAGAACAATGGGAGAAGTGTGCTTGAAATGAAGGGGGTATCTTGAAGGGGATTAATGGCAGTGTGTCTTTTACTGTAATAAATTTTTAAAAAATCTAAATGTTCAGTGTGTATTTTGATCACACTTCATGCAACAGTAATGTCACTGAGCACAAACAACCCACTTCTGTTTTCTTTAAGATCAGACTATGGGGATGGCTTGCTTTCATGTTGTCTTGCCTTGCATTCGATATGTTTGAAAGGATTTGTGTAGAAAACACCACTGAGAACTAATGCTCAGTATTCTACCTCTAACTTTATAAGCACCCAATATTCAAGGGACTGAGATATCTGATAGGAAACCATCAGAACATCTGAGGAACGATCACATTTCTCTACTTATGCCTTTCAGAAATCCTCAACAGAAATATTAATCTTGAGTGTAAAGAGCCACAGCTCTTGGTGTATGAATTGAACAATGTTTGAATGAGGCACTTAGTAATATTCTTTGAGACTTTCATAGGGGAGGAATTTTTTCGGAGAAGTCTAGTTATTCCTTTCATCTGGACAGCCATCCTCTCCAGAAAAAGGAAGATTGTTGTGTGAAAGCAGCTTAGGCCATGTTCTCAGAAACCACATGGAGCAAGTGGGTGGGGAAATGGGCAGGAAGTTCACAAAAAAAGCCTGATTCTGACTCTGTTGAAACTTGCATATCCAAGGGTGGCTACTTTTCCATGGCTCATTTATTTTGTTTGATGAGGCTGAGGGTGTCTTTGTGATGCACAATAAAGTGATTTGAGAAGGTGTGTAAAGTAGCAGTGTAAAGTGTGGAGATTTTCCTTTCATGTATTCAAGTGCTGTGAGCTGCCCTGGCCTTTTCCTATCAATACGTGTGGCAGGTGCTGGTGGCTGACTGCTGGGGATTTGCGAGTCCGGTGGTCCAGCCTTGAAGCACATGGCCTCTCAGGGGACATAGGCAACTTTTGAGAGCCTTGGAATCTCAACAGAAAATCAGCATTATGACTTGTGTCTTCGCAATGTGACAGGTGCTGTATTAGGGCAGTTTCATGGCCATCATTTTTAATCCTTAGAACAACTATGTAAGGTGGATATTATAACCACAATATAAAGATAAGAAAAATCCAGGCCCAGAGAAATTACTTGATAATAAGATGTCACAAAGCCAGTAATTGGGAAGGCAAGATCTGAACTTGGTGTAACCGATTATGAAGCTGCTGCTCCTGACCACCGTGATGTACTGCTCTCTTAGGCCATTTGCAGAAGCCCTTAGTAGGAAACCATGTTATTCATTTATTCATTCGTTCATCCATCCATCCATCCATCCATTCAGTTAATATTTCTGAGGAGCCCAGAGTGTGTGAAAACCATTTGGGTTTATTTACTTTTCTGTTTCTTTTAAACCATGACTCTCCTTTTAAGATTTTCTGTCCTTGTTGTAGGCTTTCAAGATGTCCAGACCAGCAGCATCAACTTATTAGAAAGTAAGGTCTCGGGCCTGATCTAGACCCCCTGAATCAGAAACTCTGGGGTTATATGAAGAGGTGGAATGCCTCACACTCTTTGAAGGGCCTTGGTAAGTTAATCTATGGTAAAAATCCCTTCACATGATGGGAGGAGGATCAGCACTCCTTTTTCTGAAGAAGTTTCCAAAATGAAGATAGAAAATACAAGGAACTTTGCATCGCAAAGTTTGCATCTATCCTATGGGCCTTTCCCCCTTCTTCCAGAAAGTTGATATTACAGAAATTGACAGTGTGTTATCTATTATCATATTTTCTACATCGGATCCCAGGTCACCTTGTCCACTAAGGAACTCTTTAGTAGATAATCCTAGTAATTGTTTTCCTTTTCCTCCCTCCTTTTTTTCTTTTTTCTCCCATTTTCATCTTTCTCATCACTTGTTCTTTCACAGATTTTTTTTTTTTTTTTTTTTGTGGGTACCGGGGGGTCGACCTCAGGACCTCGCGCGCCAGCAGGCGCCCATGCCACTGAGCGATATCACCGGCCCCTTTTTTGTATGTGGGTTCCGGGAGTCGAACTCGGGCCCTCGCGCTTGCAAGGCAGGCGCTTAAACCGCTGAGCCATCTCACCGGCCCCACTTTCACAGATTATTAAATATGTCTGTATACAAACACACACACATACATGTGACAGACAACTCCATCAGCCTTTTCTCCTAGAAGTCCCTAGTGATTTTGCAAAATATAAAATGCTCTTTATCTGGTCACATGAAACAGATATTTCATCTGTGTGTTTAAAAGCACATTGACATGTATAATCTGCAAAAGCATGTTGTAGATAATTGCCCACTTTTTTCTGCCATCATCAGTTTTACCGTATTTATGAGAGTTTTAGAAACTTTCCCTCAAGCTGACAAGCTACATAAATAGTTTTGAAATACTTCCTGTCTTTGGCCTAACAGAAATCAGCAGTGGAAAATAAAATAACAAAGTGAAAACTTTCAAAAATCCCTAGATTGCCCAGGGATGGTGGGCTGGGAGGAGTGTAAGTCCATGCTCTGTGCTTCCTCCATTGCCCTGGGAAGGCGGTGTCTGCAAGAGGAGTGTAAGGACATATGACTTTAGTGGGTGGACCAGATCGGAACCCCGAGACCCATGACAACAGCCACCCCGGGTGCACACACGCCTTTGGAGTTTGGAGTAATCAGCGAGACCAGCAACATGGAAGAACCTGAAGCAGCAGCGAGGAGCCAGCAGTTGGACTCTGGAGAACTCCACCAACAGAAGACCAGTCCCAGCCCCTATATCCAGAGGCCAAGATGAACTCCATACCCAGGACATTTCTGGGATTAAACATGCACACTATTACAGAACTGTAAACACCAGAGGTATTTTACTACTTTTATTCTCCCTTGTTTGTCTGATTGGCTATCCCTTTCCTGTCTGGCTGGGTGTCATCTTGTTTTTATATTCTGTGGTTATTTTTGTATTTGGGTTTTTTTCTCCTCTCTTTCTTTGTTTTCCTTTTTCTTTCTTTTCTTCTTTTCATTTTTGTTCTTTTTCTCCTTCTTCTTTTTTTCAGTGTTTAGGTTTCCTACCTTTCTTTTTCATTTTCTTGTATTGATCCTCTTTCTTTCCTCAACTGCTTCTTTAATTTAAACTTTCAAGTGAATAAAGATTGTCTCTGACCTTTCTGATTACTCCTTCATATTCTATTTCATTCTTTCCCTCCTGTGTCCTCCAGTTTCCCAGAACCTTTGACCTCCAGTCTTGACTCTACTATATTTGACCTCATTCATCACTTTAGCCTGCCCCCTTTCTATCTTAACCCCCTGCCCCCACAGAAGGGTCAAATCACTCCACTAAGGGGAAAACCACTGCATACAAGTGCACAGCATATGTTTGATTTTGTTATATAATTTTAGAGTTTGCTCCTGTGGTCAGAGGTATCAGGTTAACGGTTACCATAGTTTGTCAGTAGTTAAGCTGTACTTGAAACTATTGTTATTGCTAACTGAACTACTTTAGCCAGGATGTCATACATGTTATAAACAGTTTTTCTCCCCTGTATGATAACACTGTGATTGTATGGGGTCATAATCACCACCACAGCCCAGTACCAAAGGATTGGGAGATGAGCCAAATAGTAATTTTGCATCCTTCACAAATTGGGAACATAGGTTCTTGAGATAACTATAAGGAACCACCTACATCTAAAGGACATCCCTGAAGAACAGGTATTTCCTAGGGAAGCCTCAATACTAGTGATAAAGCTATATATCATAAGAAATTGGCAAGCATCAACATAGAAAGCAAAATAAAATAAAAAAGAGAAAATAGAAAATGACAAGATGAAGAAGCAAAATGCAACCCCAGACCTCTTGCCCACCCAGGACAAGCCTGGAACTCAATGAGATAAATGAAATTGGAAGTCAAACACTGGAACTTTCTGAAATGTTAGCAACAGAAGTGAAAAAACAAGTGGAAAAGCTATAGAGAAAATAATCTCTCAGGTACAAAAATAAATGATGCTTAAAATAAAAGATATTAGAAAAGACACAGATAAAAGAATAGATGAGCTTAGAAAAATGATGGAAACAAAAAATGCCCAACATAGGAAAGAAATGGAATCCATGAAAGAGATCCAAACAGAAATCTAAGAGATTAAAACCTCTACTGAAAGTATATGCAACAGAGTGAATGGAGAGGACAGAATTTCAGATCTTGAAGACAGAAGTGCAGCAAGTGATCATGAAAAGAAAGATATCTTGAAAATAGAAAGAGACCATGAAAAATAAATTCAACAGCTACAAGGTGAAGCAAAGAAGAATAACATAAGATTGATTGGGGTCAATGAGAAAGCTGGAGATGCCAGCTGCAAATGCCATAAAAAACTCTTCACAGAAATAATGGCAGAAAACATCCCAAGTGTGGATAAAGAATTTGACATACAAATAAATGAAGTATATAGAACTCCAAACAGCCATGAACAAAATAAAACCACACCAAGACATATAATAATCAAGATTCCAGAAATTCAGCACAAGAACAGAATATTAAAAGCTGTTAGAGAAAAGAAACAGATCACCTATAAAGGAAAAACCATCAGAATCACAGCAAACTTCTCAACACAAACCCTCAAGTCAAGAAGACCTTGGAGTGAAGTATTTCAAGTCCTGAAAGAAAACAACTTCCAACCCAGATTGATGTACCCTGCAAAACTATCTTTCCAAATTAATAGAGAAAAAAGATACCTTCATGACAAAGAACAACTGAAGAAATTTATGACCACCAAACCAACCCCACAAAGAGTACTGAAAGATATTCTAGACAGAGATAAAAATGACCACAATTCCAAGAACAACAACAGAAAGAAACCACCAGGCAAGGCAAGCAATTAAACAGGAAAAGCAGGGAACCAACAGCAGGAAAATACCATGACAAAGATAAGCCAATATATATCAATTATAACCATCAAAGTAAATGGCCTCAATTCACCAATCAAAAGAAACAGACTAGCAGAATGGATTAAGAACAAGATCCAACAATATGCTGTACACATAAAACATGTTTAACTCAAAAAGAAATTCATAGACTGAAAGTCAAAGGATGGAAAACAATCTTCTGTGCAACAGAAACCCAGAAAAAAGCAGGGGTAGCTATTCTGTTTGCAGACAATGTGAAATTCAAACCAAGAATGATCAAAAGAGATAAAGAAGGTCACTACATACTTGTTAGGAGAAAACTTCAAGAGGAAGAAATAATTATCATAAATATGTATGCACCAAATACGGGAGCACCCAACTATATAAGACAACTACTAATAGACATGAAAAATCAAATAAGCAATAACACCATTGTAACAGGAGACCTTAATACCCCATTGTCACAAAGAGATAGATCAACTAGGCAAAAAATCAGCAAAAAAATATCAGAACTAAACCAACCTGTGAACAAATGAACTTTGTAGATATTTACAGAGTGTTCCACCCAACAACATCAGAATACACATTTGTCTCAGCTGCACATGACACAGTCTCTAAAATAGATCATATACTAGCCCACAGAACATGCTTAAGTGAATGCAAATGAATTGAAATTGTCTCATGCATATTATCTGACCATAGAACAATGAAATTGGAAATTAATGTCTAAAAGAAACTGTAAAGACTCCATAAACACATGGAAATTAAATGCCACCCTCCTGAACAACTAATGGGTCACAGATGAAATAAAGGAAGAAATTAAACAGTATCTACAACTAAACAAGAATGCAGATACAACATACCAGAACTTATGGGACACAATGAAAGCAGTCCTAAGAGGGACATTTGTAGCAGTGAATTCTTACATCAGGAAAACAGAACTAACACAAATAAACAACCTAACATTACACCTCAAGCCTCTAGAAAAAGAAGAGCAAGAGAAGCCCAAAGCCCATACAAGGAAAGAAATTATAAAGATCAGAGCAGAAATTAATGCAATGGAGACCAAGAAAATAACACAAAGAATTCATGAATTGAAGCGTTGCTTCTTTGACAGAATAAATAAATTCGATAAACCCCTAGCCAACCTTATCAAAAAAAGGAAAGAAAAGACTCAAATTCATGAATTGAGGAATGAAAAAGGTGAAATCACTACAGAGCCCGTGAAACTTCAGATCATCAATACCTACTTTGAAAATCTTTACTCTCATAGGATGTAAAACACAGAAGAAATGGACAGACTCCTAGAAACTTATGAATTACCAAAGCTGAATCAAGAAGATATAAAAATTCTGAATAACCCTATAACAGTTAATGAGATGGAAAATTAAAAACTTATGAACAAAGAAAAGCCCAGGTCCTGATGGGTTCACTGCTGAATTCGACAAGAAATTTAGAGATTTAATGCCAATACTCTTCAAACTCTTTAATGAAATTGAAAGGGAAGCAATACTCCCTAACTCATTCCTGGAGGCAAGCATTACCCTGATACCAAACCAGAGAAAGACCCAACCAAAAAAGAAAACTATAGGCCAATCTCCCTAATGAACATTGATGCAAAAATCCTCAATAAGATATTAGCAAACAGAATGCAGCAAATCATCAAGAAGATTATACACCATGACCAAGTGGGATTCATCCCAGGAATGCAGGGATGATTCGACATATGCAAATCAATAAATGTAAAACATCATGTCAACAAAGCCAAAGACAAAAATCACATGAGCATCTCAATAGATGCAGAAAAATCTTTTGATAAAGTCCAGCATTAACTCATGACAAAAACCCTACAGAAAATCTGAATACATGGTCTTTGCCTCAATCTGATAAAAGCCATCTGTGACAAACCAATAGCTAACATCATACTAAATGGACAAAAACTGAAAGCTTTCACCCTAAAATCAAGAACAAGATAAGAATGTTCACTATCACCACTCCTATTCAACATAGTTCTGGAAACATTAGCCAGATCAATTAGACAAGAGAGAGAAATAAAAGGAATAAGGATAGGAAAGGAAAAAGTTAAACTATCATTATTTGCAGATGACATGATACTCTACATAGAAGACCCAAAAAACTCCACCAAAAGACTCCTAGAGTTAATAACCAAATTCAGTTGTGTAGCTGGATACAAAATCAACACTAAAAAATCATTAGCATTCCTGTACACAAACAACAAACTCGCTGAGAGAGAAATTAGGGAAACAACACCCTTCACAATAGCATACAAAAAATGAAATACTTAGGAATCAATCTAACAAAAGAAGTAAGGGATCTATATATTGAAAATTACAGTACTCTGTAAAAGGAGATAGAAGAGGATGTCAGAAAATGGAAAGATATCCCTTGTTCATGGATAGGAAGAACGAACATAGTGAAAATGGCCATATTCCCAAAATTGTTATACAGATTTAATGTAATCCCAATCAAAATACCATTAGTATACCTCACAGAACTAGAGAAAACATTCCCGAAATTCATCCGGATGCAGAAGAGACCTAGACTAGCCAAGGCAGTCCTGGGAAACAAAGGCAAGGCATGAGGCATCACAATCCCTGACTTGAAATTATATTACAAAGCTACTGTTGTAAAATCGGCCTGGTATGGGCAAAAAAACAGACCTGAAGACCAGTGGAACAGATTAGAAGATGAAGAAACAACTACAAACACACTCAGCCACTTTATCTTTGACAAAGGGGCCAAACATGTTCATTGGAAGAAAGATAGCCTCTTTAATAAATGGTGCTGGAAAAACTGGCTCTCTACATGCCAAAGGCTAAAACTAGACCCATGTCTATCACCATGCACTAAACTAAAGTCAAAATGGATTAAAGATCTAAATATTAAAACAGAAACACTAAATCTACTACAAGAGAAAGTAGGTAGAAATCTTGAAGACATAGGGGTAGGCAGAGAGTTCATGAACAAAACCCAAACTGCATGGGAAACACTTCAAAGAATCAACAACTGGGATCTCATCTTATTAAAAAGCTTTAGCACATCAAAAGAAATCACCAGCAGAGTGAAAAGACAACCCACAGGATGGGAAAATATTTTAACCAACTGTCCCTCAGACAAAGCACTTCTATGTAGAACATATAAAGAATTGAAAAAAATCAGACCCCCGAAATTCAAAGACCCAATCCAAAAATGGGCATCTGAAATGGAACACACACTTCTTAGATGAAGAAATACAAATGGTAAATAAATATATGAGAAAATGTTCAACATCATTGGTCATTCGAGAGATGCAAATTAAAATAACAGTGAGATTCCTTCTCACCCCAGTAAGAGTGGCTATCATCAAGAAATCAACCAATAACAAATGCTGGTGGGGCTGTGGGGAAGAAGGAACACTTGTCCCCTGTTGGTGGGAATGGAGACTGGTGCAACCATTATGGAAATCAGTGTGGAGGTTCATTAAAAAACTAGGATTAGAGATCCCAGTCCACCCAGCTATTCCCCTCCTGGGTATTTTCCCAGAAGAATTAAAAACATCGTACCACAGCGATATATGTGCACCCATGTTTATAGCAGCACAATTTGTAACAGCTAAATCTTGGAAACAACCCAGATGCCCATTAACTGAGGAGTGGATAAAAAAAGATGTGGTATTTTTATACAATGGAGTACTACTCAGCTATAAAGAAGGATAAAGTTGAGACATTTATAGGGAAATGGATGCAACTTGAGACCATACTCATAAGTGAAATAAATCAGATTCGCATGTGTAAACATTATATTGTCTCCCTAGTGTAAGAAGCTGAAAGAGTAAATAAGATCCAAAATGTACAATAGATATTGTGAAATGGGAAGAAACTGTTCAAAAGGAAAGAGAAACTGAGATGGGGGAAAGGAGAAAAGAAGGAAGGGAAAAGGAAAAATAAATAAATAAATAAATATATATATATATATCTATATATATATATATACACATATATATGTGTGTATATATATATGTGTATATATATATATATATATATATATATATATATATATATATACAAGATAGTTAAGATGGTTATACTACTAATTACTATTAGTTCATTGTAAAGAAAGGTTTGTGCCTATATTGTTTAATCAATTTTTCATGCCTATATCTTGTAATATGAGAACTTTGAAGATAACAATTTGCAATGTACTAACCATTGTTACTCTCATACAATCTTGTTTTGAAATTTTGTACCATTGTTTTTTTTTCTTAAAAATAAAAAATTCATTTTAGCTTTTACAGATAAAAAAAAAACCCTGAATGCTTTTAGAAATTTGTATTTCCTTCTAAAACAATTATGAGCCATTTTTCTTTATCTTTACATTCATATTTATGACTGGTCAAATAATTCTTATTGCAAATAAGAATAATGATTATTTCATGAATTAGCATTATGTAATTCATTTGTTTCAGTGCTGAGGTTTGAACCCGGGGTCTTGCTGAATCACTAAGTTTCACAAGTTGGGCTCAGATTCACAATCTTTGTGCTTCAGCCTCCCAGAGCAGGGATTATGGGCATGGGCCATTGTACTGAGCTCATTACACAGTTCTTTATAGTATTTAAAAAATTACAAAATTCGCTACCAACTCTGACTCACAACAATCATGGGTGGTGTAATGATTCCTACTTTATAGATGAAATTAACAGCCACAGGATATTTAAACAACTTATTCAAACCTACAATACTGGAAGGACATTAAATAAAATGTAGAAAATGGAATCTACAGGGGAGTGGGCTTATCTTGGTTCTCTGATACTTTCAAAACAAAAGTATTTTGTTTCATTTTCTGGGATTGAGAGATTGAAAAGTAAATATGCATTAATACAGATGATGGCTCTCAAGCATGTGCACAGTTGAAAATACAAATGGGGAGGGGGTCAATGGCTCAAGATAGGCTTCCCTGAGGAATAATGCTTGAACAGAGACACAAAAGTTTTGTAGGAGAAACCTGTGAGATGCAGTGTGGGTTTAGGAAGAGGAATAAGAGGAAAAAGCAGAGGAGGAGGAGCAGAAGCAGGAGGAATATCCCAGGGCCTGCAAGTCAAGCAGAGCAGGAAGAAGATCCAATATTAGTGCAACAAAATCATACTAGGTACAACTTTAATACGTAATCTGTAGTGTGATGATGGTCCTTGAGAGGTAAAAATCAGAGTAAGGACAAAGTAAAAAATGGAAGACACTGGAATGGGATCAGGAGTTATGTATACTAGCAAAGTGCTGGTCACAGTGGATTTGGGAAAGAGATTTTGTGATCCACTTAAATGGCTTCTGGAAAAGAAGTCAGAGTCCCTTTTAGCTTAGTAGATAATGGTCTGAATAACTTTCTTCTGGTGGACTGATAAACAGAAAAAAAAATTGGGCCCTCATAAAAATGCTACAGAAAGAGGGAAAAGAAATATTGTCATGAGCACTCTAAAACAGCAAACTTCTAAACATGATTATGGTAAGATCAGAAGTATTTAGAAAATTCACTGGCTTACTAAAAAGAACCCATTACCTTCCTGATGTAGGATTATAAATCCTAAAAGCAAAAGGGCCCAGGAGGATAGGTAGCAGGGTGAGAGGCGAAGAGGAGTTCCATGAAATAAGGAAGCATTTCAATCACAAATTAGCATTGGAAAAATTAACATAGATAAAAAATTAACATAATTAAATTAGGGGATCAAAATACAGGCTTTCACTGGCAAGTTAAATCAAAACTCTTGCAAAGCAGAGACAAAATTAAAAGAGCTTAAAATGATGAAAGATACGGTGCATATGAGGACAGAGAGAGGAGCAATCCTGGACTTCTTGAAGCCTCCATGAAAATAATTTGCATAAAGCAATTACTAAGTGGAAGGGGATCCCTGAAAAATTAAGAATGGGAGCATTCTCAGTCCAAAGCAAATCAATGAAAAGAGACCCATTTAGAGATATATCAGACATTTTTAAAAATAAAAAGAAATAGAATAATTTTATAAAAATGCAGCAGGAATGAAAATATGTTATATGTAAAGGAACAATAATCAAGTTAGTTTCAAAACATCTACATTTAGAAATAAAGTCAGCTGGGTGTGGTGGCACAGGCCGGTAATCCCAGCACTCAGACGGCTGAGGTAGGAGGATCACTGTGAGTTTGAAGCCAGCCTTGGCTACATAGCGAGATTGTCTCAAACAAACAGAAAGAAGGAAAGAAGGAAAGAAAGGGAAAGAAAAGAAAGTCACTTGGTATGTTTTTTTTTTTGTGTGTGTGTGTGTGAGTACCGGGTCAACTTCAGGACCTTGCGTGCCAGCAGGCACCCGTGCCGCTGAGCGATATCACTGGCCCTTTTTTCATATGTGGGTTCCGGGAGTCGAACTTGGGCCCTCGCGCTTGCCAGGCAGGCACTTACGCCACTGAGCCATCTCACCAGCTCACTTGGTATGTTGGCATTTAAATAACTTCTATAGAGTTTTGAGCCAAAAGTAGCAAAAGAAGAAATTTAGTCAAGATATCTTTAATGAGTGAAGGCAACAGAAATACATCCTGAGATTAACATGTCTCAGCAATATATCACCCATATAACCTTTTATATACTTCTAAAAGGCTAGTGAAGGAATCAAAATGAAAAACTTAGGAAAAGTGACATAATGAAATGACTGCTGATGCATTTAAAGCCAATTAAATAAAAAGAAATTGAATACAAATACAAAATAACATTGAAAGAAAATAATGAGTATAAAATATTTTAGCAGTAATAGTAAATTTGGGGCCAGTGATATAGCTCAGCGGCATAAGTGCCTGCCTGGCAAGTGCAAGGTCCTGAGTTCGGTTCCTGGTACCCACATAAAGAAAAAAAATAGTAAATTTGTTATACGACTCTAAGGACTTAGAATGAGATGTGTTGTGGTTGTATAAAGCTATGTAAACATATTTCTTTAAAAAAATCTTATAGAGATAAGTGTTTAAATGCTATCATCATCTTCTTAGCTATGACATTTAAAAATTAAAAGCTTACCTATAAATTTTTAAACTGCAGTAACCAATTGAACTAAAAGCAAGACATAAAATTTCCATATTTCTGGTGAAGGTCAATACAAACACACATAAATAAAATGAAAACCACCAATAGAGATAAACAAAGAACTCCAGATAACAAATGGAATATAATAACAAAAATAAAAATAGAAATAAAACTAAAAATAATATCAAGTTACAAAGTACTGAAAATAAAAACTGAGCTAATCAAAGTAATATAAAATACAGATTATAACACTAAACATAAATGCTTTAAATTTCCCTATCAAATAGGAGTTGCAACTTTGCACTAGAAATAATATAAATTTTTTAATGACACAACTAAAATAAAATATTATAAAAATGGTAAAGT
This sequence comes from Erethizon dorsatum, assembly GCA_028451465.1. Lineage (NCBI taxonomy): Eukaryota > Metazoa > Chordata > Mammalia > Rodentia > Erethizontidae > Erethizon > Erethizon dorsatum. The sequence goes on from CM051833.1 coordinate 31,305,436, forward strand.
CAAAGAACAAGTAATTATCAGTAAAACTCAAAAACTCAAAGTAGAATTCAAGACAGGAAGCATGAACTGCTAAAAAGTTTACTTATATTGACAGGAAGTGCAATTGACAACTAAATATTTCACAGCAAATAGAAATGTAAAAAAAAGCAGAAATACTTAGAAATTCAATCAAATGGATTAAAGCCAGAGTATGAGAAATATTAACATAGGTAGACTAAGGATACACCAAGTAAATAATGACATACACAATTAAAATCACATTTTTATGCTTAATTAGTATATCAGGTTCTCTGATGTATAAAACGTAGAACATACTATTTGTTTTTACACATCCATAGAACACTGACAAAAGCTGATTAAAGTTGATTACAAAATACTCAAAAAAAAAAAAAACCCTCAAAAATTGCAGTCGGGGGCCAGTGAGATGGCTCAGCGGCGTAAGCACCTGCCTGGCAAGCGCAAGGGCCCGAGTTCGACTCCTGGAACCCACATACGAAAAAAGGGCCAGTGACATTGCTCAGCAGCACAGGCGCCTGCTGGCATGCGAGGTCCTGAGGTCGACCCCTGGTACCCACATACACACAAAAAAAATCGCAGTCGGTCATAATATATTAAAATTTAAAAATATTAATAAAAACTTTTAGAAACTTCCACTAAATTTAAGACATTTCCCAAGTCATTGCTGGGTCAAAGAATAAAGCAAAATCACAGGGTGAGCTATTTGTTAATTAACAAAAATTTATATGATGAATACGTGATTCACATGATACAGCAAACTCACAAAACTTACAACCTTCTACTTTCTCACTATTTCCTAAAGGGAAATCTAAATTAACTTCAAGCGAAAATCAAGAAACATAAGGATATTGAGAAGAAAAACATAATAAGAGTAAAAGAAGAAATCAAATAAATTTTTAAAAGTTGATAAATATAAGAGTTGGTTCTTTGGAAAATAATCCAGTAAAACATTTTTTTCAGTAAATCTAAACAGCAAATTAAAATAGGAAAAATAATCATCAAATATTGATGAATAAGACAGGAGAGCTAACAGTGGATATGGAGATTGAAATGACAAAAATTGTATATAATTCCATTCAATGTACTTTACAAAATAGGCAAATTTATAAGGAAATATGAATTATCCAAGTTGACTAAGATATAAGTAATCTACCATAGTAAAATTATAACATTATCTTTAAAACTCCCTAAAAGGAAAAATATATAAGAAAAAATGACTGGTAGTACAGGTTGTTTTACTATTAAATTATATCAAATTTTCAGGAGACTGATATTTCCTTGTTACATATATAATTCCCAAGATAGGAAAATATGAAAAATGACTAGAAATAATTTTATGAAACAGTTGTCATATTGATTCCCAAACAGAGCAAGTGAAAAAAGACTTGAAAACTAGTTTTATCAAACTAATTGATATCAAACTAGATATCTGTGCAGAAGACTGGATATAATACTCTGAAACTGAAACTCAACTTAGCAATTGAATTTAAAAATTTCAGAATACCCCTGGGTCCACTGATGCATTGCTTATTTGTACTTAGCACATGTAGATAGCATTATAGATCATTGTATGTGTGTATGCTCCAAAAACATACCTGAGATTCCATTAGGCCCTATTTTTAATTTAAAAAAAAAGCATAATATGGCAGTGGATTATTCAATTAATTGTGCTATTGAATTTGAGTATTTGAAAATAAAAAAATGATCAAGATGCATTATATATATGTCAATTCTCCAAGTTAAATGTAATTATTGTGTATCAAAGATATACCAACAAAAAATAATAATAAAATTTGACTATTTGGGCAAGCGTGGGATGGTCAACGAATATCAATGCAATGGGGATATTTCTCATCATAAAAGCAATGGAATAAAACACAAAGGATAAATATTACTGGACAAATATTGATAAATCTTTTTTAAAAATCAACATTTATAGAAATCATAGGAAAAAATTCTGGAAAAATATGTGGGATTCATACAGTTTGAAATTAAGGAGGCTCTTTCAATTTATTTTATTTAACTCCATTAATCTCAATTTCATCATTAATGAAATGGAGAAAATAGCACCCTTGGTTCTGAGAGGTTTGGAAATAAAATATTTATTTTTAACACAGTCCAGTGCTCAACATAGTGTCACCTATTACTTTTTATATTTATTACTTCTATTATCTGTACTAAGTTCAATAAGAAAAATACTTAGACCCCTCCCCCAAATAAAGATAGGTGATGGACATAATTTATACAAAAAACCTTAATTAGCCAATAGACTTGAAAATTTTAACCTTGCTAATGAGATGCAAATTAAAACATTCATAAAATGCCACTTTCCATGTAATAAATTAGAATACAAATTTTTAAATATAATACAAAAGAGAAGCTTTCTCAAACACTGAGCACATAAATTTTCCACTGCCTGATCTTGAAGGCAATTTGGCAACAGTCCACACTCTTTTAAACAGCAGTTTAATTCTTGAGCATGTATTTAAAACTGTCAGAATTTTATTTTTGTGTGAATAATTGCGCCATCTTAAATTAAGGGACCCTATGGGTTTTTGATAACACGAACTCATCAATAAAAATAACTTTTATTATGTAATCTTAATATATGTACATTTAAGTATTTGGAGTTCTGTTTATGCTACACACTTTTACCACTAAAAATATAATATAAAATTGAAAAATTGAAATAAAAGAAATTCTAACACATTCTCCCTGCACCTTAATGCACTGTCTAGTAAAATAGATACATACCTTATTTCACAGACTGCCATCCAGAATATTTCACAGTTAGAAAAAAGTTAAATAAATCATTGCACTTTGATCAAAGCAAATGTTAAACAGCTGTTTAAAATCACTATTTTGAATAATATTTAATTTTGAGAGCACGGTTAAAATATAAGAATGTCAGTAAGGGCAAATATAGTTCTTAGCTGGTTCACCACTATAACCCCAGGGTGGAGCCAGGAGCACATGTTAAGCTCTTAGCAAATATTTTTTGAATTATAAAAATAAGATACTAGCTTATATATGCAGTGCAATTACAAGCACACCAAGAAAGACAGATTATACATACACATACTGTGTGCGTATACATACATACATGCATAATTCATATATATGTATAAAAATTTTCAGAAATTTCCATCATTGCCATTATTCTAAACTAAAATTCAAGGGTGATATGGATTAAAAAATATAAAGTTTAAAATGTAGTATGGTTGTTAAATTGGCAGTTTTGCAAGGATAAAACAGAAGTGTGAAATAGATTATGAAATAAGTAGTTCAAGATTCCACATTTTATAACAGGAAACAGAAGTTGTAAAAGCTTTTCTCTCTTTTAAATTATTATAAATCTGTATATTGCTATGTTATATCTGTAAGTGCTGGGGAAACTTGATAATTCTTCCCTCTTATTCCGAAGAATATACCATTACAGTAGGGCTTCTCACACTTTGGCATTCTAGAATTTTCTGAGAAATTTCTTTAAAGTATAATTTTTTTTAAACGATGGGAATTGAATCCAGGGCCTTTTTTTATTTTGAGACAGGGAATCACTTAGTCACTAAATTAGGTGCCCAGGGAGGGATTGAACTTGAGAGCCTCCTGCCTCAGTCTCCCAGAGTGCTGGTAGTACAGGCATCCACCACCATGCCAGGGTAAACGCGTAAGATCTTGAGCCTCCACTCTCTGAGATTCTGATTTAGCACGTTGGTGGAAGGATCCAGGGATCTGCATTTAACTCCCTCCCTGCAGATCAGTCTGATCCCCTGCATTTGAGGATGGCAGATAGAAGAGTCATAGAAAACAGGGCACCTTCTTGACATTGACCACTCCAAGTCTGGCCCAGAATGGATGACTCAAATTAGACTTAAACAACACTTACCTCTTGGTGGTGTCATCAAGAGCCAAAAGTTGCATTAAGATGAAGGCTGTTAAAATCAGCATTTCCTGAACTGAGGTCAGTAAAAGGCACAGAGTTGAAAAAAGGCTTTTTATTGTGCAAGAAAAGGTCAAGATGTCCAAGTGCGAGGCTCCAGGTACTCCAGCAGAGGCTCGCGTGCAGAGTTCTGCAGAGGTCCCTTCCCCTCCCTGAACAGCACCGGGCTTTGCTCTTCTGACAGCTCAAGGCAGTGTGTGGGTCTTCTACCCCGTGCAAAGGGACAGATACTTTTGGTGGAAGGAAATAGTATTCAGAGAAGTTAAAGGGACTTTACTAAGACTGCACTGAGAGCTGGTCAAGTGTCAATAAGGATGGACTTTGGTACATTATGGACTCAGTCTCTTCCTCCTCTGGCCACCAGAGCCCCAGGGACTTTCGCAATGATCCAATTATGCCCAGTGACTGCAAAGGTAGGGATAGCAGGGAGATGATCCATTTGGTTAACTTTTTTTTGTTTGTTTTACTGTTACATTTCATTAACTTTTAATACACCAGAGTCTTTTAAGGTGTTCACCAAGGAGAAAATTACAACAGAAAGCCAAAAGAAATTAAATAACTATTAAAAAATTGAGAGTTGTGACTAGAAGAAACCATGGGAGTCCACAGTTCCAGTAATAATACTATTCTCATTCTACCTTGTTCCTGACTGTGGGGCTGCTATGGTTTATACATAGATTCCCCTAAGAGCCTGGCACTGGATTATGGGGGTTTACAGCTGACTTCCGGTTAAGAGGTGGCGCCTGGCCGGAAGAGGCGGGTCGCTGAGGGCGTGACCTGGAAGGATTTGTTTCTCTCCTGATTCCCTACTCCCTGGCCGCAATGCTGTGAGCGCCTCACCTTTGCTACTCCTCTCTTTGCCGTGCCTCCCAGCCTGGGAGTCAGCCGACCATGGACTGTAAAGGTGAGCCAAAATAAACCGAAACTCCTTTACTTTGCTGGTGTTGAGTATTGTGTCTCAGCAACTAGGGAAGCATCGAAGATGGGGACTTAAAAGTAATCCCCTACATTGTAATCCCCCCTTGCACTTTTCTTTTTCTAGCAGAAAAAGCTACCACTTACATGGAAGTCATTTTAGCGGCGATAAGTAAAAGAGTTTTGTCTTTTTAAATCTGAGGGAATGAGTGTGGCTGTACTGGGACCCACGTTTCAAGATTTGGCAATAAAGGTAAACTGAAATATCAGCAGTCTTTCTGTAATGTTTGTGGGCCAGGCCTCTGAATCCTTGCGTGGCTCTATGATTGGTGCAATTCTTTTAGACTGTATGAGTGATTAATTTCTTAAGAGAAATTAAGTTGATAATAATGCTGTTGGGGTAAGATAATAAATAAATAAATATATATAATGTTTAAGTATATGTAATGTGTATGCTTAAATTTGAGTTTGCTTAAGATTTGAGTGATTGCAAGTTGTCATGGTTCCATAAAAATATTTTCTTTTTCTATTAAAAATTTATATAGTGTCCAAACTACTAGAAATTTCCTACTTCCACTTGTATCTCCTCCAGCAGGCTTTTGAAGGGCAAGTCCAATCCTGGTGTGTTTTATCCCGAACTCTCCTGTGGTTACCTCTCAGGCTTGGAATTAAACCTGTAGTCCTCACAGTGACCAGAAACTTCACTTGGCTTTGCCATTGGTGAAGTCTCTGATGACCAAACCTATGTATTCCTCAGCCCCAGGGGCCTCTGGTCCCTAGGGAGCACCCAACAGGGTCCTAGGACAGGGCTTTTCCTCTGCATTTCCCATGATGTCCTTGTGTTCTTCCCCATGGTTACTATGGTTTTTGCTGGAAGATCTCTTACTGGTGAGCGCTTGGAGAAACTTACATGGTTGGCTTTTCATATCCTTGCTTTTGCATCTGCAGATTCAACCAACTGCAGATTAAAAATATTTTTTTTAAATACAACTGTACAAACTGGGTGGTGAGACTCACGCCTGTAATCCCAGAGGCTGAGGCAGGAGGCTCACCAAACTTGAGACAAGTCTGAACAATGTAGTGAGACTGTCTCAAAATAAAAATAAAAAAGGGGCTGGAGATGTAGCTCAGTGCGAAGACCCTGGGTTCAATCACCAGTACCATTAAAAAAATGTGTACTGAACTTACACAGACTTTTTTTTTGTGATGATTCCCTAAACAATACAGTGCAATGGCAATTTACATAGCATTTACATTGTATTACGTATTATAAGTAATGTAGAAGTTACTAGAACCAATCTTTCACAGATGCTGAGGAAACACTGTATACTTTACATACTCACACTCCTCTCCATAACCTATATTGATAGTTATATAAATATGTATTTGTATAAATATTTATTCTATATACTTACATATAAATATGTTATAATGGGTAATCTATAATTAAAGCAATATTTTTGTTATCATACTGTTCACTAGTCAGCAGCACCATAATTACTTGCTTTTGTCTTTCTTCCTCACTGTAATTTCAGCTGCAAAAGGGCCCTGGACTTGATGTGTGCCCAAAGATAAATTCCTATCACTGGAAAAGTGGGTGGCATGCTCTACTCAATACGTATTTGTTGAAAAAAATGAGTAAATATTATTAAATAAAAGTACAACCAATTACAAAAAGTACAAACCAAAAGTACAAAATTAAAAGTACAACCAATTTCAAAATTTAAATAAGGAGAAAAAAATTCCAGTAATTCTTTTGTGACAACAGATCAAACTGTTTACCACTAGATTTTCAAAAGGGTATTAAATATTTAAAAATCTATTGTTATTGACCATATTTTTGTATCAAAATCTTGAGAATTCATGTTCTAGTTTATCATGATGCTAATTTAAATTTATTTTCTGCTTATTTTTAATCCAAAAAATTTCTTGCTGATTTTTTTTTAAATATTCTGCAGGCATGAGGTGAGTTTTGCTACACATGATCAGGGAGTGGGTCCCCATAGGTGATGACCACAGGGTGTGCAGCAAGAACATTTCTCAGTGGGCTTGGAGGTGAATACACTGACCCTTGTAGTCCAAGTATATGAGAAAGTATGAGAACCCAGCAATTTGTTTTGATCAATTTGTTTTGTGCAGGAATCAGAGAGTTTTCAGGCAAAATGCACAGACATGGGGAGATACAGTGAGAAGCTCAGTGGAGTTGCATGGAGGTGATTGTATAACAAAGCTAAACTCCAGCCATGGTGACTGAGCCACCTAAGAGTGCCAAAGCATAGTGTCGTTGGCACAGACCCGTTTACATACTCAGATTTGGGATGAGTCAGCTGGCTTTGGAGTTGTCTTTAGTCCATCTATGAAGCATTCACTGGAGCGAATTAATGGTGGAGGGATTGCAGTGATATAGATGGAGCCTTGTAAAACCCCTCAAAGGAGCCAATTGTTTATAAAGACTTTAGCACATCTGGTTTTATATGCTCTAAGAGGGTGCCATACTGATTTATTAAGATAAGTCAGTTTTCCTTTAGATAACACATAAGCCATTCTAGTTATGGTAGGGGTTTGAGGGTGTGAAGCTGCAGTTCTTTAAAAATACTCAGTGACAGACAGCAGTAACTCAAAATTCCCTCTGCCCCATAATCAGTGCCATTTTGAACTGCCAACAACCCTACACATGACACCTTGTTTCAGGGAATGATGTTCAGAGTTAGGAGACAGTAGGTTACCAGTTGCTGATTATCTCATTATCACCCTGACAAAGAATTAGCTAAAATTCCTTGTTGGAGCAACACATTTGTTCTTTAACAACCAAAATGATGCCAAGTCACTGCTTCAAAGAAAGAGTGTTACATATGTGTGTGCACAAGTCTGGTCTGCATGCTTACCACACTTCACATTAGCATTTTACAGATGAGGAACCAAGAAAACATTATAACGGAAAGAAAGTATAGTTAGGCAGATTGAAGATGCTGAATACATTTTCTCTTTCCTTTTCTGGTGTCTACTACCTGGTGAAAGTTTTGAGGGCAGCAGATGTTTCTTGACCTCTCCGTTCCTAGTAGTCCCTACACAGCAGCTGATATGTAATGAACTGTTAATAAAGATTTGCTGAATTGCATCAGTTTTGTCTTAAGCAGACCCTGATTCAGAGTCATCCCTAACCCACACAAACTGAAGAGGACATAAATAGTTATTAATAAAGACTGGTCTGGTTTTCAAATTTCCTTCAATTTCAAAGGCTAGAGATCGAAAGAAACATTTAGAAAGCCACTGTTTAGCATGTAGGTAAGAAACAAATCTGCAAACTATTTTAATAGGGGCAAATAAAGATAGCTGGAGGGTTGGAGAGGCCCCCAATTAAAGCCCAAGCTACCCAGTTCATGTCTTCCTGAAAGCCCAAGTGCCCAGGAAGGAGAAGATGTAGCTCATCTTTCCAATCACATTCTCCCTCTATCCCCACCCCCTTCTCCTTGGAATTGTGTTATCTCTGCTCATCTGAAAAGCTTAGAAGCCTTCTGAATTTGGGCGGCATTCAAAGGACAGTCAAGGGTCACCAGTGGAATATTAAAGGAAAGGGAGGGTAAGGAGCAGCTGCGGCTGGATGCAGCATGTGCAGAAACAAGGCAGAGAATGAGAGGAAACTCCAGGGCAACCAGAGAGCTGCCCTGTGCTAGGAAGGAGAATGAGCCGCCCCAAGCAATGTGCAGAAATAGTGTTCCAGAGCATGCAGTTGCAGCTGGGAGTGGAGGGAGGAAAACACGAATTAGTGAAATCAATTAGGCAGTGGCCTTTGGAACGGAAGCAGAATGGCTCCTTTTTAGAACCTGGAGACACCTTGAAAAATAAAACCACCAACCAGATACTATTTTATTCTGAGATAAAATTGTATGGAATTTACAGCCCCCTGACAGTTACTTATTTCTTAAAATAATAAGGCTTTAGAATTTATGGAGCAAATTCCTTCTCAAAGGACTTTGAGTAATTTACTTTTTTTTTTTTTTTAAACCTAACGGTTTTTTGACCTTTCTTCCGTCTTTTATAGATATTGATTCTTGGTTTTGTTTTTCAAATAAAATCAATGGCTATTTAGTGAGAGCTTATTATGTGCCAAGCACTATCCTAGTATTTGGAGGAAGAAGGTGCAGAGACAGGCTACGATGCCTTGGGTGGTAACTTGCTGATGTACATTTTGTGTGTGTGGGAGGAGTCAGTAGGGCACTGGATCTCAAATCCTTTTGAAAATCTGATGAAGGCTAAGGACTTTCTCCACAGAAAATATAAAGCCTTCATATCTTGTCAGAGGGTCACAGACTGAGAGCAAGCTTTTATTATTATGCAGTAGGCCTGTTTGAAGCACTATTTGTGAATTATTTATTTAATCTGCAAACCCATCCTGTGAGACATAAGCTGTTATTACCTCCATTTTCTTCTCAGGGAAATGGAGACTCAGAGAGATGTAAGTCTCTTGGCCCTAACCCCTCAGAGAGCCAAATGACCCCAGAACTGAACACCAGATCTCTAGCCCCAGGGCCCAAACTCTTACCCGTGGCACCATGGGACCAGGAAGTGAGGATTTATAAGGCCTTTGGTCAACCAACTTTGGGCTGAGGGGCTCTGTATGCAGTTTAGACCAGGAAACTCCAGATGCTTTATTGTCACATGCCAGAAAAATCATCTTTGCAATTTTATAATTATCGTGAACAGCACATTCTATGGTCATGCAGTGCCCAACTGGGTGTCTTGGCCCAAGAAAAGCTAGACCAGGGCCTGAAAGTGTGAGAGCCTAGGTTATCAGGTGGGAATTTGGATCCAACTCAAATATATTGTAAACACAGTAAAGTTTTGAACCAGAGTTTTAGGAATATTAGTCTGTCAGCAGGGGGCAGGATGGATTTTTCTATTTATTTATGGAAATTTGAAACTCTTTAAGGAACCAAACATTTTGTGAGGAAAAAGTTTCTCCACCTGGATATCCTTTGTCATTCAGAATGAAAGGATGGAACTAGAGGAGCCTACAAATGTTTAACGTAAAATTTATTTAAATATTTTTCTCTAAGAAAAATGATAGAATTAGAACACTTTGTAGTAAAATCATAGTTTGAATATCCTGCATGTGTTTTACCACCAGGAGGCTGGGGACAAGAGTTAACTGAGGAATAGGATCCCGTGGGTGGGAGGGAGGTTCTTCCAAACTGAACCAGGGAGTGGACAGAGCCCTGGGCTGAGCCCAGGGGACATGGGCCCTTTGCTCATCTGGGGCCACTTTGTGCTGTGCCGCTTTGGTTTGTCCCCTGGCCTAGTTTGGTGGTCGCTCTTCTCACATTTAACCTTGTCCTAGGGGAAAATGAGACTTTCCTTTCTACCTTTGCTGTTATGAAGTATAAATGGAATACATGGTGAATGTTCAAATTTTTAAAAAATTACTATACTGAAAAAGACAGTCAAAATATTCCCACTTGATTTGAACGTACTTATTCCATCATTCTTGCCACTTTCTAAAGCAGTTCTGGAAGTTCTGTTTCCTGTGTGTCTTTGTAGGATGTGATAAAAAATATGGTGAATGCCACTCCAGAGTGCCATCTACCATTAAAAGCAGGCTCATAAAAACATTATGGTGTGTCCTCATCTACTTGGCTCACTAGATCTGGCACTGTGCTACTTCTGGCTCTAAAGGTCAATATTTTGGAATCAGTTCAGGACATCGATGTAGCTACAACAGGGCAACTAAAGACACTCCCGAAAGGGAAGTTCCAGAACTCCTTCAGAAAGTAGAAAGACTGATGGGATAAGTGTGTTCAAAGTGATGGGGAATATTTGAAGAGGATTAATGGCAACCCGTCTCTTACTGAAATACATTTATACAAGTTTAAACATTTCCTGTATTTTTTAGTCACACCCCCTAAACTCTTCCATTTTGCCCTTGTAAAACAAAGTAACACAATTACACAAAATCTCAGCTCTCAAACACCTAAATGTTTTGAAAAGGTAAGTTATTAGCCAATAGAAAAACCGTCATGATTTTATAGCATTAATGAGGTGCAGATGTACAGTATGGGCAGTCCTGGGAGATCCTTTCTTTAGGTATCCTGAAGATTCCATACAAAACTAAGAAGAGGAGCCAATATGATTTTTAAAAACTAGGCTAGGGACTAGAGGCCTTTCCATTCTGGGAACTGACGAGATCATTCACTTTTGCAAAAGTTTACAATTATTGAGATCACACACATGCACATAGGCACCTCTGTTATTTTTAAGACACTAGGATGTAAGCTTTATTCAGGACAGAAATAGGACGTTCTTTGTAACTCCTGAGAAACTGTACATTCATATCGCTGAGTGTAAATTCACTTTAATCTGAGATATATTCTGATTCATTGCTGGTACCTATCTGAAGTCATCGGATTGGGAAAAATGTGTGAATATAGGGTTCACATGTGCATTGTCAATATTGCTACATACCCATTACCAAAAAGACCAGATCTAGATGAGCCTGGATTGAACTCTTATTGATGCTTTTACATAAAGGCAGCAGAAATTGAATTGATGGTGCCATTAGGTTGTCAATACCAGTGTCTCCCTTTCTTCCCAGATAAGTAGACATGAAGCATTGTCCATACAGTCATTTCAACTTCCTGGGAGCCAAAGAAGCTATAGAGGTTCAAGGTGATGATCAGATGAGATGTGTCCAATCACACCTGTTGCTAGATGCTTTGCGGAAATCTAGAACTGATGGCCTCTTGTTTGATTGTTATGTTGTTGTCTCAACCTACATGTTTGTGTTGATGAGCTGTCTTGCTTGTTCATTTGCTCATCTGTGTTTAAATACAGGTGCTTCTTATGCTTTTAACTGAAGTTGTCTCTAGAGTATAACTATAGTTAAGGGATGTGGCATTCATGATGGAACTTAGAGACTGAGACTGAGACCCTAGGAGAAGGAAACTGCACACTTATCTTAGGTTCATTACCCTTAAAGATTCTTTTTTTTTTTTTGTGGGTACCGGGAGTCGACCTCAGGACCTCATGTGCCAGCAGGTGCCCGTGCCACTGAACGATATCACTGGCCCCTTTTTTCGTATGTGGTTACCGGGAGTCGAACTCAGGACCTTGTGCTTGCCAGGCAGGCGCTTATGTCGCTGAGCCATCTCACCGGCCCCCCTTAAAGATTCTTAAACAATGCCTGTATACTGTGTTTCCCCCCAAAAAAGACCTAACTAGAAAATAATCAGCCTTGAAAACTAGAGATCAAAAATGCCAGCCCCAATCAGCCTATCCTTGCCTTATGTGCCTTACAGAGTAGCCACCCAGCAAGGGAATAGTGTAGTATAGTCTTTTGCATGACACTGGCCATCACTATGGTAATGAACAGCTACGGCTTATTTTTTTTAGTTAGGTCTTATTTTCATGGAAACAAGGTATAAAACCTACATTGCTATATAAAATACCATTCTTTGACACAAAAGTAAATGAGATCTTTTGCTGCCTTACTTTTAACTTTCAACGTGATTCTGGACATTCACCTTAACCAAATATTCTCTAGATAGAGGGTTCCGGTTCATAGGGGTAGGAGACGGTATGATTTGCCCAATGCACCTTCTAAACAGGGCCTCTAGATCCTATTTCACTAAGACCTTGCCTGCCTCAAAGACAGTGTTCGTCTAACTGAGGGTAATCACTCAGTGGGTTGTGTGGCAGATAGTCTAGCTAGGCCAAAATTTGATTCACAACTATTAGGTTATTTGCTGTAGATAATGGAAGTCAGTAAGGGTTAGAGATGGGTAAGGGTTTGCTAAGTTCTCCAGGCCTTGCATTTGGCTATAATGTAGACAAGTTGTTGGGCTCAGAGTTGCTTTATACTCAAACATTTAATAAGCACTCTTTTATTACCATCCATTCTCAAATAGTTCATTCACCCCATCTGTAAATGTGATGAAATCATAATTCTGTGCCATTTTATGTGACTCTAGAATACCTGACTTGGAAGGTTCAGTTATGGAAATACAGCATGGTTCTAGAAGCAAGACCTGTTTCTCTTGTGAGCAGTGGAACACTGGATGTGGAACAGTGTGGGGACTGCTTCAGGTCCCTAGTCCTAAGAGCCTCGGCAACAGGACTTGCTAGATCCCTAATAGTTTCTGGCTCCTTTCAAAGATGAACAATGTTGGGCTGGTGAGATGGCTCAGTGGCATAAGTGCCTGCCTGGCAAGCGCGAGGGCCCGAGTTCGACTCCCGGAACCCACATATGAAAAAAGGGCCGGTGATATCGCTCAGCGGCACGGGTGCCCACTGTCACGCAAGGTCCTGAGGTTGACCCCCGGTACCCACCAAAAAAAAAAAAAAAGGATGAACAATGTTTCCAAAATATTTTAGCCAGGGCCGGTGAGATAGCTCAGCGACATAAGATCCTGCCTGGCAAGTGCGAGGTCCTGAGTTTGACTCCCGGTACCCACATATAAAAAAAAAAGTATATATATATATATTTTTTTTTTTAGCCAGTACACACATGTAAGAGGTATGATTGAAGTATATGATATGTGTCTAAATTTAAAAATATTTGTAGGGGATATTAAAAGACACATTGCCATTAATCCATCCCAAAATACTCCCCTTCACTTCAAACACACTTATCCCATCATTCTTGCCACCTACTGAAGCAGTTCTGTAAGTTCTCTTTTGTGAGTGTCATTAATAGTGCTGTTATGGCCTCTTAATGTCTTGAATAGATTCAAAACCTTTTCCTTTCCTGATCATTTTGACTTTGAGTAAGAGGCAGAAGTCACACAATGCCAGATCTGGTGAATGAGGTGGATGAGAACATACCATAATGTTTTTACAAGCCTGCCTTTCTGTTGCATGGCACTCATCAGCAGCATTCACTGTATTTTTTATCACACCTCATAAAGACACTCATGAAATAAGACTTTCATAACTGTTTCACAGAGTGGCAAGGATGATGGGTTAAGTGTGTTAGAAGCAAAGGGGAGGATTTTGAGGGAGATTATTGGCAATGTCCTTTCTCTAATATATATATATATATATATATATATATATATATATATATATTTTTTTTTTTTTTTGTACCGGGAATCGAACTCAGTACCTTGGGTTGCCAGGCAGGCGCTTGTGCCGCTGAGCTACATCCCCGGCTCTATTCTAATATATATATATATATTTTTTTTTTTTTGTGGGTACCGGGGGGTCGACCTCAGGACCTCGCGCGCCAGCAGGCGCCCGTGCCTCTGAGCGATATCACCGGTCCCTTTTTCGTATGTGGGATCCGGGAGTCGAACTCGGACCCTCGCGCTTGCCAGGCAGGCGCTTAAGCCGCTGAGCCATCTCACCGGCCCTTAATATATTTTTAATAATTTAAACATTCACCATATTTTTCAATCATCTGTTATATCTTGAATGTGGCTAGTTTAACCAAATGAGAACCCCTTTCTAACCTCCATCAATACTGACCATCAAGGCATCAAATCTACCAAGATTAACATAAATTATACTAAACAGAAACATTTTGGATGAGAAAGTATTAGACAGTGAACAGAGGTGAGGTAGCTACTTCGTGGTGGCCAAGTCTGGATTGTGGCCTTGTCCTAAAGGGAAGAAATCAGCAGTGTGTCACCATATTGACTACAGTGTATATCTGACTCCTCCTCAACTTCAGTGGTTTAGTGACGCCCACTTCAAAACAAAGGCAGGGAGAGAGAAGTAACCCGTACTCAAATGCCTTAATGTGAGAAGCAGTATTGTGGAAAACAATACTTTGTCTTTCAAAGCATATTCATTTACATTATCTATACATTACCTTACTGAAGTCTCGCAGTATCCCCCAGGAAATGTGGAAAGTCATGTTGGGATGGAAACCAAGAGGAAAGAATCATCAGTATTAAATGGGAGAACATCTTTGGGGTCTCCTGCAGTCTCTTCAGTAGGACATTATTTAAGACCAGGATTCCTTTGAGTTTTGAATGCTTTGCTTGGCTTTACTTATAGAATACTTATTTTGGGACAGGGTTAAATGAAATGTCAGGCATATGAACTATATAGGACAGAGAAAGAGAAGCAGTTGGGAATGTTGGGTTGAGGACAGAAGCACAAGTTGTGATCAACAGTGGGAAAATCAAGGGTATATAGTTATAAGATCTATAATTAAATTCATTGCCATGCAGATTTCTGTCTTAAATATTTCCTAGAAATGTGATATTTTCTGCTATTCTTAAACAATTTTAGTTTGCAGCCAAAGGAAAGTCACATTTGAAATGAAATAATCAGCGATGGGCAGATTTATGATGCTTTTAGTGTTTTTGATCTTCTTAAATTTTCAAAACTGTGAACTATATACAGAGTCCACCAAAAAAACTTATACACATTTCAGCAGTTTGTCATACTAATAAATGCCTGGAAGCTAATGGCCACCACTTTGAGCACCTCTTGTCATTGTAGAGGCCAAAGGTAACCTGTGTTAATCTCATGATGTCTCAATAAATTTAGTATTAAAATATTTATGTAAGTTTTCTTTTCTTGATTTACACATTTTTTTGGCAGACTATATATTTACACTTATATCAATAGAAAATATCTATAAGTATGTATGTATAATACATAAATATATACACTTACATCAATAGAAAAAAACAAATAAAAAACAAAATATGGTCTTATTACAAAAAGTGAATAAAAGTTCTTTATATAAAGTTTTTTACAGAATAAAAAATATTAAATGGTAAACAATTAAAAATTCTTAAACTTTTGGGGGAAATATTCTTCAGTACATTAAGTACATTGGGAACTAAACTACTTAATATTTGGTAATTGACAAAAGAAAGAAAAATTGCTTTTCTTCATGATTAAGGTAACAAATTATACATTTGAAGTTCCCTTTCCCCTCAATCCACCGTGGTCTAGTTTCCTACAACTAATTATTTGTGATTTTGTTTTTTCTAACCTATTTTCAGTGGAGAAAATTAGCCAATAAAGAGCCTGCCTTTACATCTTAAATTGTCTGTAGGTAATTTGTTTTACTCTTTTTCCTATATTGAAATTTTAAGAGGAGAAATATCTAATAGATTTTTTAAATAAGGAGTATAATTTTTTTTCTGTTGAATTCTAAAAATCTGTTTTGTATAACTTTACCATATGCTGGTGCTTCACAACCAAATGAATTGTTTTGGAGTTTTGAAGACTTCCTTTCTTTATTTATATTTCCTCCTAAGCCAAATGAATTGCCAGATTTCTAGCTGGTTTGCAATGTACACAAAAATATGCTGGACCTCGTTCAAGCTCAGCTTGGGGGTAAGGGTGTTCTATCGCATGGCTGCCCCTGGACACGGATGCTTTGCTGAGTTAATGATCTTGCTATCTTTAGTTTCTCTGACTATAAAATGAGAGTGATTATGCTTACAAAAACTCTGTTGGTTAAATTATTGAAGGCTCTGAGCTGAATTATCTCTATTTATTTGATGTTATTTTTAGCAGCCTTGTAAAAGCTCAACTTGAATTCTCCACCTTACTACAGTGTTCTGTCTCTGCTCTTCAAGTAAAGGTTTTAGAACCTTTGTGTTATACACTGAGTCTAATTAAACATTGCATTAGAGTAAATCAGACATTAGTACACAATGAGTGTATATGCATTTAATAGATACTAGACCATATATAAATGTATACTGGCTGCACATAATGAACTTTTAAGGAATATTAATTAGGTGAAATTAATGGAATGTGAGAAGCCCTGGGCAGGTACGCACTTGTAGAAGTCTTCTAGCCTGTTGGTGTAGAATCATTAAAAATTAATGCTGTAATTTACACATAACCTCAGCTGGCATATTCTAGATCTGTTAGATAATATTGTGGTAAACGTTATAGGGAAAAGGCCTCCCATGATCAGATAATTTGGGGGACTGTTAGGTTAAGCCAAGTTAGATCGTGTTCTTCCCTGGTAGATTTCCTTGCTGCACACACAACTGTGAAACTCTTTTATTGCAGAATATCTTTGGGACAAGTGTTTTGTGGAATGCACTTTGGAGAACACTATTTTATTCCAGTCTTTTCACTTTCCAGATGAGAAAACCAAGACCAGCAGTGGTTAAGTGACTTGCTACTTTTATCTGCAGGGGAAATGCAGCTAAATGAAGCTAAATGCAAGTCTGGGAATGGGGCACTTTCTGATGTCCTGTCTCCTATATCGTATTGTCCCTGAGATTTCACACAAGCGGAGTCAGGCGGAGAAGTGTGTTGCCTTTCTTTTCTGTGGGACAAAGATAGCTTCACTTGCTCTGGGTAACAAGCCATCTGAGCTAAACACTGTCACCCCCACACTGGCTTCTTGGGCCATAATTCAAATTACTCAAATTCCATTATTTAAGCATACATATGACTTGCTAAGTCTGTGAGTCTTGGTGTTTTTCACTCAATACCTACCATTAGATTTGCTGATCTGTGGAGATAAATCCAGGGTTGGAAATGCAGTTTTACTGTTCAGCTGTGTATCTTTGGATCAAATCAGCCTCTCTGAGCTTCAGACCCTTATCCACAAAATAGGGCTAATATCTTGTTTACTCTGGGTAACATTAGATATATCTGAAAGCTTGCTGGTAAATGCATTCCAAAAATGGTATCTATTTTTATTCTTTAACAATATCTGAAGGTATCTTAAATAATTACTGTGTAGTTCCTGTGTTGGCTGCAGTTCTTTTGTTTGTTACAAGACATGGTGAAATATTTTTTGTTGGGATTTTGCTAATGGAAACTTCCTCTTTAGCTTCTCCATTTCACCGCCTTGAGTTCTTAGGTCTGATGTCTTCTATAAGGGTCCAGTGTTGGCACATGCCATGTCCTATTCTTACCTTCAACACTGTTCCAAATTGGAGCAGTCACTTTCTTCTACCAAGGTCATAAACAAATGGCAGAGAAGTCTAAATTCTTTCTGCTGTAGCAATAACAATTGCAGATTTTTAAAGTCAGACATCTTCACCAACTCTGTTTTATTTTTCACCTGCACTAGCTATTTCTATTCCTGCTTGCTGCTGCAGAGACCCTTGTACTCATCTAAGTTGCAGCTCTTACATTTCTGCAAGCAGTTATGAAGGTGCAGCTTGGCAGATCCTTTCTTCACTCCAGCAGAAAGGATTTCACAGATTGCTATACCTCTTTGCAGGAGAAAAAAACTTCCAAGCTGAGTCCAACTTGAAAGAGGCATTCCCCCATCACTCTAAGACTGTAGTTGGTGTGTCTGCTTGTGACACATTTTCCAATGGACCCCCCCAGTGGCTGCAGCTGTGATTAAAAGCTGTCTGCTCTCTGCCTCACTGGGGTTTTGCTGTTTAGCCATGTCATGCATATATATATATATATATATATATATATATATATATATTATATCACAACTGCATCATGAAAAATGTAAAAGTGGTTTGTAAGATGAAAAATCAAATGAACACTTGAATAACAAAGGCCAAATTTTCTGTGCTTCAGTTATTGAGAGACACTAGTTGGGAATCTAGCCATGTATGAGGTACATAAAAGTAATTTAAGGACAAAGAGCTAATGGTCGGTGAATATATACCATCTGCCAGTACATGCTCTGCACACATCAGCCAGACAGAGCATCTTAAAGATTTAAGTGCACTTGAACTTAGCAGCTGCCTTTTAGTGCCTTGGTGTGATTCGGGATTCAGTTTTGACCCTTCGCAAATAAAGCAAGAGAACGTTGCTTTTTAAGTCTACCCAGATATTCACTGATACATGAATAGTCACATTTGGCGTATCTTAAGAATGCCTTTCTCCTCAGAAGTTTACCATTAACATTACCTTTAAAAATGCTCAAATGAGCAGGGCAGACACAGAGCCTGCAAGCAGCAAAGGAACAAGTCACATATACTCCTTTACATTAGGGAGACTGAGTATTCAGCCTTTTATAAAGAGAGTGTTCCAGAATTTAAACCTGGCCTCTTTGCATCACATGACAGGCAAACTTACACATGCTATGAGATAAAGCTGCGTGTTTCCTTTCCCTGACATACCTCGCCCACTCACTGAACCAGAATTCAAACGTGTCATCTCTCTTAAATATATGAGAAAGAAATCTGGGGACACTTTGAAAATTATGTGTCTCCTTTCCCCTCTGCCTCCCTCTCCTTGTCCCCCCAAGTTCCCAGCAACCAAATCCAGTGAATGAGATGCTAATCTATCACCAGCAAATTTAGGCTGACAATACTGCGAATCAACCACATTGATGACATTGATTGTATTTCAAATATTTACAATATAGTGAGACAAGCCTAGTCTATTTTCTAAAGAGTTCAAGGTAGGTATCACTGTTTCAGAGGGGGAAAACAATGGAGAAATGTTTGTGGTTGCTATCTGCAATAATCTGATGCTGACAGAGAGTAGTATTTTATTTAGTAATTAACAGTGTAAAGGGGAGAGAAGCTGTCATGTCGGTTCTTAAGCTGGGGAATGTGATGAAAGATGATATCTGCGATCTCATCCTTTCCACTTGTTTAGGATTGTCAGGATGAGAAATGTCAGCATTATGAAAGCTAGACTCTGCTCTTGATATGATAAAACCCTTCAAAAGCCCGTCTTTCTCTCTCCCTCGTCCCCCTCCTTTCTTGCTCTCTCTCTGCACTTGCTTTTTTATTTATCCTGTTTTGTTAGATGGCAGAAATATAATTCTTTTCTTTCTTCCTATTATAAGCCACCATTTTTGTTTTATTATATGTTTCACAACCCCTAATGCCCCTCTGAAAATTACCTTGTTAAATGACAGTGTTTCAAAGCCATGAATCCTTTCCACCATTCCCTCAGAGGTTTGAAACAGTCAACAGACTGTAAAGAATAAATAATAAAAAAGTATTGATTATTTTGATGACTGTGAGATTCAATTAAGTATTAATTTTGCCCTCCAGTGGACCTATCAAGGTATTCAAAAGGGAGGATTTGGCTCAGCTAAATGCATGCTGAGTGCTTCAGTCTTAAATAGGGAGAAAATGTGTTTACCTACAGTATTTGAAGAAGAAGTGCATCGATGCACAGAGTCCAGTATTTAAGTGTGGTGCAAATTAAGCCCTGGTGACAGTGACATTGTTTTCAGTGGTATGAGTATTGACTAAAGAAGTGCATTTGATGACAGCTTAAACTATTTGTATTGATTAACATTTTCATAGATTATCATGTGTCATATCAAATTCACTTTTCAGGCATGAATACATTAAAAAAAAAAACCAGCCACAGGCATATGGCAACCAATGTAATGACAGGACGCAGGAGAACGCACCCCACCTGCTTCAGGGCTGGTCACCTGTTTCCTGCTCAGGAACCATTTAGGCATGAACTTGGCAATAAATAGCTCCCAGATCATGAAAAAAAGGGCACTTCTTGCTTTTCCTTTCCTTCTGCATCTGATATTTATGCCAAAGCAACATTATGCGTCTTAGTTTGCAAATGGAAAAAGGCTACAGTTGGAAAATATTTCTAATCCTAACATGCCCTCCTAAATAAACTGAAGATAAAGCAGATCTAGATTATTGGGGGCCAAAGTTTCCCCATTTTTGGAGGTGATTTTTTTTTTCTTTTTCTTTAATGCTGTGGGTGTATGATGCTCTAGGTATCTGAATTATTGAACGCAGTTTGTAAGTATTTTCCCAATTCTTTTAAAAAATCTAAAATCTTTTTTTTTTTAAATATTTTGTTGTGTGTTGTTTGCTTTAAAATGTTCATTTGATTTGGGGTCAGCTTCAGTTCCCAAACTGGAACACGGGAAGTCAACTTCTAAGGGTGTGTATAGAATTTACATAAGAAATATCTTTTATTCCATTGAAAGCGTTTTGAGGTCTCTTTTCTCCTCATCTCTTTTCTCTGCTCTTGGGATAGAGTTTAATTGCTTCTCCCCCAGGGAGAAGGCTTCTTAAAATAGCCCGCGGTTCCTCCATAGGGTGCTCCTTCTGAAAAGGTATGTTGCTGAAGTATAAACCCAGCACTTTTTTTTTTTCTTACTGCATTAAAGACAGAACAAGGTGTAAAAACATTCGCACAAAAGCACATCCCGCAATTAAAGCTGTGTTGGTTAGATTGCTTTGAAAGAAGTTTTTTTTCTTTTTTTTTTTTTTTTTCTTTTTATTTTCCTTTTTTTCTCTCTCTGAAGCCTCCTGAATCTCTCACATGCTAGTTGAGCTTTAATAGGGTGGGGAGTAATGGAGAACTCATCGGATCTGTAATAGCTCTTCACTTGACTGCAGCCAGCAATAACAGCAGGAGCAGCCAGAGATAAGAGAGAGAGGAGAGAGGGAGAGTGTGTGTGTGTGTGGAAGAGAGGAGAGGGAGAGGACACGCACTCTAAAGCAGCTACTTTTTTTCCTCCCCTTCTCTTTCCCCCCATCCCAGGATCCAATGATAGCTGGACAAGTCAGTAAGCCCTCGCTGTCAGCGCAGAGTGAAATGAATGCGGAGTTGAGAGGTGAAGACAAGGCTGCTACTTCAGACAGCGAGCTGAATGAGTCCCTGCTTGCGCCTGTGGAATCAAATGACAACGAGGACACTCCCAGCAAGCTCTTCGGTAAGTCTGTCTAGGTATTTCATTTCAGTCCTACCATGTTGTCCGGAAGAGCAATCCAACCCCTCACCCCCTCCTCCTTCTCCCCGGTTGTTCATTCAATTTTCTTGTAAGTACTAAAGAGGAGTTTCGCATCTTGGAGGTGCTAAGCCACCAAAGCTGATCCCAGCTGGCTGGGAGGTTGTCCTCCAAACTTTTACCAACAAGGAACTTAATTCGCTGCCCATTTTGATTTGTCAAATATTGCTGGTGTTCCCCAGGCTGGAAATTATTTGAAAAAAAAATAAATAAATAAAACAAGAAAAGAAAGTGGTAATAATAATCAGGAAATCAGTTGCATTGTGATAATTGGTTAACATTTATTGAATAAATATCGACTCGGTTTCGGGTTGCTTCTCAGCCTTTTGTTAAGGGGAAGAGGAGTAAGGAGTTATTATCTGTAGTCAAAAGACTAGAGAGGAGGATTGAAAAATATCAATACAAGTCATGCTATGCCAGGTAAACAAAGGTGGCTACAGGGATTGCTCAAAGAAATAATATTTAGTCATCTCAATCAGGATGAATGCTTCTTTTAAAAGGATGTTGAGAAAAGAAAATAGGTGCTTTGCATCCCTCCTCCACCCCTCTTCTCTTTAACATTATGTTGATAGCCTCCTACTGAACGTAGAAGAGGCAGCCCGGGACCTTTCAGGAATCTTTGTTTCATAAACAAAACAAGAACAAGCAGACTGCCACTCCAGCCAAGACATCTGTCATTCAAACAGATGACACTCTGTAAGCCAACTCAGGCAACTGTGATCTCTAATCAGAAAGGGGAGCAGCTTGTTGAGGTGGGTGCCTGAGTGATAGATGTTGATAGATGTCTCTGCTGGGGAAGCACTTTATGGTTCAGAGTGACACTAGGTTTTCAGAACAATTGTCCCTGAAACACTTGCTTTTAATTATTTTCACATGTGTCTGTGTGTGTGCACGCGCACAGGTCTGTGTATATACTAACCTGATGTAATACATCATGCAGCGTGAGAATTGCTTGCTCTCAGGTTAAAAGACAGTCAGATGCCCGAACTTCAAAGAAAAGCCAACATAATCACAGAGGCTATCTTAAGAAAGTCATTGATTTAGTTTAAGAGAAAGAGTTTATTTTTTAGCTTATAGAAAGAAAGCTGCTCTGACAGTTGGGTGACGCTCGGCCACTTTCAGTAGAAGAGGTTCTTCCTAATTTTAAATGCTCCCTAAGTCAAACACAGAGAGACGTCACAGAGAAACTTCACTTTGTAAATTTCTATGGGTCAAATACTGATTTGTACTGAAGAATATAGTACATACTAGTTTCAAAAAATCCTTTGAGATTACCGTTTCTTCGAAAGGATATTACCTCTGATATAAATTTTCCAAACCTAGACATTAAGGTTTTAGCATCTTCACTGTAAAGAAGTATTTTGTTGTTGTCTTAAGTTTTTATCGACATAGAAAGGGTTAGGTCCTAAATCGCCCATTTCATTTTAGGAAGCTAGGGAGAGAAGTCAGATAAAATTATGAATTGCGGGGAGGCAAAAGCCACACTCAAGCCTCTCTGATGCAGAGGATACCACGTAAGCACTTTGACTTTTAAAAAGTAATCAGTTGTGTGTTCAACATGGCTTGCAGACACTGAATTATTTGTTTCTAAACTTTGCATGCATTTTTTAAAAAAGCATATACTTTTTATAGACTGGGGTTTATAGCTCCAACTTGTTTTCTTTCAAGTAAACTAACAGAGAGATGATTAATTTGGCTTCTTAATATTTATTTAGATTGCTCAATATTGAAAATTGTTATAGATTTCTTATTCTACTTCTTCCTGATTTGCATGGTTAGATACATAAGCTTCCAAAAATCTAGCAGTGTCAGAGAGATTTGAATTAAAAGTTTGCTGAAATACATTGTAAAGGGTATCTTTATGAGATGCCATATAGTAAGAAATCATAATGTGAGTTAAAAATCATAGTGGGCTTTGAAAGGCACCCACCTTAATCTTGAGGTTCTTTACTGTGTCCTATATTTTAAATTCCTTTTGCATTCACTTGATTGTCTTTGGTTTCTAGATTACTTTCAAGCACAGTGTGAATCTTTCCTCATTTTCATTTAGGTAAAGAAGAAATCCCTATATTAACAAATTTGAAAACTTTGAAAAAAATTGAAGATAACAAGAGACAGAGGTGGTAGCCAGCCCCTAGGGAGGAGAGGACACAAATGATTTTGTAAGGTTTTTCTAGCAGTTAGGTCTACTGTATTCTCACGTTTGAATATTCATAAGACTTGGCCTTGGGAATTCTAGTTTACGTAAGTGTCTAAAACTTTCTAGATTAGTTCTCTCACAGAATTTTTAACAACTTTGGTGACACACTTTAAGGGACCATACTTTATTTGATATGCATTTATTCAAGTCTTTATTTTTTGTTTTTAGGCATAGTTCTGATCGTATTCTCTATTTGATAATGAAAAGTTGTGTCCCTCCCAAATAATTGAGAACATCTGCAGTTTCCTCTGGACAATGACTTTTCTAATATACTCTCTCTCTCAAACCATCATTCATATAGTTTATGCATTGTGTTATTGGAAATGGTGCTTCTCTCATATAAGGGTCAGATTAAGGGAAATCATATGCATCTTGATACGTTTAGTGTCATAGGGAGACATTACCCAACAACAGGAAACGAAAAGAGCTCAGTCTCCCTATTGTACCTGAAATTTCAGTATAAATAGATTTCTTTGAAGCCCGTTCCCCCATCTGTGTCTTGCTCAAATTAGCAGTCCAGAGGACAAGCCTCTTTCTCTCACAGTATGGCACCTTCAGCCCAAAACTGCAGGAGAAAGGCTAATACTGATGCCCTCTATGGATAAACAAAGGAAATTTCAGGAACCATTGGGCTTTTTATGCCTCTCCTTAAATTGCACCTCTGCACTTAACAGCATCCAAAGGGAAACATACTGTGCAGCACGCTTCCGTGCTCTGAGCCGCTCAGAATACCAGAAGGAGAAACAAGAAGCCATATGCCAGCCTAAGTAGAAAGTTCAGAAAAGGACCCTTGTGTTTTATAAAGTAATTACATCAGAGGTAACGTTTTGCTTAACTTGAACAGCCATGGAAACTAAAGTACACTTAGGAGAGATGAATCCACATTTCATTGAGAAACATGTGGTGAAGTCGTTCTCTGTGATATCAATAAGTGGTGCATTATTTATTCTTGTAAAGCCTGTGGAATAGCTATCTCCATTTTCAGTTCATGACTGTATTATGCTAAGCTCTGAGCCACAGGAAGCAGTTTGTGGGGGAGAGGCTTGCATGTGTGCGTGGGGGTGCGTGATCAGGAAACCTGACGCTCTGTCTGATGGCGCTCTAGCCCCATGATCAAATGAGTGATGCCACACAGGGCCAGTCACTGAATATGTGACAAGTGATCTACATATTGGAAACTATCTTCAAAACTGGCCTTTGGCAAACAATCTCCAAGGAAGAGGCTGCTGTGTTTCTCTAGTGACATTTATAGCCCTCGTGTCAATGTGGCACTTCACTTTTAGTTACGCCCATCAAGAATTCAGTGTTCCACAGTCAGTCAAGTTGGATGCTAAAATTCAAATGGTAGCATCAACTACTTGGTCAGGAAAATGGCTGCAGAAAAGATAAAAGTAATATATATCACTGGAAAAGTATCTGTACTAAAGTTTTCCTATGCACTCTTAGCTGAACTAGTGAGACCTCATAAAACATGCCCTAAATATTTTCCCCCAAATATATTTGAGATTTGAAACATGATTTATTAACAGTATTTCTCCTGGGAACTTTTTTTTATCATTTCAAGTTAAATCTTGTGATTGCTTTTCCTCAAGTTCCAACTAACTTGGGTGACTATGAGTTTCTGTGGCTTTCTTCTCAGCTGGGCTACCCTGAAGGTGCACAGGGCGCTCGGCTCAGAACCTCGAACCATGACGCAAACGTACCACCATGTATAAACCTTGTACCTGAAATTAAAAAGAAAAACCTTGGTTGGTTTTCCCTCATGTATTTTCCTTGGTTAAAAGAAACTGCATGTAGAAAATACTTATGAGAGTAGATATTTTCAATATCATTTATCTGTGAACTATTAGAAAAGGGTTGAAAGTTGGGTCAGCGATTCCTCCATGCTAAGAAATATACTATCTGTTGTGTTTTTCTTTTCTTTTCAGTGATCTTTCTCACAGAAACATGCATTATAAGATCTTTTTTTCCCAAATTGCCATCCAGTTTGACTTGATTAGAATTTATGGCAGTGGAGTCTTTTTCAATGACAAAAGGATAAAGGACTAAATTGTCTGTCACCCCTTGAGACAGTGGTCTCTGCAGGTCAGTGTGGAGGTCACCGCAGGGTATTCTGGGGGCTGAACTTTGGGGTGATGGTGCCTCTCCCCTGCGCATAAGTGGGGGCCTTCATTATGGGATCACTGCCTTCATTACTTCATTTAAACATCTCTCTCAGGGTTTCAATACTTTGGGTGTTCACAATATTCTGAGAAAATATGCTGGAGCTGGTAATCAGCACATAGGACTTAAGCCCAAGAGGGATTTGGCTGGGAGATGATGAGGAAAAGTCTCTAGAGAAATATATTTATTTAAAACATGGACCATACCTCTATATTTTTTTAAAGTTTCTATATTAATGTCAATTGCAAATTCATATTCTCTTTCCCTGAAGAAAGTGTGTTTTGCTAGGAAAATATGAAGGCAGCATGTTCAAAAACCAACTAAATAAATTGAGTAATAGATTCTATACAAAAACAGTTATTTAAAATAAATGAGTAGAAACCTGTATTTGTGTAGGTAAATGGGATGCATGATAAGGTATTTGTCAAAAACCAATTATGGTTTAATAGTCAAACAAGCCCTTTTTGCTCTCTGACTACTTGAGGGGGAAAATGCACATTTAGATACATTTTTTACATTTAAGAAAATCTAATGCACAGAGGCACTTCCTTAAAAAAAAAAATCAGTGAGAGGTTGTGTGTATTTAGACAAATCTAGTTTAGTGGGTTTTTTCCCCTCCAGAACACCATTGTAATGCTGCACTGATAAATAAATCCACTTTAAATAGCATTAATGTGTAAGCTTTGAAATAAAAATAAATCTGGATAGAAAGGCACCGGTGTTCAAACTTCTCACCGTATTTGTTCACTGCTCTGTGCTCGTTTCTAAGTGGCACTTCAGTAGAGAACAGGATAGAATGTGTGACTGCAGGTTCCGTGGGGACTTTCTTGGTGCCTTCCTTTCAGTCACGTTCCCATACCTGGGGATGCTCAAAGGAGGCCTCTGTTGAAAGAAGCAAAGTTCAATATTATAGCACCTGAAAATACTACATGGTAATGCATTAACAAGTCAAAATGTGAACGTACTTTTTCAGTTTTTCCTTGTATTTGGATTGCTGTGATTCTCATATTTTGTTGTTGTTAAACAGTTCTAAAAGATAGTTGGAAATAATACAAGTGATTAGAAATTAGATCAATCTGCACATCCTCACCCCTCTAAATGTTCCCATTTTAGTATTTTGGATTTCTTGGGTGTTTCTGATTTAAAGTTTACCTAACATTATTATGGTGCTTTTGTAGTTCACCCAGCTCAGTTTATGTCATAATTAATACATAGAGGTTCATCTAGATTCAAGCTTCCAAGACTCAGCCCTTAAGTAAATTGCCTTCTTTCTTCAACACCTGGTTTAATTACTGAGTTAGTGCTATTCTTTTCAAGCATTGACCAAATAAAATTTTTCCCACTTCAGCAATGAGATTTAAGTTGACTGTTTCAAGTGGGCCTTGTTTGTTACCACACAGTAAACAGATAATTTGTGAGGGAACTGGTACTTTCTTTGATGGATGACCTTGCTGGTTTATATTTGGGAATTAATAATACATCAGACATTCACACATTAAAAAGAAAGTAGATGTGGAGGGGAAGGGGAGAGGGCTCCATTCTGCTACTGGGCTGTGCCTGATTATTCAGCCCTTCCCTGGGAATGCAGAGGCAATCACAGAAGGCACATTGGCCCAGAGAGGTGCCTGGCTTCACTTAACGTAGTTCTTGATATTTTATGCTAAAGAAGAAGATAGCAAAGTGTTTATACCAAGCCGGCACCCTGTCAGGGGGCAATCTGTATAAAGTTTCCTGCTGTCGGGTTAATAAATTTTTAAAAAATATCCAAAGGCAGACGTAGCTATGGAAAGCCCCTAGTAACGGTTACCATTCTTCAGCGCATGGGTTTCTCTTTAATATCCAACTCTGGCTCTAGAATTCTCTCATCTGTTGTTTTCTTAGGTTCTGTACTTTGTTGATGTTTTTGTTCAGTTCGCCTTTTATGCCTGACATTCCAGTCTCACTTCTTCTGTGTTTAGTCTTTGAAATTTCAAATATCTTTTCTCTTAGAAACAAGTGAGCATAATGTGTTTTGAATTTTTACGTGATATTTTACGGTTGAACATACAGTATACCTTCTCATGCCATGACTCTAAATGAAGTTCTAAGTCTATCAGCACAGGATTTTTCTTTAAGAATACCTTCAAGCAGTAGATTAAAAATTCCCTCAAAAATTCATTGGGACAATATGGGGGTATTTGATGATATCTGTTAATTAAACATGTTGCTCTCACTCTTAATCTTCTAAATGTAAACTCTGTATTCTGATTCTCAGAGTCCCAAGTCATAAAAATATCAAACATGGGCGAACTTCTTTGGTGACATCTGTTACTCTGTTGTGTACACGTAGCATCCTGACCTATCAGAAATGGACTAAAAGCCTTCATAGTGTGAATGTAGAGGTTAGAAAGAAGAACACGATTTCTTTTGGTTAAAAAAGTTTGTCATTCTCAGAGAAATAGAAATTAACTTTGTTTTGTAGGTATTCAAAGATAGTTTTTAAAACCACTGCATGAAATGCATATAGCTCCTGAAATCTTTTTTATATACTGTTACTGTTTTTTAATTTCTAGTCTATTATACAAATGTCTGTATTTTACTTAAGAATCCAAAAGAAAACTCATACTCAAACTTTATTCTTAAAATCTTTTTTTAAAGTGCTTTTAAGGTTTTATGTATAATAAGAACATACTATAATGTTTTAAAAGAATTAGTCACCGGGAACACTAATACAGTCTAAGTCACTTTCATTGGAAGACCATGCTATCTATCTCCTCACAACTATTTAAAAATATGAGAAAAAAAGATCAGATTACAATAAGAGAAACTAAATGTCAAAACACATAAACTGAATGTATAAGAGGTTTGCTATACTGAAGACTATTTGAAATAAGATTCTGTAACAAAACCTGCATTCATAAAGATGGTTAAAACTCTTCATATAAAATAACAAAAATAAAACTTGTTAGTTTAGCCTGAGAGCGAACATGGAGGTGTTTTTACGACACTTATCATGTAGCAGTGAGCCTACGTGAAGGAATATGTTTGTCCTGCCATATATTGTTTGGAATTTTCTTAGTGTTTTATCTTTTCCTGTAAAATAATTGGTGTTTTTCTGGATTGACAGGCTTTCCAAATATCTTCTATTACTTTAATTTCATCTTATTATGAGGGGGAAAACCCAGTTGTGACAAGTTTGTAAAACCCAAGAAATCCATATTTAAAGACCAATATCAGCACAGAGTTTTAAAATAACAATGGCCATTTTTTTTCATTTTCTTAGTACTTCTGTGCTTTATTTTGTTTCCCCATATTTTCTTTCTCAGGCTTTATAAATGTACAGTGAATAAATATAATGCTATTCCCATAAAATATTTGTGTGCATCTACTGTTTTTCTCCTTATTTTCTACTATATTCACATGATGCTTCCAGTTGTCTTATTAAATTTGTAGTATGTATTTTCTTATCATGATGCTTCCAGCTGTCTTACTAAATTTGTAGTGTGTATTTTCTTTATCATAAAATTAATAAAAGCTAATTTAAATAGTAAGCGTTCACTTAGTCCATGCTATCCATATATCATTTAAATGTACTTCTCCCGTATTGTTGAATATTTGAAAAACTAGTTTCTAGATAAACATCAAAATTAATAGTTTACCAATAAAGGGCAACTAATTATACTAGAGTATTGCTTCAGGCGTGCTTGGGCTAGAATCCAAGTTCAGTCTCTTCTTTGATGCTGCTGTTCGCTAAGCAGAGGAGACAACAGAATTCCTCAGAATTCATACACTTTAATTCAGTAAAGCAATTTAGGAGTTTCTGCAGTTTGACTTACAGATAATATATGCATTTTTAAAGCATGCAAAAGTTGCCAAGCTAGGAAAACCTGTTGAGATCTAAATACTGGGACTCTGAATATTTATCTGTTTATGGAGTATACATATATCACAATATGAACATTTATTCTTTTTTTTTTTAAGTAAAAGGTGTTTGTTAAATAGTAAGCACAGTTTGTACATTTTTTAAAGAATTTCATGTGCCCAAATAAGCATTTACATGTATATATGTCAAGGTAGGGTGGGTGGGTGCTGCACTACAAAGAAATCACATTTTAACCACTTAGTACTAAAATAGGATGGTATAATTAATCTCTTTTGTGGTTGTTGATGGCCACATATGTGGTGACTTGTCTTTTAATACTGAGATGGCAAGATTTATTTTTACAAATTAATGTTTTGGGGTTACTCATTGCAGGCAAGAATCATCCCTGTCAGAACAGAAAGAGGCTAAGGGATTAATTTGATTTAAAAATGCAAACATTTGAAGCTGTTTAAAAAGCATGAAAAATTATTATTGCAGAGTGACTTTTTGCCAAAATCAACCAACGGTAGAAGAGAATAAAAAATCAAATGAAAAATATATTTTCTAGTATTTAAACATGTATAGATGTGGAAGTGGTGGGGAGTAAACTGCACTTTAAATCAAAACTGGCATTCTTTTCTTCACTGTATCTTTTTCATTTACCAAAATATCACAAAATAGAAATGGGTCAAAAAGGAAACACAATTTGCAAGAAGAGAAGCATGAGAGAAATACTGGTAAAGTTAACTTTTTTATTTATTGTTTTTCGAGGATTGAACCCAGGGCCTTATACATGGTAGGGAAGTGCTCTACTACTGAGCTGTATCCCTAGCCCTTTTTGTTTTAGTTTATTTTGAGACAGGGCCCTGCTAAGTTGCACAAGCTGTCCTCAAACTTTTGATCCTCCTGCCTCAATCTCTCAAGAGGGGGAAAAACTAACATGTTAATAGATCTGTTTAATTAAATCAGTATAGTGCATTGTAATCTAGGAATGGAACAGGATTGTCTCTTTGTGTGGGAAAACTTTTGCAAACTTTTGGGAGAAAATATAGATCACTGTTTTAAGTGTTGATTGGCTCATCTGATTCTGATTCTCATGACTAAGACAGGTTTTTGTTTGGAACACAACCTAAGAAATTATGCAGAATCTCACGTAGACTGGTCTGTTTCTTTGCTCAGTTTTGAGTCTTTACTTCCCCTTTCATAATTTGTACTCGTAGTAATTTGTTAACGAGCCAGTTGGAATCCACTGGCAATTGGAAGAGTGCTGAAATTATGTATCAAGCTTTAAAGGGATTAATGTCTACAGCTGCCTGCTTTTTAAAAAGGGGGGAGACTGGGCAGACTAGAGATTGCTGATGGAACTGAGATAGGTGTGTTAGCTGAGAATGGCAGCTACGTGTCTTGTCCTCTGTAGGGTATCAATATGTTTTTATAATGATACAGTAACCTGAACCCTGTAACGGTTTATGGTCCTTTTGAGAATTCTTATGGATTCTTAGAGTGAGGGAGGTCTGAGAAAAGATCTTGAAAGCTTTCACAAAATCTGGCTGGGTGACAGAAATCTACCGTGACTGTTGATTTAGCTGCTAGGGAATCCTATTGACCGGGAACATCATTAAACTTTTAAGTTGAAACAAAAACCACAAAGCAAATGGTAGATACAGAGGGTAAGAGGTACCTAAAGTGACGACAGAAATTAACAAGTGCTGAAGCTTTTTAGGGAAGAAGCAAAAGGCAGCAAGCAGGTTGTCGATCTCGAGCTGCTACTTAGAAGCAGGATTTTGTTAATAAAGTGTTTTGAGTATTGCTACATGCATTGGAAATCTGTATTCATGCATTTCCTTCATGGAATCTGTCAGAATTGATTGTCACTCTTTCATTTTGCCTGGCTATTTTTAGTCAATGATAAATAAAGAACTTGAATTGTGAATCTGGCACCAGTGAGATATAAAATGAGAAATAGCAGAAAATAGCCATGATGAGTAACTTCACATCAGTGTATGCATGGAAATCTCAGTTCCCTTAACATTTGTAATACTGCTAATTTCTATGGGCTTTTTAAAATACACTTCCACATGAGCTCTCAAAACCCATAAAAGTGTGGCATGTAAAGTAAATTGTTTGTCACTTGCCGACGACCTGCCATATTTATTGTCAGGAGAAATGGACATTAGTTGGAAAAGCAGTTGTTAAAGGCCAAACAATTTTTAAAGATGGCAAAGATGCGTGAGGGTTTTCCTTTTTCTAACAATGAGCCACCCCTTCAGACATCAAAAGACAAGATAATAAGACACTTCAAGCACAATTCAAGATTATATTCAACATCTAAAGGCTCATCTCTTGTCAGTTTGCATTTACTCTCCCAGGGATGTAACGCTTCTATCATCTTTCTGTCAAGAGGAGTCTGGCAGAAGAAGCAAGGGCTCTTATTTCACACACTTAGGGTTTTTTTATCAAATAGCCCACACTTGCTCCGATTCAGCCAAAATGGGGGGATAATTTGAAGAAGGTCATGCACAAGTACAAAAATCCCCTATTGATTTGTGTGATTAGAAGGCATTAAAATTGCATGTTTATGTTAGTTGCTGAGACGTTTCATCAGTTTATTTGGTAATACACTTTTTCAGCCTAGAAAAAAAAGATGACTTAAGATTTTAAAATAGATGACTGAAAGCTGAAATTGTTTGTTTTAATGTGGCCATGTGTGAACATTTAACAAATAGACGTAAAAATAATTTAATGCTTTTAGCTTAACAATCTGCAATTAGCTTATATAATGAAATATTTCGTGCCATGTAAAGCACACTAGCACAGCAGTGCTATCAGATGAAATAAATATATATGTGGAATTATTTCCTAAATACTTTAAAATTGATTTCATATATTTAATATATAGATGGAAGATGATGGCATTTCCAATGTAAATTTAATTATGAGGCTATTTTACAATGGTTATCAAGTTTTTTAACATTTTGCACTCTTTGAAATTACAGCATCATTATATTTGTCATTTTATGCCATTTTTAATATAAATGCCCTTTTCCAGAGAGGCTGCTAAAGAATAAGGAAGAGTTTTTATTACTATCATTCTCTGTCAAAACTCATCACATTTCCTTGTTTGCTCTCTGGTAGTCACAAAGCAACACAAAGGAACATTTTTCTTTTTGGTGGGTGCCTGGATATAGAACTTAGAAAAATCAGCTTTTCCTCTCAAAATAAAATAGTTGATGAAAATAAAACCATGATATCCCGGGATGGTGTCTATATTGCATCTTTGAAATTACTTTTCCTACAAATTTTCATCTACTCTCTGTGTCTCCACTTCTTATATTTCTCCTCTTTGCTATGAAGTGCTTTTCTAGCTGCCTTTCTTACTTTTGTGGCACTTTCCCCCATCAAAACAAAGGAGGCAGACAAATGTATAGCATAGTTACAGTGTGTAATAGAAGCGAAAACCTGTAATTTGCCCTATTTATTGTATGGTTTTGTTCTGTACTCTGTGGTTTATGCATTGAACATTCAACAGTGAATTCATCCAGTCAACAAATATTTGTTGAGTGCCTTCTCTGTGGCAGGTACTGGATTGTGCTCTGGGGACTCCGTGGAGAATGCACCAGATAGTCTGAATCACTGAGCGCACCAGCCAGGTGCTGACGATGCAGAAATCCACAAGACATGGTCACTCCACCCTCAAATAGCCTGCAGTCTGCATTATGTACTAACATCAATTTTCCCCCCAGTACTGGGGATCGAACCCAGGACCTTTGCACTGAGCTACATCCCCAACTGTTTTTAAAATTTTTATTTTGAGACAGGCTCTCACTAAGTTGATATATTGCCCAGGCTGGTCAGGAATTTGTAATCCTTCTGCCTCAGCCTCCCAGAGTGCTGGGATTACAGGGATGCACCACTACACCCAGATGTTAACATTTTATGTTTCTTTATTTGTAGTAGCTCTTCTGGAAATTTTAGCCTTCAGGAATGGTCTTTGGTCGGATGCCTGAACATTTTAGAAAAATGTATGGTCCCCAAAACAGTGGAAAAGAAAGAATTATGAAGCGATATTATCCCCCAAAACAGTGGGAAAGAAGAAAGGACTGTTAAGTCATTTGTGACCAGTTACATTCACAATGTTTTCACCATAGGGTTTGATATGTATGTTGTGGCTTCTTAGCTGTGTCCAACTGAAGAATAAACTAGAATTATTTTCCCCCTGTCTCTCCAGCCTCCACTCTCCTTCCTGAATGTGTGTTTATCTCATAATATAATGCTGTGCTTGGAGGCTGAGTGGCTTTGAGCCTGGATCTGCTATTTAGTTGCTGTGGAGCGCAGTGCACCACATGCTTACGCCTTAGCTTCCCCATCTCTAGCTGGAGGAGGCATTGGTGGTACTTGCTGCACACAGTTGTCTTGAAGTTGGAATCAAGTGATGCATGTAGAGCACTAGAGAATGCCTGGCATCTAACCAACACTCAACCACCACCACACCTTCTTAAGAGTTGGAATGAATTTGCCATGTTTAGAAAGAAGTCAAGTTTTTTTTTTTTTTTTTTTTGTGGGTACTGGGGGTTGACATCAGGACCTCACGCGCCAGTAGGCGCCCGTGCCGCTGAGCGATATCACTGGCCCTTTCTTCATATGTGGGTTCCGGGAGTCGAACTTGGGCCCTCGCTCTTGCCAGGCAGGCGCTTACGCCGCTGAGCCATCTCACCGGCCCAGAAATTAAGTTTTTAATGACAGATACCAGAAAACCAACAAGGAACATTCTGAAGCCTTTGGAGTTGGCCATGGCTCTCCATAAAAAAGCATCAGTCTTTGTGTCTCTTAGTCAGCAAATGATCTGAGGATCTTTTCCTCCTGATGATAGTACTCTTCCTTTTTGGGTACATTAGTCACTGCTTCTCCCAACACCTGTTCAGGAAAGGATTCAGACCCATAAATGGATTTCAGCAGATTCTAGAGAGGATGGAAATTTGCCATCTTCATCCTGGAGAGCCTGTGGGTGAGAGTGGGAAGGATGGAAGAGGGACAGATATATATCTTACTGTTCTCTAAGTTTAAAATGTTGGAGTGCACACTCTTGTCAAATACTAGAGAGTTTAAAAATAAATTTGGCATTGAGAAGTGATAGGAATCCAGATGTACGTGGGTAGCAGTGAATGCCTCTTTGACTCATGGTCTGGTTGGGTACCCTGGTGGCTTTCTGCCTTTGGGAGGAGTCCCTCCAATGCGTGCTAGCTGTCTCTCCAAGGGATTTTTCCAGCTCACAAGCCGAGCATCGTGTTTTCTCTTCCTTGACCACACCAGTGCCAAAATTAGGAGTCTAGTCTTTGCCTCCAGTGAAATGCTCTGAGGTCTTCCGTGGGATGCTTTGTGACCATATCAGGGTGGACTATAGAAAATTCCAGAAAGAGAAGAACATCCCATTGAAGTCATGGGAAGATTTGAGAAGAAGGGTGCAGCAGAAGGATCGTAACTTGGGTTCAAATCACTAGGCAGAGAAGTATGAGACCTTAGGCCTCGATTTCCTTTTCTGTAACATGACAGTTAAAGTACCAGTGTGAGAAAGTGTTGGAGGTTGTGTAAAGGAGAGAGGTGAGGTGCCTATACATGGGAATATTTAATAAATGTAAGTTCCTTCTCCTCACCTGTTAGACCAATGTGTGTCTCTCTTAGCCTGGGAACTATTACTCTAATAGGCTCTTGTGGGAGTGTGGATTAAATCTTAATGACTGGACAGGGCTGTTTTTTTGTTGTTGTTACTGTTGTTTTTGTTTGTTTGTTTGGTGTGTATTAGTAATACTAAGTAATGAGATTCCTTTTGGTATATTGGTACATACAGATAAAATATTCTGATTATTTTCATTACCTTATCCCCTCATCTTTTCCTCTCCCTTCTCCCTGATCTTTCTCTAAAATCTGCCGGCTGGTTTCTTGTATCACCCTCCGTCCTTCCCTCCCTCCTTCACTCCCTCCCTCACACCTTTCTGATTGCTCATATAAAAGAAAATATACATTGAACTTTCTGAGACTGGCTTATTTTGCTTAACATGATGCTCTCCAGTTCCACTTATTTTCTGAAAATGACATGATTTTGTACTTCTTTATGTAAGAATTATCTATCTATCTATCTATCTATCTATCTATCTATCTATAATTTATCACATTTTTTTTATCCAACCATCTGTTAACAGGCATCTAAGATAGGAATGTAAACTAGTACAACCACTATGGAAATTAGTCTGGACAGCTTCAAAAACCTAAAAATAGAAATACCATGTGATCCAGCTATACCAGTCCTTGGTATATTCCCAAAAGAATTAAAGATAACGTACTATAATGATACATGCATACCCATGCTTTTACAGTATAGCCTGGGTTTTTCCATGATGAGATTTGCTTTCCCAGTCTAATTGTCCCCATAAAAGCCAAAACGCAAGCTATAGAGAGAGAATAATTTCTGCTCCAGAAGTATAGAGGATCTGACTAGGTTGTGGGTCTCCTTGTTTTTTGTTTTTTGTTTTTGTTTGTTATTGGTTTTTGTTCTTGTTGTTTTTATTTTTTGGTGCTGGGGATCGAACTCAGGGCTCATGCATGCAAGGGAAAAGACTCTACTACTAAGCCACATCCCCAGCCCTCTTCTTTGTTTTATTTTTATTTTTATTTTTTTGGTACCGGGAATTGAGCTCACTACCTTGTGCTTACCAGGCAGGTGCTGTGCCGCTGAGCTATATCTCCGGCCCTTTTCTTTGTTTTAGTAGAGAGCTTTTTTTCTGTCCCCAAAGTGAAATACTTCTCCCGAAGATTAGTTACATGTTAAGTATTGGAACATGGCTGCCACTAGAATTTTATGATGTCCTCTGTAGGAAGATTTCATAGCCATTACGTTTAATCTTCAAGAATGGGCCATTCATATTTTATATTAACTTAAAGATGATAGTCTTTAAAAATCTGTCATTGTCACACTTCTAAGAGTTCAATATACTTTTAATATTTAAGTAGTTTAAATTGACATTGGAAAGCATGTTTGGGGAGAAATATGTTATTACCTTTATGGGGATAGAGATTTGGGTTGAGATTACAAAAAACTTTCTTTCTTTTCTATACGCCAAAATAGTCAAGATCACTGAGACAGCATTTCTGTTGTTATTATTGTTACCATAGCAACTGTTTTTTAATTACATATTCATGCTCCACATGTCTCATGTCTCAGAAATTATTGGCACTTTCAAAACCACTTATTAACTGCATCAATCAAGTTGGATAAATATATGGTGATACTGACAAATCATGCTTTCAGATTTAATATGTGTATATTTGTGCTAATATTAAGTAGAAAGACAAACTCTCCTTTAAGCCAATGGCAATGACCTCTCCTTTCATGTACTGTGTTTGACAGTTTTAACTTAACCTTGCATATATGGATGTATGGCCCATTAGCTATCCTAGATGCTCTAGCTGTCCTGCTGTGGTTTCGTCATTGGTAACCAAATTTCTCCATCTGTCTCCATCTGGCTGTGCCAGTAGATAGTGTTGGCATTAAAAGGACAATGGTGGGAGCTCAGACAAAGTTGGGCCATGTTAAAGGGTTTATATTTTATAAAGGAAGGAAACCCACACCATCACACTGTTCTAATGGATTGGGACCAGAGTTCTTTGCTGAGTTTCATCCAGCTCTGAGGTGCAAGGCCATGCCATTCCCTGCTGGCCACAACCTGGAAGACCTTTCGGCAAACATCACACTCTACAGCTGAATCTTCCAACTTTTCATATTTTTATAAAAATTAAATGCATTCTTAATCAGTCTAGACTAACAGCACCCAAGAAGAAAATTGCTTCTTCTAGGCAAGACTTTGGGTTTTTTGGTTTCTATTATTTTCCAGGTTTCTTTGCTTCTACATTTATGGCAGTTCAAAAATCTTCCTTCCTCAGTGTCTTAGAAATTTTCATAGTCTTTGAACCCTCTTAAGAATGGGTAACCTCTCAGCGGCGTAAGCGCCTGCCTGGCAGGCGCGAGGGCCCGAGTTCGACTCCCGGAACCCACATACGAAAAAGGGGCCAGTGATATCGCTCAGCGGCATGGGTGCCTGTTGGCGCGCGAGGTCCTGAGGTCGACCCCCCGGTACCCACAAAAAAAAAAAAAAGAAGAATGGGTAACCTGGGGTTGGAGAATGCTGAGATGTTAATTAAAGGGTAGGCAATTTTGATTAGACAGGAGGAATGCATTTTAGTGATCAGTCACATAACCTATAACCAATTGTGCAATATTTAATTTACAATGTATTAATAATATGTATATCACATATGAAAAATTGCCAAACAAGTAGATGTTAAACACTCTCACCACAAAATATTTGCTGAATAATAGATGTGTTAATTAACTAGCTTGATATAAGCATTCTACAATGTAGACATATGTCAGAATATCACATTCTATCCCGTAAATATATGTACTTATTTATCAATTAAAATAAAAATTAAAAATAGAAAGTATAGCTTTACCTTATTCATTTAAAACAATAGAGACTGGCTCACCCTAAGGTTTTCTTTTTTTTTTTTTTTTTGTGGGTACCGGGGGGTCGACCTCAGGACCTCGCGCGCCAGCAGGCGCCCATGCCGCTGAGCAATATCACCAGCCCCTTTTTTCGTATGTGAGTTCCGGGAGTCGAACTCAGGCCCTCGCGCTTGCCAGGCAGGCCCTTAAGCCGCTGAGCCATCTCACCGGCCCTCCCCCTAAGGTTTTCTTTAAGAAGATTTGCCTGTGAAAATGGCAATAATTTTATATTACTCTTTGGAAGGACACCTTGGTGTTGGTTTTCTGATCCTTCAGACATGCGTTCTTTCCTGTCAGCTATCAGCCTTTTAGGGAAAAGAAATCTATAGACTCTGTATAGCAGTACATTGTTACCCAATACCACTTCATTTCAATTAGGTGAAAGGGTCCAGGTGTGAATAATCACTTAATCCTTCAAAGTGTTCTCTAAATTTCTTATCATGAACTCATTGAGAGGTTAATTTTTTTTCAAAAATTAACACAGACTGAGTGAGTCTCAACCTTTACTCCTCCCTCTTCTTGTGGTCAAAATATTCTGGTTAAGCTTCTGATTTCCCACACTGCAATGAATCGTGGCCTTCCTTATGTTCCAACTATTCTCTCATTTTTCCCCCTTCTTTTGCAGTCCTTCCCAGTGTTTGTCTAGCATTATAATGACTTTGGCATTCATCAGCCTCCTTTGCTGGGTAGCAAGCCCCTAGAGGACAGATAATAGATCCTGCATATATTAAGTGCCAGATAAATGTTTTTTGAATTGAACTGCTTCTGAATTGGATGTTTCTGAACATCATCCACACTTGGTAAATAATTACTGAATATTAAGGGAAAATAGACTCTACCCACAGGAGTCCACTATCTCCTACCTAGGGACAGAAGTAAGGATGCATGCAATACATCCATGCGTGAGTGAGTGTGTGTGTGTGTGTGTGTGTGTGTGTTGTGTGGATATCAGCAAATACTAAAATCACAGATAAAGAAGTGCTTGCTCATATAGTCAACAAATATTTATTGTCTACCATTGTGCTAAATGTTATATTAGGTACTGAGAATACAGTGATAAATCAGACAGAATTGGCCCCTGTTCTCATGGACTTTATAGATGCTAGAAAACTCAAATACTTAGTAGTGGTTGTCTAGAAATTTAATTATTTGCCATTGTGAGATGTGCTCTGAAAGAGAAGAGCCAGATGCTGCTGGAATGAATAATGGGGGAGAGGCATGACTTTGCAGGTGGATGAGCTGTTCTAGAGGCCACTGGGTGGGCAATATGTAGATATTACCTTGGCAGATTACTCCTGTGCCTTTGGCTCCAGCCTTGGGGGACTGACAAACAAGATGGTTTACTGATGATTGCCTGGAATCTTAGCTGAACGTGTTTGCCCATCTTTCCTTGGACAAAGAGACACTATGGGTCCAAAGCAGATAATCAGGTGCTCTCTCCTATAACTCTTGAACTGAGTGACCCAAGAACTGAGAAACAGCTTGAGAGTGTCTTGGTGGTGGTGCCTCAAGAAAGTGTCCATTAATTTTTACCACCTTGATTTATACCAGAGTCTTGGTTACTACCTTTTCTGTAAACTAGATCTTTAGCTACTTTGGATTCTGTGAGCCACCCCAAGCCATTACAATAAAATTTTTTCTTTTCCCTGTCTGCTTAATCTGGAGATAGTTCATGTTACTTGCAATTGAAGAATCCTATGCACTGGTATGTTCGTGATTTCTGGGCCGCATTTAGACCAGGTGTTTTTCTAAAATTGGTATCTCAGAGTTCAAGCAGAGTAGGTAGGCATTCAGCTTGGGAGAATTGCATGCACAAAGGAACGGAGTGAGAAGAGTCATCTCATAGTTAGAAGGAGCCTTAGCTGGAGTTGTTGGCCGGAGTGTCTACATACAGTTCTCTATGTGAGCTTGGGTCCTCACAGCATGATCCCTGGTTTGCAAGGGGATGGGAAGAGGAGACAGGAGAGGGGAGGGGGAGGAGGGAAGGAGGAAATGAGTGGAAAGGGGGGGAAGGGGGGAGGGGAAGAGGAGAGAGAGACAGAGACAGAGGAGAGAGAGAGAGAGAGATTTCTAACTTGGCCTTGGAATCAATACCACTCACCATCCCTCAGAATTAAGTCATTAAGGGTGTCCCACATTCATAAAGAGGAAAGTTAAACTCTGCATTTTGATGGGAAGAATGTCAGCAAATTTACGGGTAAGTTTTTAAACCACCACAAAGGTAATATCACTTTTATACATCTATTGTTTTTCTCTCTGATAAATGAAAATAAGTAAATGCACTGGGGAGGCAGTGTCCTCTTTTCAGTAACCGGGTATTGTAATGTATCAGAAGATGTCCTCTGAGGCAAAGTTAAATGGGGGATAATGTCTACAACATTTGATGAGCATTTTTCAATATCTTCTTGATATTTGTGTGTTTAGT
Source organism: Erethizon dorsatum (assembly GCA_028451465.1). NCBI lineage: Eukaryota > Metazoa > Chordata > Mammalia > Rodentia > Erethizontidae > Erethizon > Erethizon dorsatum. Next base: position 31,346,122 of record CM051833.1, read on the forward strand.
TCCACTGAAGATTACCTATATTTTATCACTTTTCCTTGTAGAGATGAAAGGGCTTAGTTTAGATTTTGGAAACTAGGTATTTACTCAATAAACATCAAAAAAATAAAGGCAGCCTCATTTTAGGATGTCAGAGGCAGATGGAAGATAGAATCTAGAAGTTCACTATGTCCACACTTATGACAGGCCATTGGTTCCAGCAAATAAAAATAGATTTCCCAAACCTAACATATTAAATTCAATACATTTCTCTTTGGTAATAGAAGACAGAAATTTCAGATATAATAAACTATTTCTGAGGTTTATGTCTACCCCTTGGCATTCTAAGGAAGAATGAGCTGGTAAAAAAAAGTTGGTTGGTTTGAAGGTATTTCACGGAATTGTTGTTGTTTATTAAAAAATCATCTATACCATAATTTTCTAAAAATATTTCAAAATTAAATACATTCAACCTTTGAATATTGCTTCACTTTGGAGTGTTTTTTCTGATAATGTCTGAAAGCCTCCCTCTTAAATATCTTGAATTCTTGTAAAAGTTGATTCTACATTTCATTTTGTTTTGTTTCTTATTTTTTTGATTCTACATTTCTTAATGTCTGATAGTTTCTAGAAAGAAGGATCCTCACTGGCAAGAATGAGTATTCTTGGTGTTTTAGGCAAAGGGGTGAACACATAATGTGTAATGTTCTTTCTGATTCTTTTGAGGAAAGTAGGTGAGCAAAAGTTTCCATTAAAACTTAGAAGTACGGACTAAGCAAATCAAGACTTGCTCATCTCGTGAGGTGCTGTTCAAATAGTGGGCAGACTAAATGGTTTTTATTAATTGAAAAGTCATGAATTGAATTCTAAATTCTTTTCACTCTCATGGGCAGTCTTGCCTAGAATTTTGTTTTCTTAGGCCAGTAGCCTCAGGAGCTCCATCTTCCCAGGGATACATGGGAAACCAGGATGGTACTGTTTGATGTAACTTTTATATACAGTACTGCCAGGGAATGTGCCCAAGTGGGAAGGAGAGCAGGTCCCCGGAGAGTGCTGAGCTTGGTACTTGGAACCATGTGCTGCAGGCCATGGTGTGAGCCACAAATACATAATATGAAGTGCCAGTCTGCAAAACTATTCACAAAAACTCTTTAAGTACGGTTAGAATTGCTTCATGGTAGATATGTAAGTGGGTTTACAATAAAATCTTTACTGTTTCCAGACATTCTTTAATGATGATGAGGAGCAGGAGGATAATTGCCTAGGGTAGCATTTCCAAAGTATTGTTATTCCCAGAAACCCCATGAGGTTGATGTTTACCAGGACTTGGCTGTTAGACCACGGGTAATAGAGAGTTTACAGAGTTACGAGCATTGTTTTTCTCCATTACTTAAAGTCTTATGATAGCTTTCTGTTGATTTCAGAATAAATTTTAAACTCCAGTTAGCATAGTTTCCATGATCTAGGTGATGTTTATAATCCAAAACTAATTTTACAGCTATGCAGAAATAATCTATAACTATGCTATAAAAATTGTTTTGTAGCTTGCTTTTTTCATACATAGATTGTTTATATGGAAACTACATATAGTAATTATTTTTCTATGCAAAAATCGCTTTATAACAATAGCATGAAATGACTCTAAAAATACTTTGTCATGGGGTATACCATCATTTAATTTATTTAATTAATCTCCTATCATTGGACAGTTAGATTGTTTCCAGTGTTTTTAAATTGGTCATTTTTGTAGATAGAACTTTATTTACATCCTTAATAATTTCCTTAGGATAAATAAATAGAAGTAGAAATACTATATCAATAGCTATGCACATTTTAAGGCTATCCGGAAAGGGCATACACATTTATATATACATCAATGAACAGTGCTTAGGATTGCCCATATTCTGATTCCTTCACTAAATTTGATTTGTATCATTATTTTGGTCTTAGAAAATTTAGTAAGCAAAAGGAAGTACCTCTTATTTTATCTTCCTTTGATTACTAATTAGACTAGAATAATCTTTTTGTGATTTTTGGCTATTGACAGTTTTTCTGTGAATTGCTTATTCTTTGCTCCATTTATTGGGGAATCTTTTTCTTACTGTCTTATATGAGCTATTTATATAAAAGACACTCATATTGATTTTTCTAATATTTTATGAACTTCCACAAACTATTAGATAAGAGCTAATATGTATGATGGAAAGCCATTTTCCTTTGAAATAAATACTTACTAAAAGGTTAACAATTTGTTTATATTTGACAGAATATTATGGCAGTTGTTTTCCTTCCTTTCTCCTTTCTTTCCTCTTTCCCTCCCTTCCTTTCCTTTTGCTTACCTCCTCTCCCCACTTTCCTTTCTCTCCCCTCTCTTCCTTTCCTTCTCCCCTTCCCTTCCCTTCCTTTCCCCTCCTCTCTTTTTCTCTCTCTTTCTCTTTTCTTTCTTTCATGCTGAGCATTGAACCCAGGGCTTTACATATGTAAACCATGTGCCTTATCACTGAGCTACAATTGCAACCCAGGAGTTGTTTTAATCAGGCAGGATCCTGGCAAAAAAAAAAAAAAAGACATACTCAAATTGGGTAAATTGAGGAAAGTTCAATAGCAACACTATTTATAAAACTTTGGGTTGAGTGTAGGGAAACACAAAGGATATGGATCCCCTCCTATCCTTGGATGTTTGGCCTCTCCCTCCACTTGAGTCTTGTGGAAAAGACTCTTTCTGCTGAGGGAGCTAGCCATCCCCAAGACTCCATGGGAAAGAACTAAAAAGTGAAGATCCCAATTTTATTCTCTTCTTCTCTCCACTGACAAAATCCAACCGGAAATGGAGGACAAGAAAGGATTTTGAAATAGTCTATATAGGGGAACCTCTCAGAACACTGAGGTGGAAAGGATAGAATGACCTCTGCAGGGACAAGTGGTTTTAGCACTGGACTGGAATTGAGGCTAGAATCAATCAGTCCTCAGCATTGTGACTTATCTGTTGTTTAATGTCTGTTACCATCATCCGTAATGTAAAGATAACCATACCTCCCTCCTCGTGTGGTATGGTGATGAGTAGAAGGGTAAAGCAGTTGGTGTAATCTTGGCATGTGGTATATGGAGTGAGTGTGCAGTTGTGGGAGGCAGGGGAGGGTCTAAGGAAGCTGGGATGTTTCCTTCTCTTTCCGCTTTCCCCCTTCTTTAATAAAGCCATTTCTATCCTGCTGCTGGTTGAGATGTGGGTGGGCACCAACAGTGTAAATCTCCAGGGCCCAACCCTATTCCTCTGGAGTTTATGGCAGTGGTTCCAACTCAGCATCCAAACAGACCCACTCCTTTCCCTAGACTTCTGACCCCTGATTCAGGGGAACTCTGGGTCCCCTACACCGAGTTCCACCATACTTGATTACATTCCTCTACCTAGGTACTTTCTAGTTATGGCAAAGACACTTAGAGAGTTTTCCCAGTAATACCTTCATTTACTCAGAGAAATGATGAAATAAAATGCATGCACCACCACCACCAATGGAAGCTTTTTCTTGTTCTCACAGTAACCGTGAGATGGGCCTAAAACTACCTACAGACTTTTGTTCCAGGGTTTACTTTCTACACAATGATAAGACAAAATCATTAGCCCAACAAAATAAGTATGTGGAGAGATTTGTGTGTTGGATGTGCAGTAACACATGAATTTATCTGTACTTTTCAGATTTTTTAAGGTAATAATTTGCAACGAAAAGTATATCTTCTTTTGGAATATTAGTATAAAAGTTTCTCAACCAAACCTAGAAGAAAACTTCAAATAAATAATCAGAAATCACTTCCTAGATGTCTTTAGTTCTCTCTGCGTGAGTTTTTTTCCCTTATTTTGTGTATAATTATTACTTTCTGAATGAAATATGACTAATTCCCTATACGATGATTACTATTTTAATACTGACTAATAGATATTAAATTGCCACATTTGTGTTTGTTGGTATTGATCCAAGGCACTGCTATCTAGCCGAGGTGGCATTTGGAAAGGAATAAATTCTGCTTGATGAATATTAGCATAATGTGACCATGCATGCAATGAGGCCTTCCTGCCATCTGCTTGATGAGGATTTAGCTTATTCTGTGAGGTTGGTTCGTGTGTAGAGGCTTATAACACTTTTATAAGGTGGCAAAAAACTATTGTTTGGCTTGACAGAGTAATTTGTATTGTATTTTAATGACTTAAATATTAAAGGTGTGGGTCTGTAGGAGATGTACATCAGATAGACGATGGGATTGATGACATTGTCTTGAGTGGTGTTTCTCATTTGAATCAGTGATTTCAGAAACCTCAAGAGGTGGCTAGTAGATAGATCAAAGAAGAAAAATGGAATATCCACCTGGGTCTACCACCAGTGGTATACTGGAGCCAGCTTGTGCTGGATTGAGAGGCAGTGGCTAATTTTTCAGGAATCTTTGTAAGACAGCTTTTTAACATAGCCACTATTAGTAGTTAAGTTAGCCAGGCACAATGGTGCATTCCTGGGATCCTAGCACTTTGGGAGAATCAAGCAGAAGGATTACAAATTCAGGCCTAGCCACTGGCAATTTAGTGACTTAGTGAAACAATGTTCGAAAATGAATTAAATTTAAGAAATGGTGGGGATGTAGCTCAGTGGGAAGGTGCTGGATTCAGTCCCCAGTACAAAAAAATATTAAATTCTATAATTCTATAATTCTATAGAGTATATTAAAAATAATACATACTAAACACTCATTACTTCCTAAATATTTCATTATTTCATTATTATCTGTGATCTTGAGGTTATTTGCAGTCATAGTGTTTGCATGGTAGAAATATTATGCCATGATGTGCTGCTATTCTGAGTCTTTTCTCAGCTCTGTGTTCAGTGGGATCATGCTTGAAAGTGGCCATGCAGAGAGTATTTACATGACGGAAATAGGCAAATGTTTTATTTATTGTTCTGTTGTCTAAATTTGAGAGAGTGATAGAGAAAATGCTACTAATGTAGATTATACTTAAATGTGTGTGGTCTCTGAAGGTATTATATTACTAATAGCACAAAGAAATGAGAAAACCGTCTTCTGGCATTCAGAAGACAGTACATGATTCTGCAAAGAAATCGCTTATGTCATTACAAATGAGTGAAGCTCCAATATACATCTTTGTTATTTCTCTTTTACCTTACTTGTTAACATAAATGAAAAATATCAACCAACATTCAGTCAGAATGTTTGTCAATGACACAAATGCCTTTTGCTGAAATAGATAGTAATCTAATGTTCATTTGGAGTCTGATTTTGTAACACTATTTTGGTGACAGAATTAGAAAAACACATAGTGGATTTCATAAGGAATCATAAGCCACAGAATTATAAGTGTATAAAACATTAACCAAGTAGTAGTGCATATTTATTTTATTTGTAAACTATGAGCTGCACATTTATATCAATTTGTACCGAATGTTTAGCGTATATACAGACATACTTTTTCCCAGGGGCTTAGTGTTAAACAATTGCCACCACACAATTGATTGGATATTATTGGTTTTAAAAACCAAGTTACTATCTTTGTATCTTTCATGAGTGTCTTTATGAGGCATAATCAACAATTCAGCGAATGCTGCTGCCTAGTGCCATGCAAGGAAAGGCAGGCTTGTAAAAACATTACGATATGTTCTCATCCACCTTATTCACTGGGTCTGGTACTGTGTGACTTCTGACTCTTCCCCAAAGTCAAAATGACCACAAAATGTAAGTAGTTTGAATCAATTCAGGACATCAAGGCAATGCTACCAAAGACACTCATGCTACTGATGAGAACTTCTAGAACTGCTTCAGAAAGTGGCAAGAATGATAGGATAAGTGTGGTTGAAGCAAGAGCAGAGTGTCTGAGGGGGATTCATGGCAGTATGTCATTAACTCTAATAAATTTTTAAAATTTAAACATTTATTATATTTTCTGTGCACACTGCATATATGTAAATGTGTTAGATATAGGCAAATGTATAAATATTGATGTAGAAATATATAAAAATGGACCAAAGGACATGCTACACACTATAAGTGAAGAGTATCCAGTCCAGAGAGGGAACAGCTGAGTGGATTCATCTGAGAGTGCCTTGGGGGACAAAGGGACTCACAGCTGTATCACACAGGGTTGCATGTGAGACATGGCAGCCAAGCTGCAGAAATGGAAGCTGAGAAGATCACGGATAGGTCTGCAAACACTGGAAAGTTTTACTTGTTAAAAAGTGAGGGAGAAACACCAGACTTTATCTGGGCAATTTCAGAGGGCTTAACAAACCTCAATGAGTGGCAGTCGTGGGGAGCTGGATTTGACAGAATGCAAGAAGAATTTTCTAATAGCTAGAATTGTCCAAAATTGCACATCGCCTCCTGAGGAGGTGATGATTTCTTCATCATTAAAAGTCTCCAGGCAGGGCTGGGCATTGGCCAATGACTCTGTGGTCATCCTTCCAGTTCTACATTTCTGGAAGCACCCACCTTCTCCTGTGTATATTATACCCAAGGCAAGAGCCAGCCCTGGTAACTACCTGCCTGTTTGAAAACTAGCTGAACATGTTGGTTAGGAAATTTAAGAACTGAAGTTATTTGTCCAGATGAGACTGAGAAATTACTGAGAAATTACACATGGCCGTATACTATTTTTAAACAGATAAATTCAGGTAAAATCCCTTTGGAACAAATACTTTTGCAAAGAAATATTCTAATAACAAAAATGTATCTGTGTCCTGGAGGTAGAATAGAGCACAAAGTCCCTGTGATCTGTCACCAGTAGATAATATATTATTTTCTGATTATACTATTGGTACTATGCTTAACTCAAATCGCCTCTTTGCAAGCTCTTTTTTTCAACATAGTTGTTTTATAGCTAAAGATAAGGGACAGGACAGCGAGAAAACATTGATAAAAGCAATGTTTAAACTGAGTTACCACTGGCAAGTTGTTTCAGTAAGTATCCACATGAAATTTCTCTTAGAACATAAGAATTGAGTGGGTTTTTTTTTTTTTTGCTTTACTTTTAAAATGCATTATCCCCTCTAGAGACCAATTATATCCCCCAAATCAGTGTTTTACTTGAAAAAGTTCATAGATCAAATGAACAAAAATGAAATGTGACTGGCAGTCAGGAATATTAATTAGACTTGGCTACGTAGCTAGATAATAACTGTGTGCTGAAAGGATTTGTGTTGATTAGCAATGCTAATCAGATTTCTAAAGTTTTTGTTCCTCTGAGAAAAGATACTGCTGTCCTAAGCTATTATGGATTAGATGTTTATATTTGTGACCCCCTCAATTAACTATTCTTGATTTTTATAAGATAGTTGAAGTTTTTGAATTTTAATTTTATTCTTACAGAAAAGTATTTATTTCCAGGCATCAGAAAACTCACCTAGATATCCTGGTTTATCTTTGAGTCAGTCTGGGTATAAATGACAAAGAAACAGTGTATAAAAAGAAACATAGGGACAAATTCTGAGATATCATTCACTTGAATTTAAATTCAGAAACTCTGCTCAAGAAAGGGCCTCTTGATACCCACTTTATGAAAATACATCACCATTGTTTGCAAAAGTCCAGGGAGAAAAAGGGTTCTGGTTTTGTTTTTTATTTTATTTTACATTTATTTTTAAGCATCAGGAATAGAAAAGAGATGCACTGTAAGTGAAATGAATAGGTAAAATTTGCTAGCATTTTAAAAAACCACCAGCGAACAATCTCACCCTGGGGTCAGGAATCCCAGCTCAGAGACCTCGGACTCTACTAGATGAGGCTGCTCCTCGCGGCATCCCACCAAGGGGAACATGAACCTCACGCTTTCTCCTTAAATCAAAATAAAAAGAGTGGATGCTTTGCAAGGCGAGGAAATAGCCAAGGAAATAGAATGTTCTTTACAGAGTTGTGTAGAAGAAACAAGAGCTGAAATGAGTAAAGGTAAAATCGAGATCCTGAAGATCTAACCACTAACCCAGTCAACTCATGAAAGTCTAGTTTTTGGAGGAAGAACCAGATGTGATATTACTGCCTCTTCTTCCTAGGGGTGTGCGTGTGTGCATGGGCGTGTGTGTGTGTGTGTGTGTGTGTGTGTGTTGCAAATTGACTCTTCAGGGACTAGGCCTCAGAAATTGTTCATCTCCAGGTTCCATAAACTAGGAAAGTACCTTATTTTCACAAAATCTACACTACACCAGAATAACGAATGAAGCACATGGAGTTGCTTATAATAGAGATTCGCTAGAACACATTTGCTTCCAACATGGTATGTTGCTTTTGGTCCCAAGGGCTGATGGAAGATAAGCAAGGGTGGAGAAGAGTGCAAATAATTGCCACATGGAGAGAAAAACTCAGGGAAAATGCCCCTTTGGCTGGGTTCATAGCATACTTTCACTGTGCAGAACTCAGCAGTTTTATCTCTTAAGAAATAGTTTTACTGAATACTCATTTGGAGCCCACCAGGATGCTAGGCTACAGGTTTGCAAAGACACAAAACAAAACAAAAGGTGAATTTATCAGTGTATATGCGGGTAAACATATATGGAACATGGGCACCATATGGCATAGAAAAATACCTTGACTGCGTATGTAAAAATAAACATCATAAAGGGGTTACTGTGCAAACCCAAATTCCTTTGTCATCTTAGTCATTGTCAGGAGCCAAATGGTAGTGCTGGTGACATTGGTCATGATTATCACCTTTATACTGATAGTAAAAATCTTACACCTTACCGCCATTTAAATAAGAGGCAAGCTCATTCGTCTCTTCTGCTGGGTTAGAATGAGCATTTGACTCTAGGAATTTAGCATTTACCCTTCATGGGTCAATGGGTAGGTGAGTCTTAAAACCTCTTTAGGTGGAGATTATTCTAAGAGAAACTTCCTCCAGCCCCCTGCCTTTCAAAAGCCCTAAGCAATATTCCATTTTTCTTGGAAGAAATAAGGTCAAATGTGGAGAAAGTACAGATAAACAATATCATTCACATGGAAATCATCATCTCAAGTTAATGAAAAGGTGATTTTTTTTTCTGAAAAAAGAAAAAGAGATGGAACTGATTTTTGATGGTATTAAAGGCAAGGAATCTTATTTTAAGAGTTGTCATTAGTAAGGTGCTGAATTAGTTTTTATATCATAAAAATGAAGTTGTTAAACCTTATAGCAAAGGAAGATTACTGTCATTTGGTATGTAATAATATTTTATTTTTTGGTGCTGTGAGCACTATGCTGCTAATTGGGAAAAATGCCTAATGAATTATCGTGGAAGGGGAATTAAAAAAATTTTAAATGATATATAAAAAATTAATGACCCATATACATATGGAAGTGTAAATGAGATAGGTGTGTGTGTGTGTGTGTGTGTGCCCATATTCCTTTAATTTACACAGGTTCAAATCATAGTGGTTTGGCAGCTAAATTACAGACTAGCAGTTGAATATATATAATTAGCAGCTGTGTTCCCAGTTGTGAAAGGCAGAAGAGATGCCCCCAATATCAGAAAAGCATGGAAAGCAGCTCTTAGGCTTTCTGGTCTTACTCTTCATCCAGCAGCAAGAGCTATGAGGATTAGCTCATCACCCACCACTGGGTCCTGCAGCCACCAGGTGAGAGGCAGACCCAGCCAGAGCTCTTGGGCCTCTGCCCAGTCCTCCACCCTCTCAGTCACTGTGTGGTGCTCGCCTTCAGAAAGCTCAGCTTTCCTGAAAATCTTCAAAGCTTTTTTTCTATAGCTACCTTTTCTTCTATAGCTACTTTCAATTTGTATTTCAGCTCACTCTTCTGCTCCTTATTTTCCAGTACATTGGGCTCCAAACAAGCTAACTTCAGTCCCACGTCCCTTCTTGTATTTGTTCCCTGAGCCCTGTAGAACCTGCTACTGTGCCTCACACGCAGAACTTTTCCATAGCTTTAAAAGCCAGACCTGTGCTTATGATCCCACCACTTTGGGAGGCTGAGGCAGGAGGATGGTAAGTTCAAGCCCAGCCCTAGCAACTTAACAACTTAGTGAGATCCCGTCTCAAAATAAAAAATGAAAAAAGTACTGGGGATATAGCTCAGTGTGAAGGCTCTGAGTTCAGTCCCCAGTATCAAAACAAACAAATAAACAAACAACCCAAAACAAAACAAAACCAAAGACCGTATGAAAAAAATCACCACACAAGGATTTACTAATCCATAAAGACTTCTTGGGATCCACAGAAATCTTAGAAGCAAGAGCAAAATCTTTTCCATATTTGTAGTGAGAAATACTATAGGAACTTCAGATGTGGACTGAGGTGCTGTTTTGGGGGACAAGGTAGGAAATGTTCAAGGATCCTGGTGCTTAGGTAGCAGACATGGTATTTTTGTTTTTTGGATGCCACCATTTTTAATGAAAGAAAAATTAAGAGTATTTGGCAAAAAAGAAAATGAAATAAGAGATTTTAAAAAGATGCTTTCTGTTTGTATAAGGTAGGTATGTAGCTCTGGCAGGCTGCTCTTCTTCAGATTTTGGAAATATTTATTTGCTGATAGATCAAGTTCAGGGCTGAGTGCTTGCTCTCTTCTGTGGTAAGATGGTTCGGGGATGGGTTAACTCATTCGCTCTCCTACAGTGGGTCTGGGCGAGTCTACTCAGCAGACTGTGTTTCCATCTGACCATTCTCTTTTTATATGGAGACACTCAGGGCCAGCTGGAGTCAAAATCGAAGACAAGTTACTGTCATCACAATTGCCATCATTGGTAACTACTGTGTATTGAATATTTATGAGGTGCCATAAACAGCCAAGCACTTTGTTAAGCACTTTCCATATATAACCTCATAATCCTTTGAAATAGATATTATCATCCCTGCTTTGCATGTGAGAAAGTGAAGAAATACCACCAATAATACCACCAATAAATCAGAAAAGTGGGATTTGAACTCAGTTTTATCTGCCCCAAAGTCCCTTTCATACCCACTAAATTTCTGCTCTGTGCACCCCTCCCTTTGGGTGTTCAGTGCTTTCCATTCTCCATCCAACCTCTTTCTTCTTCCCTGTGACATCATTTTCTCTTCCCTCCACCATTGGGTACCCTGATGATCTCCCTCCTTTAAAGTGGAAAGCTTCAGATTTTCTTATTTATCTTGAGATCTTTTGTGTTAACACTTCCCAAGCGTGCTTGTAGATCAAAGAAACTTAGGCAAAAGAAATTTTTAAACTAGAAATAGAATATTAGGCAACATGTCAGATGGGTATGGAGAAAGTTCAGGGATGAATTAGGAACTTATCCCAATTTCTCTGAAATGGCATTAAGTCATGGATATCTTCTTTGTATGGCAATGCCAGGAGAGATCCTAATTTGAAGTGAATTGTAGCCAGGAGGCCCACATATTCAGTTGCATATCAATTTTCTGCTTTAGGAAAGATAAATACTGTGTGTTTTGAGAGAATTCAGCAATGTATACCTAGAAAATTACTTAATAGCAAATGAATTATTGCTTCACTTGTTACATAGTAAATCATTATAATAAATCTTTCCTGTGGTTGCTGAAAACATGGACTTGGGAATGTGGAGCAAAGGGGAATTAACATAAATGCCTTCCTCAGAGGTACAAACTTGACTCACATTATCCTCCCCAGGAAACCAACTCCCATAATGATACCATCATCCAGGACTAGAAGACACAACTAACAAACCAAAACCAAAGACTTTTGAGTTAAACACGGGAGATTGAACACATGCATTTCTCTCCACTCTACTGAAATCTAATAAACATAACCTTACAAGAATCTAAAAAGCATAAACTTACAAGGACAAAGAGAAACAAGAAGGAAATGACCCTGAACAAGAAATGTCAGCACACTTTTGGAAGAGAGGAAAGGATGAGTGATAACTGAGATGAGAAAGGTGAGCCCTAACTGCCTACAGAAGGAGAAGCCAGCAAAGGGGAAACAAACACACAGGACAGCCTCCCTGGAACTGCAGCACCAGGTACTTCTGCACCATCAGGGTTATGGTACAGCAGGAAGCAAAATACTTGGGAGAAAACCCTACAAAGAATAGTTAGGGTCCCAAGGCCTCTCCTGCTTCCCTTCTGGAAGATGAGTGATTCTCCCTGATCAGGAGAGAAAGAATCCATACTCTCTGGGGAAACTGAAACAGAGAGGTTCCAGTTTCAGGGACAGCCAGCCTCACAAAGGCACTGGGTGAGAGTTGGATGCACAGAGGTTAGAACTTGGCTTTCCTTTCCTTGCTCAGCTACTGGAATGCTAATAGCCATCCATACATCACTACAGCCCCACCACTCCAACATCCTCCTTAGCAGAAGATTAGAGGATTCTTCTCTAGAAAAATGGGCTGATCCAATAGACAAGATCCCCAGATTTTGACATTTTAAGTGTTCTCCAGCAAAACAACTTGTTCTCAGGCTAATAAATTCTAAGTTCATAAATTCTACCTGTGCATGGAGTATCCAATTAGCTTTTGATTTCCCCTCTTTTAGATAACAATTGACAGCCAAACATTACTAGATATTCTAGAAAAGCCTTCAATATGAAAAATAGGTAATAAAGGAGTAAGATTGGGAGGAGGAGCTCTGAGCAGATAGATGAGATGCATACAGCAAAATAAGACCTGCAGACAAGAATAATACCTTCCACAACTCGAGATACTATAATTACGAAACAAGAAAGGGATGCTAAAGAGAAGAAACATTGAGAGGTAAAGCATTCTTGGAAATTAAAAATATGATGGAAGAAATAAAAATTTCAATAGAAGTTTTAGGTCATTAAGCCAGCCAGTTATTTTCAAGTGATGTACAGAGAATGTACATAAAATAGAAAAGATTGAAAAGCAAATTAGAGGTGGAACTAGGAAATTCACTCTTTGGTTAACATGAATATTAGAAGAATAAACAAAGTGGAAAAGAAGAAAGTATATAAAAAGTAAAAACAATTTCTCATAAGTAAGCAAGAGCTTCCAGATCAAAAGGACACACAAAGTACACTATAAAAAATTAATTTAAAAAAAGATCACAACAAGATTACATCACTATGAAACTTTAGAAAACATTAAATATTTTAAGTAATTACAAAAGGACATACCTCAGGAATTGGGGTGGTATCAGTTGTCTCAATAGTTGCTCAAGAAGTTATGCAATAGAATGATGCTTGGATTTTTAAGTACATCCAATCTTCCATGTGACAAGAAATAGTTTTGATTTACTCATGTTCAACTTTCAAAAATCGCATTTCCCATATACTGCTTTTTAGAAAGTTACTGGAGGATGTGCTCCATCAAAATAAGAAGATAATCAATAGAGACAACCTGAGAGACATAAAAGCAATGTGACCCAAAGTGGAGGGAATTCATAGGTGGGTGGTAGAAGGGAACCAGTCCTGTTTGGAACCAACCCTTGGGATGTCCCAAGGTGTCTCGGAGGCCAAGAGGGCATTAGACACCTGGTGTGTTCAACAGTATCCAAGTCATTTTGCAAAGAATTTGGGAAGAAATAATAACTTCTAGATAGAATATTACTACTCAAGAAGAGGTGGAGGAAGAGGAAAGAGCGAAATGAGCTAGAGAGTTTTCATCCTTCAAAAGAGAAAGCTATAAATAAGGATAAAAAAAAAATCAAGCAATAGCATGGTGAGCCTAGTATTTAGAAATATAGATGTAATGGGAAACTAAGGAGTAAGGAAAGAAGGGGCAGAATAAGCAGTTTTCCCTGTAAACCATGTACTATTTGACTTTAAATCATGCACTGTTGTATTATTTTACTAAAAATTAAAAATGAATTTAAACCTTGAGAATCTGACCTAAAGGAAAAGTATTCTTATTTGAGACTCAAAATAAATTAGTAATGGGTTTGATTTTTTGATGCCATGATTATTTTAGGTTAATAAGAATATATCCAAATATGGTTTGAAAGCAACACTGTGTGTCAAAACGAAGAGCTTTCCATTCACAAAAAAGGAAGGAGGTTATGGTGAGTTGAAGCTCTTGGGATGGGCAGTGCAGATCCCTCATTTAATGCTGTTTGAAATGGCACAAAATAAAATCCAAGCCAATTTAAAGCATCACACAGTAGGAAGACATTGTAAACCAGAATTTCTCTGCGAGTTTGGCAAATATTACATTAGACACTTACTAGACCATTCATTACATAAGTATGATTATATTTTACCAAAAAATTGACTGCTATATTGAACTTCATATATCTGGTTATAATGCCATGTGTGCTTAAAATAATTATTTATAACACTAGAATAGGACACTAACCAAAACAGTATTCTATTACCTTTGTCTTTCATGAAAATGCCTATCTTTAATAAAAAGTAATGCAATATTATGCATATATGTCAACCTGTTGATTAATGAAATGCAGTATATTACCAATCCACAGCTATTCCATAATTATGATAAAACATGATAGAAATAGCTTAAGAGAAAGTGTTTCTCAACACTTATTCTCCATTCTTATTTAATTTTTAAAATATTGATTTCCACCTTGAGACCATGATGTTAAGTGAAGTAAATCAGACACACAACCTTAAATATTGCATAGTGTCCCTTATATGAGAAACTCAATATATAAATAAAGTGCAAAATAAGCAGACAATAGGGAGAGGGAGACACACACACACACACACACACACTGAGAGAGAGAGAGAGAGAGAGATTTTAATCAAGCATGTCCAGTGTATCAAAAAGCATACTTTGATTTTGTGTAATTGTCTTATGTTTTATATGTTTTGGGGACTGTCTGGCTGTTAATCTTAGTTTATGATATTATCTTGATAAATACTTATAAAATAAATGAATGAATCTGATGCTGGCAATTTTTTTTTTAAAAGGGATGGAGGGAAAGGGAACCAAAAATAAATGTTGATTTCCATCCAGTGTGTTGAAATCAATGTAGTAGGTTAATGGCAACATTTGTTTATTTTTTAAAATGGAACAAAAAGAATATTTCAGAATTTTAAGGAAGGGAGTAGAATATCTTTGCTCTATCATTTGAAAAATTCTACACATTCCATCTTGCTTTCTTAATAGGTACCTACCTTTTCACTGTACTTTTCAAAAGCCTCAGTCCTCATCGGCATCTCACATGGGAGTGCCAGACCCATGAGAGTTGCAGACTGGAGAAGTGATTGGTACCAGCAGTTTGAGTTCAGTGACACACTTTTCCAGCCAATATTCAAGTTTCGGCTATACCACCTAACTAGTTTTTCAGTCTTTTTGAAAAAAAATTTTTTAACCACAACCCACAATAAAAAAGTCAGTGTGTATAATTGTAAGGAAGGGTAGTTACCAGTCTGTGAAGCTTTTGTGCTTTTGTCGTAGTTCTATATGAGAGAGAGAAGGGGGGTGGGGGACGGCAGGAGAGAGACAGACAGACACACAGACAGAGACAGAGACACAGACAGAGACAGAGTCGAGAGAGAGCATGCACTATCAGAAAGATTAAAAAGGCTCAGAAATATTTTTTAAGACCATGACTTTGACATGTATCAGCCCCAGTTTTGTATCCCAGCTACACCAGTTACAAGCAGTGACAGTTAAGCTACACTGTCATCTTGATTGGTTTGGGAGGCACCCAGGAGAATAGTAAAGCATACCTCCGTGAGTGTCTGAGTGGATCAGTGCGGTGTTGCCTTGAGGTCTGTATCTGATCCCCGGCCCCTTGCGCTCTGGCACTGTTCCCCTGCTTTGCTTCCTAACTGCCCTGAACTAAACAGCTTTTCTCCACCATGCCCTTCTACCATGATGTCTCTGCTTTGGACCCAGCTGCCCATGGACTGAATTGCCTGAAGTTATGAGCCAAATTAAATTGTGGATGTCAAGTACTTGGTTCCAGCAACGAGAAAGCCAACTAACACACTTGTAAATTTAGGCAAGTTCCTTATTCTTCAGGACCTCAGTTTCCTCTCTTGTTAAGTGGCAATCATACCATCTTCCTGTTACGAGTCTTTTCAGGATTAAATGCAATAATCCACATTACCGCACTTTCCTTACCTTTTCATTGCTGGCTTCCATTCCCAAATGTTTTCTGGATTCCACCTTTTCTCTCACCAGAATTCTACGCTACATGGCATAGTTAAGCCTGCAATTTATAAATGATTTTCCCAACTGTTTAGAAAAGATTAGTCAATATTTCTCTGTCCAAACACACACTTCTTGGTTTTCTTCCTCATTCATTCCCTTATAATAAGCACATAAGATGTTTGCTACTTTCTTAATTTATGCACTTGACCAGCCTTTGCTCAGAAGTCCTCATATCCACCCAGGAGAAAAAGGTTAATGTGCAATAACTTAGTATATATAGTGCAATATACAGATAAATTTTTATAACCAGGTTTAGATAATGGTGGTGACCATGATAACATACTTGGGTGAGAGGTCTGATTCTTTTTCTCTCGGAGAGCTTGAGGGTGCATGTAATGGTAGGAGGGAATGGAGTGTAAGCAAGCAGGAATATTGCCTCTCCCTGAAGTTCCTTTTTTTCTTTATTTTAAACTGATTGCTTCCCCACCTGCTTGGTTATTAGGGGTCAAGTAGGAGCCTAAACTGGGGAGGTCGTGGATATAGGTTCCTCTTATATTCCACCAGTTGTGAGTTTGTTGATATAAGCAAGTCACTTCACTTCTTGGAGCCTGTTTCCTCTTATGTTAATACAGACCCATGTGTAATTACTGAGCAGATACGGGTTGGTGTGCATCCATCAGCTGTGCTGATGACTGACAAATGTCAAAGCTCAAGTTATGTAGATGAATTACCCATGCTGTGGAAGGCATTGTTTCATTTTGCTGTATGTAATGTGCATTCTCTCTGCCTTAATCATCTTACCTTTCTATGGCAATGAATACTCATTCCTCAGTCCCTTGGGACAACTGGAAGGTTAGTTGTTTCTTCAGAGGAATATGAAAATCCAAACCACAGACCTAAGTCAATAACCATGGAACCAAGCATTCAGAAGGTTGGTAACAAATAGAACATTTGTTTGATTAGATGCTTGCGGAAGTAATACCTTAGATTTTCTTTGGGTTATGCCTGAGTTAGAACATCCATTCCTCCAGTGTAGTTCTTCATAGTTAAATGTAATTTTCTCAGATCTTAGAGAGTCAAGTGCTTGCTACTGTCTTCTGTGGCTTGGCCAAGATTTAAAATATAGTAGCAATACTTCTATTATCTCTTGCTCATTTTCAGAATCTCTTGGGCACTTTTAAGATGTCTACTATGATTGTAGTGCCTGATAGCAATGACTCCTCAGTTTCTCGGAGAGAGAGTTTTAGCTTTCTTTGATCTGACCTTTGTTCTATTTTTTTATTTTTTTATTTATAGTCATATCCTGTGACATTTCAACAGCTTCAGTAGGTTAAGAAGAAAAATCAAGTGACTAGTTGTGAAATCTGTAAATAACATACATATTTACATTTGTAATAGAATATAAGTTACATATATGCCTACTCATGGTGACTACACATGACTAAGAAACCAAAAATGTGCCTTGTTCCTTGTTCCTCATCAAAAGTGGGGCCAATTTATGTACGTGTGGATTGGGTGCACTTAAAAAGTTAACGTGGATCGAAGTTTTCAGTCTCACCATCTTGGGAAACAAGAGTAGTAGAAATGAAAAACTTCAATTTCTGGTTGGTTTGCTACAAAATTCAGCCCACTGATAAATTTCTCTGCTATGGAAATTCTGTTTATCTTTGCACATTTTCAGAAATGAAATTGAATGGTGCAAAAGTAGTATTTGGTGATTGACAACTATATTTTCTATGAAATAGCCAATTGTGTTTTGAAATAAATAAGAATAACTTCCCAGACAATATGCAGGTTCTTAACTGTTGCTCATTATAGCTGTTGTCACTCAGGTGACCATAGTGGCTTCTGAAACAGATTGGAGAGTTTAATTCTTGCTCGGAGCAACTCATACTGAACCCTCATTGCATTAGAGCAGATAAAAAATAAACAACAGTGGCTCACACAGCAACCAAAACCCAGTGGTGAAGGCTGAGTCTCATAGCAAAACAACTGGAAACGCTCAATGGATACACGTTGCGTGACCCAGAGAATAGCACTGTACATAGCAGAGGTGTTCCCTACACCGTACAGGTTTTCCTAGCTCTGTAAAGCAACACGTATTTCCAGAAGCTGAGAGTGTGTTGTGTTCGGAGACGATGACAGCCAAGGCACAAATAGATCCTTAAGCTTCTGGCCAGGTTTTATTTTTTTCTTTGCCTCCCTTCTTTATATTTTTCTCTGTATGTGTATTTGTGTTTGGCAGAAGACAAATTTTGTATTGCCTACAGAAACATTGGTAAACTTGCTGGTATAACTCAAGTACGTGTTCAATATTAATGTTCGATGTCTATTAAAAGGCTATGTATTATGTAATTAATATATAAAATTATAGATCCTGGACTCTAATATAAAAATATCTGCTATTTATTTTTCTTTCTCTTATTTTTAATTGCATTTTAACTTCTGTAAAAGTATTATTATTCTCTTTATAAATGAAAAATATATGACACTACAGCAAAGTCATGCTCTAGTCCGTGATTTATCTTGAAACTTTGAATCCCGTATATGTGAGGTAGGCACTTGCTTATCTGTGGCAGTGTGTTAGCAGAAAGATTCTCATACAGTGGGAATTCAGTGTTAGATGGTATTTTTAAAGTCGAAATTAGATTTTCTGCTTTGATTATTCCATTGTGGGGCCCAGTTATATTTTAGTGTCCTTCGCCCTTCCCTCCTTTATTATTTATAACCTGTATTCTTTGAGCAATGACCAGTACTAATCTGTAACCTTCTGTCCTTCTGCCTGATTCGCTGCCTTTTTTGAAACTCCAAGATTGAAGCATATATTCTGAGACTTTCTGTTAAAAATATATTACTTTTTTTCATATTTCTGAACCTGAAATAAGAATCAGTCCTGGGCTTGCTAGTCTCATTCATTTTCAGCAGGACTGCCTTCAAAAAAAAAAAAAATTAGAGAAAGAGAAGAAGAAAGTATAAAGAAATCACATTTTTGAACTCATTATGTTGCAGTATCCTTCACATGAGCACAGAAATACACTTTTGCATCTACATTGGTTAAATAAATGTTTTCTTCTCTCTTAATTACTAGATTAATGTACTGCATCTTTTCTCCCCATGTTTTGCTTTTTATTTATCCCACTTTTATCCTTCTCCATCCATAGTAGCTGGACCTAAATAATAATAAAACAAAGAATAGCAACTCATTTGTTCTTGGTGTGCATTAAAGGAAGTGGGGCATAAAGCTGCGTTAGCGGCAAATTCCCTGAGGACCAAAGGCTCCCACTGGTCCCAGCCTCTTGAATGGTGCCTGTCCCTCCTTCCCAGCTAATGACTGAAATGGGATCTGTGGCCACCAGGAGCTTTTAATTTCTTTACATTGTTCAGGTCTCGCTGATGCAATGCAAAGTGACAGCTTCCCTTCCAGTCTGGCTCATTATCAGCTCTTCCGTGAGACAGCGAAGACACATCTTTATCTGCAGGGTGGGCCTAAGCTTGGCTGCCAGGCACACTGAATTCAGCCTTGCCTAAGGCTGTGCAAACCCTCTCACATCCAAAGGGATGAGGGCGGGCAGGTGTGAGTCAAGGCCTGGATTCTTCAGGGTCCACAAACCAAAGAACTTGGGTTTGGTTCAGAGCTGCCTCTGAAGAGGTCAGGGAGACTTCCAAAGAAGGCCAACTGTGAGAAGATGCAGAAAAATTTAAGATGTGGATCTTCTCTGGAAGGCTGAGGCAGGAGGATCGAAAGTGAGTCCAGCCTGGGCAACTTAGCAAGACCTTATCTTAAAATAATTTAAAAAAAAATTAAAGGGGTGGGGATGTAGCTCAGTGTGAGAAGGCCCTAGGTTCAATTCTAAGATAGATAAATAGATAGATAGATAGATAGATAGATAGATAGATAGAAAGAAAGAAAGAAAGAAAGAAAGAAAGAAAGAAAGAAAGAAAGAAAGAAAGAAAGAAAGAAAGAAAGGAAAAGAGAGAAATAAGGATGTGGATCTGGAAATGGTGCAAATTACTCTGCTTTACTTAGATATTCACTGTTGATTGTAACATTTTGTCCACGAGAACTTTGTCATTAAGAAGCATGTCCAGTCAGTCCGTGTGAGTTTTGTACTGCTTCTTTTTCTTCTCCTAGAAATGGTTGCATGAGCTACAGTGTGGTTCATGGGTTTCACTGTGCCTGGTCTATGTTTAGAAATCCAAATGATCAAATCTGGCTCCAGATTTTCCTAAGCATGCCCTGGTTAACAGTTCAAGGAATGTCCAAATTCTCATTACATTGGTGATTCTGAACACTTCACCTGAAAGCTGATTATGAAAAAGCCAAAACTGATTGTGTGTATAATTTTTCTTAAATGCATACAAAGATACGGATTCTTACAATCTATACCGACATATGCTTATCTGCAGATGCTTACTGGTGTCAAGTGTAAGTAGGGTAATTTGTTAGATCAGTGGGCTAAAGAAGTAGATTAAGGATTTTAAAAGCAGATGTAATATGCTTTAGACTATCACTATCCATTGGGCAATGTAAACCACATATATAATTTTAAATTTTCTAGTAGCCACATTAAAAACCTAAAAGGAAACAGGAAAAATTAATTTTATAATTTATTTGACCTCACATATAAAAATACTATCATTTCAACATGCAGATTAAATTATTAATGAGACAAATCATTATTAATGAGTATTTTACATTCTTTATTTTCATACTTAGTCTTTGGAGTCCAGTATGTAGCCTCATCCTGACTGGACTTAGCACATGTTAAATGCTCCATAGCCCCATTTGGCTTGTGGCTACAGTATTAGCACAGCATTAGACAGATGTCAGGACTCAGAAAAAGCCCTGGTTTCTACTAAAAATACATCAGAGTACATCTTGATAGTATGTTGGCTTAGACAAACGAAATTCATTCATTCATTCAAGTTAATGTTCAGGGTATATCATGTCCTAGGCATTGCAATATGGAATAAGGACACCGTGTAGGTGTGAAGAAGACAAACTGTGGAGCTGACCTTCTAGTAGTGGAGACAGGAAGAAAGGGACAAATAAATATGTAATCTATCGAATGGAGACAAGGGCTATTAAGAAAAGTAAATGGAGGGGCCGGTGAGATGGCTCAGCAGCATAAGCGCCTGCCTGGCAAGCATGAGGGCCCGAGTTTGACTCCCGGAACCCACATACAAGAAAAGGGCCGGTGATATCGCTCAGCGGCACGGGCGCCTGCTGGCGCTCGAGGTCCTGAGGTCGACCCCCCGGTACCCACAAAAAAAAAAAAAAAAGAAAAGTAAACAGCATGAAGAACTGGAGAGTGATGCAAGTGCTATGCAGGAGGCTGTGAAGTTGTAAGTTACGGGGACATTAGAACCATGGGTATCTGGGGAAAGTTCCAGGAAGCAGCTACAAAGGCCTTGAAGCAGGAAGTTAAACTTCATGTGGTCCCATGGGCCACTGTAAGGACTTTAATTTACTATAAACAGGATGGAAGGCCACCAGAAAGTTTAAAGCAATGTATCCGTAGATGTATCTGAATAGCCCATAGAGAAGTAGCTGAGACAATATCATGTATGTTTGCATTTATACTTTTATTTCATTGTGGATTCATTTTCCTTTTAACCTATCATCTCTTCAAAACTAAATTCAGTATGAGGCAAAATGACATTTCTGAACCTCACTCAAACAGTGCTATTATTAACCAAGCAACTAATGGTGAATTCTGCCTCCGAGCTGCAGAAGAGGTGAATACTGACGTGAATTACATGTTAGAGCTGATACAGAGATTAGGTGGGTAATTGGAACATTAGCAAAAATCGGGACACACGGGCTATTATACAAGAACAGGTTAGAGTAGATATGTATCTTAATTTGATGATAATCAGTGGGAAGTATTGTTGCACACAGACTGTAAGTTTGGATTTCTTGGTGTAAATATAGAATTCTAGTTTACTTTCAGTCTACACAAAAATCTGATTATCCTCAGTGGTGAATGTGTACAGGATGAAATCGGTGACATTTTATTCTTATTCGGTGTGTATATCACTAAGGAAACAAGAAGGAAAACCAAAGATATCCAGTTTCTTGGATCTGTGATCGCCATGTGTTCTCAGACACCCTGGGAGCTATATATAAGCCATTTCTTATCTTCTATTAGAATCAAAAGTTATTCCTGCTCTCTGATTTAAGTTTTTTGCAGAGTGAAGAAAGTGCGTTTATCTCTGAAAAGAAATTCAACTGAAATTCTTGGTAGTAGATCGGACTCTAAGAACAAATCTCTTGCCAACATCCTTATTTAGTAAAAGACTCTCTAAATGCAGTTAGAGTGAATCCAGGATCAGGATAAGAGTAGATATTCCTTTTAAATATCATGATGAAAATAAACATACCTGAAAAACCAAGAGTTCAGAGCTCCTTCAGGAGTTCAGAATGAATAAAAGGCCAGCTAAGGATTCGAAGAGAGTCTCCATTCGATTTGATCTCATTTGGTCATTTCTTACTGTGGTCAGAAAAACTGTCTTCGAGTTGTGTCTGGCTGTCATTTCCTGCTTTTGGAGAGTGGCTTTCTCCCGGGGAGGGAATCTCAAGTTTTTGGGCACCAAGGGAGCTGACTAAAATCCCAAGCTCCATGAGAGTAGCAGTTGTGCTTCTGTTGCTCACAGTTTCATCCTCTTGTTTAGAATAGGATCCTGAACATGCAGAAAATGCTCAATAAACTCCAATTAAATGAAATTTGACCTGAACTGACTGACATATAAGTTATCTTTTAGGAAAGCCTTTAGAAGTACAACTGTTTTCTCCTCCCCACAATCTCTTGCTCTCAATTTAACCAAGAGTTAACTTATGTAATTTGATATTGAGGTAGTGGACTTTCTCTAGTGTTTAATCGTAATGGCTGTCCAGCCATTGTAACATTCATTAGTCTCAAACTAGTGACAAAATTTTTTATGTGTCAGATTGCTGCTAGATGATAGGTAAATAGTTAAAATTCTGGCCCTTTAACATTATTTTTAACATAATTAAAGGAATTTACTTTGCATCATGTAACAGTTCAAACTTCAAAAGTCCTTTTTTGTTTGTTTGTATTTTTTGATGTTTGTTTGTTTGTTTTGAGACAGGGTCTCACTATGTAGTCCAGATTGGCCTTGAATTTGTGGGTATCCTCCTGCCTCAGCCTCCCAAGTGCTGCGATTACAGGCATGTGCCACCACACCTGGCTCCACTAGTACATGCCTGTAATCGCAGCACTTGGGAGGCTGAGGCAGGAGGATCACTGTGAGTCTGAGGTCAGCCTGAGCTACATTGTGAGTTCAAGGCCAGCCTGGACTGCATATTGAGACCCCATCTCAAAAAAACCAAAAAGACACACAAAAGGCATTATTATAATTATTATAATTACCAAAATATTTTTTCACAGCATGGACATGAATAAAACATTTTTAAAAAGGAAAAGAAGGTGTGTGTGTGTGTGTGTGTGTGTGTGTGTGTGTTAGGGTGTGTTTTAACAAGTCTTTTTTTCTATAAGATTTACGTTATTAATTATGGAAAAAACTATGTTTCATATCAGAAGAATCAAAACAAATGAAGGCAATCAAATTGAAACACTTCCAGCCACCTGGAAGGGAGGGAAACACTTCCCCTCTGGAAGTTCATGCTTGCTTGCTTCCTGAAGGACTTTGCTTCGTAAAAGCAGGGTGCCTGATTTAGACACACGACTTAGTTTATAATGCCTGGAACTGCACTATAGCTGTAAAGAAATCACTCAAGAGATGTTACAGGGCTACAAGTAACATGCTGAGCTCAGCTCACTATAGTTTGCAATTTTCCAGACTAAAGTATTAGAATAAAACTACACACACCAAATCAGGGAATCCTCTATAGACTGCTTTAAAAAGCTTCACATACAGTATATGTGTGGAAAGATCACTTAATCATATTGAAATTTATGACCTGGAAAATCAACTGGAAAGAAACGATTTTTTAAAATTTTTATTTTATAGAAAGAAAATAATCTGTTTTAAAAAACATGGCTTCTGGACCATGTCCTAAAATGTTTCTGAACTTTTAGCTGCTAAGTAGGGTGTGGATGGGATTGTCAGTGCCCCGTGCCCCCATAAGCAAGTGGTATCTCTGAAGGACTGTTTCATGCAAAGGCCACAATTGGGATTTGGGGCATCAGCCTTGGGAAGGAATCCGGCCCTTCCCTTCTGTTCCCACCTGCTGCCCGGTACTGGGAACACAGCGGCTGCTTCTCCCGGCTGCAGGTGAGCTGGGCCTGAACCACTTTCACAGTCCAGAAAGCATGACATTCCTTGTTACCAGTGGGAGGAAAGGCTAATTGAGAAGTGTGTATAAAGGCTGTAATGAGTAGCATTTACATGTATTGATTAGAAGTAGGGCCACCGTTTCTCATTTATCACCACCAGCAGCTGTGAAATTTTCCCCACGTCAATTGGCACGGCTCGTATTCCTGCTCCTCTGGTCCTTTATTGCTTTTCTCCCCACTTCCCCTCCTGAACCAGAGTGCTGATCCACCAGCTGGAATGGCCTGGTAATTACTGCAGCAACTTCACCAGCTGCCACAATTGCCAAACTGCTGGAGTGAAAAATTCCATCCCACATTTCCGATTTTTTACATTACCATTGCATAATCATATTTGACGAATAATTAACCTGGGTTAATACTTCAGGGGGCCATTTGCAAGTAAATTGATAAGCTGAGTGCAGTAGCAGCTTGCGGGGGCTGAGGACTCGGATGGTGGCACGTCGCGTGAGGGCCCAGCTGTGCTCTGGGGAGTGTTCCTTCTGGCCACCTGACCACACCACAGCTGCTTGCTCTAGGAAGAGCTCTTGACCACGACTCAGCTGGGTCAGAGCAGCAAGGACCCTAAAGCTAAGGTCGCCTTGAGTGGCTGAGATCTCCTTTTTCTTAAAGGGCTAGCCTCATTGTCCATAAGCTGGGTGTGGTATGGGCCTTTTGAGTGCCATGAAGTCCATTTTGAGAAGTTCACTAATTCTGGAAGTTGTGGGTTGGTGTTTAGGATATAACTAACAATACTTGTCTTTTGACCTTTCGCTTGGACAATGGAGAGGCTCCTTTGGCTGGCTGGATAGAAATTTCTTTCACTTTCCTGTGTTTAGATTCCAAGGAAAAAATTGTGTGAATATGGACAGAGAGAATCAGGGGCTGTATTGGATAATAACCGTTTCCAGATCAAAAATCATTGGGTGGGCTATTCTAGAGAACTGTAGGGCCAAAGCAATAGAAGAACATCACAGTCAAACCGTCTGAAATTTTAAATTTGTTCATAACTCCACGTGTATGTGTGTGAGTGTGTGTTTGTATCCAGCTGATTTATTGAATTTTCTTTAAGTTACTTAATTCAAAACACTCCTGATTTCTTATCTCTTCACTTGTTCATTTAGAGGCCATATCTCTTTCAAGGTTAATCCAAGGGGTAAATGATGACCCTGTGATTTCAGAAATAGTATTTGTACTCTGCTGTTGGCTTTGGTATGTGAGCGCAGTGTTCTGAAGTTGGACCCCTGTGTACAGGCTAGGCAGAAATCGGCTCTCAGCATTTGTCACTGTGTGAGGTACGGGAAGGAAAAGCAATTCCTTTCAGACTCAACTGTAGCACTAAGTGAAATCAATGGCCAAACAATCTAACCCAATTGGTCACATCTTGATAGAATTAAACACTGCTGTTAACGTGACTTGTCATTGATCTGACAAAAACGGAGAGAGTAAAAGTAGACTGAAGCCTTTAGACTGTAGTTATGGAGAAAGGTTTGGGGAGAGGATGAGGAAGGAGAAAGGGGAATGAGAATTATTTTGCTTCATCTACTTAAGACATGATTTTTTTTTCATCAGCTACTCTTCTTCACTCTAGAACAGAGTTTCAGGACTTGACTTTTTTTCCATTGCTGACATGGAAGTGGGCGCTGGAGGTAGCTTGTTTAAAGCGATGGTAACATCCATCTATGTTATCAATGGCGGGTGTGATGCTGTCCTTGACAGATGTGCTGTAGAGTCTTGTGGAAAAGAAACGAGTTGACCCTGCTCATAAAACATCGCATTCTACTGTATCCCACAGTTCTGCCCACAAGCAGGGATCTGCTTGTCAAATGTACACTCCGAAGATGTTTTCCGCTATTTGCAAAGTGCTGAGGCCAGAAAAGCTTAGCCAGGTCAGACAGGTTACTAATTGTCCACCTGTCTGCTGCCTGTGGCCTGTGTGCTGTGGTCTGAGTCAAGAGCACCTACACCGATCACTCTAATTTCCGAAGTGTGATGTAAGGTGGGACAGGGCCATGCCTGTGCCCTGCATCCACCATGACTGGTCAAGAGTGGGTGTGTGGGGGGAAGGTTGGATCTCTTTACTTACTAGGTTTTAAAGTGATTGTAGGTGCCCTGGTGAATGTACTCAAGGAATGGAATATGCAGTGTTTTTCTTGATAGTGTAGTTTGTTTAGTGTTGTCAAAGCACCTTGACATGTTGTCATGCCTTTAGAGGTTTATCAATTTGAAGAACGTCTCTGCGAGTAGAATATGTGCTGTATGACTATGACAACATTGCCTCGCTCCCTGTTGTATCAACCTGATGCTTACAAGAGTAGAGCCATGGGTGTGACTCCGGAGGTGGTGCCCTGCACGACTCCAGGGAGGGGATGTTCACATAGGTCACGGTGTGCAGCTCGTGGGTGAGTGTCTTCACGAGGTGTGATCAAACATATGGTGAACACTGCTGGCTGGTGCCATCCAACAGAAAGGCAGGCTTGTAAAAACATGATAGTATGTCCCCACTCATTGAATCTGGCACTGTGCAGCTTCTGGCTCTTCCCCAAAGTCAAAATGATCATGAGAAGGGAACATTTTGAATGGATTCAGGACATCGAGCAGCCATGACAGTGCCTCTGTAAACCCTCACGAAAGAGGACTTCCAGAACTGCTTCAGAAAGTGACAAGAATGATGGGATAAGTTTGTTCAAAGTGAGGGACAGTATGTTGAGGGGGAACAATATTTTTTTAAATCTAAACTTTCACCGCAGTTGTCAGTCTACCTCTTAAGTGCTATGTAGCAGCTTGGGGGGGGCATGATAGATATTCAATAAATACCTTGAAATAAATAAGTGAATTTTATGTTGTAGTTGACAGAAAATACCAATTACTTTATTGCTGAATAACAAATAACCATAATGCAATGCTTCTTTAGCATGTGTGCAAATCATCTGGTAAACTTTTAAAAACCTAGAGTGTCAGGGCTGGGGATATAGCTCAGCATCACAGTGCCTGCCTGGCAATCACAAGGTCCTGAGTTTGATTCCCAGTACCAAAAACAAAACAAACAAACAAAAAAAAACCCAGATTGTTGAGCCTTGCCCCCAGGGTTCTTCATTCAGTAGGTCCAGAGTGCAGCCGAAGAATTTTCTCATTTTTAGTACTTTCGCAGGCAATGCTTTTGCTGCAGGCCTAGGCCACACTTGGAGAACTGCTGTTGTAAGCCCTATAGATTGTAATGATAGTAATGGTGACAAGAGATGGTGCTAGTGTCAATTCCTCTCTGCATTTCTTCATTCTACTTTTCACATTGGGTCTCCAGAGTTCCCGTTCTACAGGTTGGATCTAAACTTTATCTTGCTACAAATTTCTGGATGACTCCTTGTTTCCATGGCATAAGATCCAAATCCTTTCATGTAGTGCTTAAAGCCTTCTGCCATCTTTGAAAGCAGCCCTCTATCTTACCCCAAACATCCTTCAATCCTGGCTGAATCACCCATGGAACTCTCTGGAAGTCTGGATTCTGGAGTCCTGTTCCAGAGACTCTGCATCAATAGGTTCAGGGTAAATTTTTTGTCTTTTTAAAGCTTCACAATTGTACTAAGTTACCAACTAGGCTATAGTCAAACCTGAGTTCATAATTGCATAATCTTTCATAATAAAAGAAGAATGAATAAAAATAAATGAAATAGGCAATAATCTTAAAACGTTATGAACAGAGCAATAAAAGACAATTTATAGGCTGACATAGAAATGAAGACAAGAGTAAAATTCAGTTGAAAACTGAAAAGAAATAGAAAGGAAAATTAAATCCAGGAAACTGATCTTGGAGAAACTCATAAGACACAGCCTCTGATAAATACATTAACATATCTATGCCAAGAAATTTGAAAATCATGATGGCATTGATAATTTATCAGAAAACAATTGTGATCATCGAATCAGGTGCTCACTGTGTCCCAGGCAGTGTCCCAGGCAGAGGGCCTCGAAGTGAACCACATGATTGAAAATCTCAGGCTTTCTGGGGTTTATTTTCTATGAATTGGAGCATCAAACTCTGATAATCTACATAATGAGGGCAAGAAACCAATTGCATATATTAAAAGAGATGAAAACACCCAAGTGGGCCGGTGAGATGGCTCAGTGGCGTAAGTGCCTGCCTTGCAAGCGCAAGGGCCCAAGTTCGACTCCCGGATCCCACATACGAAAAAGGGGCCGGTGATATCGCTCAGCGGCACGGGTGCCTGTTGGCGTGCGAGGTCCTGAGGTCGACCCCCTGGTACCCACAAAAAACAAAACAAAACAAAACAAAAAAAAACACCCAAGTAAAAGACCAGGAAACTATATCCCAACAGTAGATTAAAAGTATTCATCAATGCACATTCCAGGATTAGAATGATCATTAAGTATTAGCAAATATATAGTATAATGCATCAAATCAGTAAGTCTACTAATTTTAAGACTGTTGCTTTCAGTAAATGCTGACATTCAATAAAATTAAATATCCATTCTTGATTTTTAAAAAAAGTCTTGGAATGCTAAGAATAGAAGGATATATGCTTAACCTGATAAAGGATATCTGAAACCAAGAGCTGGCATTATACTTCATTGTGAGCTAGTGGAGGCATTCCCATTTAAACCAGAGACAGGAGATGAATTCTCACTGTCAACACTCTCATTTAGCATTGTCTGAAAGTTCAGGCAAATACAATAAACAATAAAAATAAGAATACCCAGAGAAAGGGGAGAGAAAATTATGATTGTGTGATGACAGTATGATTAGACACACCTTTGAAACCCAGAGCAACAACTAAATAATGTTTTGAATTAATAAGCAAGTTCATCACAAGTGAATGGCTGCAGGATAAATATACAGGAATCGATGGCATTTCTATGTAACAGCAATAAACATGTTAGGAGATATAAAACTATGAATTATCAAGGCATGTGTGACATCTACATAAAGAAAACTACAAAGTTTTATTGAGCAATACAAAAGAAGATTTGAATAAATGGAAATGGCATTACTATCTTGGATGAGAGCACTATAAAACAAATGATGTTTTTCCCCCAAATTAATAGTTTTTAAATAACTGCAATTAAAATCCATATGAAACTACCAGGTTGACTTGATAAAACCTAAACGTAATAGTATAAAAACTTAAAATACTGTGAAAGAATGGAAAAGTAAGTTATATGGAGGTGGGGGAAATGGAGTATAGCTTGTCCTAATAAATACTAAAATGTATTATAGCCATATAAACAGGCAAGGGAGGTGCTGCCCCAAGAACTAAAGGTCAAGTCAAAGAACATTTATGTATATTTCTGAGACAAGTCCTAGAATACGTAAAGGTTCTAGGCAGCGTAGTTAGAACAGCATGTACCAGGATCTGGGGTATTTTAATATTACTTTACGTGATGGTACTTTTCCACATGCTTGTTCAGTGGAAAGGACCAGTATAATGTAGTAATTAGGAACAAAACACCTAGACTTCAGTCTTTAGGAAAAATTAATCCCTGTAAACCTCAATTTCCTCATCTATGAAATGAGGAGAGCATTATACTTACTACTGGTAGGTGGTGATGAGAATTAATGAGAGGATGCAAGTTTATAAGGCAAAGTTGCTGGCCTGTGATAGGATTATTACATTTCATCCATTGTATTAAGAGAATCCTTTTACTTTCGGTAGTCTGACTGGGACACCCCACCCCATCTTTCTCTTTCACGTCACGAGTCACAGTCTGAGAGTCTTCCCTTCCCCACCTTCTCTTGCTTCAATCCAGCAAGTTATAATTTATCCCTGGTCAGGGGAGGGAGCTCTCACTCAGTGCAGGGTCAGCGGGCTGGACATACCGCCTGTGTAGCCACACGGGCCTATGCGCAGAGGGCCTGCACTTAGTTTAATGTTCTGTTCTCACCATCTTGAATTTTTTACTAATTTTTGAACAAGGCATTTTTATTTTGCACAACACACTGCAAATCACGAAGCTAACTCTGTGCAGGAAGCTGTCCCATCTTACCCATCTCAGGCAGTTTGCCCACAGGTTATTCTCTCTGAGCCATGAGAGTTCCGAGATGATGGAGTCATTGGGGGTGTTGCTTGCACTGCCTTCATTCAGGTATGGCACAAGAAGCAGCTTTTGCCTCAGAGAGCCTGCATCTGGGGAGATAGGGTTTAGGGGATCAGGCTGGTGCTAATAGGTGGTGTTTTGCTGCTGACTTTATGAGCCCCCATGTAGCTCTCCTCTTCTCTGCTTGTGTTAACTGCTACCTGACTTATAAGAGCAACCACCATTTTTTTTTTCCACAAAAGCTCTTCCCACAAAAGCTCTGTATGTGTTTCATTTCAGTTTTTGTAAATTACTAAAAGCCACATTGCCCCATTTTTGGCAGCTCTGGCTCTTTCAGAATCCCAATATTTCTGCTACTATCAACTCAAATTATTCCTCCTGGGTGATGTCCAGGTCAGAAGCTGGGCTAGGAGTCTTTCACTGTGCATGCAAACGAGGATTTCTTTGAATCAGGCCACATTGTGGAGTGGTTCTGCGAGGCTTCTTAGTACCAGGAGCGAGGACAGGAAAGAAGTGATACATGTTCCTGGTTTGGTCTGTGAGTTTCCACTTCTCGATTTACAAGTTGATTTTTCTGCAAAGGCATTTGAGTCTGGCTTCTGCTGAATGGCTGTTCTACTTGCAGGAAAGACTTAAGAACAACTACTAGCTGGTCGATTTGAATGAAGGTTGACAGTCAGATGCTAATGCCATCTTTAGAGGACATACATAGTAGAAAGAGCACTGCAGACACAGTCAGAGACTAATACCGTGATTAACGGCTGTCAGGAGACCAACTCCATGAGCCTTAGTACTCTCGTACCTGTTTTCCTACATCACTGAATTGTTGTGAGGATCAGAATGGGAAGGGGAGCTGCTCTTTGTGACTGACAGAGCACTGCAAACGTGTAAGAGCTTGCTATGGTGTGAATTGTGTGTCTCAAATCTCATGTGTTGGAAAAGTCATATGTTAGTGGGTTTGGAGTGTGGCTTTGGGGAGGTAAATAGGATCAGAGGAGGATCAGAGTAGGACCTGCCGTGACAGCATTATTGACCTTATTAACAGAGGAAGAGACACCAGACCAAGCCAGATAGTGTGCTCCTCCATGCCATGATCCAACAGGAATATCCTGTGCTGCCACCATGCCCTTGCACTTCCGGAACTGTGAGCTAAGTAAACTTTCCTCTATAACTTCACCAGTCTGAGGTATTCAGTAACAGCAACACTATATGAGCTAAGACAGGACTGTAATCTATACATTCTATTTTTACCAATCTAGGCACGGAATCAAAGTTTACTGCTGTTTTCTACCTTAGCATCCCTTTATCTCCTGATTTTGGATAGGTAGGAGTCTCTTGGCAGAGGAAATAGCACGTGCTAAGGGCTGGGAGCTACATGGCACCATTTTGAGGTGGCTAAGACTAGTTCCAGAATGGCTGGGGCACAGAGGAGCTTGGGTCACTGAATGGGGGATTTAAAACATGAACTATTCTCTCAGAGCTGAGAGACCAGAAGTCTCAAGTCTAGGTGTGGGTAGGTTGCATTTCCTCTGGGGTCTGTCGGAAAGAATCTGGTCCCTGCCTCTTTCAGCTTCCAGCACCTGCTATCACTCCTTGGTTTGTGGTCATGTCATTCCTGTCTTGTTCTGCGACCTGTTTCCTCCCCTTGCGTGCATGTGTGTGTGTGTGTGTGTGTTCAAATCCCTCTATACTTTCCTCTTTTTAGGACCCACCTAGATAAACTAAGATGATTTCCCTATCTCGGACCTTATCACCTCTGCAAGGACCCCTTTCCCCACAGCATGCACGAGTTCCAGGGATTAGGAAGTGGACATATTTGGATGGGGACATTATTCTGCCTACCATAGAGAGGGAGGTGGACAGATTTGTTTCAGCCTTGCTCAGGCACTTGGGGCTGAGCGCACAGAGGAGTGGCCGGATCCTCTGGGAGGCCTGTGGAGAGGGCTAGAGGGACAGGAGCAGAGTCAGAAGCGGGTCAGGAAGCTGTGACAGTGTGGAGGCACTCACTGGGGTGATCCTCTTCCCCTGCCTCTGGCTGCGAGGGCTCCTACTTTATCCACACAGGCCTCTGAGCCCTTCTCAGCACCTGTGTCTGTGGCCCTCCAGGGCACGTATGTCCCCTGTTTCCTTGGAAAGGCTCGAGAGCAATGCGATTGACCTAGTAACACGTGCAAAACCTCACCCTTCTTCGCCATATGCCCACTCAGTGACAAAGTCTTTGTGAAGCAACTTGATCGGGATTTCAGGTATCAGGAAGCAGTCAGCGGGAGTCTGGGGGAAATTTTCCTTTCCTCAATGGGCAAAGTCTACCATCTACTATCTTCCTAGGATTTTTGTCTAATCCCAGCTCACACGCATACATCGGGGCCTGTTGGGATTAGGGTGAAGAAAGGCAGAAAGGCCTAAGCATAAAGCTCTGTGATTTA
This sequence comes from Erethizon dorsatum, assembly GCA_028451465.1. NCBI lineage: Eukaryota > Metazoa > Chordata > Mammalia > Rodentia > Erethizontidae > Erethizon > Erethizon dorsatum. The sequence goes on from CM051833.1 coordinate 31,378,879, forward strand.
TTTGTTCTTCAGAATACTGATGGCCTCATTTGACTGAGGTCCTATCATATTCTTTTATATTTAAACACAATTCCAGAAATTTTTCATGCTTTCTAGTTCCACCCTAAATGTTTGTCCTACTTTCCTGAAAGCATCTATCTTAGTATACTGCAAATAAAAATGAGACAGTATGATCTTAAACTCCTGTGCTGAGTCCCACAATACATTATCAATAATAAGCAGAATAAATATTTGGGTTGTTTAAAAACATGTGTTTATAGGTGGAATTCAGGAATGCCTTTGGGAAGAGTAAGAGCACTGTCACACCAAACCAAAGCGAGCCTTGGTCTCCTAACAAAACACCAAAGCATGTCTAACATATGGCCTCTTTCTTGTCCCATTTTGTGGAAAGCAAATGGTTTGTGCTGCAGCACAGAGGACTGGCCTCGTGGCTGGAAGCCCATCTCCTGCCTCTGCAGAGAGGTACAGGTCTGCTCTCTCTTGAAGAACATTCCACGATGAGCCTGTAGAAAAGAATGTCCCAGTCTTTACTGGGCTGTGGCGTTGATCCCTTCTGTACGGCAGGAGAGGTGGTAACGAGCTGATGGAAATTGTTTACCACCTTGTAGATGTCTCTGTGTATTTAGCTGCAAGTCAGCTTTAAAGGAAGAGAAAGAATTCATTCTGGTGACTAATGAAAAGAAAAAAGATAACCGCTTTTTAGAAACAAAAATATTACTTAATAAAGCTCAGCAACAATGAAATCAGGTTTTCCAGCAGACTTCATATGCCCTTGTTTTTCTTTTCTTATTGATGTTTTTTGTTGTTGAATTATAAAACTCTAGGCTATCAGAAATCCGATGAATCATCCTCAGCTGAGTATAATAGTGCACGCCTGTCATCCCAGCACTCTGGGAGGCTGAGGCAGAAAGATCGCAAGTTCAAGCCCAGCTGGTTAACTTAGTGACTTAGTGAGACCCTGTCTCAAATACTAGTACTGATACTGATAGTGATACTGATACTAATAATAGTGCTCTTGTAACTCAGTGTGAAGGTGCTAGGTTTAGTCCCCCTTACTGCAAAAACAAAACAAAACAAAAAACCCACAATGAATCCATCAATCAATTAGTCCTGGCCCTAGAAGAGCTTTGTATTTCTAGTTAATGTCTTCTTCATTTGACCACCTTTTTTGCCTTATATAAAAGTGAGATTTTATAGCACCCACCACCTCCTTTTCTCTCGTTCGTCCCTCTGTGGCTATGTTAACAGTTTTATATGTAACGTCCCATATGTCCTATGCTTTTAGAAATGTTTAAAAATACATATGTGTATAAATAGTCACAGAAAAATAAAGACATTCACTTATCTAATACATATTTAATTTGTTAAACTGATTTTTATGGGATTGTCGTGAGTGTCATCTCTGTTCTGGATGCTGAAGACACAGAATGGAAGAAAATAAACAAACATAAACCCCTGCTCTTATTTACATCTCAGTGTATTTTTTTAAAGAAAGTCTCAAGATCTGAAATAACGTTGGTTTAGAGGAGAACATGAAAAGGATATTAGGGAGTCCTCTTACCTCTGGTGGTCTCTGAGTAGATCTTTCTAGTAGTAAAATATAGAATCAGAAGAAGCTGCCAAAGAGACTGGGTAGATTAATGAAATGAAATGAGCACCCCAGTTACTCTATTTGTTTAGTTCTAACAAATTTGTTTGTGAGTGAGGCAGGAAGAGATGCGTACGGAGCTCACTGCACAGGAAGTAGTCTACTTGAGGAGATAAAATGTGTTGGGCTTTAGATGTGGCCTGTTCCCCTAGGGCTTGTGTATCAGACCTTGGTCCCCAGAATGGACATGTGAGAGGCAGTGGGACTTTTAACAGGGCGAGTCCTTAGGTAGGTTGGGAAAGTGCCCATAGAAGGGACTGTGGGTCCTCATTCTCCCTCTGGCTTCCTGTCACCTGATATAATTTCTTCCTCTTGCACATACTCCTAACATTGCTGGTCCCATGTCCTTGAACTTCCAGAACTGTGTGCTCAGTAAACCTCTTTTCTTTATAAAGTTAGCTTCCTTCAGGTGTTTTGTTTCAGCAACCAATATGAACTCATATAAAATGTGTATGTAGAACTTGCTGAGAATTGCCGAAGGAGCTTGCCAAAGAGGCTGGCTGGAATTGGCTTTGGCTTACGAATGAAAGTTTGTGGAAAGCCCTTTGGTACAAATTTCAAAGAAGGCATAGAATTTTGAAAATAGTAAAAAACCCTTCCATGAAAAAAATTCAGTGTTTTCCCAAACTGTGTCTTCTTTATAAAAAGTGCTCTGACTAGCCAGAGATGGACATTCAAGGAGTAAGAGCCACTTAAGGGTTAAGAGAGTTGGGAGTCTTTGGGGGGTTAAGGGTTTATATCTGCCTCAGAATCCCCAGTATTGAGCTGGGAAGAGCTTTGCAGTTTCAGACACTCAACTAATTGTTAAAGAGAAATGCGCTGAGAGTGGCGGTGAAAGGAGATGCTTCATTGAGGGCCTGGACTGTTAGATTGAAGAGTTTAAGCTTGAATTAATTCTTTCATTCTATGTGGAAGGATTATTGAACAAATACATCAGTTATCACGACCTTTTTTAAAGGTTCACTGACAGATGGAAGAACCTGAGTTCCTGAGAAATCTTCAAGGCATTTCGACAATGGAAGAGTGAGGGGCTGTGGGAAGGTGGGCAAAAGAGACTGACATATTTAGGGAGTTTAAGTATGAGGGTAACTCCATAACCCAAACAGCTCCCAACATCAGAATACTCCTTCCTTCTTCAAATATTTATCCAGGTGCCAAGCACTGAGAACACACAATTGAACACGACTTGGGCTCTAACCTTTAAAGAATTTGTCTTTTATAAAAAGAAAAATACTATATTCTCCTGGCTTCTGAATCAAGTTGTGGAATAAGTACAGCATATGAAAAAGCTTATTTTTGAGAGAGAGTTTGTAAATCTTACCACCATATATCAGAAATAAAAATCATGTTGGGCTAGAAGAGTCCACTATTTCAAAAAAGTTTCTTATATTGCATAATGTATCACTGCTGAAAAAATGGAAATATCTAGTAATCATAAGGTAAAGTCATATTTCCTTCAATTTTGACTGTAGTTTCCCCAGAGCTCTAAATTGTTGATGGCCTTTGAATTAGCTGTGGCTTTTCTCAGTTTCTTTTAGGTTCATTTAGTCATCATTTTTCATATTCTATCTATCCCCTAATTGTACATAAATATCTAGATTATTTGGAAAATTGCTGTTTAAAGAATATCTGTAAGTTGAGGTGGACATTGGAGAGTAATTACCCCATCGCTCATCTATGGTCAGGGAGCACCTTAGTATCTCTCACGGTTTGCATGGTCTCTAGTTTCCTAATACCCGGTGGAAATGGTCAACTATTTTTCTAAATGTCTCCTTTTTGATAGGAGAGCTCAGAGAAAAATTGTCATTTAATGTGATTTTTATAATAAATTTTTTACAATTTCCCAAGACTGTATTCTTCTTGGGTGTTAGAGACATGGCAAGGTCACACCTCTGAGAATCTGGAGGGTCCCCCACTTCCCCTCTGGAGCCCATAGCCTGTCATAGCCTTCTCTCTCCATCGAACTCAAGTGCTTTGGTTCATTATTTGCTCATGTGGAACTGATAACTTACAGTCAACATATTTGCAGTTGGTCACGTATCGTGGTAGCGATGAGTGCTTTCTTTGGACACACGATCAAATCATCCCATTCTTACAGCAATTCTATTAGAGTATCCTGTCATCAGTCCAACTGCAGAAGAGAAACAATTAAAGAAGTTAAGGAATGTATGTAAATTCACATAGCCAGTGCATGGCCAACCTGGCATTCTGAACATGTGTCTCCTTCCAGAGATCCTCCCATCAAAATGGTGATGGGAAACATTGAGTGGCAGGGGTGAGTAGTGATCTGGCTATATGTGCATATTTTAGATGCTAACATCTAAGAATTTTGTCAGGAAAGAGTAGAAAGGGTAGGAGGGGGATCTTTAGGAAAGATGGAGGGCTTGATTTTTGGTAGTAGAGCTTTGAGGAGAAAGTTCTAGTAGAGAAGTTAAGGATTCAGGAGACAGAGGGAATTACTGACGAAGAGAGACCCTGCAAAAGTAGCCAGGAAGGAGTGTAAGGAGAGCCAGCCTCTTGCAGAAGCGTTCTTGAGTTGGCATTCTATACAATGGGTTTAATTTGCTTTGTTCTGTTTCTTATTGTTTCTCTCGGGTCCTCATCACATCTATAGAACCTTCTCTACTAATTAACCCATGTAGAGATTGAGACATCTCCAGTGCTATACTTACTTGTTGGAATTCTATGGCAAAATTTCATCACAATACCTTTTGAAAAGTTATGAGATAATTTATGAAATTGAAGTTAAGACTTTTTTTTCAGGTGATAATATTTATTTCTTGGGGACTATGTGTAGTTGATTCTTTCTACCTCTTATTTTCAAAGAAATTTTCCATTCTAAGGGAAGTGGGGAATTCTGTCCTCTAAGTTCTCATTATGATCCCAGATAAACTGCTGAAGTGACCTTGCTTTCCCTGCTGTTAAACATGGGATTTCTGCCTCTTCTAGAAGGTTCTTTTCCCAAGGGAGGTCAGCAGGCTGCAAGGTCTAGCAATGATTGATCCCAGTCCCACATGGCATTTTACAAAGCAGCCTGAGCCATTGTACAGTAAAAGTGGTTTTATGTTTCCAATGCCTGTCCTAAAGTAGTTTTAGAGGTCACCATTAATCAATAAATCATTCTGATCACATGGATCCTCTCTGGGGACCCATTAGCTGGTGGCATCTCCCCATTAGCTTCCTTAGACTAGTAGTCCCTGGGACCACAAGTTCAAATCCCTGTCGAGCTGTTGTAGCTCTCAGCTCTCCTGAAGTAGATAAATCGAGCTTCACAGAGCTTGTTGTACAGAGATTTCTATGACACATCTCCTGCTATCCAGTGGCAGTGCAATATCTATGACCCTTTCTTTTAAAAAGAAGACAAGCTTGATCCTATCCTTGTGGCTTCTATTTTTATCTAACTCTCCAATAAGGCAGATATATGGCTTCTGAAAGTGCTGGATTCACGTAATTCCTTAGGATGCAATGTCATGGCTGTGATGGGCTTTTGTGGATAATCCCACATTCTTAACTGTGCACAGATGTGACAAGGGAGAGAGAGGATTCCAAATCCTTGCTTCCCAAACTACAGCAGGGAATGGGAGTCGAAAATGAATAAGGAATGGGATGTAGGTAGCCCTCTTGGAACACAATATCAGCAGGGCTATGAGTTATTTTTATCCTTGTGCTTTGTGGCAAGTTAAGATTATCAGGATTGCATAGGGGGCTGGGGTGAGACTCAGTGGTAGAGCACTTGCCTAGCATGTGCAAAGCCCTGGGTTTGATCCCCACCAAGACAAACTAAGAATAGTAATACTACCAATATAAGGATGGGAATAATACCCGGGATTACCTGACCTTGCTTTGGTAGCCAGAAAGGCACAGAATAGGGAAAGCCCAGAACATTGTCCACAATGCGTATTTATATGTGTGTGTTTATTCAGTGTCAGAAATGCAGCTAACTGTGAATTTTAGTTGAGTAAGGTTATGGCTAAAATTGGAGCCTAGAAATATGAGGAATATTCCTGTCATTGAGGTACTTGGAGTTCTTTAAAGAAGTCCTGTTTAGTGGGTACCTGATTAATCCTTCTCAAAGATTCCCTGAGTGAGCCAAGGGCAGAGCTACCATAAGGGTTTCTGGGTGGATAAATGACACCAGCTGGTATTTTAGAGATTGCTCATTTTCCTTGGCACAGAGACCTTCTGTCCTCAATGGCTCCTCCTTCTCTTCCTGGCAGCTGGACAGGGCTGGGAGGGAAACATGTCATTGCAGTTCTTTGCTAGGTCCGACCCTCTCCTCTTTGTCCCCCCATCACTGTGTTTGTTATTCCTGTAGGCAGAGTCCCCTCCCCATTCCCAGGAGTTAGCAAGTGGGCAAATCAGTGGGGGTGGGGGGAGGCGTGAGCCCCAAAGCTCTGGTCTTCTCGCTGAGATTATCAAGGTCACTCAAAGATCAGCTGCCAGAGTGGACATCACTTCTGAGGTCCCCTGACTCCTCATCCTGCTCTCCAATCCATTAGACCACACCACATCTCACTGCCAGTGAGACACACTCAGGACACTTTAATTTCAGAGTTTGATTCTATGTCTATTTTTCAGCTATTTGCTGCAACATTGTAGGAAAGTAAGGTTTAAATTTCCTACAATCCAAATCATTTTCTAGTTTACTTATAAGTGATTCTGAAATGGCCCCGGAAAGCTGACAACTTGCTAAAATGTATCTTTCAAATCAACCTAGTGCTGCCTTTATATATAGTTAAATCATCCAAATCCAGGGTGCCGAGTTAAGAAAACGGAGATCTTCTGTTCTCGGCCTGCCTGTCACTTTGGGTGAGGAAACTCACAGAGTTATGCTTGTTTATGTTTGTTCAAGTTTGGTCTCTTGGGAAAGAGGTAAGCACTGGCTTTTGGCAGGTTTATCAGCTTTTAGCCAATAAGCAAGGATTTCTGCCATGATGAGCATTGGACAAAGGTGGTTTGGGGAGACTTAGTGTCAAAACCAGCAGCTAATGAAAGGTTGATGGAAAAAAACAAATATATATATATATATATATATATATATATATATATATATAAAATTATAATTATCATCATCATCATCATCATGAAGGTTAGAGAGTTGAAGCCCAATTCTGAGCATTCAATACCAGTGGCACATTCTATTGTTCTAAAAAAATACAATGATATATATTTGAACCAATAACAACACATTTTCATGACACCAAGCTGGGATTGATGTGACACACCTCATACCATCTGTGTACCAATCAAGGCTCCCAGACATGGTGGCTTCCACTGATTTTGCTACAACCTGGTTGCATCCCACACTTGAGGAGGTATTAAGGAGGCCAAGATCATGAAAAAATGTAAGAAGTCATTGTCAAACATCTGTATTTTTATCCAGAGATTCTAGATGTCAACAAAAGGATTTCGATGTATTTCTGTTTCAGAATAAATCAGTGAAAGGAAATCAATGTGACCTCAGAACTACTACTATACTTGACAATTAGTTAAGGGATTAATTAAAAGAAAGGAATAGGTAACGTCATTAAGCTGATGGGTTTTCTTAAATTTCATTAGGTCAAATAAAATTTATAGCAGTGCTTGTTCAGTATTTTCCACCCTTCAGTTTTATATGATGCTTGTTTTTCTAAAGAGTAGGAATGGGCCAGTGAGATGGCTCAGCGGCATAAGCGCCTGCTTTGCAAGCGCGAGGGCCCGAGTTCGACTCCCGGATCCCACATACGAAAAAGGGGCCGGTGATATCGCTCAGCGGCACGGGCTCCTGTTGGCGCGCAAGGTCCTGAGGTCGACCCCCCGGTACCCACAAAAAAAAAAAAAAATTCAATGGATGAGTCCTTGCCATCTCGATGAGAGAGTATAGTACCACAACTGGCCTTTGGGACGTCAGGGTCGCACTTTGACAAATGAGCTCACCAGACTGGTTGCTGAAAAGGAAGGAGACTAGCTGGGGATTTTTGCCATTGAGGATAAGGGCAAAGGAAAGCTAACTTGATGTGTTCTGCCATGTGTAATGTTCACAAGAAGGTGGGCAGTACTCGTAAGCATGAATAGTACCTATTAGAAATCTGGTTATTCCACGGTGATCATAGGCTTTAAGAAATGAAAGCAGATTGTCTAGATTATGGTAAGTAGTGTTTGCTTGAGAATACAGTGAGCAGCACACATTATTTGTGCATTCTCAAACCAAGGATTTCAAAGTATGAAAGTTAACCTGTGAAGTTAAAATCAGGCCTGTGTATCAGGGCAGCTGTCTCCAGTTCCCTGATACACTTGTTAGCCAGGACAATGGTTAGAGCGTGGACTTCAGAGGAAGGTAGAACTAGGTTTGCATCCCGCTTTGTGCTGGAAAGCTGAGGCAGGAGGATCACAAGTTCAAGTCCAGCCTGGGGAACTTAGCAAGACCCTGTCTCAAAATAAAAAATAAAAAGGGCTGAGGATGTGGCATGGTATAAAGGCCCTTGGCTCATTCCCCAGTACCAGTACTGCAAACAAAAACACAAACAAACAAACAAACAAATGACAATCAAATGACCTTGGTATATAAGCTGTCTCAACCTCAAACTAATGGTGCCTGTGTAAGATTTTTGTAGAATTAGATGAGCAAAACTACATAGCAATTTTTGCTTATTTACTGGCACCTAAAGAGCTCACTTCACAACATTGTTACTATGATGTGCTCTGTAAGACCCCAAAGGTAAGAATCCTGTCTAGAACTTCTCCAAATTACTTTGCATGTTTCTAACAGCTGGTATGTTATATAAAAATTAAATGGACTAGAAATTATCATGGGCAAAGCCATTTTCAGGTGTTGCTTACTCAGAGTGAAATATGAATTCATGCCCTTCTTTGTGTGAAGGCTCTGTGGGTGAAGGCGTGATCTCCTGGCCAAGTTGGAAAAAAACATGATAGCTGGATGGTTTGTTTTCCTCTCTTTTGCATTGCTGAGACACAATACCTGACATCCACAGCTTAAAGGAGGAGAGGCTTCATTGGCTCATAGTTCAGAGGGTTCAGTTCATGGTTGGCTAGCTCTGAGACAGAAACATTATGGTGGAAGAGCATGGAGGAGGAAAGCTGCTCACCTCATCCCTCCAGGGAGGGAGAGACAACTTCCAAAGGCACACCCCCAATGACTCACCTCTTCTGACCAAGTCCTAACTCCCATTTACCTATGAACTCATCAATGGATGAATCCACTGATGAATATAGTGCCCCCATGATCCAATCACCTTCCAAAGCCCCACCTCTGAAGCTATGAGACTTGTGGAGGGGTTAGCAGATACAAACCACAACACTGGGGAAACAGTACTTTTGTTCTCATGAATGTATTCTTGGTCACCTGAATAGTTATTGTTCCATTGTTTTCTGTGAAGCTTGGGAGAACCAGCATAGCAGAGAAGCTGGCTGTGTTTTTATGGTGATCTCAGGGCACAGACATAGGAAGATAGTTCTACATGCCCTGTCCAACTGATACTATACTATGATACTCTGTGCTCATTTGTGTTTTAGGTTTCAGGACAGTTAGAATTTGTGCAAGAGAGAGGGACCTGTGGGATAGAATGACCCCAGTGCATAAATTCCTTCCTTTCCCCAATGAAAGGACCACAGTGGGAGGTGCAAGTTGAATCCTGACTCTTCTTTTTTTTTTTAATTTTAAAGAGAAAAAAGATAAACATAACAATGAAAACAAATTTCAAAACAGGTTAGTAGACAGTTACAATAGTTGATACATTGCAGATCGTGGTAGTTATTCAGAGTACAAGATATAGGCATGATATCTTGTCCAAACAATATTAGCACAAAACGTTCTTCTCAAGGAACTACTGAATCCTGACTCTTCTAAAAGACCAGTGTGGTGTATTGAGTCATAAAGCAATCTCATACCCACACAGGCAAAGGAAGATCAGATTGAAGAAAAAGTGTTTGGGGGTTTGAAAGAAACTGAGCGACTTTTGAAAAGAAATGATAATTCCAAACCAATATTATTTCTTCTGCTATTATTGATTTTTTTCAGCTCTATACTAAAGTTTTTTGTGGTTGCTTTTAGTAGTGAGAACAACTTTTTGTGAGAGGAAGGGGTGAAGGTGGAAAGGGCATTGAAACTATTTTCAGCCCAACCAGAATGCCTTGGTTTCTAAAGTTCTTTGAAAATGGAGAAAAAGAATGTTTTCATTTTTGGGAAAAGAGGGAGGAGAATAAGAGCATGATATTTTGAAGGCCATTCTGGAAGAGTATAATTTCCACTTAGGAAAACTCAGCTTGCAAAGTATAAGCTTTGAAGTTGCAAATACTTTTGAAAACCTTTGCTGACAAATCTATCTCAAATGTATTCTGTAGTATTTGTCTTAAACTGTTTTCATCATTGCTGTTAGGATTTACTTTTGATACATCTCCATGTCACATCAGAGGGTGAATTAAATAAAGGACAAATACTCAATTCTATAATTCATATTATAATTTAATGGCCTTATGTTTTCTCCTCTAAGCTTTTTGAAAGGAAAACAGATTTGACAGAAGAAATTTCATTCTAAAATTTAATCTATTCAATTTTTAGTGTGAAAATTTAAGTTGTGTATTTCAGATAAAATGTGTAAGTAACAATATGACAAACAGTAGTCTACCAATCACCCATATTAAATGATTCCACCTTGAACAAGTTCTCTCCCTACTTCCAAAATGTAACACCCACCCTGAATTTGATAGGCCACAATTATATCTCATACTAAATATCTATTAGATACATTTCCACAAATCTATATCAAGCATGAATTTTGGCTGATAAGGGTATAACAGTGTAAGAAAATGTCCATGCCTTACTCTAAATCACCAAGTAAAACTCAGATTATGAGTTTCTTGCCTAACACAGGCCCACAGCATAAATAATGAAGGAATATAGATGCTGTGTCTAAGGTGAGTGGATTATGATGTGTTAGCTAAACATGCATTTTGCAAAAGGCCATCATGTCCACAGACCCCCATTAGATCATTTAGTTAGCTGAACGATCATGAAAGAATTGGGTGAGTGTTCATTGACTTTTGAGGCTTTTCTATTATTCAGTAGTTATTTTGCAATTTCACGTGATTTTTACCCTTTTAGCCCTGTCTCTGGCCTTCATCACATCTGCCTAGTTTATGTCTAATACTGTGCTTCAGATTAATTGGGAAAATACGTAAAAAGAGGTTAGGAAACTGGACAGCATGAAACGAATTCTGTTATAATTGCTCAATTACTGAGAAAGGAGCCAGAAATTTAAGAAGTACAGGTTAAAGGATAATGGAAAAATTTCCTAAGTGAACTTAAGGATTAGTCCTGGATTTTTAGAATTTATAGCTGGGAGAAATCTTCCAGACAGTCTGTTCCATCCTGTTTATTGAAAGATGAGAATTTAAGGCACAGAGATGTTAAGTAATGTACTCAAAATCATGAAAGATCATTCAGGACCGAAATTAGTTCTCTCAACTCCTCATTCAGTGCTTTCTGCTCTTCCCTGATTACCTCTTCAGGAAAAAGAGGCTTTGGGAAGTTGACATTTTAGCTATGAACCTCATAGTTGCAGATGCCTTCATCTGGTGTCAAAGTAATGCTTTTGTGTCGCCTGGCCAGGCTGCATCCATCCAACACAAGAGCTTTCTTCATCATCAAAACTTTTTAAGGACCTGAATATTTTCCAAGTAGAATTGCCTTTTGTGTCTGCTTCAAACAAAATAGTCTCTCTGTGATCCTACTACCACCAGGTATATCCTCAGAACTTCTTTGTATTTATCATAATCTGTGACTGTTGTGTTTTACAGCCTACAAATTAGATATAGAATTGAATACCAAGGTAGCTCACAGAGTGTTAAAAATTCTCAATTCCAGTGGGGGACCAGCAAGCGGTTAAGGCCTGGTGCATATAATGTTGATATTACATTAAGTACTGTGTTATTGCATGAGATGCTTATTGTTAATGTCTGTGGGGAGGATCCGTTCTGAAGATTTCAATTTCAATAAACAGATTACGCAGTTCCACTATATGCAATTAGGGAGGTGGTAATGAAATGGTTATAAAGTCCCTCGTGGGTCCGTCATCTTTTTTTTAATTTCGTAAATAACATCAGAAGCATTCTGGAGGGAAGTGCTTATGCATTTATTTATTATTGATTTTTTTAAAATACATTTAACATTACTAGTTATTGCAAATCCAGTGTCAGTGAGTTAAAGAAGATAAGCTATTTCTAGATTATTAAATGTTGAATGTATAGGGAATTGTGAAGTGGTAGGCTTCATATAAATATATTAAATATTAATAAACATTGATTGCAAGAAATTAATTTACAGCTCCATTTAGTTGGCAAATAAAATCTTTTTCAAGGTTTTATCCTATTGTTACACACAACACATAGTTTAAATGCACTGCTTTCTCAAAGGGTTTGGATGACTACATGTGATTCTGTCCTATGGCCGGAATCATGCACAAGTGGAGAGAATCAAGTTGGACTAAACATAGTCTATTTGAACAGGCAACTAGTTGTTGGAAGAGCAATTTCAATAGGCTGCCAAAGTTTTAAGGAATCCCTAAACAGTTAACTATTACTCCTTCTTTGGAACTGTAATAAAACAATACATATGAATGCTAGACAGTGAACAACCTACATATCTCCTTGTGATAAGATGCTTGAATATGGTTTACAATTCAGAATGCCAGCCACTGATTCAGGAAGTCATTCTGCAGAAGCAGAGAGCAGGAATTTGTGGCAGGCTATCTGGGTCCCACATTGTTCCACCCTTAGCAATTGGTGTGACTTCTTTAATTTTAGTTTCTTCATCTATAAAATGGGAGTAATAATATAACCTCCCTAGGATGTTATGGAGATTAAAGGAGCGGTATACATTAAACACAAAATGAAGTATGCTGTTCATGGTGCTCAATTAATTGTTATTAATTTATAAAAAGTATTTTTAATTCACTCATGTATTTAGTAAGTAATTATTAAATATTTGCTGTAGCAGGGCAAAAGGTATAGTGTGAATAGCAGGTGCCATGGATTTTTCCTAATTTCTAGAAGTGATTGGGCACTATGAAGTTTAGATTCTATATTACTCAGGGTTTTGCACAGAGATGGAACCAGTAAGAGAAATAAGTGTGTGAAGGGAGATTTAGTAGGAGAATTGGCTTACAAGATTATGGAGGCAGTGAAGTCCCACATTAGATTGTCTACAGGCTGAAGAAACAAGAAAGCCAACAGCATGACTCAGTCCAAGTCCTAAGCTCTCAGACCAGGGACACCGGTGGTGCAACTCAGTGTGATGGCAAAAGTCTAAGAACCTGGAAGGCTGCTGATGCAAATCCTAAAGGCCAAAAGCCAGAACCTAGAGCTCTGATGTACAAGGAAAGGAGAGGATGGATATCCCTGGGTGGGGGGATATGACTGAATATGAATTTGCCTTTCCATTTTTGTTCTACACAGTTCCTCAGAAAAGCGGATAGTGCCTGCCCAGCTTGGGTGAGAGCAGATCTTTCTTAGTCCACCTACTCAAATGCCACTCTCTTCCAGAAACATCCTCATAGACATACCCAGAAGTAATGCTATACCATCTATGTGGGGATCCCTTAATACGGCCAAGCTGACACCTAAGATTAACCATTGTAGCTACCCTTTTTTAGTACCACTTTACTGTTTTTCTTATAGAATTACATTCTTGTTGGCTGCTTCTTAGCTTCCCTTGGTACTTTGTAATTACCCAAAGGTTTAACAACTGCTTTTGCTTTCTTTCTATTTCTTTCCCAATCCATTTTTCAGTGTTCATCCAAGGGTAAGTATTAGACAAGAAGCTCGTTTAAATCTCAGCACCATGAAACACCTGGATGTAATTAACCCACTCAGAATTTGTTGTCCAAAGATGTACGCTTTATACTCTTAACTACCATTTTTAATCTCTATGTAGTTTTCTTTAAGCATTGAAATGCATGTGCCTTTCTATTTGGTAAACACATAAGCATATTAGTTTAGTCCAGATAATTATTGCATATGTATCTGTTCTGCGAAAGGTACTATGAGAAAAAATGTGTAAAACATCTATTAAAATGGGTGTTATACTAGGAACTGTCGTGGGAAGTGGTAACAAAAAGGTGGTGATGGATGATAAATGTATGGGTAGACAGATAAAAGAAAGGAAAGGGGAATGAAAGGAGGGAGGGAAGGAGGAAGCGAGGTAGCAAATAAGACAAAATATGTTGTTATACAGAGAGTTGAAACGGAGTTGAAACTGGGTAGCAATGAGAGAGAGAAGAAAAGGGACGGGGAGGGACAAGAAGGGGTATTCAAAAGAAGGGAAAGGAAATGAGAAGAGAGAGGAGAGGAGGGGATGAGAGGAGAGACAAGAGCAGAGGTATTCAAAAGAAGGGAAGGGAAAAGAGGAGAGATGAGAGGAGGGAATGGGGGAGGGGAGGGAGAAAATAAGAGAGGAGGAAGTAAGGGATGGAATCTGCTTCAACTTGTCTAGAGGAGAAGACACACCAATGGTTCTCAACCATACAAACTTGCCACACTCTTAGGATGACCCAGGCAGTTTAAACCAGTGCCCACTGCTGAGAGTGTGCTGCATCTTAAGCGAGCTGCCACCCTGGCCTGGTGTCTCTGATCTTGTGGACAGACGCAGAGTCAGCAGTATCAGGGAAGTAGGAGTCAAGGCCATATCAGGAAGTACAGGACAGGACGGTGGCCCTATTGTGCAGAGAGAGCGACTCCAAGAGGCTGTGGCTGTGTGGAGTACAGGGTGTGGCTCCTAGCAGGTCATAAGCACTTAATAAAATCATCTACAACATCTGTATGGATCACCCAATACAATAAAAACTGAAAAAAGCAAGTGAATTTTTTGACTTCAGTAAATGGCTGGTGGAAGGCTGGCTTCAGAGCTTAGGTGGGAAAAGAAAGTCCCTCCTTTGCTCTTCTGTTCTTGTCACTCCCTGGTTCCTCCTTCCTTAGCATTTCCAACTGGTCTCTCTGCTGGACTAGAATCCTTCAGCAATTCCTTAGACCTTCACAAGAGGGGCTCATTCTGTGTGTTGCCTCGTGGTACACTGTTTGTACCTGACATGCCTGTAAAACCAGGCCTCATGTCTTCCTGCTTCTGGGCTCTCGCCCCAGCCATTTCCATCGTCTTGAGTCAAAACTGCCAAACCCATAAATTCTATTTAAAAATAGCATGTTTCATGAAGACTTTGCTGGTTAATTCTTCAGAATTGCTTTCTTCTAACTTGCCTCAATGTTCTTGAAGCACTTACACTAATCTGTATTGTAGGATAGCTCCGAACTTGCAAAGCTCTTGTTAGATTTAAGACTCATGAGAGGAATGTGTACAGTGTTATAAGAACCCAGAAGATAAGTTCTGTCAGGGAATCAGTACATAAGAACACTACCTTTTGCTGTACCTCTTAGCACATAATAGTTACTTGCTAAACAGATGAGTTGAATTCATGGTAGTCATTGATATCTTTCATTAATCCTTTAGTCTTGTCCTCACACTTTATACTTAAGGTAGAAATAAATTCTGTGAAAGTTCTGGGTCAGAGAATCAGAACCGTGAGAGTTTAGAAGAAACAAATATAAAGAGGTAAGTGCCATTGAGAAGATTCATCACATCTTAACTATCTATTCTAGTCTATCACTTATTCTCATCATCTTCTTCTCCTAACTACAATCTCTTCAATCCCGATCCCTTCTTGTCTTTTTTCTTTCTTGTCTCTGCTGAGAGTTATCATCCCAAATCTTTTGATAGGGAGATGTTTTGATACCTTACCCTTTATGTAGTGTTTTGTCTTTTCAAAAGAACATTCAGATGCATCTCGTTGAAACAAATATGCTACCTGAGTCATCTCATCTTCCTTATGTTTATTTATTTTAACTCATCTCATTTCTGCATCTCATTTCCACAAAAGAATGGTAGTACTAAAATTTCCCATTTTTATATTTGTCAGTCTGCCAAAGACAGTGTATAACAGATATGATGGTAAAGATTTTAACGCTGCCAGGCAGTTCCACATTAACTTCTTTGTTTTATAGATGAGAAAAATAGGAGCCCAGAGAGGTCAGGTGATTTGCTCAAGGTAGCTGGCTTCAGAATGGCCTGTGTAGTCTGATGAGGTCTCTTTCAAGTCCTTAGATCAAAGCTCCATGATATTGCTTGCCTCAAGGTCCCTTCGGTTGGTGACAAGTGCCTTGTTTCCCACAATTTCATGATACAAAAACTGTACCATGGATATTAAGAAATATCAAGAAAAAAAGGATGAAGAATAAGGGAAAAAATAGACAAACCATGCCTCTGCTTAAGTCTATTGTGCCATGGCACTTAGGGACCAGAGCTAGGTGTCTTCCCATGTGTCATCATCTGGTCACGTAATGGTCTTCTTCAGTGTTTGCTTGACCTGCATGGGGTAGTAATGCCGCCCTTTGATGGAAGGTGCACCTGACTCACCACTCATCAGGTTACATGTCTGGGATAGTTTTTTCTATTTGTAGGGATGTCCTTCTGTTGATCCATCTATAGCCTCTCATAGAGTTTCCATGGTGATCAGCAGTCATTTTTGTAAGACACATGGTCAGGGGCTGTTGGTACAGTCTGTGGCTATAGCATAGTGAGAAGCTAAGTGCATGTACCTAGAGACAGGAAATGTGCAAATAAGGCTCAGGAAATAGTATTTAAAGTAGTTAGGATTTTTTTTAAATTTTGATGTCTAACAAGGGTTGTTCTATATTAGAGTAACACATGTTCACTAAGCAAGTGTGGTTGCATGCCAACTTGAGAAGGTTTTGTTGCTGGTAGTCCTAGTTGCTCTATGTCAATATAGAGAAAAGTTTTACTTCTTTCACAATAGCCAGTAGTTTCAAGGGGAATAGGTCTTAACTTAAATTTTGTTCACGTAATGAGGTGTTGTCATACTTGCATCTTGTTTTGTCCAGAATGTTTCCATGTAGCAAATTAGATAAATCTCCATGATGCAAATTTGATGTCCCTCCTTTGGAGCCATGTTTTCCAAAGTGTATTCCATAAAATAGCACTTCAGCAGGATGTTCATAGGTAACATGCAAAACTGTAGTTCTGTGGACAATGAAGTTTGGTGTAAACAAAGTTTTACAATCTGGTTTTCTCATTATAGCTTTCTGCTGGTAAATTATAATATAGTATTATTTTGGTAAATTTCTAAGCGGCTAGTACTCAGTGTTTCCTAGACTTTCTAATAAATAAGATGTTTCCCCTATAATACATCTTTATATCACTCAAAATTACTAAGGCATTGGGTAAATGCTGTTATGTAGAGCCTGGGTTTTCTAGTCATCTGTGACATCATTTGGTACATCAGTAGTGGGGAGCCTGCAGCGAGGGGAGCAAAGTAGAACTTAGTAACCATGTGTTTCTACCATTTCCCCACACTCTGGAGGATCGATATACTATGGGGTCCACACCTTGTTTGGCTTTTAGATGTGTAGCTTTCACCCTATGACTGTTTCTTAGAGACAAGTATAAAAGTAATGTGTCAGGAAGGGAGTGAGCAAATAGAATCTGACTGAGCTGCTAAGATTATCAAGAACTGATCTCTCTCAGGAAGTTGACTGAACAATTAATTAGATGATTTCTGAATAGCTTCCAAGAATTGCGTCTAAACCATTAGTATTGACTTAAAGAAGCTGACTTAATTCCCCTGTTTGAATCTCTAGCAGGGATAAGAAGCTGTCTGTCCATTGAAACCGACTGAGGTTATAGAGAAATTGCTAGAGCAGAGAGGTGGGCATTATGAGATATGGTCAGTACAGGAAGTGTTCTGGAGATTTGGTCTTGAAAGTCTGATCCCTGTTTAGACACTTATAGGGTAGCTTTTTTTTCTTATGTGGGTACCGGGAGTCGACCTCCGGACCTCGCGCTTGCCAGGCAGGCACTTATTGCCGCTGAGCTATCTCACCGGCCCTCCTACAGGGTAGCTTTGATCAAGTCCCTTAGAGCTGCTCTTGGCCCCAGTTTCTTCTTTAAAATACAGTGGCTAAAGCAATCCCACTACCGAGTATATATCTGAAGAATATTATATCAGCACAACAAGAGACATCTATATTGCAGTGTTTATTGTAGCGTTATTCATAATGGCCAAGATATGGAATCAAACTCGGTGTCTGTCAGTGGATGAATGGATAAATATATATATATATATATATATATATATATATATATATATATTACATCTTAATCCTTTTAATCCTTTTAATTTCCTCTTCTCCTCCCCTCCCTCCTCCCTTCTTCATCCCTAGATCATCTTTCTGTCTGCAAAAGGTCTCCCTTCCTGCTTCCTATTGTTTATCAGTTACTTTGCTCTTTAAATAATTTATATTTTGGGTTTCTCATATAAGAGAAACCATATGATATTTACCCTTCTGTGTCTCATTTGTTTCACTGATCTCAAGTTGCATCCATTTTCCTACAAATGACTCATATTTATTCTTTTTGATAGTGGAGTAGTACACCACTGTTAATGTATATTACTTTTTTTTAATCCACTCATCTGTTGATGGACATATAGGCTGTTTCCAATATTTTTAATTGTGCTGCTATATATATGGGTATGCACGTGTCACTGTAATATGATGTTTTAAGAAAGCTGGTTTTTGCTTGCATAGCACCGGGCAGTAGTATTCACCACTGCATTTGTTCTACACCTTGTAGACAATCATGGAAATGAACTACAGAATGGCTTCAGAAAGTGGCCAGGATGATGGGAGAAGCGTATTCAAAGTTAGGGGTGGTATCTTAAGGGGGATTAATGGCAATGTGTCTTTTACTATAATAATTTTAAAAGTTTTAAACATTCACCATGTATTTCAATAACACCTCATATACGCATGGAATATTAGTCATCCTTTAAAAGGAAGGAAATCCTGTCATTTGTAAATGGACTAACCAGCAGTGGCTTATGTTGTATGAAATAACCAAAGTTGGGTCAGGAGTGAAGGTTGGGAGATGTTGGTAAAAGGACAAAAACTTTTACTTAGAAGAAATAAGTTCAAGAGATCTATTGTACAACATAGTGACCATAATTGAGAGGAATACCTTGCATACTTAGTTCCTAAGAGAGTAGATTGTTCTCACCACAAAAATAAATAAGTATGTGATGTAATGCTTATTTTATTGATTGATTGATTGATTGATTGATTTTTGAGACAGGGTTTCGCTATGCAGTTCAGGCTGGCCTTGAACTCACTTTATAGCCCAGGCTGGCCTCGAACTTGCAGCAATCCTCCTGCCTCAGCCTCCCGAATGCCACCACACCTGGCTGTAATGCATATTTTAATAAACTTCATTTATCCATCCCACAAGGTATAAACATCATTTGTGTGCCATTAATTTTTACAGTTTTTGTCAATTAAAAAAAATAGTGATAATAATTTTAAAATGCAACAGTTAAAGCATTATTTTATACTATCCTTTCCTTCTCACACCCATGCTTTTTAAAATGAAATCATTTCTAGAAAGTGAATCAAAGCATACTTGCTTGGGTGGAAGTGGGGCTCAGAGTTCCACCTACTCTGCCACCCTGTCTCTTCCTGGAATGTCTCAGCAGGACCCTGTAGAGGAGGATCCCAATCCATTGGTCCCTAAGTGTACTATGAGCAATATGGCTCTGTGCTTGCCCAGTCCAGTGTCAGGTGGGAATGGAGACTGCGGAGACAGTGACTGTCCCAAGCTGCTGGTGGCCATCACTGCCTGCCCTGGAGCAGGCTTGGCGTCCACAGAGAGAGGGTTATTACGTAGGGGTGGCCCAATGCAGGGGACAAGGGACAGGCCATGTTGGCCTGACAATGTATACAATGGAAGAGAATGAAGATGAGAAGGAACAGCTAAAGCTCACTGCTCCTAGAGTTAAAGGTTACTGTCTATGGAGAATTTTGTGTCTGGATGTGATTTCTTTCTTTCTTTTTTTTTTTTTTTTTTGTGGGTACTGGGGGTCGACCTCAGGACCTCGCGCGCCAGCAGGCACCCGTGCCGCTGAGCGATATCACCGGCCCTATTTTCGTATGTGGGTTCCGGGAGTCAAACTTGGGCCCTCGCACTTGCCAGGCAGGCGCTTCTGCTGCTGAGCCATCTCACTGACCCCCTGGATGTGATTTCTTTATAGGAGGCTTTACAGACAGTTGGTCTTCTAGTGAAAGAGGTTACATCTGTTTCACCTTCCTTGTTAACTCAATTTCCAGCTCCACATGAGGGACAGTAGTTTGGTTTCGTGCATCTCATTAATATTAACAACTGTGCCACGCACTATTTCTATTTCTTTGAAGTTACCCTTGGCCTATTTATTTAAATTATGCAGAAGGTTTGTATTTCCTAAGATTACAACTTCACTGGGATCAACGGTTATGTCGCACTTCCTGAGGGATTAGAGCCCCCCGTGACTGGCAGGCACACTCAGTGTTTTCATTAGCCTTTCTCATCACAGCTATAATCTAATTGAGGAAAAGACAGCCTCACCCTCCCATCCCTCATAAAGCAGTGCCCCAGATGGGACTAACCCCTCCTCCATTAGTTAACCCTTCTAAGCTACTCTGTGGCTGAGTTTAGTATGTTGGATAGGATGACACTCACTGAACTTGAGGGCCTGAGCTCTTAGGAACCATATAATCTACACCATTCCATTCCATTCCATTTTACATGCGAGAATGAAAATCAGTGCCTTGCAAAGACAGAGGACAGAAAAGTGATAATACTAACATTCATAAGCCTTTGGAGTATGCCAAGCACTTTTGGCATATGCGACAGTGCTTTATATGTTGTTATGTTTAATTTCTTAATAGCATTACCAGGAGGGAATTAGCAGCCTTACCTCGCAAATGAGAAAGTCAAGGGCCACAGAGCTCAGGTAGCTTGTTCAAGATTACAGATTTACATAGTATGAGAACAGGCTGATTTGCCTGAACCCCTTCTACGAGGCTTAGAGAATATCCTCCCCCATCCCCATGCCCATCCCATTGCCAATAACTTAGACACTTGGCCTTTCTAAATGATCTCAGCACATTTTTATATATTAGGGTTCTTGGGGCCAATGTGACCCATAACTTTACAGATAAGAAACACCTTCTACCCATTTTCTTAAGTCTTCATGTGTTAGAACCTCAAGAATTTGGAAAGATGAAGCCTAACCCCCAGCCCCAACTCAACCACAGGCAGAGTCTTTGAATCTGAGCTCTGATTAACTTGATTTACCTTTTACTTATTGAAAAGAAATGAGAGCCAGATAGGTGGGTATCAGTGAGATTTCTGGAAGGATATGAAATGAGCCTGGAATGAGAGGGTAATGGAGATAGCTGAATGTAAATGGTTCATACACTGTCCTGTGTCCGGTAGATGTGCCTCTAGAAATTTGTTTGCCATTGAGTTTACTCAATTCATGTTCACTTAGCTGTTAGATATTTAGTGAATTCCTGTGCCAGTGAAGGTTTAACCCTTGTTTCTTTTTTTTTTTTTTTTTGTGGGTACCGGGGGGGTTGACCTCAGGACCTCGCGCGCCAGCAGGCGCCCGTGCCGCTGAGCGATATCACCGGCCCCTTTTTCGTATGTGGGTTCCGGGAATCGAACTTGGGCCTTCGCGCTTGCCGGGCAGGCATTTACACCACTGAGCCATCTCACCGGCCAAACCCTTGTTTCTTAATCAGAGACAAAAAAAAGTTTACTGCAAAAAATCTAATTCAGGAAACCATGGTAGTTCTGAGAATAAATATTACTTTCAGTCCAATCTTTTTCCCCATTATGCAGGTAATTCTTGATTAAACCAGTGATTATGGAATATAAAGTTTTTATTCAGGATCTGTGAAATGTTTAGTTCCTCCCCCCACACACACACAAAAAAAAAGCATTTGTGGGTATAGAGAAAAGAAGGCTAGAAAATAAATTATTAAAAAATAGGGCGTTTTTTTTATTTTAAAGAGAAGAAAAATAGAAATAAAATAAAACAGTTTCAAATCAGCTAATAGGAGAGTAACAATAATTAATACATTGCACGTTGTTATCTTCATAGTAGTTACTCAGAGTACAAGATATAGGCATGAAATAATGTCCAAACAGTATTAGCACAAATCTTTCTTTTCAGTGAACTAAGAGAAACTAGCTGTATAACTATCTTAACTATCTTGTGTATATATATTTTTCCCTTTTCTCTTCCTTCCTTTCCCCTTTCCTTCATTAGTTTCTCTTTTCTTTTGAACAATTTCTTCCCAATTCACAATATCTAGTGTACCTTATGGATCTTATTTACTCGTTCAGCTTCTCACACTAGTGAGAATTTGTTTACGCATATGGGTCTGATTGATTTCACTTATGAGTATGGTCTCAAGTTGCATCCATTTACCTATAAACACCTTGAGTTTATCCTTTATGGCTGAGTAGTACTCCATTATATAAAACAACCAGATCTTTTTTATCCATTCCTCTGTTGATAGTCATTTGGGTTCTAACAGATAGTTTTGTAATATCAATAGGTTGCTCAGTCATCAACTGAAGACCATACAAGAGGATCTATTTCTGTTATATGAAAGGTTGAAGTTAAACTAGTTATAAAATTAAGTCTAAGTGGTGCTTTCCATGAGCCCCCAGGCCCCTAGGGATTCTAAAGGCAATTATGGCAGCTCATTAACCACTTTCATTATTCCAAGAGCCAAATAAGAGCCAGGAATGGTGGTGCATACCTGTAATCCCAGCATTCAAAGAGGCTGAAGTAGGAAGATTGCAAGTTCGAGCTCAGTCTGGACAGTGTAGTGACTTAGTAAAACCTGTCTCAAAATAAAAAATAAAAAAGGGGCTAGGAATGTAGTTCAGTGTGAAGGCCCTGGATTCGAGCTCCAGTGCCAAAATAAACAGCCAAAATATTAGATTTCTTTCGTTAAATTGAAATTCTTTTTTTTTTTTTTTTTTGTGGGTACCGGGGATCGACATCAGGACCTTACGCTCCAGCAGGTACCCATGCCTCTGAGCGATATCACCGGCCCTTTTTTCCTATGTGGGTTCAGGGAGTCGAACTTGGGCCCTCGCGCTTGCCAGGCAGGCGCTTACACTGCTGAGCCATCTCACCGGCCCAAATTGAAATTCTTTTGTGGATTAATACACTGATCTGTAACTCTGGAGGATAGTCATGTGTGTTTCGATTAATAAGAATGAGATGAAAATATTTTTGTTAAATAAGTGCAGTTAATTTGGCATAAGAGTTTTCCAAAACTTGGATGCTTATGAAGGAAGAGTAGTTGAAGAGGAGTAAAAACATGGGAACTGAAGAGAAAAAAGAGGGAGGAAAAACAAAGAAGAGTGTAGCCCAAATAGAAAAGCAAGGTGGATGATGATCCAGAGGCAAAAAGTAATAATTGGCCAGTGAATATAAGGAAAATCAGAAACTGACCAACCATAGGGCCAGTGAATATAAGGAAAATCAGAAATTGACCAACCATACATAAGTAGAGCCTTTGTTCATCTCAGCCTCAGCAAATCCATGTAAAATATTGTAGCTCCTAATGATAGTTCTTGCTTCATGATGAGCAGATCACATCCTGCAGAAAACCTCTGCCTATGCATTTACTCCCACACTCCAGGGATAGTCATGTTATGTCCATACCCTGCCATGTCTCTGCCATGTCTCCATCAGTGCCCTGGCCACCCAGGAGTGTGGTATATCTCATCCACCAGACTGTGCATGCATGTGTCCTGGCATTTTCAGTGCCCAGCATAATGTCTGTTATGGTTTAGATCTAGAATGTCCCTCCAGAGACACATGTGTTCAGAGGTGGGGCTTTTGGAAGGTGACTGGATCTTTGGGGTGCTATAATCATTGGTGGATTGTTCCATTGATAAGTTCATGGCTAAATGTGCTGCTAGGAAGGGGGGCCTCATTGGAGGAGGTGAGTCACCAAGGACATGCCTTTGGAAGAGATATCTCCTTCCCTGGCTCCTCCTTTCTCTCTCTGCTTCCTGGCAGCCATAGTGTGAGCAACTTTCTTTTGCCACACACTTCTGCCATTATGTTCCTGCCTTCAGGCCAGCCAGTTATGGACTGAATCCCCTGAATTGTGAGCCCAATTAAATTTCTCCACCTTTGAGTTGTGGATGTTGGGTATTGTGTCCCAGTGATGGGAAAGTTGACTTGATACAATTCCAACACAAACAAGGAATTTTATCAATAAGTGATCTAATTAAAAAAAGAATGAGCCTTGCTACCAGTACCTAAGATATTTAATTATATCAAGCCCTATTTTCCAAACTAGTCTTCCACAGTGAAAAACTTGGTTTCCTCTGTTAAAAATAATTCTGAAGCTTGGTGAACTTCGAAGCAATAACTTTGAAGCATGGGTAGTAGCCCATGCCTGTACTCCTAACACAGAAGGCTGAGGGAAGAGGATTGCAAGTTTCACTTAGTGAGACTTTGTCTCAAAAATAAAAACTAAAAAGGAGCTGGGGGTATACCTCAGTGAGAAGGCCCTGAGTTCAGTCCCCAGTGCTGCAAAAAAAAAAAGGCACCAAAACAAACAAACAAAACCTTAGGAAAATGTTATATATTTTAAACCCTTAGAGATGTTCACAATAAATTTTACAAAGTAAAAGCAGTTAGACTTCTCACTAGTTAAACTTGGTTTGACATAGTATCTTCCAGATTTATTTGATGGTAGAAACTATCCTCTCACTAAATTATTGTTTCCACAGAAGTTATGTTCTGTAAATCACAGATTGGGAAATGGTTCTTTGGAAAAGGTGGATGTGTTTAGATTTGATCTAGTGGGTGTCACTCTGAGCTCACTATTATCTGTGAAAGCTGGATCATATCACTAATCATCAGAAAAATCTTACACCAGGGGAACAGGGGACTTGTTCCTACCCATCCTCACCCTCCAGGGGGTTTTGGTGTTTTTTTCCTGTGGATCCTTGTTTACCTGACCTTTGCTGATGACTGTTGAACTGTTAAACTGTTGAACATGTTAAACAATGAAGAGTAGTGCTGGAATCTCACACCCTCTAAGACAGAAAGCACCTTTCCAAGAACGTAGTCACTTCCTGCAGGATAGAGAAGACATTTCAGTGACCGGCAGATGCCCAGCCTTGAGTGGGACTTCCATATAGACTAATGTCAGCTCAGTAAGTTTTGCCTAGGAAAACAGGGAAACCTAAGACCTTGGGAGAATTTTCTGGATTTTGTGGTCAATGTCATTACAAAATAACTTACTCTGTTTGTAGCATATCCAAATCCTACAGATGTCTTCCCCATGCTGTTCTCATATCTCAGTCCTCATTCACCAGTGAAAAGCTTCAGTGGTTTGGCTTAAACTCCAAAAAGTGTTTGCATATTCAAACTTGATTTATATGAACATAGATAAATAATGGAAGGAATCATGGTTATTTTACCAGTGTTTCTTCAAGGCCACATTACAGCTGAGTGATGAGTCTGTGGTAGAACATTAACTTTCCACCTTGTAATCTACACTCAGAGTCTATGCATACATCACTAGATGATCCAACTGCTTTTCATATCTTGGAGGATATCATTTCTTCCCCTATCTTAATACAATGTCAAAAGTCCAATCCAAGTACAAACATCTGTATTTTATTCTAATCTTCTTGGCCACTCATACTATCAATCTTTACACATTTGTCAATTAATTTATCCTGGAAGGTCTGTTTCTAGTAACACCAATGACACTGAAGCCTGTGGAATAAAATATTGCTTGGTCTTCAAACACATGTGCTTATCCTTAGAACTGAGATGGATGACCACAGAATCACCATAATCTGATGAAAGTGTTCCTGGGATGGCCTTGCCTTCTTCATGATAAAGTCAAATATATAAGTCTCAGCCTTTCGCCCTCTCTTGGACTCACAGGCTGCTCTCTTGCAATGTATCAATAAACTCTTCACTTTTCTATATTCCTTCATTATTGGTAAATTCTTTTTACCACCCACAGCACCAGCCTCTCACACACTACCCCTTGCATGGGAGATAATACATGGTATATGTGATATCTGTAATGTATGTGATATAAACATTGTATATAATGTATATAACTCTAATCTTATTCTGCTACAAACTAGAGTCACCCTATTCCTATTATTTAGAACCTTTTTGTTTCTCCCACCAAACTTCATTAACACCTATCTGTAGCAGTTCCCAACCAAACATCGTGAACATTTGTCTTTAGCAATACTCACTTTTAATAGCTGGGTAGTATCCTAATATCTCATGTTACAGGTGATGTATAATTTATGTAAAAGGTCTACTTTTGATTGATTTACTTTTGGGTCATTGGTAGAATATTTGCCTGTGTAGACAATGTGGTATCCATGAATATCCTTTGCTATACATCCTTGTGTTAATGTAACTCTTGCCAAAGGGAGAGGAATTGGAATTTATAAACCCCGTATATGAGCTGCTTTTACTCTAGTAGGTTCTACGAACTCTCCCTTCACAATTACTGTGCCATTTTACACACCTCAATTGTTAGTGAAGTTAAGCCTCTTTTCCTTTATCAGATATTTATATTTATGATTATTTATATATTTTGCCTATTAGGATTTTTACTGTTGATGTATAGACAATTTTATATTTTGAGGATGTTAATGATCTGAATATTATTACATGGATGGGGCTATGTTATGCCAAGTTTTCGTTGTCTTCAAAATTCATTTGCACTTCAGAGAAGTTGTATATTTTTACACAGTCACATATGTTACATTTCTTCTTTTTGGCTTTAAGGCTTTGTGTCATGCTAAGTAAGGTCTCTTCGAGGTCAGGCCTATAAAACGATTGCTGTATTTCCTTTTGAGATTTTTCTCAAACTTTTTTTTTTTACAAAATATTCAGTCTACTTGGAATTTATTACGTTTTTGTGGATAACATGTCAGGAATTTTCAGACTGAGAACACATCAAAATCCTATCTGTAATGTAACACAATTTATCAAATCTTAGCAAAAACTTAAAGTCTTGCCGGGCGTGGTGGCGCACATCTGTAATCCCAGCACTCAGGAGGCTGAGGTAGGAGGATTGCCCAGAGTTTGAGGCCAGCCTGGGCTACAAAGTGAGTTCAAGGCCAGCCTGAACTGCATAGCAAAACCCTGTCTCAAAAAAAAAAAAAAAAAAAAGAAAAGAAAAGAAAAGAAAAACCTTAAAGTCTTTTTAGGAAATCTGACCAATATGACTATCTTCACAATAGTCATATTAATGTAGCATCTTGAGTATGTCCAAACATTTTCACATCTGCCTTCTTCTTGTCGATATCTTCACAACCATTTGAGGTAGTTAGGGCAGGCAGTGTTATCTGTTTCAGTGACTTGTCTGAGGTCTCTAAGACAATTAACATCTGCATTGATTCAACAAGACAGTTCTTCCATTCCAATATTCTTTTTACTATCACAAGAATCATCACTTTCTGCATGCAGAAAAATCCCAAGAAAGAAAACCTTGGCTATAATAATACCGGTGAAAAACTTGGATGAGTTAAGCCACCCAGATTGGTTAAAACACTGGTCACAAACCGTTTCTCCCCATCTTTGGTCCGACATAAATGGTCATGACTGAGTTGCAAACTTGCTGGAAAGGGGGCTGGGGTGCTGCCTGGTGCTAGCTTAACTGGAGAGGTACAAATTGTGCCAGTGTAATTCCTAATACAAGACAGTGGAAAATTGCTAGTCCAATTGAGAGCTGTTAACACAATAGAAAGGGTGCTGAAAGAAAACCTGATGTTACTCTCCTGCATCTTTTTTGTCCCCACTGCCATTTTCTGAGGGGATAAAATAAGATGACATTGGTAAGAAAACTACCACACCAGAGCCAGCAGTGATTGCTGCTTTGAATGCTGGGCAGCTGCACCAGTGTGGCCAGATTGATCCATTTCAAAGCAATGGTCATTATATTGCATTTTACTCTGAAAATGCAGTGCTTTTCTCTTTCCTGAGTTGTCCGTGTGATGGATGGCTGGCAGCCCTGCCTCAGTACATTATTTTATATTTAACAATCTTGCATCGTGGAATTAAGAGTTGTACATTTCACTAGTGCTCTGAAACTAAGTCTGCACTATGAAAAAACTGCAAATTACCTGAGAGAATTTTGAGCAGTAGGAAAGACTTTCATTTTGCCAAATGACTGTGCTTTAGATCTGATTAGATTCAGCATCTAATATTTACACCATTATTTTAGTGCCTGCTTATTTTTATTCACAGAGAAGACTCCGCTCTTAAAAGAGTTGACTCAAAACTTCCATGAATTTCTCTCCTTTATTACTTTAACATGTTAAAGCCATTAGGCTTTGACAGTGAGTCTTTGGAAGAGGAGCTGTTAATGTGTTAAGCATATGCATGAGCTACATAATTATAAAGTGTCAGCCACCCCCCCAAACCAACAACAACACAGACCTATCTGAAGGGGATACACACACACACACACACACACACACACTGCAATGAACAAAATTCCACCAAATCATACAATGTTTAAAAGTTGCAATGGTAAAAATGTGACTTCTGTGTTTTTCTTGAGCCCATTATAGACTAAATACCAACTAGAACTTTTATGATCAGCCTGTGACTAAATACACCAGAATTTCTACCACAGCCACTTGATATTTGCTCTGTAATAGCACATAGAACAATGTCCAGTCTGATATAATCGCTATTTGATGAATGACTGAATAAATTAATGAAATCAAAGTGAGTGCTCGGAATAAAATACCCGTGTTTTCCAATGAAACAGGTTTTTCAATAAAATGTTACATTACATATTGTGAATATAAAATTTAATTACAAGGTAAACTATCCTATTGTCATGTTTTTGCTTAGTCTCTGTATATTTTTATTACTTTCAATAATTTTAATTTTTCATACTGAAAAGCTAGATTGGTAAAGATGCCTTTTTTTCTAAATGTTCTCATTATGTAGTGGGCTACCTTGAACTTGCAATCCTCCTGCCTCAGCCTGCTGAGTGCTGAGATTACAGGTATGTAGCACCATGCCCAGCTAAAAATGCATATTACTATATTTTTCTATCCTTCAAAGAGAAAAATGAAGTTAAAAATTAGAAAATGGGGCTGAGGATATAGCTCAGTGGCACGACACCTGCCTGGCAAGTGTGAGGTCCTGAGTTCGATTCCTAGTTCCAAAAAATTTAGAAGATGGCCAGAATCCTGTCCATAATTTTATTAAACCCATTAAGTCTAGCCAGTATGAATGAGTTCATATGGCTAGGAAAACTGAAAATTTACCAATTTCTTATTTTTGAACAGGATAACTATGCAATTTGCATATTGCAATACTATTATATGAACTACAAATAATAAAGATAGAAGATAAAGGCTTATCTAATCCTCATTTAATTAATCCAAGAATGTATATCTTCCTATAAAATTATTAGCCATTTAAATGACTTTTCAGCAAATATGAACCAAAAATCAGAATTGAAATGCAATTTGCATATATCTTAGATACATTTTATAACATATGTATCCTATAAATTCTGCTATAAAATACCACTGTAAATCCTGCTATAAATTGGGAAGTAAAAGTCAATTTTCCTTAGTTAAAATGGTTCAATAGTTTAGTAATGATATAGTATTCAAATTTTAAAGCACAGGACATATTTTAACTTGAGAATAGTCAATAGATTATGTATTTTCTACATTTAAATTTTTAAGACATGTTTAGTAAGCATCTCTCTGTGTTGTCTATGTTGTCAAAAAATGCGTCAAAGAATGAGAAATAGAGGCTGTTGATTTAAAAAGAAAAAACATATTCAACTCTAAAGCAAAGATAATCCTTCAATTGGTTAATGGCCATCCTTATCAGAGTCTAGCAAGAAATCCAAATTTAAGGATATTTAGTCCTGGGACTCCCAGCACTGTTTTCTTTTCCTGCAGTCCTAGATAGGAAGGGATGTCACCCTGTCCTCTGCCCTCTTTGAGGCAGTAGCACCATCAGCTCCATCCTCCCTTTGAAAATCGCTTATTTTGTAATGTAATTGTTTTAAAGACTTTTGTTAAAGTCAGGAGAGACTTTCTTTGGTGACTTACATCCTTCACCCTCAATATTGACAGGCGATGTTTGCATTTGCTTTAGTCTTTGCTTCTTGATTTGCTTGTTTTGGGGAGTGGGGAAAGAGAACAGAGAGCTTCTGGGAAAGGAGAGATTGTGAGCTTTGCTAAAGCATCATTTTTATAAAGGAAACATTTGCTCCTTTTTGGAAAAATCAGAAATATCAGAAAGGTGTAAGGAGATTAGTCTTTTAAAAAATCACCCAAACCTCATCTTGTGCACCCTAAACATTTCCAGTATGATTGTAAACTTTTAGATACATCATTTTAAATATTTTACTTATTCCAATCTCATGTATATTTCATAATTTGCGTAACCATTCACTGTTTAGGTATCCAGTTGTCCATGAAACATTGTTTTAGACCTGAACAAACTTCTACATCACTTTTATTCCTTGGTCACATAAGTAGATTAAACTATAAGATTTACTAGGTTACTCCATAAAGTTTAATATAGTGAAGATGATTCTCAACAAAGACATCATTATTTTTTAAGGCATTTGCAACCCAGAAAGCATAGGAAAATTCTAGGATCAGTTACTACTCACCCCACCCCCACTTCCATGGTTTAGAAAATCGAAGATGAGAATTGCCAGAGGGCTGTCCCTTCGGGTCCCTTTTTACTACTACAGAGAAGCACTGTCTAATAGAAAATATGAGCCACAAAAAGCAAGGCACAATGGAATTTAAAATTTTATCGAAGCCACTATTTTGGTGGTACTGGTATTGAACTCAGGGCTTTCTGAGGTGTATTCCCCACCCCATTTTAAATTTTTAAAATTTTGAGACAGGTTCTTACCAAGTTGCTAAGTTGCCCAGATTGAACTTGAACTTGGGATCCTCCTGCCTCAGCCTTCTGGAGTGCACTACCATGCCCAGCCTCTAGTAGCCACACTTAAAAAGCAAAAAACAAAGGGAATTAATTTATACCTAATATAATATACCCAAACAATAACTATTGCAAACCTGCAATCAGTGTAAAACTTAATGAGATTTTTATATATACTTTTCATACTGTTAGAAATCCTGTGTGTATACTTTAAAGCACATCTCTATTCTAACTACATGTTAAGGGCTCAGTAGCTCCATGAGCCAGTTGGTATCATATTGGACAATTTAGCTGTAGACAGACAATATAGGTAGTAGGTAGGAAGGTGGATTCGCCCCAGAGTTTGAACCAGCTCTGCCATCTGCTAACCAACCTCATATGAGTTAGTTAACTTCTCTGTGCTTCGGTCTGCCTACCCATAAAATGGCAATGGTAATAATAATACTGTGTACAGTTGATGTAGGGTTTGATGAGGCCATCCATAGAGTGAATATTCAACTTTAACTTAGCCAGTTATTCTCAGTATGCGGTGCTCTTCTCTTTTGATCTTGTCGCTACTGACCCTAAGGATGAACTTTTCAGAAGATAATTACTACTCTGGCGCTTTGGAGAAAGGGCGTAGCACTTTACCCATTGCCCAGATGGCAGAGTTCCCTGGAATCATGTGCCTTTTACTTACTTTTAATCTATGTGGATGCTACTCTTTCTGTGACTCATACAAGGGGAGATCGAAAAATACAGTGAACGTTTAAATTCTAAAACTTTATTATAGTAAAAGATATATTGCTATGACTCATCCACAGAATACTCCCCCTCACTTCCAGTACACTTACCCCATTCTTCCTGCCACTTTCTGAAGCAATTCCGGAAGTCCTCTTTCTTGAGTATCTTTATGAGGTGTGATCAAAAATAGGGTGAATGCTGCTGCCAAGTGCCATTCAATAGAAAGGCAGGGTCATAAAAACATGACAATGTGTCTTCATCCACCTTATTCTCCAGACATGGCACTGTGTAACTTCTGGATCTTCCCCAAAGTCAAAAGGACCATGAAAGATGAACATTTTGAATTGATTTAGGACATTGAGGCAGCCATGACAGAGTAACTAAGGATACTACTCACAGAAGAGGACTTCCAGAACTGCTTCAGAAAGTGGCAAAGAGAATGGGATACGTGTGTTCAAGGGGAGGAGAATATTTTGAGAGGGATTAATGAGGGCATGTCTTCTACTGTAATCAATTAAAAAAAATCATGATTCACCGTGTGTTTTGATCACAGCTTGTGTTGCATGAGAGCACTAGTGTTAACGTCACCCTGGAACAGTAGTGCTTCCTCGTGGCTGCTGAGTACAGTGTTCTGAATTCCTTCAGGGGGATAGGAATGCAGGCGGAACCACAGGTTCGCAGCATAGCTTCCTCCTCTGCCTGTTGCTGGCCATGGCACTGTGCACGGGTTGGTTAGTGGAGAGTTGAGCCTGTTCTTCTCTTCTCAACTTTTAATATCCCAGCATCAACACGGAACAGAGACAGAGACAACTGGCAAGAGTTGGGCGGGGATTTCCAAGCCAGATTCCTGGTTTCTCATGCTGTCTTCCAGGTACATGGATCAGTGCTTTGCCAAATGGAGGGAGAAACCCGGTGAGAGATGTGAGTGGAGATGTCTCCCTTTGGTGACCATGGAGATAGGTTGGAGTCCTTCAGTCAGAAGGACCTGGCGCAATCACAGATCCTTTGCACTTAAAGTTTGGGACAGAGGTTGGTGGAAAATGTAATTTTTAAAAATTAGTATATGTTTGTGATACATAATATTACACTCATTTGGGGGAATTGAGATAGATAGATGGTAGATAGATGATAGATAGTAGATAGATAGATAGATAGATAGATAGATAGATAGATAGATATAGATGATAGATCACATCTTGATCATTTTTACTCCCCTTTCCTCTCTTCCCTTTCTCAGATCCCCTTCCCATCTCCAAAAATTCTCCACAAAGAAAGATGAATTCTAGTCATTTGCAGGAAAATGGATGGAACTTGTGACCATAATGCTAAGTGAAATAAATCAGATACAGAAGGTTAAATATTGAATGGTTTCTCTTATATGAGAAACCCAAAATATAAATAATTTAAAGAGCAAGGTAAAGGAAAGATGTTAGGAAACAGGTAAGTACACTTTTTGGAGATGGGAAAATGTAATGTTAAAGGCACACACTCTTGCTGACCAACAGGCAGGCCCTCTGCAGCCAGACTGCAGTTGAAAGGCATAGCCAGGAACACTTCCTTGAATTTACAAATCACTCAAAAGCACGAATTCTTGCAAGTTGCTGCTTCTCTGTATCAGCTCTTGAGTGTGACGATTGGACGTTAGCCCACATTTTTCTATACTGTGGGTGTAATCAGGCCTGTTTTTAAGAGTGACTATAGAGATGTTCCTCAATTTATGATAGAATTACATCTAATAATCCATTGCAAGTTGAAAATATCCTAGGTCAAAAATTCTCTGATGACACCTAAGCCACCAGCCATCACAGCTGAGCAATGCAGCTCACTGCAATGTCACTTGTTCCCCTCGTGTGCACGTGGCTGATGGGGAGCTGTGGCTCATTGCCTCCGTGCAGCATCCTGAGAAAGGATCAGACCCCTATTTCTGGCCTGTGAAAAGACCAAAATTCAAAACTCAAAGTGTCTTTAGGAGATGTGATCAAAAATAGGGTGAATGCTGCCACCGAGTGCCATCCAAGGGAAAGGCAGGCTTGTAAAAACACGATGGTGTGTCTTCATCCACCTATTCACCTGATGTGGCACTGGGTGACTTCTGGCTCTTCCCCAAAGTTAAAATGACCATGGAAGGTGAACATTTTGAATTGATTCACAACATGGAGGCAGCCATGACAGTGCAACTAAAGACATTCACAAAAGAGGACTTACAGAGCTGCTTCAGAAAGTGCCAAGAACAATGGAATGTGTTTGAAGTGAGGGGGATGATTTTGAGGAGTATTAGTGCCTTTTACTGTAATACTTTTTTGTGTGTGTGTGGGTACCAGGGGTCGACCTCAGGACCTCGCGCACCAGCAGGCGCCCGTGCCGCTGAGCGATATCACCGGCCCTTTTTTCGTATGTGGGTTCCGGGAGTCGAACTCGGGCCCTCGCGCTTGCCAGGCAGGCGCTTACACCGCTGGGCCATCTCACCGGCCCTGTAATACTTTCTTCAATTTGATTATTCACCATATTTTTAGATCACACCTGATATATTGCTTTCACACCATGCTAAAGTTGAAAACTTTAAGTCACACACATTAAGTCACACCATTGTAAGTTGGACACCATCTGGACTTAGAAAACTATAACAGACTAACCATACATCAGATTTTCATGACATCCATATATTTTTCTGTGATCTCTTTACTTTCATTGTATTTGGGGCTGAAAACACCAATCAGCTTTCCTGCATTCACATTTGTTCTTTTCTCCCAGTAGAAAAGATTTCCTCTTCTAGTCCAGCCTGCCATCCTGTTTCATCTCCTTTCTGCCTCACTTCCCCCAACTGATTGTCCCCTCTACACTCTGCCTTTAAGCCAGTTATCTGTGGCTGGTTGTGTCATCTGCTCCTGTGTCTATTCTGGTCCTTTGCCTCTTCTGAGGTCCCACATCATCTCCAGTTATGGCCTCACATCTCTCTTCCCTGATTCAGTCCTGTCACTTACAGGGATCACTCTAACCTGTGGGGTCCAGTCCATCACTGGGATCTGGGCCCCATGCAGCCTTTCCCACTGAGGTGACCCTCCTGTCCCCAAGGTCAGGATGTGCTTCCTGGAGCTCAAGCTTGCAAATATCTATTGTCCCTCTTTTTATGTGACCTCTCTCCAGCATGTGTGTATTGCTGATGTCTCTTCCCTCCATCATCAGATTATTTTCCCTTGGTTCGAGATACCACACTGTCTCGTGTGTATCTGCTTTTCTCTTCTTTCCTCTTCCTTTGCTCATCCTCTGCTTGGCCCTCTATTTTCCCACACACTCTCTTCCATGGCTTTAAAGGTATAAACATACTGATAATTCCACCCTCTGTGTGTGTTTGTGTGTGTGTGTGTGTTTTGTAGTACTGAGGACTGACCCCAGGGCCTTTGCACTGAGCTACATCCCGAACCCTTTTTAATTTTTTTATTTTGGTAGAAGGTCTCACTGTTTTTATTTCTATAAAGGTCTCATGCGCTGGGCTCAGACTTTCAATTCTAGCTCTTTGTTCTGACTCGCAACCTAGAGTTTCAGCTGTCTGCGAGACACTTTACCTCAGATGTCCCAACAGTCACCTCAGACTTACCATGTGTCAAACTCAGGGCATCACTATAGGTAACCATATATCTTACTGCCCAAACTAGGTCATTTTTGAATATGAAAAAGGTGCACTGCTAATAAATAAGCTATGATAACAGACATCAACAGAACTTATCTCTGAAAAATTACATCCAGGGTGGACTTACGCATTAGGCACAGCCGCCAAAGTACTGAGGGACCTTGACAATTTAAGGGGCTCCTGAAAATACTTTCCTTTCAATTTTAAAGTAAAAAGAAAAATGAATCATAATAAATATAATAAGGAACCCACCCTAGACTGTCTCTGTCTTTCTGTCAATGTGATCATAAAGGGTAATTTTGAATTTTTTTAAATGGAAGAAGGAACCCACAAAGGCCACAGAGGGGCCGTAAAAATCATAATGCGACCTTGCACACGACCACCTTTAGCACCCACCTCTCCAGATGTGCTTCTTTTCTTGTTTTTTTTTTTTTTTTTTTTTCCTCACACCCTGACATGCTGAATGTGTGCTCAGAATACCCCACATTGGAAACCTGTGTCTCATTGTTGACTCCACCTCTATCTACTCAGCACCTACAACACTTACCAGAAGGGCCACTCCGTCTTAACTCCCTAGGCGTCACTTTCAATTCTGGAAAACTGCCCTAGGCGTACACTTACCTTAGGTCAATCAGCAAGTCAAAAGAGCAGACTTTTGCCAAATGTTTTCTCACTTTTCTTCTTGTTGTTCTCCCTGAGCTTATTCTCTTCTCTCTTCTCTCTTCCATCGCTTTGCATATGCTTTTATTGGACAGCCACAAGGTGTTTATTTCTGCCACAAAACCATTCCTGGCCTCTGGGCCTTTCCCATGCAGGATTTAGTGTCCTCTCTCCCCTCTGGGGAGATTGTGAAGAAAGAGCACTCTCACTACTGCAAACTCCACTCACAGTGTTTCTCTCTGTGGCATAAACAATGAGCCTCGCTTTCCTTGTAAAGCAGCTCCATATTTTTCTATATTATCCTAATGTTTGATTTTGTTTTTCAGTACTGGGGATTGAACCTAGGGCCTTGCACGGAGCTACATCCCCAGCCCTTTTTTATTGTTTTTATTTTGAGACCCAGTCTTGTTAAGTTGCTAAGTTGTCCAGGCTGGACTGAAACGCACAGTTCTCTTGCCTCAGCCTCCCAGAGCTAATTTTTGATTTTGAAAGAAAACTTAGCAATAGGAAATGTTTATTTTATCTTTAAGTCTACAAAACAATGAGGATGCGAGTTCTGCACCTGCCTGGCAGGTGTTCCGTCCCTAAGTCTTCTGTGTGGTCGGTGTCATCTGGTGAATTGCCACTTTCTCCACAGACTAGAACAATGAGGCAACATTAGGAGGAAGACTAAGAAAGGCTTTCCCTTCCCGTACACGCTTCTTTGATCATCACTCTCTGGGTGATCAGGGCTACATCTGTCTGATGATCAGAACTTTGATATCTTGGCTTTGAAATGTTCTCTCCTTCATACATGAGCATAGAACCAGAGAAAAATTACAAGAAAACACATGCTTACAAACATAGACCCTTACACTGGCACCACAATATTTAAGTTCCCAAATACCATCAAAAACAAAAATTATATGAAGGCTCATGACAGTAGTATAAGGGGCCAGTCTATGTGCTCTTAGTTTGTTAAAACCCAGGAAGACATGGGTGCCTGGCCAAATAAAAGTCAAAGAATGTAATTAAAACATACGAATTGCATCAATATTGGAAGGAATGGAGGGAATTCAGAAAAAAATGAGCATAGAAAGCCACAAAATTCATCTACACCCTCATGATTTACTCGTTATCCAACCTGTCCTTCCCCTACCGTGTCTCACTCAGGTTTAAACACTTTTACCATTTTTCAAATGCAATGGATGAACAAAAAATACTGTGTGTTTAAATAAAATCCTGTATTTCAGTAAAAGATACATTGCTATAAATCCCCCTCAAAATAGTCCCCCATCAAAATGTTGGTTTCCAATATACTTATCCCATCATTCTTGCCACTTTCTGAAGCAGTTCTGGAAGTCCTCTTTCATGAGCGTCTTTATAATGTGTGATCAAAAATACAATGAATACTATTGGTAAGTGCCATCTAACAGAAA
The DNA here is from genome assembly GCA_028451465.1 of Erethizon dorsatum. Taxonomy (NCBI): domain Eukaryota; kingdom Metazoa; phylum Chordata; class Mammalia; order Rodentia; family Erethizontidae; genus Erethizon; species Erethizon dorsatum. Next base: position 31,415,854 of record CM051833.1, read on the forward strand.
GGCAGGCTCATAAAACATGACACTGTGTCTTCATCCACCTTATTCATCCAATCTGGCACCAGGTGACTTCTAGTTCTTTTCTGCAGTCAAAATGACCATGAAAGGTACATGTTTTGTATTGATTCAGAACATTAAGGCAGCCAGGACAGCAAAACTAAAGACACTTATGAAAGAAGACTTCCAGAACTGCTTCAGGAAGTGGTAAGAATGATGGGATAAGTGTATTCAAAGCAAAGGGGAATTTTTTTTTTTTTGGTGGGTACCGGGGGTCGACCTCAGGACCTCGCGCACCAACAGGCACCCGTGCCTCTGAGCGATATCACCGGCCCCTTTTTTGTATGTGGGTTCCGGGAGTCGAACTCGGGCCCTCGCACTTGCAAGGCAGGCGCTTACGCCGCTGAGCCATCTCACCGGCCCCCAAAGGGGAATTTTTGAGGGAAATAATAGCACTGTGTCTTTTACTGTAATGAACTTTTAAAATTTAAACATTCACCATAGTTTTAGGTCATGCCTCATACAATGTACAGATAATTGCCTCTCCCCGTGAAATAGTTTGTGGAGTGAAATCAGATCAGCATGGCTGGGTAGGTGGGGTTCGTATCCATAACAAAGTGGCCCTCATTCATTGTATTTATCCTCAGACCCTAGTTTGTCCTCTCCTTTCCCCAGTATCATGCCTAGATCTCAGTAATTCAGAAACTACAAGAATTTCCTTGGAACTCCCCAAGTCCTGCTCTCATGCACAGATCAGCGCAGGGCCAGAAACTCTCCCAACCCTCATGCCAGTCATGACCAAGCAGGTTCAGAGGAGGGGCGTCGGGACCCTGCTGTGATGTCTGCCATGGGGCAGCATGGGAGGTAGGTGCCCAAGGGCTACTCAGTGCAATCTTTAGACTTAGAGTACCCTAGTGAGACCACCTAGGTTGGGGAAGGAAGAGAAAGAAGAATGCCTTCTGAGATGACAAGGTTCAAACCCACACTGTCGGGCCGGTGAGACAGCTCAGCGGTGTAAGCGCCTGCCTGGCAGGTGCAAGGGCCCGAGTTCGACTCCCGGAACCCACATACGAAAAAAGGGCCAGTGATATCGCTCAGCGGCATGGGCGCCTGCTGGCGCGCGATGTCCTGAGGTCGACCCCCAGTGCCCACAAAAAATAAATAAATAAATAAAATTAAGTGATGTCTCAGAATTAATAGCAATTTTGATGTGTTACATTTTGAAATTAATGATTACTCTGAGTAGAAAAAAATGATTGCTCTGAATAGAAAAAAAACCTGATATGCATCTTACTCCTCTTGCTATAAATTATATTTACTGATATAAATTTAAAATTGTGAAGCTGTATTTCATGTATGTTTACCTGTATCCATTTCTTCTCAAGCTTTAAAGCTCAGTCGTTCTCTAAATACAACAATTTTGCCATTCTCCCGTTTTATATGCCCCCACTCCTCGGCCATACCCTGTGAGAATCTTTTCTCTGTGTCTCTGTCAAATAACTATTTATTGAGTATTACATGCTATAATTTGATTAGAAAAATAGTCTTTATTTTCTAAATATTATGATTTATAAGAATAATGGAAATTATACTTATAAATGAGCTATGTGATTAAATATACTTTTTAAACTACGCAGGCAGAAGTTATATCAATTGAGAAGAATATCTTACCTGGAAAGAATGCGTTGGCTTAAATTTTAATTTAGTACATTGTAATTTTGGTGTCTACAAACTGTGATCTTGGCAAATGTGAGTCTATCCATGAAAAACACCCATCTTAAGAACAAACAGAATCATGTAATCAGGTTCAGAGACAGCAAGGCCAGGGGACAGACCCTGGACTACAGTGACCTTAGGAAAGTGAGGGCCTCTGGTGGTGCTGTTTATCACGGTGCCCAATCTGACTCTTTTCTCACAGCCCGGACTCTGTAGGAGCCCACTTGACGGTGCCCACTTACTGACCTTCTGGACGGTGCCCACTCATTTGTGTTCTGTCTACTGCTAGTTTCTCCTCTACTTCTTGACTTTAGTATGAGAAGGCCAGTCCTTTTCCTGATATTTCCATCTGTATTAGTCAGCTTTCTTATGGGGACAAAATACTTAATACTCACAACTTAAAGGAGGAGATTTATTTTTATTAGCATATGTTTGCAGCATATAATGATTGCATTCATCCTGAAGAGATGGTCATTGTCTTAGTTACATTTCTCATTGCTGAGACAAAATACCCAATACCCAGCGTTAAAGGAGAAAAAGTTTATTTAGCTCACAGTTTGTAGATGTTTCAGTCTATAATCCACTGGTTCCAAGGCAGGGTGGCTCATGGCAGAAGGGCAACCATTCATGGCAGTGGAAGACACCAAAAGCAACAAGCGAACAGGAGACAAGCCTCTTTCTGTCCCTTATATTATATCCAGTCTACGGGGATTAGGGCGGTGCCAATCCAATTAGTAGACTGATCCAGCAATCAGCCATCCTTAATCCCAGCACCCTTAATCCCAGCATTGCTCTATCAATCAATCACACACTCTAGATTCAGCCACCTCTGAAAAAACTCTATGACCGCATGAGGCTTTTGGGGGATATCTGGACACAAACCATAATAGCCATGTACATAACACATTTTAATTCTTTCTTCATCCCCGCATCTTTTGGTCCCCTTCCTGTATGCAAAAGGTCTCTCTCCCTTTTTCCTATTATCTGTTTTTATTTTGCTTTTTATTTATAGTTGAAGTTTCTCATATAAAATGAACCATGCAATATTTAAGTTTGTGTGTCTGATTTATTTCCCTTAATGTTATGATCTCAACGTGTATCTGTTTTCCTACAAATGATTCAAATTGTTTTGGCCTACAGTTTCAGTCCATGGTTGGCTGGTTGTAATGTAGAACTGGCATGGTAGAAGGGCCTGCTGGGTGAAAGCTGCTTAACCAATGGCAGCCAGGAAGTAGAGTGAGAAGGGAGGAGCCAAGGACAAGAATATACTCTTCCAGACCATAGCCCCAGTGACTGCCTCCCAGCAGGCCCCACCTCCTAACAACACATTCAGCCATGAAATCCCATCCACGGATGAATCCACTGATGGGTATAGTGTCCCCATGATCCAGTCACCTCCCAAACATGTGAGACTTTTGGGGCACAAAACCATAACACCATCCTACCGGAGGATTTTCTCCTGTACCCAAGGCAAGCTGATCCAGTGTGTTGTGTCTGGGTTCTCAGCTGGGCTTTATTAGTGTACAGAAGCTGCTTTGTCATAATTCAAAGAAGGTGATGGTTTTTAAATCAGCTCTGCAGTCTGCTCTGGAGTGCTTCTGGAAGCAACATTCCAGGGGGCTGGTTTCTACATAGTTGAAGTTGCATTATGATGATATGATTGTGTTACTCTTTATGATAGCATTAAAAGTCAAAAATGAAAAACTATAGTCTCAATGACTACGTCAAGACTATTGTTTTAATGCTGTAGAATGAGATCAGAAGACCAGCGAGGTCCCTCCCTGGCTTCATCTAGCATCATGCTTCTAAACATGCATGTTGGCGCCACCTTACCAGGGTTCAGATCCCAATTCTGCCACTTTTACTAGCTTGGGCAAACTTACCTAACCTCCTAGGGCCTTGTTTTAGCTGTTTGTAAAATGTGGATCACAGCAGTGTCCTCTTCTCTAGCTGGGGTTGTGGTGGGATCTGAGTTGGCATATGCCAAGTGTTTAGAAGAGCTGAGCACTTGCTAACTTGCTGTTATTATGATGCAGAGGACCTAGAGAGACACCCTCCTTTGTCTCTCTTTCTCTGTCTCTGCATCTCTGTGTCTCTTTCTCTCTCACACACACACATGCATGTGCACTTAAAATCCACAGCACTGGTTCTGCCTTTGATACACACAGAAAACAGCTAGGGTTTTAAAGTGCTGACCATGGTCTGTTAGGTCCAGGGTGGTCTGAGATCCTGCGGTTGCTGCCAGCCCACAGGTCACACTTTGTAAGCAGAAGGAGCCACAGCCAATGAGGAACAGTGTTTACAGAAAATATTATCAGGAATGGAAAATTAGCATGGCCCCGGTTCTAATCACTCCCTGACTCCTGAGAAGCACCCAGAGCTGGTGGAAATGGGCAGCATTCAGCTGTGGCCCCAAGTGGCTACATGTCATGCCACTTAAAGCTCTCCACTTAAGCACCTTGTATTTCATTTCTCTTATCTTCCAAATGGAGATAATAATACTTGCTGTACCTACTTGACAGGATTGTTGCAAGGGTCAAATGAGAAAAATGTATGTGAAAGCTCTTTGAAAAATTAAAAGTGCTGCCCAATTGAAAAGGGATCAATAGTGGCAGAAGGAGGGGTGCATTGGGGGAAGCTAGGCTGGTAAAGGAGAGTTCCCCCAGAAGGGTGACTTCTGAGCTGAGGTTTGCAGGAGGTGGGAGAGGCAGGCTGGCTGCTATTCCAACAGGAAAGTTACTGCTAATGGAGGACAGCGCAAAGACTCAGGCAAATAAGCCCAGGTGTGCGTGCCCACCCAGGCAAGAGGCAAAACACACAGAGGCTATCTCAGCAAAGACTCTGTTCGGGAGAATTAATAAGATACTAATTTTTTTTAAAGTGCAGTTAGAATAAAAGAGCATAAAAAGGAAGGGAGAATATTCCATCTGAAATCTCGATCCAAGTCTTGATCCAAGTCTTTTGAGCTGATTGAGAGATAATAGAAGAATTATTGTTATCATGAGTATTATTGTTCTGTGGTACTGGGGATTGAACCCAGGGTCTTCCCTCCATCCCCAGCCCTTTTTATTTTTGATATTGGATCTCACTAAGTCATTTAACTCATGATCCTCCTGCCTCAGCATCCCAAGTAGAAGTTGGGGTTACAGATCGCTTCCAGTGTCTCTCATTTAGCAAAGATGCCTCCCCTTACCGGGCATGCAGTATAGACCATAACATCATGCACCCATTCACCAATCACTGTCCCTACTAAGCCTCGGTGCCTCTAGGGATTAGCTTGTGTCTGCACCAGAGACGACCCCAGAATTGTGTGGGAAACTCCAGCCTCATGTCTTTGCTATTTTGGTGATTTGCCTTCTTAGGTCAGGGCAGCTCTATGGATGTGTGATCATCCCAGATGCATAGAGCCTCAAGTTCAAAAGGACCTCGTGTTTAGTTTAGCAGTCTGCTGTCACTGTCTTAAAGTGCTTAAAAATTTTGTATAAGGGCTGCTTGATTTTTAATTTGTATTGGCTGTAATTTCTCTCCACCCTTTACCAACTTCCCAGTGGTGATCTTCCTGCCAGCCTTCCCTCCCAACTTCCAGAACCGCTTTTTATGAGGACCTGTCCCATGCCTGGCTCTCTGCGAGCCACACATCAGTATCCTTTTAGACACATTCAGTAATATTAATATCTAAGTCCTGCCCCAGGCAGTTTGCTCAGAATTGCTGGGGCTGGCTCCCAGACACACATGAGTACGTGTCGGCTTGCCTGTGATTCTAAAGTGCATTCACTCCAGGATGGAGAATAGCTGTACTGTTTGCAGACAGCATCTTTCACCTCTCGGGTTTAACCCACACTTGGCTATTCCCTGTGGACCTGGCTTTCTTTGCAGTCCTTAACACACAGACTGCTCACTCTCGCACACTCTGCTACACATGATGGTGTCAGAAGGAGATCGGTAATGTCATAGCCCTCACAGGTAGCTCACACGCCATTCCTTCTCCATCATGTTTTGGTGAGAACCCTGCTTTTCTGTAATGCACACACCCCTTGTCCATTTCTGTTACTAGAGACAGTGTTCTTTAGCTACCTTGACTCTGCTGCTTTTCATTGTCTCTGTATCATCACTCAAAACTCTTCCACCTCGAAAGCCACATGCTAAGCCTGGTGTCATTCTGTGTCATTTCTCAGCTGTGCCTTTGTTCCTATCATGGCTAGTCTCTCACCTCAAAGAAAATCACTGTCTCACTTTCCCATTGTCACTGGGACAAAATACCCGACACCCACAACTTAGGGGAGGAGAGGTTTCTTTTGGCTCACAATTTTACTCCCTGCTCAACTGGCTCCAGGTCAGAAACAGCATGGCAGAGGGGCATGGGGCAGAAAAATGTGCTCAACCATGGCAGCCAAGAGCAGAGAGAGAAAGGAGAAGCTGGGAGGTAGATAAACTCTTCCAGGCCATGTCCTCAGTGACCCGCCTCTAACCAAGCCCTACCTCCTAACAACACATTTAGCCTCTGAACTCATGAGTGAATGAGTCCATCACCATGATTCAGTACATCCATCTTCCACACATGAGAATTTTGGGGGCATTTGAGATCTAAACCATAACAGTCATATTTGTTTGTTTTGGAGATGAGGACATGAACATATCTTTTAGAAAGCCATCATCTGACTCCCCACATAAACTCGTGCGACTGTGCATGTTGGAGCCCCAGAAAATCCATGCTCTCCCACCCCTTCCCCAACTGCTTGTTCACAAAGAGCCCTGGCAGGCCAGCACAGCTCCAAAGACCCCTCAATTCAAGCCATTTTTACCCCTCACGGCAGACAAGCTGGTGTTTCTTTCTTTTAGAAAATGGAAAGACATTCTATCTCTTGTCATCTTTCCTTTAGAAAATTGAAGTCATTAGGTCCTTTTCCACCCCCTCACACATTCATTCTCTTTGCTTTTTGTTACAAGATAATGTTTCCTTCTTCTTGTTCAAAGCTGCCTCCCCCTATGAGTTGAGTCCATTCCTCACACCTCCCATGGGGACCTTATTCTGTGAGAAGTACCAGCTTTCACACTAATATTTCAACGTTTCCTTCTTTAACTATTTCCTTCTACTTGAGGTATTACTGTTTAAAAACAACAGAAAACTTTACTCCATCCTATCTTTTTCTGCTTAATAATCCCTAGAATTCCAAACTTTCTGACATCAATTTATCGTACAAAACACATTTCACATTGGGACTCAGTATGTTCATAAATATAACACATAACTGAAACTTAAATTTCTTAACAAAATATTTACCTCTAATGTGTAATGTGCACTCTATTTCCTATCTTTTTTACATTTTCTTATATGTCTGTCTGTTTGTTTGTTTGCTTGTTTGCTTGTTTGTGCAGTCCAGGGTCTTTGTATGGAGCTACATATCCAGCCCTTTTTATATTTTTATTTTGAGATAGGCTCTTGCTAAGTTGCTAAGTTGCCTAGGCTGGGCTTGAACTTGAGATCCTCTTGCCTCCACCTCACAGAGTGCTGGGATTATAAGCATGTACCACCATTTTATTTCATTCTACTACATGTTATTCTACTTTTTTTTTTGTAATACTGGTTGCCACTCACGAACTTATTGCATATCCTACTAATAATCTACTACCTACCTACCATTTGAAAATCATTTACCTAAACTATACTGCCTGTTTAAACACAGTGTATATTTTTTCACGTCTTATGTATTCTACCACACACTGAAATGCAGTTACCATCTCTATTATTCCAATGAAACTGTTCATTTCATATCTTCATCTAAATAATAGTTTTAGTACCTACTAAGTGTTAACGTATTAGCAAGTCTTGTGGGTATCTTTCCCCTCCCATATATGATCCCTCTGAAGCAACTGAGATGACGAGCTGTCCTATCCTCTTGCTAACTCTCCCCTCCCTTGGCCACTGGATGATCATGAACTTCATGTTCCTACTGCATTTCATTGAGTATTTCTCCTTGATTTAACTTCCCCTTTCTCAGGCAACTGGAAAGTGCTGGTGTTCCTCAGACCTGCATCCTCAAGACATTGTCCTATCCGGCCATTTTCTGGGATGTCCACCTGCTCTGCGATTCTCACTACCACCTGTGTGTTGATGGTTCATGCAACTCTATCTCCACTCGCCCTCTCTTCCATGAGCATCTGGTGTATCAACACCTCCTTGAAGTCTCATAGGGACTTCATACTTACTACATCCACAGCTGAACCTTTTATTCCAGCAAAAATACAGAGGAAAAATCATGGTTTCTGGGACTTGGGTTGGCAGCAATCAACATACTCTCCAGAGCGATGGTTATCACATCTTAGCACTGATGATGCCAAGTCTTAGTACACCACACCTTCTCCTGCAGCTCCCAGAGTAAATTTTAGGTTAATGCTGCTATTCATGATCTATGATAGTGAATATGACTCATTATTATAACACAGAATGTGAATTATGTTGCCATGCTCCAAGCCAAAGGATAAACATTGTCATACTCTCAACATAAAACCACTAAAGGTCAGGCATTCCCACCACCTGACTGATTAAGGTCCCTATCCAGTTGACACCTGCATTCCTGCAAGTCCTGCAAATGCAAGGGACCTCTTATCCCAGGAGGCTTAGGTCTGTTTTGATAGACAATAAAGAAGAAAATAATTATAATATCTGTCTAACACACAGAAGACAAACCAGTCTATGCAAATAGGCCAATAAGTTACAGACCTATTTGCACAGCAATAGAATCATTGCAAAGATTTAAGAGAGTCCCAATCTATTCATTTTTTCTTTTCTCTATTTTGGTTATCTTAACCACCTTGGGTGCAGGAAAATTTGGATTTTTGCCAATTTGTTTAATTGGATTTTTTTACTAAGTAGAAAAAATATTTTTAAAAGTCCCTTTAAGCTTTTTCTATGCACTCAACAAGAGCCAATCAATTAAGCAAATGGCTTTAAGAAATAGCTTACCAACTCCAGCTAAATCTCTTCCCTCTGTCAGAGATATTATGTCAAGGTTTGGACAGGGCACACTCTTCCAGCTGAATTGCCAACCACTCAAAGTTAAGGATTTAAAAGGAAAATGTTGATGCAGTCTCAGCCATGGTAGCAAAATGGTGCAGTTTTAATCCAGCATGGCTATTTCAACCTGGAGGTGCCCATCAAGCTCTGGCTGTCACCTGATTTCCATGCCCTCCATGGCACACACCTATGAAAAATATCTGCACTCTGGCTTATAAAACAAAACATTTATCTTGCCTCTTTAGTTTTTTTTTTTAATTAATATATGTGAACTCTGAAACACCACTTGGGTAGGAGGTTTAGTGGTTTTCTTTTCCCCTTTGTTTGCCATCTCCCCCCTCCAGCACTTAATAAACAGTAGTGCAAGAGCTGTATTTTCTTCTGAGTGGTAATATGTAACCAGCATCAACAGAGGACACAGGAAAGGTGGAGAAAAGTTAGATATATAAGCAAGAAAAAGTGAGTTATTGATTTTATTGACTGGTCTGTTAACTTCTGACATTGCAATAAAGTCTTATTTATTTGTATACAGAAGACTCAATTACATAGATACATATCATTTTAACAACTGGGTTATTTACAGGAGAATTGCAGCTTCATAAATAATGCCGACCTAGAATTTCTCAAGCTGCTGTTTATCCATTGTTACCTAAAGAAGTTGTGGTGGCCCAGTGGGCACTGCAGCACAAAGTCATTAGGACAGCATTATAATAGGATGGGGAGGAAGGAGTAGGGACTGGCGTGCTCAGCCTTGCATATTACAAGAGTAGGGTTAACCATTTCCAAAGATGTGCTGAGTGGTGGAAATGGAGAAGGATAGCCTAGTGCTGCCCCCCTCCTCGTCCTGTTCCTTACAGCCATGCTCAGCAATCTCCTGAAATAACCCGTTGTTTAACCATTAGTTTCTTGTGTAGTTTCCTTTGGAGGCTATAAACTCTAGAGGCTCAGCAGCCATATCTGTGTTTCATTCAGCCAATATTTGTTGGTAATAAATGAATGAAGTAATAAGAATTGTGACATCATAGTATTATTTTTATGTGTCTCAAGCATCTTGCAAAATACCTTCCACTTAGCAAAAACTTAATATGTCCAACTTTCAAGAGTTCACACTTGGCAGTAGATCTGGGTCTTGGGACTGGGAATCCTTAAATATAGCCCCCAATAGGAAAAGGACCAGACAGCTGCCAGGGAGCAAGGGCAGATCATTGACAGCTGCAAGAAAATACAAAGGCTAATCAAATTTTACAGTGGATATTTCAATTAAGAAAAAATTTAATACTCCCCCTTGCTTTGAACACACTTATCCCATGGTTCTTGCCCCTCTCTGAAGCAGTTCTGGAAGTCCTCTTTCATGGGTGTCTGTATGAGGTGTGATTTTAAAAAAATTCAGTAAATGCCACTGCTGAGTGCCACCCAGCGGAAAGACAGGCTTATAAAATCACTACAGTGTATTCTCAGCCACCTTATATACCAGATTGGGAACTGTGTGATTTCTGTATCTTCTCTAAAGTCCAAATGACCCTGAGAAGTAAATGTTTTGAATTGATTCAGGACATGGGGGCAGCCATGTCTCACAGCACAACTAGAGACACTCATGGAAGAGGACTTCCAGAGCTGCTTCAGAAAGTGGCAAGAATGATGGGATCAGTGTGTTTGAAGCAAGGGGGAGTATTTCGAGGGAGACTAGTGACAATGTGTCTTTCACTGTAATATATTTTTTTAAAAATTTAAGCATCATCATCATTTTTTTTTTTTAATCACACTGCATGCAAACAGAATTCAGGCTGGGCCCTGAGCAGTCTTTTACTACTTATGTACCCCTGAGAGCTGCTACCATCTTTCAGGTCACTGCTGTCTGCCTTATTTATTTATTTGATCCTTGTTTTCAGAGTCCACCTGTATATACCGCTGTGCTTTTGCTCCACTTCGGACCCGAATTCTTTTTGGATTGACACTCACACCCCCTCAGGCCAGTGTAGAGTTCCGAATACCAACAGAAGCATTTTGGGCCCAAATCATCACTGGAGGACATTTCCCTGAAAATTCTACTTTCCACACTGGAAAAACAGTCTCATTCATCCGTTTCCCACTACAACTCTGTCATGACTATGTATTTTTGTCCTGGGCTCTGTTGTCCCCATGTCTGGGCCTTGGGCAGAACCTACTGCCCCCCTTCCACAGAACCTTTGCAAACCACCAGAGAAGGAGCTGTCAAGCTATGCTCCCTCCCCAGCTCTGTGCTCTTTGGGACTCAGCTGTGGGCTCAGTCCTGCCCCCAAGCGTTGACAGTGCTTGAGGCTGCTGCTCAGTCAGCCTCCTGCCAGAGCCAATAGCAATGCCCACATTTCCCAGGCCTGCCAGTTCTTCTGTGTCCTGAAGCTTTGCTGGGTGAAACACCAACCCACAGTCACCAGGGCAGTATGCATCTCAAGGACAAAGTATAAGAAAGCTGCATTTATTGAATAATTACTATGTGCCAGAAACTGCAATCATGCAATTTATTTATATAGCTTAGTGGCCTTAATCCTCACCATACAAGAGCGGTGCCATTCTTATTTCAGTTTTACAGATGACAACGCTGAGCTGGAACAGATTAAGCTGCTTGCTTGAGGACACACATCTGGCGAGTGGTGAAGGGTGATGCGGCTGTAGGGAGGCACTCCTCACCCTCAGGCCCTGACCTTTCCTGGGCTGCAGGGCTGCTGTTCATCACTTGGTGGCAGGAGGCAGGCAGATAGGATGGGACATAGGCAGGGCCTGTGGCCTTGCAAGTGCCCACGTGGGTCACCCAAGCAGGCAGGGAACTGAAGCCAGGAATGCTGGGACAGAGGATTTGGGATTTGATAGCAGGCCACCTATGGGGCTGAAGTAGAGGAACCAGGAGAGGTAACTTGGAGATTTGCTTTTGAGCATGTGTGGTTGGAAAGATGAAGAGAAAGAGATATGTTAAGGTGAGGTGGAACTGGAGCTTTTTTGTGTTAAAACATTAATTACACAGAGTAATGGATTTCATGGTGATATTCATACATGCAGAAAGTCTACTTTGATCAGGATCCTCCCCTTTATTACCTTCCTCTACCCTCCTCTCCATCTCCCCAGCCCCTTCCTTTTCTCTAACAATCTCCTTCCTATTTCACATCAGCTTTTCTTTTTCTAAACTGCACATGTAAGAGAAAGCATATAATAATTGTTTTTCTGGATCTGGCTTATTTTGGTTAACATGGTAATGTCCAGTTTGATTTGTTTACCTGCAGATAACATGATTTCATTCTTCTTTGTGACTGAATAATACTCCACTGTGTATAGAGACCACATTTACTGGCACCTCAGCTGATTCCCGAACTTGCCATTTTGAATAGTGCAGTGATAAACATGGGCATCTCTATTGAAACTGGAGCCTCTGAGAGAGAAATGCTGAAGTTTTTGGGACCTGTGGGCAATGCCCTGTTTAAAAACATTGGCTCAAGAATGTTTTTAGATGTAGCACTCTAGAGTTAGAAATCATTCCTGTTCCCCATTCTTCCAAATTTTGTCCATAAACCGGAATTCATTCTTAGATAGTGGCCCCATGAAGTCCTTGACTTACAGTTTCCTCTAACATGTCCTCTTATTAGAGGGCATTCTCCGTGGCCACAGTGATATTTTTAATTCTTCACTCTGTCCTTGTTTATCAAAATCATTTGTGATTAAGTAATTGTATATCAATGTCATTTGTAATGACACTCTCAAATACTTGATAACAACAACCAAAATTTGTTGAGCCTTTCCTACCTGCGGCACACAGCACTGGGCTTTTTTCATTCAGTAATCTATTTAAATCTCACAAAGGAGTGCTGGTGCTATTATTACCTCCATTTCACAATTGAAAAGCCTTAGGATCAGAGAGGTTAAGTAACTTATCCAAAGTCACACGAGTAAAGATGAAAACACAAGTCATTCTGACTCCACAATGTGTTGTTACAATATTATTTTAAAGATACATGTTCTTGGGCTGGTGAGATGGCTCAGTGGCATAAGCGCCTGCCTGGCAAGCGCGAGGTCCTGAGTTCGACTCCCGGAACCCACACACACAAAAAGATGCCTGTTCTCTTCCTTCTTGGGGTCTGGTTATAGGAATGTGTGGGTGATTTTCCTAAATCTCTCAGTGTCTGATTTTCTAAAAGTCTAGACATGTGTGACTGTGGCCCACATTCTCTTTCTTGATAAATGAACCCTCTACAATATCTAGTCACATTATCGAAGGATCCTGTTCCCACAGCTTGGCACTATCGATCAGGACTAAGTCTAGACTTAGAATGACGCTCTCTGCCTCCTCCCCTTGAGAGATGTGACTGTTAGACAGGACAAGGGGCAGTGTACCAGATGCTTGGCCTCCCGCCGAACCTTCCAAGAGAAGCCCTTTCCTACCAAATTGTCTTCCTGCACAAAATTTTTTTATAATTAACCCAGGCATGGTGACACATGGTTGTAATCCCAGCTCTGAGAGGCTGAGTCAGGAGGATTATACATGTGTTTAAGTCCAGCCTGGACAACTTAGCAACGTAGTGAAGCCCTGTCTCAAAAGTAAAAAATAAAAAAGGACTGAGGATATAGCTCAGTGTGAAGGTCCTGGTTTCAATAACCCAGTACTGAAAAGAAAAAAATCTTCATATATATATATCATTATATAGTTTCACCAATATCTCCCATGTGACCAAGGGCCCTCAAAATGGAACTTGTCTTCTTTAATTGACAAAAAGGGAAAAAAGCCTTTTGGCACCCAGGTCCTGGGCAGGTGACCACAGCAGGGAGCTGGCGTTGCCCTGCTGAACACAAACCATTTCATACATCAGCAACAGTCAGGGCCACCCTGACCTGAATGGATCAGGACAAAAGCAGGGGCACTCCAGACTCACACAAACAAGAGCATTAGTCACAAAATGACCACATTGTCACCCATCCTGGCTAGCATGAGTAATGCTATTCTTTCACCAACTACAGCTTTATCCCTGCTTCACTTTTCCTATCTAATACAAAAGAATTATTGAAGTTTTCAAATGTAAACTTTTCCCACTTGTAATCCTTCTTACTGAGTTGCTTCCCTATCCCCATGGTGTGCCTTCCCCTCCTTTCAAGGAGTCTGTAAACCAAATATGGGTCGGCTCCACAGTGTTCTGCGGCTGAAGCACACAGACATTCATAAATTCCCCTCACTGCACATGTCCGGGGATTTGCATATAATCCATAGATTTTCCTATACTGCAGTTTGGGTTGAAAGAGTACCAAATCCTGACACACTCAGATTTGAATTCCAGCTCCTCCTTCTCCTCTCTCCTTTTCTTAAAAAAAAAAAAAAAAAAAAAAAAAAGTAATTAGATAAAGTGTAGATGGGTCAGTTATGTACATTTTCTGAACTTTAATTCTAATATCATTGGGTTGATTTGAAGATTAAATGAAATCACAAGTATAGAAGTTTTTATCATGTTCCCTGACTCTCGGCTGATACCCACAATTGTTAGTTTCTTTCTCCAGTTCCTTTTACTTCACCTTAAATAAGGTGCCTATCCAAGTATACCTTTTGACTGTATTTCAGTCATAAACTCTAACCCACCAAATCTGAATTTTCGTGTTTTAGATATACATAATCTTATTATGGATGCGATGTTCTGATACCCCCTTCCTGAAAGAGGCTATGTAGCTCCTGGAGATTTATTCGTCTTGTGTTGTGCAACATCCTTCCCTTCCTGAACAAATCTTGAGAATATTAAGAGGCTGTATATAAAATTTTCAGTTTATTCCATTGCTTATACTCCATGCCATAATTTATTGATACATATAGACGAATGAGTAATGAGTGCTAATATAGTTTATCAATTCTAAACTATACAGATATACAGATCTGCCACAACACCCATTTTAATGTGACACCTTAAAAGTAAGATTTGGGGATAAAAGTTGACATATGTCTTGTAATCAGTGACTTTTGCCATGGTTTCATTGGCAATTTTTCTTTCCTCCTGGGTTATAAAATATTCATGAGTTTTACATCCCTAGCATCCTAGGTTTGATGAAATATGCTACTTATTTTTAAATTAGTGGACACTTCTCCTGTTTTTACCATCTCATCATATTTATGAGTTACTTCTGTTTCTTGTTTTAATTGCAGTGCTTAAGTTCTAAAGACAAATGTAAGTACAAAAAGTAGATTTCAGAAATACTCGGTCTTAGAACATATAAGTTACAATCAGGGCCCGAGTCATGTTTTGTAGGCATATTTATAAACAGATGCTTTGACACAAGCCCCAAAATAAGTTAATACAATGAAAAAAAAGTCTATGCATTTGATACTATCATGTAATGGAGTCAAAATAATGATAAAAATAATCCAAACGAATTCTGTGGAGCTTTTGTTCTATTTGACTTTAAGTGGAACAAAATCTTCGGAACAAGAGGGCAACAAAATAATGCTTTGCTAAAAGGATAAAAGAATATGACCTAAGTCTATTAGTGGTATAACACTCTATGAATGCACTCAAGTTAATAGCATCTCTTAGCAATAGGTACTTTTTCAATTACAGTAATGCTAAGAAATAAATAGAGTGAGAGAAAAATGGTCAGAGGCACATGAATTGGGTTAGTTGTTTGGCTGTTTGGTTTTTTTTTTTTAACCAACTCTCAGGCAGGAAAAAAGGGAATCTAACCAGCAGTTATTGATGGAATCTTAATTTGAGTTTTTATATTTGAGATCTACTTAATCTTATTAGGGACATGATGTTTTGTTAATCTCTTCCTGGAGAAGGCTTTGTAGCTCCTGGAGATTTATTCATGTGTTGTGTGACATCCTTCCCTTCCTGGACAATCTTGTGTTGTTGTGCAGTTATAGAGGCTCCATTACTGTGAGGGGTGCTAACTAGGTGTGATGCTGTAATTTCATGCCAAGTAATTCCTATGGGTGTATTTCCTGCCTGTCCTTTGCTGGGTTCTAAACTACTCTCCTTTCACCCATCTTGAGTCCCACGCAAGAGTGATTGCAAATGCTACCCTTTTGGAGCATCTGTGCAGAAACACAGCTTTATTTCTACTTTAAAGGACTTAAAATTTTTATTCTCCCATCTTAAAGTGGTGCTCTGGTTACTTTTGCAAAGAATGCAGCATTCTGAGAGCAAATAACTGAAATGGATAGGCTGGACTCTCATCTTCATGGGTCCCCGCAAATGGAAAAGTAAAGATATGGATATAGAAGGAAAAAGTGGCTGGGGAAATTGCCATAAATCACAGAGCAATGATATTGGGGTAGATGTGGCATCACTTCTGTTGTGTTTTAGAAAGGATAAATATGCTTCCTTTTAAGAATGTGGGGCTGGCCCTTCCCGCTGTGAACCTCTTCAGTGGGCCTCCTCCTGCCTGGTTGCACTGGGCTAGAAGTGGCCTGGGGTTATTACCATTGCTGAGTGTATTCCTCAGGAATATTTTCATCCTCACACCTCTTCGGACTCTTGTGGGGTAGGGTTCAAAAGTGTACTGTGAATGTCTGATAAAAAGGAGACTTAGGCACGTTTATGCTTTAAATACTATCCATGTAAGGGAAAAGAGGAGAGAGGGGGACGAGAGGGTCTTGGGAGGGAGGGAGGGAGGATGAAAGGAAGGAAGGAAAGAAGGAAGGAAATAAGAACAGGCTGAGGGGAGGAGAGAGAGATGGAGAGTAGAGGGGAAGAAGTGCAGGGAAATGGTAAACCCAAAGGCAGTGCTTCTCCCACTTTGCTGTGGGTGCAGATCCCTCAGGATTGTGTTAGGGTGCAGACGCTCACTCGGGGCGTCTAAGACAACCTGGGAGTCGGCCTTTCTCACAAGGTTTCAGTGGTGCCAAGCTGCTGGCCGAGGGATCACACCTTGACTGACAAATCCCTAAATGAAGTCTGTAACTCTCATTTAGCTCAATTCTAACATTTTAGGAGTGCTTGTTTCTTGGAAACTCGGCCAAGTCTATCTGAAAAAAAAAATGAAGTGAGCCACAGGGAAAGTGTGTCTCTGGTGAGACACAGCTGTGCTCCCTTCCCTGTTATTTCCCCTCATCTGTCGCCCACTCTCCTGGAATGGGAACCTAGCACTCTCTGGAGCCAGGTTCTTTTAAGTGCAGAAGAAAACACCTGAGAAGCACAGTTTCTATTGCAATGTTGGTTATTTGTTCTGGCCTGTCTCCCCAGATTACTTGCAGTTGGTGTATAGTGTCCTGTGGTTTTGGAATCAAATGGAACAGGGTTCAGTTCCTCACTGACTGTGCCACCATAAATGAGTTGTTTAACCTCTCTAAACTTTAATGTCCACATCTGTAAAATGGAAATAATAATCCTAGCTGCACAATATTATCTTCTGTGAAGATTAAATGAAAAGTTGCATACAGATGGTCCCTGATTTTAGTTGGTTTGATATAGGGTTTTTCAACTTCCCAATGGTATGAAAGCCATAAACATTCTATTTGCTTCTAATTTTGATCTTTTCCCAGGCTAGTGATAGACAATATGCTATTCTCTTGAGATGCCAGAGAGTGACAGCAAGTCACACTGCCTGTCAGCCACGTGACTAGGAGAAACAGACCCTCTGCAGGGCACCGTGTTGCTAAGCTAGGGTGCTGATGAATAGGTTAGGTGTATTACATGAATTTCAACCTCCAATGTTTGCAACTTAGAATGAGTTTATCTGGATATAACCCCACTGAGGAGTATCTGTATAAAATACTGGATTGCGTGTCTGAAAAATAGTAAATATTCAGTGAAGAGTAGATATTATAAAATATTTGAGCAGTTGAGTAGCCTTGTGGATAAAGACATGGACTGTCCATCGATCAGAAAGCCCAGAACACAGTTGTTTCTCTGTCACTTTCTTGTCGCGCACAGCAGACAGTGACTTAACCTCTGTAAAGTTTACTTTTCTGTATAAATGGACTAAAAAAATCACAAACAATAGCATTATTGTAACAGCTGATAAAATATCACATATGAAGTAATTAAGTGTATAACCTGGCACATAGAAATTTATGTATAGAAAGGAAATTATGCTGTTGTCTCTAAAAAAAAAAAAGCATTGAGGGAAAAGAGGAATTATTTATTCAAAAGAAGGACCATTGTAGGAGTGTTTGGTCAGACATTCCCTGTGCCTAGAGGAATGAGAGCAGTGAGCATGCCACGATTCCTCATATCCAGCCATGTTGACAAGAGGGTCACAAATGCTCTGTGACAGACCCGTCCATGTACAACAAAACAGTCATTGGTTGAAGGGAAAGTGGGGGAAAAAAAATAATGCTTTGAGTTTTTCATTAGGCTAAATCTCATCCACTTAAAAGCTTGTCCTTTAAATGGAAAACACATCCTTTGCAAAAGGGGAAGGACATTAGAAAAATGCCTTTGTCATATGATCATGATAGTGCACGACAGTTTTTAAAAATAGTTTTATTTGGCACAAGTAAACGTCGAGCTCTTTCTGTTCACCTGTTAATGGTCCCCTTCAATTGGCTGCCCTGTGAAATCTCAAAGTCTGGGGAAGTCATTGGTAGGTGACAATCTGATCACCAGCCCCTGACAGTCACAAATGCAGCCACTGTGGGTGGAGAGCCAGAAGTTTTCTGTGTTTGAGGGCGCTGGGCTCTTGTACCATGCCTATTACCAGAAGCGACTGCGCTCAGAGGCTATCATTTTCAATTGAAATAATGATTTATTTGGTTGTAGCTCATGGTTAAATCATATTCTGCATGTCAGATTAGTAACCTTGCTTGCCGCTGAAGGGCTGTGCAGGGTTCAGACCTCTGGCAGGCAGCTGGGGTCTTGGAGGAACAAAGCGGATGATGTAGCACGGTAGTTACCACGGTAACTTCGACTGAGCCAGGAGTTTGGGCTCATGTTGTCATGATGTCGCTAACTCTATTCGACCCCATGTCCTTCACAAGCTTGCATTTCCAGGTATCCACATGAGACTGGCCAGCTAATAATCTCAATGCCCTGAAAAGAGTTTAAACTTTCACAAGACCTTTGGTGGGGCAGCTTTGTAGGTCTGTAGGACTGCAAAGGGAGCCTTGCAGATATTAGAAGACAAAGGAGAATGTTGTTGAAAGAGGGCAGGAGGCTGGGATTTTGCACAATCACTACATCCTCTGACCCTCCCAGGGGGCCCTGTGGTACCCTGATGCAGGTGCTTGGTGAGAAAAACTGACTGCATCCCTCCCCTCAGCCTTATCTCCCTACCCCCAAATTCACTCTCGCTTTCCCTTCTTAAGTGAGGATCAAAATTTTAAAGACTTTTTAACAACTCTGACCATTTTCTAAGCACAGTTAAAGTCAGTTCTAGGAAATTTCTGCCTGTTTGACCATGGATAAGTAACCTGGGAGAATTTTAAATATAAGGCAGTCTCACTGCCTTGAAGTATCTATGTCGTGTCCCCTTGTCCCCAAGCTTAGTGATGATTTCCCCAGTTAGGGGAGAAAATCTGCGTTTTTCTTAGGAAGATCTACAACTATAAAGGCAGATGGCAGCTGGATGTGGTGGCACATGCCTATAATCCTAGCATTCTGGGAAGCTGAGACCCAGCCCAGCCTGGGCAACTTGATGACTTAGAGAGACTCTGTCTTAAAATAAAGAAAAAGGACTGGGGATGAAGCTTAGCATAAAGGCCCTGGGTTCAATCCTGAGTATCGCCCCCCCTCCAAAGACATGTAGCATATTTCATATTCTTTTTCTTTGGAAGATTTCATGACCTTTTTCTCTATTATCCACACAAGTAATGATGGTTGATACAAATAAAAATAATATTTTATTTCTATTTTCCATTGAATGGAGTATTTGTGTGGTCATCAATAATGGCATATAATAGATATGTCAATGGTTTGTAGGTTTGTTTTCCTGTTGGGGAAAAAATGTATTTAAATCCCTATGTAAAACTGGGTGTAGTGGCAAATGCCTTTAATCCCAGTTTCTCCAGAGGATGAGGAAGGAAGATCAGTAGTTCAAGGTCAGCCTAGGCAACTTACCAAGACCCTGCCTCAGAAAACAAAACACCCAAAACCCAACTCTAAATTCCTCTGTAGATACAAACATTCTTCAGAATTTGTATAAGCCCTAGAAATGACTTTCTTGAAAAAGTTGTAAGTTTAGGTGCAATTTTTAAAAGCTCAAGGCATTTTATGAGGAGGCCTTGTGATGGAAAGCGAGTAACCCCAAATTGTGTGGAAAGAAGAGTCAGTGGAGGCCAATAGTGAGTTGTGGGCCTGGCTCTCTTCAAGGCAGTGACCCCTGCAGGCTCACTTTCAGGGTCTAATGCTCTGAGGTTATATCTCAAAATTCTTAGTAATTGACCTCTGGATTTGTGTTCTGTAAGTAAAGTCCAGTGGACCCAAAGAGCACACAAGGAGAGAGAGGAAGCCTAGAGCCTCCTCTTCTCCCCAGGGCAAGGTGGGAGTTGGCTGCCCACACCCTGTTTCTGGAAGTTTCTGGAAGCCTGAGTGTGGCCACCATACTCTCCCTTCAGTCCTTCTCAAAAGACAGGGCTCCAGTGATCTTCCCATTGTGGACTCCCACCCACCACTGACCAGGTATCCAGCCCATCCCAGTGGGAAGGTTTTAGTCCTTGACATTGTCCCTTCTGTGTGGGGTTGGGGTGGTGGCCCCCAGGAAGAGGAGATTAATTTCCCAGCCCCAGGCTGGGGACCTGCATTTTACTACACAGTGGACCCCACAGTTTATATAGCTGGCACAGGCATCAGGTAGAGCATAGATGAAGTACAGAAGAGGCTCCATGGGGACCGTAACCCCACAGAATACATATGACCCACATCATCCATGGAGCGCCAAAGTCTTGTTGATTGGTGGGGAGGAAAGACTTTATCCTGCTGCATTTAAGCTGTTGAGAGTGGCCCCTACCCATGACCTTATCAGAGGACATGTTCATCTCATGGACAGGTGTGTTGGCATGAGCAAGCCATCCTAGGCTGTAATAGTTAACTGATTGTGTCAAGTTGAATAAGAAGCACCCAGCTAATTGGATTAGCATAGCTCTGAAGGGATTTACTGAATGGATTTACTGAATACAGAAGACCCACCCTGGGTGTGAGTGGCACCAGCCAATAGGCTTGTCTCCTGAATGGAATAAAAGGGAAAAGAAGGAAGGCTCACTTTTCTTTCTTCAGAGGAGCTCCAGTCTTCACCCTCACCTTGGATGCTGGCTCCTGGATTCCAGCAGAGACTCTTCAGCCTTCCAGCACAGACCCTTTGGCTTCCTGATAGTACTCACATAGGACACATAGGCTCCAGGCCTTTGAACTATGACTGGATCCTTCAGCTCTCCAGCATGCAGGCAGCCCTTTTGCACTCTTCCACATCTGACTCTGCAGGTGGGCATTGTAAGCCTGCCTTGTAAGTCCTTATACTGTATATTTATATATCTTATATTAAAGATATGTAACGTACGTGTATCTATGTACATTCAGACTCTCTTGGCAGCCGATAAACCACTGTTTGCTCATCGTTGTCTTCAGTCCCTCGTGGAGTTATGTAAAACATCCACATGATACATAGGTTAAGACTGATACACAGGTTAAGAAAAGGCATCTTAGAAACTAGACAAACCATTTTCAGGTGGTTTAAAAACTGTGTCTGGATTGTTTCAGCTGACTTTGATAGGGAACTCCATCATTTTAAGAATGCCAATTCACTGCAGTGTACATAAACACCAGCAGACAGACATGCACGCATATGCACACACTTGCACACACATCGAAGCCCAGAGCTGGCCTTCAGAGATACAAAGATGCCTTAGAAAGTCTTTGCCCTGAATGAACTTATGCTCTGGTGGAGATAGAAGTACTTAAGGGATAATCCCCACCCCAAAGCTCTGTCTACCCACAGATGTCATGAAATCTTGCTAAAGTATGTTTGATGACTCTCTTTTCTCATCTCTCTCTGAGAAGAAGCATTTACAGAAATTGAAACCTTTATTGGTCTGGATATCACAGGAATTCAGCTCTGCTTTTATTAGATGGATGCGAAAACAAATGATAAAAAATGGTTGGAGGAAGACAGAAAGGAGATTTAGTAAATTTTGAGGAAATAAAGTCTTAAAAATCTCTGTAGCATACATAGACTAAATCTACATGAAAAACAGAAGCAATTATTAAACAATTTTGGTAAATATTACAAAAATATCTTCAAATGATCAAGTCCAAATAAGAGATTTGTAGGGACGTGTATGTGTGTGTGTGTACACGCACATATGCACTTTATCTAAATATTCCAAGTTTCCCTTTTGCTTTTCAAGTGAAAAATGTATATGCAGTATATATGCAGTCTTAAAGATCAGTATTTAGAACCACTGAAGACCTAGATTCCTCACTCAAACAATGAGATCAGGTTTCTCTCCCTCAGAGGCCAGATGAGTCACCTGTTAGAAGAAAGGAATCTACTTTTTACATTAACATTGTCAGAAACTCTGTGTTCTCCAGGCCTCAGTGGATGAGGTTACAAGTACCTGACAACATAATTTGCAAAAAATACACAACCCCTTATGTGAATTAATGAGTGTTTGATTTTCAAGTATGGCTTATAGAATCAGCCTTATTACTTTAGAGTCTCAAATTCCACTGAGAGTCTGTGTGGTGTTCTATACATAAACACATGTGTGTCCAGTATCATAAAGAAATCCTGACTGGCAATAAAAAGTGGCAGACAGAGACACTTCCACTCCCTCCTTGGCATTTAGTAATCTTGGAGAAATAGAAGGAAAAGGAAGTTTAATTTAAAGGGGACTTCTGCCCTGCTTAGCTGGGTTCACCTGCCCAACATGAAATAATAATGCATTCAACTTTCCATCTTATAATAAGTAACCTTTGTATCGCCTCAGTCATTGGTGAAAAGTGCAAACAGTGGGCAAGGAAGGTATGAAATACCAGAAAGGGCTGAGAGAACCCTATGACATTCATGTGATGATGTTTGTGCTGATGCATAAAGGACAGAATCCCACACTCAGAAGAATCTGATTCATTAAAATTGCATTGGTCATTAACAAGGGGCTCTTATTCACTATGTGTGGAAAGGATGGCCAACACGTGGGGGAGTACCTTTGATGAGCAAGTTGTATTTGCAGTTCTCTTTCCTTCTCAATCTGCCTCTGCCACCATGTCCTCTTTGCAAAAAGAGTGGGCTAGGGCTCCAGAAAGGGGTGTAATCTCTTAGGACTAAATATGTCATATTTGTTCCTTAAAATGACTTATTTAGAAGAGTCTTCTCCAAAAAAAGAGAAAAATCCAAGACTGTATACAGGAATGCACATCTGTTCTATTTTTCGAGTAGCTAAAAGGATCTGAGCCTGGTTAATGAAAACCAGTCCTACCAAAATTTTAAAAAAGGGATTTGCAAAACAAAAATGATCTTGCTGTGAGGAACACAGTGAAGGTCATGAGTGCTGATCACCCAGGAGCTCTGAACAGAGCTGAACAGGAAGGGTGGAACTTAGGAGACACTGAAGGGAGGGGTACCAGGCTGTCACATGTCTTAGCTCTGTTGTCGCCCGTCCCTTCATAGCAGAGGCATCTGCAGGCAGCCCTGTGTGTTTCACATGAGAGATCACCCTTGGGAAGATGGTGTTGCGGGAATGAATGAGTGCCCTCTGACAGGCAGGCATTTTAACAATGCAAACTCCATTATTTGTTCAATGTTTTCACCATTTATGATGTATCCTTTCCCTGTCAGATTTAAATCTTGCTTCTTTGTATTCACAGAGAATTAATACCTGTTATATAGTTATTTTAAATTCTAAATTGTGACCCTTTAAAATCAATGTTGTATTCCTTAAACTGCCTGTGAACAAATCATTATTGCAAATAGATGTGTCTGAGCTGGTTCTTTCCCTCTCTTTGCTAGAAGACAATCAGAATTATGATGGGAGAAAACTTGAAGGTAAGGAAAGTTGGAAGGCCATGGGAGTCATGCCAGCTGATGACCCATCTGCTATTCCTAACACTAATGGTCCATGGCAGCGATGGCAAACCTTTTAGGGCTTTCAATGATAAGAAACAGCCTGCTGTGGCACATGTGCCATAGGTTTGCCACCACTGGTCTATGGTGTCCCCAGTGCAAAATACATTCAGACTCTCTTGGCAGCTGATAAACTACTGGTTGCTTGTGGTTGTCTTCAGTCCCTCAGGAGTTGTGTAAAGCATCCACATGAACTTGCCCTTAGCATCTCAGTCAGTGGGCTGTAGAAGCTTCACAAATGAGTTGCATGCCTGAGTGAGGACCGCTCATCTAAGCCATGGAATCTGGAAGCTATATTCTAGCATCTTGGTGCCATATTTCCTGATTATGCTACCATGGACTAAAGGAAGTGCTATACTGTCAGCCCTCTCTGTCCCTGGGATCCTGATGAACAGATTCAACCAACTGTGGGTTGAAAATATTTGGAAAAAAGAACACATATAGATTATTTTTCTTGTCATTACTGCTTGAATACCATTGCTCATGGTGGCTGGGAAGCAAACAGAGCAAGAGGAAGGGGCCAGGATCCCAATACCCCCTTCAAGGCAGTGCCCTCAATGACCCAATTTCTCTTCACTAGGCTCCACCTCCCAATAGTGCTGCAGGCTAGGGACCAATCTTTTAACACTTGGCCCTTTGTGGGGACATTCAAGATCCAAAGTATAGCATCGTGTAAATTGGAATTGTGATAGAGTTTGTCAATAAGCTACTAAGTGGGAAGATATTTCCAAGGTTTATGTTAAACAATAGGAAGTAATCAAGTGGGCGCCAACACCTACCTTAAAGGAATTAGACCACCACTGCATCAAAAGCCAAACTCTTTTCTTTATTGAGTGAATGAGTGAATAGTCACCAAATGTGAGTGAAATGCCCTATAAAGAGTGGTGAATCTACCACACAGTCCCTGAGCTGCAGAGCTCAGAGTTCCTGCTTAAAAGCACATGTTAGCCTCTTCCCAACTAGCCTCAGAGAGCTGTCCTGCAATTTGCTGGTCTACAGAGATGTAAGATGTTTTTTAGGCTCCAGGACAGGAGGAACCTGCCCACCCCATTCAAGTTGGTGTTTTCGTATCTGTGACCGTGGAAATATCTAACCTCCAATTCTCTGCTAACATAAACCTGAGTGTTGCCTCAGATCTCTGCAACCCTTAGCTGATGTCATTTATTCTTTCTGACGTCTAGATTCCCCTCTGGCTCTGAGAAGGCCTCTATTCAGGAGCTGCCTTCTGCCCAGACAGATTAGTTCATGGTCCTACAAGGTTAAGCATGATACATGTGTTTGGGGAACATGGAGATGCACATTACGAAGAAGCATTACTTTCTGATCTAGGCAGGAGAGCATACATAATCTGTTCGAGAGCCTGTGAAAGACTTCATTTTACACATGAAATTGTGTGGAATTGCCCTCGACTGCACTGAACGTGGTTTCTGCGAATAGCAGGCCTCAGAACAAGCTACTGAGCACCAGTTATGGCCTCAAAGCAGTAAGGAAGCAATGTAAGCAAATGCAATCTGTGTAAAGTTACAGAGAACAAATGTACACTTTTGTTGACACAGTGCCTTTATGGGGACTGGTCAAACACAAGCCTGGCCCATATGCAAGAAACAGGGCATAGAGATGCTTATCATGGCATAGAAATTTTTAAAAATTAAGATATAAACATTTTTAATTGTCTAAGAGGGATTTTTCTATTTTTCCGTGCCTTGTAAAATCCTTGTCATAGTCTGGTGTAAAAACCCATGCCTGACAACTAAGAAACAGCAACAAAATTTTTTAAGTAATGATTTTTTCAGCTATCTGTGAATTAATCTAATCTTAATATTTGACCAAAAGTATCATTTTGGGGCCCAGCAAGCTTCTAGAAGTATGTATAACTGGTGAGAATTTCAAGGTAAATAGGACTTGAGTATATGAGAAGAGAGACCATGAGACTTACCCTGCATAAGCCACTTTCTAGTTTAAAATGCCCTGCTTTCCAAGCATAATAACTAAATCATATATAAAAAATTAGAAAAAAAGGTCTTCTGTACATTATGGGGAAATTGTTGGCATCTTCTGATGGGTCATCTTACCCTTGTTATTAAATGACAGTGATCATTAAAATGCCAAACATATTTTGACAGAATTCACTTTATAAAATGTCAGCAAGTCTGTGTTTTTATTAGTTTGTTCCAAATCAATTTAGAAATTTCAATAGAATGCTTGTAAGTATTCCCTGAGCAATGTCCATTCCTGACTTTCTGCACAAAAAAATATTACAAATTAATCAGATTTTCAGATTTCTGCATAATGGCTTTGCACATTTATTGCTTAATCCTATTATAAAATGCTGTTATGATTGACACATCACTGTGCAGATACAAGTCAATTGACTAATATGTAGCAGTCAATTTTATTTGTAGCTTAATGCGCTGAAGTATTTTTTCCACATTTCCATTATTTATAAGTCTGTCCCTTTGGAGAATATATAGAAGAATTTGTTTTAAATGAGCCAATAATACCTTCTTTAAAATTTATAAATGTGACAGGATCATATCTTTGTTTTCTTGGTCGTCCATGGCATGCCAATAAACAGGGTTTGAATTGTCTTCTACTTGGTATTCATAGGACAAACATCAGGAAAGAGGATCTTGTTTAGGGTTGCTTGGAATTGGATTTCAACCACCCCTTTAGAATTTTTCAAGAAAACAAAAGCTACCAGTTAGGACCCCTCAAAAATGTCTGCTAGTTTTGTGTGTTTATTCATGTATTTCTTGTTTCTGCCGTTATCTTACCTGCAGTAATTTGTCCTGGAACAAGGCACACAAGCTACACAGAGATACTCTAGTGTCCAAAGGGCTTTACAGATTTGCTGTTTAGGTGGGATATTCTTTTTTCTGCTTTGGTGTCCAACAGGATTCCAGCCGAGGAAGTGACATGTGTTCTTCAGTACTTAGCAGGGTGGAGGTCTCTGAAGTTACTGTGCAATTCCTTCTCTTTCAGCACCCAGAAAACTTGTGTAAAGTGGTCCATATTCTTTTTGGACTTTGTGGAAGGTGACATTGAAAAAGGTTTTGGGCTTTAGGAGAAGGCATTGCTAAGATTCAGAGTCTGAAGCAGGCATGCAGAAAGGGCTTAGCGTTACAAAGGAGATGGGGAAGCTGTATTTGAGATGATATAGATGGACTTGGTCATGTCTGAGATCATACTTTCTTTGGTTTTGGAAAATTAAATTAGCTGTTGCTCTCCTGTGCATAAAAGATGTAACTGCCCTCTACATAGGATGCACTACTGTATGCTATGTAAGTTGGTGTCTAATGCAATCCTTTTGGTGCAGCTGAGTGTTATTTTCCCTGGTGTCCCTTGCTTTCTACCTCCTGGTGACTTTGGCCATCATGAATGTCCCTTAGCATCATTTACACAGTCAATAAATGATTTCAACACTAGAGCTACTGGTAAACCACTCTGTTATGTCATCTGTCCATTAATTCTCTGTGACATCACAAGAAAACAAGGTGTTGTGAAGTTACCAGGCTGGGTCTTATATTAAGGGAGCACTTCTCTTTTGAATTCCAGGGGCCAGAGGCAACAAGGCATTGTCAGATCCAGGCTCTCCTGAGCAACACCCAACCAGTCAGACCCACCCTCCATTTCCTGTTGGGCCACAGGTCAGTATCTCTCAACTGTTTTCCATCAGGCTGCATTTAGGATGGTTTAACCATATAAATAACCAAATAAATAATAATGAGTTAAATCCAATTAACTCCAACAGAGCAAAGATAGTGATAAATGTTTGTATGGGAAGCTGTGTGACTACATTATTTATTAAATACCATGGGAGAAAAATATGCATTTGCAAAACTCTTCTGTCTTCTTAAAGTAAACATTGGTTTTAATCATTTGGAAAAATATTTTTTTCCTTAAAACTCACTCCATCTGCGCTGTTGGTTACTATGCCGTTTTCTCAAAAGTAAAACTTTAATGACTGGAGTGTGAAGAAAATTAAGTTATTTCAACCTTACTATAGCCATTTTTGAAATACAAGATGTGATTTAATATAAAAAAGTTAATGCAATTTTAATGCAAGTTTGGCTTATTGGGTTTGACAATACTGTACATCACACATAGCTCCCGCATTAATAAAGAAATACATTCATTATTTTTTAAAGTCCAATATTTGTTTTTTGCAGGCTTGTGTGGATTATATGGAGATGTAGAGCACAGTTATAAAAGGCTGGGCTTTTTAAAACCTGTGTCATACAGTGTGCAGCTCTTACAGAAAAAGATGTTGGGCCTTTCTCTCCCCTTTGCTGTTATTGTTATTCCTGGAAATTAATCACTTTCAGCACATAAAGGGCTTGCCTAAGGGTAAAGATTGGGTTGGCCTGACATTCTTTTCCAATTGTCACCCAGTCTCTCCGTGGCCTCTGATACTATTGTCCCTCCCAGGCACCTCTCTGTACCTGGGACATGTTTAGAGAGAGTTTTATGGGAATCTCAGTGGCTGGCTCCTTTGTGTCACCCCTTTGTGTCATCCTCCTTACAGCATGTGTGCATGTATGTGCACAGATGTGCCCATGACCAAATTAGTCCTAACACGCTCTTACCCCTTCAGGTTAGGTAAGTGGCCTGACAGTCCCAGGGCCATGAGGAACATTAGCACTATGACAAACTGAGAAGGCATGCTTTGCTCTAAGCCCACAAATATAATTTTAAAACTTCTGCAGGCCAGGCTTCAAAACCTGTGACAGCCTCAGGATTACCCATTTGCCTTCCTTTTTAGTGTAATATTTATTACCAGTGACAGTGCACCAAGAATATTAAGGCTAGCTTATTAATTTTGTTTTTATTCCCACAGTCTGTTTATTTTGCTCTTTAGAGTAACTTTGTATTTTTTTTAAAAAGAAAGCACAACTACTTGGTGTGAAATTAGCAAATTGTGCAAAAATATTAGGAGCGAGACCTGTGGGGTCTAGGGCAGTAGTCCTAAAACAGGGAGCCCTTGGGCCTCTCCAGAGTTTCTCCTGAAGGGGTCTGGGGGAGAGAGACACTAGAGAGAGAGCCAAAGAGTGGGCTCAGCCCTTTCCACCCACCCCTCATTCTTCCCATGAAGCAGCTCCTGCTTTCGGAATCAGCTCCTTGTATTGAAGAGAGAGCTGAAACGTGGATTCTGGTGCTGCCTGCCTAGACTTGGCCCCCACATATACACTAGAAATGGGACCTGGGCAAGTTACAAGATCTCCCCACAACTCATTCGTAGGATCATGCATACAGTGCCAGCTATTATATATTGGGCTTTATACCATACTTACACTGAATTACCTTTTCTTATAGAATCATACCATACCTAAAAAAAAGGTTGAACTCCCTTGGATAAGTGTTTGGTATTGGCTTCTCTGGAAGACAAATGGTTGTGGGATTATGTGTCTTACAGCAGGTTCCATAGGGTACAGTGACATCCTGGGTTAAGTGACACTTGCAGCCATCTGGCCTGGCCAGAGCAGGGGTCCTCCTCACTCTGTCACCATGGTGCAGACCCTATGCCCACATGCAAACAGGTCCAATGTCCAGGGGCTGTAATTTTCTGTGACATCCACTCAGACAGTAGCTATTGATCCACAGTAGACATAAACGTGTGTGTTTATAATATCATTTTAATTGGGCAAAAGTATTGGTGTAACAAAAAAAGAACATTAAAAAAATTTAATTGTAAAAATATAAACATTCTTACTTTTATATTTCATTATAGATCTTGACATTGTCCATATGTAATTTTACCACTTTTATAGTAACCGTTTGTTTGCTTAATATTCAGTTTATTTTTTATGTATTCTTATATTACAAACATTTTTCTGTTTTCCTAAAGAGGTGTCATAGTAATCTGTTTTAATGACTGGATAATAGTTCATCAAGTTCAGTCCAGTAGCAAGCTTTTCCAACATGCTTTTTAAAATGCAGTGTATTTATCTTTTTTCCTTTTGAATAGTCTTTAAGCTATATCCCAGGAGTATACGCTAAGTCAAAAGGAGATGAATATTTCTCTTCAGTACTGGATATTGAACCTGAGATCTTTGCACTGAGCTGCATCTGCAATCCTTCCTTCCTATCTATCTATCTATCTATCTATCTATCTATCTATCTACCTACCTACCTATTATTTATTTAGAGACAAGGTCTCCCTAAGTTGCTAAATTGCCCAGGGTAGGTTGTGGTCAAATTTGCAATCCTCCTGCCTCAGCCTCTCAGGTATGCTCCACTAAGCTTAGCTGGAGATTACATTTATAGCTCTTCATATATATATATATATTTCCAAATTGCTTTTTGAAAGGATTGTGCCAATGTATACATCTTGTGGCCCAAGATTTGCAAAATGGTGCTACTACAGACTTTCTAACATCAAGCAAATCTTTGACATTATTCTCATTTATCTAAAGAGTTGAAAATAATGCTTCCTTGCTATTTTTGAACCAATAAATAATAAAATCCCACTGATCTCAACGCATTCTTTCTGGAGCAACATGGAATAAATGAGCTGACAACTTCACACTCATGAGGATTAGGATCATATGAAAATTCATTGGAAAGATAACACGTAAGTGTCAGGTATTGCTTTTAAAGGTATTTGAGCTCCTCAGTAGAGTCTAAACTAAATGAAGTTTTCTAAAGAAGTAATTGAAATGTGAATTCAAAAAACTTTTTGCATCAGGTTGTCTCTTTTTCTGGGATAGTGCATGTTTCTTTGCTCCTTCTTCAGGGACTTTCTAACTATACTAAAAGGGAAAGAACATGCTTTAAACATGTCCAGGTTCTGGTTCCACAAGACAATGAGGGACATTTCTCTTTTGTTGTTGCAGCCACTTCTGACAGCCCAGCAACTAGCCTCTGCTGTGGCTGGCGTGATGCCCGGAGGACCCCCGGCCCTCAACCAGCCCATCCTCATCCCCTTCAACATGGCCGGACAGCTCGGGGGCCAACAGGGACTGGTCCTCACACTGCCCACAGCAAATCTTACCAACATCCAAGGACTGGTAGCAGCAGCTGCAGCTGGAGGCATTATGACTCTGCCATTGCAAAATCTACAAGGTAACCCACTGTGTCCATGTGTGTAGGGCTCTACCCACTGGCCAGAGTTCTCAGAATTGCACAAGAAAATTGTCCTGGATGGCAAATGTGGTTTAGAATTGCTTCCACCTTGAAGGATATGAATAGTTTCTACAGGAAGTGTGTTTACAGTTGTCTGTGCATCCTAAGCTTCCTCAAGCCATGGGCTTTATGAACCCTTATTTCCTAACACTGATATTGAAGACATCCAGGTCTTCTGCACATTTGTGAGAGTTATCATTGCATGACACATTAAACACTTACCTGCAGAATTCCTATGCTGTTATTTGAAGAGCTGAGTTATAGTCTCACAAGTTCTTCAATTTAGCCATGTGCAAAGAAAGGTTAGATGTTCCTTGACTGTGTGTGGAGTGGTTGGAACACCTGAAATATAAGGTATCATTTGGAATTAATTTAATAATTATGTGTCTCACAAAAGTATATTTTAGGATAATTACTAGATAAAATTAAATTATTTGGGTTCATATTTCACAATGAGAAAAATATATGAATGTATATTGAGTTTCTATCATCGATGGATATATACCAGGAGTAAGACTCTGATTTTATCAGGAAGGATAGTTCTCTTCAAATTACAAAATTTTTGACTGTGAAGACTTGATAACACTGACTGATAGATTGATTTACAAAATGATTCTGTCAGAGGAAGAATTATTATGGTAGAAAATGGTCTGAATAGAATTAGGTTGGCCACTAAAGAGAAAATGAATTGCTTTGGACTAGTCAAACATGCTTCTTTTCTCTATTTATATAAATGTCAACAATTTTTTTCTTTTTTGCAAAATAAGGGATTGGCTGGGTAGGTCATGTTAATAACAATTTAGAATACTTTTTTATTGGACCAAATGTCAGGATTTCATGTACAGTGTTTTATTACGCTGGTCAGAGCATCTGTCCGCAGACAGCACCAGACCTCAAAAGGACTAGTGAACTCTGGAGTTGGACTTCTTTACACTCTGTGCACTCTGATATCTCACCCATTGTTGCCACTTTTGAACTTGCATTTTAATGTTTAAAACAAAGTCTCTCTGATACCATTAAATCGTGCCAAGAAACCTGCCATTCATAAATCATGCATGCCTGGGATACGCTAATGCACAAACTTTGCTTGTTTCAAACTTGAGAAAGCCTAGGAAGCCAGGAGCTCACGATTAAGCAAATAAAGCAAGAATACACAAGGTGAAAGCAACAAAGTGTAGGGAGAGGCTTTAATGTAGGTAGTTGATAAAATCTTAATGAAGAAATGGGCATTATCAAAATGCAACCTTCCATTTGGAACATTTGTGCTTATGGGAATATTGAATATTATAAATAAACGTAAGCTTGCAGAACTCCTAGGACTCCTAGGCAATGAATTAATGCAGCTTGGTTAAGATGGATGCCAAAGTCCAAGTAAAAAAAACAGTCTTTTTATAACTTTATGATGGTTTGATATTCTTAGGATTTTACTACCTGTTACTTTAAGGGTTCAAAACAAGTAACCCGTCCAATGTGAATCTCTTCCATCAAGATTTTTTCTTTTGTTTTGTGGGATAGGGTGAATGTCAAATTTAAATATGAGCAATGGTTTGGAATTTGGTTCTTCTTGGCACTTTTGGTTTCAGAAAAATGAATGCTGAGTTTTGCGGCCTGATAAAGTAGGGGCAACAAAAGTGTTTCCTCTTTTTATTCTTTGGTGCTTCTGACACAATTTCTCCATCAACATCAT
Source organism: Erethizon dorsatum (assembly GCA_028451465.1). Taxonomy (NCBI): domain Eukaryota; kingdom Metazoa; phylum Chordata; class Mammalia; order Rodentia; family Erethizontidae; genus Erethizon; species Erethizon dorsatum. The sequence continues at coordinate 31,448,382 of CM051833.1, forward strand.
CTTCAGAAGTGTACTGAAGGTGATGGCCAAGCTCATGTCTATTATATAAGCTAAAGTGAACATTTCCTCTTTGTCTTCATCTTTGCCTTTTCAGTGATGTTGGAAGGAAGATAACGAAATCATTAAAGTAAAACATCTCCTTGGAGCAAGCCGACTGGTTATAGGAAAGTTTCCTGATTTTTCTTAACACTGAGTTCCTCCCTACGACAGCTTCATTTATAATGTTCAGATGAATAAAACCCAATCCTTAAATGCTCGTCAGGATACAAGAAAGTTCTACCTTCCAATCTCTTTGGGCTTCTCTGTCTCTTTCATATCTTCCCACATGATTTGTTTGCACCCGTACCTTATGTGTCTAAGAAGTAAACCATCCTGGTTTGATGGAGACTGGGAAGTTTCCCAAAACACACAATGTTTGGTGTTAAAAACCAGAAAGTTCCAGGTAGACCAGAAAGAGTCAATAGCCCTGAGGCATAAGAATCATGCCTTTGATTCTTATTGCCCTTGATCCTAAGAAGTTCTGCACCTCCAAGGTACCCAAGATCAATGCCCGTGCCAGAGATCACCTGATCAGTCCACCAGCATTTAACCCAGTGCTGAACTCATCGCCGTTAGGAACTAGTACAGCCATTGACAATCCCTACAGTGTCTATGCTGTGTGCCTCTTCCCAGGTTATATCACAGAAGGAGGTGGCACTTGGGATAGTGGGTGATGGCTGGCAGGGAAATCATCCACAGGTGTCCTGGTCCCCTTTGAGACTAAGCCAGTCCTAAATGTCTTCAAGTCACACCCTCTATCATGGGTAGTAGTCTTATAAATGGGCTATCAATATCTCAGAAAGAATCCTTTCTTTTTTTTTTTTTTTTTTTTTTTATTTTTTAAAGAGAAGAAAAAAAACAAAACAAATCAAAAGAAGAACAAATTTTCAAAACAACATAATAGGAGGGTAACAATGGTTAATACATTATGTATTACTATCTTTAAGTTAGTTATTCAGGACACCAGACATTAGCATTCAATTGTCCAAACATTATTGGCACAAACCTTACTCTTCAATGAACTAAGTAAAAATGGTAGTGTATCTATCTTAACCATCATATATATATATATATATATATATATATATATATATATATATACAATTTTTTTCCCTTTCCCTTCTTTCTTTTCCCTATTCCAGTCTCTCTTTCCTTTTGACCAGTTTCTTTTTGATTCACCATATCTATTGTACATTTTGGATCTTATTTACTCTTTCAGTTTCTCATACTAGAGAGATAATACGATGCTTACACATGTGCTTCTGGTTTATTTCACTTATGAGTATTTTCTCGAGTTGCATCCATTTACCTATAAAAGTCTCCAGTTTATCCTTCTTTATGGCTGAATAGTACTCCATTGTATAAAAATACCACATCTTTCTTATCCATTCCTCAGTTGATGGGCATTTGGGTTGTTTCCAAGATCTGGCTATTACAAATTGTGCTGCTATAAACATGGGTGCACATATATCGCTGTGGTACGATGTTTTTAATTCTTCTGGGAAGATGCCCAGAAGGGGAATAGCTGGGTCAAATGGGACCTCCAACCCTAGTTTTCTGAGGAATCTCCACACTGACTTCCACAGTGGCTGTACCAGTTGACACTCCCACCAACAGTGAAGAAGGGTTCCTTTTTCCCCACAGCCCCTCCAGCATTTGTTATTAGTTGATTTCTTTATAGTAGCCATTCTTTCTGGGGTGAGATGGTATCTCAGTGTTGTTTTAATTTGCATCTCTCGAATGACTAGTGATGTTGCACATTTTTTTGTATATTTATTTGCCATTAGTATTTCTTCATCTGAGAAATGTGTATTCATCTCAGATGCCCATTTTTGGAGTGGGTCTTTAAATTTGGGAGGTCTGATTTTTTTGAGTTCTTTATATGTTCTCGATAGTAATCCTTTGTCTGAGGAACAGCTGGCAAACATTTTTTCCCACATTGTGGGTTGTCTCTTCACTCTGTTGGTGGTTTCTCTTGCTGTGCAAAAGCTTTTTAATAAGATGAGATCCCAGTTATTGATTCTTTGGGATAGTTCCCGTGCGGTTGAGTTTTTATTCATAAAGTCTTTGCCTACACCAATGTCTCCAAGGGTTTTACCTATCCTACCTTCCAGCAGATTTAATGTTTCTGTTTCAATATTTAGATCTCTGATCCATTTTGAATTTAGTTTAGTGCATGGTGAAAGATATGGATCTAGTTTTAATCTTCGGCATGTGTAGAGCCAGTTTTTCCAGCACCATTTATTAAAGAGGCTATCTTTCTTCCAGCGAATGTGTTTGGCACCTTTGTCAAAGATAAGGTGGCTTAGTATGTGTGGGGTTGTTTCAGCATCTTCTAATCTGTTCCATTGATCTTCAGGTCTGTTTTTTTGCCGGTACCACACTGTTTTTATCACAGTAGCTTTATAGTATAATTTCAAGTCGGGGATTGTGATGCCCCCTGCCTTGCCTTTGTTGCCCAGAATTGCCTTTGCTATTCTAGGTCTCTTCTGATTCCAAATGAATTTTAGGATTGTTTTCTCTAATTCTGTGAGATATGCTGTTGGAATTTTGATTGGAATTGCATTAAATCTGTATAACAATTTTGGAAGTATGGCCATTTTCACTATATTGGTTCTTCCTATCCAGGAGCAAGGGATATCTTTCCCTTTTCTGATATCCTCTTCAATCTCCTTTTTCATAGTACTGTAGTTTTCAGTATAGAGGTCTTTTACATCCTTCGTGAGGTTGATTCCTAGGTATTTCATTTTTTTGGATGTTATTGTGAAAGGTATTGTTTCCCTAATTTCTCTTTCAGTAAGTTTGTTATTTGTGTACAGGAAGGCTATTGACTTTTGAGTACTGACTTTGTATCCAGCTACACTACTGAATTTGCTTATTAAATCTAGCAGTTTTTTAGTGGAGTTTTTGGGATCTTCTGTGTAGAGTATCATGTCATCTGCAAATAATGATAATTTAACTTCTTCCTTTCCAATCATTATTCCTTTTATTTCTTTCTCTTGTCTAATCGCTCTGGCTAAAGTTTCCAGAACTATGTTGAATAAGAGTGGGGACAGTGGACATCCTTGTCTTGTTCCTGATTTTAGAGGGAAGGCTTTCAGTTTTTGGCCATTTAGTATAATATTGGCTGTTGGTTTGTCATAGATAGCTTTTACCAGATTGAGATAAAAACCCTCTATTCCAATTTTCTGTAGGGTTTTTATCATGAAAAGGTGCTGGACTTTGTCAAAAGCTTTTTCTGCATCTATTGAGATGATCATGTGATTTTTGTCTTTGGTTCTGTTAATATGGTGTATTACATTTATTGATTTACGTATGTTGAACCATCCCTGCATCCCAGGGATGAATCCAACTTGGTCATGGTGTATAATCTTCTTGATGATTTGTTGGATTCTGTTTGCCAGTATCTTATTAAGGATTTTTGCATCTATGTTCATTAGGGAGATTGGCCTGTAGTTCTCTTTCTTAGTTGGGTCCTTCTCTGGTTTTGGTATCAGGGTAATGCTTGCTTCCAGGAATGAATTTGGGAGTATTGCTTCCCTTTCAATTTCATTGAAAAGTTTGAGAAGTAGGGGCGTTAGGTCTTCTCTAAATTTCTTGTAGAATTCGGCAGTGAATCCATCAGGGCCTGGACTTTTCTTTGTTGGGAGGTTTTTAATTACATCTTCAATTTCATTGGTTGATATTGGTTTATTTAGGATTTTTAAATCTTCTTGATTTAGCTTTGGTAATTCATACGAATCTAGGAATCTGTCCATTTCTTCTGCATTTTCCATCTTAGTAGAATATAAATTTTCAAAATAGGTATAGATGATCTTCTGGATTTCTGCAGGGTCTGTCGTGATATCACCCTTTTCATTTTCAACTGCATGGATTTGAGTCTTTTCTTTTTTTAATAAGGTTGGATAAGGGTTTGTCAATCTTATTTATTCTTTCAAAGAACCAACTTTTTGCTTCATTGATTCTTTGTATTGTTTTTTTATTCTCCAATACGTTAATTTCTGCTCTGATCTTTATAATTTCCTCCCTTGTACGGGCTTTTGGCTTAACCTGCTCTTCTTTTTCTAGAAGCTCGAGGTTCACCCTTAAGTTGTTTATTTGCGCTTGCTCTATTTTCCTGATATAAGTATTTAATGCTATAAATTTCCCTCTTAGGACTGCTTTCATTGTATCCCATAAGTTCCGGTATGTTGTACTGTCATTATCATTCAGTTGTAGAAAGTGACTAATTTCTTCTTTAATTTCATCTGTGACCCATTGGTTGTTCAGGAGGATGCTGTTTAATTTCCATGTGTTTAGGGAGTTTTTGTGGGATCTTTTGCCATTGATTTCCAATTTCATTGCACTATGGTCTGATAATATGCATGGGATAATTTCAATTCCTTTGCATTTACTTAAACAGGTTTTATGAGCTAGTATGTGGTCTATTTTGGAGAACGTCCCATGTGCAGCTGAGAAAAATGTGTATTCTGATGTTTTGGGATGGAACACTCTGTAGACATCTACTAAGTCCATTTGTTCAAAAGTTTGGTTCAGTTCTACTATTTCATTATTGATTTTCTGTCCAGTTGATCTATCTTTTTGTGACAGTGGAGTATTGAGATCTCCCAATATAATTGTATTAGTGCTTATTTGATTTTTCATGTCCTTTAGTACTTGTTTTATATAGCTGGGTGCATTGGTATTTGACGCATATATATTTATGATCGTTATCTCTTCCTCTTGGATTGTTCCCTTTACAAGGATGTAATGACCGTCTTTATCTCTCTGAATCCTTCTTGGCTTGAAGTTCACTTTGTCTGCAAAAAGAATAGCTACCCCTGCTTTTTTCTGGGTTCCTGTGGCATGGAGTATTGTTTTCCATCCTTTGACTTTCAGTCTATGAATTTCTTTCTGAATTAAATGTGTTTCTTGTATACAGCATATTGTTGGATCTTGCTTCTTGATCCATTTCGCCAGTCTGTGCCTTTTGATTGGTGAATTGAGACCGTTAACATTGATGGTTAAAACTGATATGTATTGACTTGTCATGATATTTTCCTGTTGTTGGTTCCCACTCTTTGTTTTTCTGCTTTCCGGCTATTTAATTATTTGCCCTGCCTGGTGGATTCCTTCTGTTGGGGTTCCTATCTCTTTCTAGAATGTCCTTCAGAACATTTTGGAGTGCTGGTTTGGTGGTCATAAATTTTCTCAGATGTTCTTTGTCATGAAAGTATTTTATTTCTCCATCAATTTTGAAAGATAGTTTTGCAGGGTACATCAATCTGGGCTGAAAATTATTTTCCTTTAGAGCTTGCAATACATCATTCCAAGCTCTTCTTGAATTGAGGGTTTGTGCTGAAAAGTCAGCTGTGATTCTGATGGGTTTTCCTTCATAAGTGATTTGTCTCTTCTCCCTAACAGCTTTTAAGATTCTGCCCTTCTGTTGAATTTCTGGGATCTTGATTATAATATGTCTGGCTGAAGTTTTTTTTTGATCATGTCTAGTTGGTGTTCTAAAAGCTTCACTTATAGGGGTGTCAAATTCCTTTTCTCTTCCAGGAAAGTTCTCCCTGATTATGTCTTTGAACAAGGTTTTAATGTCATTGATGCTATCTCCTGCTTTTTCATTTATTCCAATTATTCTTAAGTTGTTTATCTTTGAGTCATCTAGCAGCTGCTGAATTGATTTTTCATGGTCCCTTGCTATTTTTAAGAATTTTTCCATTTCATGATCACTAATTGCAAGCCTGTCTTCTATATCTGAGATCCTGTCCTCGCATTGGCTTATTCTGCTACAAATACTTTCAATGGAATTTTTTATCTCTTGGGTATCTGCTTGAATCTGCCTTATGGATTCCATTTCTTTCCTATGCTGAGCATTCATGGTTTCTATAGTTTTCTTAAGTTCATCTATTTTTTTGTCTGTATCAGCTATAGTGTCCTTAAGCATGGTCTTCATTGTAGACATTATCTCTGCAGTTATCTGTGAGATTATTTCTGTTTTAATTTTTTCCAGAACCTCATTCAGTTGCTTTGTTGTTACCACTTCAGATAGGCCAGGTGGGTGGCTTTCGGATTGTCCCACCTCGTTGCTCCCTAGGTTTGCCTTTGGTGAATTGGATGTGTGGGGTTGCATCTTGTTTAAGTGTCATCTCATTTTTTCTTTCTTTAATTCCTGGGGTGATGTTTGCAAATTACCTATAGTAGGTTACTTTATTGCTAGTGTTTAAGATCTTTAGAAGATGACTACTTCTCTGCAGTATCTTCCAAGTGGAGCTTGCTTTTAGGTTTTGAGCTTTCTGCCAGATCCTACCTCTTCAATTCGTTGGGTATGCGAAGTTGCTACCTGTTTGGCCCAGTCCTTGATTCTTTGGTAGTGTGCCACTGTATTTTCTGTGTCCCTTAGTCAATCTCAATCATGAAATATCAGGAAGGAAAGATGTTTAGAACAATTATTTCACATTTGGCTATAATGTTAACTAAAGCATCAAACAGAGCCTAGAAAATGACAGACTGAGCTAACCAGTTATTTACCACTTTTAGCTGTATAGAGTTGTGGTTATATAACAAAATCTAAAACACACCAGAAAAATTATATGCAGTATACAAGTCCTGTGTATGTCAATTTTTCCCCTGAGGAGTTTAAATTTAAAATGAGTTAAGGAGGAAATAGAGTATTGGGAGAAGAGGAAGGAATTAGATGTAAGGTTAGAGGACCAAGAGGGATCACACTAAAATTGGGACACTAGTGCAGAGGACAGGTGGTAGAAAGAGAAGGAAGGGATAAAAGGAAGAACAGATCACAACCACAATCAGAAAGAAGTTAGAGGCGCTGTTTACACTCATATAAAAAACCAGAGAGAATAATGAAGGAAAGAGCAAATACACATACAGAAACAAAAACGAAGATAAAAACAATAAAACAGACAGATCAAAAATAAAACCCCACCAAAAAACCAAACAAAACAAAACAAAAACAAAAAAACCCTTCGCCAGAACAAAAAACGAATCAGTGAGAAAAAAAAAATAATAATAAAAAATAAAAAGAAAAATAAAAAGAAAAAAAATAAAAAGAATCAGTTCCAGGTGTTGACTCTGCTGTAGGCAGTTACCCTGTGGTGAGAGAGTCCTGTTCTGTGCAGGTCCGTCCCAGTAAGCCAGGAGCGCCCTCTGGCGGGCAGTGAGCAGAGGCGCGTACTTTCAGGCAGAGACCAGTCTAGCTCGCCTCCGCTCTCAGCGCCCTTTCACGATCCCTGGGCCTGAGAGGCTCAGCGCGCTGTCCGGAGCGCGGGTTCCCTGCACTGGTTCCCGCCGCTCTGGTTTTTCGCCACGCCCCCCACAATGGCGCTGGGCCAGTCACTCTCTGGCGCGGGACAGGTGTGGCTGAGAGTCCAGTCTCGTTCGCCTGCTGACCTCAACACACTTTCGTGGGCCTGAGAGGCCCCGTGCTGCCCTGTCCGGAGCACAAGTTCCCAGAGCAGTTTCCGAGCCGCTCTGAGTTTCGCCACACCCCCCACAATGGCGCCCGGCTGGTCGCTCTCTGGCGCGGGGCAGCTGTGGCTGAGAGACACTCACCGCCGGTCTGCGCCGTTCTCCGCCGCTCCCCTGCCCCGCCGCTGTCTCAGGATCCTCCGTGGGGGCTCCCTGGGCACCAGCTGCCACCGTGTGTCCGTAGATTTGAGCTTCCGCGGCGCTGCAACTCCCAGGATATTAGAAGGTGCACGCGCGCGGTCTGCTCCTTCTTTCCTTCTTCTTTGTTGGAAGTCACCCGTCACTGGTGCCGGGGGTCCCAGATTGCGCTTCAGAACTTCTCTGGGTTTCGGGGAGGCATCTCCCCCCCTCCTGCGCTTTCCGGGTCGCTATATTCCCGTGTTCCAATGGTAACTTTTAGAGAGAGTTTCACTGCCTGCTTCTTACTCATCCGCCATCTTGAGGTCTCCCTCCATCCTACACATTTCTAGTGGTGGGAAATAAGACTTCTTCCTGCACCTCCCCTTTTGCCAGACCCAGCCCTGCACCAAGTCTCCACAAAGTACTCTCCTTCCTCTTATTCAAGAATCCTTTCTTACATACATGTCTATAGTCAACAGCCAGGGTAGAAGGCTGTTCTCCCTCCTCAAAATCTGTTGCCTATACATGAAACACAATCGCCTCAGCCCAAGTCATTCAGAGTTCTTTTCTAAATGACCAATAAGTCTGTCCATCTATAATAATGGACATACCACCTTCCTTAGGGATTTTATAACTTCGGAGAGTATGAGGGTGAGGGGTTTAAGTATAACACCCCTAGTCTGAATTCAGTCCTGTTCCTCTTCTCCATGTTTAGTCCTGGATAGTTCCTCTTTCCCTCATGGTGGAGTATTTTTATTCAGAAAACAACTTGACCAATGGAATTGCCTCTGACTGTTCTCCAATCTTATCCAGCCTGAGACTTGTCCATCCTTCTAGCTCTAAAGCTGTAAATGTGCTAAGAGGAAAAACCCAAGTTGCTGACATGAGATTCTTAATGACTTGGAACGCAGGGATAAGTTTTCAAATATTTTCCTTTTTACTAGTGTGATCAAGAGCTTATTAATTTATATGCCCTATCAAGGAACACAGAATAGCTTTCAGAACCTCAGAGGCCACAATTCACATGTGTGTTTTAATGAGCTTGTGGGGTGTGATGTTGCATGGAGAGCATATCTTCTCTATCAGAGAGCAGGGTTCATATCTAATCCCCCCAAAGAACATGGCCCTAGGCCAGGAGCATCAGCATCCTCTAGGAGTGGGAAATACAGAACATCAGGCTCCGTGCACACCCAGCACATCCTTGATGCCCCACTTCTGAATACCAGCACCTTGGGGGATTAGGTTTTATGACATAAGTTTTGAGGAGAAACAGACATTCAGCCCATAGATAGCATCTTCAATATGGCCAACAGGCTCTTCCACCAGATTCGGAGAATCCCGTGTAACTGTGAGTAGTACCCTCATTAACTCTTCACCTCTGCTCACCACCCCAGGCCTCAAATGAGGATAATGACTAAGGGGTAACGTCTTGGGAACGTTTTTGTTTCTGTTAGGACATCCCTATTCTCAAGATTCAGAGGACTTTCCTTTCATAAGGAAGCATTACTGAAGCCCTACCTGTAAGAGTTTATCCAGCAAAAAAGCTTTGAATTGCCGAAAAAGACATAACACCCAGCAGGAAACCCATCCTCATGCCCATCCTCATGGCATGTGGCTTGTTTTCCTTTCCTCCTCAGATCCTCCCTTGCAGGAAAGACATTCACTTTTGTCTCGGCAATCATGGCGTCTGATTGTAAGGAGAAACACAGGAAAAGGGAGTTAGAAATCACGCAGCATCCTAGAAACAGCCCTGTAGCACAGCCTCACTCTAACAGGGATTGACATTTGAGCCTTAGAGGACTCAAGGCTCAAGGAACCATTGGGCTACAGGCTGCATCAGCCTTATGTCTCCAGGAGCAGGTGCCTGTTCCCCGTGCCCAGAATGATGCATCACCTATCTTCCAGGACATTTCTCTACTGCATGTATTGGCTCTTGAAGAACTCATAGTTTAAGTTCCGTGGTGATACACTTTGTCTCCTCTGAGTACATGCACACTTCCAGCTCGCATACCCATCAGGAACTTCCCATTGCTATCTCTGTCTTCCTCTTGCTTATCTTTTATCTCCATGCTTATCTAAAATTCAGACAATCTGAGAGAGATGTTGGCTTTTGAGACGAAACATTTTATTTTTGGCTGCTTTGTATGTCACTGGCCAGACTGAAGATTGATTGTGCCTGTGTTGAGGTGTTGGTCCCTGTCCACTCAACAATGTGGGGTGTGGGTGGGACAGAAGGATGTTGCTGTGGTATACAACCTGGGCAAGGACCCTGTGGGAAGACACTAGGCCTCCCTCACCCAAAGGGGCAAGGAGTATGGCTGGCTCCCTGACCACTGAGAACTGCATGGGTCGGGGGGGCTCCTACGGATGTGGGCCGAGAATGAGACACACTCTGAGCTCTGAAGCTGCCAAAGATTGCGGTTTAGTTTCTGACTACCTTAAGGGAATTGCTTGGATATTGTGGCTGGGATCTAAGCCAGAAATACTCTCCTCCAAAAAAAAAAAAAAGAAATACTCTTCTCCAAGTGTTCAGGTAAAACTAAGAAATGACCCACTCCTCAATATCCTGGGTCCTTACAGGAAATAAGTGTTGTGTCTTTTCCTATCTTCCCTCTGAGCACCCCTTTCCCCCTCCAAGTACACTCCACTGTCACTGACCCTGGGTCCTTTGCACCACAAGCTCACATGGCTTCCATTCCAGGTGGCTGTTAGGAAGCCCACACCTGTGAAATAGGACTAATTATGACCATAAACCTCAAAGAAAGAAAAATTACTAAGATTGCTCTGTCAGAGATTTCCTAAACTCCTTTAAAAGTCAGTGCCTTCCATTACACTGATCAGTTTTAGTACAGATACCATATTAAAAATGTGATATTAATTGTCCCAGGAAGGAAACAAAGTTTATTAGTTGATGTGACAAAATGAATTCCCCTTTATGGAACTCATGCAAATATGTTGGATCTTTTACTCTTTTTAAACTTAGGCAGAAAATGTGAATGTTAACTCAGCTGCCTTGACGTGGGTGACAGCTGCGGCAAAGGGGTTACAGGGACAGCAGAGGTAATTCTGCCTCTAGGATAGATGATCAGGTTAGTAACTTGTTCACATAAAACAGGCTGGAATGACCTACTAATCACTGTAGGCAACATAAGTGAAGAATATAAATGTGCCAAGTAGGAGATTTATATCAAAATGTGAACATTCCAGTTAAGTCAAGCATAACATTTAAATTAATGACCAAAAAAAAAAAAAAAAAAAAAAAAAAAAAAAAAAAAAAACCACATTAAAGAGTGCTGCTTAACCCGAACATGGGAAAGCAATTAGGTTCAAGGCAAGTTGAAAAAAAATCAAGGCCAATGGTGGTTTTCCTCCCCTCACTGTGGCAGAAAACCTGCCCTGTTTTTTCCCTGATTCCCAGAATTAGTCCTTTTTGTGTTGCTGTAACAGCATACCCGACTCTGCATACTCTGTCACGAAAAGAGGTTTATGTAGTTCACAGTGTTGGAGAGTCAGAGCTGAAGATTGGGCAGCCCTGTAAGTCTTGCCCTTGGTGGGTGAGAACCTTCTACCCACATTATAACATGGATAAATGGAAAAGGAACTTGCGGTGCGTAGAAAAGGCCAAGTGCAGGGATTGGTGTCACTTTATAGGAACCCATTCTTGTAAGAACTTATTTACTCTGCAAGACCAGCATTAATCCTTTCACAGGGCGATGCCTTGTAACCTAATTAACTTCTACTAAGCTCACCTCTTCAAGGTTCTGCCACCTCAGCACCTCCACACTTCCAGCCCGTGAACCTTTGGGAAGACAAGCCATTTCCAAACCCTGTCCCTCCCTGAATCAATGCCTGTGCATGACAAGGTATGTGGGAAAGGTTTGGGCCAGGAGTTTCTTATGCAAGCTATACTACATTTCAGTTTTGTTTGTGGCAACTTTGTTCTCACTAGGGTTCAGTTACATACAGGAAAATGCGTAGATCTTAAGGGCTCAGTTTGATGAGTCTTAATAATTGTGTACACCTGTGCAGGCTCCGTCCTCCAAAATCAATACATAAAACATTTCATTGTCCCCAAAATGTTCCCTTTGTCCCTTTGCAGTCAATCCCCTGCCTCCAGTCAGCAATCCCCACCCTGCTTTTGGTGAGTATAGATGAGTTTGGTCTGTCCTAGAACTTCACATGAACGGATTCATAAATAATGTGTTTTTTGCCTGTTACCTACCTAGGCCACATCTGATGAGGATGTGGGAACCTCCTTGGGAAGTTTCTCAGCCCAGGTACAACTTACAGAAACCAAGGGTCAAAGAGTTACCTGAAGTTTCCAGCAGCTAGAGAGTAAAACCTCTCTGCAAAGACAATTCTCTCAGAAAAGAGAATGCTTCTCGTCATTTTGCTTGCAGTTAGTTCCATGTGCTAAAGTGTTTTCCAAGACACACATCTTGAGCCTGATTTATCTTTCTTGTCGCCTCCACAGCCTCCTCTTTTGAGTCAGGCACTCTGGCCTCCTTGATGCTCCTTGAAACTACTTGAGAGTTTCTGCACATCCGTTCTTTCTGCCTAGAGAACTCTGTCCTCAAAAAGCATCAAGCCTAGCCCCCACATATTCCCCCATCCTTACACTCCTGTCCTCCTTATCTCCTTTGTTTCCTTTTTCTCTAACATTTAATATCTTCTACAAAATCTCGAAAATGTTGGAGTCTTTTTCTTCCTTTCCTTTTTAAGCATTTTGGGTCACGCCCACTGTGGCCATCAGGAGCTGGGACAGCAGCACTGTGGCTTTTGGTCCTGGTGCAAGAGAGGAGAATCTCCGTGAATGATGCACTGACGATATGGATCTTTGGTGTCTGGTTCTGCCCGCAGGTTGGAAGCCCTGGGATTGCCATCTTTATTCGGCTCAGTAGCGTGGCCCAGGAAATGAGGACAGCTCATTCGTAATAGGTGCTCAAGCATGGATGGATAGTGAATGGATGGATAGGCAGATGAATGGATGGGTAACTGAATATTTAAAAATTAATAGGAGATTGTTAAGTAAAGAGAGGTAAGGACAGCATTTAATGTAGAGAAGATGTTATGAGAAGAGTGGGTTCTGTTGGGTCCCATGAAGTTCGGCTGTTTTTCAAGTGAAAATTAAAAATCCCAGGTGGCAAGAAATTAGACTAAAGGGGCAAGAGGACCTGGTGTGCCTGTCCTGTGTTGGTAGTAGTCTAATATGTTAGCAGTGACCATTCTTATCTGCAATGCAGTGTTGCTATGGTATTTTCATGGATACACATTTGCATTTACTTATTTATTCTTGGGTAATTCTGAGGACTCAAAGCTTATAATATAAGAAACATGAAAAATCAGAAGCTTTTTATTGGGGAAAAAACAGACTAAGATTTGGAACTACAAGTCAAAATTATGCAATAAGTTACATAGATTTAATTATCAGATAATAGAATCATACCATTTAACGAGAAACAGGTTTGTTTTCATGTTTAACTAAAACAAAGTTTATTCATTTATTCAGCACTTTTTGAGGTTTGATATCATAATAGGCTATGATTCAAATGTAAGATGTAGCAGCAAACAAAATGAAGAGAGTCCTTTGAGGCACATATATGCTGGTTGGGGGGTAAAGCCGGTGAAGAGTGGCAGGGTTGTGAACAGTGTACCTTGTACAGGGTCACCTGTCACTGTTTCTATACTGCACAGAGATCCAAAGGATGCAAGGAAGTACGCTTGTTATGGCTTGTGTCTAGATGTCCCCCCAAAGCCTCATGCAGTCATGGGCAAGGGCTTTCCAAGGTGGCTGGATCTAGAGTGTGAGGTGCTGGGATCAAGAATGTGTGGTTACTAAGTCAGTCTACTGATTGATTTGGCACAGTTCTGGCTAGGATTAAGGGTGTGAGTGCTGCATCTGCTACAGGGTAGGTAGTCTGCATAAATATAAGGGACAGAAAAAGGGCTAACGTGCTTTTGCCTGCCTGCTTGCCTTGGACCATTTCTCCTCTGCAATGCCCTTCCGCCATCTGCCACCCTGCCTTGGAGCCAGCTGACTATGGACTGAAACCTCTACAAACTGTGAGCCAGATCAACCTTTCCTCCTTTAACTTTGGGTCTCTGGTATTTTGTCTCAGCAACAAGAAAAGTAACTAAGACAACCCTGTACCGTATCTGGGGGAAGAGTGTCCCCTGGGAGAAGTTCTGAGAGCTCAGATCAGTTAATCCCGAGGATTCTGAATGCAGAAGGCTGCACATCCTGCCCGACAGGGTGTCTGCATCACGTAGCTTTCACTGGCTTTTGCTCCAGCCATAAACAAGCACAGCATCCCAGTGTCACCCAGTACCCAAGCCGTGTTTCTTTGTTTATTTCCTATTATATCTTGGCAGCAGATGGGCAGGGACTCTACTGCATATCTTCCAAATTCCAGGCTGAAAAAACAGTTGCTTTTTGGGATACGCCCTTCTCATTGCAAAGGGAACAGGGGATAACAGAGCCATGAAAGCTCCTAAACCTTTTGCTGCAGAGCAGGGTGCATGACTTTCACACCTACACTGCTGGCCACACAAGTGACCTGGCCAAGCCAAGGCTGCTGCCAGTGATGTGGGGAAGGTGAATAATCCCAAAGACAGGGAGCAGGAGGGCATATCTGGAAGCTCTATTACAAAATGCTACATTGTTCAACCTCCATTTCATGGAAGAGACACTGAAAAGCTGTTGACTAAAGTAACTCTGAGGATTCCTTCCAACACCAAGATTCCGTAATCCCATAAATCCATTTCATTGCATGGATATCCAAATGGCTCCTAGGAACACACATTAATAATTTCTTAAAGTAGTAGAATTTCAATGACAAATGTAAAAATAGATAACAAATGAAGGGAGCAATTGGAGACTGTTTAAAATAGTAAATAAGGACTCACACAGGTGTGATTCCCTTTATGTAACATTTAGGAAAAGGCAAAGTTGTCGGGACAGAAAGCAGATCAGTGGTTGCCAGGGGTGGGTGGGCAAGAGAATATAAATGCACACAAGGGAATTTAGAGCTGACACAATTGCTGTTTTGTGGTGGTCCCATGATTGTGTACATTTGTCTAATCTTTACCAAAAAGGGGAGACTTACTTTATGTAAAATATACTTTAGTGTTTCAAAGAAGGTAAAAAGTAACAAAATGCCAATTGATTGGAAAAAAAATATGAATAAAAAGTTGATGATGGAATTAAAGCTAGGAAAAGACTCATGAAAATAGGACTCAACTTCTCTCAGTGTGTGGTTGGCTCCATTTCTCAGATGAAGAAGACGAAATTAAAATAATAAGGATTTAAATGCGTATAATTTGATCTCAATTGCTTTTAAGAAGCACAAACAAAGCCAGGTATGGTGGCACACACCTGTAGTCTCAGTACTTTTGGAGGCTGAGGCAGGAGGATTGCAAGTTCAAGTCCCACCTGGATAGCTTAGTGACTTAGTGAATCCCTGTCTCAAAATAAAATTTTTAGAAGAGCCAAAGATATAACTCAGTGGGAGGGCCCTGAATTCAGTCCCCAGTACTGAAAGAAAAAAAAAGGATGCATTCACCACATAGAAAAGATAAATACCATAGTCATCTCTCTGTACCCGTACAGGGGCCCTGCAGATACTGAGATCCATAGACACTCAAATCCCTCGTGTAAAACCAAATAGTATTTGCCAATAATGTATGCCTATCCTCTCATAAACTTTAAATTATGTCTAGATGACTTTTAATACCTACTACCATGTGAATGCTATCTAAATAGTTGCAATACTGTATTGTTTAAGGAATAATAACAAAAAAATTCTGTACGTTTTCAGACACAGTTTTTCCCCTGTGATTGGTTGAATCCAAGGATGTGGCCCTGTGAATATGAAGGTCCAACTATATACAACAGTGTTTCTGGGAGATTCCAGGCTATGAGAGGTTATAAATGATTTTATTTCTTCTTTTATTATCTGAATACCGAGAGTGCCCACAGTAGTAACTATTAGTTTTAAATTGGAACACTTTCTGTGCATTAAGGTGGAAGATCAAACCCAAAACATCATTAGTAGCATTTCTGAGGTTAAGTTTATGGGTCTGTTGTCCTGACTTTCTGACCATCTTTGTTTAAACAAAGCATCTCTTAACTCAATGTCCATTAATTCTCAAATTTAAACAATAGTAACACAAAGCAATTATATGCATTCATTACACATGAGCAATATTTAATATTCATAAAATTGCCTTTAAATGTGCTTGACCGCATCCTTCATAGAAGTTCTTGGTGGAGTGTGAGTGACAGGGCATGGGCACAGGCACCTACACTGTGGTACAATTCCTAAAGAAGACAACAAGGACGTGACCATGTGTGCCGCTTTTCCTTATGGTTTACCTTTGTGCTGTCCTAGTGAGAACCGCACTCAGGACATTGCCTCCCAATGGCAGCATGCACAAGACAGCAGGGATCTGATGCCACTCCTAGAAAAGGCCAATGCAGTCCCCACCACAGAAACGAGAAGAAAAGACTCTGGCTTTTAGTATGCAATGATACGTGGCTTGCTGTCACTGACTGCAATATTAAAAATACCTAGTGCATAAATTCATATTTGCAATGTGATTCAGAAGAGCCCCAGACGACATGCCATACGATAATACCAAATCCACCATAAAGAAGTTATGAAAAGTAGTTGCAATGTGTCTTACTTTGGCAGTTTTCAAACCTTGGCCTCTCTGAGGCTTCAGAATTTTTATTTAAAATACCTGGAGAGCCTGCTCTGCAGTACATTATCCTAGGAGCAGGCGTCACTGAGGCACTGGGACATGGATTAAACTAGAAGCACATGAATGAGGAGTATGACTAGTATACTGTGTAGTTAAGAGATACTGTCAATGGAATAAAGCATTGTCAAAGGATAATGGTTTCCAGCTGCCACATAAATGTCAAAGCAAAGCCAAAGCATTTATTTTCAAAGCAAAAGGCAGGAAAGTAATATGATCCCCAGTTTGCACATAATAAGGCTGTAAATCCATCAAGGCATTTGATGGCATCTAGCAATGTGTCTACACTAAGATGTACAAACTGGATTAGATTCCAAGCCAGCCATCAGGGCTGACAGAAAGAGTAGCTCTTTTCCAAGATGGCTGCCATTAAAATGGCGCAGACCCTGCCTGGAAAAACTGTGTTTGAAATTCTTCTCCAGTCTCACTCCATTACCATGGATGAAAGGCAGCTAGGCCTACCTCCTTACCCTTCCTCTGGAATGAAAATAAAGAAGACTTCTCTATCTGAGAGAATGGGGAGGAGAGGGATGGGAGAGGTATTCAAAAAAGGAAGTGGAAGATAGTCGCTGATTCCTTTCTCCCCACTCTTACAGAATGGTGAGCTAATGTTCTCCAAGAAAATCATATCTTCTTTTATGTATATATCTCGTGCAGGGCAGATTCCCAATGAGAGGTCATATTTATTATTTCTCAGTTCTCTCTGGAGAAAAGCTAAACCTCATTTTCTCCCATGATCTATGCCCAAAGATTGATTGATCTACTTCACAAACGCTCTGCTAAGCATCTGCTGTTTGCCAGGCACTGTACTAGGCACTCCACTCTAGTAAGAAAGCTATTGCAGTAATCCTGGGAGAAAGCGACCTGGGGACAATGGTGAAGAGTAGAGGCTAATTTAGGAGGTATTAACAGGATGGATTTGATAAGATGCTGTGATGCATTAGCTATAAAGGGATAAGAAGAGGGAGAGGGGAAATCATTCAGGTCCATATGATTAGTTCAAGATTCCAGGGAACCAGTATTAAGTGAACTCTACTGTATTTAAGTGGAGACATCATTAGCTAGTTGGAAATGCATGGATCTGGAGCTCAGCCTGGGATTTGTGCTGGAGATCCTGATATGCAAACCATCAACATATGTGACTTATACCATGAAAAGGAGAGATTTCTGGGGGAGAAGAGGTTAGAGGGGAAACACCACAATTCCAGCCCTGGTGGTGCAAGGGGCAGGCACAGTGGAGGGCAAACAGAATTTCCAACATGTCTCAGCATTAAGCGGAGGCTCCTGTAATTGTCTGTGTGTTTGGATTTTCTTTCACAGACGGAATCTACACACTCACATCGGAGTCTTTGTTGCTTACCCCTTATATAGCCAGTAACAAGAAGGAAATTTAAAAAAAAAGTACAGTATCTGTCTGTTTGCTTTTTAATCTCCTAAGGACATGCCAAGTTTCCACATATAAAGAAGCTATTTTCAGACTTGTACATAAAAGCTTTGACAGTGTTTGCTCTTTTGATGAAAAGTAACTCAATTGATTTAATTCTATTATTTAAAAAATGCCGGTGTAGCTTAAAATCTCAAAATGAAAATGTTTGAGTCTTTTTTTCTTCCTTTTTTTTAAGGAACTTTTGGGTCATGCCTACTAAAGTCATGTAGGCCAGCAGAAGACATACTCCTGTAGAGGATGATATTTGTGCTTTGTAAAAAAGCTATAGTTTAAAACAAGTGCAGATATTCCTCATTTAACGACCTACTTCTTTAACAACTGTTCAGACTTATGACCCGCTGCTTGGACTTAGGACCATCTTTTTTTTTTTTTTTTTTTTTTTTTGGTATGGTTCTCTACATCTTGTTTAGAGAGCTTCAGTTTCTTTTTTTGTACAGTACACCTGTTTATACAGTACTGTAATTTTTGCTGGTTACACTCTACAGTACTATACTTTTATGTTTCATTATACATTACAGTAGTGTGTGTAAGAGTTATGCAAATAAAAGCAGTCATCAAGTTGGAGTTTCCTTTGACCATTTCTTTGTTCTGAATATTGTAATGTGCGTACTATACACAATTCCTCATTTAATGACCGATTCATTTAACAACCAAGTCTCAGGAGCTGAACTCAGTCATTAAATGAGGAATGTCTGTAGTTTTAATGTTTTGAAATTATTTACGTGGGAAATTTATATATTATGGTAAGCAAAATTATTCTTTGAAAAATTTCTCATTCCATGTTAAGATTTTCTTTTGGTTTAGTATCATCTTTTCCTAAATTATATTCACCAACTGTGTTCAGAGAGGTTATAGCTAAAATTAGAAAAAAATAGAATATAGTATGTTTACCATTTGTCACTGGATTAAAATTAGCACAAATGTATAGCTCCATTAACACATTTTTATGCATTTTAGCTCCCTCAAGTGCCATTATGTAGAAAATTCTTGTAGAATATACATATACATATATATATATATATATATATATATATATATATATATATATATATATATTCAACATTTGACAAAAGATAATTTGAGTTTGCTGTGCTTGGAAAATAACCACATGGGAAAAAGTTGTGTTAAATAAATAATACAGATAAAATTTACACTTTATATATTTCAAAGTTAATGCCACTAGCTTACAGTGCAATGGTAACAGGAAGATACAGTGCTATAATTTGATTGATTTATTTTGACAGCAGCCAAATAATTGAGAGTGAAAGGTGTCAGCACAATGAAATATTGTATGAGCCACATTCAGAAGGCAAACCCGGCAGCAAGAGTTTTATTTCCTTTGACGTTGTACTGTTCTTCACTTTCAGTTTATTATGAAACCGTGAAAGCTACACAGCTTCCACAACTAGGGAGACTTTGGTGGAGAGGACAAAAGCAGAAGTTTGTCAAAGAGTTGAGCAATGGAGATTGCCCAGAGGATCTAAGATGGCAGTAGCACACCAAGCTAAATGACATCCGTCTCTCCCTTTCTTTTGCAAGTTGCTGCTTCAGTGCATCATATTGAAGTGATCCTGAGTGAGAGCAAACATGAGATCATATTTTTCGGCCCCCTTGTCAAGAGATGGGCAAACTAGATGGGTGTGCTTGGTACCATCTCTGGGCCCAAATAAGGTTAAGGGACAACCTAGTAGCTTTTCTCACCAGACGGTCAGTTAGAGCCACTACTCTTAGACAGTGAGGTCATTCCAGTACCACTACATCTGAGTACTTGAATAAATAGTGTACTGGCCAAAGGACATCTCCCAATCTTTGAATAAGGGCTCTTATTGTTACTCTGGATACCTTGGAGAGAGGGAGAGTAACAAGGAAACTTCCAGTATCTGACAAACCCAGGCATCCAACTACTGGTAGGGCCAACCAGTCCCTCAAAGACCTTGAAGTACCTCTGTGTACCCCTTCAACTGATGTGCTTGTTGGAACTCCAGTAATGGGGCCTCAGAGAAAGACCAATAGAACTTGGTGACCTACATATCACATAAGATTACTTTCCTAGACAGAGTTTTTATAACAAATGTCCTAGTGTCCAAAAGAAAGTTATCTGTTTCTTTACCTGCCACACCACTGGTCACCCAAGGCACCTTCAGGATCATGGTGATGTCTTCTGATTGTAATGGAGCCTGAAAGATGCTGGCAGCTCCTCAGCAAGAGGAGCTTTCCTTGTTCAAGAAAGTTCACGTGTTCCTGAGCTTCAGGAGTTATTGCCTTCTTTTTGACAATATGCACACTGGTTTCTACCCAGTCTTTCCTCAGTAATTTTTTGGGGGCTTGTGAGTTACCCTAAAGTGGTGATTGAATCAAAGCAGTCAGAGTCTGCATCTTTTTCTCTAGCTTCTTATCTTTCTTTGCCTCTTCTGCCTGGTCCTGGTTAGTATAGATATTGAAAACCTCCTCCAAGGTCAACAATGGAATTTGAGGTCCTGCCTCAAGTTTTTGTAATTTTCTCCTGGGGCAGACTACATTATAAAATGCATGACCATTAAAGCTCTCCCTTCTCCTGGCCCTGAGTTAGTGTTAGGATACTTACAGAAGGCCTCTGGCAAGTGATTTGAACATACTTGGATTTTAGTTGGATTTTCCTCTTTCTTACATTACCTCTTTGACCCTGTCATAATTAACAGACTTAACCAGCCACCTTCCCATTCCTTCGGAAATGTAAATTACAAAGTGCTCCATTCTTCCCTAGTGGATAGAGTTTTCAGGGTCCCATTCAGGGTCTCTACAGGGGACTGCATCTTTCCCAGGATTCTGAACATTGTGGTCTGGAGTGTTAGCTATCAGCTACTTCAGCAGCCTTTTTAAGAATACATCTTTCTCATCAGGAGTACAGTAATGAGTTAACACTGCAATCACATCCCTCCAGGTCAGAACAAAAGTTGGGCTCCACTTAATAAATTCTTCCTAGACTTACCAGGATTCTAAGAAAAACTGCCGAATATTCCTTTATGCTGAGCCACGTCTGTCACTGAGAAGGGAATGTGTACTCGGATAAAGCTTCCATCCCCACCTGACAGTTCCTGTAATAGAAATGGATTCCCCTGTGTAGAGTGGGGCACTTGTTTTTTTCCTGATCTTAATCTCATTGAGGATGGTATTTAAGGGGCAGGAATTAGTGGGGATAAAGGTAAAGGGGCCTCTGCCTTGGATGAGGGAGAAAACATAAGGGTAGGGGAAAGAATACTATCAGCTGGTGCAGAAGACAGAAAGGGTGGCCCAGTCTCGGGTACTGTAGGGCTCCATACTGGGTATGGGGAAGGCGCAGATATCTGCAGGCAAGGTTCTGGTTGAAAGCTGGAGTCTGTTAGAATGTTTGTGTCAAGTTCTCTGGGCTGTGGGACATGGAAACTGAAGCTACTCAGATCTGACAAGAGTTCCCAAGTCTCGGGTCTTAGTATAACTTTATAAAAACCTGTATGTGAATGATATATTGCTAATTCCTTTCCCTTGTACAGAACAAGGGAAGCTGTTTTATAATATCATTCTAGCTGAAGAACGGTATTATAATTCAGAGACCCATTCTGCGGCCAGTATTCTTGCTTTCTCGATTTGTACTGAAGCCAGGCTGTGTTACAAAAGAAGATTAGCATCTTTTTCTGTAAACCCTCCTGCTTAAATTTGCCCCAGTTACCCAAAAGGCATCCTAGAGGTGACTCCTTTGCAATACTCTGTGTGGTTTCCATGTTTGGTAGGACTTCTACAAGACCAAGTGTCAAAAAGTTGGAATTGCTGGCCCTTTGACTACTGCCTAGGATAAGAGAGCTATAGTAACCCAATACCAAAATCAAGAGCTTTGTCATATAACACATCCTCAGTATCTCTAAAAATAACAGCACCAGACAATCACAAGAAAGATCACAACGGATTAGATTGTACCAGTAGTCAGTACAACAAAAACATCAGTATTCTCCCAGACATGTATACAATCAAAAGCGAGTCACGAATTACTTGCACAGGTACAAGAGAAATACAAAGGAGATGGTAGTGAAACTCATACACAAGGAAGTCTGAGGAACTCAGACCCCTACCCAGAAAATTCGTTTCTCACAGGGAAAGACTCGAACCAGTAAACCAATAAAGCTCAGTATCCTGAAGCACACACTCCAAACCAAGCAACAGAACCACTACCTGGAAGCCTTTTAAAATACCAAGAGTTCTCAACCAGGAAACAGAAAGATGTATCAAGAGACAAAGAAAAAGAAGAAAGAAACAGAAGTCAGGTGACAGAATAGAAGCCGGAGAGCAGGGTTTAGAATTGCTTAGGTGGGGAGAGCCACAGAGCTAGGGAAGGCCAGAGAAGGGACCTTACCAGTTGTAGCTGAAACTGAAGCAAAAGTTCAGGCAGCTGCTTGTCATCCATGAGGAAAGTCTGCCCAGATGGTCACAGTTGCCTGTCCTCTTCCTGGGGACCATCAAAAAGGAGGGGTCCCCATCTGGATCACCAAAATGTTGCCAGTCAGCTGAGGGTTCTCTTGCTCAGTTCAGATGGAAATTATAAATTGGCAAAGTATAGCTCTGCTAGCAACCTTGATGTCACCAGATAATACTGGATGCTGACAATTAACACAGCCAGCTGCTGGTCACTGCCACTGTCGACCACCAACAACAACCAGTGACAGCTGTACTAGACACCATATGTTGACTGTACCAGGTGCTGGTCTCTCTGCCACTGCTGGCCACAGCCTTCTGGTGCCAGCTTGTGCTGGACACTGTAGGTTGACTCTAGGTGCTGGGCTCTGTGCTGCTCTTCATTGATTGCTGGTCTATGGAGCTCTTCAATGCTAACAGCCCCTGGTGTTTATTGCTTTTTCTTTTGCACTGACTGCTGTGTCTGTACTATTCAAAATAAAATCCCAAGTAGATTTACAGGAATTTTGGAGCCCACACTACCTGATAAATCCTGAAGAGGTTTACAGGAACACCAAAGTGAATTTTTAACAGGGCCTGTGCTACAACACAGGGGGCTCAGTACACTAGAGGGGTAGTGCTACTAGACTAAACCCAAGAAGTCGCTGGAGCCTGCTGCTTATATAGCAGCTATAGGCCTGTGATTGGTCTGAATGCAGGGGTGTAATTGGTGCAGGGCTCTAGGACATCCTCAGCTGTCATAGCCATGATCCAGTGAGGGGGAGGGCTGAAACTAGGGAATCTTCTGGAAGGTTAGTTGTGGGTTTTAGGGATGTTAACAGTGGGCCCAGATCCTCCTCCCTGGTCTTATTCACTGCAGGGTGCCCCCTCCCTTCTTCCAAAAGGATACATTAGTATCTGAGGTGGTGGGAGTGAAGGAGGGGTGCCATGCTGCCAGTCAAGCTGCATCCGTGTTGGAGTGGAGTGGAGGAGACGGCTGCTAGATACTCAGGCAGGACACAGAAGCAAGTTGTCCCAGTACAATGTGGGAAGGGGAGAAAGGGGGAGCAAAGGGAAGAGAGGGAAAGGGGTGCCACAGCTGCCAGCCAAGACACACACACACACACACACACACACACACACACACCCCAGCTGGTGTGTGAAAAATGGGAGAGTAAGTTGCTTCTTTTCGGTCTCAGATCTACTTTGATAACAAAAATTAAAGAGAACACTATTTACAGGTTTTCTGCTGTACTTTCAGAACTGCTTGGGATTTTTATCTATACATAGAGAAAAAGGATGCAATTTTATAAGCAACTTACATAGATTAGAATCTAAAATTATCTTTCCTTTAAGAAATGATCTTACTTTGTACTTTGAAATATTTGAAATATAGAGGAAATACACATACACTCCTATATATATAATTTTGGGGTGTGCTAAAATTTTACGTAATCATAACACACTGTAGATGTATTTTGCCTTTTTCATTCATCATTTTGCTTTTGAGATTTATATTGATACATGTAGATCATTATATCCTTGAATTTATTTCAGACGTCTTATGGAGGGGGTGACCATGAGTTTTTGTTTTGTTTTGTTTTGTTTTGTTTTGCCTTTTTTCTCTTTTTTTGCATTTATATTTTTATATTTTTTCTTGTCTACTGGATTAAAGCTAAGTCTGTCTTTAGTCTTTTAGTTGTTTCTATCTTCAAGAGTCTTGTCAGCACTTTCTCCTTTTCTCCCCCAAAATAATCACTATTTATTCATCTTCTCCTCTCGTGTTCTATATTGTTATTCCCGTAGTACCAGTAATTCTGAGTATTATTATATTTACAAGCTCATTTAACTTTAATGTTATTTACAAAATTCTATGCTACCTGTTGTGATATTTATCATATTCCTTCCTCCCAGAGATTTTTGATTTTTTAGTGAAGGTCTCTGAGTGACAAATTGACTTTCATTGGTTTGAAAATGCTCCTTTGCCTTTATTTTTTAATCCTTTAATTGAACATAGGACTGTGGGTTAATAGTTATTATTTTCAGCAAGTGAAAAAATTATCTTCTGCCCTTTATTTTTTGCTGTTAATCCTTCCTAAATAAAGTGCTTTTTAAAATTATGGTTGATTTAAAAACTTTTCTGTCTTCGAGATTCTCCAGTTTTATACTATGAAAGACCTTGATGTGGATTTCTTTTTATTAATCTTGTTTGGTACTTGTAATTCTTGACAATTCTCCAACAACTTTTATTATGTGTACATTGGGTTCTTCATTGTATCTTGTGTGTCTCTTAATGTCAGTCATATTTTTTTCTTGCCGAATTTTGTGTGGTTTCCTTGGATCTACCATCCTGTTCACTAATTCTCTCTGCAGTTCTTTTTATCTCTACAACCTTAAATTTTTCATTTTATGTATTTATGTATGTATGTATTTGTTTGTTTGATTTTATTTTTTGAGATGGGCTCACTGTGTGTTCCATGCTGGCCTTAAATTCACTGTGTGAAATGGCAGGAATCCTCCTGCATCAGCCTCCAGAGCGCTGGAATTGCAGGCAGACACCACCATGCCCAGCAAGCTTTTCATTTTAAAAAAATATATTTTCATTTTTAGTTTTATTTGGTTCTTTCATTCTTTTCTTAGTTCTCTTTGATCATCTTAAATATTCGGATTTGATAATCTCCTTCAGAATGCCTTTTAGTGTATGTACTTGTGGAGCTAATTAATTATTACTTAATTATTGTCTCTCTGTCTTCCTCACAGTGGACTGGTTTATTCAGTGAGGAGTAATTTTTATGTTGTGCTCACTTGAAGGAAATTTTTTTTTCTATGAAATCTTTCAACCTTTGGTGCTGCACAAGTATTACTAATTAAAAGCTCCATGGAAGCAAACATGCAGCAAATTTCACTGAATAATCTCTGCTTAAAGATGTCTGTACCATGCACATAGTATAAATTTAGATGCTGCATCATGGAGTATTTAGACCGGGGTTTCATTTTCTCAAAGACATTTTTTCCTTAGCAAGAGCTTTTAACAGAAACAAACATTTTCGTTAATTCCTTGGCTTAGATAATGGTGTTGATCCTTTTATTGTTGTGGCAGCTGGATTTTCACAAGGGGCTCCATTCAAATACCTCACCTTGTTTGAGCCCAAAGCCCCAGATCCCTGAGTTGTGTCTAAACATCAGCCCCAAAGGTGTCAAATCTCTACAATTGCCTACAGTCAGAGTTCCAGGATGTTAGGCAGTGAGCTTACTGGTCTTGATTTCTGATGCCTGAGGATTTCTCTTCCTGCCTGTACATCAATTTTTGGACATATTTTATCCATAATTTGAACATATTAGAAACAGGAAGGATGTCCATGCTAGACCAGTGTATTCGTCAGGGTTCTCCAGAGAGACAGAATGGTTAGGGAGGCTGACAAGGCTCATGATAGTCTATCTGCACGCTGAGGAACCAGGGAAATGGTCACAGGGCTCAGTCCATGCCTGAAGGCTCAGAGCCCAGGAAGCTATTGAGGCAACTCTCAGTCCAAAGTCTAAAGACTAAGAATGGGGGTGGGGGAGGGTGTTGTTGGGCCAGAGAACCTGGAGCTCTGATGTCCGAAAGTAGGAAAAGAAAAGAGTTAAATGAGAGAATACAAGTGTGAATATTCACCTTTCCTCTGCCCTTTTATTCTAACTCAGTCCTCAGCCAGTTGGGTGAGAGCAGATCTTCTTTTATCAGTCCAGTGATTTAAATGCCAGTCTCTTCCAGAAACGCCCTCGCAAACATACCCAGATAGAGTGCTTTACCAGCCATCTGGGCATCCCTTAATTCAATCAAATTAACCCTCACAGTGGCTCTAACATATTACTCTTGTCTAGTTTTTTGGTTTTGAGCTTTCTGGGTTTGTTTTGTTGGTTCATTGATAATAGCCATCCTAACAAATGTAAAATGGCATCTCATTGTGGTGTAAGAAGCATTTTTGAGAGAATAGTTACCTACTGACTTCCCTAATATTGCTCAATCACCTTTGGCCGTGATTCTAAATTTTAGAATAAACTAAGGAGAACGTACACTGTAGAAATTGCCTCGTATCTCTTTCAGTGTCCTGCAAGTGGCAAATATCATTACAACCATTATCTAATTACAATTGGGTTTATATTTTTATATATATACAAGTGTGTAGATGAACACTACCAATTTTTCCCATGAAAGAAATTCTTACAATGCAAATTTTCTTTTCCTATTAATTTCCAATATAATTAAATATTTCACTGGGAGAAAAAAAAAAACACCCTACAGATAAGAGAAATTTGCTTGAAGAAGATTTTGGAATAGTGATTTTCTCAGTGGAATGCGGACTTTTCAAGTCACCAATGGACCTAAACCATAGTTCTCTCTTCCTTTGCGTGATTTCTTTTTTTATTTGTTTCTTTTCCAATCCTGAAATCATCCCTACCTCTTAGAGCTACCTCAATTCCTTCCTGAGTCTTAAGAGTTTCTTCTCTGCTAGGCCATTGCCTTATCTCCTGCTTTGAATGCCAAGAATGTTTCTACCATATCCGTACTGCAGTCTACAAGGGAATACTTTTGGATCAATGTGTACTGTAATATTACCTTTCATAGTAATTCTATATGCCAGTTCTTGTTTTTACTCTAACCTAAAATTTGTCGACAAAGTCTTCAAGTTACATTAACAAAAGCACTTTGATTCTCTACTTCAGCATTTCTAGCCTCCCTTTCATAATATATATAGTATATTCAACTTCTAAACAATTTCTATTTGTATATGTTTGCCATACATAATAGTTACATTCCATTCATTTTGGGAATTGGTATACATATATATTGATACATGTGTATAGCATATCTTGATCATTTTCAACTCCTTTACCCTCTCCCTTGCTGCCCCCTTTCTCCCTCCTCCCACTCCCCTTCTTGATTTTTTATATGTATTAGATATTGCTAGTATATTTTGTTCTCATGGTTTTAATGCAATAAATGATATTGTTTAAGGCAAATGTGAAATGCAGTTAGTAGAACCATATCTCCCAGCAAGTTTTTTGCATCTCCCTAATCTGCACAGTTTGCCCTGTACTCTGATGGAGTGCAAGACAAGGTAGCCATGTCACCTCAAAAGAAAAGCACCATTGTACAAAGGCCTTTCACAATCACAAAGTCGTTGGTGCTCATAAAATGATATTGGATACTCTTTCAGGAGATTAATGAATGTGGCATAAAATAGCATTAATTTTTGGCAAACTTCCAATCAGAAAGTTGTGTGTTTCCTAGGTAGTATCTTTTCTGACAGAACTTTGCTCTGAGAGTATTTGCAGTTCAAAGCACTAAGGCTATAACATTTCTTCACTTAAAAAAGATAAGAGGAAAAGTTGCTCTCGAAATCCCTAACAGACCCAGCATTTCTCTCCAGGTTCATACTCTGTTATGCAGTTATGTATTTTTAGCTAAATTCTCCGAAGTTCCTGGAGAATGAAGAGGCAGTTAGAACAGAATGCTAATGAAGGTACACAGTGCCCATACTCCAGACTACAGCTATAGATGGATGCCTTGCCTTACCTTACCCCAGTCACAAAAACTTGAAAATATAACTTAATGGTCCCAAGACAGTTAATGTTAAAAACTATACCCAAATAAACAAAAATCACTACTATTAGAAGAAAGAGCCCACATCAGTTATTAGCCCTCAGAATCCTTTCAGTGACTGACAACAAATTGCCTCACAGAAGGGACACAAAGGACATGCCCACCTTCCGTCACGGCTTTGCCGATATTCTGGGACTCAGTAAACACAACTGGGTCTGTAAGGGCAGTTTGTCTGTGGAACCCCAGGCAGCAGTCCATGTTGAGGCTTGCCTCCTGAATGTTCCAGAATACCAAGTAAGCATGTGATTCCCTGTTTATAACCATCTGTCAGCCATATTGTAAAAATGAGAACTCCAAACTCTGCCTCACCTGGAACCTTTCAATATTATGTCCACATAGAAATACTATTTATGAGTTTAAAAGACAAAACCAAACTTTAAACCACTTTGAATTTCAGACTCTTAGGAGAAATCAGGAACACTATCAGACAAAAAAAAATCAGTTCAATTTAAAATACCATTAAAAGAATAAACTTTTAATTAAGGAGCTAAAACTTGAGAAGAGACTTGTTTTATAAGATTTGGAGGGGGAGTCCGTAACTACCCAACTTTACCCCAACTTAAAATTGTTTCACTCAGGATATTTTATATCCTCAAAACAAAGCACAAGATGTCTTTTCTATCTATTTCTGAAAATGAGGTTGAATTCTTTCGTCCATAACTGAAGAGAAACCTGGATTCCAAGGCTATTCTTACCAAGGCAAAATCTTTACATCTAGAATATTCACAGAGTTATCAGGTATAAGGGAGACATTATCTGCAATGTGATCCATAATTTTATTCTTTAAAACTAGACTACACAGCTTAACGCCTGCATGTGTAATACATGTGTTTAAGTGTGCATTTGTGTTCTTTAGCAAATGTGCTCTACTTTAGGGTAGATAAACCATTGCCATATTTGTTAATTTTGTCATGAACAATATTTCACAACCTGTGATTTGGAGCTTTAAAAATAAATCTGCATTTTAGGGAGGAAAATAGGATGCCTCAGGTCTCAAGCCAGATTTTAATGTAGAATTAATTCCCTTCCAAAAAAGGTTGTTTTTTCTTTTTTTTCCAAAAACAACATTTTTCTAATGTACATTAAGGATGTTGGAGAGTTCATTGAAGCATATGCTCTGAGCTTTCAGGAGCAATCTGTAGTCAGGCATTTTAAATGAAAATTGATTTGTGATTTACATGGTCAGTGGAAAGAAAATTAACTTATGGAAGGTTGTAATGAAATATTAGACAAGTAAAAAAGTAGATGGTGATCTAGTGGAACTAAAAGTCCCATCTGGAAGAATTCTGTGACATTTTTACATTTATCTGTGTTCTGCATGAGTTGTAATGTTAGTGGTAATTTTATGGGACTGA
Source organism: Erethizon dorsatum (assembly GCA_028451465.1). NCBI lineage: Eukaryota > Metazoa > Chordata > Mammalia > Rodentia > Erethizontidae > Erethizon > Erethizon dorsatum. The sequence continues at coordinate 31,477,624 of CM051833.1, forward strand.
ACTGAAATGAAAAGGGTGTTATCACAGATTGCCTACAATATAGGATTGTGTTCAGTGGAGAGGCCTGTATCCTTTTCTCTATTTTCCTATAATATGACTCATTGCACTTTTTTCAGCTACTGTTGCCAAATGCATTCAGCCTTTTACTTGAGGTTATTAAAGAAGAACATCAAATGCTCACAAATACAATCTAACCACACATTTAAAAGCAACACTATGGTTTCTCCTTAGTTCTGCATTGTTTAGGTAATGTCCAAGAAAGAACCTTCAAAATGTACATGAAAGAAACAAGTGCCTTGAATATAAAGTTTTTATTCTAACCACTCTTTTTTTTTTGGGGGGGGTGTCTCAAAAGTGTGATTATCACCTCATCAAAACCTAGAACATGGAAGCAAAATGGTAAATTTATATCTTCCTAGAAATGGGTCATTCAGAATTCCATTTTTCTTCCTTTTTATTCCAGTTTGATGAAAGCAATCACAACTGTTTCTGTGGCTAGAGGAGTATGTTCTAGGAAAGAAAGGCTGAGACTCATCCCTTTCTGTTTGATAAAAAGAAATGTATCCTATTTTAGTAGTAATGAGCTGGTGTGAATTTTGAAACAGGGGATGAGTAGTGGGCTTAATTCCATATGCTATTCTTTTTCCCTTTACATTTACTATGTTTGACAGATGGTTGTCACTTTTAGAATTCTATAATTTCTGAATCACCATACCTTAGATATTTGATACAATTTATCAAATATTTTTTAGTACCTGACCTGGTACTAAAGCATAAGCCATGAAATTGTTTGCCTTAGAATTTCAAAATCAATTTTTTGTCTCTTTTCTCTCCTCTCATCTCTTCTTCCATGAACCACAGCTGAATACAATACAGTATAGGTAGAATTTCTAAAACAAATTCTAAAGATTAAGGTCTTTGGCTAAATTGATAACTTCTGCTACATTTAAATAAATCCATTCAGTGTGGGAAATCTAACCTTTAGCTTCAATAGTTCGGATTGTCCAGTTTCATTTTCAATAATTTTCATGAATTGTTTTTTATTTGTTGAATTTTCTCTTTTACTTTTCTCTAATAAGAGAGTCACTAGTTGTTTCAATAAGTGAAAATTATGTCAGATTTATTTTAACCAGCATGGTAGCTTTTTGTCTCTGTAATAATGAATGCTGTGGTTCTCAGTTGAAGCTGCTCGTTAGCATCATACAGAGAGCTTTGGAGAAAGCACCAATTCCTAGGCTCCACGCAGAGTTCTGAGTTAGTGGGTCCAGGATACTTCCTGACCCTGGTTGGTACCTTTTAAATGCTTCTGGTTGAAGGTTAATGTGCAACCAGGGTTGAGATTACAGCTCTGTAACATCAGGCTACAGGGAAACTCTTGGTGAAATTACCCTACTTAGGGTATGGGAGAAAGGGAGAGTTTGGGAGATGGCTCCGGACTGACCCCTCCCTAACCAGAGTACACAGTTTTATTTGCCTGTTTACAGTTTTTTTATGTTCCAAGATTAATGTTTTGGATTTGTGTTTTTTACCTAAATACCTAAACACATATATCCAATCTGGTTATAAGAAAATTTTACATTACATGTTTTACTACTTTTCAATTCACATACTCAGAATATACTAGGTATCCATTTTTTTTGTGAGTTTGGTGACTTTAAATTGAAATTTCTATCCCAATTTAAAATAAAGAATATTTTTAGACTTGCCCCTGAGAGCTGGCGAGAAGGACCTGTATTCATAGGCAGAGAACGGCAAGTTACTTCCATCTTTCAGCTTCTTTTTTAGTTGTTTTGTACAAATGAAAAGCAAACCAGCCCTCCCATCAAAATGTCCTTTAACATCAGAACCCAAGACTGTGGCTATGGGTGCTGACGTAGCATTTAAACAACCATTTCACATCCATTCCTCCTGTCATTTCTTCCCAGCGTTCAGTTCATAACATTTCTAGGGAAAAGGTCATGGATCTGTCACCAGCAGTGTTTGTGGCACTCAGAAAATAAAGCAGGTTGGTTAATGATAGCTGGGGCAGCCCGCATAATCACAGGATGCCGCGGAGGTCAATACTGGGTATTGGCTTTCCGTCCTGTCCATCTGAAACAATAGACTGGAGTAAATGTAATCAGTAAGTGGCCGCAAATGAATCTTTTAGAGACATCAGCATTACAGAAACAAGAGATCCAAGCAGAGATGCTAAGTGGGATCTTTGGGGTTGTAATTGCAGCCCTGGGAATAATTACCTTAATTAATAGCTGCTAAGCCTGGGACCCTTGCTCCAGGCTCATGGATGAATTTGCAATTGCCATTCTGGGAGTGTCTTTCGGGCTGTGCAGAAAGTGTCAGTGGGGTAAGCAGACCCTGGAGACCAGGCTCAGGCACTGAGAGCCTGCTGATCCTATCTCTCCCTAACCACAAGTACATCCCTGGTGGTCAGGCAGCCATCTCCATGGACCACAAAGTGGCGAGCAGCAATTGTGGGGTAGGATGCGGAGATCTATTTCATCACTGCCTTCCTGTTTAGGAAGAAGAGTCTTTCCATATGTGCTGCTACCTGCTGCTGGCTGATAGCTCTGGTTAGAGGACTGCAATCCTCTTGATATTGGCCTATGAATATATAAAGACTGAGAGAGAGGGAAAGAGAGAGAAAGAGAGAGAGAGAGAAGATAATAGCACAGCTTTCATCTGTGTGTACTCCAGCCCTACTTCATTAGATTGGCTTGAAGAGTGGGCAGTACTCTTGTTTTAAAGGTCAGCCACAGGCAAAACCAAGAACAAGTTTGTTTTGGGGCCAACGCCTTTCCTGCATCCTGCTCAGTGATACTCATGGTTTCTCTTCTCTTACCTGGTGTCAACGTGCCCTGTTATCTCTGTCCAAACCTCCACTTGAAAGAGGTCCCGATGCATGCGCTCCTTCTGAGTTATCATCTCTCAGTAATGCTTCTGGAAACATACAAAAGCAGTAACTCCAGATTTGGAAAATATTTGGAAGGGAAACAAACCTTCTCTACCTCTTATCATCACTCTGTGACCTGATTGATTTCACTAATAAGATATTAGTTACCGAGGCCTTGATGTCATCATTGATTCATTGATTGACTTTCTCCTAGTGAAAGCTGATGTATGAAGAACCACCATGGATCAAAGTTTTCTCAGCAATGACCTGAATACTATCTACACAAGAGATGCCTTTCACATGGAAAGTTTTAGAGAAACTGGCAGGCATTTTATAGTAGCAATAGTGTCTCTCCATTTACGTTATGGGCTTTGCCCTAAACAACGTGCATTTCCTGGGCAGTGGGAGGGAAAGAGAAATAACAACTGAAACATTTTGAGGCTTTTAATGCCCAGGTATCCACTCAAATCCATTCATATTTATTGAGCATATACTAAATGCTGACCACTTGCAAAACTCATCTTGCTTAGTTCTCACAAGCACTTTGGAAAGGACATTTTCCTACTCAAAAGTGTAATTAAGAGATTTTCCCAAAAAAATATAACTAGGAAATAGCAGAGTCTGCATTTGAACTTGAGTGTCCCGGTCATGACACCCAGACCTGTCTACTGCTCCAGAACCGTGGAGTCGTGTTCTGATATCCACTGGGGAAGATTTAAAACAGCTCTCACAGCTCTGCAAAAAGTTGAAAGTAGCATCATTTGAGTATACAGTTCTGATGTGGTGTGCTAAGTAATACCAGGTATGATCCAAAAATATATGAATGCTTAAATTTTTAAAAATTTATTATAGTAAAAGACGCATTGCCATTAATCCCCCTTAAAGTCCTCCCCTTCACTTCAAACACACCTATCCGATCATTCTTGCCACTTTCTGAAGCAGTTCTGGAAGTCCTCTTTCCTGAGTGTCTTTATGTGCTGTCGTGGCTGCCTTGATGTCCTGAATCAACTCAAAATGTTTATCTCTCATAGTCATTTTGACTTTGAGGAAGAGCCAAAAGTTGCACAGTGCCAGATCTAGTGAATAAGGTAGATGAAGTCACACTGTCATGTTTTTATGAGCCTCTCTTTTCACTGGATGGCTTGTCAGGGACATTCACTGTATTTTTTATCACACCTTGCAATGACAGGTGCTCAGTAAAACTGGATGATCTAAATTGATTAACGGGAACAACCTCATGCCTGTGACTATGGCATTTCTCCTTCCCACAGCAAGAGAGGACTTTGCAGGTAAATCCAGAAAGAGAAGATTATTGGGCATGCAAAAGAAATATCAGAACCAATTCAAATAGTTTCTGCCTTTCTTCAAAAAGATAAGCAAATAGGGCCGGTGAGATGGCTCAGCGGCTTAAGCGCCTGCCCGACAAGCGCGAGGGCCCAAGTTCGACTCCCGGATCCCACATACGATAAAGGGGCCAGTGATATCGCTCAGCGGCACGGGCGCCTGCTGGCGCGCGAGGTCCTGAGGTCGACCCCCCGGTACCCACACACACACAAAAAAAAGATAAGCAAATAGAGAATGCAAAGCAGTTCCTGTAAATAGACACAGTGCAATTTTGGGGGGTCTGATGAGTATTATTGCCAACATTTATTAGAATACAACTCCCATCCAAAATAGGTCTGTGTTTTAATGGGCTAAAAAGATGCTAGACCAGGAATTAGCACAGTTGTTCTCAACTGGGGGTGATTGATTCTACCACATCTCAGGGAACAGTTAACAATAACAGCAGATATTTTTTGTTGTCACACTGGGGATGGTGGTGTTACCAGCATCTACAGGTTAGAGACCAGGGAGGCGGGTAAACATCCAATGAGTCTTGGGACAGCCCTATAACAAAAATAACCAACCCAAAATGTCAGTTGTGTTGAGATTGCAAAACCTTAAGTGGGGGATTAATGTTAGAAGAAAAAGCTACAAAAGGTAAAGAAATCTGATTGAATTTACAATCTTAAAGCGAGTGTGTGTTCTGGCTGGAAACTGTGATAAGCAAAGAGTCTTAATATTTTTAGCTTGATTGAAAAATTATTTTGGTATAGTATCCTTCATAGTTTAATGGGATTGGCCTCATAATTAATTTCAATCAGATATTAAGTTAAATTCCAAGAAAAAGCAATAATAATACAGAGCATTTTTGACCATCTACTACATTGCAGGTATCTACATAATGTTTTGTTACCAGCATGTTTAATTATCACAACACTTTGAAATATGTATATTATTTCCTTTCCCTTGAGATGCTATTTTTGCTGTAAGAAATTTGTGATGTAGTAGAGAGATTTCTGTGATCAACCATATCACATTTCCTTTTCCTCTCAAACTATGCAGGATTATACTTCCCATTCTCTCTTTTAGTTAAGTGGGGCTCTGTGACTGGCCAAAAGTACACTATGGGGGTGCAATGAGATTTGTTCTTCCAGGATAGGATCCTAAAAATGTCTTTCATGTAGCCCCCTACATGTCCTCTCTTCCCTCTGATGTAATGGATCTAGGGAGTGGCCTGCATCTCTGAATGACCATGTGGAAAGACCCCTGCTGCCCCTAATAGGACAATAGCATGAAAAAAATAAATCATTGTATTTAGCCACTAGGAAACTGGGGTCATTTCTTATAGCAGTTGGTATACCCTGATTACCACAAGCAGCTGGAATTTGAGTCTGTGTTTTTCTGATCACAAAGCCTCTGTTCATGACTGTTAGGATTACATTACAAATAAGTAATTATTGGCCTTTTCAAAACAAGCACAAATTACTTTCCAGAAATGGATGTAAAAAGATGTCTGTCATTCTCTATGTGTTTCTTTTGGGTGTAAGAGTCAAAGTGTAATTTCTCAGATGAAGAAATACAAATGGCAAATATACAAAAAAAGTGCAACATCACTAGTCATTCGAGAGATGCAAATTAAAACAACACTGAGATACTATCTCACCCCAGAAAGAATGGCTATTATCAAGAAATCAACTAATAACAAATGCTGGAGGGGCTGTGGGGAAAAAGGAACCCTTCTCCACTGTTGGTGGGAGTGTCGACTGGTACAGCCACTGTGGAAATCATTGTGGAGATTCCTCAAAAAACTAGGGTTGGAGGTCCCATTTGACCCAGCTATTCCCCTTCTGGATATCTTCCCAGAAGAATTAAAAACATTGTACCACAGCGATATATGTGCACCCCTGTTTATAGCAGTACAATTTGTAATAGCCAGATCTTGGAAACAACCCAAATGCCCATCAGCTGAGGAATGGATAAAAAAGATGTGGTATTTTTATACAATGGAGTACTATTCAGCCATAAAGAAGGATAAACTGGAGACTTTTGTAGGTAAATGGATGCAACTCGAGAAAATACTCATAAGTGAAATAAACCAGACACACATGTGTAAGCATTGTATTGTCTCCCTAGTATGAGAAACTGAAAGAGTAAATAAGATCCAAAATGTACAATAGACATGGTGAATCAAAAAGAAACTTGTCAAAAGGAAAGAGAGACTGGGATGGGGGAATGGGGAAAAGAAGGGAAAAGAAAAAAAATTGTATTTATATATAAGATGGTTAAGATAGATACACTACTAATTTTACTTAGTTCATTGAAGAGTAAGGTTTGTGCCAGTAATGTTTGGACAATTGAATGCTAGTATCTGGTACCCTGAATAACTAACAAAGATAACAATACGTAATGTATTAACCATTGTTACCCTCCTATTATGTTGTTTTGAAATTTTGTTCTTTTTTGATTTGTGGTGTTTTTTCTTCTCTTTAAAATAAAAAAAGAGTCAAAGTGTATAATTATCATTGAATTTTCTCATTACAAAGGCATAAATATGGCCGGAAGTATATGAATATTTAATAATTTTAGAAATAGACAAAGATTATCATTTTTATGGTTACTGTAGGAATAAATGCTATTCTTGTCATGTTCTTCAGATATTAACTGGATGCTAATCCATTGCTCCTCTATCCAAGCACAAAGCACAGGCAAATATATTGTAAAGATTTCAGGGGAAAAAATGGGAAGAAGATAACCACATGCTTCTTACCTGTTCCTTTGCCAAACCAAAATAAAATGCCCACTCTTGATGAATGGTTAAGGTCATCAACTAGAGAGATGATCATTGCATTTCCAAGCTAGAGAACAAAGAACAATGCAAGTAGGAGAGCTATGACTCAAGGTTACTAGATTGAGAACTCTTTAATAGAAAACATTCAATTTTGTAAGACTGTGTCTAGCTCTCTCAAGCATAGAGTCGGTATTTAAATACTTACTGAATGAATCTGAAGCGAACAATGTTATTGCAATTATAAAATCTAAACACAATGAATGCGTACTGAAATTGTTGGTAGGTTCTCTTTAACTTCTTGCTACTAGCAATTTCATTGAACCCTAGATATTGAGCAAAGATTATTGTGGAAGCAATCATTTAATGTTTCCATGACATGCTAAGATCAGAAGTAGTTATGGCCCATGTCATTTGCCTAAAACAATGCACATGCTAAAGGCAAAGAATGTTCTGGTGTGGGATCAATTTCCATGGCATTAAACTAAAGACTTGCCCATGAAATTAAGTTTTGTGCTCTTTCAAGGACCTGCACAAAAATTTCTTGACTCTGTGTATAATAATTCCATTTTTCTGGGACTACTTTTTTTTCTTTTGGCCTTTGAGCTTTCTTATTGTCAGAAACATTTCAGCTTATTGTAGATCATATTGTTTATTATATACTTAGGAAGTTTTTTTACAAATCATGTGCAAGTTGTTAGTTTACTCATTTATTTACAAAATGTTTTATTAACTCCTTGCCTTATCATATGCTCAGGAATACCAGTCATGCATCAGTTCACCCCACATTCTCAATATTATGGTCTTCTAACCTCAGGAATACAAAGTCTATAGCCTAGTGAGAAAAGTAAGCCTGAAGATAGGCAGTTTGAAAAATAATTTAATAAAATATGGTTTGAAATAGAAACTAAAGAAATGGTGTTTACAGGAACAAAAAGTATTTCTACTAACTAGTATCCAGTCTCAATACAGCATTTGGTTGCTCTCCAAATTATTCATTAACTACTTTCTTAATTAAGTTGCTTATACTATCAATAATTTAATATTTTTTTAGAAATATATTACTGCAAAACTTTTTGCACTGCTATTTCCTATTATCTGCATTCAGTGGGAAGGGTCTGTCCCAAGGATGTTGTCTCCCCCTCTTTCACTGTCCAGAGGACAGGTGATGAGCGAGGTCTGGCAAGCTGGAAGTAGGACCTGGGTCTTCTCGTCTCTTCCCTGGCTGTACAACTAATGTCCTTGGCCAGAATTCTGTGATCATTAGCTGTCCCCCAGAAGAAAGTGCACCAAGTGTCACCCCACCCAGTATGGTTATATCACTGAGTGTCTGGTGACTCATTTTCTCTGGCACAGCAGAGTCTTTAAAAAAAGGTAAAACCCGATGACTTTAATTACATCAATCCATCTGCTCAATTGTTCCCCACATGTGTTTCCCAGGCTCCTAGTTTTGAAATTGGAGAATGTGGATATTTCCTCTGAGGCCTTTCATTAAGTGATATTCAGCATAGAGAAAGGCACTGTTGAATCTTTAATGTTCTAATACCCATAGATATTTGGGTTTCCTGTCCAGCTTGTCTCCAGTGTAAGTTTTCGGAAACTACATCTTTCGTATATGCTAAGCACTCTACACCGTAAGAGCCCCATCCTTTGGACAATAAGCCCAAAATATTGTGATGTCTTTGTTAGACAAAATGCACACTTCCTTTTAAATGTCTTTGTTGATTCAACATTGACTAGGATGGTACTCTGAGGATTCCTTGTGATTAAAATTAGATTATTGATAGGAGGAGAAAAGAAACTGAATAGACATTTTTCTTGGCCTCTGATTACCACCCGAGTTCTTGTAATACTGTTCTTATGAGCCCTGTCCTCCCTGCATCTTCAGTGACTGTGCCCTGCCACCCACATCCCAGAGAGCACAGTGCAAATGGTGCCCCTGGTATTATACAATGCCCTGGGTACTCGTAAGCCTTAGTCTTTATGAGTTTGACATGTAGAAGACTAATTTCCATCAGTTATTGGATTTAGTGATTTGTTTTTTTCAGATGAAGACAAAATGTAGCCATGTTGCTATGTGTTAATCTCTAGGAAAGAGTCTGGGAGTAAGGACAGTGCTACTCTTGGAAACCCACTTCACTTGTGTTTGTCTACTGGCAACTTCATATGCAACCTCTCTCTAGGTACAAAAGGATCTTTTATTCCAAGGATGTCACTCATCCCTTCTCCATATGAGTGAAAATACTATTTAATGGAGATTTTTCAAGAAATTTGCTTTCTAATAATGACAGTTTTCCTGCCAACACATTGATTTTTCCGTGCATCATTAATGCCATTGTTCCCATCTATTTCTGTGATACATATTTTTCTAGAAGCAAAACTCTCCAGATAGGGTATCATCCAAGAAAATGACTTTGTCGCCAGCCGCTAACTGAATATGAGCTGTCTTGTGCATCCCTCCCAGGCTTCCCTTTCTCACTGTGTTCAGAAGCCAACTTCTTCACATTACTCCAACAAAATACCTGCCTTTCAGTTCATTCATTTCTAATGTCTTGTAGATTCTGACTCTCCTATTTTCTGGAAAATACCACTACGTTCGTGCCTCTGGGTCAGTTCCTTACATTTTAGGATTTGCTACTTCTTACAGTTTAGATCTAAAATGTCTCCCTGAAGTTTCAAGTATTAAGAGGTGGGCTTTTAGAAGGTAACTGATCATGCAGGCACTATACTCATCAGTGCAGTCATCCACTGATGAGTTCATGGCTGAATGAGTGCTGAAAGGGGCCTGGTTAGGGCTGGTGATATAGCTCAGCGGCATAAGCACCTGTCTGGCAAGCACAAGGTCCTGAGTTCGGTTCCAGGTACCCACATTAAAAAAAGAAAAGAAAGAAACAGGCCTGGTTGGAGGTGGGTCACTGGGCGTGTCACCTGGAAGGGTTTATTCTTGTCGCTAGCTTCTCCCCTCTCTCTCTGCTTGCTGGCTGCTATGGGGTGAGCAGCTCTCCTCTGCCAGGCCCTTCTGCCATGCCATTACTGCCTTGGAGCCTGCAACTATAGACTGAACCCACTGAAACTGTGAGTCAAATTAAACTTCTGCTCCTTTAAGTAGTGGGTGTCAGGTATTTTGTCTCAGTGATGGGACAGTGACTAATATACTACTTTTACCATCCTAATTAGTATTACACTGTCTTTTCCCTCTCTAATCATGTAAGTACCTCAAGCTTTCTAGCTCACCTCTCTTAGCAGCCTGCCTTTATCTGACCCAGACCAATGCCTATGCATTTTTAGAAAAGGAGGAGGAACCAACAAAAACTATGTTACAGATGTATCAGGGCAGATCACAATAAAAATTTCTCCCAAATATCAAGTACTGTACTGCACTGTGCTCCAGACTTTCCACACATGATCTTATTTATACACATAATGATTTTATGAGATAACTATCATCATCTTCATTTTGCTATTCAGGGTCACGTAGCTGGTAAGTAAGGGTGCTGACATTAAAACCACAGCAGCCTTGTGTCCATGACCATCTCACACTGCCCCTCTGCTTCCAGGTCAAGAAGTTTTCAGCCTGTTTCTCCTCTGAGGTCCTTGGTGCTGACAAGATGGTCCGTGTCAGATTGCATTTTATCCATTTACTCCCTGGGCATTGTCTCCACTGAAATTTTTAATATACAGAGAGCCCTTCCTTAGAATAGCTGTCACCTAGGTCTATTGTAATTTATACCTGTTGACACTATGCTGCGGGTAATTCACCCTTGCAACTGTCACTTTCCACTGTCACCAGAAGTAGCTAGCAAAGGGAAATCATATGCATGGCCGTCAATAGAGGACCTTGGGGTCAATGGATGCAAACACACCTGATACAAAAACACATTTTCCCAATGAGGGAAAATGAGCCTGTGCTGCATGGATTGCACAGATGTCTTCTTCAACAGGGACATTGTTGGAAGACTTGGCAGGACCCCAAAGAAGGGGGAAATAAATATTAAGATATGATCATTATGGAGATAAAATATTGAGCAGGCCCATCTACATTTTCTGGAACTTCCCTCCAGTAGATCTTTTATTCTTGAGCTAAGTAGCAAAATGCAATTGTAGCATTCTCCCAAGAAACTATTAATATTATAGGTATTGAAAAACCAATCTGCCTTGACCATTTCCTTTTGATGGCTGAAAAATAAAAATCAGAGAACCACGGAATTTTCTTCAAGTGGGAGACACTTTAGAAATTATTTGTCCCATCTTCTACATAGCAACTAAAGAAATTGAGGTGCAGAAATATTAAGGGGCTTGCTCAAGGTTAAATATGATGAAGATTCCTCAGAGAACGTAACTGAAGTGTCTCTCTCTTTCAAATTAATATCATGACAGTTGCATACATTTCGGTATCCTTTACTTTTCTCTGCTCCTGTGGTGTTGGTAATAATGGAATCTTATTCCTGTCTTCAGACAGTGTTTGCATCTTTTCTCTCATCCTTGTAGTTTGAAACAGTTAAAGCATCAGCCCCAACCAATATGCATTTGAATTTGAAATTTGCTGTATGATTCGGCTGCTTTTCATTTTTTACCATTTCACACCTTGTCCACATCTTGAGCAAGCTTGTAAGTTTCCAGTGCATACATTTCTTGTGATGATATATTGTCCTGGTGGAAAATTTCATTTACTGGCTCTGCCCTTTGCTGAACCTGTTGCTAGTCAGGGAACATGATAAGCGTATAAGTAGCATGCTACTTCATTTATCATACATCGTTTTAGACACTCAAATATCTCATATACAATTCTGCATTCTGCACAGAGGAGAACTACCTAACTCCCAGAGAAAAAAAAAAGATCTTCGAATAAATTGTCAGCTTATGATATATAAATATATCCTCTTAATAAAAATTAATCATAGTTTATACTAAATCTGTAAGTGTCCTTTATTATTTTTTGTCTTTGTAGCCCTGCTAATGACATGCTATCAAACACTAATAGAAAGCATCTGACTTTTGTGATTTGATGTATAAGAGGATTGGAAGATATAAAAATGCTGTCTATTGTCAATAACTGAATTACACTGTGAAATAAATCAGGGCATTGGGGAATCTCAGCAGTGTCCCAGAGGCTGCCTAGCACCATGCTTCTAACTCCGGAAATACTTCAACATTTTCTTCCCGTTGTCTTATGTGGAAACAGCCATAGGTCAGAGCTAACATTTGCAGAAGTTTGAATTTAGCTGGAGAGAACAGGTGTGCATCTGTGAGTGGAAAACCCAGTCTTAGCATCTACCTTAGAAAGTCTGTTTCTTAAGGGTTATTTCCCAAGGCTGCTACAGGAGGTTAGGCCTACCTAATTTAAGTAAGTTTTTATGTATTGATTTCTGCTCTTCCCCTGCCTGTCATTACAGTGTTTTACTAGCAACCATATTTTATGTGTAGCATTAAAAAATCTACATTCTGTCAGAATGGGGCCATTGGAATTTTGAAAGTGAAACTTGATTTACATTAAACACTGCTTAGACTAATTAGGACCTTTCTCAAAGGAATTGTGAACATGAAATACAGCTAACAATTATGTGTTTGCTGTCTCCCTGTTCTTTTCAGCCTAGGAAGTACTTTGGCTGGGTAGAATCCATAGAGAGGGATGGAGGTTATGGGCACTTATATAAAGAAGGAAAAATAATCGCATGGTTTCTCTTATATGAGAAACCCAAAATGTAAATAACTTAAAGAGCAAAATAAAAGACAGATGATGGGAATAAGGAGGTAGACCTTTTGAGATGGAAAGGAGATACAGGGATGGAGGGAGAGGGAAGAGAGAGGAAAGGGAAGTAAAAGTGATTAAGATGCCATGTGTATATGTACCAGCTCCCTGTGATGAATGTATTTATTATGTGTCACAAACAAGTACTAAGTAAAAGATGGGAGCAATAAAAAAAATAAATAAATATATAAAGATATAGATAGAGGCCCAAGCATACTTATTTATATAGGACTCTTGTCCTTCAGAAAAAGTAGTGGTACCAAGGCATCTTTCAGCAGCACACTGTCTTATCTACATGTGAATATGACCCTTCTGGGCCTTGCTTGGCAGGGGTTGTTCACAAGAAGAGAAGATGCTTGTCAAATGAAAACTCATAATTATTTTTATAAAAAAAAAAGATGTCCCTTTCTGAAATATAGAATAAGGATGCAAAATTTAAGGGTGACATCACTTCTGGCCACTGAAAAACACCTTGACTAGATAAATGACAACAAAGTGTTTGATTTTCTCCATTTCTCACTTGGTAAAATGCTCTCAAGACCTTGGTTCTTCCTACTCTTTGCATCACAGTGTCTTTGAGATGCTAGTAAAAGTTATTGCTCTGCTCTACAGAAAAATTCACATGCCCCCAAACACACAGATGTCTGCATATAATTTTAGGGGGTACGAATGGATCCCTGAATGTGGCAGAAAGCACATCAGATTCAAATCATTAGCCACAAACAGGCAGATTTTTAACTCTGAACTCAGTTTGGGAATCTGTAAAATGAGCACAAAGATAGTACTTCTCCACTAGTGTGTTAGCTGGTTTTTCCATCACTATAACAAATACCTCATATAACCAACTTTATAAAGAGAAAAGTTTATTTTGGCTCATGGTTTTGGAGGGTTTAGTTCATGGTTGAGCCCTTGTTGCTTTGGGCCCGTGGTAAGGCAGCACATCATGGTGGAAGCACATGGTGGAATGAAACCACTTATATCACAAGCCAGGGAGCAAAGAGAGAAAAGAAGGGGTAGAGTCCCACAGTCCTGTCCTAAGCCACACCCCAATCACAGACCTCTCGCTAGGTCTCACCTTTCCTCTCAGTAGTACCACTCTGGGATAAATCCTCTAACACATGGATTTTTGAGGGACATTCAACATCCAGACTCTAGCAAATGGGATGTTTTGAAGGTAAGAGTAAATGAAGATCAGTGTATTAGGACAGACTCCGCCTGGCACATGGTAGTTGCTTAGGCAGTGTCTGTTTTCTGTCCTCTCTTTGATTAACTCACCAGGAAGCAAATTGATCTGCTAGGAAATAAAGTTTGGCAGACTACAGCCTGCACCAAATCTTGCCCACCTCCTGTTTTTCTAAACAAAGCTTCATTGGAACACAGCCACACTCTTCTTTACATATTGTTTGTGCCTGCTCCTGTGCTACAGTGGTAGAGTTGAGCAGTTTTAATAAAGATTACATGGCTTGTAAACCAAAAATAGTTACTGGATGCCCCTTTTCAAGGGAAGTTTATGGGGGACTCCTACTTTAGAGCTGCTGACACAAGTCAAGGTCATTTTCAGGCTACTCTCCTCACTCTAATTGGAGTAATCTGTTCACTCCTATTGTGATGCTGTTCTATGGAGGTCAAATCTGAGATAGATATTGGGAGCTGGTGGTTAGAAGTTCCAATGGTGATAGTTAAGATTCCAGCTCTAAACTAGAATCAACTCTAATGTTCATGAAGAGGGAAAATGGGTGAATGCATTTGTTATATCTACAAGTGAAATACTTGTAGATCGAACTATTTATCCCCACAGGAGCATGGATGCAGTGAAGGAAGCTGGATATAGAACTGAACATATTGTATGCTCACATGTGTAGAAAGATCTAGGCCATGCAAAACTGATTCAAATGATACAACTCAGAATATGGGGGAGAGGATGGCATCCCTGGGAAGAGGCATGGGGGAGACAGTGGCTGCTGAGATGTTCTCTACCTTCGTTACTTAGCTCAAGATGGTAGTTATAGATGATTAAATTAAGTGCAGGTTCTGTATGTGGTATGTTAAATCTAAATTGAAATAATAGGACAGAAAAAAAAGAGATACAGAGACAGATAGAGGCAGAGACAGGGAGAGAGAAAGAGAGAGATGCTCTAAGCTAAGGCTGTCAGGGTTCAACTTCTGAGTCCACCACCAACTACTTATAGTACTTACAGCAGCCCTTTCATGGTGCCTCAGTTTCCCCCATTGTAAAATGACCATATGGTTATGAAGGTCTAAATATTCTTATCTACAATTCCAAATTCCAAACATTCTATAAAAAGCAAAGGCGTTTTCACAATTTAGTTAGTGGCAAAATTGACCTTACCTTGTATCAGGATATTTATAGTTTTTTTATTCCACTTAATGTGAAAAGTAATAGATTTTGTTGAAGGAATATTAATGTGTTTGACTATGGAATGTGGCCCCAGACCATCTGAAGGTGTCCTGTGATGAATGGTATATATTTTCTGAATTAACTTTCTAAAATATTTTTTAAAATTTTAATTCTAAGGCTTCTGAACCAAGGGCTTTGGGTAAGGGGTTGTGTAGCCCTTCCTGGTAGAGTTTAAGGATTAAAATAGAACACTCAAAGAGCACTACAAGAGCACCCGTCCCATATGAAGCTCTCAACGAAGATGAGTACTCATTGTGGTTGCTGTTCCTACCCCACAAAAGCTTGTGACTGTCATTTTTCTTAGGGTCGGTCGATACTATGAAAACTGTCATTTGACAAGTTTCTAAGAACCATAGTCTAAACTTACCCTTGAGCAAACTTTATGAGAAAAGGGTAGAAAAGTCTGGCCTTATAGAGGAGACAATGCCCTGAATGATCACCCAAGAAAACACCGCAATGGGGACTCTCAAGAGCAGCCGTTTTCTACCACATCTCCAAGTGGATACTTCTTCCACTTAGACCACAAATTGCTAAGTGTTCTTGAACAGGGCCTGAGGGCTTCTCTGAAGGGCCAGGAGAAGGGTTTTATCTAGTGCTGATTCTGCCTGAGTTTAAAAAAAAAAAAAAATGCCATTTCCTGCATCCAGGCTGGCCTGTGCATATTTGAAGCACTTCACTGAAGGGACTCCACTGTCTGACATCTTTGCTTGTGCAAAGATAAATGATCCTTCAAATGAATTTTCAGTATCTGAAAGTAATCAGAAGGAAAGGCTTGTGCTTTAGTAGAAAGGGTAATGGCACTAGGTACCCAACTCCCCAACTCTGGCCTTGAATCGGTCACTAAAGATCCTTTTTGCCTCTGTTTACTCATTTGTATTTTGAAGGGATTTTATAACTTGAAAAGTAACTTCTAATATTCCTCTCAACTGTGAATTCTGACTGCCAATTTTGGAAGTTCTTACCAGTCATTCCAAAATCCTACATATGACACGAACCAAGGATCTATAAAATGAGAAACTTTACAAAAACTTATTGATTTAAAAATGTAACCTTTTGTTCATTGTGGCATCTCCAGTATCTAAAATAGTGCCTGGCACAAAATACCTACTCAAAAAGCATTGTTGGATGGATGAATACATGATTATTATAATAATAGATGTTATGGAGGAAACAGTAGTTTCTTTGATAAATGCTAAGTTTATGCTGTGTAGTAACTCTTGCAAGTAATGAAATGTTTTCGGCAATACAAAAAAATCACAACTCAAAATGATTTGCAGGGAAATTGTCAAGAACTCAAGAGGTATACAGCATCTCTGCTGCTGTATTTCAGGCCCAGTAATGTCAATAAAGACTAGGTTTCTGCCATCCCTGATATGTAAGCTTTCTGTGGCTGCTTATTTTGTGGTTGCAATATGGCTGCTGCATTTCCAGATACCTTGTTACCTTTTCCAGCAGACTTCTCACTTCTTATTGGCAAGAAATAGGTCACATGTTCACCCTTAACCTATTACTGGCAAGGGGCCTGGGACTCATAATCTTATCTTTGATAATTTAGGGGTGATGGTTAGAAGGAAGGAAACAGAGGAATACATTTATGTAGTCAACCAATAGTGATTGTTCTTGTATCAAGCATGGTTAGTAAATAATTATTTAATAAATATATGAATAAATGCATAAATAGATGGATATAGAAACACATGGTGTCTCTACATACAGATATTAAAATGCCCAATATGTGATCTAAAGAGTAAGTGCCAGAGGAATTTTCTGGAGATGTTATACTGTGGTCTGGTGTGAGCAGGAAGTGGTCACAGAGTCTGCGACACATAGCCTGGACTTGGATTACTGAACGCTGGTCAAGAGCTGGGGAGGCCATTTCACCTGTGGGGTAATATGATCCAATATAGAGAAGTAGAAACACCGTATGTATTACTAGAAGAGGGACATTGAATGAGGAGAGGAGAGGTCAACAGGGGATGTTATCTAAGGATCAATTCAGAATAATAGATTTTATTGCTCAGCTAATTGACAAAACCTTGTAGTATTATTAATGGAAAGAATACTTTTTAGATTTATTGAGCTGTATATCACCTAAAGTAAAGTCAGCTTTTTAGTGTATAAAACATTTGCATACAGCCAATATGACTAACAGCCAATATAACTAACACCACGATTATGATTGAAAATTGTTTCCCACTATTCACTCATGCTGCTTTAAAATTTGCTCCCCATTGACCCCAAACCCCTAAAAATGCACCTGTTTTCCATCTGTATAGTTTTACCTTTTACTAAATGTTATTCATATGTGAGTCTTCCTCCTATCACTTCCTATATACCTGTACACTTGAGATTCACCTATGGATAAACCTTTGTTAATATCTAAGAATAGGATTGCCTTTAGGTGTATGCTAAGTAGCAGTTTCCTCAAAGGTTCCCTTCTGTAATCAGTGTGAGCATTCCAGTCACTTACTCCACATCCTTGCCAGTGTTTGGTGTTGTCAGCTTGGGGTTTGTTTTTTTCTTTGTTCTTTTCATTTCTTTTCTTTGTTTTCTTAAGTTTAATCATTCTTGGGCCGGTGAGATGGCTCAGTGGCATAAGCGCCTGCCTTGCAAGCGCGAAGGCCCGAGTTCGACTCCCGGAACCCACATACGAAAAAGGGGCCGGTGATATCGCTCAGCAGCACGGGCGCCTGTTGGCACGCGAGGTCCTGAGGTCGTCCCCCCGGTACCCACCAAAAAAAAAAAAAAAAAAAAAAAATCATTCTAATAAGTGTGCAATGACACACCATTGTGCTTTTGATTTTGATTTTCATTTCCCTGATGCCTGATAATATTAAGCATCTTTCATGTACTTGTTTGCTTCCTATATATCTTCTTTGGTAAAGTGCTTAGAGATTATTTTTTTGTTGTTGTTTTGGAAAATATAGTAAAAATATAGTAAAAATGCAATATAGTAAAAATATAGTAAATACATAGTAAATGCAATATAGTAAAAATATAGTAAAAAATCTAACTTTAAAAAGGCAAATCTATGTCTGACATGAGGGTATTTATGATATGAAAATCAGATGGGAGAGTGTGACATTCAAGCTTAATTGTCATCTTCATTGGGTTGGGAGCCACCTAGGTGATTAGGAAAGCGCACTTCTGGATGTGTCTGGGCAGATCATGGAGGTGTGACCTTGTGGTCTGAATCTAGTTTATGACCCCTTCCTCTCTGGCTCTGATCCCCTGCTCTGCTTCCCAGCTGCCATGAGCCAAGTGGCTTTGTTCTACAATACCTTTCTGCCATGTTTCTGACTTGGAGCCAACTGGCCATGGACTGAAACCATGAGCCAAATTAAACCTCCCCTCCATTAAGCTGTGGATGTTGAGTATTTGGTCATAGCAGCAGAAAAGCTGGCTAGGTTGTTCTCAGAAACTAAGTACAAGGTGATGAAAAAGGTAACAGATCTACAACTCAGCAGTTGATTTACCCTAACAAATAGATACTGAACACAGAAAGCACCTTTCTCTGTGCATACCAGTATACTGAAAGTAATGATGACCATCACTTATTATGCACCAGCTACATGCAGGCACATGTGTATTTATTTTACAAGTGTGAACTCACTCCATCTTCACATCACCACTATTGGGTTCTAGGTCTTACCTCTGTTTGTCATACTAGGAAACTGAGGTACAGAGAATAAAATCACTCCTTTAAGATCACATAGCTAGTAAGTGGCAGCTGAGGGATTGGAACTCTGGTAATCTGCCTCTGATACCCCTGCTTGATACTGTCCTCATAGAAGCACCTCCATTAGTGTTTGTTGAATTAAAAAAAATTAAACCATAAGAAACATCCTCCATATACATCTATATTATTATATATCAGTGAAAATTTTAAAATACTGTTTTTAAAAAGAAGTAGTATACCTATTTCCAGTTCTGGTTCTTAGTTTCAAACCTGGCTTGACAGAGACACGAATTGTAACTCTTCTCAATAATGCATCACATATATGCCATATTATTTAGAGATAATAGAACAGCGATGTGCTTCCTTGTTTATCCAGCTGGATCGAGTGGTGGACGCTAGACTTGGCAGACTGTACAGTTCAATATCAATTTTCTGTTGCTCTTTCCCAAATCCATCCTCTTGTTGATGGAAGAGAGAGAACCAGGGATAGGATGCTTTGTGGAGACACTGCTCCCCTCCTTAGCCAGCGTGTACTTGCGCCATTTCCCCACTGAGCTGTGTGCAAGCTCGATCTGCTTCAGCACCACTGCCTGCAAGTACTCATGCCTATCAAAAGCATGGCAGCGCCCATGTCTGAAACCACTTCTGCAGAGCAAGAAGGATGAGGGGAAGCAAACAAAAAACACAACAAAAAACCCTTTTATCCTTTCTCATTTTTTGGCTCAGCTATAGGAGAGTTAGTTTGCTGAGTCCCCCAAGAAGAGATAAGAAGTGCTAATTACTGTATTAATAATTTAATCTAGGAACCAAGGCAATCTGTGCTACCAGATCAAAATGGAAACGTTTTTAGAGATTTGAAATTGTAAGAGTGTGAGAAGCCCAGCTTTGTCAGGATAGTACACTAATCCCAAGAAATGAAGTCCCCAGAATCTATCTGATTTGTTTCAAAGTCAGCCAGGAAACAGAAGTTGCTTTTCGTTTTGTTTTTTCTTGGTGTCTTCTTTGAAACAGGTATTCGATACTTTGCTTTAGCAATGATTCAGGTGTGGATGGTGGAAGGGTAATGGTGCTGCAGAAGCATTAGGCTTATTTTTGGTGCCAGAAAAGTGTCAGGCTATTGACACAGTCAGTCTTCAACTTCCAAAAATAAGATGCTTGCTGAAAGAGACTTGAGGAAAGTTTTGATCAAAAAGGTAACAGTGTTTGATAAATTTCCATTAATTGACTTAATCTTTCCCTAGTACTGTCCATTATATGATTACAGATCAGTTCTCTCAAGGGAAAGACTTCGGCTTATTATATTTGTAGATGAAGTAGGACTATAGCGTAGAATAACAGAAATCCAATTAAAATATTATGTAAAAATCCAATTTTGTGATGAGACTTTACAATAAATTTCAACTACTGTCATTAACTTTGGATTGTGATATATCTTCCTGAGGCATAGGTATATTCTGAATTGTTCCTAAAAATAAGATGGAAAGCAACGTTTACTCTGCATACATGCCCATACTGCAGAAAATCTCTCATCTAGTTTTTTATTTAACTGTGGGAAGCAGTCTGATCGTGTGACAAAATTAGGTTTTGACACCAGTCTTTACTGTATGATCATGACAGAATTTCTTCGCGTGACTGAATTTCCTTGTATGTAAAGTGGACATTAGGAAATTTATACTTGGGGTTGTTGTGAGGATTAAATGCATCAATATGTGGGAAATGCTTAGAACACAGTAGCCACTAACTTACTGATAGTTTCTTTTCCCCAAAATTAGGAAATCGGAAGGAATCCCATTTAAACTAATTGTTCATTCCTATACACATGCAAATACAAACTTCATAAGGCAATATAATGTTACTATAAGAAAGATCATAAGCCAGGTATGATGGCACATGCTTGTAATCATAGCCCTCTAGGAAGCTGAAGCAGGAGGGTCCCAAGATCAAGCCCAGCCTGAGCACCTTAAGGAGTCAGTGAGACTCTGTCTCAAAATAAAAGTAAAAAGAGCAGGGAATATATTTCAGTGCAAAGGCCCTGAGTTCAATCCCCAGTATGAAAAACAAACAAAAAAAAAAAAGAAAAGAAAAAGGAAAACATAAAAGAAACATCATAACCTAAGGTTATCTACTCTGTGGAGGCTCAAATACCGAGTCAGATGCTAAAACCATGATTTGCATTAATACTAACCATTAATTGAGTCACCATATCCAACTTGGAGCATCTAAACTCGCCATTGAATCTTCCTTAGCATTACTATACAGCTGCCTCTTGCCCAGAAATTATTCTTCCATTAAAAGGGATTTGATTTATTAAAATTCTACATGCTGATAAGTCAGAAGAAATCAGTGACAGCCACAAATACTCCAAGTAGCCTTTAATATTCCCCAAGATCCAAGGAATATTGGGAATCTCTGAGCTTTGCAACAGCCTATGAGAATTATGTTCTGAAAATGATCAAATTCTATAGTCTGCTGGGTATTTTGTAGGAACAATGTTGGGCTTGGATGGTGAATTACCAAAGTGAAGTGTTTTGTTCAATGGGTTACCATCAAGCAAAATTAAAGTCTACTTTGGTTCTGTAAATCATGGAAATAAATATCTTTAAAGGTTAAACTTGTTTGAGGAAAATATCTGGCCCTGCTTTAAGATCTTGAGTTGAGTATAACATCACAGTTAGCTACTAAAAAGTGAAAAGATACCTTCGTAAGACTTCACTAGCTAGGATTTTCATGAGAACTATCTATTCTCCTTTAGTTTTGGATTCTGAAAAATGCAAATGTGTGATTATCTCTTTCTCCACTTTGGTACCAAGTCCAAGCAATGTCTTAATTGTAGCTATTTTATAGAAATAATGTAAGGCTTAGATAATAAATTACCAAAATTAAGAATTCTGTTGAGTAGGTTACCATCAAGCAAAGCTAAAATCTACTTTGGTTCTGTAAGTCATGGAAATTGGGGTTTCTCCTTTCTTAGACTCACAGGAAGAATACTAGACAAGTCAGTATCCCACAAGATTATCTCACTAGCAACCTACCATTTGGATAGAAAGTTTTTTCTTATGGCTTCTTTTCTGGTCAAGTTTTCACTTTCCCTGAAAACCTACTAACAAGAGACTACTGTCCCTCACATAGCTCTGTGTTTGCCAGTCTTCTAATTCTACATGCTGGATTAGAGTTGAATGCTAGCACAAGTCTCTTTTCATCTAGGAGTAGTATAGTGGATTTTGGGTTTGTTGTTGTTATTCTGGAAATCATGTTATCACCCCCAATAAAAGCTACCTTAGCTGTCTCCAGTATCACATACCAGACTGCATATAATTCCATCTAGATTTTTCAGTAGTAGGCATCAGTAGAGAAATAAGCAGTCCTTAAAAAATAGAAGAAGGAAGATCAAATGATTTGACCAAGCAAATCACAACTCTGATGTCTTTTGTTGTTGCTTTCACCATTGTTTCCCATTTTTTTCTACCACATGATGAAGGGAAGAAAGTTCAGATAGTATTTTAAGATAAGTGACAGTTAGATGGAGGAAAAATGGAAATATTATTCATGATTCATTCAGCTTCTTCCCTTTCC
Organism: Erethizon dorsatum; assembly: GCA_028451465.1. Lineage (NCBI taxonomy): Eukaryota > Metazoa > Chordata > Mammalia > Rodentia > Erethizontidae > Erethizon > Erethizon dorsatum. The sequence continues at coordinate 31,500,042 of CM051833.1, forward strand.
TCACCATGATCGTTTCAGAGAGCTGCCTATCACTGAGTCTTGGGCTAACTTCTAAGAGAAAAAGGCTTGAGGCTTGAGCATAACAGAAAGTAAATCCAAAGCTTTTCTGCCACCTGCTACCACTTTTCAAAAATCTCATGGGATTAATGCTGGTGAAGCTTTAGGTGAACAGTGAATGAAATCATGTTTGCATTCCATTAGCAAATATTTTCTGAGTGTCTCCTGTGTACCAGGTGTTGTCATAGGCACTGGAACTACAATAAGGAATAACAACAAAAAAAAAGTGCTGGTTTCTAAAGCATCCATTCTACTGGGAGGGTAAGTGACTTAGCTTAGCACCAACAGCATATAACAAATAAACTACCAAATATTTTAGGTAAGAATCCTTACCAGGTAGACTACAAGAAGGTGTTTCTAAATGACAAGGAGTGTTCAAGGTAGCCCAGAAATGAGAGACGGTCCCTGCTGCTTCATTGGGTTACCATCCTTAACTCACACCAGAACTGTTCCTAGGTTGCCCAGATGTTTGTACCTCTCTGTAACAGCAAAACAACTCAGTGTTCATGGAAATCTTTTTTTGCATTGAGTTTCTAAGCACCCCCCAAACCTTTCTGTTTAAAATTTTATTTGTTTCTTTTAGGCAGTGAAGGGTCCCTATGTTGTTTAAGCTTGCTTCAAACTTCTGAGTTTAAGGGATCCTTCTGCCTTAGCCTCCTGAGCATCTGGGATTACAGGTGCACAACCCAAAGACCCTTCTTCACGTGTGCATGGATATAATTTTTTGGCGGGTAATTTTTGCAAAATGCACCTGTAATGTGGCCATATCCACATTTATTGTGGTAACTGAAGGAGGAGGATTGCGGTGTCAAGATAGAGAAAATAAAGAGGGTAAAATTTAGATTGAGATGGTTTAGGTGGGCCATCTCCTGAAAGTTACTTTAGAGGAACATGAATGAAAGATAGTGTGGCAGAGTGGGTACAGAGGGCTGCCTGGTATCAGGTGTCAATTCCAGCCCTTGTCATTTGACCTTGGGCGATTATTTAACTTGTCTGGGCCTTGGTCTCTTCATGTAAAATTGGGATGACAAAATCACTTGCCTCTCTCAGAAAATCGATGGGCAACTCTCTGCAAAGGAGCTCATTCCTGTAAACGGTTTAATAAATATCACCAATCATTGCCACTGTAACCATGGACAACACCGGTAGAAAAAAAAAATACTAAATTGAGACCCTCAGAATCTCATGAATCAGGACAGTCTTTATTTTTTTAAACTCAGGATTTCCTTAGCCAGTTATTACCTGGATATATCTAGCCAAAAGAAGATGGGAGTGTCTTCTTTGCTCTGTTTTGAGATACATCCCAGCTCATCCTAAATCTGGAATGGTTTTTAGCCTGTAATCTTCCCGCCTGAGGACCAAGTGAAAGAACAAACGTGTCTCCCATGCCACTTACAGTCCAAGCTCTATATTAAGACCTTTCTCATAGAACGTCACCACTTAATTCACAGCCATTGTCGGTTAGGGAGTATTATTTCCACTGTACAGATGAAGACTCGGAGTTCAAGGAGGCTCAGGAAGTTCTCTTTGTGTCACATACGTAATAAATGGCTGAGAAGGATTCAGACAGAGGACTTCAGACCTCAAATCCAATGCTCTTTCTACTCTAATCTAGTCCTGAGGCATCGACCTAGTCACCGATAGAGCAGCTATTCATCAACACCTATGTGATGTCTAATCTCACTCACGGAAGACAGCACAAAGGAATTCCAGAAATCACTCTCTTCCCTGACAAGCGTTTGCCTCCATCAGAACCAAGAGGTCACAGACTTTTAAGGTAAGGGTCATCTGTAGATCAGTACACCAGGCCCCCTAGTAGGTGATACCCCTGTCAGAGCCTGGAAGTTTCTGCTATTAGCTAAATATCTCTAGAATCTTTTTTATTTTCCATTGCTCTTTCTGGGTAGAAGTTAGATCTTTCCTGACAATCTGGGATGGATCCTTTTTCCTACAAAATTATAAGGGACATTTAATTCCTTAGTGTGTATCCCATGTGGAAGCCCAATATTAAAGACAGGATTTAGTGTGTTGATTTTGGTAGACCTCATACAACTGTTTTCTTTTCTGGGGGAAAAAAAAAGCATACTGACATCACCATTCTGGGAGAAGGGGACATACTGACTCATTAAGAGATACTGTTGACATTTCAAGCTTCAGAAAGATGCTTAACAGGATATGGAATTAAAATAGTATTTCTGGCCAATGAGCTCTGTCTTAGACAAAGCATCAACAAAGAAAGTTACTAAAATAGGATCTTCCTAATTAAAAACACACAAATAAACTACCAAATATTTTAGGTAAGAATCCTTACCAGGTAGACTACAAGAAGGTGTTTCTAAATGACAAGGAGTGTTCAAGGTAGCCCAGAAATGAGAGATGGTCCCTGCTGCTTCATTGGGTTACCATCCTTAACTCACACCAGAACTGTTCCTAGGTTGCCCAGATGTTTGTACCTCTCTGTAACAGCAAAACAACTCAGTGTTCGTGGAAATCTTTTTTTGCATTGAGTTTCTAAGCACCCCCCAAACCTTTCTGTTTAAAATTTTATTTGTTTCTTTTAGGCAGTGAAGGGTCCCTATGTTGTTTAAGCTTGCTTCAAACTTCTGAGTTTAAGGGATCCTTCTGCCTTAGCCTCCTGAGCATCTGGGATTACAGGTGCACAACCCAAAGACCCTTCTTCACGTGTGCATGGATATAATTTTTTGGCGGGTAATTTTTGCAAAATGCACCTGTAATGTGGCCATATCCACATTTAAATCCTTGTGATCAGAATAGCCATTGTGCATCCAGAAATTTGGAGAAGTGTTGTTTTACTTTATCCTATTAGTTTAGAGGCTGAACTCACCTTATGTAGTTGTGAGTCACAAGGGCGGTAGACACGGGTCAGTTTTGTTCATCAGCACATGAGAACATCACCACCCAGGACACTGACTTGTCCACCTTCCCCCATGATTTTCAGAGCTGGAAGGAGCAGCGTTCCCCACCCTTCCCCTGGGGCAAGAACACAGGTACAGTCACCACCAAGAAGCTTTCTCCTAACACAGTTTGACTTCCAGATCTACACTACCATGATTTCTTTCAGCCTGTGAGTTTTCTTTTCTAGCAGGTGCATGTTTGCTCCCCACAGCAGTCTCCGTATTCCCTTCATACACCTGCATCTCTGACACCTGAGACCCCACACAGCTGTGAAGTTTTCATTGCGACAGGGTTTGCAGGAAACGAAGAAATCTTACCCCTGTTGCTGCCGACTACTTGATGTACTGTCACAACATGCCTTGGAGTTTGTTTCTGACTGAATTAATTTCAAGGATTGTTTTTCATTTGCCTTCATTATTAAATGCCAGCTTTAAGCCTCCCTAAACTTCCAGCTAACAGATGCTATTAGCATTTGAAGCCAGAGTTCACACTCGCTCTCATCTCTCCCACCTCGGACAGCAGCCTGGCGTGCATATCCTTCCTGCAGAACCAGAAATGTACGGCGTCTCTTTGGAAACGTATAGCACCCATTATGGCTCTGCTCTTTCTAAAATCACATCTGGGGAGACTGAGAAGCTCCTTTTGAAGGATTACATTACAGCTTTGATTTTTATTTATAAAACATAAAGGACTAATATATATCAGTTAGGACATTTTGCTTCCAAAGTGCATTGTAGCAAAATAATTGGAAGGCAGTTGCGGTGTGAAATAGATGACAGATTTACAGGACATAAAAAGCAGCTTTTTCTTTGTAATAGTGTAATTGCCTTAAACCCCACAATCATAATTGTTATCAAAAAATAATCCCAAGGAAAGGCTAATATAAGGTGAGCAGACTATTACAAGAGCCCTAATACACTCGATCCCTTGAAGAGCAAATGTAGCTCTCAATCTATGGGTGCTTTTAGTGTCAGTCAGAGAGTACTCAGTCATTTCTGAGCATCAAGCCTGCAGTATTGATTTTTCTGCTGACTGAAATCGCCATATAAGCATAAATTTTGCATGAGCCTTTCACTTTGTAGACTCTCCTTTGGTCAGATGACACATGATGTTCACATGGAGACTGTATAATAACAATGCGTGGTCAACCTGCAGGCATTAAAGCGTGGGCTCTCGCCACTCTGAAGGACAAAAGCTACAGTGAGAGGTGCCACCTGGCCAGCCAGCGCCGGGAAAATAAACACCGTCCCCATATCAGCTGCCGCCTGCAATTTTATTTTCTACTTCTCTCTTCTGTGTTCATACCTCCTGTTCAGAAAAACCCCGCAAAAGACACACACACACACACACACACACACACACATGCAGAGGCATGAACTCATTCACACTCTAGGTAAAAGTCGGCTTTCTGGAAAAGCGTCTCCTATGATAATGTCTACACAACCGCCCTCCCCTCCCTCTGCAAAGCCTTCTGGCTTCTCCAGGTTGTTTTGTTACCTTCCCTGGTTGATGTCATTTCTTTTGTGTTGCCAAAGAGACTAAATAGTGTGTAACAACATTTGATAAGATCTGTTATCCTGCTGGGAAAGCCTTATCCAAAGATGTGGCTCATTGATACACAAGTACAAGAAAAACCAACCCTCTTAATAGCCCCATTCCATTTAACCTGCTTTGGCCCTGTTCGCGGTCTCCTCGTTCATTAATACCTCTTTATCTCCGCTCCTGATGATGGAAAATGTTCTGTTGGGAGAACAATCATTCTGTTTGGAGATTTTGCCAGCGGAAACCAGGGGAGCATATAATCCTGCCCCTGTGGGTCTGAGCCCACCTTAAGCCCAAGTGGTGTAATTGCTACTCTGCTCTGTCATGTTAACTCTGGCCACTTCATGTAATGAATTTATAGTATGATATGAAGAATTCACAAGATTAAGTTGAATTGGCTGGGATGGTATCTATATCTATCTGTGTGTTTGTGTGTGTGTGTCTGTATGTGTGTACATATAAATTATGCATAAACATCCCTGTTCACCAGATAGAGAAAGCCAACCAAAAGAACCCCATTTCCTTCCTTCCTTCCTTCCCTTCTTCTTTCCTTTTTTCCTTCTTTCCTTCCTGCTTTTCTTCCTGGTGGTACTGGCAAACCCAGGACCTAAGCCTTATCCTAAGTCTTTTTTTTATTTTTTTATTTTTTTTATTTTGAGACAGGGTCTTGCTAAATCACTGTCTTGCCCAGGCTGGGCTCCACCTTGCAATCCTCCTGCCTCAGCTTTCCAGAGTACTAAGACTGCAGGCGCGCCACCACACCCCAACTCCATTTTCTTTTAAATAAAGATCATGGTGCCAAACAGGGACTTGCTCTACTGAGTACAAGTCCTTGAACAACAAATATTTTCCCTTTGTGCAACCATTTGGAATAACAGTAATAACATTCACCCTGAAGCTTGCTAACCTGGAGGAAGAGAGGTGTTAAACCCAGAATAAAGCTCTTTGACTTTCTACGGCATCTAAGTAAGTGTATAAATGTCACACATAAGCAGCATTGTTTATGTAAATCTAGCCAAGATCTGATTTATTTTTAAGGAGAAGTGCTCCTTTGTCCATCTGGGAGGTCCCATTGCTCAGAATGGAGAAATGGACTCTATGGTGTTTAATTTTTTTAATATCTCCCCTTTCTGGCTTCATCAGTGCTGCTTGTTATTTGCGAAGACTTTTGAAAATTGCTCTTTTTATTTCTACTTGATGGTAGCACAGGAGATAGTTCTACTTAAAATCCCAGTTATTATCACGAGCATTTTTCTCTGAAATGAGCTTGGGCAGAGGAGAAGGAGCCAGCAGACACATAAGAACCTAACCTCCAAGGAGAGCTTGTCTCTGGGATGGAGGGGGAAGAGGGAAGATCTGGTTTGTTCTTTATAGGAAACTAAAACTCTGTGGAGAAAATGCAACAAATTCTGTTTTTAGCACTTTATTTGTTGGTCTCTTCCCACTAAAATAAGCTCAGATATCAATTGGTCAGAATGTTGAATGTTAAAAATAAATAAAAATAAGAAGATGACTCCCCAGCCCGGCTGATCCCCCACTTCTGAGACTCCACTCCACATTTAGCACACACAGCCTCAACTTTGGGATCTTGGAAGATGTGCCACCAAGACCTAGGGGCTCTGCCATGCCTAAGATGGTCCACACCAGAAACTGCCCTCCACCAGCCAGACTGCCAGCACAGGCATGGGCATTGTGGCAGAAGGTTCTTTCTTTGTTTTTTTTTTTTAATTTTTAGCTTTTCCTCCTTTCACCCCTTACCTCCCCTTGAAGTTTGGTTGTAACCAAGGGAGAAAAATAAGGAGGCTCAAAGATGTGAAAGAGCTGGTAGAGCTGCAGTGCTCACGTCAGGGCCTGTTGCCTCTAATACACCCCTGTGTCTAGAAGTTGTTCCTGTCCATGATCGATAGCCTACCTGAAATGCAGTGGGAAGCCCTGCATCCTTCCGAGTGTGTGACTGTCCTTGTCACTTCTCCCATAGAGATGGGCATGTGGTGGGGAGGACACTGAAGGAGTTGACAGACTCATTCCCCGGATCTCCTGGGTGTCTCTCATCTTGGGGTAAAGGCACCAAGATGCTTCCCTTTGCTTGTTCCTCAGTCTGAACATGGGTCCAGTTCTAGCCAAGCCAAGAGGGACCCTAGGGAGGTTGGGGTAATCCTGTAGACCATTTGCCAAGTGTAAATCCATAAGTTTTACAGCCTACCCACAGTCAGCAGTTTTACACACACACACACACACACACACACACACACAGAGTATTCCGAGCACACCTGGAACTTCCTTAGCTCCTCTGGGTGTTTGGGAATGAACATTATTGAATCCACCAAGAACCTCTTCTGATGCCGGCAAGATGATGGTGGTGGTGGTGGTGGTGGTGGTCAGGACAGGGAGAAAGGGAAGAGGAGGAAGAAGAGGAAGAAGAGAAAGGAGACTTGTATATTAAGTCCCAGGCAGGGAGGTAGATATTTGCAAATGCTATGTGATTTGATCTTCCTCATAATCTTTCTAAGAGGCATTGTCTTTATTATAAATGAAAATCTAAGGCTTGGAGGAAGGGAGGGAGTGCCTTGGCCAAGGTCTCAGCCAATAAATGACATCATGAGGATTTGTATTTTTGGTCTCTCTGACTTCAAACTCATGCTCTTTCACTATATCATGGAGCAGCCCTGTTGGTCCCAGCAGCTGCTTCAGAACACAAGCACTGGTGTAGGCTTAGGAGAGACAAGGAGGAGAGAGGCCTGCCTCTGCAGGCTGAGCTGGGTCACGAGTAGTAAAACTGACTCTGGCTGTGGTATAAGTACAGTTGATTCTGAAAAAAATCCTGCTGATAGACAGCTTTAAATAATGTGTCCTTGCCAATGTGAACTGAAAAGCATTAACCCAAAACATGTTGCATGGTACACGGGGCTTCCTTTTCCATGGAAATGGCCCTATATGGGATATAAATGAGCTTCCTGTTTTCAGAGATGGGCCCCCATGCTTGGAGAAACCTACACCCCCTACTTCTGTTCATATGTGCTCACCAGCTTTGTGCTTGCTGCTCTTTCCCTTGGGATGCTTTTCCCTCCGAGGTCACATGGCTCTCTACACAGGTCTGCTCAAGGCATCTTATTGGTGAGGCTTTCTTGAACCAAAGTACAGAAAATAGTACCTCCAACTGCCACACCTTGGGACACATCATGGCTTCTCCCTGCCTTATTCTTAGCCATGGGATAGTCTGTATATTTCCTTGAATATTTGCCCATTTCTTACTGCCCCCATGGAACATAAGCTCTTGCAGGGCACAAACCATGTGTGGTCTCTCAGGCTTCCAGCTCCTGAAACATCGTCTATGGCACACGATCCAAGGACATTCCATACACCCATCGCTAGCCATGCTTCCTCATCCAGCATAAAGGAAAGAACCCTAGTTCTAGGGATAGAAATGTCCATTCAGTCTGAGATGATGCTACAAGAGTTTGAGCTCTGCAGAATGACCCCAGGGAGCTATGTGGAGGGGTGGTTTGGAGGCTGAAGAATTTTCTAGAAGACACACGATACTAAGTGTACCTTGCAAAGCATTGCACGGAAGACCTGTGTGCTGATAGAGGCAGGAAGCCAAGCGCCTAGTTTGCTGATCAAGGAGCACCTGGTTAACAGAGCCCCTAACCTAGAAACGTACACAGTGGCTTGTGATAGACAAGCTTTATAAAATAACAGCAATAATGGCCTTTATTTAATTTTGGTATTTCTCTATATTTTTTGTACATTGCCTTTGGGCACAGTGCAGCTTTAATAAATACACACACAGCATCTAATAAGGAAATGGAATTACAGAATCACTACCAACCCCAGAACAACAGCTGATCTCACTACTGCCGACTCCTAAATGAGAAGCATGGGATGTTGGTCACAGTATTGAGAAGCTGGGACCCCTGCGTCATGAAAAGTGGTGGAGGGGCTACAGAGGAGAGGAGAGGAAGTAGAGGAGGCCTAGAGCAACCACTGAAAATAGGCCGCTGCAGAGAAACTTCTATTTCTTTTCTCTCCCAACTTTATGATGAAGTTATTTGATTGTTATTTATTATGCTTCTCCCTTACAATAACTAAACCATCGTTTTTACTCTATGTTTATTGTCAGCATTCTTACTCTTTATATCTGCATTCATCTCCATTCATTTGTTACATTTTATCTTGCTAGAATGCATGTGACAAATACCTGACAAGAAACTACAGAGTTGCCATGAACCCACCTGAAAGTCAGGACACGCTTTAGGGTCAGTGGAAAATCAGTGCAAGGAAAGTGTCCACTGACCAGCACTTCCCACTCTCAGTGCACACGTCACCTCGTGTTACAGTGTTCTCCCTCTGTGCCGTCCCCAGGCCTTTCCAGAGACTGGTCATCTTCTGGGGCAGGCACTGACTTACTCTTTCTGGACATGAGACCCCTAGCCAGACTTTTGTATATAACAAGGCCATACAAACATTTGTGGAAGGGATGGAAGACAGTCATTTTGGATACCAATAACTATGAGATTTGTTTCCTTCTTATTTTTTTGCCTACACATTTCCAACAGTCTGATTATATCCATGAAACTGCCGTTTCTGCAGCAAAGAGAGTAGCTCTCGTATTGTCAAAACTTGTCACTTAGTAGAATGAGAGTTTGTGACAACAGTCCACTTGAACCAGCCCAAACCTGTCCCATGCTGGCCTGGCTCTTTCAGTGCGAGAAGCAAAAGTCCACTTGGGCTGCTTCCAGGAAGAGAGTGTCCATTAAGAATACCCATGTTGGGGCCGGTGAGATGGCTCAGCAGCGTGCTGCCTGGCAAGCGCGAGGTCCTGAGTTCAACTCCCGGAACCCACATATGGAAAAAGGGCTGGTGATATCCTTCAGCGGCATGGGTGCCTGCTGGCACGCGAGGTCCTGAGGTTGATCCCCAGTACCCACACAAAAAAAAAGTAATACCCATGAGGATCTCCTGAGACTCTAAGAAAAGCACTGAGGACAACCTAGCCTTGGGAAACCAACCCTGAGAAGCCATCAGGTCCCCATGCTGTGCTGCCAGTGGCCTCATGGCCTTACTGGCATTCCAGTTTTCCTCTCTGCATCTGCCCCTTCCACTTCCTCATCAAACTCTAGGACTCCAATCATTCACCTTTTCTGCTGCATTTTGGCTTCCAGCGCCATTGTGACCCCCTTCCATCTACTTTCTGGTTCTTTACTTTAACTCCAGCCCCAGTGCTCACTGCTAAAGCTCTCTCAGTTCCTAATTTCAAATTTCCAAAAGAAATATCATCAACCCTGCCCATTCATTTGAGCCACAACACACGAATCTTCTAAGAAAGAATAACTTGTGAGCTTGAATCCTAGCCAGGCTTCTAGAACAAAGAGACAGTTTAGGACCCCATCAGTGGTGTAAGCTGTCACCACAGAGGGTTTGAAAATCTTCTTTTAATTCTGCAAGTCACTTTGTAGCCCAACCACCACTATACGGGTTAACCTTCAGAGAAGGTAATAATCTGGTCAATTCACAAAATGTCTAGGGAACTTTGAGCGTGTGACTATAACCTTACATACATAATTGAGTATACAAATAGAAATATTAGTTTGAAGTGTACCTAAGAAATAAAACTTTGGTTTTCAAGAAATTATCAAAACTTTTTAAAGTAAATTGTGGTTTCTTTAAATTAAGTCACATTCTTGCTTAATAATAAACTTTAATTGTTAAAATTATTTTAATTGGGACTCATAAATTGGGTTTCAGAAAGACAGTGATTAAATTAAAGGAGAGTATTAAAAGATCTAAATGGGAAGAGGTAACTTGTAAAAATATACCTTCAAAAGTAGATGACAATACCCTGTACTGAATTATTACATATGCCTCCTGAGGAAAAAAAAAACCACTTGATTCTTCATATCTTAATTCAGGACAAAGAAGCATGCTTTTCTCAACTTTAGTTTCTGGTGTCAAGTGAAGAATCTTACATAATTGATGGACAATAAATACTTAGGGAATTAATAACAAATGACTCTAGTCTTAATATTTTGGGAAATGGCACAGAATGTAAACTACTTTGGGAAGTATAAAGCTTTTAACTCAAATTATTTAAAAATTAAATCAGCTAAATGCTTCATTCAGATTGGCCAATAGCCAAATAAGTCACCATTAGCCAGTAACTTGTCTGACTTTACAAGTGACAGTCCTTGAGCAAGGAAAGGGATTTGGGGGCAGCAATCCAAAGCTGAGGCCATTCTGGGTGGTTCCCAGTGACTCAGTTTAAGGACACTGTGTAGATCTGTGTTCTCTACCCCCTTTTAAAAACAGTTCTTTCACTCACACACATTTCAGGCTATAGCCTCCTCCAGATGAGCAGCTGTATTTTTCTGCTTGTCCAGCCTGGATCTCATGCTTTCTGTGTTTGCTAAATGGATAGATTGTGCCAAACGTGGACAACATCAAAAACCACCTGGGAGTATACCATAGGGCTCTGTGCATGCTTACCACTGGACCAATGGTTTAGATCCATCTTGCATGCAAACAAGAGTGATTTGTGCCCCTCCCAGCTACATTGCTTGAATTCTCCCTTGACGTTTCTGTGTTCTGCAGTGAGATTGTCTGATGTTCTGTCCTGGACCCTCTTCTTTTGCTCTTTCCTAGCCATCATCACCCTCACCTTAATACTAGTAAATATCTACATCTGTTTCATAAACCACATGGCCTTGGACCCAGTAGGTCTTCTGCAAGTACAGTCTTGCTCTGCAAAATGATGGTGTGTTGTTCAGCAATAGACTCTATGTGCAATGGTGGCCCCATAAGGTGCTATCATCTAGTGACATCACAGCCATCTTGGTTTATATTAAGTATACTTTGTGATGTTTGCCCAGTGACAAAACTGCCTGATGACAGCTGAGCATGGCAGCACATACCTGTAACCCCAGCCCTCTGGAAGGCAGAGGCAGGAGGATCAAAAGTACAAACTCAACCAGGGCAATCCAGTGACTTAGTCAGACCCTGTTTCAAAATAAAAAAAATAAAATAGGGATGGGGATATAGCTCAGAGCAAAGGCCCTGGGTTCAATCCCCAGTACCACAAGAAAAAAAAAAAAGGCTATGGATATTATTAAGTTATGTTTAGTGACATTTTTCATAACTCAGTCACATAGTGCTTGAGCATGGACTGTGTAGGTGACAACAGAGCCGTGTGCAGGAGAGGACATGGGGCCATGCTAATGCTGCCTCCCATGCCTGACACAGTCCAATTGAAACCCATGAGTATCAGATATTACACATGCTGAGGGACTCATCACTAACGCATAACAATTACCCATAACAGTAAAGCACACTTCTGGATGTGTCTGGGTGGGACACAGAGGTGTAACCTTGGGTGGTATATCTGGTCCCTGGCCCCTTCCCTCAGTCACTGCTCCCCTTCTCTGCTTCCCTGCCACCATGAACTAAGCAGCTTTCCTCTACCACACCCTTCCTCCATGAGTTCCTGCTCTGGAGCCAGATCACCATGGACTGAACTCCCTGAAATTATGAGCCAAATTAAACCTCTCCTCCTATAAATTATCAGTGTCAGGTACTGTGTCTCAGCAACAAAAAGCTGACATCTATATTCCCCAAGGTCACATGTCTATAACCACCTCATTCAATTGGGCTTCACCTCTTAAGTTCTATTACCTCCAAATAATATCAAATTCTAATCAAATGAATGGATTTTTCACCATTTCTGCTGATGGAGTTACAGCATTTATGATCCAGTCATTTTTCAAGAACGTTGCTACTCAATACATGATACTTTTTGGATGTCATTTTAGGTCTAAACCATAATATCCAGTAAAACCCATTTTAAACTTTCCATCTCCAGAAATATAAGATAACAAACTTGTGTTGTTTATGGTCAGTTTGTGGTACAGTAGCAAATAATAAACTAATATACCTCATGGGAATCTATTATTAAAAGGTCCACATATACTTAGGCATTTATCAGCTCATTCCTGAGGAACCTCATCAGCCCTCAAATGAAGTCTTCCTACACCTACTTATTTTCATAAGCCAAGCCAAGCTCACCAACCACATATATTTATGTTTTGGGAAACTTAACAAAAGAGCATGAGTACTAGAGGTAAGGAAAGGGTGGAGACTTGAAGACTTTGCCCTTTCTGGTGTTATGACCAATATATTTCCTAATACTGAGAGGAAAATCCATGCACCTGAAGTCAGGACAACTTAAGTTCTGAAAATCCTAGATATTATTTAGCCATTTTAGAGCCTGGTTAGAATTTTGAATAAATTGATATGCCTTAGATAGAATTTTCAGCTTTTGAAAGAGGAGAACATCTTCCTAATAGTAAAAATTTTGAATTCCTACTCATATTGGCTTTTGTTCTTCTGTTGCTCATCTGAAAATCATTTTATATTATTCAGTAACAAAAACCATAAACAGCCTCCCTTCAACTGCCTGCATGGTGTCTCCATACTCTTACACACCCACAAACCACCCTTGGGTGTGGGTGAAGACACAACCTCACCTTTCCACCTTGGGGAAGACTCCTACTTTGGAAATAAAGAGCAAAATTAAGAAGGCAAGAGAAATGGGCATAGAATAGAGCTTTCAACCACAACCCCATGCCTAACCACCTAAAAAATAATATCTATGTATTTGAATAAAAGTCACATACAGCATCAGAAATTCCACTGAGAAAATCCACGTTACTGAGACATAGTGCACACAGGGGAAATTTATACACACCCTGCAACCCACACTTACACAGTTTTCATTCTCTTCCACAGACATGTTTTCATGTATATCAGTGCTTTCAGACATCTATAACTTCTATGCAAAGGCAACAAAAAATTCTTAAAGGAAAGTATCAGTGCTTACCACCTATTTGTATCTACAATTTTTGAAACTAAATTATTAGCGCCATTACTTTTTCCCTTCTATTTCCTACTAAAGCCAGATTTGCTGGGGAGGAGAAATGTAAGTTGAGGTTCAGCCTAGATAAGATATTAGCTATCGCATCCTTGGGTAGTGGAATTAACTTTTAGATGATACCATGTAGACGACTTAGTTATAGGTGTAACTCACAAAAGAAACAATAGTTACATATTTTTGTTTTTTCATTTGTCTCCCACAATGGAAAAAAAAAATACCTGGAGGCAACAGTACTGTACTAAGATTTGAAGGCAGCAGATCAACCTTTTACTTTTTGAGAATGTTTGCTGTGTGTGAATGAGAAAAATAGGAATATTAACAGTACCATTGTTCTGGAACTTTAGATTTTATCCAGGAATTTTTATGTGTTGTTTTTAGACTCTGCTTCATGTCATTCTGTCTTCATTGGTAGCTGGCATGGGCCCAAGTTTCACATTTTAAAAAATGCATGCCTAGATTCTATATATAATAAATTAATCAGCTCATTTTTTTTCCTGGTTGTTTCACTCCAAAGAGTGGGACAGTCTGTCGGACAGGAACACAGCGGTGTACTGTTCATTTCCTTTAGTCTCAAATTATGCTTAACAGATTTTTTTAATATCTCAGGTGTAAAAATCACTAATAGCAACAAATTATTTTCTGGCTGCTTTGTGTATATTTATTCTAGATGATAAAGAATAAAAAAGAGATGACAGATGGTGCACAGATAGTAGATAGATGATAGATAGTTGATAAATAGATGATAGATGATAGATAGATAGATAGATAGATAGATAGATAGATAGATAGATAGATAGAAGGGTGGGGTGCAGTAGGACTTGTGATGTTGGCAAGTAGTCCTGCTGGCTAGAAAATGACAGTAGCTCATTTTGAGTGACAGAGAGTGCAAAAGGTACATGGAAAGGAAGGAAGCTGAAAAGAAAGTCAGCTAATTGTAGGCCATCTGTAACTGTTAGGAATGGGTAAGCATTACCCTTCTCCCTTATAACATCCTGTTCAGGGTGAAGTGCACCTAATTTTTTTCTTATTATGCCATTTGAAGGACAAACTGATTCTCCACAGAAATTGCTTCAGGGCCTGAGGGTGCATGCAACTTGTTTAATCATGATTGTTATTTGATAGTGTTACCTGGTAATCACTCTATCAAAAGTTGGATGATTATCTAGAAGCCACATTAAGCAAAGAACTTTAAAGACTCTAGATAGATACAAAGCCAGCTCTGCCTCCCTAACGACAGTCTATGAGCTTCAGAAGGGGCTACATTTTGTTTTCAAGTCTCGATGTTGTCCTCTATTGAAAAAATAAATAAATACAGTAAAGTGATGTGCAGCTTTTTAAAGCGGTATTTATTCAGAAGCAATCCTAGATAAGTTCTTGAGCCTGACTTTCCTATTGAGAAGTTCACCAGCCCTTGAAAAGAGCTGGTTGGTCCTCCTAAAATGGGCACAGACTATGTCTTGTGCTTGGGGAAAGAAAAACCAAATGGCCCCTTGGCCATAGTGGCCATGGGAGGGAGAGGACAAGCCAGAAGCAGGCATCCAGGACAGATAGGGAGTGGCCCACTGTGTGTGACACGGATGGAGATGCCCGGCCCTGTGCTCTGGAGCCCAGGTCCTCCTTGAAGGCTTTGCACTGACAGTGTTGCTGTCCTGGAGTACACAACGGCAGGGCGGTATAGAGAGGCCATCTCCTGGGCCTGGCACTCCTCAGTCTCCCTTGAGGAGTCGCTCATGGGGTCCTGTCAGTTCTCCATGTTTGCCCTTGGGTTCTCCAGGAAACCTCTCCCTAATCCACCTGTGCCCTCACCAGCCCCACACCACCCTTCCTGACCTGCACATTTTTCTGACCTTTTCCTTCCCAGCCGCTTCCATCCTCTCTCTCCTGGCCCTGCACGCCCTTCTCCAGCCCACACCCATGGGTCAGTAACCTGGACAGGGCCGAGAGCCCAGCACCACCCAGGCCTGTGCAGACACGCAGGGGATGGCACACACCCTGCACTCCGGCCAGTGTGCAAATGCGGCACACGCCACAGTGCATCATCCACAGTTCAGTCTACGTGCCTGCCACAGACACACATCACGCACACCACACTCCACCACACACCACCACACACTACTCAGTCTACAAACACACCACAGCCACACACACCACACACCATGGCACACACCACAGACATACATACAACGTCCATGGCTCACACTACACACACACCACAGATGTACTTACCACATATCACACAGCATAAACACACATCACACACACATACCACAGACACACCAGAAACACAAGGCACATGCTACACACACACATCACACATGCACACCAAATACACCTTGTATTCCACACAGAACACACAAAGGCCATGTGCCGCATGTGCCATACGTATCCCACATGCGCACATACACACACTACACACCACATATACACACAGCCAATCTATACACACAAACGCCACACACCATATACACCACACTTCCACAAAAACACCACACACCACAAATGTATCTCTCTCTCTTTCAGCCAACAGTAAAGACTGCCCTGAAGACTGACTCAGGCAAAGTTGTACAACCACTAACTCCACAACCAAGGGGCTCAGCCCATCCACCTGTCCTGGGGGCAACATGGCGCTGGAGGCTGCTAACTCCTTATGCCAGTTTATTAAAGTACAGATTCCAGTGATTACCTTTCCATACCTACTCAAGCTGTAATAGTTACTTGGAACTAACTTCCCATTTTTGGCTCTCTGGTCCTTTTTATAAGGTATTATCCTCAATGTACTTGAATCATTTCACTGACTCACAGTCTTTGGGAAGGTCCTGTTATTAACTCCATTTATAAAAGAGAAAATTGAGGCATAGAACTTTTGAGTAACTTGTTCAACCTTAACACAGCTTAACAGTGGCAGAGGGAGGATCTGAACATGGACCTGAACATACACTCCACCATGCTGCATTTCTCATCTAAGAAATGGCAGACCAGAACTAGTAGTCCCTGAGGCCCTTTCCATCTCTCTGGTTCTATGATTTGTTTTTCATGATGTTGCTCAGGTAAATGAGTTTTTATTTATGCAGACTGGCTTAACCAGAAAATTCACTAGTACTTACGTCTTTAAGAAGTCAGAGTAGATGTGAAGGAAATGGGCCAGTAAATCTAAAGCACATCCCGTATTTTCTCTCATGTTGATTTTAGGCCTCCTGGGAATTGCAATGTGAGGGAGAGCTTGAGATGTGTTTTCTGAGTTGATTCTGCAGGAATGCAGAAAGGGTGGAAAAATCCTAGAAAAGGGGTCTTGGATAAGAAAGATGTCACCCAGTGGTGCTGGGTTGGAGAGGTCTGTAATGGTGCAAAATCTTTTACCCTAAACCTGTTTATCGCCCAAGATGAGCTTCATGCATTGCATGATAAAGCTGAAGACAGCGGCTCACAGGATCCCTGTTGGTGACAGGAAAACGGGCTTGTTTTGACACCTCATTGAGACCAAGAGGAAGAGACCCAGCTTCCAACAATCACATTTAGACAAAGGTCAGCCTTGCCAGGTGGGAATGATGGCGCCGAATGGCTTCACTGTGCTTGTGCCCATGGTCACAGCAGCTGGACATTCTGAAGCACTCAAGTCTCACCCAAATTGCCACTGGTGCTCAGTTTCAGATTCCTTTTCTTTTCCTGGCTACACCTCCATAGAGTTCATTGACGGAATCCGCATTGAGTGGTGATTCATCTTTTCATTCCACAAACACCAGGCACACAGCTATGTAACTCTGAGGAACAATCTTACACTCCTCAGATTTTTTTTTAATATTTAAGAAAAGCTTAATAATATACCAATCAACACCACACTGGGGAAACTTGGAAGTTATCAGTCCAGAAATGTGTATAATTCTCACATCAGACCATAAACTTCTTAACTTTCAATCTTGTGGTTTGCATTTTATTTATAGCATAGTCGTAGTTTTGGTTTTTTTCTACCCTACATGAATTGTGGAGTTGGACTTTTTTTTAAATATAAAATGCGTTGGAACCTATAACATATACTTAACAAAATTACCTGGTACATTTGTTGTGAATAGTACTCAACTCCCTTTCTCTTCTCTTCTGACAAGAGTGCTATTGCTCAGAAAATCACCATTTCCCCTCACTGGTATTTGCCTCAAAACAGATCAGTTTCTGTGGGTTTCCTAAGGTAAGGCGTTCAGCTCATCTGCTATGAGATCACATTAAGGACGATTGTGGCAATTTGTTTTCTCTTGTTGTGAAACCACATGCTGTCTCCAGAATTTCAGGCCACATTTTTAGAAACATCTTTTTTGTGCCTTTTATTATTATAAAGTGTGCACCATTTTAAAATTCAAAAAAATGCACAAGAGCATTAAAAGGAAACTAGAATCATAGCTGATTCATCATAAGATGGGGAAAAGTTGTTTTCTTCTTTCTGTTTTCAATATTATTAAAATAAAAAATAGTTTTTGTTTTGTTTTGACTGCTTTGATAGTAGTTTAGCCCAACCTTGAACTAGGTAGGCAGCCTTGGCTGGACTGGACTTCACAATCCCCCTGCCTCAGCCTCCTGAGTGCTGGGATTACAGGTGCATGCCACCACACCAAAAAAACAAAAAAAGAAAAAAAAAGTATTTTAAAAATAATTTATGAGCTTATAACTCAGAGTTTAACTATTGATAATGTCCAATTCCATTTTATCTAATTATACATAATATATTTATACTTTTAAAAGCTTAAATTACACCCTTTATAGTAATCAGGATGGCTTCTTTTAACATCTTATTTCTGTTGTTGTTGTTTTTTGGTGGGTACCAGGGGTCAACCTCAGGACCTCGTGCGCCAGCAGGTGCCTGTGCCACTGAGCGATATCACTGGCCCTTTTTTCGTATGTGGCTTCCAGGAGTCAAACTCGGGCCCTCACACTTGCCAGGCAGGCGCTTACGCCGCTGAGCCATCTCACCGGCCCTCTTATTTTGAATGTATACCTTAAATTGTAACTTTAGCTTTGCACTTACAGTAATTTGGGTTATGACTTTTTCAGCATTTATGATGATGTGAAAGCAATATATTTTAAATCATAATCCAAATTTTTAATTCGGATCTTTTTCTGGGCCACTGATATATAATACAACCTTCTCTCTCTGTCCTGGGTGGACCTGTAAACTACATGTAGCTCACAGTCAGCCACCAATCACTGGCGGAAACAGCCAACAACCTGTTCCCTACAACCAACTGCTGCGAAGCTGTGATATTTTGTAGGTTAGGTGTATGAAATGCACTTTTGGCTTAATGATATTTTCAATATAGGATGGATTTATTGAGATATATGTCCACAAAATTAGAGGATTACTTATAGATATGCAAACAATGGCATACACACTCATTCACACACACACACACACATTTTCACACAAATACTCTTTGTCACCTGCCTTCCTTCATATTTCCTGATTGTTGTCATTATATCCAAACAGAATCCTAAACCACTTGTTTGCTGTCTCTTCTCCCCAGTTCCTCTCCCCACCCCACATCCAAATGGAGGGTGCTCCAGGAGGGCAAAGACCTTGCTTAGTCAGTGTTTTACCAACAGAACCTAGGACTGCACCTGACACATACCAGATCCTCAGTAAAGGTTTGCATGGTAAGGACACCAACAAGGCCATTTGCTGTTCTGCATACCCTCATTCTCCGGTTCCTCAGTCTCACATCTGGAGTCAATTTACTGATTTTCTCCTCAGAAGCAGGAGAGACAGACATTGAAGGTGCCAAGACCATGTCCAGCTGTCCAGCTGGTGGTAAGGAGCAGAAGCCCTAAGAACTGACTTCCAGGACCTGAGCCCCAACTTCCTGTTTCTTACCTGGGCTGCTTGGGCTTCCGGCCTCAGTGGCTATGAGCATTCAGTGATTTCATATCCATAAAGATCTTAGAACAAGACCAATCTTAAAGTGAAGAGACAATCCACAGAATGGAAAAAAAAATTTGCCAGATACTCCACAGACAAAGGACCAATATCTAGAATATATAAAGAACTCAAAATATTAGATCCTCCCAAATTTAATGACCCAAGCAAAAAATGGGCATCTGAAATTAATAGGCATTTCTCACATGAAAAAATACAGTTGGCCAATAAATCATGAAAATGTGTTCAACATCACTGGCTATTCAAGAAATGCAAATTAAAACATTAAGATGCCATCTCACCACAAAAAGAATGGTTGCCATCAAGAAATCAACCAATCACAAGTACTGGAGAGGCTATGGGGAGAACAGAACACTTCTGTGTTGGTTTTGGGAGTTAAACTGATTCAACTACTATGGAAATCAGTATGGAGATTCTTCAAAAAGCTGAGAATAAAGATTCTACTTGACCCAGCTAGTCCCCTGTTACATATCTTCCCAAAGGAATTAAGAACATCATACCACAATGATGTGTACCTATGATTATAACAGCATAATTCATAATAGCTAAATCTTGGAAATAGCCTATAGGCCCATCAACAGATGAATGGATAAAGAAAATGTGGTATTTATACACAATAGAGTTTTACTCTGCCATAAAGAAAGATAAATTTGAGCAACTTGTAGGAAAACAGATGTATTGTGAGACCGTAAGGTTAAGTGAAATAAATCAGACATAGGCTTCAACATCATGTTTTGCTTATATGAAAATGTTAATATAAAAATAAAGTGTGAAATAATAGACAGATAATAGGTAAAAAGAGAAAGAGAAAAAAGTTATTGCTTTCTAAGTGTGTTTCTGCTGTTGGTTTCTAGTTTCATTCCAATATGGTGTGAGAACTCATTCTGCAGGATTTCCATTTCTCTGGATATGTTAAGGTCTTTATTGTTGCTATGAGCATGGCCTGTTTTGAATAAAAATGCGTAAATTCACAGAATAGGAAAATCTATGAAGACAATAGTTCAGGAGTTGCCTGGATTTAGTAGGGGAGACATTGGGAGATGAGAGCTAGTGGGTAGAGTGTTTTGGGAAAACAAAAATGACCTAAATTTGATTGTAGCCATGGTTATACGACTCTGTCAATACGCTAAAATCTACTGAATCAAACACTTTTTAAGTTTATAAATTGTATAGTATGCAAATTTTAGTTCAACAAAGCTGTATTTTACTTTTTTTAAAAAAAAGCTTGTCAACTGGGCATGGTGGCACCTGGCTGCAATCCCAGCACTCTGGGAGGCCTAGGCAAGAGGATCATGCTTTTGAGCCCAGCCTGGGCAACTTAGTGAGACTCTGTCTCAAAATAAAAAATAAAAAAGGGGTGGGGATATAGCTAAGTGCAAAAGCCCTGGACTCAATCCCCAGTACCCCCCCACACACACACAAGACCTGGCATGCAGGAAGTACTCTGCTATGCAGGGGGTATGAAGGGAACCAGGAAGCAAGGAGATAAGGGAGGGGGCCTGATTTTCAAATGCACTCAGACCCCAGCCATTCAACTGGCCCCCGCTTGGGCCACCCCTTTCTCCCTATTTATCCTGTGTCCTCCTGAAAAGTATCGCTGGCATAGAGAGGGGAGCTGCAACATTGGCGGGGGGGGGGGGTGTTAACAAACAGGAAATGGAGGCCTAGACATAGGAAATAGGTGGGTTTTCAAAGAGAGAAAACTGTCTGGTTAGAAAGTCTGATCCCTGTGTTATAATGAAAATTAGATTCCCCAAAATGGGCTGTCAGCCCACCAGATTATTCCCTTTTGTTTTGGATGCCATGAGGGTCCTGGCTTGTGCCTGAACCCCAACCTCTGTGGCCCTCACAAGCCAGGGCCAGTCTGGGTAACCAGTGGGCAATGTCATGTTTCTCAGCTGTTCCCTTCCATTGGTTAACACTGTAGGCGAAGACCTGGCAGAGTACCTGTCTCACACTTAGTGTTCAGTAAGTGTTGAATTAAGTAGAAAATAAACAAATAATACATTCAGAAGTCTAGGTGCACAGAGTGGGTGCATATACACAGACACTATATATGCACTGCACATGTGTGTATATATGCTGTGTACACAGATGTGCATATACAGTTATCCCTCATTACCTGCAGGGATTTGGTCCCAGAACCCCCTGAGAGCAGCAGAATCTGCAGATGCTCAAGTCCTCGGACAGAGTGGTGTAGTGCTTGCATATGACCGATGCACGTCATTCCATACACGCAAAATAATCTCTAGATTACTTATGATATCTAATACAGTGTAAAGGATATGTAAATAATGGTTGTTCTACTATGTTGCTTGGAGAATTATAACAAGAAAAAAGTCTATACCTGTTCAGAACAGATGCAATTTTTTCTGAATCGCTTTGATTCATAAACTATTGGTTGAACCTATGGATGTGGAATCTTGAATACAAAGGCTGACTGCACATATGTACATGTACACGTATGCATATATGTATGTATGTGTATCCATGACAAATGTATACACCCTCAAAATACCACACAGTATTGTTCTAAAGCACAAATCCAAGAAGGTATTCAAAATTGATTGGAAAAACTGCAAATGTCTATACACAAAAAAGCATTTACTCTTATTGTCAGATGTGGTCAGGGAAGAATTATTAAAGGAGGTTGTTATTCCTTACAGCTGAACTTTGAAGGAAAGGTAAAGTTTGGCCAGGCAGAGAAAAGCCAACTTGGTGAAATGGACAGAAAAGGTCAGAATGTGTACCTTGGTCAGCTCTTGAATTGCTGTTTATAAGAAAAAATAAAACAATTTCTCTGCCTCCTCAGCCTAGGAAAAATTCAGAGACTTTCTGATTTTGATCATGTTGGTTGGGAAATACAGGCCTGTGGGGTCCCCAGGGCTGAGGTCAAGGTGTTTAGGCTACTTGCAATGCCCCCAGCACTTGACTAGCTGTTTACCATGCAGAACTTTGGGAGTCCCCGGCCTTAGGGAGATCTAAGATGGATATTACTTCCCATCTACCCCTTCAGGGAGGAAACCACAGTTTCATGAAGTCTCATACCCAGGGGCTTTCTGCATAAATTCTAACCCACAATATTGTAACTTTCACTTAACAGTAAAGTATGAGGTGTGATCAAAAGTACTCTGTGTATTTAAATTGTAAAAATGTATTACAGTAAAATACATATTACCCTTAATCTCCCCTAAAAATACTCCTCCTTTCTTCACACACTTATCCCATCATTCTTGCCACTTTCTGAAGCAACTCTGGAAGGCTTCTTTCCTGAGCATCTTTAGTTGTGGAATCATGGCTGCCTCGATGTCATGAATCTATTCAAAATGTTTCCCTTTCATAGTCATTTTGACTTTGGGGAAGAGCCAGGAGTCGTACAGTGAGATCCAGTGAATAAGATGGATGAGGACAAAACATCATGTTTTTATGAGTCTACCTTTCCATTGATGGCACTCAGCAGCAGCATCACAGTATTTTTTTTTTTTTTTGGTGGGTACCGGGGGTCGACCTCAGGACCTCGCGTGCCAGTAGGTGCCCATGCCGCTGAGCGATATCACCAGCCCCTTTTTCATATGTGGGTTCCGGGAGTCGAACTCGGGCCCTCATGCTTGCCAGGCAGGCGCTTACGCCACTGAGCCATCTCACCGGCTACATCACAGTATTTTTAATTACACCTAGTAAAGAAACTCAGGAAAGGACTTCCATGACTGCTGTACATACATTTACCCATGTTTACATATGCATTTCCAGAAGGGTCTGTGGCTTCCATTTGACTATCCATATTGTTAGAATTGAAATATTCCACATTTTAGAACCTATTGTGAATATTAGAGTAACAAATAGTTTTAATAATAATAATTCTGATGGGTAATGTTTTTCATTCAACTCGGAGCTCCCAGAGCTGGACTTTATGCTTTAAGGCACATCTTGGGCTGGCAGGCACGACTTCCATCTAGCTTCAACTCCATTAAAGTAAGCTTCTATAAACAGACATCAATTACAACCAGTTTTAAGGGTTTTAAAATGTAATCCAACAGTGCTGCTTAACTAAATGAATCCCAGGAAGTGATCTCCGGTGAATTAATAGAGCAGCGTGCCGGCGAGACACTGCGAGTCTGAATTAATGACTGGAGAAGATCAAATTAATTACGAGTGTCTCCAAGGAGTTTCCAGGAAGAATCCTCCCTTATCAGGTAAAGTCCATTTAACCCTTCATGTTCAAAATCAGCACATTTTCTAATTGCTAAGATACCGAGTCATAATGGAAAGAGCAGGGCTAGTCTGCCTTCTCCTCGGAAGCAGAGGTTTTCAGATGTGTCAAAGCATCCCACCCCACTGGGCAGGAAGAATTCTCCTGAAGACACAGTGATATACCAGGCTCTTTTCAGAGCTTGGCATCCAGCTGGGAGTGCGCTAGACCCATCAGCTGAGTTCGCTTGGCAAAGATCCACAGGAGAGTTTAAGGACATTTTTATGGTTAAAAAAAAAAAAAGGCCCCAAGAAAGATAACTTTAATTGGAGTTGGAAGATACCCACAGGA
The DNA here is from genome assembly GCA_028451465.1 of Erethizon dorsatum. NCBI lineage: Eukaryota > Metazoa > Chordata > Mammalia > Rodentia > Erethizontidae > Erethizon > Erethizon dorsatum. The sequence continues at coordinate 31,523,937 of CM051833.1, forward strand.
ACAGGACCACAAAACAAGCTGTACTGACCAGGATGAAGTGTTCAAGGTCATCAACATCATTTTGCACCACAAGGATATAACACAAGTCAAGCATCCCTAATCCAAAAAGTCAAAATCTGAAATGTTCCAAACTCCAAAACATCTTGAGAATGACGTGATGTCACAAGTGGAAAGTTTCGCACTGATGTCATGTGAAGAGTAGCAGGAAAACTGAAAATAGAGCATAAAATGACCTTCAGGCTAAGTGTATAAGGTGTGTATGCTACATAAATGAACTTCGTGTTTAGACCTGAGTCCCATCGCCAAGGTACCTCATTATGTTTGTGCAAATATTCCACAATCTGAAAAGATCTAAATCCAAAAACATATTGGCCTCAAGCACTTTGGATAAGGGATACTCAATCCGTGGTTCATAGGCAAACATCTCTTGGGTGAGCTGATTGCCCCAAGAATCTCTGTTTTGTTGTTTTTTGTTTGTTTGTTTTTTGGTTTTTTTTTTTTTTTTTTTTGCACTGTTTATTTTTGATCTTCAAGGAATCCCCCTCAGCCCATTCCTGGGCTTTGGCCCCTGGTATTTATTTCTCTGTAGTTTGAAGCTTAAAATGAAGACTCCAAGTTTTATAAACAAGTTGCCCTGTATTTTATTACTGTGATAGCTCAGGGTTAGTGGGTGGTGTGTTTGTCTGAATAGCATAAATGGGGAGTAAAACTGCAGAATTATGAAAAACTAAAGCAGAAGTTGAATGGCAGTGTGTGAGGAGGATGAAGAATAAGAAAGAATACACACACAAGATTATATGGTAGGAAACATAAAGGGACTTGGGCTTGCAGATTCTCTACTCTCCATATACAGCATCATCATCTGTAGCTTCCATATCTTTCAAACAACTTACGTGTTCAGATGTTCATGACCTAACTCCTGTATGTATTTAGTAAGTGCTCATAGAGTGCCTCTTCTGAGCAGGGCAAGTACTGTCCCTGGGGAGGCAGCAGGGATCCCCAAAGCTGTTGCTTGTCACTGAATATCTTGTGAAGGTCCAATTTGTGACCAGTCTGACATAGAAGCAATCCCAGTAACGTTCTATGATTTGCGTGACTTGGAAAACACATTCCTCTGGAAAGCAATATGAACAACAACTAAGTACTAGCTGTTGACTTTTTTGTTATATTTTTAGTTTAACTGAGCACATAATGTTAGCTCTAATTAGCTAGTCTGCTGACACTCTGATTCCTCAAGTCAGATATTCGTTGGCATTTAATTTATTGATTGTGGGAGGTTTACCCTACAAGCCTCTATTTGTCAGTCATGCACAGCTTGCCTGTGGGTGGTCTTAACAGGAGTTACAAACTCTAGTCCATAAGAAGTACTGTATACCTATGCCTATAATCCCAGCACTCTGGGAGGCTGAGGCAGGAGGATCATAAGTTCTAGCCTACCCTGGGAAACTTAGCAACATAGTGAGGACCTATCTCAAAATTAAAAAATAAAAAGAGCTGGAGATGTAGCTGAGTGCAAAGGCCCTGGGTTCAACCCTCAGCGCCACTTAAAAAAAAATCATATTAAAGCTGAGCTGCTCTTTAAATGCAGTAATTCCAGACAAGCATTAGTTCTTGGTGACTCTCAATTTCAGCCTCTGAGATAACATGCCATGTTTTTATGTGCTGTTCTGCACAGGGACATGTGGCAACAGAGTGTGAAAGTCACCGAGTCACGTGTCCAGATGGGCTGATTTCGTTACTGCTGTAAAGTCCATCAAAGATAATGGAAAGTAGATAAAATAAAATCACACTGCCCATCCCGCACCCATCCGAGCTGGAATTTCACTGCGTGGACACTAATTGGCGCTGGCTTAGCTCAGCCGATGTTATCTTTACGAGTGTTCGTACTTGTGGGGCGATCACACAAAACATGTCAGGGTGATGCCTGACACTGCAAAAGGGGAGAAGTACAGCAAGTACTCAGTCGAAAGGGACTCGATGACTTTCAGTGGATTTTTTTTTTTTTAAGTAAAGAGGTAGAACTGTTGTTAAGTTGCTCAAGCAGAAGGGTCTATAGGGCACTCGGATGGCAGTGTTTAAAAGGGTTCTTTGTCACTTTGTAGAATAATAGGTGAGGGACAGAAGAGCTAGCATGTGGGGCAGACCGGCACAGTGAAGAGTTGCCAGCTGCAGCATGGCTCTCCAGCGTCCTGCCAGACTCGCATTCATGAAAACCCTCTTTGTGAAGATCTGAGCTGAGATCACACTACTTCACCTGTAAACCCAAATAATTTTTGTACAGAGTTAGTACATATTGAATTTTCTAGGGATGCAGTTACCATTTTTTTTTTTTTTTTTTTTTTTTTGTACTCAGATTTACCAAGAGTTTCCTCTGCCTCAAGGAAGTTTCCAATTCCAACATTGCTGGAGGCATTTAAATGGCTAATCCCAGGCCCCTGTATCATTCCCAGAAATAACTGTCATCCTCAGAAGATTCTAACTCATCAGCACAAAGATGTGCCTTCTTAGCCAGATGTGGTGGCTCACACCTGTAATCCCAGCACTCTGGGAGGCTGAGGCAGGAGGATGGCAAGTTCAAGCCAAGCCGCCATAGCTTAGCGATTTAGTGAAACTCTGTCTCAAAATTAAATAAGCAATTAAATAAAAAGGGCTGAGCCTGACCACTTACCTTGGTGTGGTTTGGATTTGATAACTGATTCTATGCTGGTTGCAAAGAGGTCATATTGAAATGGTTTTTAATACTCCACAGATTGTCTTCCTTTATATTGTTACCTTTTTTATGTTGCATGTCACTTTTGCGGCCTGACTCTTTGCCCAGTATATAATACTTCTGCAGATGCTTTATTGTTTATTGGTGAATAGATCTTCATTAAAAGTTTTTGGAAAACTCATCAAACTCATTAGGTTTTTTTCCTAACCCATTTGGAATAATTCCTGATAAAATGATGAAATACTTTTTCAAAGGGCTGGGATGTAGTTTGGTGTGAAGACCCTTGGTTCAATCCTCAGTACCACTAAATTAAATTTAGTGAATTATTTACAAAGAAATGAGAGTAGGTGTGATGCTGTTGGGAGCTCCGAGCCCAGGAAAGGAGATCATGGGCTCAGTTATGTTGAGCTTAACACCCCCCCCAACACCCCTGCTCCCCGGGCTATCTCATTTCAGGGTGCTGCCAAGTTTTCCTGGACAGCTCCTAGCTCAGGAACACATTTGCTTCAGGATCAGGACGAAGGCCTTGACTCTCTGGAGGTTTTCCCAGGGACCCTCCTCAGTCCTGACGCTGTCCCCCTTCCCACTGGCAGACACAGGCGGTCTGCTGGCCTGGAGCCCCAGCCTGGTCTCCACACACCAGATGGCCAAGTGCAAGCCATGCTCTTTAGTTCACCATGCATCCTCTTGCCTTTTCGGTGGTCCTTTCTCCCTCAGTGCCTTCTCCTTCAGGCCATAGAATCTGACTTCCTGGATGCCTCGTCCTTTCAAGTTTGAGGCAGGACTTGGTGGCCTGCACATGGGGAACCCCGCCCCTGAGCTCAGCCTCCTCAGATCTTATGCTCTGTTCTTGAGGCAAAGCAGGAACTTGTGATGTCCTCCTTTAATGTCATCTTTGCGTGGAAAAATATGGCAGCAGAAGTGGGAGTCCTATAGTCCTCTCTGGGCCACTTCGGCTGTATTTGTGTTGCTTTTATAAAGTTCATCACAGATCAAAGTCAAGAAAACAAAATCATGCCATCCCATTCCCAATTCGCCAAAGCTGGGATTTTAATGCCAAGACTACATCAAGATGAACTGTCAGTATTTCTCAAAAGCAAGAACTTTTATTAGTATTGTAGTTTTAAAACAATGTTGATTAAGAAAGGTTCCACAGGTATGTACAGGGGCTACTAGTACAGGTGTGTACTTGGGGGTACCCACCATAGTTCTGATTTATTTCTCTCTATCTTTCCCTCCATGGGACACAAGGCCACATCCCAGTTAAGAAAAGGACCAGACCTTGCTTTGATTCCCATGCAGGGCACCATGGACAAGTCATGCAGCTCAGCCTTGGTGTCCTTGTATGTGATGTCATTAATGATCTTTAAGGGCCATTCTGAAGATGAGGGGAAAGCCCAGATACCTACAACACATCAAGTACTACCTCATCCTCAAAGTAATCTTATTTTACAGGTGAAGAAACTGAAATATAGATTATAAAGAACGTGCCATGACCCCATGGGGAGTATGTGGTAGGATGGGATTTAGTCTCCAAATGTTTGACTTCTGAAATCATGGGGGGTTTTTTTTGTTTGTTTTGCAGTATTGGGGACTGAACCCCGTGCATTTGCACTGAGCTAGATCTCCATCCCTTTTTTATTTTCTATTTTAAGGCAGGGTCTCTCTACATCACTAATTTGTCCAGACTTGTGATCTTCCTACCTCAGTTTCCCAGAGTGCTGGGATTATAGGCCTCTGCCACCAAGTCTGGCAGAGATCACATTGCTATATTGCAACTAAGGAAATATATTTAGTTAGTGATAGCTATTATTATTTATTGCTGCACATTCTCTTTCCTTCTCCTAGGTGGTAGAGGGTAAGGGAAGGTAATGAAGTCCTCCCAAGCAGGACTCAGTCTAGACGTGAATCTTATCATGGTAGTAATTAGGCTGCAACCTATCATCCATCCTTCTTGGTCACAATGAGGATTGGAGGATTATAGCAGAATTCACTGGTGCTGCTCAAACTTCATTTTCCTCTCCATTTTCTTACATTACAAAATTTGGAAGACTGGAAGCAGCTACTTACAGAGCCCCACGTCAGCTAGTTAATTTCCCTGAGACTCGACTTCCTCTCCCAGCCTCCTTGCTGTTGTATCTCAATGTTCTCCAAGATGCCTTCCTCCTTGAGGAATCTGAGATTCCTTGTCAGAGTCCTGGGCAGTGAATTTATTGTCACACATCCCGCAGAACACAGAGCAGCCTCTTCTCCAGCCAGAGGCCAGGATCACCAAGGGACTCCTGCACCATGTGTCCTTGTTTTTATCTAAATCAAGGGTCCCCCGCCTGCTTTTGCACACCTGTACACAAAGAATGTTCTTCCATATTTTTAAATGGTTAAAAAAACAATGGGAAAATACTCTTCCTGACACATGAAAATTATGTGAAGGTCAGATTTCAGTGTCCTTAAATAAAGTTTCATTGCAACTCTGCCTTGCTCATTGATTGACATATTGTCTGTGGCTGTTTTGTGCAAGTAGATTCAACAGTGACTCTCTAAGGTGCTTCACAGAAGCTTGCCGACCCTTGATCTGAAAAATAGCAAGAGGAAAATTTTCTAGGTTGGCTCCTTTTTTGTTTTAGTTTTTTTGTTTTTACAGAGGAAATCCAGGTACTATCCTGTGTTCAATCAGTGCAGCAAATAACTCTTATGACCAGGCAGTCGACCCCACAGTCAGGAAATTAGAGGATGCCAAGGCCTGGCACTGTGCCCGTGAAAGTGACTCCGGCAGCTGTGTAAGCGGCAGGGAACTGCAGATTATCGCAGCAGCGTGAGCTTTGCAAAATTCCCCTCTCATGGCTCAGGAAACCTGCTCTGTGGGCCACAGCTTTCCCTCGGTAACACACCTGAATGCTCATTTTCCAACATTATCTCTGCCAGGAGGGATAATTTGCTGTAATGTGGGAGTGCAACATCAGAAGCAGGAGCAGTTCAGCCAGTCATTCGATATATTTTCTTCTTCTTTTTAACTAAAAAATCCTGGAACTGGAAATGTTTTCAGCAAAACCAATTTGTTGTGGAAGAAAAAACAGGAGATTTGATTATTTCTGACGGTGTAGAAGGCTGGGTACTGTCCGATCCAGAAGGTTATGAAAAGAGGAAGGAACTGCTGTTTGTGTGTATGTTTGGGTGTGATTGTGTATGTGTGTGGTTGTTAGGTCAGATTATGAAGAAGGAGTGCTTTTGAAAACCATTTAGGTGGTAGATTTGGGGATAAATTTAAATACATGGTGTGAAAAAAATAAATATATGGTGTGATCAAACACTATAGTGAATGTTCCAATTTTAAAACTTATTACAGTCAAAGACATATTGCCATTAATCTCCCTCAAAATGCTGCAACTCATTTTCAACACACTTTTTCTTGCCACTTTCTGAAGCAGTTCTGAAAGTCCCCTTTTGTGTCTTTAGTTGCGCTGTTGTGGCTGTTTTGATGTCCTAAATTGATTCAGATGTTTCCCTTTCATGGTCATTTTGACTTTGGGAAAGAGGAAGAAGTCACACAGTGCCAGACCCAGTGAATAAGGTGGAGGAGGACACAGCGTCATGTTTTTATTAACCTGCCTTTCCATTAGGTGGCACTTGGCAGCAGCATTGAACATATTTTTTATCATACCTCAAAGACAAGAAAGAGGACTTCTAGAACTGTTTCAGAAAGTCCCAAGAACTATGGGATAAGTGTTTTTAAGCAAGGAGGAGTATTTTGAGGAGGATGCATGGCAATGTGTCTTTTGCTGTAATAAAGTTTAAAAATTTAAACATTCACCATATATTTTTATCACACTTCATATTATGATGACTACATAGGATATTCAGGCAAGGAGGAATCCAGAAATAAGGTAATAGGGAATGAGTTTTTCTGTAGTAGCTAAGAAAGCACAGTGCTCAATAGTTGTTGACATAGGGATGCGTCGTAAACACCAAATAGAAACCTACCAAGACTCGTCAGTATTGGCAGGATTGCAAGTTTAAACCCAGCCTGGGAAATGTAGTGATTTAGTAAAATCCTGTCTCAAAATTTAAAAAAAAAATTTTTTTTTTAAAGTTCTGGGGAGGTAGCTTAGTGCAAAGGCCCTGGGTTCAATCCCCAGCATTGCAAAACAAAGCCGAGTCTTTTGTTTTTGCTTTTTAAGAAAGAACTGGCCAATCCATCATCCTCCCACATCCCACGGAGAGGCAGAGAGTGCTGTGGCTGAGCCTGCCTTAACGTCATTGCAGGTTGGCTGCTGGGGTCATTCAAGCCATCTTTGTCCAGCCTCCTTCCTCTCAGCTCAGGCCCCCTCGTCTTCCTTCCCTTCCAGCATGGAAGCCTTGGGAATCCAAGGTCATGTTTTATTCTCATTGAATCGAAGGACTGTTTCAAGGGCCAGAGGCATAGTAGCAACCCAATAAATAAACGTTTGCTGAACACAGTCAAATTCCTAGTTAGTTTGGAGCTCTCCGGAAATAAAGGTGCTAAGTATTAGAGCACCAAACATTCATCAAACTTACTTTTCAAAATCCTGTTCCTCAAATACCTGTTAAATTTTTATCAATGACAACAACAACAAAAATGAATGTATTAGTTTTGCATCCCTGTGACAAAATACCTGAGAAAAACAGCTTGAAGGAGGGGAAGGTTATTTGGGGTTATGGTTTCAGAGACAGCTGTCTGTGGTTGGCTGGCTCCACTGCTTTCAGGCCTGTGATGAGGCAAACGCATCAGGGTGGCAGAAGAAAGCTGTTCACCTCATGGCAGCCAGGGAGCAACGAGAGTGAGATTATGAGAGAACTAGAAGCTGGGGACAAGATTTAGTACTAAGGTTACAACCCCATGACAACCCCTTCAATGAGGCTCCCCTCCCAAGTTTCTGTTACCCCCAGTAATGCTATCACAGTATGATCTCATCAGTAGAGCACTCCTCTGTTGGAGTTAAGTCCTCATGATCCAATCACTTTCCTTTTGAATGAACCACCTCTGAACACATGAGAAGTTGTGGGTGGGGGGGGCATTCTAGATCTAAATCATAACAATGAGCCGATTTGATATGCTGTACTTCTGGATCCATGATGATATATTTTTAGAAAGACTTGCTTTTTTGAAGAAAGGACAATCCTTAGTAATTTATTCAATGACAGTCTATCTTTTCTTTCCTAAATTCTTCTTTTCTAGAACAATTAAAGGAGGATTTAGCACTGAGATTGTATTTATTGAACATGCAGTAAATCAGCTCTAGTTAAACAACAGGCACTGTTGTTTAGAGCCACTGGTTAGAGCCACTGGTCTCCTCCCAGAATTCCTTGATACTGAGATGAATATTATTTTAAGCTATATGTATATATATATATATATATATATATATATATATATATATATATTTTTTTTTTTTTTTTTAGAAAATTAAAGAATGGGGCAAGTATGATATTTTCTAGGAGCAATGATACTTTGCAGGATATTAACTAAGAAACTGTCAAAAGTGTCAATCTGGGAAAGTCGGAAGATAAAGAGAAGATAAGAAAGAGTCTCCAGCCTTCCTTAAAGAAGAATTTCAGATAAAATATAGATACTGTCTTCCCTCCACAGGTGGATTCTAATTCCACCTTTCTCCTTTTTCCTACCCCTCAGGATGGGGTAGATTTTATGACTTTCTCCCAAAGAACAGAATCTGGAGAGGGGAAAATGCATCCTAATGCATCAGTCTGGCAAACCCTACCTTAGCTGAGTGAGGAAGGCTGAGATCACCAGGGATGTTGTGTGGTCTCCATGTACCTTCTGATTTGATGTGCTAAGTAGGGAATTTCATGGCCTTCTGTCCGAAATCTCTTAACCCCCTTGAATCAAGATAAAAAAGCATCAGGTAAACCTACACTTGGGGACATTCTGCATACAGGGTACCTTACCAGTGCTCCCCAGAACTGTAAGTCTGTGAAAGACATGGACAAACAGGAACCGTCTCAGCCCAGAGACACACCAACTAAAAATAAGTGCCCTGGACTGGGTCCTAAAACAGAAAGCGTACACTAATGGGAAACTAATAAAGGCCAAATAAAGCCTAGCATTTACTTTTAAAAAGAAAAGAGTGTCACCAGAGGGAGAGTAAATACTAACTAGTTTTCTCCTTCCTTTGCCCCAGTAGATTGTAACTTGTCAACTGCTTACTTAATGAAATGTGTTAGTCGTTTCAGAAAAGTTATGAGTCCAGTTTAAAGAAGTCCAGGTTGGCAACAAAATTACAGTAACAAAGCAATGAAAAAATGTAAATGAGTAAAAGATTATATAGTTAAAACACTTTCTGGAAGAAATTCTAACAGGTAAAAGGAAAAAATAATGAAAAAATATAAATAATAACTGTATAAATATGACAGGCTTTGTACACTTACTCTTAAAGTTTTTAATTTACTTAATGTGAACAACTGTATTCAGAAATTCAGTGACCCTTTCACTTCAGCTTCGAAGTTCTTGTATCGGTCAGTGCTCAGTGGAGAAACAGATTTAATGTAAGATATGTAAATATACAAGGATTGACAAGGTAGGCTTAAAATGGCTGCCCACAGAATGTTAAAAGAGTGCAAAAGGGCTGTCTGTGCGCTGGCGATCCAAAGGATCCAGTCAAAAGTCAAAGGGCTGCAGAGCTCGCTGTAGTGTCCTGTGTGAGTATCCAGGGGCCAAAGGGTCTGCACGGGAGGCTGAAGGGTCTACACTAGAAGCCAGGAGCCGATGTCCAAGGTGAAGGTGAACACTGGAGCTCCTCTGAAGAAAGAAAAGCGAGCCTTCCTTCTTCATTCCCTTTTTTATTCCATTTAGGCTACAGGCCTATTGGTTGATGCCACTCACACCCATCTGTCTTCAGTAACTCCATTCAGACACACCCAGTTACTATGCTAATCCAACTACCGCAGTACTCATCAAAATATTTGTGGACCTCTAGCATTTAATTTGAGCCTGCCATATATAAAAATCTCTTTCAAAACATCACTAGGAACATTGCGCTTCTGGAGCATCTGCTTTTCAATAAGAAAAACAACAAGATTTAAGATTTAAGAAACAGCACAATTTCAAGTAAACAGAGGCAGGCAGGAAGTTCTCTGCTTTGCGAATCCCCTGGCTAACAGATCAGCATAATCAGAAAAATGGGTCTTACTGCATTTCCAAGCATCAGTGCCTTGATTTCAGCCCTGGGGGGAATACGGAATGTCTAGGACCTCAGAAGCTTTGTCAGCAAGTGAGCAGGGACAGACCCAGTGCCCTGGTTGACTTCCTCTTCACAGACTGTCATGAGGTGGCCACCAGGGTGACCTGGGAGGAATTCCCCTTGAGGAATGTGTTGAATCCAGGCAGCTTTACAGAGCAGGACAGGGGACTGTGGCTGAGGAATGACTCCTCTAAGAAGAGGAGCTCTAGGCAAAACTAGAGTATTTCCAAAAGGTTCCTGAGATAAAACCTACAGGACACTTCATTTCTACCCTGTGATCAGAAACTGGACCAAACCTCTCCTCTAGATCTAGGCCTACAGCAGCACCCTCATTATTGCCTTAAGGCCTATCTTAGTCTGTTTTGTACTACTATAGCCAAATCCCACAGACTGGGTACTCTATAAAGAAAAGAAGATTATTTCTCATGGTTCTGGAGCCAGGAAGTCAATCTAATATCAAAGTTCTGGCATCTGTCTAAGTGCTTCTTGCTGAAGAGAAGACAACAAGGGATCAAGCTTGCAGCCTCAAGCCCTTTTAGAACCAGCCTTAATCCATGCATGAGGGTGGAGTCCTCATGACCTAAACACCACCCATTAGGCCTCACCCCCCCAGCACTGTTGCACTGGGGACTCAGTTTCCAATGCATGGACTTTAGGAGATACCATCAAACCACAGCAGGGCCCTTCTTTCTGATCACTGATCCTTTCTTCACCCTCTTTACCCCGTGGTTCCATGTTTGTGTCCTTTCTTCATCCCAGTACCCAGGAGCTATCCAGGGACAATATGTGCCTGTCACCACAGCCACATGTGACTCCGCACAGAAGCATTTTTGTGCATTTCATCCTGTATTTTGCCCTTCTCCATCAAGACATCCCTATCCACAGCTTCCTCAGTTTGGAGAATCGAAACTCAAACCTCCTTCTCCCTCATCAACCTCCTCCATCCTGAAGGCCCATATTCTAGATTCTGTCTCCGAAGTAGCACCCAAGATCAGCTTCTGCCCACCAACCCAACTCTTCTTATCTTAAACCTGACCTTTGCTACTAACAGGGATCAGGGCTGCCATGCAAGAGTCTCTCCGAACTGCCTGGCGTGACGTGCATGGCCACCCTGGCCAATCTCACCCCACGTGGCCTAATCTCCAGTAACTCAGAGAATCTCATCTACAGAAGCTTCTCCCTTCATGTCCCCTGGAATGCACTCCCTTTTCCACCCAGCAAACATCTACTCATGTTCCAAGCCCAAAGCAGATGCCACCAGCCAACCTTCCCAGACCCCGTAGGTGGCTCCTGCCCGGGAGTTCTTATGACACTTGTATGACTTTTCTTTCAGGCCTGACCATTGTGAAACTCACCTACTGCATCCATGAAATAAGACAAAGAGAGTTGAGAAAAAAATAGCATCCATCCAGTAGAATGGCTGTACGAATGAAATTAAATAGTGTATTCGTTGCCCAGCCTGTCACAAGAAAGTCCCACACAAACTGAGTGGCTGACAACAATAGAAATGCATTGTCTCGCAGTTCTGGAGTCCAAAATCATGGCGTGGGGTGGACTGTTCATCTGTGAAACCTGGAGGGAATGCTTCCTTTCTTGCCTCTTGCTAGCTTTGAGAGATTTGCCTGCGATCCTTGACATTCCGCAGCCTGTAGGTGCAAGCCTCCATCTTCATAGCTGTCTTCCTCTGTGCATGAGTCTGCTGGTGTCCAGATTTTCCCTTTATCAGGGCATTAGTTCATTTGGGTTGGGGCCCCCCATTTTAACTTTATTTCCCATGTAAAGACACTTTTTAGAAATGAGGTCATATTCTGAGGCGCCAAAGACCAGACGGTCAACATATCTTCTTAGTCGAATTTAATTCAACCCACAACAGGTAACAAATAGCAAGTTCTGGTACATGTGAAGCCATTGTTCCCCACAGTGTGTGCCCATAGCTCACCCACTCTGCCCTCAGGCCCAACCCTGGGATCCTGCAGGAGATCAAAGGTGTGTGTTCAGTCAAGGAAGTAGGATCGGTGTTGCTTCCTTTCCCTCTCTCTCCCCCAAGCACCCACATCTGACCTTATAGGAACCCCAGAATCTGAAACTATGCCACGAGATAGAATAGACCCAAGGATGAAGATTCAGATGGGCCGTGTCTCTGGAACTTACTCTCCCTTCGGTTGCTTTTAAAAATTGCTGAAGAGGCAATTATAGCTGCATGTTGGTAATGGAAATAATTATGACTACTTTCTGAAATTATGTCTTTGATATATTCCTCATAGGTAATTTAAGGGGTTAGTGAATTGGGATAGGTGGGTTCTTTGCCTGAAAGCTCACACTAGATAATTGGACAGCATAATAGAGGAAGAAAGCAAAGCCACCAAGATAATGCATGAGATAATACAACTGAGAAAATAAGTTAACACACCAATTGCTTTGGGATCTCACTAGACTCTCACAACTGAAGCACTGGGCAAAATCTACGAGTGGAGACATCGTCTGCCTACAAAGTGATCATCCGATGCCATTTTTTCAGGCTACTAAAGGGTGGCAGACACTAGTGAATTCCCAAACATTCTCAGTCTTGCTAGAATCCAGGGCACCCTGGTGCAGACTCTCTTTGGATAGCCCTAAAGGACACATTATAAGATAAATGCACCTTTTAAAGAATTTTAGCATTTACTAGTGGGAAATGCAGGGAAATATGTGGAGAATACAAGATATATGCAAGCAGGTTCACTTACAAATTGCAGCTTTTTTATTTATATAGGTTTTTTTTATACATGCTGTGGCAACATACATCACATTTGCCATTTGAGCCATGTTTAAGTCTACATGTCAAGGGCAGTAAGAACATTCACACTGGTGGGTAACTGCCACCTCTTCTATCTCCAGAACATTTTCCTCATTGCAAACTGAATTTCTGTACTCAATTAACAAGAACTCCCCATTCTTTCCACCTCCACTGCCTGGAAACCACCATTCCACTTTGAGTCTCTATGAATTTGATTACTCCTGGTGCTTCATATAAATGGAATCACACAGCATTTGTCCTTTGTGGCTAGCCTGTTTATTTCATTTACCATTATGTCTTCAAGTTTCACTCATGTATGGCATGTGGCAGAATTTCCTTCTGAAGGCTAAATAATATTCCATTGTGTTATAGATCATGTTTTGTGTATCCATTCATAGGTGGATGGACTCTTAGATCCTTTTCATCTTTGAGCTATTGAGTAAATCAAGACTTTTTAAGCTTCCTTTCATTTGATTCTCTTCCAAGACCCACAGATTTTGCTTATTAAACATAGTGAAGAAATACTGCTTCCAAATCACTTAGCCAGAAGACTTAGGTCATTTTTCTTTGTAACTTCTTAGAAACTTAGCACCTGATTGTTATATTATGCTTTGGATATTACAAGTCCCCAAAGACTCTTGTGTTGAAGGCTGGGCCCCAGCTGATGACACTGTTGGAACCTTTATGAGCAGGGGCCTGGTATAAGCAAGTTAGGTCACTAGGACTACGGCCTTAAAGGGTGTACTGTGACCCTGCCCCCCATACTCATACTGGGGATTGAACCCAGGGCCTTCACACTGAACCCCACTTATTTTTATTTTTAATTTTAATTTTGAGACAGGCTCTCACTAAATCATTAAGTTGCCCAGGCTAGACTCAAACTGCAATCCTCCTGCTCCAGCCTCCCTGAGTTCTAAGATTACAAGCATTCCCTGTGTGATAAATGTTCTGCCTTGCCACAGGCCTAACAGCCAACAGGGCCATGCAACAATGAACCAGAACCTCTGAGGCCATGAGCCAAAAGAAACAACTTCTCCTCCTTTTAAGTTGATTTCTCTCAAGTGTTTAGCAACAGAAAGGTGACTAAAACCCCCTCTTTAGTTGTGGGACAAGTACTGTATTATTAATTCAATTATTGCAGTTGAGAATATAAAATCTTATATGATCTAAGTGACTTGCCCAACCACACATCTAGTCAGTGATAAAACCAGCATGCAGATCTCATCTGTTCCCTGCCTAGTCTGCACCTTTCCCGCCCACTACCACCCACGTCCTAGTCATATGTGGATTATTAAAATCCTGCCATCTCACAAAGCAGAGACTTCCATGAAATGCAGGTAGTGTGAGCTAAATTGTCCCAGCGTGCACACGATAGAGGTCTCTCTGGTTGGTTCTTGGACTACCCCCACGCTGCGCCAGTGTGACGCCGTATATTTAAATAGATGTTTGGAGCCTAACGTCCTCACCATAAGCAACAACTCTACAAGCAGAAGACACAATAAACTCCCGAGAGTGCTGGCTTTCTGGGGAGTTCGCAGCGTGGTGGTGGCAGCTGCTTGCTCACAAGATAAAGGAGTTTGGTGGGGTTTGAAAAGCCTGCCCTGCTCACCCGTATTTTCCCCAATGAATGTGCTGTAGGAAATTTCTCCTGACAGGTTATTATGACTGCTTTAATGTGCATATGACCAGCTGTCTGGAAAACAGTTCAAATTATTAATTGTTCGTAAATATACCGACATGCTTGGTGACAGCACGCTGTAGCACTGAACATTTAATTTGATCTTTGTTCTTTTTTTTTTTTTTTTTTTTGTGGGTACCGGGGGGTCGACCTCAGGACCTCGCGCGCCAGCAGGCGCCCGTGCCACTGAGCGATATCACCGGCCCCTTTTTCGTATGTGGGTTCCGGGAGTCGAACTCGGGCCCTCGCGCTTGCAAGGCAGGCGCTTAAACCGCTGAGCCATCTCACCGGCCCCTGATCTTTGTTCTTTAAAAATACTGCTACTGCCTTTCAAGGGGGAGCACGGTGCTATATCCTTTGGAGAAATACACATCTCTTTTCTGTGTTCTAGCTCTCAAATACTTTCTGTTTGGGGTTTTAATGTGTTCGACATTAAAATCACAACAGGCTTAGCTTTCTCCATGCCATTCAAGGAGTAAGAAATAACATTTACTCTCCCTAAGTTAAGTTAAATTCAGGCAAGTTTGGGAAGAATATGATCGTAGTCCATTCTAGGGTTGTCCCCTCCTCTTCTGACCGTCTGAGATCCCTGTGTACATACAGCCCCCATCACCAAAGATGGCCTGGGTGAGTCCAGGCAGCTGTGTTTCTCAAAGGCCAAGGTTATGGGGTTCCCTGAAAGGCCAAAAGCACTACTTCTGTGCCAAGTTTGTCCACTGGGCTCTCCATGCAGCTCTCCAGCTTGCAGCGTGCAGCTCCAACCAGGGTCACATCCTATCACATAGAGATGGCCAAAATGGTCATGCAAAAATGACAAGGACTGGATTTTACCCATAGGTCTTCAGATCCCAAATCAACTATTTTTTTCCTCATTTGTCACAGCTTTATTTTTTGGATTTTTCTTCTTGCAAGGATTGTAATTCATCTTCTCCCTTCTGTAATATACCCCCTCACTCCAGATGCTGTATTCCCCACTGAAAACTCTGATGCCAAGGTTGGTTATGTGTGTGACACATGGATTGACAAAGGGAGAGGATCTTTTTCAATACTACCCCAGACTCCTAGGATGAATTCCACCAGATCCATCATACCTGGCATTTTAGTCATCCATTGTTTTATGACAGACTAGTCCACTAGCAAAAAGCCACTTGGAATGTATAGTTTGTTTCCATAGCTAGTAGCAAAGGGTCAGAAATCCCTACTTGGGAATATAGGCAACACCATCCCTGGGAATCCCATGTTCTCCCTCCACATTGGATCTTCAGAATCCTTCCCATTCCCAGAGTCTTCCTTCCCATCTTTGGATTCCCATTTTTAGGAATGCATATGATCCAGGCGCTGATTCCTTTGAGCATGTGTGTGTGTGATGGGAGAGCCTGTGTATTCCCAGCAACCCTCAGTACAGGGCACATGTTGATTCTCCATAATGTGGAAAGGTATATTACTGAATCAATGAGTGAGTTAGTGTCCGTGAGTCCCTCTTCCCACCAGCTTTTGTACTTAGGGCCATCACTATTCTTGACTATACAGATCTTCTTTAGGTAAAGGAGAGAGCCATTGAGTGTTAGGAGGATATGAGGCCCAGGGAGGGAAACAAATTTTGTTTCATCTGTCCAGAGCTGTTACCCAGACAAAGATTATGAAAGTATTTCTGTAGCAGCACAGCTGGAGTATATATGGTTTATAAGGAGGGGACATCTTGGCTCAGCAATGAGTCCCACATAATTAACATATTTACTGTCTTTGTATAACATTTTTTCGTAGTGTCACCATTTTATTACCATAGCATGATTTAATATAACTGTCAAATTAAAGGAAAAATCAACAAGACCATGCAAAACACAGGTGATACTCTAACAGCAGCTGCACATTCTGTAAAATGCATGTCTTTCCAGATGTACCCAACTTTTTCTCAAATACAGTCTTCCAGCCTCTCCCTGAACATTCCTGGTGATGGGAGTTCATTATTTTGGACAGGTTAGAGAGTTAGAAAGTTCTTCTTTGTATTACTCTGAAGTCCAATTCCCTGAAAGTTTCATTCACTGGCTACATCAGCATTTTCCAAATGTCTTGAAGATGCTAATTAGTTTCATGGGATTTCTTTTTCAGACCTGAGAATTGAACACAAGGCCTTCATGCTGAGCTACACTCCCTAGTATTTATTTATTTGCTTATTTATTTATTTATTTATTTATTTTGACACAGGGTCTTGCTAATTTGCCCAGACTGGGATGGGACTTGATGTCCTCCTGCCTTGACATCCCAAAGTGCTGGGGTTACAGGCATGTGCCACCATGTCCAGCTAAGAGTTATTTTTTAAAGGGAGACAGGGAATTTGTGGCCAAATAAGGGTGGAATTCCTAATTTGAAAGTTGTTGATCCAAACTGCTTGCCTGGGCACATCTTAGGGCCCTTAGTAGACTGGAGGATGATATAATCTCTAAGAAAAATGAGCAAAAAGTGTTCCTCTGTCCATAGCTTCACTTCTGCCTGCAGAGCTTCCCTCAGGATTCATCACCCAACGAGTAATGTTTTCAAGTTGTTATCTAAAGAAACATAGAATAAACCTACTTTTCCTTCCACATAACAGCTTTTCAAATAGCTGAGGACAATTACAAGACAGATACATTCTAAATCCAGGGTAAATATCCTAGTCTCCTAAAGGATCATGCTTGTGATGTGATTTTTAGACCTCAACATCTGGGTTCCTTGCTCTGAGATTCTTCCCTCAATGTTACACCTCCTCTAATGCACAATATGTTAAAGGTGACCTCTAGAATTATAGTAGCTCCTGGCATGTGACTCCTTCTCATCCTAAACATAGGGAAAGCTAGAGTCTAGCAACCTCATGGAGTCACTGAAAATTAAATATGATAATGTAGGTAAAGTACAAAGTGTGACCTGTGTGGTGTTTTTCTGTCTCCTCTTCTATTGAGGGTCTGTTCCTTCTTAAATATGTTTGGTCTGGGGCCAGTGAGATGCCTCAGTGGCATAAGTGCCTGCCTGGCAAGCGCAAGGGCCCGAGTTCAACCACCAGAAGCCACATACGAAAAAAGGGCCGATGATATCGCTCAGCGGCACGGGCGCCCACTGGCGTGCGAGGTCCTGAGGTCGACCGCCGGTACCCACAAAAAAAAAAAATGTTTGGTCTTCCATTCATATTCAGATGCCAGGAGACACACATAGAGAAAGATATTGGGCCATCATCCAATGATCTAAATCAGATGTGTCTGACTCAGGGCTCCAGGCTGCATGTGGCCTTGAACAGCTGGTAACACAGCCCCCAAAATTGCAAACTCTGATTTTTAGTGATATTTTTCATGACTTGATTGCACAATGCTCCAGCACAGACTACAGGAGACAAGAGCAGTGCTAACTCCACCTTCTGCCCCTTCCACACACAAAGTCAGTCCAGTCAAGACCTCCATGTGTCAGAGGAAAATGCAGCAATGCTGATAATAGTGTCACAAGCTACCTGCACGTGTGCATACATGTGAGGACAGGTGTGTATTGTTATTAAGCAGATATGTAAGATTTCTTACTTATTTATTAAACTTGAGCTTGTGTTATTTTGTGAAGTAATTTAGGAAGTTAAAATATAGGAAGCTGTCATTTATATATGAGGTATAATTATACAGTGAATATTTAAACTTTAAAAATTATTACAGTAAAAGGCACATTGATATTAATACCCCCTCAAAATATTCCCCCTCACTTCTAATGCACTTAACCTTTTTGCCATTTTTCTGAAGCAGTTTTGGAAATTCTCTTTTGTGAGTGGCTACTTTCAATGGCCTGAATCAATTCAAAACTTTTGTGGCAGTTCTGTCAAGCAGAAACATTATGGTGTGTCCTCATCTACCTTATTTGCTGGATCTGGCATCCTGTGACTTCTGGCTTTTCCTCAAAGTCAAAATCACCAGGAAAGATAAACATTTTAAATGGATTCAGGACATTGAGCAGTGACATGGCACCTGCCTGGCAAGCATGAGGTCCTGAGTTCAATTCCTGGTTCAAAAAAAGGACATTGAGGCAGCCACAACAGCACAACTAAAGTTACTCACTAAAGAGGTCCTTTAGAACTGCTTCAGAAAGCAGCAAAACTGAAGGGATGTGCATTCTAAGAGAGGGAGGGTATTTTCAGGGGAATTAATGACAACATGTCTTTTACTGTAATACATTTTATTAGAAATCTAAACATTAACTGTATTTTTCAATTACAACTTACACATGAACTGTGTTATATTTTATATGTGGCCCAAAACAATTCCGCTTCACTCTGTGTGACATGGGCAAGCCAGAAGGTTGACGCCCATGATCTAAATCTTAGCTCTCCATTGGTCACTCTAGTTCCCAGGACCCTGGCTGCTCCAGGAACCTCTAGAATGTGTTACACATGGAGAATCACAGATTCCAGTCCAGATCTGCTGGATCAGAACCTGCATGTTCTCAAGACCTCCAGGTGATTCATGGGTGCATGATTTGAGCAGTATTGGACTAAAGTTCTCAGTCAGGGTTCTACATACAGCAGGGGCTCAGTGGGGATCCCTGGCCCCTCTTTTTATTAATTGAACCTGGATAAAACTTATTTGCGGGGGGGATAGCTAATTGGGCAGTTCTGGGGTCAGAGGCATGCAGAGTAGATGGGAAGGGAGTTCTCTCCTAGCAATTACCACAACTAGCCTAAATAAGATCAAAGAGCAGAAATATTTTAAGCACTGCAAAGTAATTAAAGACATACCTTCTGAATTGTCTTTTCTTTTTGTGTTATAAGTACTTAATCTGCTTGTGATTAAAATCAAAGCTTTCAATTGTGAGAGAGGATGTTAACAATTTAGTGAACTATTTATTCTCAGAGTCAAGAAGATGTAGTACCAAGACCTTCATCTTTGCATTTGGGACACACTTGATTTCAAAGCTCAGCTCTCCCTCTTTACTGCCATGTGATACCAAGAAAATCACCTTGCCTGGCTGATCTTCAAAGTCCTCATCTATAACAGGGACATGAAAGAATGTCTGTCTCATAGGGCAAAGAAAGATAAACTAATATGCATACAGAGCTTGTAGCAAACTAACTCTCAAGTAGCAGACACACAATGAATATTGGTTCCTCACTTCTTCACCACATACCAACTTTCTCTTCTTGAAAACCATGATGCAGGGAATAATTGAAAACCTTTGTAGATATTGTGTTCATCTTTTTTCTGTTGCTATCACAAAATACCTGAGGCTGTGTACTTTATAGAGAAAAATGTCTGTTTAACACACATATGAACCCTAAGGGGACACACTCAAACCATACCCAAATCATAGCAGATATTCATCACCACCTGGTTCAGTGGTGTGCAAACCCATCACTGAAGTATAGATCAGGAAGCACATATCTTATGACAACCGCCTTGATCATAGTGGGCCAAGGGACAAGTTTCCAGCCCACTCCCCAACTAGCAACATGATGAAAAAGCAGTTGAACCAGTGTATCGTGTGCATGCTGGCAACACCAGATACTTCATTAGATCGTCCTGTCCTGGCACATGGAGATGCTCAATCAGCGTTGGTCAGGGAAACTAATAGATGTATATAGCATTAGAGGACATCTAGTCCAAGCCTCGATCCACCCCGGGTACCCTTCTGAACCAGGTGCTTGCTGGGTCTCTGCCTCTGTGGCCCCAGCAGTAGACACTCAGTGATTCTCAGATAGCTCATTCCATCCTTGTAGTCAAATTATGAAGCCCTTCACTCTACTGTGAGCCCACAGCCTACCTTCCTCCAGCTTCCACATATTGTTCCTGATCTTGCCATAAACAAAAGCTACAGTGTCTAAATATAATCGCTTTTCTTCAGGTGAATATATTGAAATATGTTAAGCCAGTGCTCAGGTCTCCCTTTTCCTGCTCATTATTCCACCTCCAATCCCCTTCACCTTCTTCCTCCTTCAGCTGCTTCTGGTGGGCATAGGTGGCAGTTCAGCCTAGTCACAGCACCGCTACCTGTGAACTGCCCAACAGAGGCCACACCAGCCCAGGGCCATGCCAACCCCAGCACTGGAAACTGGACATCAGGGTCCAGAAGAGCAGTGTCAAATACACTGCTATTAGACCAAGTTTCCCTGAACTTCTAGTTGTACAATTTGTTTTGTTTTGTTTTACCAAAAAGCAGGACCTTACATTTTTCCCTGTATGCCTACATTAAAAACCATCAAAAGCTGAGCATAGTGGTGCATACTTGTAATCCCAGCTCTCCAGGAGGGTAAGGCAGGATTGCAAGTTTGAGCCCAGTCCAGGCAATTTAGCAGCCTAACAAGACCTTGCCTCAAAATAAAAAATAGGGCCGGTGAGATGGCTCAGCGGCATAAGTGCCTGCCTGGCAAGCGTGAGGTCCTGAATTCGACTCCTGGAACCCACATACGGAAAAAGGGCCGGTGATACCGCTCAGTGGCACGGGTACCTACTGGCGCACAAGGTCCTGAGGTGGACCCCTGGTACCCACAATAAATAAATAAATAAATAAATAAATAAATAAATAAATAAATAAATGGGGTTGGGAAAGTAGCTCAGTGCAAAGGCCCTGGGTTCAATCCCTACTGCTGGGAAAAACAACTGTCAAAGACTTTTAACATTTTGATTCAATTGTGGAAAATATTAGCTGTTATCTTTCATTGATATGTATTTCAGTGACTCGGTTCCCGGCTGCTTGTAATTCTAGGGTGATCATTCAACAACATCAAAATGGTCCTTTAAAAGAAAATGTATACAGTCAGTGTTTAACAGTTTTTGTCAATAATCTAAATTTATGGCTCGAAATAGTGGGCCCTGGTTTTGATGGTCCATTAGAATAGATAGCCTAGCTTCACAGTATTGAATCTAGGTCATTTACAGTCGGGGATGTTGCATTTCCATTATTATTTGTAGTTCGGGGCCATCCTCATGGGGCTTATTATGTCATCTCCAGACTGTTCTTCCGCATTTGCTGTCAGCAGCAGGAGCGGAGCTGGCATTGAGCCGTCTTCACTTAACAACATGGACTCGGGCCTGAGTTCTCACTGCTGAGAAGGCCACTGACACTTGAGAAGAATTGGTGCAAGAGTCCAAATAACAGAATGTAAGGCTATTTCTTCTTATTAGAAATCCTAAAACAAAGCACCATCAGAGTTAGAAAAATAGCACTTAAGGAAAAGTGATTTTTTAATGCCACTTTACCAAGTTTATTGCAGCTTCTTCTTGAATCCATGGTTTTGAGTTTTAAATCCATTTCATGAATTGGGCAGGTCAGCTTCCTCTTTTATATTTGTCTGTTTCCTCAGTGGAGAGCTACCTGCCTGGCTCTGCACAACTCTTGTCCCCAGGGCCACTTGTCCCCTTTCAGTACCAGGTCTCATTCCCAGAACTCTTATAGCTGCAGCTCTTTCTCCCTCTGCGGGCTCTCACCTTGAAAGCCTAGGGCATGGTTAAGAGCTTCCAACTGACTGAGCAAGTTGCCCCACCAAGCCCTAGACAGAATTTGTTCTGTGAACTTTTCACTTCTCTTTCTTTTTTTCTTTCTTTTTCTTTCTCTTTCTTTTTTTTTTTTTTGTTGTTGTTGTTTTGTTTTGTTTTGTTTTGTTAGCACTGGTGTTTGAACCCAAGGCCTTCCCACTGAGCTACACAGCTGGGATCAAACTTGGGATCCTCCTGACTCAGCCTCCCAGAGTGCTAGAATTACAGCCATGTGCCACCATATCCTGCAGACTTTTATTCTTGTATTCCTGATCCTCAGTGTGGCTGTGCCATCTCCCCTTTTAATCAAGGTCATCAAGCTGAACCATGCGAATGGTTGTAAATGCCATTATTTGATGAACTAATAATATGGTCCTGCAAAATCAAGTGTTGGTGTATATACAAGCTTATCATCTTTTCTGGGTAAACTGAAACCAGCCTAGACTTATATTGGAGGTTTTTAGCTTTCCCCCTTCAGGAGGAAGAGGTTCTGTGTGGATCTCGAGGGTCCAGCTATACCTTCTCTTGGCAGCATCTGTCCCCTTTTGCAACTGCAGGCCTGTGGCCATGAAGGAGAAACCTGCAGCCAGGTGTGGTGACACACTCCTGTAGTCCCAGCACTCTGGCACCTGAGGCAGAAGGATCACAAATTCTAGCTCAGCCTAGCAGCTTAGTGACTTAGCAAGAGCCTGTCTCAAAATGAATAAAGGCCCGGGGATGTAGCTCAGTGCAAAGGCCCTTTGTTCAATCTTCAGTACCGACAACAACAACAAAAAGAAAAAGGAAAAAGAAAAATAAACTTGCTAGCCTATAAGAGACTTACAACATTATCGCTGCCAACTAATAGGGAGGGATGGGCTAATGGAAATTTTAAATACTTGTAAAGAAGATTAGCAATTTAGTCCAAATAATGTCACTGCTATAAAGACAGGTCTAATCTAGATTATCAATCCACTTTGGTCTATATTTCTGTACTAACATTATTTAGTGGCGAAGAGGACAGAGGGAGAAGCAACACGATATTATAAAATAAGAAACTTGTCATCCTTCCTTGGGGTTTAAAGTTTAAGCTGTTATATAGCTGAGGTTATAAATTTGTATTTCATGAGTCCCCTCTTTTAGCTGATAGCTTATAGAATTTGGCAGATATACGCTCAAAAATTCACAAATTGATTCCCATCCACCTCATCATCATTCTCTTTCACTTTAGGATAATTAAACGTGAGCTAATTAAATGAGTCTTTGGAGGGGAAATTATTTGATAGTGCTGACCTACATTTGACCAGCTGTGGCAGGCATATTAGATGCCCCAAAAATCAATGCATTATTTTAGGTTTGCATTATGTTGTGACCCACTCTAATTATGGGGGGGTCTTTATTTACGACAATTCCAGATATTACATCGCATTGTTTCTCTTTATGAGATGCAAAGATATTGCCACCATCCAATTACATTGGATCCCAAGCTCAACACCTGCTATGATTTAATTACATTTTTGTTCACCCAAACGTTCATACCTCACGTGTTTTCAAATCATTCTCACTGTAGTGGCAATTTCCCAATGCGACTGTGGGAGAAAATGGCCTTTGAAATGGCGCTTTCTCTGTAGTGCTTAAGAAAGGAACGGAGCACCTGAAGAAGAATCTCAGAAGATGAGGGCCAGGCTTGAAGCACGATTTCATTAATATTGGATGGCAGAAAAGGAGCCAAGTCCCAGATAATGAGGAAGGAGTTGCAATTTTTTTTAAAGCTATCTGGTGACAGGGAAAACGAAAATGACATTCAGCTGACGAATGAGCAGAGTTTGACCTAGCCTTTTGACCCTTGACAATCAATCTTACCTGCTACTTCATAAAGAATTATGGTGCTGCCACTCACATTTGACTCTGTATTTTTACTATTCCCTTTGCCTTTTTTTTTTTAATACATGGTCCAAGAAGATAAATGTTTATGTTGGATATAGTGGGGAGGAAATATGGGATTCTCAGAAGGGGGAAAAAATGACCGAGAAAGAGAGGAGAAAGCAACAAGAAGACCAACAGCCATAAAATGGTTTATACATGCAATTCAGAATTGTCAGGGATATTTGTTATGTGGCCAGCCCAAATAGCAACTGGAAATAACTGATGACCCCACAGACCTTCCACCCAATGCAGGCTCGATGTAAAACCCCAAGTAGTGAAGGTGAGATCTGAGCCCACCTTCCTGCCTGCCTCTCTGCTCCCACTCAAAATGCACCTAATGCATTTTGATGAATCCATTCCCCATCTGCAAGCTCTGATTACAGTGTGCACCATGAAGGGGTTCGGAGCCATCCTTACAGGAAAGAAAGAGCAGGGAGCCCAGGCCACTGAGCTATTTGCATTATCTGTTCAGAGCACCAGTGTAAGCACTAAACATTTTGTGCTGGGTCCCCCCTGAGTGTCTACCAAGAAAGTGTAAATCAACAGGGGTGAAAAGTAGCCAGCCGGGGAGCAAGAAGAAAACACCCTAGGAATAAGAGATAAGGTCCTCCCTGGCATTTGGGATGCTTTGGTTTTATATATAATTTGACGCAGTTTGTCTTGAGACACTAAAACCGGGGCTAGTCAGCAAGAGCAACTTTATGGAGCTCGCTCGATGCATAAGTTGACCGTGGGGAGTTTTTCTTGCCTTTATAGAGTCGAGATTCTTTTTCATGACTGTGCTGGAGACTTCAGAAAAACTCAGTCTCATAGAAGCTGAATGCAATTTCTGACCATTTAATCCATCCTGGATCACTGGGAATGTAAAGCTATTTTCCTCATCTAGCCTGAAATAAGAGAAGTGGGTTGGGGGGAGCCTGGAGATGGATGGAGTCTGGTGATGGCTCTCAAAATAAAACTTCAGAGTGGGGTGTGCAGGAATTGTCCCTTTGGGTAACCCAAATCTGAGTCATGTGCTCCGGCTGCCTCTGGCTTACTGAAGAGGAGACACATCCCTGCAAATAAAAAGAATCCTGTTATTGCATGTAAAGCCACCAATCTACCTTGGACAGCTTTTCACAGTAAGCAAGGATTAAACTTTGCTTTAGCTGCTCCACAAACCTGGTAGCTGTGGGTGCCTCTGCCCACTGGTTCCTGGGCCCGGGGCCTCCGCTTGCCACTAGCTTCTGAGGCACCGCCCTCCATCTCCTTGGTATGGAGTTCATTACTCCCAGAATTACAAGGCTGACAGGCTGTTTATGAGGTGTTTCAGGGCTTTGTGTTCGCAGAGAATCTCCCCTCAAAATAGGCCGAGCTCGTTAATGGAGGAAGTGAGGTCAGTGTGCTTCTGACAATCCTAACAAGGTGACAGAATTTATGAAGCGCTGCAGTGGAAAGATGTAGTTATCTGCAGTCTATTCATATAATAAGGCCACTTGGGGCCCATTGTTACTCCCCTTGAATTTGTTTTCCTTTCTTCATTCCTTTTCCTTCTCTGGCTCTTCCCTTGGCTTCCCTTTCTGAGCCACATAGAACCATGATCACCTTGGGCCCGCTCTTAGCTGAGGTAAATGAGCCCACTTCCTCTGAAGGACTGCAGGGCCTGCTCTCTGGGCAGTGTGTGATCATGGTACAAGGGACAGTTGAACAAGCCATGCCCTCAGGTCAGTTTTGTGGAACATCTAAATGTGATATCATATTGGCAGCATATTGGCATCTTCAGACCAAATTAAAATTTCCAATTCAATAAAAAAGGACACTCGAGGGCTGGGAATGTAGTTTAGTGGTAGAACCCGTGCCTTAACATGGGCCCTGGGTTCCAAACCTAGTCCCACAGGCAAAATAGAACAAAAGCACCACTCAAAGAAAGAAACTCGTTACAGTTTCTTCTTAACGTCCAACGTCCATTTCACTCCAGTGAATGATGGTGTCTCTTCTGCCACAGCTCTACGAGCAGGGATGAATTGTACCATCCCTGGGAAGCTGAGAGGTAGGGAGCCATCCCGGCCTGAGTAATCAGGGAGGATTTGATGGGAATGTACTGCTGCAGCTGCACAAAAATGGAACAAAGCGTTTGAAAAGTGAGAGAGAAAAAGGAAAAAATGGTCAGCTAGGCCATTTTTGGTATTAAAATTAGAAAACAATTTTCTAATAGTGTTTACCAGTTGTTGAAACCAAGGCAGGCTAACTAGTAACAGGAAATAAAGTGGTGCCTGTGTTTAAAGTATGGGAATTGGGGTCATAGGATTATTCTAATAGGAAAACTGAACGTCCATTCAGAAACTTGCAACCATGATGGCACTGGCTGTCCCAGTTACGCTGACGCAATATTCCTTGCCAACCGGAAGGACTAAAAGGAGGTTTTCCCAGTCATATTGTCAATAAGATGCATTGCACATAATTTTTCCTGATAATAATAGTACAGGCATTTCTTAGTGGATGCACATCCAGAGGTGCTCAAGTCCCTTACATAAAGGGATCCAGTATTTGCATATTACTTTACAGTCCTCCTGTATAGAAGTTTAAATCCTTTCTAGATGACCAATGATACCTAATGCAATGCAGACGCTCTGACATTAAGTATTGTTGAAGGAATAATGACGAGAAAAGAAGAGTCTACGTGTTCAGTGCAGACACACTTTCAAAAATATTTTCCATCCTTGTTTGGTTGAATCTGTAGATGTGGAACAAGGGTAGAGAGTCACTGGGAAAGTGGAAAATTAAAAAGAATTAACTCAGACAAATGAAACCAAAACAAAACCACACTACCCTTTCTTCTCCCTGTGCAGACCAAGCAGCTGCAAAGCAGCAAGTGTTCAATACCTCTGCCGTATGTGGATGAAAGAGATAATCTAAAGGACTAAAAGCATTCATTGGTAGTTTCTCTACCGTTGAGTCCACCATATGCCTCCAATCCTGATTCATTCCAGAGCTCAAGAAGGAGGCAACCAGTCTTTTAAAGCCAGATGACCAAGAGACTGGTGGACAACTGTACGGCTCCCAGAGAGGTGACTGGTGCTTACTTGGTCTGGTCGGGATGTGACAGCTGTGCAATTTGACTTCCTCTTTCCAGGCAGACTCATACTTGAGCCCAGACTCCTTGGGATACTTGCTGGTCTGCGCCTGTGACACGAGAACATTTCCAAGTCATGTTCAAGGACACTGCCATGAGAAGGGGTGCACTTAGAAAGGCCCTCAAACAGGCAGCCATTGCACTTTATGAATTCCAAGAAGCAGATTATGAAAGGATCCTCATCTATAGGTCATGGGACAAACTGCTGTGAAACCAAAGACTCTGTTTATGAGTTTGCATTCTTGCTGTCCTAAGCAAGGTTGCCTTAAATGCATTTTTCCCAAAAAAATATTTAGTCCAAGTTGTCTTTTGCACAATTCCAATCCAGATCACAGTTAGAGTGTCTGTGTGATTGAGTTCTATAAGCAACACAGGAAAATCAGCCTCACTGTTTCCTAAGACTAAGGGAGAGTCTTGAAATGGCAAGAAAAAGTTGGATATGAGGAAGAAAAGTGCCAACCCAAGAGAGAATGTTGCCCTATGTGTTGCCTTGATAGTATCTGGAAGGTTGTGTATTGCTTAAAATGGTCTCTATACCCCATTTGCCAAATTATCTAAAATATATCCATTAGAAATTTCTTCCTGCACATTGTTAAAAATATGTTCTTTCAAAACACAAGCAACTTGGGAGAATTAACCAAATTTTATTTGCTATTAACTATATGTTCCAGACACTATATTATACCTGTGAAGTAGGATTCTGGTCCCTGAATCTAAAGAGCTACCTCTTACAGTTTCCAGACCTTCACACTTCAGTGAAAATTAACAAGGAGATGGTGGTACTATTGTCAGCCCTTTACACCTTCATGTGAGATAATCAGTTACATAAATGTCTTCTGATATAGCTTAATGAGAACAAGATCACATCGTAGGTTTAAGGAAATTGAAAACTAAAGATATTAAGCTTCTAATGTTCTGTTTAGTCCAATTCAGAGTGGAGCCCAGTTTTCTTACCTAACTTGGTGTTGCGCATTCTTTATATTCGTATTTTTCTTGAGAGCACAGAAAACAGAAGAGTTATTTGATACTCACTAATTATGAGAAGTCTAAAATTGGTCGCATTCCCCTAACAAATTTTAAATCTTAAGTTTTCCCTGTCCTACTAAATGCCCCGGAAAGAAAGGTACCATATCTCAGTCATAAACATATCCCTTGCACACATGTTTTCCATGTACAACATCTAAATAAGCCATCATCTTTTCTCCTCTTCCCCTTCCTAAATTTAGTCTGTCCTCCACATTGTCACCCCCGTGTTCCTCTCAAAATGCACATTTTAGCATGTTGCACCATTGTAGCTTAGGGGATAAAATCCAAAGTCCCTGAACCCAACCACAGGCTTCTTTCTCCTGTTCCCTGACCCCCTCCAGCTGCTTAGCTTTGCAGATGTTGCTCACTCTGCCTGGAGCCTACTTTCTGCCACCTCCCTGGCACAGGCTCACCCCTACCTATGCCAGTTGTTGTGGCATGAGGTGCTATGTGTTCATATGTGTAATCACAGGGCTGGCATGGTTGCCATCTTGACTTGGCTCTGCAGGGGATGGATTCTATGCCTGGTTGTGTTCACCATTGTTTTCTCCAGTGCCTGATCAGTGTCTGAGGATGAATGAATGAATGAATGAATGGGTTTAAAGATTTACTAAAAGCTCGCTAAATTGATCACCCTGAAATGCCACAGCACTTTGCAACCCTAACATGCTCCAAAACCCAAAGGCATTACAACAATATGTGCAGCCCAGAGAGCTTTTGATTCTGAAGTAGTTTTGAAATTCCAGGTCTGTTTATGCTTGGAAGAGAAAAGAGTTAAACTGAGCAGTAATTAAGAACAGTAAATAACTAGAGTAAAATTTCTAACAGAAATCCCGCTTGAGTTGTATTCCTTAGTATTGGTGCTTAACTGTTTTAACAGGGGATCCTAGACACAAACTTTCACTGTGCCTCCCTGCCTCCCTCCCGCCTTAATTCTGTGGGCCTGCAGGAAACCCAGAGCTTCCATGACCTTCATTAGTTTCTTGGTGCATTTCACTTTCACCAGAAGACCAAAAAAGTCATTTGAAGCTTACAGTTAACAAGCAAGGACATGATGGCATGGGCCATGTTATTATAATAAAAAGTTCTCTTTTTGTGTGAGTGCAGACAGTTCTTGCTTTGAAATGTCTTGATTTAGGAGTTTTTGACTTTATAGTGGTGGAAAAGTGATACACATTCCTAAGAAATCATACTTGGACTTCTGGATAAGGCTGGTGATGGGCTGTCCCATCCTTGTCCCATCCTCTCTCTCTCTCTCTCTTTCTCAGAATCTTGCTCTGTAATGCAGGCTGGCCTGGCCTTGAACTAACTATGTAGCCCAGGCTGGCCTCAAACTCATGGTGATCCTCCTGCTTCAGCCTCCAGAGTGCTGGAATTACACACATGCACCACCACGCCTGGCTCGATCCTTTCTTGAGATGCTGGATAATGACAACCAGCTGTTGCTCCCAGCCGGCCATGCAGTCGGGAGGTACAGTAACTGGTACTCTGCGGGGCTCAGTAGGTGAAGTGTATGATAGAAAGGCATTTGTGAATTACATTTCCAGCTTACAAAGGGCTTATTAGGACTTCACTCCTCTCACTAATGGAGCCTCTGTATATTTCTGCCATAACCAATCTCTTACCTGACAATTACTAAAACCAGAAAGTAGAAAGGCAAGAAGTCCATTGCCTTAACATATATAATCACAGCCTGAATTGGTTTGCAAGGCCATTGTGACATACATTTCCCCCTGAAGTCCAGGTTTAAGTAAATAGAATATGTATTCTAACCGATATTTCTACAGAACAGCTGTCTTTCTGTGGGGCTCACACCTATAATCCCAGCCCTCTGAGAATTCAAGCCCAGGCTACACAACTTCGTAATTTTTAGTGAAGCCCTATCTCAAAATAAAAATAAAATAAGGGTGAGGGTTGTAGCTCTGTGTGAAGACCCTGAGTCAATACCCAGTGTCGCTAAAAGAAAAAGAAAAGAGCTCTACGACTAGAGTAATCCCATCCGTGAACTGTCCCCAGCAGTGTGGAATAGGATCTGGAATAGTCAAATCAAACCATCCTGGCCTACTTTCTGAGTCTGGCCTGTCAGATACTAGCAGTTTAATTTTTCATCACTTACTGCCCGTTTTTTTTCCTATCTTTTTGAATAACCAGGCAATTTTTTCTGCTGCCCCTTTTGGCTACTGCTGTGTATTTATTTCATCTATCTCGTAAAGATCTATTTGAATCCACTTAGAGAGGGAGTGCAAATAATTAATAAACCCAATTCCCTGAATTATGCCCACAGGTTTGATATTGCTGAAAGACTCTGAAATATACAAAACAAAAGCAGTAAGAAGTATGTCAATTTCACAGCGGGCCCAGCAGAAAACGAACTAAATAGGTAATGAGGGGCTTGAATTCTTTCAAGTTTGGCAGAGGCTTCATTCATCTTTGAAAGCTGAAATCTAAAAGTCATGAGAATTAAATACTGCAGATTTAAGGGATTTGCTTAAACAGTGCTCAGAGGTTGCCCATCTTACCGGCAGTTGTGCTATTTCTGCACATGGGTCTTCATTCAACTCCAAAGGGACCTTTGCAGATGTCAGGGTCCCTCTGGCAGGAAAGGCTCGGCAGAATTCTCTGCAAGGGAGAAAGTGATGAGCCCTGGCTTGATTAACTTTGCACAGGGGCGCTTGCCCTAGGCAAATTCCTCGGGCCATGCTTTTTCCTGCCAGACAGCCATGACCCTTTCATCCCATCAGCCTGAAGACAGAGTCTCCTTGCAGCATCCAGCCTGCCTGCCTTTTCCAGGGCCACCCTGATTTCTGATTGCCTCCAAAGGCCATCCAAGCCCAGGGAATGTCCATTACCTGCCCTGTTTCCCAATAAATAATGGCCACTGGTGACTAATGAAATCCTCAGACCCACCTGTAGAACTGTGCCCATCATGACAATGTCACAAGAAACACAGATGAATGCATTTTGTCTTCTAAACTTAAATTTCTACACAGCTCAAATAAAAAAGTAATAATGAGAAATGGAGGCCAGAATTCAGCTTGGCGTGCAATGAAGACATTCCAAACAACAGAGCATGTACCAGGAACCCCAGAGACCGCGGAGGGAAGGAAAAGCTGGTGACAGGAACATAGGAAGATGCTTTGAGGCACCATATGCCTTGTGAGGAATGGGATGTGCTGGGGGAGGTATGGATGACTTAATCCTAGTCCTCAAGGAAAGTGACAGATGCTGGAGGGTAGGGGACAGCTACTACCATCAGCCCTCATTTGCTTTCTGAATTCATTTCCTAGCGCGGCTATAACAAAGCAGCACAGACCAAGTGGCAAAAACCACAGAAATTTATTTTTCTACAATTCTGGAGATGACACCAAGCTCAAGTTGTCAGCAGAATTGGTTCCTTCTGAGGACTTCAAGGAAGGGATCTGTCCTAGGCCTCCCTCAGGTTGTAGAAAAATGCTTTCTCCCAGTATGCACATCATCTTCCTCTGTGTCTATATCCAAACATCCTCTTCTTACGAGGACACCAGTCACATTGGATTAGGACCCACCCTAATGACTCACTTTAACTTAATATCTCCTTTAATGATATGCATTTATCCCATCTCCGAACACAGCCCCATTCTTAGACACTTGAAGACTTAGACATACAAATTTTGGAGGAGACATCATTTAGCCGATAACATCTTCACTAGAAAACTTCCTTCTACTTTAGGGAGTCATTTTTCTTGGAATGCTGTTTATAATTCCATAAGCAAATTTGTACGCCAGTTGTATTTTGATGAAATGCCATAGAGTAATTTCGCTTTTGTTATTCTTGGGCTCTTTCATTTTGCTTCTTTCCGATGGCTGTCCAGAGCCCATCCAGATGTCCACAAGTGATTCTCAGTGCCCACTTACTACTACTGTGGCTCCTCTTCCTGGCTACTCCATAAAATTAGAATGGACGCATTTCTAGAGATTTGAGTTTAATTTGTTTCAGGGTCTTCCAGCATCATGAAGATGTGATGGAGTTCTTCACAGTGCCCCTTGTAAATCAGGGCATCCAGATCTGAACACAATACCCCCAGTAGGAGCTGTCAGCCTCATGTGCGTCCAGGGGGATTTTACAGCCTTTGTTCCGGGCTCTGTTCTTTATTGATTGCATTGGCTTTGGCCAACCCAGTCTTGCTGTTGAAGCCGTTATTCCTCATTGTCGTCTGAACTGTGAGGCTTTTTAATGTACCCTGCTGTTACCCACGATCTCTACTCCAGTGATTCTGCAGAGGCACGTGTGTGCATACGTGTGCACATGTGAGCCTCTGCATGTGTTTTAAACCACCATATCAATTGCTAACTATTCTTCATTATATTTTATTCTTTCAGGCTTTTTCTCATCATTTCCACCCTGTCATAAACTTGTTTCACCCCCATACTGTCAGTCATGGGCTCTTCTCTGCTCAACTCCCAGCCACTAATGAAAATGTTAAACAGGAGCGGGGTAAGGACAGATCTTTGTGGCAGCCATCGGAGAGCTCTGTCTGGGTTGAAGCTGCCCCATTAAAAAGTCCTCTGGATTTGCTTGCTCAGTGATTTATGAACTTTACGAAGCCACCAGTAGCCTACATTTTTCTACCTTATTCAGATAAGCACATGAGAGATGTTTTTGACTCTTCTGCCTGAATCCAAATGATAATAGCAATTTGTTCAGAGCTTCCCCCAAATCTACAAAGCTAATACGTTTCTTAGGGTATGTGTCGGGGGAGAGTTCTTCCTATTAATTTGTACCTAATGTGTGCCAGTTCTGTTACCAACTCTGCCCCCTTTCAAGCAGTCACAAACTACTTATTTAATACACGAGTTGTGGGTTTTGCATGAGAATGAAGTGAATTTCTCCAGTTTGTAGTTTTCAGAAATCATCTTCTTCCCTCTTTTGAAAATTTTCACGTTTTCACACTCCACTCTCCTATGCAAATTCAAAAGTTATAAGGTAAGTTTTGTCCAATAAGCTTCATTTTAATTAATTAACTGATTAATTTATTTATTTACTTATTTATTTATTGGGTTTTTTGAGACAGGGTCTCACTATATAGTCCAGGCTGGCCTTGAACTCACTACGTAGCCCAGACTGGCCTTGAACTTGCACAATCCTCCTGCCTCAGCCTCCCAAACACAATAACCAGGTGTGCACCACCGCACCCAGTGCCCTAAGCTTTAAACTGAAGCAACCTAAAGACTCTCATAAAAGAGTAAAAGATCACAGAATAGATCTGCCCTGGGCCAGGAATAAAGACCAAAATTGATGGACCCAATACCAAAATACAGGCCTTAAGGGATGACATTTATTTCCCCCACATCCATGCCCTTGTACATTTTGCTTCAAAGCCAGAATATTTGGATAAAGCAGTCATTTGAAAATTAACTGAGGCCAGGGATATAGCTCAGCAGCACAAGCGCCTGCCTGGCAAGCGCAAGGTCCTGAGTTCGATTCCCAGTACCAAAAAAAAAAAAAAAGAAAGAAAAAGAAATTTAATTGAGTAGAAAAGGAGAAACTCTTAAGTGTGTCATGTAGACATCACTGAATTTTGTGCAGATGACCCCCCACCTGCACACAATGGTTTCACTTAGGATTTTCAGCTTCACAGTGATGCATAAGGTGTACACATTAGGAGAAATCATACTTCTCAGTTTGAATTTTGACCTTTTCTTGGGCTAGCCATATGCAGTAGATAGTCACTTGCAATTCTGGGCAGCAGCAGTCAGTTTACAGCCCCAGTGCACCACATAATCATGAGGGGAAACAGCCAAGGCTCCATGGCATACTGTGTTGCCAGCAGTTTGAGGATACTGGTGTCCAATAAATTACATGAGATATTTAGTGCTTTATTATAAAGTAGGCTTTGTATTAAGATGATTTTGCCCAACTATAGGCAAACAAAAGTCTTCTGATGCCATTTAAGGTAGGCAAGGCTAAGCTATGATGGTCATTAGGAAAGATTATTAAGTGTGTTTTTCACTTACAGTATTTTGGACTTACCAATGGGTTTTTCAGGACATAGCTCCATCGCAAACCCCTTATAAGTGGAGGAGCACTTGTATGTGAATCTGTGTC
Source organism: Erethizon dorsatum (assembly GCA_028451465.1). Taxonomy (NCBI): domain Eukaryota; kingdom Metazoa; phylum Chordata; class Mammalia; order Rodentia; family Erethizontidae; genus Erethizon; species Erethizon dorsatum. Next base: position 31,557,918 of record CM051833.1, read on the forward strand.
CTACCTCGCACTCTTTTTTCCTGTGTGTTTGATGGGTCTCAATGAAATTGGAAGGTCCTTGAGTACAGAGGCCATGTCCTGTCGTTCTTTGGGAGCTCCACAGTGATTCGTGCAGAAGACATACAGAACTTCAGTACTAGCTGTCTTACTTGAAAGAAACAATCAACAAGAGCCAAGAACCTGGACTAAAACCAAAATCATGTTTTACATAGGTGACATGTTTCCTTTCTTTGTAGCTTAAGCATCAAAGAGCCTTTTGCTGTTAGAGTGCATGAAGTGTGTGTAGAACTGAGCACATAGTAGGCATGCAGTAATTATTAAGTAAGGAGAGACTGATCCAGGATGGAGCTAACCTGAAATCTCCATCTCTGACAAGTTCCTAAGTGCTGCTGCTGCTGCTGGATGGAAAGCTAGAACTCTTGTATACTGCTTGAAAAAGAAACAGCTGTTTCCACACAAACCTCACCTTTCCTACAGTACACTGCTTTATCTTTTAGTTCCTCTGATTGGCTGTGTTACATGGATATGTAGAAAAACCATTCTCAGATCGCAATTGTTTTTATCCTCTATCTTTTCATCCTACAACTGTTGGGTGGAACACAAAGGAATGGTGTTACAATTGAATGGGGTGGAATGATGTGCTGGAGGTTAGGCTGCCTCTGTCCCTGGCCTTCAATAAGCACAGGAGCAGAGCTTAAGCAGCCAGTGTGACTTGTGTGGTGATGTACATCTCACCGAGCCATGGTCTGATCTCACCCAGCTGCAGACAGAGGAATGAACATTTCCATCTGTGTTCTTACAGGAAAGGAAAGGGGTTAGAAGCGAAGTTAAATAAATCCAGCTCATTAATTCTTCCAGTGCGGGGGGGAGTGTAAGAAATCTAATTCATGTAACCACTTAGTTCAGACCTTTGTTATTTCTGGGAACCAAGAAAAATCACAAATAAGGTTAAAATAAAAGTAAAAACTGTTTTATTCAGGCACAAAACAGATTTGCAAATCAGGAAAACACAGGTTCAGTTAGAGGCTGAACGAGGGTCCTGCCCAGAGGTGGGCCTGGGTGTTTGTAACAAGAAGTGGTGCGTTCAGCTTAGCTTTCTGTGGAGGAGATGAGCAGGTTTGGGGTGAGCCAAAGGGAGGAAACTGGTGCAAAACAGGGTGATGGCAAGTTCTCCAAGTTCACAGGAATGCCCTTGTCAGGGGGGAGACTGGTCACTCAGCTACTCCTCACACCTTCCATGGCCTAGTTAAATTCCAGCAAAAGCATTGCCTCAGGCAGATTTGGTTCCTGACATGATGTCTGTGTGGAAATCTGTCCCTTGTCAGCAAATTTCTGAGGCTCAGGGAAGGATTTTTAATCCCTCTTTTGACCATTCTGCATTTTAACCATTTCATATTTTATCTTATTATTTCTTACTAAAATTATTACACTTGGCCCTCTCCACCTTTCACTTCAGTCTATTTCAAACTATCCCAAATACTGTAAGGTATGAGGTGAATACACTCAACCACAGTCCTGATAATGTCACCCCCTTGCACAAACACGTTGGACAACATTTATCTCATCTCAATTACAGGGAGGCATTTCTAAAAGTAAAAGCAAAGGAAACAAATCTATAAAAGAAAATCTTCAAGGACTTGATATGCAATAATATCAAAGATCAGGGAAACAGTTAAACATACAGTATATGACAGAACAATAAGTGCTTTTAATACATAAAGAAATCTTATGAATCAATAAAAAAGGATGACTGCATCACAAAATGCAATGAGCAAGGACACAAAAGAGAAACTTTACTAACTGTAGAAACTATCTTCTAAGAGATTTTAGAATTCAAACCAACATCTCTTGAGTAATATTCGTCTCCCAGACATCTGAAAAACCTAGTAATCTTAACTATTTCACCATGACTAACTCCTATATAGAATCTGTGCTCATTATTTTAGAAGTACGTGTATCACAAGATCTCCAAAATTCTGATTCCAGTTCAAAGGTAGGAGATTCTACAGAGCAGAGTCAATTAAAAACAAGAGAAAACAAGTCAAGAAACAGCCTTTAACCCAACTCTGATGGAAACAACCAATAAACAGCCCTCTGGAATAATAAGTAAAAACTCACCAACTCTGGCACAGACAAAAATTTTTGTTCCAAAAATTAACATAAAAATGATGCTCCATGCAAGTTCAGAATACACACAAATAATGTGCCTTCTTGTTTGGAAGGGACTTCACTAGGTTTTTTAACATTCTGCAAAAAAATCCAAATTCCTGAAGAGTTTTACTACATTCAGTCAGATACTGAGATTAGGTAGTGACCCAAAAATGGGCCTGGGACTAAAAATCCCTGAGAGTGTGATAATAAATTCTAGAAACTAGAATCATACAGTGGTGTTTGTGGTTTCTGTGAATAGTTAGAGCCCTCAGTGTTGAAATGCTGTTTTCAGGTGCTGTATTTACATGTGGAGACACCTCTAGCAGGCTTCCCCTCCATCTGCCATGCAATTCCAATGCTAACACACAAGTACAACTAGAAGGGAAACACTGACTTAAATTGGCAACATGATACTCCTGGAAATGTAGGATGGCACATAGGCCTTGGGTGATATTCTTCAGTGTGCTAAGAACATCTTGAAGCCCGATACCTTGAGTTGTCATGTGTGTGCTTTCCACTGGGTATTTATAAAAGAAAAAGAATATGAGCTAAATTTACTCTTAGAAAGCTTCAATAGGTAGTTTTCTTTGTTGGCATAGAATAGTAAATTCTTTAACTATCCTGGAACAGGACTCAATTTCATTTCCTTTGAGAGTTTCACTCATTATTATTTCCTTTCTTTCTCTTTTTTTTTTTTTTTTCTTTTCTTTATAGTGACTTAAATGTAGGGAGAAATATTCCATTTGCAAATTAAGTCCATGAACTCCTACAGACACGACCGATATTTAAAATCTCCAGATTTTCAACAGATAGGAACCAGGTTCGCAAATCAAAAGAACCCAACACATTAAATAAATCAGAACTGCCAACCTGTCAGTAGCCAATAAATTAACAGTGTTGAAAATAAACTCATACTTCCTTACAAAAGCACCTATTACTGGTAAGCCTGAGACTTTGACCTTCCAACTGCAGTGATGCCATAAACCCACAAAGGAAATAGTAACTATCATTCCTTGAATATCTGCCAGTATCTACTTTAGCTACAGCATTGCGTTTATTCATTCTACCATCCTTGCAGGTGGGTACCATTAATTTGGTTCTGGATAAAGAAATGAAGGTTCAGGAGGTTGAGTAATATAGATAAGGTCACTTATTAGAGATTTAAACCCAGGTCTTCAAGTCCCCATACTTGCCCAACCACATCACCCTACCACTATTACAGCACTACGAAGGTGCCAGGTGAGACTTTTATATCTGACACTACTTTCTAGAATGTATTCTGGCATCTACTGTACTAATTATTGCCTTAGGATTTTTAACTCTAGGTTAGCTTTGGGATCACTACCTAATCTGAATATCTAATTCAATTTGAAAAACCTGGCCATTAATTTAGAATTTCCCACAGAACACCGAAAGCCCAGGACTTCCTCCACCAAAAAGGACACTGTGTATGTCCCCAGCATGCATGGAGCATCATTTTTCATGACAATGCTTGCAGTGGGGACTTCTGTCCAAACTAGAGTTCATAGCTTCCCCTTTTTGTGCCCCAAGGCCCTATTGATTGGCCGTTTCCGTTCAAATTGAGTTAAGATGGTTCATTTTCTGGCTCTTGTTTTAAATTATCTTTACTTTTATATATTTTCAGCTCTGAGTTTGGGTGACAATTTTAGAAGGATCTGTTGTAAGAAGTTCAGTAGGAATCAGTCATTGATGAGATATTTGGGGACAATGGCTGTCCAAGACCTACCAAATGATAAATGTGAGAAATAATTGATCTAAGCTCTAGAATGCCCTCAGAAGTCTGTTTGTGCAGTTACTAATATATACTTAATACTAATGTACACTTTAAAAACACTAATATACACCTAAAGTAATTGACTAAAAAACATCTTTTTGCTAAGTCAATATTTAATGAAACAATATTCTTTCTATGGGGCAGATTTGGGGGTGCAGAGCTGAAATCTGATAAAATTTGGGAAGCTGTCTTTACAAAAAAAGAAGGTAAAATTAAGAATATGAAATCGTGTATTAAAATTAATATTTATGAGAATCAGGGGGAATCACAGCTACTTACAAATGTAAAATTTGAAAAAGCCCTAAACATCACAAAATCCACCAATATAATCTTTCATGCTCTATAATATATCCTACATTTTTGGTTAATACCATTCAACTGCCTCTTTACATGACAGAAAATGTGTGAAATCAATTTCTACAGAGATCATTAAAAGATAATTCAGTATTTCCTTTGACATAGTTCATCTTTTTTAATTATGGAAACTTAAAAAGTTTCTTAGAGCTACATTTGTAATTGATAGTGTAACATTTCAGGATTGTTGTCACATTTGAGAAAAATTTCTATCAAGTTATTTTCACTGCAAGAGCAATAAGAGTTGGACAAACTTTTTACAGAATAGCTTCTGTGTTTGCACATTTCAGCAGTTGCTCCCAACGTTCAACCAGCTGCAGTGCCAAGTGCCACTGAAACAGGTCCCATGGGAGATGGACACCCCTGTCCACATCACAAAGAAGGGTGGCAGGAGTATTGTACAATATCTAGCAGTAACTTAAGTGTTCATGGAAGAAACAGAAAACCACATAAAGGCATCCCACTAAGCCTATACTAATATATCCCCAACTCAACTGTCCCATAAACATTCACAACCTCTCCAAGTATCAGTTGGCTAAAGGGAAGTGTCAGAGGTAGGGGCAGGAATGGGAACCAAAGTGGAAAGAGACAATAGACACAGCCAACTGGAGCTAGAGGGCCTCAATAAAACATGTCAGGTAGACACAGTGTTGGGGTCTCTCCCAGGGGCTGTGAAGGGGTCTGCGTGCACCCATTCCATGCAACACCTTCATGAGATGCTCTAAGAGGATAGTGCTGCTTACCAGCAGCCATAAAAAGCACCTTCCATGTCACTCACCCTGTTGTTTGTTTTTTCCCTTATTTGGATAAAAATAAGGTACACTTCAACCTCCACTACAATCCAACTTTGGAACATTTTCATCATCCCCAGAAGAAACCCTGGAAGCTGGGGACGTAGCTCAGTGGTGGAACCCTTGCCTTTCACGCACGTGGCCCTGGATTCAATCCCCAGCACCAAAACAAACAAAAGGGAAACCCCACATAAAAGAAACCCTGTGCCCATTAGCAGTCACTCTCTCTGCTCACCAACCCAAAGCAACCACCAGTCTACTTTCTGTCGCTCTGCTTTTGCCTCTTCTGGACATTTCATGTAAGTGGAGTCAGACATTGTGGTCTTTTGTGACCAGCTTCCTTTGCCGAGCAAAAGGTTTTCAAGGGTCATCCACGTTGCAGTATGTATCAGTACTTCATTCCTTTTCTTTGCCAAATAACATCCCACTGTGTAGCTATGCCACATTTTGGCTTATCTATTCATTAGTTCATGGATGTTTGCATTGTTTATACTTTTGGACTATGGTGAATAATGCTGTTGGCAACTATACATTTTATTAACTAATACAAATATAGTACTTTCTAGGAAAATTTAGTATCCAATTTAATAGATCCTAAAAGCGTAAAATAAGCAGTAATTACAAAGACTAATAGGAAAGTAATGTAAAATATCTATTGAATAACTTTTTTTTTTTGTGGGTACCGGGGGTCGACCTCAGGACCTCACGCGCCAGCAGGAGCCCGTGCCGCTGAGCGATATCACCAGCCCCTTTTTCGTATGTGGGTTCTGGGAGTCGAACTCGGGCCCTCGCGCTTGCCGGGCAGGCACTTATGCCGCTGAGCCATCTCACCGGCCCCCGTATTGAATAACTTTTAAATTGATTGTTTTTTATATAACAGCATTTTCTATATATTGGATAAAATAAAATACATTATCAAAATAAAAAATAAGGTACTGTTATACAAGAGGTGGTTGAAAAAAGTGTGACTGATTTCTTTCATTTATTGCAGTAAAAAACACACTGCCATTAATTTCCTTCAAAACACTCCGCCTTGCTTCAAACACACTTATCCCATAGTTCTCGCCACTTGCTGAAGCAGTCATGGGAGATCTCTTTCTTGTCTTCATGAAGTGTAATAAAAAATATGGTGAATGCTGCTGCTGAGTGCCATCTAAAGGAAAGGCAGATTTGTAAAAACATTATGCTGTGTCCCCATCCACCTTATTTACTGGATCTGGCACTGTGAGACTTCCAGCTCTTCCCCACAGTCAAAATCACCGACCGTGAAAGGGAAATGTTTTGAATCCATTCAGTACATCGAAGAAGCCAAGACAGCACAACTAGAGACATTCAGGACAAAGGATTTCCAGAACTCCTTCAGAAAGTAGCGAGAACAATGGATAAGTGTGTTGGGGGAGGGGGGCATTTTAATGGGGTTCACGGCAATGTACTAAACTTTTTAAAATTTAAACATTCACATGTTTTCAGTCACACCATGTACATAAGAATGCAGGAAAGGAAGCAGGGCACCGAATATAGAAAGAGACTGAACTGCATTTGAGAAAAATGAGAACTTGGAAGTGATCTAAGGAATTTTCTTCAAGGACAAATACAGGACCCTCGCTGCAGGAGATGTTACAAGAGCTCCTGCCTCCTAGTGTCACTTGGTAAGGACCAGTCTTCACTCGGCCCTGTCTCTTCCTTCTCCACCCTCTGATCACTCAGTAGCAGGAAAGGCAGGATAGAACAGGAAGGAAAAAGAAAGTTTCTAGAAGAAATGAAGGAATAGAGATGGTGAAGGAAATCCTAGACAGCAACCATAGCCACCGACAGGGTCAGCTGATCCCCATAGCTATCCATAAAAATGACACAAGCAAGAAAGACACCACCTTGTTACGGATACTACACATTAAAAAAAAAAAAAACTTTTCCTCAGGTTTGCAAACTGAAGGACATATAAGGAAAACTGAAGGGCTAGTATAATGTCAAGGTTAACATTTTAATTGCATAAAACACAGAGAAAGCCTACGCTTGTCATTTTTACAAGGTTACCTTTCCTGTGCAATGGAGGCTTTTATCCAACAACTATATATGAGTTGGCGACATGACATAGAATGTGACTTACATAAATAGAAGAACTCACACTCTTTTCTTCTACATAGCTCCTCCAGAAGGCACCATCGAGTAGCTAAATTGTGGCCTTTTAAACCTTTCCTCAAGATAAGAAAAGCACACGTATATGTGGGTTTGTAGTTGTGAATTCACAAGGCCTAATTCTCCCACACTGTGTCTGGCCTCTCCGTGCCCAGAGCCCCTTAGACTTCAAAGAGGGCTTTGCAGGTGGAATAGCAGATAAGCGGTGGAGAATTTAGCTCTTTTGGATGATGTGATCACATAACAAAAGATGTTGTAACCCTTGGGGAAGGCAAAGTTAAGGTGACTGTTGGGCCTTAGCTCTGAATTCCCTGAATCTAGGGCAATCCAGAGTAGAGAGCCCCACAACCAAGACTTCACAGTGTTTTACAATGAGCAGAAAAAGAAAAAGAAATCTTGTAAAGGATGGAAAGCCTTTTAGATCTGTGCATCAGATCAAAATCTTTAAAAAATAATAATAATAACTTTCCAAGATTGAAAAGTAGCTGAAGTTAGTTTCAACGCATTACACACACTTAGGAAAATAAGAGCTGTTTGTATAAGCATGGAAGGGACATGTCTACTGGTTTACACATAAGTTTTCATTTCATAAGACTCCCAAACATAAAGGAAATCACTGTCCATAAGAAGAGTTAATAAAAGACTTGTATTTTCACAACCAGTTTTGTGTTAAAAATCCAAATTCTTAGGTGTTGTAGAAAATGGTTTGTCGTTGCCTTATATATCAAAATGAAGGTGCTGTCCCTTTAAAACAGGACAGAATCTTTTTAAAATTAAGAGGACACCACCAGAGGTCAGTTCATACTTTGTGACACTAAAGGATAATGTTAAATTCCACATACACAACGTACTAGTTTGTGCTCCCAGCCCAGGAGGAAGGCAGGACTGTAGTCATCACTCAGAGCCAAAAATGTGGATTTGGCTGAATGAAAGCACATGATTCAGGAGCCAGCAAGGGAGAAGCCCTGGTGGAGGTCCCCTGTCCCCCCTCTGAAATGGGCTCCCATCATCTTTCTGCATTCTCCAACTTCTGTTTAAGAGAGGTATGAGGAGAGCTGCTTGAGAAGTATCTTATTCCATTTCTATTGCTGTAACAAAATATCTGAGTCTGGGAAGTTTGTAAAGAATAAAGGATTCCTTTGCTCACAATTTTAGAGATTGAAAGTTCAAGATGCAGTGGCCCTATCTGTTCAGCAGGGGGGTGAGGACCCCCTGGAAACAGCATCACGACAGCGGAGGTGTATAGGGAAGAGTTCACATTGCAAGCCAGGAAGTGGGTTTATAACAACCTGCTCTCAAGGGAGCTGACCAGGATTCCGCAAGAATGGCATTAATCTTCTCCAAGGCTTCCCCTGAAAGACTAATTATTTTCCACTAGTTCCCATCTCCTAACAATTCCCCCGTTTCCCAACACCACCACACTGAGGATCAGAATCCCGACACAGGGAGCTTTGGAGGACCATTCCCCAGTCTCATTTCTTGCTTCCTCGTGGATCTGATGAGGCTTTCCCTGCTACCCTATCTAAAATTCCAATATCTTTATACCTTGTTTTTCTCTTCTCTGCTTGGATTTTCTCTTTTAGGCATTATCACCATCTAACATACTCTGTTTTTATTATGTATCTTGTTTCTATTGTCTCCGTTAGCTAGAATGTAATTTCTTTGAGACACAAGTTGTTATCGGTTGTCTATTTCTTTATCCTTAGAATGATGCCTAGAACATAGAAGACATTCAATATTTATTGGGTAAATAAATAAATTTCTTGGGGTATAATCCATCCCTTCCCACCATCTCTTAGTATTTTTAAGCCAAAGAGAAACCAAGATAAAGAGCAGTATGGACAGTGGTTCCAAGAGTCTGGAAACCAAATGTTACTAAGACGATTTGATGAATACTTAGCCTTTGTGTTAATTGACCTTAAATGCACTCGAATGAACAACAAAAAGCTTTGCAGAAAAATAATTTGGACACCTACAGAGAGGTAGAGTTTCAGTTTTCCAAGAAAACCATCTTACAGTGAGAGATAATGCCGAAATCAGCTTCCTTACGAACACTAAGCATCGCCGCCAAGGGAGTGTAGGACAGAGGTCTTAGACGTTTTCTGACAGGGACCCTAAATAAGAAGCTCCCACCACTTAAAGGAGTTAGTCCAGAGGGGCCCCATATTCTTCTGAGATTGTGAGACGCTGTGCACACATGAAAGACGTGGTGTCCACTGTTCCATTGTGTGCAATGGTATTTTGCAGACATTTCCATTTGAAACCAGGAACTGTACCCCTGACCTGCTGGTCCCTGGCTGATTCACCCAGTTCCAGTTTCTGAATCACAGCACTCCTGGTGGATAGGAGCCCTGCAGAGTTGGCTGACTGGCCTTTCTGGAAGAGATTTATAATTCAGCAGTAATTCCAACAGGAGAAATCCATTTACTGTAATCAACTAAGTGGGTCATCTCCTATTTCTTTTGAATATTGTCATTAATATGATCTCTTGGGCTGGTGAGATAGCTCAGCGGCATAAGCACCTGCCTGGCAAGCGCAAAGTCCTGAGTTCAACTCCCAGTACCCACATACGAGAAAAGGGCCAGTGATATCGCTCAGCGGCAAGGGCGCCTGCTGGCGCACGAGGTCCTGAGGTCCACCCCCGGTACCCACAAAAAAAAAATATATATATATGATCTCTTAGCAATATCTCCCAGGTCTTGGTTGAAGAAAAATTCTATATTTCCATGCAGTAAAGGTAAAGGGCCTTATGAGAAGGAACTAAAGTTTCTACAGAGAGTTCAGTTAGCCCTAGACATTTTGGTGAGAAGGCACATTTTCACTGCGGAGTTGTAGCAAACAGCATGAAACAAATGTTTTATTTGTTTGTTTTTCTGTTCTACTAATATTATTTTCTTAATAGCCATGTTTTGTATGGTGATTCCTTTTCTTGATTCACGTTGGCAAGATGTGTAATTTATAGCACCTTTCAATGCAACTGTCGTTACACTAAAAAACAAAGTGGGCTAAAAAAGTTGGAACCTAAGTTAATCTTGATTTTATTTTGTGTGATGCATGACTAAACTGTAGCAAAAATTCAGAGAGATCTGAAGCGCTGAAATAAAAAAAAATAATAATTCTTTTTTTCTTTAGAAAATACACCATCTAAGCCCATAGGATGAGAATCAGCTCCTGAACTTTAAAAGAAACAACTTTTAAAAAATCTCTTGGTTTTGAAACAATGACATGGATGCCCTTCCTAAACATGGTCTGGGTTAAGCTTCAGGTGATTAAAATTAAAAAACCCCAAGCCTCTGTGGTCTTAAGTACAACACTTCTCTGTATTTTGTGACATTTCCATGACTGAGATTTATAGTGCTGTCAGTTTTAGTATCCTGTTTTACAGCTTTAGAAAGGTCTGTATGTCCCATTCACTGCTGAGGGGATAGAGCTATGTACAGCTTTGAATTTCAGAGTACAATTTGTTGTTCTAGTTTTATAAATCTGTGGCAAGAATCTTCTTTCCATTTGTAAATGTTTCCTTAGCATCCACAATGTTCATTTTCCAAGGCAGTTCACATTCTCTAAAGTCACTTTCCTGGCCTGGCTTGTGGCTGGTCATTGGCACAGGTCCCTTAAACCATGTATACCAATTAACCACCAGGGGTTTCTGTTAGGATGGCAGGAGGTTAACTGTGACATATACTAAGTACTCAGTCAACTATCAATAAAGTTTTTGGTGGTGTTACTTTGTGTTTTCAGACTGATGATTCTGTATTGTTAGAAAAATAGATGCCCACTGGATTAGACATAGTTCTACTCTTCTTCATCCTCCAGTAAGAGGCTTTCTTGTCCTGAAGGCCACTCATCATAGGTCTCAGAACAATTAAGTCCTGCTATTCAGGGCAAAAGGCTTCCCTTCACTCCTCTTTTTTGCAGTACTGGGGATTGAACACAAGGTCTTTGCACTGAGTTACATCCCTAACCCCTTTTTAAAAAGTAAATTTATTTATTTGTTATTTATTTATTTATTTATTTATTTATTGAGATAGTGTCTTGCTAAGTCACTAAGTTGCCAGGCTGGGCTCCAACTTGCAAACCTCCTCCCTCAGCTTCATGGAGTGGTGGGAATACAGGCTTGTGACACCACACCCAGGTCCTTCATTCTTCTTTATTCTCTTCCTCTCTGCCCTTCAAACTCCCCCCCCGTCTCACAGGTGTCTCACTCTGTCCAGGTTGGAGTCTCTAGTCCCAGCAATAGTGCTGGATTAGGAGGAAGGAAAAGAAAGAACCAACACTTTCTGTGTTCTCTGTGGATAATGGTGCACGCACTATTTCACTGTAGCTTTATAACATCCACCAGGAGGAAATAAATTTTTAATTTTATAGACAAAATACCTACCATTTGACATAATAATTTGCCTGGTATCATTTGATCCTTTTAATATATCTATTCTGTGAGAAAATCCTTCCAGTTAAGGTGAAAGGGGTTGGTTGAGACCAGACTGAGGAGTTCTTGAATTTGAGCTCTCTTAAGCACTGTGTTCTAATAATACTGGAAACAAGAGAATAGTAACAGTAGTACAATAGCAGTAACAATAGTAGTAACAGTAGTAATAGTAGTAGGAGAAATCTTAGAAACAGCATACTTCCGTCCATTGACAGAGTTCCAGATGCAACTTGTTACCTTTTAAATCTTCCTGTTTTAGATGCTGAGCCAGTACCATTCCAGTCACTGAGCTTACAGACAGGGGTTTATCTTGCTGCTAGTGACCCTCTGAATACTACCACAGACTTGGTATTTTGACCCCCTTTTAGTTTTTTGTTTTGTTTTTCATAGTACTGAAGATTGAACCTTGGGCCTTGTCCGTAAACTGCATCCCCAGCCCTTTTAAAATTTATGTTTATGTTTTCTAATTCGCTAATTTATCTAAACTAGGCTCAAGTTTGCAATCTTCCTCCCTCAGCCTCCCAGAGTTCTGATCTCCTTTTTATAATCCTAATACTAAAGAAGTATAATTGTGATCTTATTCAGAGCTGCAGTCGACACCCTTCCCCACTGGATCTAGGCACCCAGATAAGAAGATAGCGCAGCGAAGGCTTAGGCTCTCCGGCAACATGACTGAGAAACAACCCAGGAACCAAGCTTGCCTTCCTGTCCAGTGCACATTGGTGGCAGCGACTGAGCCGCACGCTGTAGGGTGCAGGTAGAATCAGGCCTAGAGACACCACTTGTCCACACACTGCAAAGTTCTCTGTGTTATTTTCCATGTAAGACTTAGGACTGGGGAGCACCTAAGTTGTTCTAGCACACAGCTCTGAATAGACTCCTCTGAAAGACTTTAGATTTCTTAATTATCTTCCTAAGCTTGGATCTGCAGACTTTTTCAAAGCATAGTGGTACATCACTGAACGATGGGCTATGTTCTGAGGTGCACCAGTAGGTGGTCTCATCACTATGCAAACATCATAGTGTGTGCTTCCGGAGACTAAAATAGCTGCAACACCACTAGGTGCTATAATCTGAGGGAGCCACTGTCCATCCATGCAGATCCATCAGTGATGGGATCACTGGGAAGCCATCATGCAGTGCACAGCTATACATTTCTAAGACAAGACCGCAGATTCTTCTGATTACTCCACTTCACTACAGCTGGAAAAAGACACAAAGTTGAGATTATTCATTTCAGAATATAGCTTGATTTTATTAACTGCCTACTAATAAAAGAGAAAATACTGACTAATGTGAATCTGAGTCATTCTGAATATTTATTCTCTAAATTATTTCACTTGATAAGTGAAAGGCAAAATCAGAATGTAAAAACACGCAAACATAGCCCTAGACTGCAAAAGCTTCCCATTACTGTGAGATTGCTGCCCATTACTGTGAGGGAAGACTGCTGTACTTCCAAAGGAGAAATCAGGAGTTCACCCTCTTCTCTCAGGATAAATAAGGTGCTTTACTCCAGAGCAGAATTTCTTTTTTCTCAACCTACCTCCTCTGCAGCAAATCATCCCTATCCAAGAAGGAAGCAGGTGCCACTGAGTTGCTTTATCAGGCTTTGAATGCATTGGAAGAAGAAAAATTTCCCAATGGATCCTCTAACTCGGGAGTGTGTAAAACTGACTCCCAGTTGGCTGGATCTAGAAATCAGAGGCCTATGTGATTGGCATTTGCTGTTGGTTCTTTGAAAAAGCCTACACACACCCAGAGAAAGCTGTAATCCAATCTAATGTGAATACCCTTTTTTTTTTTTTTTACTGTTCAAAACTTGCTTGGAAATAGTCACAGTGCCTGGAACATAGCAAGTATTCAGTGAGTACGTACATATTGCCTGCACAAATGAAGATGCATACATAACTCGGTTTTTGTGCCAACGATATTTTTCAGGTTTAATAATTAATGATCAAAAGCTAAGACATAATAAATTACTATAGGAACATTTTTCACTTTCTTGAATTATCTTCAAAAAAATATTTCTTTAAGAAGAAACTTTTGGAAGCCCTTCTGATGATTTCACTCATTTAATCATATATTCTACGTACAAGGATGTTAACTACTTAAATACATATAGAACTGGCTCTGGAATTCTAAGTCAATAAAAGATTCCCCTTGGTACATAAGTCATTATTGATTCACAATACAAGCAAAATATACAGATAAACAATCTACCTTTTACTCTTGTGCACTTGAGCAAATCATTTAAGGTCTTTGGGTCTCATTTTCCTTACTTCTTAAGGGTAGTGTTGGGTTTGATGAGTTCCCAGGAGCCACCAGGTATGATTCACACACATTTGGCAGAATGCAGGCAGAGGAATCCTCAAAACACAAGTCCATCTTTCTCTGTGGTGGGCTTCTTAAATACTTCACCTCTATTTTCCCTCTCTCCCCAACATGACTCTAGCTTGTCTTTCTTGGCATTTACCATGGGCTTTTTCCCTCTTTTTTTCTTACAATAACCCTAAGACTACCTGATGGATTGTAAACACCTACAAAGAAATGCATGCTCAAATATATCAGTAATTTGCCAAGTGTGCATATGCCATGAAACTGGTGGTGATGGTGAGAATGATGCTTGGCTGCTGGTGGCATCTTAGGCATCCAGCACAAACAAGTGCTTCTCAAGTGTGGAGCAGGTGCTTCTGAATCTGAAGCTTGTCTAAAGGCTCCTCAGCCCACTGGAGAGCTAGGTAAGGAAGATCTATGGAAGTGGAGCCCGGAAACCAGCATCTTCCAAATACCCTAAGTCAGTGGTCCCAACCCTCTTTGGCACCAAGGACTGGTTTCATGGAAGACAATTTTTCACGATGGAGGAGGGTGATGCAGTAATTTCAGGATTAGGTTCTCATAAGAAATGTGCAGCCTAGATCCCTTGCATGGGCAGTTCACGTAGGGTCCGAATTCCCATGAGAATCTAATGCCACCACTGCTGACCTGACAGGATGTGGAGCTCAGGTGGTGACGCGAGCCATGAGGAGCTGCTATCAATACAGATGAAGCTTCCTCAGTCACCCACTGCTTACCTCCTGCTATGCGCACAAGGTCCTAGCAAGCCATGACCAGAACCAGTCCCTGGCCCCCCGGGTTGGAGACCCCTGTCCTAGGTGAACCCTGCACTCTGAGGTTTGACAGCCTCTGTGATTATGTACTCAATGAATACATATTAAATGCCAAAGAAATGGAAACTAACCACTACACCCAACAATGGAAACTAGACAGGGAGAAAAGGAAAAGAGACACAGAAGAAAGCCAGTGGTTCTTAAGATCTGCTGCAAAAGAAGCTGCATGCTGTCTTAGGGGGAAAAAACTCGAGGCTCAGTTCCTCTAAGCTTCTGGACCCATATACTGAACAAATGTAACTTGTCACTATAAACTCATTCCATAGGGCTGGTCCTTCGCTGCCCCCGATGATGGCCTCGAGGAGCTTCCACACCTGCCCTGGTCACTCCTGATACAAACACCATTTCACTTTCCTAAGTGGAAGGTACAGATTCAGGTGACCACCAGACCTCCAGTTTGATATGGTTTCAGCTCCCCCTGCCTCCCACATACTACTCCTTACAACTCGGAGAAAGTCTGCCATTGGGAAGGATTGGGCAATGTGCTCTCTTTGTCCCTCACCTAGAGCCTCAGCTCCTCTTCCCCTGTCTTTAGTATCGGACCCCTTCGGAGAAAAGGAAATGAGGATGCTCCTGTGTGGCTGGCACTGCCATTATCTAGCTTCGTGCTCACTGGACTCAGAGGTATTTCTGGTTGACTCTTTCTGAGGGATACTCTTGTGGGTTTTACCGGAAACTTCTCAATCCCGGCTCCTCAAGTCCCTTGGGGTAGGTGATGCACCTCCTCTAGGTTGTCTCTGCTGGGATCAGCTGACTTCTCCACACCACTCTGTCAGGCAAGGTCTGAGATGCTCCATCCCAGTGCTGTCTTACAAACATGGTCCACATATGGCCCCGAGAAAACTTTCATGCAAACCTCAACTGCCAGCCCCTAGAACCACCATCTCTCCTGAGCTTCCCCATTAAAGCAGCTAACCTGTCTGCCTTTGAGCTGTGGTATTTTTGAATAAAAGGCCAACACATGCCTGATGTGTCCCCCTATTGCAAGGATACAACAAGCTCCCTGTGTCATCCATAGGAGCCCCTCTTTCTTGGCATGAAGTAAAGGGGAAAGGGGCCCCTACTCTTGGAGGAGGTGAGATGCACAGAACACCAACAGTTCTTTCCAAAAATGCAATTTTAAATCTAACTCCCTTATAACAGAGATGAAGAATTTTAAAATGTCTACCTAATTCTCAGATGGCCTTTTGAAAAAATCTGCATCTTTGTCAACAAAGGACTGTAGTGTCTGCTATATGCCACCATTGAGTCATTTGAAGCCACCCAAACAGAAAGAGACTAAGATAGAATATTTAAACCTGACTTTAGCATAAGCTCAGAGAGGACTCACCCTCTCGACAGTCTGTCTTACGCTTGGAGCCCAGGCAGACTGGATCTCTATGTGGCAGAGTCTTCGGATCGTTCCATCTGGAAGGTCCAGAGAAGAGCTAAGAACTGTCAAGATCCAAGGAGTAAAAACCATCACGAAGCCAGTGTGCCTCCCACCACCTATGGTCCGAATCTCTGTCAGAAGACACCATCCATGGACACCAGTCAAGGACACACGTTTCAGGAAAAGGTGGATGCCCTTAGCTCTGACTTATGCCTGGATATCCCAGTTAAAGTTCTTAGCCTTGGTTAGGTGTCGCTGCATGTGCTTCAGAGAAGTCTGGGACCTTCTGAAAGTTATGTTTATAAATATAAATGTATCCCTAAGAATAGAATATATATTTTTATCAGATTCTCCAGGGGGTTCATGATCCAAAAAGGCTTAACCAAGCCCAAGAGCAAGGACAATGGCATTCTAAAGGAGGACAGTGTGCTTAATTAACAAATATGAAGGAGAAATGTGCCACCATAACCAGACTGACGTGTCATTGCACCTACTGTGTGCCAAAGGGCCGAGCACAGGCTGTACGGAAAGTTGAGCCAAGTGTAAAAGAAATACAGACCATCCCCAACTTTCCACCATTTCACTTACGATTTTTCAACTCGGTGACGTTGTGGAAGCAATATATATTCAGTAGAAACCTTACTTCACATTCTCAATTTGGACATTTCCTGGGGCAATGATATGCGGGACAGTCTTCTCTCCCAGTGCCACAGCTCCCAATCAGCCACTTGTTTGTGTCGCCACAGTACTCAATTGCATTAGCTATTCATCACTTTATTAGAGAATAGGCTTTGTATTAGAGTGCTTTGCCCAACCTTAGGCTAATGGAAGTGTTCTGAGTGCATTTAAGGTATCTTGGCTAAGCTATGGTGTTGGGCTGCTTTGGAATTTTTGACAAAATATTTTCAAGTTTTGATGGGTTTATTGGGACATAACCCCATCATAAGTCTAGTGGTACCTGTGTAAGACCATGATAGAAAATGTGAGACCGTTTCAAAAATCAGAACAAATTATGAGTGAAAGCCAGTGTGAGCATGAAACCACAGGCAAGAATGCAAGTTTATACAGAGGAGACTGATGGGGGCTGAAACCAGAAAATGGAGTTGGGGCTTGTTTGGGAAGGGTTTTAATGGGAAGAGGGAGGGTAGGTACTTATTTTAGAGAAGTGTGGAGACAGTGAAAATCATTGACAAAGAAGAGATATAATTACATTTCACATTGTGAAATAAATTAGACACACATGTATGTGTAAATATCACATTGTTTCTCCCATGTGAGAAACCAAAAGTGTAAGTAAGAACCAAAATGTATAATAGAAATTGTGAGATAACATTTCATATTGTATATCATTGGGCATTTGTGTGTCTGATTTCCCCGACAAAATGGGAATGTAGCGTATGAAAGCAGAATTCAAATTTAACTCATGTTTATAAATTTAACTCCCTGTTATTCCCTGGCATATGCTAAGTATTTAATAATTTTTAGAGTAAGGAGGGATGATAGGTAGAAAGGAGGAAGGGAAGAAAATGGGGGAGGAAGAAAGAAGGAAGGGAGATGAAGAAAGAGAAGGGGGGAAGGAACCGGGAGAGACACAGAGAAACAGTGGACAATTACCTCAGTCCAGG
The DNA here is from genome assembly GCA_028451465.1 of Erethizon dorsatum. Lineage (NCBI taxonomy): Eukaryota > Metazoa > Chordata > Mammalia > Rodentia > Erethizontidae > Erethizon > Erethizon dorsatum. Next base: position 31,575,741 of record CM051833.1, read on the forward strand.
CAAACAAAAATGAGCAACTTCATGCAGGGAGTAACTGATACTCATGAAACGTTAGGTTGCCATAAATCTCAAATTCTCACCCTCTTCTAATCATCTCCACTGGAACCAGCTCAGGATTGGTATTGAATGTTTCAATTCATTATAAGAAGAGAGGATCTGTAAGCATCATTTCACCACCTGAATAATTGTGCATTTGTGCTCCTGCGACCCATGTACCATTTCCCTGCACACAGAGCATGTGTTTGCTGATGGCCAGGAGTGCAGTGCAGCCATGGACAGAGCAGATGATAACTGACCCGTGCAGCCCCTGCATCCACATTGCAACTCTATGCTTCCTTCCACCACCACCACTCGCTCAACAGGGCAGCACATTTTTTATGCCTGGCTGAGTTTCACATCCTGCCTGCCTAGCCATACTAAAAACTTGACCTTCAACTCAAACCCTCTTAATCCATATGCTCTATTATGTTTTTCCCCAGATTGGGTGGAATGTGGGTCAGCCTGGGTTGGGATGACATTTTTCACTCTTCTAAGATTATGATTTAATCTGTCCATCTCAGACCCACCTGAAGCACTTTTCTGTTTATCCAGATAACCTTTGCAGGATTTCTAAGCTTGTCACTTCCTCTTTGACCACATGTTATATACATATTTCATGATGCACTGCTAGAGCGCACTTTCAAATCCTGAATCCTTATGTCCTTATTCACTTCCTTTAATAACTTGCTGCTTCAGAAACAAAATTATCCTACAGAATTTTTAGGATATGGGTCCAGATGCCTCATGGTGGCTTCCTGGGCCTGTATAGTTATAAAAAAAGGGAATGCCTGAATTTGACTTTTAAAACAAAATAAATCTGCAACATTCTGTGAAGTTAATTGCAGCTGCTTACATGTTCACAGGTCACCTGATTTGGATGTGGTGGCCAAAACACTTGAGCAGTGGGTCTCTATAACCTCCGGAATTCTCCCACAGAATCGCTCCTTTCATGAATCAAACCAGAGGAAGTACATGAAGCGTGTTAGGTCAAAAGAACAAGCTAAAATTAACAAGTGGCCAGTCATCTTACAGTTTTATGTCGTATCATTTCTAAGTATTTAATGAACAGCTACTGCATGCAAGTTATTGGGAGAAGGCAAGAAGATTTAATAAGACAAAATAAAGCACCTGAATAAATAATGGATTCCTTCTTGGCATGTTATTTGGCAAAGGAAGGAACCAGGGACACATTACTAATTATAGCTCAAGGCACAGCATGATATCCCCTCATGGGAGTGCAGAGAAGAGCTGGCTCTAAGGGTACCAGACCAATTGGGTGGAGGATCTGCTGCTCAACTCCAGTCCCCATACAGAGTCATGTTGCCACACCTTCTGGATTTTTTTTAAAGAAAAATAGATGGTGCATATTTTATGGAGGGTCTACTGATTTTTCAATCTTGTCAATCAATTTGAACTTTTTTAAAGGCCTATTTCCATAAGTATGAGAGTGGGGCATCCCTGTCTGCTGGTGGTGTGAAGCTATCCACCACCAGCTTCTACCTCTGAACTGGAAGCAAGGGTTCTCTAAAGCCATCAGGATGTATCTACAAGGGTGAGTTGGAGCAAGATTGCACCTGTTCTCCAATATTGTGCTGAGCACTATGGTATAATTCTTGCCTATGGGAACCATCATACTCCCATTTTGAAAAAATAATGGGATAATTCCACCTGAGTTTTAGAAACTTTGGTGGCAGATGGGCACTTGGTACATGACTTGATAGCATTAGTTGACTTAATGAAAGAAAGAATGGGGAAGGTAAGAGATTAAAGGTTGCTAACCTCTTTAAGTGATACAGACAAGGGATAATGAGGTTAAATTAAGGGAAATGAAAATGAAGAAAAAAGTGATAAATATAGAAACTCTCTGTGAGGGGCAGGGGGATGCCATTAATGAGGTATTAATGCTGTCTACCAAATTGTTCTGGTTATCCCCATTTCTCGGATCCAATAGGATGGCACTTCCCAGTGTCCTTGTAATTGAGCAGTCCATGCAACTACTGCTGGCCGAGGAGCAAGCAGAAAAAGTGATGGATGTTACTTCTAGGCCAGAGCATTTACTTTCCACCCTGTAAAGCTCTCTTTCCTTCTGGCATCATCTTAGCAATGTTGAAGGAAGTGACTGCTCTGTCACTAAGCGAATATGTTCCTAAATGACGAAGACGAGCTTAGGCCCCCTGCCAACTTATGACATAGAAAAAATTTTTGTTGGACTAAACCACTGTATTTTAAGATTGCTTGTTACTAAGCATAACTTACCTGACTGATACATTTGTAATGGTCTCTTTTTTTTCTTATTGCATCAGACAATAGTCTTACTTCCCATAAAAACATCACCCAGCCTTGCAGAAATCCATGAGATATTTGCAAAAGCCTTTGCACTCACATACATGATATGACTGTATGACATCCCACCCTTCTGAGTACTCCGGTGTCTATTACTTTTTATGTATTTTGCCAGATTCTTTTTCTTCCTGTAATAATGTGATTGTTTCATTAAAACTATTAGCTGCCTTTTTTTCTAACTTAGTACATATGAAAGTCTTTAAAATGAATCGGATAACTAATTTGTATATCAGTACAAGATAACCAAATTAACCCATGCAATATATTCATTTTCCTACTAAAAAATTCAACTGCAGGGATGGGCAGAGAAAATAGGAATGAGAATAGGAATAATACTTATGTTGTAATATGAATAACTTTTAACATTTTACATGAATTACATTTTGCTACATGATGAAAAGCATGTTACAACAGATTTCTTTTCCAAAATCTGGATTAGAATTGTAAATCTGGCAAGGGTACACTTTCAATTCTTATATCTCAAATTATGAAAACAGAGGCAGCTTAAGGAAAGTATTATTATTTATTGTGAAGGTTGAGCAAAGCTAAGTTACACATGGCCCTGGAATCATGTCTTAGATTTCTTCATCTGTAAAGCAAGAGGAAATACACACTATCTCCTCTTCTCAAAAAATAAGCAAGAGCCAATGAAGTAAGAACTATAAAGCTTTTAGCAGCCCTGAAGTTGTTGTATTGGAAACAAAATTGAATTGCCTGTTTAGAGAGTTTAAAGTTCAGCCTAGATAAGGAAGGTTTGTAGTGATAGGAGGGAAATTAAAAACAGGAGAACATAGTTAGATTCTTAAAAAGAAATCTTGGTACACACTCCAGCTTCCACAGCCCTCCTAAAGGAATCAGCCACCGCATCTTTGTCACTTAACATTTTTTAATCTGAACTGACAGATCACTGGAGAATAACTGTAGGGAATAATCCCCACACTGGCAGAGGGGATGGATTAAATCAACCATGAAAATAAGCACTGGCCCATGTGTCTATAGCCTAAGAAATCTGAGTGAACATAGCATTATGTTTAAACCAGGCACAGTAGCCATTGAATTGCCTGTAATATTCTCTCCTACAGATGTCCACTAGAAGAGAACGCAAATGCAAAATCTTTGAAAGCCAAGGCACATCTTGCTTCATCTTCTGAATTTAAAGAATTATTTCATTGTTTCATTAGCATGAAATATGGAATTGGCATATTTTCTTGCCCTCAAACCCATAGCAAATAGTGAATATGACTTCTTGTCTACCTTAATAAAAGAAGCAAAAATTTCCATAAGAAAATCAGTAAATATTAGCTATGATTTTAAAAAACTAATCTCCAGTGGAAGATGGATTGACCTTCTAAAAAGAGATCACCAAGGTTGTAAATAAGTGATTTTTCATGTGAATGAAAGATAATGAGATTTAATGTTAAATGGGCACTTCTTTTAGCTGTTACTTTGTTCATTTGTATTTCTTTTCTCAAATGCATATAGTATCAATAAAGTGAGGTATAGACGGTGATGTACTATGAATCTCAGCCCTCTCAATCTAGCAACAACATGATTTCCACATATTGGAAGACGAACACAGCAGATTGACATCCAAGGAGAGTCCCATTCTTTGCAAGGTGTTTTTCACTAAGCCTCTGCCGAACTTCTCCAGAGAGGGACCCCAGTTATGTGGGGAGTAGGATCTTCTGATGGGTAAATTTGTTCTCATCTGTTGAGCAAATGCATTTCTACTCAATGTTTCCTGATACAGTCTATAGATTCCCTACACGTTATGCAAGCACCATGCGAGCAAAGTCAACGAATTCAAGATCAAGTTCAAATCCTAGGAGTTCTAATTGGATATTGTTTTAATACTTGAAGAAGACTTAAAAATTTGAGGGAAAAAATGTGGGAGGGAATTATTGAGGTCATTTTTCCTTAAAGAAGATCTTATATAAAAGTTCAGCATTGATATAACTACATTGTCTTTCTATACGCACACTACTTACAAGCTTATCTGAGGAACAGGTTGTTCCTACCAAGCTCCTCACAGCTGAGACTTCACAGCACTGATGTTTTCCCAGGGCATGGGAAGAGCTTGGTGAGGAACCAGCTTAACCTAGCTGGTCACAGAGTCTCAGCCCCTGGTGCCCAACTCTGTATCCTTTAAGACCTTTTCTTGTATTTCTTTCTCTTTGCCCACCAGACACTCTGGAACATTGCCTTCAAGGAAACTGCACTTATAAAGAAATTCGTATGTCCATGTTTCCTTAACATGTTCACATTTTATCAAAGAAAGATGTTTATTATACTCAAAGTTTTTCTTTATATCAATTAACCAGTTGCACCACACTGGATAAACAAGACATATGGATTAATACTTACAGACTTATTAGGGATAAACTTTTATAAATTCCACTAGGCTTATGCCTGTAATTTATGTTGATAATAGCTCATTACTTCCTTCAGAGACCCTGATTCAAAATATATAAATCATACATGTATATAATTATATATATGCATATATATATAATTTGTTTTTATATGTAGTGGCCATGTCTGACTACAACAGACAGGCTCCTGTATGTTATTTCTAAATAGTTCTTTCCCAAGGTTAGTTACAAAATATGCATATTTTTGTGTCAGAAAAAAGCAGCAAAATAAATTTTGTCATTATTGGATGAAATATGTTAAAGAGATTCCTTTAATGTTGAAATTTTAGATTTTAATAAGCTAATGTTCAATATGATTTTTCAAAACTAGTATAAAGCATGTTGTGTCTCCCAGGTTCTTTGGCCATGAAACTCTTTGTTCTTTTTTAATTCTTTTTCTAAAAGGTGGAACACAAGTGCTGATGAGCATCCTATAGAATTGCCTTTGGGAACACATCTCAGACTATCTGGAAGAGATGTCTGTTGTTGGCTTTACAAAAGAAGGTTCATGCCACAGTTAGTTTCATCAATAGAGTCAAAGGTGAATTTGGTCCTATCCAGCGTCTAGATATTTTCAGCTCAAGAAATTCAACCTAATTAGTGTTTTAGAATGAATCATAATATCACAGTGCTCACTTAAACCAAAGAAGACAGATTAATTTACAAACCAAAGAAGACATTTTAATTTACAGAGAAATATAATTGTCAAGGGTGCCTAATATGATTATCCTTGGCCAAAACCTTCTCTGCTTGTGAAAGACAATTCTGTGGAAATCTTCATCTTATCAGAGATTGCCCCATGAATACAAATATAAAATCATATATTTTTTTCACATTGTTTGGTCATAAGTTTCTTAGTGCTCATCTTTTGTTTTAAATTACGAGCTTAGGAAGCAGCTACCAACTTTAAATGTATTACTTTTTCTGTAGCATTGAATCCATTCAGTTTTCCTTTTTGAGGCCTAGTGACCACATGTTCTGATTTGAAACAATGCTTCTGTTGTAACAAAAACAGACAGTTTTTGTTTTTCCTGAAGTTTCTAGCTTCTTTTTTCCCCTGTTCTCAAGTTCTCCCAAATTGTCAAATATTTCATCATTTCTTTGGAATTCCCCTCTGTCTGCAGATACTTCACCTGAAACCCTTATCCTCTGATCTGGATGGGCTATTGTCTGAAACTTTGGGACATTTGTCACAGTGGGGCTCCCCCATGTTGCTCTCTTGGCTAACATTCACTGTTCTTGAATCCTATCTCTTCCTTTTTCTTAGTTCATGATTTCATTTTGCTGAAATGCCTTAAGAAAAAGTATGTAAAGATAAAGTGTGTAAGGCTTTGTAGATCATAAAATAAGCCTTATGCTGCCCTTGCTTTGGCCAGACAGTTTAGCTAGCAATAGAATTCTTGATGGAAGACAAGTTTCTCTTAGAACTTTGAAGTCACTGCTCCTCTGATTTTAGGTATAAAGTTGTACTAATGGGAGGCAGTTACATGGTAATGATGCCTGTGTGATTTTTTCTAGATGGATTCTTATTGTCTCTCCAAAAGCTTTTTGGACTTTAAAATATGTTTATCTTTGGTGTTCTGAAATTCCATGGGGGAATTATCCAGGTGGGGTCTCGTTTCTTTCACCTTGGTTACCACTCAGTGGGAATCCGGATGTGTATCCCAAGGACTTGGGAGAATAATGCAGAGCTCAGTGTATTGGGGTGAGATTGTAGACAAACAGACTTCTTTAGAGTGACTGAGAGGAGAAACTCTTTACTTTGGGTGCCCACATCCACATTAGAAATCCTAATTCTTCTTGAATAGTTGTTCTTTAATGAAAAGACTTTCCATCATTTTTCTAAGATTTTAGGCATACTGTGGGCTCTTCTGCAGGTGGAGAGGATGGCGAGGTCAGCTCTTCCAGAAAGAGACCCTATAAATCCCCCTAGGAATTTAGGGGAGACACTTGTCCCCTCTGCATCCTTAGCTTCTTTGGCATCCTGGGCAGGAGCAGCTCCTGTGGGATAGCCTTGCCCCAGCTCTTTCCCACTGCTGTCCAGGACACTCATCCTTCATTTTTTGTCTTCCTTATTTAATAAAATGGCTAGCAAGGCAGAGTGGCACATGCTTGTAATCCCAGCACTCAGGAGGCTGAGGCAGGAGGATTGCTGTGAGTTCAAGGACAGCCTGGGCTACATAATGAGTTCAAGGCCAGCCTGAACTTCATAGAGAAACCCTGTCTCAAAAAAACAAAAAATAAAAATAAAAATAAAATGCCTGAAATCAATGTTATGTCTCAGATTCAACCCTTGCTAAATATACTTCAACAAGAGTGATCCCCAAAATATCAACAAAGACAATAATAATGAATTGCCCTAATTTCCAATTCACTAAACAACACCTGCTTTCCAGGTGTCCATTTTCTTTTCTTTTCCACCTGTTATTTGTTTCTTACCCACACTCCCCTCAGTGGCAGAACAAGCTGTTTAAATGAAATTTTCTCAAAGTTAAGAAGGGAGATGAATAAGCAAGGGGCTCTGCTTGAAGGTCAAGGGAGGAGCCGCCCCCTCCCTATTTACTGCAGTTCAGTATGGGCTTCTAAGAGCCCAAGGGGCAGTGGCTCCTGATCCCCTGGGAAGGCTCTTTAGAATGCAGATTTTGCTCTCCTCCCTGGATTACCCTTCCCAACGAGCTCCCCTGGTGATTGTGGTTCACAGTTTGAGATAGGCTGGCTGCTAGAGTTGGTGGAAACAACCAAGCTAAGCAAGACTTGGGCTGCTCAGCTGTTGATGGAAATTTTTAGGGACATTTTCACTAGAAGACTCTTTCTCTTTGTTTGCCTTGATATCTCTAAAGAAACTTAGATCTCTGCCTTCAGTACAAAAGAAGCAAAAAGACAGATTAAGGACATGTGTAGCAATATTTTTGGAGGTGGTAACAGTGACCATATGTGAGATGGTTACACATCATCTCCAAAGCAGAAATGATTCTCGTTTCTGTCGGTTGCCAAGAATAAAGGCAGATTTCCCAGCAAGTTTGCACCTTCTGTGCTTTTTCAAAATCTTCCATCCCCAGCCATCTATTTTTTCCCATCCACATTGCAAAACTTCGTCTGCTAGTGCAGGTTAGAAATGTCCTTAATGAGGCCACCAGAAACAGTTTCTGATTTGCATCCTTGGTGCAGCTACTTTAGATGTTATTGCAGGGGGTGGAGGAATGTCCAATTTGATGACTCAAATTCTTCCTGTTAAGATAGTCTAGGTTCCATGTTCCTTCTTCTAGAGATTTTAATGGGCAACAAAGTGAGCAATGAATATGCAGAAGCAGAGGAGACATCAGAGAACTTGGGAGCCTTCTCAGTGGTTCACAAGCCCAGTAATTGTTAGGAACAGGGCTGATCTGGGAGTTGCTCCCTCTAGCTGAGGACAAATCTAGCTGGAGAGCTCTCATCTGCCCCCAATGATGTCAGGTCACAGAGTTCTGTGAACAGTGAGCCAGTGCCTACTCACTTCCAACCACATGGCACCAAACCTGAGCACAGGTCACCACCCTTTGTGCAAGTGTGCAGGAGACATCCTCTTGCCATCGAGGCACATTTGAGACGTAAATAAAGTGTGCTGTTGTTCTCCCTGACCTCCCTTCCACTCTCATTGTCTCTGCCACCCCATGTGTGCCTCTGTTCCTTATAATAACATATGGCTTATACTCAAATTAGCATCTTTCTCCTTAGAATGCACATTTACATTTCACATCGGCAGGGTTTAAAAAAACGATTTGCCTACAGCAAAAGCAACATTATTATGTGTGTACAAACTTTCGCAGGAACTAAATGATTCATCACTTAAACAGACACCGTTCAGTGTTGGCTCTGTAGCCAGGTACCTGCCCCACCTCCTCTCAAAAGGCCAGCACTGGAGGGCATCTCTCTACATGGGAGCAGCCATTGTCCTTCTAACCCATTCGCAGAACACACTGCCCCAGCTACACTTGGGATTCTGTTCTGTTCACAGGCTGTGGGGAGCTGCAGACCTAAGACAGGGTCACTCAGGGACTCACGAGCTGTGCAAACTTGGGAAGGTAGCTTCACATTTCTGAACCCGAGTTACATACAAGGTATGATAGAAAAATACAGTGAATGTTTAAATTTTGAAAATTTATTACAGTAAAAGTCACATTGCCATGAATCCCTCCTCAAAATCCTCCCCCTCGCTTCAAATATACTCATCCCATCATTCTTCCCACTTTTTGAAGCAGTTCTGGAAGTCTTCTTTCCTGAGTGTCTTTAGTTGTGCTGTCCTGGCCGCTTTGATGTCATGAGTTGATGCAAAACATTTCCCTTTCATGGTCGTTTTTATTTTGGGTAAGAGCCAGAAGTCACATGGTACAAATCCAGTGTATAAGGTAGACAAGAACAGTAATGACTTTATGACACTGCCTTGCTGTTGGATGGCACTCAGCAGCAGTGCTCACAGTACTTTTGGTCATACCTTATAAAGACACTCACAAAAACAGACTTCTGGAGCTGCTTCCGAAAGTGGCAAGAATAATGGGATAAGTATGTTCCATATTGGAGGGAGAGATTTTGAAGAGGGTGAAGAGCAATGTGTGTTTTACTATAAAAAATGTTTTAATGTTAACTTTCACCATATATTTGATCACACCTTGTATGTATGATACGGCAGCGATATCATCTGTCCCTATGGTTGTCTTGAAAGGCTAATTCACATGTTAAATGAAATATTGAATGAAAGCACATTCCAAACTGTGAAGCAATGTTTGTTTTAACTCATCCTGCCATGACTGTTCACCTACGTACTTGGCACCTGGCTTCCAACTTTTTCTGGTGTTTGTAGAAGCCACACGGTGGTGTCTTGCATGCACTTAGCAATGAATTGATGGTGACACAACTTCTCTGTCCTGCCAAGCTGGTGCCTCTCTAGTGGGCACTGCCCATCCTCCCAAGGCAAAGGTCCTGCCCATAGTTCCCCTGCGGCTCCATCAGCAGGGCCCTTGCTGGTGGCGACTCAGGACCACAAAGCCACACCAAGCAAAGGAGGATCATTCCATTCCCTAGGGTATCCCAAGCCGGTGTAGCTTGGTCACCAAAGTGAATGTAGAGAAAAACTCTTTCTTTTTATTGTAATAAAATACACATATAAAATAGGCCACCACGATCATTTTAAAGTGTGTGGCTCAGTGGCATTGAGTGCTTTCCCCATGTTGGACAACCATCACCCTATCTAGTTCCAGAACTTATTCTTCACCCCAAAAGAAAACCACATACTTGCTAGTAGTGACTCCCCTCTGGTCCCAGCACCCACTACTCTGCTTTCTGTCACTATGTACTTATGTATTCTGGACATTTCATATAAATAGAGTCATACAATATATGGCCTCTGGTGTCTGGCTTTCTTTGCTTAGCATTCTATTTTCAGACCTGCTTATTTTGCTTGGACTTCGAGCTCTTTCTTTGCCTGGAACCAGACTTGCACAAGGGGACTGGGCTAGAATTGGGTTTGGAGAATCATTACCAACATGCACCGAGCAGAATTCCTTTAAAAATAGGCCCTGCCTGCTTCCTTCCTCCCCAGTGTGAGTCTCTGGACATCTTTCAGAGAAGCTACTCCAGCTCCCAGACAGGCCCAGGAAAATGTAAACATCAGCAAACAAGAGTTTTCCCCCCACCCAGCAGGCTCCCTAACCCAATCCACCACTTTGTCCAAATATGCCTGAACCCAAAAAGGCCAACAAAATATTAAATGAAGATTCTGACTGGTGTCATTACAATGGCATGGCATAAAATGCTGTTGGCATAAAATGGGTTACTAAAGATCATATTTACTTTAGTATTTGAGGAGCATTTTGCTTTCTGTCCTTTGCTTGCCAAACATAAGACACACTTCTATTTCTCTGGAATTTTTTGTGGAATTGCTTTCCACATCTGCAGATTCAACTAACTGGAGATCAAAAAAATTTTTTATTTCATCTGCACTAAATGCACACACACATTTTATTTTTCTTTGTCTTTATTCCCTAAAAAAATACAGTACAACAACTCCTTAAACAGCATTTGCATTTTATCAGGTATTATAAATCATTTAGAGATAGTAGTTGGTGCATATACTACATCATTTTATAGAAGGGACTGTATTTTGCTATCCGTGGGGTCCTGGAACTTTTGAAGGAATCTTACATAAATCCCATCCAACATAGCTGATAGATCTCTGATGGTGTATCTGTATTTAGGTGTGGGAAGAAATCTTTAACATATATTCAAAATGAGAAACTGCTTCTTAAATACAGTTTAAATGCTGAAAATAAAATGCACTTTCAAAAGGACAAATGCAGGATTCTTGACTACCCCTTTGCCATATGAAATTATTTCTCTGGGATGTTTCAAGCCACGAGTTTTCCCACAGTATTCTCTACTCTCCAAGAAATTCATAGTTTGATGGAATTTTGGTTTGTGTTTCCTTTTCAGAATTGCAAGTTTTCAAATGTTCAGGATATGTTTCTGCGCATTTCCTTCCTTCATAGTTGTTATTGTAGTTAAATATCACATTTACCTTTGGCCTATGGACTGTATAGTAGCTAGACACAGCAGAAACAATCATAGAATAACTTAAATACCAGGCAGGAAAGTAAACGCTTTAATCTTCTATGCCTTAGGTCAGAGTTTTACCCCAACAAGCATCATTTTATCCACAAACATTCTTTGTAGTTCAAATATGTCCTTGAACCTTCCAAACTTTATTCATCATTTAAAAACAATTCTTCCGTGTCCATTTTCACCATGCTTTATAAGATGAGCCATTTAGAGGCATCATATTTTCACTTTTTTATTGCTTTCATTTTCATATTATTGGGTAGGTGGCTTTGGCATTTTTCAGACCAGACTTGCGTTATTTTCCATTCCTTCATGCTTTTCTTTGTTTCCACTACGTACATGAACATATGATATTTTCTATCGTATTTTGCTTGCAGATGCCAAATTAGTTTATGTAACTCCAAGCGTTTTTGCTTAGGTTTATGTCTTCCCAATCAAGCTGCAGTTACAGGAAAGAAATATCCAAGCATCACTGACATAAAGCATCAGAAACACATTTGGGACCCTGTCTCATTAAGAGGTTAGGGTCTGTTGCACCTATTCATCTGCCAATATCTATCTGCCAATATTCCCCAGTCCTTCCTGTTTCTAAATGCTGATTTAGATAAATGCTTTTCTAACCAAAATAAAATAGTATGGTATTTAAGTCAACCATGACAATAAGCACTGACATCAACGCTCCCACCTGAAAGAAGTCAGGACAGGCCTGATCTGAGTCAGGCAGGAGAACACGGCAGTCAGGTTTCCAAAGTCTGTAACTCCACTAAGGATACCCAGATTGTGGGGAATCTTAGGTCAGAATTGAGCTTGGCTTCCTAGTCTTTAACCAAATGTACTTTTGTGCAATAGAAGAAAGAAGGGAGAGATGGCAAACACATTTTCCTCTTAAAGATCTGATAAAGGGCAGGATGGACTGGGCAATTTCTAGTCTGTTAATCTGGGGACTTGCTATCCAGCTGGCCCATCACGGACACCTGACATGCTATCCAAGATCACACAGTTGGCACTTATGCCTTGGGAACAGTCAAGCCATCATTTCACCAGCACAGCTATGCCTTCCTTGAAACAAACCTGATTTATATGCTTGAAATCTGCCTTACACCAAAAATTAATTGAAGCTGGGTGTGGTGGCGCATACCTATACCAGTACTTGGAAGGCTGAGGCAGGAAGATGGCTGCACGTCTGAGGCCAGCCTGGGCTACATAGAAAGACTATGTCTCAAAAATCACAAACCAACAACAAAAAGGTTAATTGTGAAGGTCTATTTTCCCATTGTTCTTACTATCTGAGTCCTCTACCTTCTCTATGGTTTAAGTCATTCAAAGTCACCTACACTTTCAGTTCCTAGAGCCCCATTCTCAAAACTGCCCTTTTAGGGTGTCACTCAAGCCATACTGTCTTCTAGGTGTCTCTGCAACTTGGGAACATCCTCTCTTCCTGCACCTCCATCTCCTGAACCCCCTCCTATGTGCTGTGTCCACCACGTTGCTGCCTTGGCCCCTGAAGCCCACAGAGGACACCCCCTCTCCTGATTCCCTCCACTCTTTTGGTCAGTGCCCCCTTGTTGACTATTTAGTCCATTAACCTGCACTTAACTTTATTTATTTGTTTATTTATTTTTATTAATTTTTTTTTTATGTGGATACTGGGAGTCAACCTCAGGACTTCGCACTTGCCAGGCAGGCGCTTATGCTGCTGACCGATATCACCAGCCCCTTTTTTCCTTTATGTGGGTTCTGGGAGTTGAACTCAGGACCTCACGCTTGCCAGGCAGGCACTTGTGCTGCTGAGCCATATCACCGGCCCTGCACTTACCTTTAGCAGGACTCTTAATAGCTACCTGCATACAGATTGTTTCTTAGAAATTAATCTTATTTCCCCGAATAAACTGGAAGCTCCTTGAAGGCAGTATCTCCTTTTTAAATCCTACATATTATCTAGCATTCAATAAATTTTACAAAATTATTCTTAACTTCACACAAGTAATCGCTGGCTAGATTTTCTATGAAGAAAATTCTGAGATACCATCAGTATATGATTCCATGTATTTTTCAAGAATATATTTGTTGTGTCAAGGCAAGTGTAGCATATCATATAATTTTTACTAGATTTTTTTAAATTAGTATTTTTAAAAACAGGGACTAGTTTAATGTTGCAACTGAGAATTTCTGCTTTGGGAAATTTTGACTAATTCTAGGTAGGAGAGGAGCAGGAACACTTTGCAGCCACAGTCTATAAGTTCAAGATTGATCCATAGTTTTGTTAGAAAGCTTGGTGTGAAGTTGGTTTTCAGCAGTCATAGCTCTAGACAACACTTTGGCTTCCTACTGCAGAGATCCTTCCGTGCTTGATGGGCAGAAGAGAACAAATCTTGTGTGCTCAGTACTAAGATGGCTTTGCCCCCAACTCTTACCTTCCACATAACAGGAAAATCTCCAAAGACGATTTCGCTCTCCTAGCTCCTTGCTTGTCCTTGAGGTGCTAATGTGTCTAAATATCACACCATACATTTCCAGTCACCTCCCATAATTCCTCTGGTCTGGGGCCTCTGTCTCTTTGATCAATAGGCAAAAATAAAGAAAGAAAACAAAATAAAAAATTAAAACTCAAATGCAGACTTTGACTCTGCAAAACTGAGAAGCACGTTCTATCTTTAAATTTAAGAAAAATAACACTGTAGAAACTTGAAACTAAGATGTCTGAGCAAATTGGTGGAGGTCTGAAGTAGCAGGTGAAAATGATACCATTAATGGTATTGATGATGGATGAAAAGGAGATTACAAACAATTTAGTGTTCTGTTCTAAACTCCAGTCAAGCATTTACCAAAAGAATTAAACTGGCTGAACTTTGAAAGTCTAAATCAAACCTTGAAAGCATGAGTGTATTTCACAAGCAGTGTGGGAAGGAAGAGAGGGAGAAAGTACTTAAAAAATAATCTCCATTTTTTTTGGTGTTCACCTGCTTTAAAAGCAGTGCTTTTAAAGTAATACTCACTACCTTTAAGAGGAATGTCTGATGTCTTATTCTCTGGACCTAAGTTGTAAAAATTTCCCAAGAAGTGATATTATTTCTCCTAGGGTCTCACAATCCTCTTTTTTAAGTTAATTTTTTTATTAGTATATGTTCATGATACATAATACTTACATTGATTTTGGAGAACTGCTACATACACATATTGCATCCTGATCATTTTTACTCTCCTTGTTTCCCTTAACTCTCCCTTTTCCCTTTCCCCTGATCCCCTTCCCACCTCCAAAGAGTCTACCTCCCTACTTCCTACCATCTCTCCTCTATTTGCTCTTAAAATTATTCATAATTTTGCTTTTCTCATGTAAAAGAAACCACCTGAATTTTAACCTTCTGCATCTGACTTATCTCACATAACATCGTAGTCCCAAGATCCATCTATTTTCCTACAAATAACTCAAATGTATCATTCTTTAGGGCTGAGTAGTACTCCCTTGTGTATATAAGCCACATTTTCTTCATCCACTATTTATCTGTTGATGGGGATTTAGGACAGTTCCATGGCTTAACTGTTGTTAAACCCTCTTAAATACTAAAGAGCATCAGGAGTAGAGAGTCTGGTCTCATGCTAAGGTCCCTTTCTTTCCTTGTAGCTACCTCATCCCTGAACTCCCAATTGCAACAACTTCAGCAGCTCCAACAACTCCAGCAGCAGCAGCAGCAGCAGCAGCAGCAGCAGCAGCAACAACAGCAACAGCAGCAGCCCACTGCACCATCGACCAGCCAGCAGCCCCAGCAGTCCCAACAGCCCCAGCCCACCCCGAAGGCCCCACAGCCACTGCCTGCCTCCCAGCCTCCGACAGCTCCCGCATCCCAGCTGCTACAGGCTCCACAGCCCCAGCAGCACCAACCCCACTCCCACCCCCAGAACCAGAGCCAGTCATCTCCAACCCAGCAGAGCTCCAGCCCCCCTCAGAAACCCAGCCAGTCTCCGGGCCATGGCCTTCCGTCTCCGCTCACGCCTCCCACCCCTCTGCAGGTAGGTGTGCTTGCTGACCCGCCAGAGGGCCTTGTGGTGAGGTTGTCCCATCCCCAAAAGGACAGCAAAATAAGGCAGCCCCAGAGAGATGAAGATCCTATGTTCTCCCTAATAGGTGGAATCTAAAAGAGATGACAAAAAAAAAAAAAAAAAAGCAGAAGGGAGACTATTATTAAACCAGAGGAAGGGGAGAAGGGGGAGGGAGAGAGGGGGTGTAAGGAGGAATAACAGGAGGAAGGAATATGATCAAAATACATTGTACACAGTGGAAACCCTTCCCCCAAAAGCACGCGAAACTGGGGGGAGGGCGGATCTGGCGAGGGAGGTGATGGGGGAAATTACTAAAGTATGTTGTGTGCATGTACGAAAATAAAAAATATTAATAAAATAGATCTCTTAGACCCAGGGAAGGGGAAGCAGAAAGCAGGTGACTGGGGAACGCATGTAAACGAAACAAATAGAAGGCCCTTGATGTTGCCCTCGGAAGGATAAATGTTATCTCCTTCCTCTGTGAGAGGCCAGCACTGTAAGTGCACTTGTAGCCTGTAATAATTCCACTTTATGATACTTTTTGAAGGCAGCAAAGATAGCATCCAATTAAAATTATTACTAGCACAGTTTTGTAGCCCCGTGGAGGGCTGCATCTGCTGTCCACGAGGTACGGTGGTTATTTCTCTATATTATGAATACAGCAGTGTCTTACCTTAAGTACTTTCTGCTCTTTTGTTTTTATTTTTCTAAAGACTCTCTGGGGTTAGGAGGGCAAAGAAATTTAGCCCCAGTCTTGCATCCCAGATTCCAACCATTACTCCATCGACTAACAAGTACTCTAAATTCATGCCCAGAGTCTCAGCAAATATGCATCTTTATAAAATAATAAAGCTGCTCTGTACTTTATTATTGTAAGCCTGATGGCATCAAAAATAGATGCTTCAGGTTAATCATGAAAGTGCTTCTTTAACTTGTCATTATTGAGAAGGAAAGAAAAGGAGCATTCAGGAGTATACAGTGGTACCTCAGTTCACAAACTTAATTCTTTTTCATGACTCTGGTCACAGAATTCATTCCGTGATTCTGATTGCAACTGAACTGCAAGCATTAAGAATGAAGAACCACAAGAATTAAGTTTGTGAACTGAGGTACCACTGTATAGCTTTTACATTTCAAAAGATCATTTGTAACATAGAAGCCTTTAAAATTAATTAGCTTCCAAACATAATGAATGATGCCAGCACATCAGATCTGGAAATTAATAGCTCAGCCAATCTATCCATTTTGGACTTACATAAGGATGTTTCTCCCAGTAAGATTTCAGATGACTTCCTGTACTTATAATACAGTGTACTTATAATAAAGTCCAACGGTGAGCAGTTTATACTCTCATCTCAAATGCCAACACACCCCCCTTTTTTGGTCACAGACACCTGTTGGTCCAGCCCTCCCCAACCAAGGAGGATGGCAACAGTGGCATCCATAGCTGCTACGCAGCAAAATATACAAAATCAAGACAGACTCGTGCACAAACAGAAGGCAGGTGGATTAAGGACTTAGTATTTTAAGACTGACTATTTGTTGCCCTATAGCTTTGTCTCTTTGAATTTGGATTCTCAGTGTGGTCCAAAGCTTTCGTGGAAATGAAAATATTTGGGTGAGATTACTGTGTTTTCCTGGTTACTTGGGTGGGGCAGCTTTCAATATGAACATTTTCTGAGTCGGGTTTGAAGATGTGTTTTTATAAATATTACAAAGGTAATATTTTGACATGGCACCGAAATGAACATAAGCTTAAAAAAAGTCTTAAATGGACACTTGACATCTGTATTAGTCACTTTCCTTTTGCTGGGACACACTACTCAACATCTGAAACTTAAAGAAGGAAAGGTTTATTTTGGCTCATGGTTTTAGAGGATTCAGTCCATGGTTGGCTGGCTCCAAGGCAGGAAGGCCATGGTGGTAGGACATGACAGAGGAAAGCTGCTCATCCCATGGTGGCCAGAAAGCAGAGACAGAAGGGAGGAGTAGGGGACAAGTAAATACCCTTTCATGTCACACCCTCAGTGACCACCTCCAACCAGGCCCCACCCCCTAACAGCACATTCAGCATGAACTCATCAATTCATCCCATGATCCAGTCACCTTCCAAACACATGAGACTTTGGGGGGACGTTTTAGATCTAACCCATAACAACATCTTAGGAGAGAGTAGGGGTAATCAAACTTACAAAATGTATAATTAGAACAACCCTGAAGTTTTCAGTATCTGGAACTCTACTGTATTATTCTGAAAAATGAGTTTAATGCTTTTCCACAACAGTTCAATTAGATGTACCCACATACCACACAATTAAGTATTCCTCTTACCTAGACACCAAAATAAGCAAAATTACCAAAGGAAAAAAATTGTCCTGCCCTAAGAGATGAAGTACAGTACTTAGATCTGTTCTTGGGTGATGTCTATAGTCTAGCATTCTTTCCCAGTAAGTAAAAGTGGTCTTGGGGCTCTGTGGTCATCATCCTTCCCTGAAAATTGTCAGCATCTTATAAATAGCTACCAGGCAGTGAGATTGCAGTGTAGACAATCCCATTTGAATGACTGTTCATAGGACTTTAGATGAAGTGACCACTGCATTTCATAGAAATAAATTCTCTTAAAAATTCTAAATTGGCCACGTGTGGTGGTACACACCTGTAATCCCAGCACTCAGGAAGCTGAGGCAGGAGGATTGCTGTGGGTTTAAGGCCAACCTGGGCTACATAGTGAGTTCAGGACCAGCCTGAACTACATTGCAAGACCCTGTCTCAAAAACAAACAAACAAACAAAAAAGTTCTCTCAACAACTTCCCATGGAAATAAAGGGCTTTTTTATTTTACTTGCATAACAAATAAAGACTTGGAATCACATTTTCTTTCTTTATAACTCTGAAATAATATTCTAATTCTTCATTGTTGTAGTTTCAATTATGAACTTAATGAATATATTTAGTCTATTTATTTAATAGATAATTTCTTCTGTAGATCTAATTAATGGATGACCACCAATGGAGTAACTTGGTATAAATTTTAAAAGCATTACTGAGTAGATGTAGAATTGATTTTGAATAGGTCTATGTCAGTAGGAATAAAAGGACTTTTCCCATTTACTACAGGCATGGCAAAGAAAATGGAGAATTTCATGGTTTAAATTTTTTTCAACACTAGCTGCAGGGTTTTTGAGTTTATAGGACATGGAATGTTTGAGCTTTTTAAAAAGAAAACTATTTAAAAGGAACTGCAAAGATATTTAATTCCCAAAGTTAATGATCTTTATGAACTAGAATGAAGTGCTTTTGTTTGAAAATTATTAAGGGAATAAAGATTAACTAAATTCATATATGACACCTTAAATTTCATTCTTCAATTCTTTATTTTCATGTGGGATTTATCTTTTTACATTATTCAAAATCCATCTGAGAGATATTCATTTAGAACTATGCAGTATAAATTATTAGGGAAAGCTAGTTGGAAGGTTTTCTTTTTTGCTTTAAAATTTTTTGAAAGATAACAATTATATTTCTAAAACTATACTGATACTGTCATGTCTTCAGGAAAAAAATATAATAAATGAAAGAAGGTTGTGAAGGTTTATCTGGGTAAGGTCATTTCTCAAGATGAAAAACAAAAGTTAATAGTGCAGGTGAGTAGTAACACTCTAGACAAAAATTCTCCAAATAGCTCTCATCAGGTTTTTCTGTAAAATTGCAGTATAATTTTATTTCACTCTTTCACTCAATTCCATGAAATGGATTGCATTTACAAAACCAGGTTGTTGTTTTAAGACAGATTTGAGTCTAAAGTGTTATCCCTTCAGAGAAGCCCTGGTAGAGGAATAACTTTGTTCATTAATTTTGATCACTCATGGCTATGGGAGGTCAGGGGCTAGAGCAGATACCAGCAGCTGGACCCTACAGGTCTGTCACTGGTCTTTCCAATGGGACTCAACATCTGGCCACTCACAGCTTCATGCTTTCCCTGGAGGGGAAATGTTCTAAACAGAAAATGCAACCACACGAGTATCCAGGAGCAAGGCAGTGTAAATAGTAGGCATGGGTATAACATCCAAAATTAAATTTAAGAAAAGAATGTGTGGGACAAACAATTTAGCCCTTGGATGCAGGATGGGTATGCTCCACACACCTTACCTTAATTTTACTTTAACCCACCAGCCAGACTGTGCCAGAATCTAAGAATAGAAATCTAGAATGTCTTCAGAGAGAAGCAAATCCCAAGGATATGGAAGCAAACTTTCGGGGGGAAAGACAAGATCTAATCATTGCTGGTTAGAAAAAGAATCCAACCATTTTAATTTGAGAATATAATTTTGATCTTGATAAAGATTCCTTAAGCATAAGAATGGTGAAATAAATGCCTCTTTTTGTCGCTTTTAAGGTAGCTTTTTTGGGAAATGTTCTTTGAGGTTTTTTTTTCCACTGGGGACATCCCAAACATTTTCCAAGAGGCCTACTGTGTGCATTTTCCCTCCTGGGTGGTCTGGAGATGGGCTGGGCTTGGTTGAGCCCAGATGTTGTGTCCTGGGAAGAAAACAGCTGGAGGGTTGCACCTCCTTTCTAATTCTGGCCCTGCCTACGGCTACCTCACAAGTTGGGACAAGTCACTGTAGCTCTGTGGGCTTTATATTTGTTATTAGTGAACTGTTGACTTCTGAGGTCTTTTTCGGTCCCCTGCATTATGATCTAAATGTATCTAAGTCTCTGGTATTTTATTGGCTATTGAAAACCTGGTAGTCTTGAAGATTCACTGAGCATTCTTCAAGGTCAGATGAATTTCTTCCCGCTCAGCTGGGTGGCAAAGTGGAAAGAGAGTGGGGGACAAACATAAGTGGTTTAATGATAGCAGAAGCAGATTTTATCTTAGCCAGAGACTCCAAATTAAAGTCAAGTTTTTATCCACAGAGAGTCACTGCTGTAAGCTCTACTCTCAGATAGTCTTCACACACCTACACATTAGAGAAGCTTAGGAAACCAAATGCTGCATTTAACCTTGGCCATCTTGCATGGCAGGAAGCAGGATAATCTTTTCCTTTTCTTGTTGCATTGCACATTTTAATAAATAACAGAGGGAGAGAGAGATGAGTGGAAATAAGAACAAGAAAGCTATCTGTGCTTGTATGAGGAATGAGGGCCATGGTCACCTCCTCAGAGGTTAAGGTGCTTGAGAGATAGTGGGAAATGTATTCTCAAACGTGCATCTGCTAAGGAAAGGTCCAGTGGTACTCTGGCTTTGTGTAATCAAACTACATCAGAATGTCGCCTCTGTTACAGTGGGCACCACCTTCTAATCTCCTCATTTGGGATGGTTTCCCAAATGACAAATTTAGCATTAACTTGCAAAATGTATATGTTATAGGAAAGGTGGGGCATTGTCACCCTTTCTTATGGTACTGAAGGTTTAACCCAGGATCTTTGCACCAAGTTACATACTTAGCTCTTTTTTTTTTTTTTTTTTTTTTTTTTTTAATTTCCAACAGGGTCTTGGTAAGTTACCCAGGCTAACCTCAAGTTTGCAATCTTCCTGCCTCAGCCTCCCAGAGTTTTGGGATTACAGGCATGTGCTATCATCCACCATGTCCAGCATACATTTTCACTATTTTTTTTTTCAGTACTGAACCCAGGGTCTTCACATGAAGCTACATCCCCAATTCATTTTATTTTTTATTTTGAGACATGGTCTCACTAAGTCACCAAGTTACCCAGTCTGGACTTGAACTTGTGAACCTCCTGCCTCAGCTTCCTAGAGTGCTAGGATTACAGGTGTGCACCATCACACCATGCTTACATTGTCACTTTTTAAAACAAAGCACCCAAACCCTGGAGAAGTAGTTATATCTAGAAGACTTTCATCCCCTAAAAGCAAATGCTCTCCAACCATGAGTCCCTCCCCAGACCATGGGAAAGATTCGGTGTCCTGGACCAAACTCACTCTCCCAGGAGCAATTAGTCTTGATCAACCTAACATGGTATTAGTCAAGGTTCTGTGAACCTCAGATTTTTCATTTATAAAGAGAAAGGGTAACATTAAATGCCTTTTAAAACTTCAATTCTATTTGGAGTTATAAATCCTAAAACTAGGTAATATTGAGTGACCTATGCTGGTGTGCTTATACCACCCTTGGTGTGACCACTATAATAGGACCCAGACATCTCTACACAGCTGAATCACTTGCAGAATTTTCCTAGCAGGGACCAAGACCAAGATGAGTCTGTGAGACCTTCATCTCAAAGGCACAATTTAAGTATGCACCCCAAAATGTAATAATCAAAATAGTTAATATGAATTTCCAAAAATCCATCATTAACAAAAATTCAAATTTTAAAATGCAGAGTCAGTAATAATTTTGAACTCTATTGGAGCCTGAGGCAAAAAGGGGAAAATCATAATACTGATATTTCATTGATCATGAATTTGGGTCTTCATTTTTACTTTTAAAGTATCATATTAAGATGTTATTTATCTTGTGGTTATGTTTTTTGGACACAACCTTAAATTTTGTGCCTCACTCAGCTCACCCTCATTCCTCCGAGCTTTGCTAGTTGTGGGAATGATTTAGTTAGCAAACATTCTCCAAGGTCAATGGTGTTCTGTCCACTGTAAATTTCATCTAGGTCTTGAATCCCACTTACTAGTTGAACTTGAAAAATGCACCAAATTTTGCACTGTAGAAAAATAAATGCATGTTGAATAATGGATTGGGGCTGGGAGGGCATTGCAAATCCATCTTCCCTGCTGCACAAGACTAATAAAACAATCATTTTTGATTGAATTGAAATGTTATAACAATCAAATAATTCCTTTCACTGACATTTTACTGAGCTAATTTAGGTTTTATGAAATTAAGTCAGTGTGATGAAGCAGATAGAGCTATTACTATGTAGATCAACATTCTCCCAGAGCAATCAGAACTATGAGCACCTTTGGAAATTGAGTCCACACAGGCTGGGTGTAGGTTCCTCTTGGACTAAACATCCAGAGAAAACTTGATTATCATGGGTGAGAAAATCCACTCAAATTCAGAGAGTTATTGTGAAGATTAAATATAGCACAGTAATGGAAATGTTTTGCATGCTATCAATTTGAACCACTTAACAGTCCAATTATTCAAATACAGAATAACCAAAAATTGCATATTTTTGTTAATTTTTATAAGTTAATATAACAGGAAATATAAAAATGACAATTGTATCAAATTTATTCAATACAAGAATCAACTGGTTGAAATGACACCCGCCTGAGTGATGCTCAGGGTAAACTGTTAGGAGGTTAAGCAAGTGTTGATTAGTCTAAAGATATGAAAGAGTATTAATTTATTTCTGTTTATATTTCCATCCAGAAAGCTGAGGTCTTCATTCATCATTCATTCATTCTTCAGTAGGTCAGGTGGGACGTGGGAATCCCTCTACCCAACTGTATTAAGCACTGAATAAAATAAACAAAATATATTTACCCATACACCCTGCAAGGGACAATTTTTCCTTTTATGAAAGAAAGAAAATCTCCTTTAAAAAAAACCTTCAGTTCAACATTACTGACATTTCAAAGAATTTATTACAAGCATTTGAGATCCAGGAGGAACAACAAAGTTTATATTGCTTTGAGAGTGACAGGGGAAAAAATTAGTTTACCAAGAATATACTTATAGACTGTGGTGCTTCTTTGTCATTGCCTAGATTTACCATCCCCGTGTACTGCTCTACAGATTAGTCAAATCACATAGAAAGGGGCTTCACAAAGCAGGCTTTGTGTTCACACCACCAACTATGGAAGCTCTTCTCAAGTACCGATAGAAGGAAAGGGTGCCAGACCAGGAGGAGGGGGTGGAAAGATTCTTGCAGGATTTGAACATAACAATTATAACTTCTCAAAGAAAACATATCCACTCTGATAAGGACCATGGGTCAGACCCATGGACTGTCTGCAGGGAGATCAGCAATGAGCCTGGACCAACTCATACTGCCCATTCCCATCACTGTCTGTGGGCTGGTGGCTGATAAGCTGACCCCAAAGTCTCATTCAGAATGCTTCTGAAACAGTGGTGCCTTCGTGTGCACACATGTAGGTTTCAGTGGCAATTTGAGATGCCCAGAATGTGCTGGCTGGCACTTTGCTCTGAAAAGGCAAATCTTACCCAATATCTAGATGAATTTAATGTAACATTCTAGTACCTTTATTAAATTATTTCTCATCTTTTAGTCTCAATTCATTTCCCACAGGTTTGGAGAAATTTTTCTGTGGGTTTTTAAACTGACTTCCAAAGCACAGACATGCAAGTGAATATTGTCTAGGCTGTAAAGAAAGTATTCTTATCATTATCTGCAAACATGTATTGAGAACCCATGGTGTGCATTGCAGCCCTAAGGAAAGTTTACAGACAAGGCAGTGGCTTAGAGAGTGTGGCTTTCAGAAGCCGACTGACCTCGGTTCAAATGCTGGCTCCTCTGGATGCTTGGGTCAAGTCAGCACATCCTTCTGCAGCTCCCTTTCCTCGGTGGTTGGAGGGTTGATGTGGGGATTAAATGACTTAAATGAAAACATCTACTTCGGTTTCCAGTAGAGAGCTAGTGCCTGCGTTTTTCCCTTCCTTGGCTGTAGCTGTCATAATCTATGGAAGAGACTGTCTTAGTTACTTTTTCTCACTGCTGAGACAAAATACCCGACACCCAAAGTTAAAGGAGGAAAGGTTTATTTCAGCTCACAGTTTGTAGAGGTTTCAGTCCATAATTGGCTGGCTCCAAGGCAGGACGGTGTGGAGGAGGGGCATCACAGAGGAGAAACAGTTCATAGCAGGTAGAAGGCAGCAAGAGCATCCAAGCAGCAAGCAAAAAACAACAAGCAATGACCTTTTTCTGTCCCTTATGTCTCATCCAGGCTACCCACCCTTAGGGTGGGTAGCACTCACACCCTTAATCCTAGCATCACATCTTTGCTTCCAGCATCACACACCCTAGATCCAGCCACCTCTGAAAAGCCCCACCATTACTGCCTTGAGGTTATGGGGAGACATTTATATACAAGCCATAACAGAGACCAACACACACACTTGAAAATGAACACAACCAAATGGTCATGGGGATATAAAAATGCATATGTACATACTAAAAATATGTACTGCCAACTGGCAAATCCACACTGGTGAAAATGAAGTTAATAATTTCACATGAGTTTTGTCGCATTGAGGAGGGGCTCTTAACAGAGGTGCTGTGAAGCACAGTGACACAGGGCAAGCCTGCACCGGGGTGACTCGGGGAGGTGTGGCATCTTGAGGAGGTGTAGAGCAGAAAGATAGAGAACCGTAGCCATGCACGATCCTAATATTACTAACCATATCTTTCTAAAGATTTCTCACTTGAACCCACAGAATCTGGTTCACCACCAGTATTATTAAGAACAATTTCATTTTTTCTAAATTCTCTTAATTGTCGTTCCCAGTATGTAGATAAAAGGGAAGAATCTTGATCTCAGTTCTGCCACTAGCTTTAGGAGTCAGAAAATCTCTTCGGGACACAGTTGTATCACTTATTACATGAAAATTTATATTGGATTATGTTTAAATCCTTTCCGCCTCCACATTTTTCTTTATGAAATAACACAAAGAACATTGTATTTTATGGAAAGAATTGCTATGTGCAACATCATTAGTGTGATTTGTAATTTTAGAGGTGCATTTTTATATTCATTATTTCATGCATGGCCTCATGAGTTCATGGCTCTAATCAGAATAATCACAATCATTTATCAATTGACCTCAATTGTACTGTACTGTAAGTACTTCAGTATCCCATTTTCTCCTCACAACAATCCGAAAAGCCAAAAATTATCTTCAAATCCAAAGAAACTGAGTCTCAGAAAGTTGAAAAAATTTCCTATATATATATATATATATATATATATATATATATATATATATCTAATAATGACTGAATTGAAATTTCAGACCTGGTCTGACTTCAAATTGTCTCCATTTATATTTAACACCTCTGCAATGCCCACTTGATTTTTAGGCAAATACATATGATTTCTTTATTTGGCTACCAACGTTTTCCAGAGTAGCAATTCCCAGTGTCTTCCATAAAGCACTAGTTTCAAGGAACTTTATTGACAACAGATTCCAGGATGGGTAGATGGGTGAATAGTGAGACAGAGATAGAAAAAGAGATGCATACTGCATGCTGCATGCTGCTCCTATATTGTTCTCATGAGTATTAGAATATTGAAAGCTAAACGATATCCTGGGGTAGGGCTGTTAAATAATTAATATTATTTATCTAAGAATTTTTGAAACTTGTAACCACCAGCCCCTTTTTCCCAAGTACTGCTGATTAATATTAATGAACCCCCTTCAGGAGCCATGATTCTTGGGCTTCCTTCTCTCACCGTTGTAGGACCAGTACAGCTAAAATAACCTTCCACTTCCTTACGCAGAACAGTATGCAGAAATCCACAGGCTGGGTCCAATAGCCTGCGCTGTGGAGAAATGAAAGCGTAGAAAGATGGAGATGGAAAGGAAGGGAAAAAACTCAAAACCAAAGCAAGAGCAGCAAAAGGCAAGACTGAAGATGGTCCTTATAAGTTGGCAGTGAGCAAAATCACCTGGTTAAAAGTCTGGACAGGGGTAGCTCCTCATAGCATCTGAACTCTGGGAGACATTTAGCTGATGCCCCTCCCGCTCCTCTTCTTCACTGCCCATTTTTCTTCCGTTCTCATACTACTACACTTGAGTTGAACTCCCCACTCCACAGCACAGGAAAGCAATGGGCATAGGATGCTGGACAGCACATCCTTGGGCAAACCCACCTCCCCATCCTTTGACAGAGGAATTTCCATTGCTCAGGATATCTCCTAGGCCTGATGTCTTCATTCCCCGCCCTGTGTTTTACAAGGGTTTGGATTTCAAACTAAAACCCAAATCAATCTGAAGTCTGTATGGCAAGCCAGGACGAAGTCCTCTAAACTCCATGTCTGTAGGGGCATTCTCTTAGTTATCAGGTTCCCATACTGCTGTTTTTCCATGTGTCTTTAAAAATGGACTCTCAGAGGCACTGGTGTTTTCTTTCCCTTTCATCCTCCACTGCTAAGAACTCAATTGGTCATTCTAGCCGGAAATACCAATACTGGGGTCCTATGGGTACAAGATAAGGCAGAGAAAGACACCATGTTGAGAATGTCAACCCCAGAGTCTCCTCTGTTGCACAGAAGAGGAACTTGCATGGCAAAGGTGCAGGGGCTCCTTGGAGAGGCTTTCTACTGGAGAGGGCCATTCTGTGTCCTTGGTCCCTCAGTGGGGATGCCTCTGAGGTCACAGATGAATGCTGCCGCTGCAGGGAGAGCTTTGCATTTGTATGCTGTGGGCTCTGCTCTCAGAACTAGTGGCTGTGTCTGAAAGCCCAGTTGGGCTCCAATCAATGCAACTTTCCAGCCCAACACATTTTGCCTGAACTGTTCTTTCACAGGGATCAGCTGGCACCACCACTTACTTTTCGACACCAGGAGATATTTTGCTGTCAGAAGAAAGAAGTAAAGTTAGGGATCCCCTTCTTTTTCTCAGCTGGACTCCAGACTGTCCCAGAGACTGGCTGCTCTTTCCATAGTGGAGCTCTCTGTCCTTGAATTATGAGGTTGAAAATGTGGCATTTAAAGAGAACAGCACAAAGTTTAAGGGTTCAGGGAGGAGAAAGTAAAAAGAGAAACCCTCTTTCTCCCCCATAAGAAAGCTCTCCAGAGTGTCTGGAAGGCTTGGAATGTTCTCTTTTTTAACTAGAAGGAAAATAATTTTGTACTTTTAAGGTCCTAAAAAGTAATATTCAGTAATCGTTACTACCTCCAGTGATCTCTACTCACAGAAGGAATCTGATCAAGCTAGGGCTAAAGCCAAATGGTCCTTGGAACCAACCTGAACAGGCAGGAAGTTGATAAAGGCAGAAAGCAAGGATAGGGTCTTTTCCACACTCCTTGAAGTACAAGGATCCTATGAAATCCATTTTAAGCATCTTCAAACCACAACCAACACACCATTTTCATTGTCTGTTGGCCAGCCTCAGTAATAAAGTGCATATCTTCTAACCAAAAGGGAAGACCTGCCTGTAATCAGTTTTGGGGGCTTTGGGACCTTGCCTGGCTGATGACTGTCCCTCCCCTGTCTTTCACAAGCTGCACCACCTCCAAATAGCTGAGGCCACACCCACACCCCTCCAGCTATATTTTATCCAATTCCTTTGTTTTTTGTTGTTGTTGTTTTTTTTTTAAGAGGAAATTTCCAAACTCTGCCCACAGGTCCTCAATCATGGTTGTACATTGGGATTAATGACTAGTTTTTCTTTTCTAAAAAACACAGAACCAGGGGCCAGTGAGATGGCTCAGCGGCACGGGCACCTGCTGGCGCGCGAGGTCCTGAGTTCGACCCCTGGTACTCACACACACACAAAAAAAATACAGAACCAATGCCTGGGGCCCACCCAGAAATTCTAATTGATCCTGGGCATCGGCAGTTTTGAACGTCTTAGGAAATCTCAATATATAGCCACAATTGAGGAGAACCATTTTTGGTCTTGTAAACAAACTACAGATTATTCGTTTATAAGAGAAAAAAAAACTACCCTTTTTTTATTATACAAAATGCTTTTTAAATGTTGGCTATATGAGTCAGCATGACTTTATTCCTATTTACAATAAGACTATGTCTTCATTTCTAAAGAGAATGAGCTAGTGTCAATTCTGCCCTGTCCTTCCTCAGATTAACACCCTATCAGGGAATGAAAATAGCCATATCTATGTTTTGTTATCCACTCCAGCTTCTCTCAAATCCAAAGTTGGATTAATGACCCCATATCTACAGAAGGAAAGAAAAAAACCCTCAAACTTACTGATTTATATCTGACACTCAAAATATAATAGGAATAAATTATCCTTTCATAATCTTTAACAGCCTCTTAAAACAAGAACAATGGTTACTGACTGAAAGCTTATTAGATGTCCCACCTGCTGCTAGACACTGGCTCACCCTGTCAGCACTAGGGCTTCCCAATCTTTCATTTGCCCATGACTCCCCTGTGGTCTCAGTCACCATAGATTCAGAGTCAGTGCTTCCTGGAGGGAGCCCACCCCAGACCCCACATTTCTAACCAGCTCCTAGGTGATGGGTGCTGCTGGGCCTCAGCTCTACTCAGGGAACCTTCCCATCACACTAGCTGCTTTCACAGATGAAGAGTTAGGTGTGAGGGCCTGGGAGAGGCAAGATTCAAATTAGGGTCTGTCTGACATCAGAACCACGTCCACTCTGCTACCTGCCTCCTATTTTATTGTGGGGTTTCCATCTTCGTAAAGAGATCTCATTTAAATCACATCGTTTCTTTCCTTACAGTTGAAGATGGAAGAGATAGCACTGTTGAAGGAAAGATTCTTTTTCCTTCCTATCTCGTCTCTCTTTTGCTCTAAATCTTGATCACATCATTGCTCACACATGAGTAGCTCTGAGGTTGGATGTGAGTAGAAAACCACACATCCTTTTCCATTCTGTTGTAATTGTTTCCACCAAATTGGGATAGAAGTACAAAGAGATTACAATGGTCTATGACCTCTAAGTTAGAGCTGAGATAGCCAGCAGGATCCCTGTGAGAAGTCAGAAAGTATCATACTAATTTTTAGACTACAAATCACCTTGCTACATGACTGACAATCACACCTACCTATGTTTCCACTATCTTTCACACAACAATCAAAGTGCTTTTGTCTTGGTCACTTTCCTGGTCACTGGGACAAATTACCCAATACCGACAACTTAAAGGAAGAAAAGTTTATTTTGGCTCACAGTGTCCGCCTGTGGTCACCTGGCTCCAATGCAGAAACAGGAGGGCAGAGAGGCCAGGAGAGGAAAAGGTGCTCAGCCCATGGCAGTCAGGCAGCAAAGAGAAAAGGGAGGAGCCAAGGACAGGAACAGTCTTCCAGGTCACACCCCAGACACCCATCTCCAACCAGTCCCCACCTCCTAACTGCACATTCAGCTATGAAATCATCAACACACAAATCTACTGATAGGTCCAGTGTCTCCATGATCCAATCACCTTCCACACACATGGGAGTTTTGAAGGACATTTAAATCTAAACCATAACAACACTTGAGATTATCCGCCTCAGTAGGGAGAGGAGGAGGCTTCTCTCACACCATTATCACCACACTCTTTGGGAGCAAAGGTCAAGCTACATGCAAGACACTAGCAAAATCATCCTCAAAATGCAGTGGCCATAAAGAGTCAGAATGTGGTTGTGCTTATGTGGTTTCAGATTATATAGTGGTAACAGTGGGAATTCTTCACTATCTTAATAGGGATGATGGTAGGCTATATACAAAATGACATTCAAATTCAGCATTTTGACTCTGGCCACATGTCTGTTTCTAAAATGGCCATTCCTGGTAGAAGGGGGATTTACTTTATAGCAACTGGGAGTGGCGACATCATTGTATAGTGATGTTTTCTTGGTAAAATGGGAGAAAAGTTGAGCATGGTGGTGCACATTGTAATCCCAGCACTCTGGGAGGCTGAGGCAAGAAGGTTGCAATTTCAAGCCCAGCCCGGGCAGATTAGCAATTTAGTGAGATCCTGTCTCAAAAATAAAAAGTTTTTAAAAGGGCTGGGGATATAGCTCAGAGTGGAGGCCTGGGTTCAATCCCCAATACCAACAACAACAACAAAAATCCTGTTTTTGTAAAAGGAGTGAAAAGCTTCAGAAATCCCTGTCACTACACTTTTGAAGTTCTTGTGCTGTCATTATATTTCCTATGAGAAGGCAAGTGGACCTAGGACCCCAGACAAATCCTTGACACCTTCCCAATGTCTGCCTCTAGCAGATTGGACCACAGGCTCTGCTGATTAAACAACTTCGAAAAGAAATCTCATTTACACCTCCATCTTCAAGGAACAGAAACCTAACAGAACCTGGGCAAATATCAGCTTTGGGATGCATAATGGAGTGCCTGGGCTGACCTAGAAGAAAACAAATTGGGGAAACAAACTCTTAAGCCCTGCCACCTCCAACCCAATTTGTATATGGTTGTGTCTTTGCACTCAAGGGTTAGACTATGTGTACATGTATACATTGTCACTCATATAGTTATATGCATGTGTTTTCCATATTTGTGTATAATATTTGTATACCATATATGTATGTGTATATATATACACATTCATATACATACAAGAGGTGATTATATATATATATAGATATAGATAGATATATTTGGGTTTTTTTAATCTGTTTTTAGGAACACCAAGGCAGGGATTTTATGAGGTGTCCTCTTGGGGGTTATCCATATAGTTGGGCAGAGCAGTGAAGGGCAAGCACAGGGAAAGAATGACATTGGGGCTTTTCTTGCCTTCCTCTCCTGCCTGGAACGTTTTCAGAGAATGACTAAGCAGAGCTGGAGATTATGCATTTGCCTAAGTGTGAATGGTTGATTGCCAGCGCTCCCGCAGGCCCTCCCCCGAGGTGATTGACTGGGGCTGCGGGTCTTCACACTGGATGCCTGGATTTGACTCAGGAAGTCTGCCAAGTCTTTTACTGGGAAATTTATCTTAATTAGATCTGAAAGACCTGCCACAGCAGAATAGTCACACCGATTAAAATGAAAAACAGGAGAAATTACTGATCAAATTAATCATAATGTCGGGTTACAGCTGTAGGTCTGATGTAATTTGCCACTCCAGTGAGTTACATCGGCCTGGGCTTCGGAAGGAAGCTGGCTTGACTCTGATCCGTAACACCCGCCAGCTCCAGGCGCCCGGCAGGAGGCTGATTCCATTCATTTTCCTGGCTGCCCTGACCTCCCCGCTGCAACTGGAAACAAATCAGGCACCAAACAAATGTGGGGGGGTGTAAACAAGAAATATTCTCTTACCCAAGGATTGTGCTATTGTACTAGTTCAAAATGGTGAGCTTTTAAAACTCCGCCGGCTGGCTTTGGGGCCTTGCTTGTGCTGGCTTGGGTTGTGCTTTCGGTTTTTCCACTTAACCTCGTTTTAGTTTTACTCAGGGTGATCTGACATTGATTAGATGCAGAACGGGAATCAAAAGGTCAGGGGACAAAACCTTTAGCTCTGAGCAATGGGGGAAAAAAACCTTTAGAAAAATCTCTTTGCCAACATGGCTCTACAACTACGGCATGGATTGAAATAATCTAAAGTGTCAGGACCAAGAAAGAGGAAGTCTAGGTTGGGAGATCAGATTGTTCCAACATGCGTATGGTCCCAGGATTCTAATTTTTCAATAAACATCATTTTGATCAGATACATGTGTTCAGTGATGAGGTGGGTAGAAATACTATATTTTTTAATGAAAACAAATCAGAATCTAGATTTTCATTCCGTACCACTGAATCTGTTTACAAAAATGATTGACCCATTAGAGTCACAAACAAGGAGACAGCCAAAGCATATCTCTGTGTAGACTTTCAGTTGAGATGTCTCAAAAGTTAGAATTTAGAAGCAATGTAGGACTTCTCTCTGATCAGTTCTGCTTTATCAGGAAACTGGGTGACAGGAAGCCCAGCCTCTGCACCATCTTAAAACAGGGATCATTGGGAAGAAACAGGGATGGGGTCTCCTGCCCTCCTCAGGAGGTGGTAAATGCTTTGGAGTAGTCAGACCACTCTTCTGGCTACTTAATGGGCTGCCCATATCCCATTTACTACTGCATCACATGTTGATGCCCTCTGCCCCTCGTGTGATTCACAGTCTCCCTTCTTCCTGCCCAGAATGAATCTCGTACATTTGTAACCAGGGATAGAAAAACAGACTATCATAGAAGACAAGGTGGCCTTGTGCCTTCTGGATCTTTCTATGGATCTATATTAGGTGGGACCCTGTGCCCAGATTGGGAAAAAATATGGTGTCCTCCATTATGACTTTGTGTGTAGCTATTACATCTGTTTACTAGTTTGTAACCAGCATTTTTTAGAGAAAATAATAAAAGAAAAAAATCAAATGCCAGGGCACATCACACATAGTAAGGCTATTTTTTTTCTCTTAAAACATTTGTTTGTGATGTATGATTTGTGTGTTCAAAAATACTGTGAATGTTTAAATCTTTTAAAAAATTATTACAGGAAAAGACATATAGCCATTTATCCCCCTCATTTTGAACATACTTATTCCTTCATTCTTGCCAATGTATCTTTTACTGTAATGAGGGTTTTTTTTTTTTTTTGTGGGTACCGGGGGGTCGACCTCAGGACCTCGCACGCCAGCAGGCGCCCGTGCCACTGAGCGATATCACCGGCCCCTTTTTTGTATGTGGGTTCCGGGAGTCGAACTCAGGCCCTCGCGCTTGCCAGGCAGGCGCTTACGCCACTGAGCCATCTCACCGGCCCAGTAATGAGGTTTTTTGAGCATTCACCATATTTTTAGATTTTACCGTGTATATCTATGCATACATATATATATATTTACATGTAGAAAGGCATATATACATATTGAAAGATCAATATGATCATATTAATATTATGTGTGTTCGTGATATAAAATTTATTTTGTTGCTATGAAGCAAAGTCAATAGAATTTTTAAAACCCTATCCTGAAAGACTCTGCTTTTCAGGTAGACAGAAGTGGGCTTTCTTAGGTGTATAACAGGTCAGAAGGTAGGTTTAACAATATCCTAACATTTGCCTATGATGGTGAGCTCCTAAATACTAAACACTACCCAACAGTCAAAAAAACTCCAAATGTTATGGTCACATCTTCTACCTGTATGTATGCACACATGCATACAGGCACATCCTGCAGGGAACTTGAAGACTCAACAGTATACTATTTGGTTGGAAGTTCATATCAAATCAAGAGTTTAACAAACCTATTAAATGCAAAGACTAGGTGATAATATTAAAAGCTAACAAAATAGTCCCTCCAAAAATGAATGTACAATTCCAAAGAGAAAGTAAAAGAGTGAGAGAAAGTGGTGGAAAAGGAAACACATAGCCCCACAGGGATAAACTGGCTAATTCAGGTTCCTGGAAAGAGCTGCGTCCCCCAGAAATCCGAGGCCAGGTTCACAGGCCCCTTCTCAGAGAAATTAGGGGCTGTCAAGCTGCACCCTGAAGTGCTGGAAGTCTCTGGCCTACGTGGCTGGCCCTGGCCGGAGCTGTCACCATTCTTCCTCATTTGATCTTCCTACTTCCATTTTCCCCAAATCAATCCACTTTGCAAACTACTGCCAAGTTAAGCTTCCTGGAAAGACATTCTGTTCATGACACCTCTGTTTTAGTCCATTTTGTGCTGTTTTAATAGCATATCTGAGGCAGAGTAATTTGGGGTTTTTATTTTTTAAATTTATTTTTATTAGTATATATTTGTCATATATATTGATCACATTCACCATAGGGAATTTATACCTGTACATAATATATCTTAATTCATTTTTCCCATTCCCCCCTCCCTTCAACCCTTCTTCCCCTCCCCATTTACAAAAGCTTTGTTTCCATTTTTTCCTTCTATTCTTCCTTTTCCTTTCCCTTCTCCTGCCCCCCTCACTTGTTCCCCTTCCCACTTGAACATGTTCTTCCTACTACTTCCCAGTATCTATCCTCCACTGTGATCTTTATTTACCCTTTGAGTTTCTTACACAAGAGAGACAGTGCCGTATTTAAACACACTTGTGTGAGACAGAGTAATTTGCAGAAATTGGTTTGGCCCAAGGTCCTAGAGGCCAGAAGCCTAAGATGGTAGCCCTCATCTGCTGAGGCCTTGCAGGTTCATAACATGGGAAAAGGGGTCACACAGGTGAGAACGAGAGGGGCCCAGACTTATTTTGTAACAAACCCACTCCGTGATAACCACATTAATCCATTCACGAGGCCAGAATCCATGTGACCTCATCCCCTTTTAAAGATCCCACCTCTCTACACCGCTCCATTGGAGATAAGTTTCTGTCCCATGAGCTCCGGGGAGTACCTTCCAACCACAGCAAGCTCCATGATCAAACCCTTTGGTCTCCCTAGCCTGGTAATCTGTGGCCCTACCCTGCTCTGTGCCCCCCATCTCCTTCACTGCTTCAGCCTTGCCTCTCCCTGTGTTTTGCCATGTCCTGGGCCGTGTCCTCGCTGGCTTTCCCGGTGCCATGCTTGTTGCCTAGCAGGCCCCCACTCCTCCTGGTCACTTTTCTTCCTTGTGGGTCACTCCTATGCCCCTTCCCCCACAACATCCCCACAGGGGCCTGGCCCTCTGTAATTGTCCTGTTCTCTGAACTCATGCGCTGGGCACTTAGCATGTGCTCTGTAAATCTTTTTCTCTCTCTTTTTTTTTTTCATTATTTTATTGGACACATTTTTTATCTAGCTTGAATTATAAGCTCCTTAAAAGCAGTATGTCTTACACCTCTGCGTACCTTAGAGCTGTCAATAATTGTTATAAGTGAGGGTTCCTCGTTTAACAGCTATTCATTTCACAGAAATGCAAGTGCCTCTTGTCAGACTATGTTAAATTTATTTACAGAATTAGTTGATGGAGAATACACTTAGTAATGAAAGAAACAGTGCTTATTTATTGTTATATTTAGAACAATGGCTGGGGGACAGGGTAAGCACTATAAAAACCATAGGTCTAGTTAGGATTATGATTTCTTCTGCCCTAGGAAATCCAAGCTTGATTCAAACTGCTTTTTATCAGCTTCTTTTGTTTGGGGGAAAATGTCATCAAAATAAGGAACACCATTTTCTAATTAATCTGTTTCTTTTTCTCCACCATCTCATGATGGTTTTTGACATTCAGAATATAATAGACAGAGGAGCGGGCTTTCTTAATATTTTATAGATCTGATTGATCTGTGGGTTAAATCATGTTTTCCAAAGCATAAAAGCGTTATAAAGCAGACAGGGAGACCCAAGGGAATTGGAAGTGGGTGCCCTGCCACTGAATGCCTGGGACTGTCACGTGGCAGGCTCTGCCTGCCCCAGGTCCCACCAACAGAGTGGACAGACACGCACCAATCTCCCAGACAAAGCGATGGTCTGGTTTATAAAACAGAATCACTATTGAGCATTGAACATATTCCAGGTGCTACACTAGATGTTTTGTGAATGTTTTCCTACTTGCACCTGGGAATCACCATAGGAATAAGGAAACTATGGCTCAGAGAATCCGGAAACTCATCAAAACCCCCAAATTCATGAGAGGTGGAGCCAGGATTTGAGCCTGTATATTTGGCTCCAATGGAGAGACCTCCCACTTCCTCTTAACACAATCTCCCTGCAGGTCTGTCATCCAGTGTGGGTATTAATAGCACCCACTTGACCCTCAGAACTGTCCTGGCATGGAATATACGTGATTTGGACACCTTGTGTGGAGCCCGTGCTCACCAAGCCACCTGTAAGGTTTATCCAGACTGTCTCCACCTGATTTCATTTCACTCCTCACCACAAAAGCTAAGTTTGGATGATTTCTTAATTTAGCGAGAGGATGGAAATAGTAATTCTTATAAAGATATCGTGTTCATTCTAGGGCCAAAAATATAATGCTATTAAAAGGTTTGCTGGTGACAGTGAGGGGAGAGGGCAAACAGTTTCATAAACAAGGGTCCTTCACAGAATTGGCCACATATCCAAACTCCATTGAGAGAATTCTTCAACAAATAGATTTTGAGGGGGAAGAGGGGAGGTGGGGAGGGGAAAAGAGAGAAGGAGAGGAAGAGGGGGAAGAGAAGGAGGAAGAGGAGGAGAGCTGGGAAAATTGATCCCAGATTCAAAGACACAGCAACTGATATCACTGTTGGGTCTTACTTAGATTACAATTCAAGCAAACTAAATGGGATAAACTATGAGACTTATAACAAATTCGGAAATATATCCACTGACTGGATATTTGATGCTATTGAAGAAATATTTTTAATATTTTTCATGTGATAGTGGTATGTAGGTTTTTTGTTTTGTTGTGTTCTGTTTTGAGAAGCTTTTGAAGATACATACAGAAATACAAATGAAGTGATTAGCATGTCTGAAATTTGTTCTAAAATGGCATGGGAGAAAAAAGAATAGTAGAGTGAGAGTGGTTGGATGAATATAGATGAAAGTCTATTGACCATAAGTTGATTATTATTGAAGCTGGGGAATGGGTCCTTGGGAGTTAATGAGACTATTGGATCTGCTTTTCTATGTGTTTAAATTTTTCGATAAGAAAAAAACTAAAGAACAAAATTTTATCACCAGGGGATTCTTGAATAATACAAATTCCCCTCCTCCAACTGCAGAACTACAGTCAGAATCTCTGGGGTGGAGCTGGTGATTTTGATGATCAATAGAATTTAAGAACTATTGCTCTATAGAATTGTAAATAGGGTTTTAGGTTAGTTAAGGCTCAGGGCAAAACACAAAAGTGGTTAATGGACTAAGAAAGGGTATCTTAAGAGATTGGTTTTTAATTGAAAGATTAAATGACTGAAGATGGTTGTTAATATCTGAAGAATTACGAAGAATGAAAAGGTACTAGAAACCTAACATAAACAGCCTTCCAATTCTTAGGGGAAAAAATGAGAGGACTTCCTGTTACATGGGATAGGTTGAACATGTGCATTCATCTCTACAAAATGATAATAAAGAAAAAAGTGTAATGATTTAAATCCAAAAGGGAGAAGTCAAGAAAAAACAATAGTTGGTAAACTTGGTCAACAGATTCTGGAAAATCAGGTGGAAGAGTTAACTGAGGTGAGAAAACTAAATGCAGAGGGCCTGAGGGAGAACAACAGACAGCAACTCTGGAAAGCCCCCAAAGCCTTGGTGGTTGGCGACATCGGCTACTAGAAGGATGGGCATGGAGTTGGCATGTTGTTAAAGCAGGAGGATTGGTTAAATGATTGTGTAATGAGTAGCTGAAGGTTAGCTCCCTCCCCAACCCAAACCTACAACAATCTCCTTAGAAATTGAATGAGACACGCTCTAGACAGAGAGACATAAGGTGTAGCTGTACTGGGGGGAGAGTTCTTTACTCTTTACGGAAGAATCCAGAGAAGGTCTACATTCTGAATGATGAGCCTGGCCTCAGGCGATTTCTCAGATCTACGTGCAGATAGATGTTCAAGTACATAAGTGTCGCGTTACCTCCCTCCCTCCCCACCGCCCACGCTCTAGAGGGGAGATTGTCAGATTCTTTCCTGGAGAGCCCTGCTGTTGATACTTGGCATCTCTGGCAACATCGCCCAGCCCCTGCTTCACTGTCATATACAGAAAGACAAAAAAGAATGACTGGACATTTAAGCCACGCCTTTGTCTGAAATCAGAAAATAAAACAAATGGCAAAAGAAAGAATTTATTATAAATAAAGACAACACAGAAAGGAGACAAACTTTACAAAAGCTTAAAAATTAATATGCTTCTGGACATAACAGAAGGCTAGATCTCCACAAAACCTGTAACACTGGTTTCCCACTTTACCATTCCTGCAGGTGTTTGGGGAAACTCTAGATAGAAACAAGGAAAACTAAGCAAGCAAATAAAAATTCAGTTTTTAACTTTGTGCTTTCTGAAGCACTTCCTGGAAGTCTGCTTTCTTGAGTGTCTTTAGTTCCACTGTTGTGTTTGCCTTGATGTCCTGAACTGATGCAAAATGTTTACCTTTCTTAGTCATTTTGACTTTGGGGGAGAGTTCGAAGTCGCACAGTGCCAGAATAAGGTAGATAAGGACACATCGTAATGTTTTAATGAGCCTGCCTTTCTGTTGGATGGTGCTCATCAGCAGTATTCACTATAATTTTTTTAATCACATCTTGTAACAACATTCACAAAAGAGGACTTCCAGAAGTGCTTCAGAAATTGGCAAGAATGATGGGATAAGTGTGTTCAAATTGAAGGGGAGTATTCTGAGGGGAATTCATGGCAATGTGTCTTTTACCATAACAAATTTTTAAAAATTTAAATACATACCATGTATTTTGATCACCCCTTGTACATATAATCAGATACATATAATAATACTGTTTTACTGTTTGACTTTCTATACTCAGGGACTTAGCTCTTACTATCTCTCTACCTAGATCCTCTTTTCTTAGATTTCCACTTCATTCAGGTCTTCACTTAAATTTCACCTCATCAGAAAGGCAAAATTTTCTCACCGTCTTATATTTTACATGCACACATAGCACCTCTCTTCCTTTCTTCTTCAGAAAATTTATCACCGCATGATACATCATATATGTATTTGATTATCTGATTCTTATTTTCTTCTTACAACTAGAATATAAATTTCATAATCCCAGGAATTTTGTCTTGTTCCTTGCCGTGTCCAAGCAAAGATCAGCATGCCTACAGGAGAACCAGGAACAACGGAAACACACTCTACCAAACAGAGCTTCCTAGGAGAACTGTGAAAGAGTGGGGTGACCTGGCAGGGGTGCTGGCAGGGTCTCCTCAGGGAGAATTAGGGATGACTCTAGGGGGTGTCTTGCAGTTTAGTGTCGTGAGCCTGGATGAACTTTCAGGTCCTGTCCAACTCTGAGATTCTGCACTAATCTTGAGAATAGTAGAAAAGGAAATGGAGTTGTACTTCTCTCTAAAAAAAAAAAAAAAAAAGACAGGAAGATACTATTAGCACCAGGTGAACTGAACTTTGGAAGAGATAACAGAGGAAAGTTAAAGAGCAGTCCTTGCAGCACTTTAAACACAACCTGAAGACTTGCTGCATAGACTTGATCTAAAGCATCTGTGAGTCTTATCTGCCTCATGTCCTTTAAGACTAAGATGGAACCAGGAACATGGTACATATTGAAAGTGACTAATTAAATGTTTTGATGTACTCAGATTAATTTGCTTCTTGAGATTATTCTCATGAGGAAATGATTTTTTTTCTGGGTGTGGCATAGAGGAGAGAGAAGAAAACTAATATGGAATAAGTATTCAACAGCGTGTCAGATGGTTTAAAAAGGATTTTCCCCATCTTCTCTACACATGGTGTTGGGAAGGGAAGCACTACTTCCAAATCTTACTGTTGTTTGGCCTTCTTGTTGGCCCCAAATATTAGTTTAGAAACATTTCTAACTCAACAGGATACTCCTAGACTTTTTTTTTTTTTTTTTTTTTTGCGGGTACCGGGGGGGTTAACCTCAGGACCTCGCGCGCCAGCAGGCGCCCGTGCTGCTGAGCGATATCACCGGCCCCTTTTTCGTATGTGGGATCCGGGAGTCGAACTCGGGCCCTCACACTTGCCGGGCAGGCGCTTAAGCCACTGAGCCATCTCACCGGCCCATACTCCTAGACTTTTAAACATTCTATGGATTATTTTTTAAAAACCTTTCATTATAAAAGTTTACACTACACACAAAAATAGTCTTTGAATTAAAATATTTTATGTAAAACAAATACAGCTATTTCCTAATTTATGGAAATAGTAAAATAGTTCTACTGTAGGCTTTAACTGATTAAATTACCACATTCCTAGACTAAAGACATAGGCATAAATAGGAAAAAGCTGGAGGGACGAAGTCTTGTTTTTCTTTCAGGTACCCAGTGCTTTTCTGTAACAGTTGATCAGGAGCTGTCAAATACACTGATGAGAGGTTTCCCAAAGTTAATTTTTCTCATAATACAATAACCAAATTTGCTTTAACACTTGAAAAGGCCCATCCACACTAAAAAGAGTCAGTTGCTTAATCCTAAAATTAAAGGTTATTGCATGCAAGAGAAAATAATTACATGCTCAAAGTATGGAAAAAATAAAACTTTTTTTAATATGTAGGTATTTGTATAATTAAAGACTAATCAAGCGTGAAGGGCTGCTGACTAAACCAGAAAATGAGATTGTTGGCAAGCAATATTGTAATGTAAATGCCATTTTTGTTTAACTACTAAGAACTGGAGAAATGATATCCTGAACAGATTAAAAGCAAACAGCATTGATGATAAATATTTATCAGATTGCAAATGCAACACAAAGAATTTTTATATTTTACGTGCAAGATTTGTTTGCAGTGAAGTATTCAAGCACTTTTCAAGATGATAGTTAACATCCTTATTCAGAATTGCATTTTCAGATAGTATTTTCCTACTATTAAAAAGTACTTGTGAAGTATTAACTCAGGGAAAGTGTCCCTTTTGAGATATACTGCTCACAATGCCATTATTTACTGATTGGGATTTTGTTAATTACTATTAGTTATTTAGTATTAGGCAAAGATTTTCTAATGCATATACTAAATGTATTTTTAGAGTGAAATGAGGTACAAAACACACAGTTGTTAAAACAACAAAAAAATAGCCAGCAACAAAAGTGAAAATGCACATATGAGATTACATCAAACTAAAATTCAAAAACTTCCTGCAGCAAAGGAAACCTTTAACAGTGAGCAAGGATAAGCTAAAGATTGGGAGAAAATATTTGCAAGCTGTACATCCAGTAAGGGATTCATATCCAAGAAATATAAAGAGTTCACACAACTCACTAGCAAGAAAAACTAAAAAGCCAATTAAAAATGGGCAAGGACTTCAATAGACATTTCTCAAATGGAGACATACAAATGGCCACCATATGTTTGAAAAAAATACCCAACATCATTATTTATTAAGCAAATGCAAATGAAAACCTCAGTGAGAAATCATCATGTACCTGTCAGAATGGCTATTGTCAAAAAGACTAAAGATAAGAAGTGTTGGTGAGAAGACGGGAAAATGGAGTCTTTGTACACTGTCAGTGGAATGTAAATAGTAAGGCCATTATGAAAAATTGTATGGAAAATCCTCAAAAAGTTAAAAATAGAATTACCATATTATCCAGCAATCCTACTTATGGGTATGTACCCAGAAGATTTAAAATCAAATAGATGTCAGTATTCTCTTGTTCACTGTGGCACTAGTCACATTCTTGATAGCCAAGTTATGGAGTCAACCTGAGTGTCCATCAACAGATGAATGGATAAAGAAAACATTCTAGACAGACACAACTGAATATTATTCAACGTTAAAAAAGAAAATCCTGTCATTTGATAGAATGTAGGTACAACTGGAGAACATTATATTAAGTGAATTAAGCGAGGCACAGAAAGAAAAATACCGTATATTCTCACTTATATGTGGAATCTAAAACAGTCAACTTCAATGTAACAGAGAGTAAAAGGGTACTTACTGAGGCTAGGGGTGGGTGGGCAGTGTGGGGACACAATAACCAAAGGATCCAAAATCTTAATTAGATAGGAGGAATTTTTTTAAATCTTCTACATGGTATAATAAGTATAGTTAAGTGACAAAGTATTTTACATTTCAAAAATTTTAGTAGTAATTTTCAAATGTTATTGTCCCAAAAAATGTTAAGTATTTGGCATGACAGTTATGTGAATTAGCTTGATTTAACCATCTCACATTGTATCCCTAAATCACAGCATCATTTTCTACCCCATACATATATACAACTATAAATTTTCAACTTATAAATTTAAAAATTAGCTGGGCATGGTGGCACATACTTGTAATCCCAGCACTCGAGGGACTGAGGCAGAAAGATTGCTGTGAGTTCGAGGCCAGACTGGGCTACATAGTGGGTTCAAGCAAGACCAGCCTGAAGCACATAGTGAATAAGACTCTGTCTCAAAAAAAAAAAAAAAAATTAAAAACTAAAATTACACTATAAAGGAAATGCAAACATCAAATGTGAAATAAACAATTTCTGTAAACTTCAGGCACATGGTTTAAAACAGAGCAGAAACTTTGAAGTTCTCTCTAAACAGTCCGAGACTTTCTGCAATTGTAAAATGTTAGGCAGCAAACTCATTTGTCATGAAAATTAAATAGAGTATATAAAGCACCTTTCAGTACCTGGGATGTCATAGTGACTTGGTGAATCTTAGTTTTGTTCCTTTTGTCCCCTCTTCCCTGCCGACTGCAGCCAGACTGAGCACTCCCGTGCCTTTCCTCAGGCAAGCGGAGCTGCCCCCGAAACCCCAGCTGTGTGCTCTGCCTACGCACAAAGCTCCAGCCCAGGTCAGACTGTCAGCACTTTCGTGATGCAGGAGTGGTCTGAAGGGGCAGAGAGTGTATGTTTTCCTTTGGCCTGGAACACTCAGAAATCCAAGAGGAAAGAAAGCACCTACCAGGCAAAGGATTTTAATCTAATGAACCCCTCCCCGTAAAATTTACTTTCCGTTTGTATCTGCTGATTCCCCTGTATTCAGTTGTACCCAGGCCTGATTTATCTCGTAAATCAAGTTGCACAATTGCAGGTGTGTGCTTGGAAGAGCAGATTTTCTGACCTGCTGATGAAAGTATGAATAAATTCATCAAAAGTAGCTTTAAAAACTCAAGTATTAGCACAGATGCTGTTCTCCCCCCACCACAAAGCATAATTATAGCTAAGTTTGCAGGAGAAAAGGCAAGACTGTCTTTTTTTCTTTTACCTTCAAAAACAATAGAAGATTCACTTTTCAGTTTCCAAATTAGAATCCATCACTTCGACTGAGTCTGTTCTTTTTGGGGCTAATGCATATGGTGTGCGATCCAGAAAGCTGAAAGCTTGCAGCCCTACTAAAATGCATTCAGGGATTCTCAGAAACCAATTATTGAGTGACAACATGATAGCCTTCAGGCTTGCTGCTGGAAATTTTTATTTAACTTATTTTCTCCCTAATGTGGTAGTAACATGTACCTATTTTCTGAAGATTGCTGAACACATCATCAAATGACAGTTCCAAAAACATTTTAAAGTTTGTTCTTTTCTCCTTTTATGTAACTTACTTTGAGAGCCAGGAAACAGCACTAAAAGCTTTGCTTCTCTCCCTGCTTCTCCCTACTCTCACTGTTTGACGGGGTCAACATGAAATTACAAGTTCTTGAGTCTGAATGAAGAACAACCGTAAAGTCTGAGCTCTGATTCTGGAGAGAATCAGAGGCTGTCTGCAGAAATGGGGGAGGGGGAGAGGAACCTCAGAAAGTGCCTCTGTCACAAGGAGATAGCATTTCCTTCCCCAGCTGCCAGCAGTCAAGTGCCCACCAGCCACACAGGGCACCAAGGTCTCCTTCTGGTGCCATCACTTGGTGGCGCTGTCTGAGAGGACCAAGTGTTATTACTGAGTTTCCTCTTCCTGTCATTGTTACACAGACCTTGCTGTCCCCTCGTCCAGAAATACAGAATTGCAGTTCCAGTGAATCTGAACAAAATTATAATGTAGTCTTAAATTGTTCCAAAAAAAAAACCTTCCACTAAACTACATCTTAATGTTTCTACTCCTAACCAAAATTCAGATAGTAGGCATTTGGGCAATGCCTTCCCACCCACCAAAAGTTATGAGCACCAGGAAGTAAAAAAAAGGGGGAGCATGCCATCATTTATTCCAACCATTCTAAGGGGTTGAGCAGCCCAAGATAGAACCTGCCAGTTCCCTCCATTCTGGGCAAGTTTGCTTAGAAAAAGGGTGAGATCAGAAACACTCGTGTGACACTTAGGTTCACAGAGGATTCCAGGCCTCATCATCTGAAGAACTTGTTTCTTCCTCAAGTTCCTGGTAGTACTGTAGATGAGATTTCTTACTATGCTTCTGGCATCGTTTTAATCCTTTGGGTCATCCATTCATTTAGCATCTACTAAGTACTAGTCCAGGAGCTAGGAGAGGAATTAAGGATGCCCGTAAATAAACACTTAAACACAATATATCAAACATCGGTAACTTCTTTGGAGGAATAAGAAATGAAGACAAAGCAAAAGAAAGTGCAGGAGTAGGTGGTTGCTATGCAATGTGGGTTGAGCAGAGGCAATCTCTGTTAGGACAGACACCTGCCAAGAAATGGACTGCTCTGGGGTGGCGGGGGGAGGGACTAGCACAAAGCCCTCAGGTAGCAAGACATGCAGCAGGTAGAGAGAAGAACAGGAAGGCCAGCAAGACTGGAATGGAGCAGGGAGGCACAGAGTGACCAGAGACGGGGCCAGAGAAAAAGCAAGGGCACGTCATCTTAGGTCTTGTAGATCACCCTAAGGACTTCATTCAGCTTATACTTGGAAAGCACTGGGAAGCTCATAGATGCTGTGAAGAAAATGGGTGGTGGGAAGTCAGGAACGGAAGCCGAAAATGCAGTCAGGAAGCCTGGTAGCGATCCACATGGGACAGTGGCAGCCTGTACCAGGTCGGATATGACAGAAATTTTGAGAAGTAATCGGACTCAGCACATATTTTGAAGGCCAAGTTAGCAGGATTTGCCAATGGATTGGCGTTGGGGTGCAAGAGACAGGGAGGGTCAGGCTGTCTCCAATGACTTTGACCTATGCCACTGGGGAAGTGATGTTCCCCATTTATGGAAATGGAAAAGATTATGAGAAGAGCTAATTCATGGACCCGTTCTGTGTCAGCATATCAGTTTGAGATGATTGATGTTTGAGAGAGCACTAAATGTTGATGGACCATTTGGGGAGCAAGTTGTGGAGAATGATCCATTCTAGAAAAATAAACTTGAGAGGTCATCAGAATCCTGCTGGTATGCAATGCCAGAAC
This sequence comes from Erethizon dorsatum, assembly GCA_028451465.1. NCBI lineage: Eukaryota > Metazoa > Chordata > Mammalia > Rodentia > Erethizontidae > Erethizon > Erethizon dorsatum. The sequence goes on from CM051833.1 coordinate 31,620,618, forward strand.
CCTGTGTAAGTGACACGGAGAGTGTGACATAGGTGCTGGTCCTGGAACTATCCAACATGAGTAAGTGATTCCTGAGGAGGGACAGAAATAGGCAAAAGAGACTAAGAAGAGTGACCAGTAACAAAGGGATATGGGCTCCCAGAAGCCACAAATCAAGTGTCCCAAGGAGGAAATGAAAACTATGTCAACTGGTTTTGGTAAGAGCTGAGAATTAACATCTGGTATTGTTATTTGGAAGTAAGTCCTGACCTTGACCAGAGCTTCAGTGGAGTGATGTATTGGAGTGATTAAAATGGATTTTCAAAAAAGGATTGGAGACATCAAGAATAGACAACTGTAGGAAGCGTAGCTCAGTGGTAGAGCTTGTGTGTCAGGCCCTAGGTTTCAGCCCCAGCACCATCAGAAACAACAACAAAAATGAACATTTTCCAAGCATTTTGCTCTGAAAGAAAGCAACAAATGGTGGAGTGGCCAAAGGATATGTGGGATCAAGAGAGATCTGTTTTTAGGAAAAAGGCTAAAACTTCATGTTTATATCCTGATAGCAGTGGTCTTGTAGAGGTGGGAAATTTGATGAAACAAATCAGGATGTTCTTGACTAAGTAGGAGGCATGGGGTCCACTGAACTAGTGGAGGGTTTTCTAGGGAGAGGAGCACAGTGTGCTACCCACAGGGCCTATGTCTCTATGTACGAGGATGCTGTAGGTGGAGATCTGCAGCAGTGTAAGGTGTGAGAGTTCTCTGCTGTTTGACTCTATTTCTTAGTGAAATGAGAAGCAAGTCAATGGCTGAGAGATTGGGAAAGTAGGTCTTAGAGAAATGAGATGTAAAACAATCCTTCCAGTGGTGTGGGAAAATGTACTGGGTGATACCAAGGGTCTGTCCCTGGAGGTTAGTGGTTATGTAATTCCATGAGGCTCCCAATTTCTGTCCTTCCTCCGGAGAACTTCACATAATGGTCACGAGGTTTTCCTCCCATCAAGGTCAGTAGGCAGGTGTGGCCATCGAGTGGGTGAGGAGCTGGGCCATGATATCTCAGCTGGGTAAGGAAGGAAGGACCCAAGGGGGTGGAAAGTACGAACAGCAGAAAAGTGGGAAGATTCAAGGATTATAAATTCCTGTGGGCTAAAGAATTGTTGGAGTGGGCCGGTGAGATGGCTCAGCGGCGTAAGCGCCTGCCTTGCAAGCACGAGGGCCCGAGTTCGACTCCCGGAACCCACATACGAAAAAGGGGCCGGTGATATCGCTCAGTGGCACGGGTGCCTGTTGGCGCGCGAGGTCCTGAGGTCGTCCCCCTGGTACCCACAAAAAAAAAAAAAAAAAGAATTGTTGGAGTTTGAGGTGGTTAAGGGAATGACCTGGAAACACAGGAGAGAGAGGCTCAAGAGTGGGATGCTTATAACTGAGACAGTGAGAGGGGATGGTTATTGCCAGTGCCAGCGGATGACTTAGCAGAATGGCTGACGGAAGGCAGAGGACATGCCCATTGGAGGAGAGAAGGCCAAAAACAGAAACCAAGGTATCCGAAAGATATATAGGTCACACACACACACACACACACACATGCATGTGCCATGTTAGTCTTAATTCCACAGATAATGACAGACAACCAGGAGAAAATCTTTGATGAATGAAGTGGGGTGACTTAGACTCTATAGATTATTGCAACAAAGGGTGGCAACTGGTGTAGTCCCAGGGACAAGCTTCAAAACACTTGATTTTCCCAGGAAATGGGTGAGTAGCCCGAGGGCATCAATGATGACCAAGCAAGACTCCCACCTCCACCTGCAGGGCCAGAGACACAAGGAATGGGCAGAGAACAGCCACCACACAAGAGGCCTTCAGGAAAAGAGCCAGGCTCTGCTGGGACAAACGTGCAGGGAATATTCCTAGCAGCTGTTGTGGAGACGTCCGCTGATGAGGAGCCGTGGGTTCCGGAGAGCACAGTGAGAGTCTCAGGGACTGGAGGGGCGAGGGAGATGGGATGTGCAGGTGCCCTTGAGGAAGAGCATCCAGCTGGAAGGGCTGGCCTGGGCTTATCTGGCTTCCTGAGCCGCCCAGCACCATACATCAGAGCCTCCTCCCGGAGCCATCCAAGGCAGAGTATAGTGGGAGCTCTGAGAACCTAGAAAAGAGAGGATTGGGAATTTTTCTATGAATACACAAAAGTCTCACTCCCAAAGACTGGTAGAGACTAGAAGAGAGATCATATTTTGAGAATCACAAGGAAACCTTTGGGCCCTATTTGCTTATGGCAAACATTATTCTATCCAAGTCATCAATCAAAAAAATATATATATATTGATGAATTAACCTCAGTTAATTTAACCATCACCAATAATAATAGTTTGGAAGCTATTTTGTCTTTTTCATCTGAGTCAGAAAATTCAAATATATTGAAATTTAAATGTTCAAATACACAGTAAATGTGGGGAGCCATTTGCCTAATAGCCACCATGATAATACAGTAATGCCTCCATTCACAGTAATGCCTCAGTAATGCTCCTGTTCGTGAACAATTTGGTTCTCAAACAAAGGCGTTTGACAAAATTTTGCTTCCTTTCACAAACTCCACATCAGATGACAAACACAACCATAGCCATCTTCCCCACACAAACACAAACGTGGCCATCTTCCCCAAAATCATAAGACAAATTAAATTTGTGAACTGAGGTACCAATGTATATGGAATTTTAAAGTTTGAGAATGCATGTATTTTAAAAGCCCACACATACACACAGTATAGAAAAGTAGAAAAATAAACCAAAAGAAATCTGGTCTATCCATCACCCTCAAAGAAATAAGTTCCTCTTGATAACTGAGTTTTCCCAAAAGAGCTTAAGGGTTAAACCTTTTAAAACCTTTTAGTCTTAGCACTATAAAACTTACAAAATATAAATCTTTTAAAAGCATTTTCCTCTCACCCCCTGCCTTTTTAAACAGGGTATCATAGTAATAAAAATCTTCATTTGAATCTTGCCTCATTGTTTACAAAATACATTTACAAACATTGTCTCAAATTATCCCAACCTTTATGGTGGCGCACACCTGTAATCCCAGCACTTGAGAGGCTGAGGCAGGAGGATTGTTGTGAGTTTGAAGCCAACCTGGGCTACATAGTGAGCTCAAGGTTCAGCTTGGACTACACAGAAAGACCTTGCTCAAAAAACCAAAAAATAAATAAATAAATAAATAAGTAAATCCCCCAACATCCCGGTAAAGGAGGAACATCACAGATCTGAGAGATCGGTGAGGTGGACTGTCGTGGGGCTGTGACTGGCCCTGTGTAGATGAAAGCAGACAATAATTGCAACTTCCTGATAACTTCAAGTTACTGTTCTTGATATAGATTATAAAGATGTTTTCAGAAGGCAAGACCAACTTACAAGGCAAGAGAGCATAATTAAGGATTGAACTGTGCATGCGGGCAGTGGATGATCTCAGCAACCTGGACGGGAGCTTACTGAAGACTGGATGTGTCTCAGGGGACGTCTGGGCAGGGGTGGAACTTGAGCAGGGCTCTAAAGTTTGGGCACAGTTTAAGAGGGCAGGAAGCACTAGAGGAACCCATACTGATGTGCTTTTTGTTTGACTCAGTAGTACTTATTTACTGGGGTGTTTCTCTTCCTGCAAATAGATATCACAATCTCGGCCAATTGCACCCCTCTCCACCCTACCTAAATAGTCTTTGTGATGGTGATTTTTATATGTCAACTTCACAGGCCCACAGATTTGGTCAAGCACCATTCTAGGTGTTTCTGTGAGGATGTGTTTAGGTAGAATGAACATTTCCATTAGTAGACAGTGAATGAAGCAGACTGACTTCCATAATGTGGGTGGGGCTCATCCAATCAACAGAAGACCTGAAGAGAACCGAAGACTGGATTCCCTCAAACAAGAGATACTTCTGCAGCAGAGAACCCTTGAACTTAAACTTCCACATGTTCTCTTCCCTCTCGTCAGCCTGTCAGTCCACCCTGCAGATTTTAGACTTGCCAGCCTACATAGCCTTATGAGCCAATTCCTTAAAAATAAATCTCTCTCTCTACATCGATACAAGTATAGATATATACGTATCTGTACCTACATATGTATACACATGTGCATGCCCACATGCTTATCCTATTGATTCTATTCCTCTAGAGAACTTTGACTAATATAGTCCCTTTCTTATAGATAATACGAATTTCTGGAAAGATAAAAGGAGTACAGTTTTCCACTCCAGAGTATAGGTCTGTGCGGTAGACAGCAGGGAGAATGCTTTCCCACACGGTGATGTAATGAAGGATGTCCCTGTGTTTATCTGAGCAAAAAAGGTCAGACTTTGGGGCAGTGGTGGTGAACCCATGGCACACGTGTCACATTGGTCTGTTTGTATCATTGAAAGCTCTAAAAGGTTCACCATCACTGCTCTGGGGAGTGGTTCTCAAAGTTGAGTCCATGAGGAACCCAGACCTAGGACTTTAGTGATGCATCCTCCCTTCTCCTTCACCTCCCCCCCAGCAGCTGCTCTGTTCAGAGCACACCAGCCTGTTGTCACTTCTGCAGGCTCCTTTCCCCGTGCCTGCTCTTTGTCTTTCCCCATAACACCCAGAGGGAGACTCATGCTGGCTGAGCTGTTTAACCTCCGTCATCTGACTCCACTGAGGATTCTACCAATCCCCCACGCTAAGCAGATGATTGACCAAACTAACCAGCTGCTGAAGGTTCAACCACAGCCCTGCGGCCACAGTGCAGATGTCAGCAGATGTTTTAGTAAAGAGCCAAAAGGAAGCATTGTAGACTTTGCAAAATAATAGGCAAAATCAAGGCTTTCTCTTGGTTATGTATTTATACAAAAAAAAAATTTCCACAAACTTTTTATTGATGAAGTTTGAAATGCAATAATAGTGATTGAAAAAAATTTGTAATACAGGTCTGTGAAGAAGAAGCATGGAATTCTTTGTGGGAGGTGTTTCAGTCAGTGTTGTCCAGATCCAGAGAAAATAATCAAATAGCTTCCATGCAGAGAGATAGACAGAGATAGAGACAGAGACAGAGACAGAGAGAGTTATTATAAAGAATTGGCTTGTGTATTTGTGAAAACTGTCAGTCAGAATCATGCAGGGCCGGTGAGATGGCTCAGCGGCGTAAGCGCCTGCCTGGCAAGCACGAGGGCCCAAGTTTGATTCCCAGCACCCACATACGAAAAAAGGGCTGGTGATATCGCTCAGCGGCATGGGTGCTGCTGGCATGTGAGGTCCTGAGGTCGACCCCTGGTACCCACAAAAAAAAAAAAAAATCATGCAGAACTTGTGTTCCAGTTCAAGGCCAAGGCTGGCAGGTAAAAGAACTCTCTCTGTCGAGGTGGAGCTGGAGCACTGTGCTCTCCAGACCTTCTACTGATTGGATGAGGACCACCACATAGTGGAGGGTAACCTGCTTTACTCAGCCCACTGATTCACATGTGAATCTCATCTAAAAACACCCTCACAGAAACATCCAGAATAATATTTGGACAAATATCTGGGTACTTCATGACCCAGTCATGTTGACACATAAAATTAGCCAACACAAGGGGATAACTTCACTTCCTTGGAATTTACATCATCAAATCAATGGTAAATGTTCTTCTACAAAATCTATTCTTAGCTTGCTGAGCTATGCACACAGTCTGTGGGCCAGATCTGGCCCATGAGCAGTAGGTTCCCTACCCTTACTGTGTGTAATACTGATTATAATTATAATAATAATGGCCCTCAAAATAAAGATAATAGAGACAATCTAGTGTCTTGGAAATTGAAGCTCAACTGCTTGGGTTTGAATTCTGATGTTCTTAGTAACTGCAGGATCTTAGGCAAGTTGTTTAGCCCTTTGGTCCTCAGTTTCATTCTTTTTAAAATGCAGGCAAAACCGAGTGAGAGTGGCACATGCCTGTAATTCCAGCACTGTGGGAGGCTGAGGCAGGAAGACTGCAAGTGCAAGCCTAGTTTGAGCAACCTAATAATTTAGAAGACCCTGTCTCAAAGTTGAGCTTTTCATGGGCAACTGGATGCAACTTGACAGCATAATTTTAAGTGAAGTAAGTCAGACACATAAGCTTAAATATCGCATGGATTCTCTTACATGAGAAACTCAAAATATATTTAGAAAAACAGAAGATAAATAGGAAGGAAGGGGTAGAGGATAAAAAAAAATTAAGATGTATTTTGTACATGTGCCAACTCCCCACAATAAATGTAATCATTATATACTGCAAACGTGTACTAATAAAAAAAAAATTTAAAGGGCTGGGGTTGTAGCTCAGTACAAAAAAATACAAATATCATTCCAATTTTAGTATATGTTCTGCCGAAGCGAGCATGAAAAAATACAAATAAATAGCAGGTAAAAGTACCAACCTCACAGTGTTCTTATGAGGATTAAATTAGTTAGCATCTGCAAAGTTCTTAAAACAATGCCTGGTACCTAGCGTGTGCTATGAAGTGCTAGGTACAATGGGTGTTGTAGCGATGTTGATGGATGAAGGGAAGAGCACAAAGAAGATAAAAAATAAGTCCTTACAACACTGGGATGCTGAGTAGTTTCTCCAGACTGTGAGCACTGCTAAAAAATTGATTTCTTGACCTCTGAGGCTGACCGACCCCATTAGCAACTCAAATGTGAAACATACTTTTGTATTCTAGAACAAGAGTCATGGTCTTGTATTGTAGCCCAATAGCCAAGATTATTAATGTTTATTTTATTCTGAAGATCCAACCACCCAGGAGGAATATGGGCTGGGGAAAATGCAGGATGGGAGAATTCGCTCCTCACCTTCAGAAATGATTCAGAACCTAGCACAGGGAAGGGAGAACTCTCTACCTGGTCCTCACTAATTGTGTGAGTTTACCAGAGAAGCATTAATTTTACAAAGAGGCTAGGAATTAATATCTATATTGAATAAGGAATAAGCCCCCAGATTTACATCCATTGATTTCCTATCCAGTTTGTATCTACGTTCATCACGATGAATTTCTTCTTAGTATCTAAAACCTCAAGCTGTTCAGAAGTAAGTGTGTCTAGATCTGTGCCCCTGGAATGCCCACACCCTTTGTAAAGATGGCTAATTTTGTACAGATCTTAACTCTTAATTGTAGTCATTCCAAAGAGACAATTTCTAGACGAGAAATGATGGATTCTGAAAAATAAAAACATCTGGCCTTATTGCTTTGATGAAGATTTGCCACTGTGACCCTTTAAATATTGAACTTGGACTATAAAAATATCACTTCTTATTGATCACATGGTTATTAAAGTCAGTCAAATGCTGAATTTATATGTCAAACACTTGTAATATTTCTGTAAATATTAGGGCAAAGGGAAAAGATGATACTGCCACTGTGGAGCATCACATTAGATTTTTCTCAACTTCACGTAACTGATAAATAATAAAACTGTCAGTAAGAATTTCATTATATACACCCGGCACTTGTCAAAAACTGTTGTGCATCATTTATACCTGTGTATGAGTGTGTGTGTGTGTGTGTGTGTGTACCTAGAAAACATACACACGTGTGTGGCACAGAGGAGAAGGAGTAAAAATCAATCCATGTACCTGTCCACCTACACAGCTCAGCATCTGACAACAGCTGGGAGGATGCAGGCAGCATCTGGATTTCTTTTCTTCTTAAATTCCAACCTACTACCAGTGTGAGGTGTACTGTCCAGCTAGCTGGGTCCAGAGGAAATCCTGGGGTCTCCATAAATCCACAAATACTAATCAAGTGCTGAAAGCTGATTCTTGAAGCCCTTTAGATTCTCAAATCCCCCTTCTAATGATATTCAAAAGTGCTTTCTGCAGAGCAATTCCTAGGTCCCCTGCCACCCCCCTCCCACCCCCAGACACCTTTCCATATAAGCAAACACTTTCAAATAAGTAGCAGGAGGAGCCATCGGTCAGCCACAGGGAGAAGGGGATTGGAGGCCCAGAGCAGCTCTGCGCGGAAGACAGGGGAGGCATTTCTAATGGCATTTTGATGTACATACACAAAATTGATGTCGGAAGGATCATTGTAAAGTCCCAAACAGTGGAATATTGAGGACATTTTCAGGTGGCAGTCAGATTCTGGCTGGGTGAGCCCAGTATATTTTCTCATGTCACAGTTGATTAGGTTCACAGGGAAGTGGAAAGAGTAAAAAATTCTCTTATTACAGCAGCAGTGCCGCCTCAGCCTCTTTTCTCTTTGAATGCAACATTAGTTTTTGTCCAGAAGTCTAACTGCTTTCTACAGTTTGGGGAATTGTAAAGCAGAAACAATTTTCCCAGCCAGGCTGACCTTCACAGTAATGAGAAATGACTGGAATTTCTCTCTATTTCTCTAACATTTGGGGAGGTTTTGGAAGGGGGGCAGAGGGGACAAAGAAATATGCTTGTTTTACCTGATATTATGTGGTGGGCATCTATTTGGCACTGTGAGCCTAATTTTTTCCGTTCAGGGGATTACATGGACTGTTGCACTATATGACCCAGAAGCCAGACCACAAGTGTATTGAGAGACAACAGTAATGCACTTTAAGCCTTTTGTTATCACAACAGAGATGGCATTTTGTTTCAGCCGTAAAATGAATAAATATGTTTCTCTGGGGATGGCTATTTTCATTTACTCTCCAGCCTTGCTCAGGTGATGGGCTGGGGCATTCCTCCTCCACATGGGCCTCACCCCAGGCTCTGATGCTCTTGGGGACCTCTCAGCTGCTGTTCCTTCCAGGAGAGGGCTCCCCGCGAGAAGATGGACAGGGATCTTTTCTGGTTTCTCCCTCCTGGCTTCCTGCTCACCATTTGTCTTGCACTTTGCAGAGCTTTTGAGACAAATTGGTTCTCTGGCCCAGGCCAGTGCTTGCTCGATTTTTTCACACATTTAAAGTTCCTATTTAACTGGGGAAATAGAGAGATTCCCTGGAGGGGGTGTACCTAGCAAAATTCAACCCAATCCCCTCCCCTGTCCAGGAAAATCGGTTAACCCGAAAAGAAAAATTTAGTTCCAAGAGACATACCCTGAGCTGCCCTGGGACTATGCAGCTATTCAAGCCCAGGAAAAACTTCTGCAGATGGAGAAATTTATTTGAGAAGGGTGTTGTTTTATTGTTCTCTTGACCATCAAACTCTCCCTGCCCCCTTTCAAGTAGTCAGAAGATTGTAACTAGAATACGTTCAAATCCAGCTCTGCCACTCATTAGCTGCGTGACCTTGGGCAAGCTACTTACACTCTCTGAACCTCAGCCTCTTCATCTGTAAAATGGGGCTGTGAAACTTGCTTACCTCATGAGATTTTTTTCTTTTTTTAAAGCAGGGAGAAAAACAATTTAGCATGATTTCTTCTGTGGGTACTGAATAAAAGGCCTCCCTAAATGGTGGCATGTATGATTAACTCATTCTACCCATTTTAGGTATATAAGAGTTGATGAAAAAACATAGTGTGTGCTTAAATTCTTAAATATTATCACTATAAAAGACACATTTCCATTAATCACCCTCGGAATATTCCCCCTTGCTTTGAGCACACGTACCCTGTTATCCTTGCCACTTTCCAAAGCAGCTCTGGAAGTCCTTTCTCATGACTGTCTTTACGAGGTATGATCAGAAATATGGTGAATGCTGCTGCTAGGTGCTATCCAGCAGAAAAATAGGCTCATAAAAACATTACAGAGTACACTTATCCACCTTTTCGCCAGATCTAGCACTGCATGACTCCTGGCTCTTCCCTAAAATCAAAATGGCCATGAAAGGAAGCCATTTTGGATCAATTCAGGACATCGAGGCAGCCATGACAGAGCAACTAAAGACACCAAGGAAAGAGGACTTCCAGAACTGTTTCAGTACGAGTGGTATGAGTGATTCCAAGGAGAGCATTTTGGGGGGATTTATGGCAATGTATCTTTACTGTAATAATTGTTTTTAGGGCCAGGGATATGGCTCAGCGGCACAGTGCCTGCCTGGCAAGTGCAAGATCCTGAGTTCGATTCCCAGTACCAAAAATAATAATAATAATAATGATTGTTTTTAATTTAAGCATTCACCACACCTTTTCATTATGCCTCCTATGGTGATTAACCTGCCTTGCAGTATCAGGAAGACACCACAATTCATTCGTTCAATTCATTCATTCAATTCATTCATTCAGTTCATTCATTCATCTCCTTAAGGCAACAAATAGAAGTAGCATAAGCCTGAAACTTCCTTTTTTATCCCGGACTACACTAAGTAAGTGTGAAAACAAATGGATGAACTGTTGAAAAAGCAAGTGGACAAGAGAGAGATCAACAGAGGAGCAACACAGGACAGGGGCATTGAGGCTCAGGGACATGGAGGATAGCAGCAGCCAGTCTTGGGGTCTTTGGGAGAGGGTCTAAGCAAAATGGTCCCTGAATAACAACCCCATTCCCTCCTTTCACAGAGTAGGAAAGTAGACCCAGAGCTGTTAAAACACATACGTAAGGCCACATATGCCCAGGGAGTCCGTGGTCTACAAGGTCTCCTCCAACTCTAACTGATGATCTACACGGAAAACATTTGCCACTTGAAATTGTCACAATCACAGAGTTAGAAGCCCCCAGTTTCTACACTAGATGTCAGAACCCAAAATGACACTTCAAATGTATCATTATCTCTGATGGACACAGCTTTTATTATTTACTTTTGGTATTACTTTATTCTGCTTTAGTATTATCTTAATATACTTTCTTACTAGTGTACTTGAGTATTTATTCAGTGTATTTATACATATATACTTACAGTTACTATTTAGCATACTATATTATATATAAATATTTCATTTAATTATGTATCAAATATATTTCATAATATATTACATATACAAAGTAAATTACAAATCAAATATATATCATGATACAAATGAAATTATAATTACATAAATTATTTAATGTGCACAGTTGTCCATCCGTATCTATGGGTCCCATATCCACAGATTCAACCAACCTCAGACAGGCCCAGGCTCACAATGGTTGCATGTTTACTGAATGAGCCCAGAATAGAATTTTTTCTTGTCATTGTTTTCTAAATCATCTAGAGATGATTTAAAATACATGGGAAGTTGTATATAGGTTATATGCAACTACTACACCATCCTATATAAGGGACTTGAGCACTGGTGAACTTTGGTATCTATGGGGGATCCTGGAACCATCCCCTGCAGATATCAAAGGACGACTATATCCTATAATTATGTGTAAAGGATATAGTAAACCATTAGAATTAAATGTTAAATATATTAAGTATATGTAAATATAATTACATTTTAATTATATATAAAATAGATCATGTTTTCCATGATGTCATGTTTTCCAGGAGAATGACCCAAGGATTCTCTCCCCAGCCCATAACTCTAAGATTTGCCCAAGCCATCAGGCATTGGTAGTTTTAACAGGAAGGGCTTCCAGAGCTGCATTCAGTCAAGGATCAAATGTCAGTGACTAACTTTCTGACCACTATCCCTGTGCCAATACTGGGGCAAAAGGATTCAGATACACTTGTCTCACACATGTGTGTTCAAAAATACCTTTAAGGTCTGACACATGTAGGTGTAATCCTGGCGGTAATTCTCTAAAAATTATAAGTGGATTTGGGAGAGGGCTTGGTAGAAGAGTAGAAAGTTATTTAAAAAAACAAAAAAACAGAAGAAAAAAAAACAAGCAAAAACACAACAATTTTCTTAATTTATAAAATTAGCTAAGTTTTCAATACCTGCCTGAAAGCCACGAAAGATAGGTACCTCTAAGGAGACCTGGGTTAAGAGGGGAATTTTTCCTTCTCCCTTGTAGTTGTCTCTTTAGTAAGTTTCTGCCATCAGTAGTGCACATCTCTCAATCAATCTGCATTCCTCAAAATATTTGTGCATAGCTCATCTCCTGACTCAAATTTGCTGGCATCTCCTGATTGACTTAGTCCGCCTCTTATAGTGAGTCTTTTTCCTAGGAACATCTACAAGCAAAATCAGTGCTTTATGGATATGGTGTCATATTCCTTTTTTCAACATTTTTTCCCCTTTGTCTATCCCCACTGACACCATCTTGGGTTACACTTACGATGTACTAGCTCTTGAGGCTCTGGCATCAACATTCTTCCCAGTCTCCCTGTTTCATGGTTCCCCAAAGCCCCTCCCTGTCATGCTACAGAGGAAGTCGATCCTCCTGACACTTTGGTCCTGAAGCATTTTGGTGGCGTGGTATGACATGGTATGGAATGTGTGGCACAGTGTGGCATAGAAGAGCATGAGTGCAAAGAATCATGAGAGAATTCCAGCAAGTCCTAACTCTGCTTCCCTTCCACGTCCTATAACTCTCTTACCAATACTGAGCCTCCGTTTCCACTTCTGAGAAAAATGAGTCCATATCTGGATATTTAGAAAGACTCCTTTCTCCAACATTGTGACATTCATCCAAGGCCGTGCAACGTACCATCTTTGCAGCTTGGGTCATTCCAATAGTGGCAGAAACTTCAAATTCTAGGATGAGCAACGTGAGATCCTTATGAAATTGTTCTGATTGTTTGAAGGACTAAATAAGCCTTTCTTTGCAACTCATGGGATCACAGAAGCATCTGACATTGAGAATTTCCCTGTGGCAAAGATTAATTAAACATGGAAAATGCTAGAGGCAGTTTAAGGAGAACAATCTTGCAGTAGTCCAAATATGAAGACATAAGGACTTTAGGACAACAGCAGTGCACAGGAAAGAGGAAAGTGGATAGTTCTTCAAAGCCAAAATAATAAGACTGAGCCATTAACTGATGTTAGGGGAGCGGAGCAAGAGGAATCAGACATGCAGGACAGAGGAACTAGGGAGAGGGGCTCTGGGGAAGGAAGGTCAGTTCTGCTCTGAACACTCTTGAGTTACCATGGAAATACACCCCAGACCATCGGGGATGGTCTGGAAGTAAGTAAAATAAGAGCTAGAAACAGTGATGTGGGTATGGAATTGTGTGCATTACATCTGTCTTGATGTAAGAATTACTTTTGCTACCCCGCTCTTTGTCCAATAATCAACCTTCTGTTTTTACACTCTTGGTTTCCAGTCCTATGGCATTTGGGAAGTCCATGTGCATAGCTCACCCTTCCCCTTCTGCCCAAAACCATGATCCCTCTTCACCCTGTAAACACTCCATTGTGGTATAGTTTCACTTCCTTAAGTTCCAGCCCTCTTAGCTTGGATGCTGAGGAACCTACCATTTAATGGGCTCTTTTCTTCTTTTGAACAGCCCATGACCAAACATTCTTCAGGTAAAATTCCATCCAGTTTCTGTGATGCCACAGAGGAGCCAGCCAGCCTACAGGCTCTGCTGTTTCCCATGACAATAACTACTGTTCTGCTTTTTCCTTTTTAAATTTCTTTGTACTCAAAGAAATCTGGGGTCAGTTTCTCCTCTTGGTTCTCTCATCCTGCCCTCCACACTTCTTCGATATCACTAACACTCACTCCCCTGGCTTCCACAGAGAACTGTTCACTTGGGTCAATGTGGGAGAGGATATTCCTTCTCCAAATGAAAGACCCTCATCGTTTAAAGGTAAAATGCCCTTCCAGACAGTGCTGTATGACTTTCTGAAAGAGGGCATTTATAGAACCTCAAATAGATGAATCGTTTTCTTTCAAGCAGGGAAATGTATTTTACTCTTCTTGCTTCAACTGGGATTGAGCCCATTCATTTCATTTTTTTATGCTCTCCTGTTTTATTTAGAAATGATCTATTCATCCCAGCCCAATTGAAGAAATATAGATAACTCACAAAAAAATTGCCACATTATTCACATGAGAAGTATAGATGCTCCCACTGAATATTTTCATAGCTCCATTTAATTTGGGTTGTATAAACCTGGCCTACAAAATTTTCTTTTATTTGTTAAAGTCTAAGAAGCTAATAAAATACTCGGGGCAAGCGAGACCTGGATTCTCATGGCAACAGCTCCTGTATCCCTTGGACAGAGTGTTTAACCTCAGTCTCCTCACCTGAAAATGGGGATAGCAGAATCTATTTTTCAGTGTCTTGTGGGATTAAGTGATATAATACATGTTTAGCAAATGTAGCATAGCATGTTATGTGGTAAATATTACTGCATATATAAAAATCCTATTTTGCAGGATTCTTTCAGCATTTCTCATACTGTTGAATGCACCGTTCTGCCTGCCTGGTGAGAAGATGCTCTGCTTCTCCCCTTTATTTTTAGCCCAGCACTGCTTATATTGCAAATTATAGGAGATTTTTCCTATAACTATAGCTCCGTCTTATAAAATATAAGGATTTTTTTCCTGTTGTAAAATAACATTGTAAATGTGAGAATATTCACAAAGTCCACATCCTTATAAGCCTATATTTATTATTATAGTAAGGTGTACCTGCTTCTGTGATAAATATCTGCACACAGGCAAAGCAATTTAAAGTTGCTAAAGTGCTGGCTCCTACCCTTTCTTTCCTAGAAATCATCCCTTTTTGGGCTTCCTTTACCGGAATATTTGATGATGTCTTTGCTGAAACAGATTTCACAACAGGTCTCCAAATCCTGCTTCATGGCGCCATGTCCACCAGCAATTATACTTATGCTCAGCCCATAGTATTCTGCAGTGGTCCCCAGTAGAACCCCTGTGTGAATCCCTTTTGCACCACACAAAGTCCCTAATGTTAAATTTGAATTGGAAATACCAACGTGAACTCATTTTAAAAAATATATTTTAAAAATATATTTTTAAAAAATATATTCCATATCTCTGTTGACTGAAAGGATCTGGAAGCAGTGACACCCCAGCAATGCATACACATAGAACACCCAGATCCTGATTCCCCACTAACAGCAACAAACTCCTTGGAGAAGTGGCTGATCTCAAAATGTAAGCAGGACTGAGGCAGTTTGTTCAAGACAAAGGGAAGACTAGCAAGTGTTTCAGAAGGCCAAAGGAGCTGTTTTGAAGAGATTCTCCACTGACCAAAATGGGTTAAATGTGCACATTAAGGGAGAATTACTCAGGTGGATGTGCACACCTGTACTTCCAGCACTTAGGAGGCTGAGACACTAGGGTCAAGAGTTCCAGGTCAGCAGGGACTACACAGTGAGATCTTATCTAAAAAAAGAAGAAAGGAAGGAAGGAAGGAAGGAAGGAAGGAAGGAAGGAAGAAAGAAAGAGAAAAAAAGAAAAAGAAAAAAAGAAGAAAAAAAGAAAGAAAGAAAAAGAAAAAAATGAATGCAATGTATTATTAACTGTTGAGTAAATAAAGATCCACTCATTTATAGTGAGTGATATTTGAAAAAAAAACTTATATTTATCATTATAAATGAATATATCAGCTCCTTATTTTAAAATTGATAATTAAAAGAAAACAATCCCCTCTTGTAAAGAAAAATAATAATAACTCCCCATTCAAAGTAGAGATTCACCCAGGGCAGTATGATATGACATAGGAAAAATATGACCAGTGGTTCACCCTCCCCATTTCTTCCATTTTCACACACTTGGCAATTTTCTCCTTTCTCTTTCTCAGGCACAAGGCTTGTGACCTTGAGTTACCACTTTTCAGCCCATCCAAAGCTTCTTTCAAGGGCATCCCACTAAAGTCTTTTGCTATAGGTTACAAAAAGCTGATTTGCATATATAGGTGTCTCTCCACCTCAGGCTATTTGCATGATTGCTGGGGACAAGGACTCTTTCCAATTGAAGCAGAAAAAATGACCCAATTATTAATTGGATGCCCATAATCAGTTGATTAGATTCCCTGATTTCCATTTATTAATAGAAATGGAAATGTCTTTAGTAAAGTTATATGAACTCTTCTAGAACATATAGAAGAATTCACTTGAAAATAATAGCTATGTAGTTTTGAAACAAAATGTAAGAAAAATAAATTCTGTACACTCACAACCAGATTGATGACTTTCCTATTGGAAATTCTTCCATCCAGCAATTTGTCTCTTTGAAACAAACTGAGAGTCAGGAGACAAGCAAAATATAATATGAAATAATATGAAATATAATATAATATGAAATAATAATAATATGAAAATTGTTAGATCTTTGTCAAAATGTCTATGCATGCTATTAAAGAGAGAAGACACTTAAGCTCTGATCCCAATCCAACCATATTGGTTTTATGGTTGCAAAAGCTCTCACAAATTAAAAGCAACAGGTAAGGAAGGAAAGAGGTGCTTTTGGGAAAGGGTGCAAGGATGCTAAGATTAATGATAGCGGCTGTCCAAAGGGAAAGATGCAGAAACAGCCAACTCAACATAGAACCTCTGAGTCTACAAGGGGTGGAGGCAAAGGAGGCCAATTGTCCAGTAGCAAAGAGGGCACCACTACCACCAGCACTGTGTCTGACAAAAGCTAGATTAGCCACAGCAGGAAGAGTTATGGGCTGAGGCAGGTGACAAATCCACTGGAGCCCAGTCGCAAATACCAGGAGAGGAGACAACGCACTGGACCAGGGCATCCTTGCACAGCACACAGGCCTCAACATGCAGGATAGGTCTAGAATTCAGGACAGAGATGCAGTCTTGTGGGAGGATGGGAAAACTAAAGGCGGCCCAACCAAAGGAGCTGTACCTGGCCAGTTCTTGGGGGAAGAACCTGACCAACAGGGAGCATGATCGCGACCTTGTTTAGAAGAGCTTGGATTCTACCTGGATCCTCGGCATAAGGTTCCGAGTCACAGAGGATCCAAGTGTATGGTTGCTCTGAGAAAGCAAAGTTTCTCAAATCAAGATTCTCAGACAACCTATAAAGACAAGATCAGAGGCAGAAACCCAGGCAGGTCAAAGATACTAATTGATTTTCATAATACTTTGAAGTCATCAAGAAAATGAAGCATTCCATTAAGTTTGGGAAGACAAGAAAAATGTATTGGCATGAAAAGATGTGAATTATATGTAATGTAGTAAAAAAAATGAGAACAAAAGATTACTTTCTCCCAGAAAAAATACTTACATTAAGCTCCTGTTGTTTATATGCACATCTCCGGGAAGAAATCCAAGAGAGAGATACAGTACCAGAATGTTGGCATTGTAATCACTAGGACTGGGGAAGGTTTCATTTTTACCTTTTTTGGTTGTCTCTGTTTTGCAGTTTTCTGTAACAAACACATACTTCATATGTAATCAGATTAATAAAGGGTAAAAGAAAGTTGTGAAGTTAGCACCGCATTTTCTAACAGTTCCCGGTACAAGACTAAAAGTGTTTTGAAAACCCCTCGGCCACCCAGAAGTCCGAGTGAGCTACATGATTAATGTCTCTAGGAACCGCAGACAGCTGAGATTTTCCTTTATCTACAAAATGAGAACCTCAGTCCTAAACTCCTGCTAACAGACACTTTCTGTACCACTGTCTCCTGCAATAATTTAACTTACTCTTACAAGAAAAATGTTAATTTTCTTTGATCAAAAGAGCAAGGACCTCTGATGAGATCAACTCAATGGTGTAGACTTTTCAGCACAAAGAGCTGTGTCTTTGATCACTTCTGTCTTCACCAATAGAATATCAAAGTAAACACTGGATCCATAGATGCATATCCATTGACGAAACCCCAGAACAATTACGTAAATGTCTCAGCAATCACACAGCAAACCAGTGTTTAGTTGCTGGGAACCTGGCCCTTGTAGAAGTATCACCATTGGATCTACGCAAACTTCAGCCACTGTCAAAGTGCTGAGAAAGCTGCAACTCAGGTGAAGTACAGAGGGCTTTTTGCACCCTAAGACCTGAGCAACTTCTCTGAGCTTCTGGTTCTTCTTTGTCAATTATCTACAAATTGCATTTCTGTTACAGGATAACAGGAGAAATGCTTCTTCAATTTTTTTTTTTTTTTTTTTTTTTTTTTGTGGGTACCGGGGGGACGACCTCAGGACCTCGCGCGCCAACAGGCACCCGTGCCGCTGAGCGATATCACCGGCCCCTTTTTCGTATGTGGGATCCGGGAGTCGAACTCGGGCCTTCGCGCTTGCAAGGCAGGCGCTCACGCCGCTGAGCCATCTCACCGGCCCTGCTTCTTCAATTTTAGCAGACCTTTCTCACTTATTTCCCCAAGGGCAGAATGATTCAATTCTAGACATCTCCCCAAGATACTTAGTTTATATATGATAAATAGGACCCCAAATTGGGATCTTAAAATGTGTAGTATTTTACAAATCATTCAAAAGTAAAGAATCAAAGATCTTCACTCCAAAGGCAGATTCAGTAACGCCACTGTCCAGTTGGAGGTCAGGGAGTGGGGGATAAATCCAAATGAGGCCCAGTGGTTCTCATTTGTTCCACTAAAGTCCAGAGAGGAATTTTATTGGTTGTGCCTCATAAAATAATAGATACTCCATCCTTAGAAATACTTGCATTTGGTTCGGATTGAATGCTCCCAGGCTTGGACCAGACAGCATGGCCAGGCTATTTCCTTTTTGCAATAGCGGTGACAGATTACCATGTTGAAATCCTCATAAAGTTTTTAAAAGTTTTAACAAAATACACTGCAACTCAAAAGCCTGTACATAGTGGTGATTGTATCTGATGTCTACAGATGTAGGATGACAAATGAGTTGAAAAGTGTAAGTCAGTTGGATTTGCAGTTGTTTTGTGATTCGTTACCAAGGTAAATCTGCCATGTGTATTATGAATATAAATTCAGATAACAAATATCCAAATAATTATCAACGGTTTTCACATCTAGGGCCTTGTAAATAGCCTTGCTCATTTGTCTCGGGGCCTTTGCACTTCCTGTAGTTTCCTCATTGCTCTGCACTGCTCTGCATCCAGAAATTACATGGCTGGCTTCCTCTCATCTGTAAACTTTCACCTCAGTTCTTGCAATCTCAGAGAGCTAGATATCTCCTGACCACACAATCTGACAGATCTGTTCTCTCTCTCTCCACTAGTCCCTCTACCACATTCTTCTAGTTTATTTTCTTCATAGTACTTCCCACTACTTAAAAGTATCTTATTGTTGTTTACTCACTGTGTTTGCCTTCCACAAGAATGCAAGAGCAGGCACTTTGTACCCTATGTGGCTCTTAGGCTCTGTTGTACTTCCAGTATCAAGAACAGAGCAGGCATGTGACAGTCACTCAGTAAATACCAGCTGAATGAATGAACAAATGAATGAATGATTCCACTTACTTTTCCTTTTGGTTCAGCCTCTGTATTTCTTCCCCAGTGAACCAAATTTTAGGCATGCTTCTGCCATATCTGGACTGTAATATCTTTTTCCTATAACTCCTCATAAACATAGAATGGAAGTAAAATATATTGGGTCAAGTTCATTCAGGGCACATTTAGAAGCTTTGTGTTCTATAAATAAATCCTTATAAGTAGAAGGATGAATTCCATTCAGATAGTAATACCTAAATGTTTTTGGAAGCCTCAGTTTAGAAGGGATGTTGTTATTTGCATACCTAAAATTTATAACCCGCCTACATCCAAAAGGGATCTGAAAGAGCTTATGATGAAAAAACTTATAATACTCATAAGCAGAGCCAATAAAACAAACACCAAAATCAATTCAGAATAAAAGGAAAATAAGATACCAAATGGCTAGGCTGATACAATTTCTGTAATTGCTAGTTAAATTTAACTCTGGACTTCCCAAGGGTGAAGTTAGAAAAGGAAGAAATAGGTTCTATAAATCTCAAATCCTTGCAAAAGGAAGAGTATCCATGCATGACAAATGACTGACCTTTCCCTTTGGTGTATTTATTCATTCAACAAACACCCATCCATTGCTCATCTAACAAGGCATTGTGCTCAGTACCATAAGTGGTGGGAGTAAGTAAAAAGAAGTAAGACCTGGTGCCTTCCCCTGAGTTGCTCTTGGTCCTAGCACACAAGCAAAGGCTCAGAAATGGCTATGATTATTTATAATATAACAAATAGGATTCCATACAAGTGTTATGGGAATAACAGGAAGGAACAATTCACTGCTTAAGGGTAAGATTTTGAGGACCTTTGTGTCGGTTCTGGGTTGGAAAGGAACTCGCCGGTGAAAAAGACGTGTTCGGGTAGAGGCTCAGAGGTGGGAAAGAACATGCTAGGTTCTAGGAAGACCAAAGGTATTCAGAGTGGTTGGAGCAGTAAGAGTTCAATGATGACCCTATAACCACAACCGTTAGGGAGCAATTACTGGGTGCCTGAGCATTGAACTTCCAATGGCAACCCTAAGTCAACACTTCCATTATTCCCCAGTGACACTGGAGGACACTGAGGCTTAGAGAGACTGGACGTGGAGGGCATGCTGCCCCATCTGCCCTTGGCTCACAGCATCAGAGCCCAGCAGCTCCTCCCAGCTGGCCTCAGCTAAAAAGCCTCCTCTTCCCAAGCCTCACCCAGGGCCATGTGCCCTGCCCAGCATGCCCACATCCAAAGCCCTACTCGGCGGAGCTTTAGAGCTCAGCTCAGGCCATGTCTATGGACCATTCCAGCACCAAAGCTTCCCTGTGGGGTTGGCAGAGACGTTGAGCCTGCATGAAAGTCAGCTTCTCCTCTGCTCCCTCCTGCTGCCACCTGCTCACTATCTCGGGGGCCAGTCCAAGGGCACAGCCTGTGCTGCACACTCTCAGAGTCTGTTCTTGCATAAGCCCACTTGGAACCCTGTCAAGGTGACAGGTTGGTGCAACATCATTTAGAACTCACACGTTCTGATTCCAGAGGCCACCCGTTTGTCCCACTCCCTGACACTTACAGCAGAGTGGAGACGGGGCTGGAGTTGTAGCTTTGGGCCAGACTGTAGATGTGCTTTTGTGAATCCTCAAGCTATGACCCCCTCAAGGGAGAAACAAAGTAGATGTGTTTCAACTTTTATATAAAGTGAATGGAGAGCTATGTAGGTGAGAGCAGATTCGAGTGTGTATCTGTTTTAAGTGTTTCACTGTTTTTGCAACATTGCTATGTGAAAAACTTACCCATCACATCACGGAAAAGGGAACTCCCATGGGCTTCATCCCAGACCCTGGTCAACACAAGGCGTCTCCTTGCTTCCAGTGTTTCAATGTCCTGTTGTTGTCCTTGTTTAATGACCAAAATAATTTGGAAAAGGGTCCTGGGTGAAATTTTTAAAAGAGACTTTACTTTTTAAAGCAACTTTAAGTTCATAGCCAAACTTATCATAAAGATACGGAGGTTTCCCAGATATCCTTGTTCCTACAGAGGCACGGCTTCCCCTTCCCTTAACATCCACCCCCAGAATGGTGCATTTATTACGATTAATGAACCTACATTGATACGTTATTGTTGCCCAAAGTCTGCAGTTTACATTAGGGTTCATGCTTGGTGCTGTACATTGTGTGAATTTGGACAAATATATGGTGACCTACATCTACTATTTCAGCATCATTCAGAGTTCACTGCCCTAAAAATCCTCTGTGCTCCACCTGTTTACTCTTCCTTCCCCTAACTCCTGGCAACCACTTGTCTTTTTACTGTCTCCATGGTTTAGCCTTTTCCAGAATGCCGTATAGTTGGAATCAGCACAGTGGCTGAAATCTAGGACACCAACAATGGTAAATGCTGGAGGGAATGTGGAACAATGGGAACTCTCATGGATTGCTGCTGGGAATGCAAAATTGTACAACCACTTTGGAAGACGATTTGGCAATTTCTTACATATATAATCCAGCAATTGTGTTCTTTGGTATTTATTCAGAGAAGTTGATAGTTTATGTCCACACTAAAGACCTACGCATGGGTATTTACAGTAGCTTTATTTATAATTGCCCAAACTTGGTGACAACCAAGATGTCAACACATCAAATGTAAATGGATAACTAAAATGTGGTACATTTGGAATAGTCAAATATATACTCAAATGGAATATAAGATATGAGCTATCCAGCCATGAAAAGGCATGGAGGAAATTAAATGCTCATTATTAAGTGAAAGAAGGGAATCAGAATAATTTTGAAACAAAGAAAAAATTACTATAGAATGACTCTTGTAATGGTGAATTGAATTTCCTGAACATAGTCTTCTAAGAGAAACAAAAACCAGAAAGGAGGAAAAAGTACTTACTTTGCTGCCAAGTTAATCTTCTATCTAGTCTGAAATTAATGGCTAGACCATGAAACCCATCTTATGTGTGAAATCATTTCTTCTCAAAGTAACCTATTTAATAGTATATTGCATGATTACTGTTTGAATACTAGGTGACAAAGTTCATGAGAGAGAAATGCATTAAAATGTTTAGAAAACTATAGGATTGTTTCAAAAATTTCTTTAAAATGGAATGCAATTTTCACTACATTTCTTATGTTTATTTGCCATAATTTTATTGTTTTTCTTTGGACAATTTATGGACATCTCTATGTATCCATTGATTCCTCCTCCTTCTGTAGAAGACATTGGCTACAGAGAAATATATCTATAGTGATCGTAATGTTACTAACAATGGTCATAAGAGACATAAACAGTTTCACTCATTTCAGCAATATCCAGCAAGGCACTGTGCCCTATTGCTTTTCTATACATATATGAAAATTAAGGAAAAAAGATAGTAGCACATGATCATATTGTGTTTTGAATAAATTTCCAAAAATAATAATTCTACTTCTAGTTTAATTCTAACATGCTTCAAAACAATTTTGTCAGTAACAACTTCTGAAGCATAAAATTGATTTATTTTGGAACCAGGCTGTTCATTGTAAGATTTAATTATAACTGCAATGTCTATATTTTAGGTTAAAGAAATCTTTTTTTCAGGCAACATCTTTGAGTAACTTTCCTTTCTTACAATTGTAAAGTAAAGCAATTGATCTATACATGCAAATAAATTTACTCACCAATACTTCTCATGTTTAAAAAAAAAGAAAGCTGTGCTTATAGAAACTAAGAAAAATAAAAGACTAAATGTAAATTTGTTTTTTAATATGTAAGTGTTTAAACTATACTATCCTATACTGTATATAAAAATACATGTTTCTTGTTTCTGTTAACAAATATTTTTAATTGAGGTTTATAAACAAAATGAAAATCTCAGTAGCCATTTAGCAATTATCTACTTAGGCATGTATGAATAGAAAAGAGGAAAAAGTATTACTCTGTAGCTAGATTTATGCAGGTCAACCACAAATACAATTAAAATTCTAAAGCCTGAGGAGCAGTCGCACGTGGACACACGTGACCCTACTCCAACCTCAGCGCAGAGACCCATCATCCAGTTCGTTTCTTCCAAGAGTTTCTTTGCCACACATACTTGCCTTCTGTTGCACTCATCCCATTCAGACTTCCCCTGTGGAATGTAAAGGTGCAGATACAATTGTGCTCACTAAATGGTTCTTTTTCATTTAATAGTAATGCAGAAATAATGCCATCTCTGCTAACATCTCAGATGTGTTTGTGAGTCCTCGAAGATCATGCACCTCCATGGAATTTTTTAAATTAATAAATCTTATCTTGACCAGTTTGCACAAACATGAACTAAAGCACCAAAGGGAATGCTCTCCAGACCCAGGTACTTGCAAAGCATCCAGTTTTAGAAGATAAAGTTCTTCCTTTAGATATTGTGGATAAGAATAGCCAAGGAAGATTATAGGCACATTCCATTAGCTCAGTTGTTAAATCCATGGATAACAAACTGATATATCACCCAGATTTTCCCAAAGTACCTACCATAGGACCAAGTTCTCAGGGGTTTTCCATGTGGTGTCATATGAAGAGGAAGCAGTACAATCAAGTAATGTTGGGAAATATAGAGTTAAACAAGCTGAATAGCTTTCTTTTTTTACCCATGGAAAACTTCCAGAACTGGCGACATGCTGAGATGCATTATAAATCACCAGGAAGCAGGCGCTTCGTGCAGTGTTTGCCAAGCTTATTTCACTCTCAAACCTTTTATTCCAGTGCAATACCTGGGACCTGGGTTCCCAAAAATATACTATGGGAATTGCCCTAATCCTCAGATGTTCTAGCAAAATATCATTGATTGTTAGCATGTAAACCTATGAACTAAAAGAACATTTTCCTAAAGACATCATGAACTTCCATTTTATTTTGATCAGCTCTTGAAGATTATATTTCTCCTTGTTCCTTGATGGCTTTTTTCTTTCAAATTCATATGACTATATTGATCATATTGTCCAAGTTCTTGAAACCAAAATCTTGAAAAAGTAAACGTTTAATATGTTTAGTTTCTTTTTTTCATTTTCTAGTTCTATATTTTATTTTAATGACATTTACCACAAAATAATTACATAAATAATCACCTAAACTTGTATATACTTGTATGTTTTCTTTTCTTCCTCTTTTTTTTACACTGAGCCATTTCGCTTTATTTTTGTTCCATGTATGGCCATTGAGAAACATACAGGCATAATGAATAATAAAAGATGCTCTCGTTTTTTAATACACAAAACAAGAACTAAGCAGTGTTCATGACAATCTGAAAAGTCAAATAAACATGAATAAAACTTTCTAACCATTCAGCCACAAGAATATGGCCTCCCAAGCCCAAATGATTCTGGAATTTCATATTAAAGTTATAGGGAACCCCAGCAGCCGAATCTCTGCCTGAAATTCATAGTGATTATTAACTCTTTCACTTGCTCTTTCTGCAGTGGTATTTGTCAACATACAGACAAAACCAACATGTGCCTCTTCTTAGTCCTTGCTACAGTCTTTGGAAGCCTTTACCTGGTTAACTCACAATTTTATTTTAGAATCATATAATTTGTTCCTTATTAAAAATCTCTTCTAGATTTTGAATTCTATTGTTATTCCCTGTGCTAGAACATTGTGATAGCTTTGATTATGTTCGATAGTCCTCCAGTCCTAATGTCAGCTCGAAGTGCTCACTTGGCTACTGCTGCTGACCTTGGGCTGTGGGAAGGCAACGCTGGAGTCAACAAGCCACACGGTTGTGCCAAAAACTTTCTATAAGCCCTCCGACTTGTTAAGTACTTATTTCCAGACACCTGTTTCTATTTGCTAAAGCAGATTTAGAAAACTGTCTTTAGTGTATGATGGAAAAATATAGTGTTTAAATTTTTTTTAAATATTACACTAAAAGACACAGTGCCACTAATCCCTATCAAAATCCTCCCCCTCACTTCAAACACATTTATCCCATCATTCTTGCCACTTTCTGAAGCAGTTCTGGAAGTCCTTTTCCATGGGTGTCTTTGTACCTCATGCTGTCATGGGTACCTCGGTGTCCTTAATTGATTCAAAACATTTATTTTTCATGGTCATTTTGGCTTCAGGGAAGAACTAGAAGTTGCATGGTACCAGATCAAGTGAATAAGGTGGATGAAGACACAGTGCCATGTTTTTTATGAGCTTTCCCTTCTCTTAGATGATACTTAGCAGTCCATTCACCATATTTTTGACCACACTTGGTGAAGACACTCACAGAACTGCTTTAGAAAGTGGCAAGAACAATGGGAGTAGTGTGTTCAAAGTGAGAGGAAGTATTCTGAGGGTGATTAGTGGAAATGTGTCTTTTACTGTGATCAATGTTTTAATTTAAACATTCAGGATATATTTTAATCATCCCTTATGTATGATTAGAGTTCAAAAAAGACTGTAGCACTTTTCCCTATTTTATTCCATTTTATCATCGTCATTGCTACTGTTTGTATCTTGAATGTCCTCCAAAGACCCATTCCTACATTAAAGGCTTGGTCACCAGCCTGTTACACTATTGGGAAGTGGAGAAAACTGACCATGAATGAAACCTCTGAAACCATGAACCAGAATAAACCTTTCCACCATAAATGGTAATGATCTCTGGTGTTTGGTCACAGTAATGGAAAGCTGATTAGTACAACTGTAGACTTTTGCAATTTGGAGGTGACCTACCTCAGGGATCCTCAGACTCATTGCAAACAAGCATCTCCCACAGAGCTATGAAAACTCAGATTGCTCCTCCTTCCTACCCCCACCCAGAATTTCTGAGGCAGCACGTCTTGGAGAGAGGCTGAAAATCTGCATTTTTCATGGTTCCCAGGAGATGCTGATGTGACTGGGGCCAGGCCCACTCTGAGAGCTACAGAGGTAGAAAGCCCTTTCTTTTACACCTGCTCCAAAGGAAGCAAGCATTTTTGGAGCTGGCCTTCAACCCAAAAGCCTGAAGAACCCTGAGGGAGGGCCGAAATCATGCTTTCTCCAGTCTTGGAGTGGCAGGAGGGATAATTGATTGTTGGATCTCAGTGTGGATCAAGGGTTTTCAGCAGGGACCCTAAAACCACTGTGCTGTCACTCCCCATTGGGTCCACATTTGGGAACCACTAATGTAGTTTAGTCTTCTTATTTTACACACAAAGACAAAGAGGCTCGGGCAGTGCAAGGTGGAACTCAGCGGCTGACTCAGGAAAAGCACCTCAGTGCTGTGGTTTCCAGCAATTTCACCTTCCTCCCTGAATCCCTATTTACCTCATTTGTGCTATCAGTGCACAGTAATTTCTCAATATTGGCCAGTATTGGCAAAAAAAATTTTTTTAAACACTTTTCTCTTTGCTGATTAGGAGTATTGGTTTCTTCAGTCACTGACTACCTGGTCTCTTCTCCCTAAATGTGGAAAATGCCGACACAGTCTTGCTTTTGCTCTTGGTGAGATTAAGCCTGATTTTTTTAACCAATGTTCAGTTTTATTAATGGGAACTTCCCAAACGATCTATACAACAACTTTTTATATTTTCTTGGCTTACGGCTCCTGCAGGTAGTGGTTCTTATTGTTAGCTTAATGTTTTTAGAACAACCTATAACCAATATATTTTGTGAGCACGGAAGGATTTTATTTACCTTTGAGCATTCTGCTCATGTTTTTTGCTTTCTCTTTCATGTACCTATCTTCTGACTTCTACAGGGTCGTATTTTCCCTAGTAATTTGGACTGCTCATTTTCCCTAATGCTGTAGTTTGCTTTGGGGCTGTTGAGCTGTGTGTGTGTGTGTGTGTGTGTGTGTGTGTGTGTGTGTGTGTGTGTGTGTGCGTGTATGCTTTATTGGGGATTAAACCCAGGGCTTTTACCCTGAACTACATCCCTAGGCCTTTTTAAAACATTTTTTATTAAGTTGCTAAGTTTTCCACCCAGGCTGGGCTCCTTTTTGGATTCTCCTGCTTCAGCCTCCAAGTATGCTGGGATTACAGTCATGTGCCACCATCTCCAGCTTCTCCCTTACTCTTACAAGGAAGGAATCCTCATGGGTAACTCAGAGCTGCATACAGAAGCCCATGTAAGAGGGTTTGATATGGCCATAAATTGCATTTTCTTCTCTGTAGTCTAAATGGCACATCAGACCCTTATTGTGAACTCAGAAAAGACATTCTAAGGTTCAATGTCATATCAAAAACAAGTGGGTTGATTTCTACTGGTCCTTGGGCAAAAAATAATATATGAAAATAATATATGACCCAAATATAGTATTGTTTTGTGGGAAGAATAGCTCATCCTCTGAGTATAACAGCTCTTCACTGTATGAATTTTATGAGGCAAGCAAGCCATTATACATAATAGTAATTCAGTAACAGCTTAAACAAAGCTCTCCATTTGCCCATGGGTTGATAAAATCAATATATTATGCATAACATTTGTTACAAGTACATTTTAATAATGAATGTTATTACTGGAGTCGAAGGAACAAGAAGCATATATTTGGGTTTTTTATGTCTTTGTGATAAATTGAATTGGTTGGACTGATAAAAACTTTCCTGAGTTTCACTGGTAAAACTAAAATCCATAGAAAATATACAGCCAGCCCTGGTGGTACACACCTGTAATCTCAGCACTCTGGGAGGCCGAGGCAGGAAGATCATAAATTTGAGCCCAGCCTGCGCAAACTAGCAAGATATTGTCTCAAAAATACACAATACAAAGGTACTGAAGATGTAGCACAGTGCAAAGATTGTGGATTCAATTGCCAGTATTGAAAAAAGAATATTTTTTTGAGAATAATAGAGTCCCAAAGTAAATAAAAGACTTTCATCTATTCTGGGCAGATTCTCAGAGATTTGAGCTTTTATTGTAAACTAGTACAGCCCTTCTAATTAATTGATAAAATTATAATTTGTAGAATCACGTACCCAGTTGTGGGTATGATGGTGGCCCTTCATAATTTGTCATTGTAAATTTTTGTAACAGAGAACATTCAGTATTTTTAAAGATGATGGGTTTGTTTTTACTACTCCAAGCTTAATCGTTCATTATTTGGCAGTCATTTCCCTTCATATTAAATAAATAAAAGTATTTGATGACTTGATGACTGTCAATTAGTGTCCTTCCCCAGGCTGCTGAGCTGTTAAGGCCATCTCTAATGTTGCAAACGCATATGAATATTTAGGTGTTTGCATAGCAACTGCTCACAGGAGAGTCACCCAGGAGGCACTCTACACCATATGAACTCACATGCCCCCTTAGTGTGTGCTTTTCCTATTTATGTTTCCTGCCTTCTTTCTCTGCCTGCAGAACCGGGCTCAGATGTTACCTAGCTCCATCTTCTGTTCTAACTGCTTTGGACACTCTGGGGACTTCCTGATGACCCCATAATCCTCTATATATTCTTTTTTTTTCTCTCTAATTGTCTGTTTTCTTCTATCTGCCTTGATGATATGTGATTTATACAGGATTTAGCTCCTATCAATTCTTCAGTGACCCTTCTCTGAAATCCCTACTATTTCCCCTACTGGGCCAGCCAGCTCCCCAGTATTTGCATGGATCCATGAGTTAGCCTCTACCCTGATTTGTATCCAGGAGCTCTTAATTAGGTACCTGCATACCTATCTCTCCCAGTCCTGGAAGCACTTTGTGGGAGAGATCACACAACCATACTTGACATACAGTTAGTGCTCAATGTTTGCTGAATGAACAAATGAATGAATGATAAGACAAACTACTTCTGTATGCAAACTTGACCTAAGCAGTACCCCTCCTTTTAATGCAGGGCACCCCTCCTACTGTCATTGCTCCTCACTGCCTCCTGGTCCCCTCTGCCTACAGCTTGACCAACCCATGCCCAGACCAGCTCAGCCTCCAAAGCAGTAATTCCAAACTTCAGATATGATCAAGTCCTGCTGCCCTTATCCATGGAAAACAGGATGAGCCCTTCAATGACCGACCAAGTCCTCCCTCCATAAGTACATGCCTTAACCTACCATCTTGTTTTCTTCTTTCTACTTCATGTTCCCAAATATCAAAAGTACCATAAAAGTGGCTCTAGTACACAAAATCTTGTTTCCCGATTCCATGTCATTGACTATGCCATTCCAGTGATTAAGAAGAGTTTTCCTCTCCTCTTCTCACCTCCCCACCAATTAACCCTGTGTTACTCAGGTTTCCTGTCACTGGGACACAATACCTGACAACCGCAACATGAAGGGGAGGTTTAATTTGGATCACAGTTCAGGGGATTCAGTCCATGGTCTGCTGGCTCCAAAGCAGAAATGACATGATAGAAGGGCCTGGCGAAGGAAAACTGCTTATTTTATGGAGGCCAGGAAGCAGAGAGAAAAGGGAGGAGCTGGGGACAAAGAATACTCCCAGTGACCCACCTCTTCCTGCCAGGGTCTACCTCCAAACAACACAGTCAGCCGTGAAATCTTCAGTGAATTAATCCACAGCACTCCTATGATCCAGTCACCTTCCAAAAGCCCCACCTCCAAAAAATAGGACTTTTGGGGGGACATTCTAGATCTAAACCACCACAAACTTCCAGACTCAGATCCAAAGAAGTCATCCCCAGGATATCCCCCATTTCCTCAAGGCCTGGGGAGCAGTCCTGGTCTGGACTCCCTGTCCCCTTTCTCACAGACTGGCTAGAAAAGGTTTGGAGACTGGAGGTCCCTGCAGGCAAGATGCTCTGTGGTGTTTGTCTATGTATCCCTGGGGCTTAGTGCAGTGCCTGCACCATGGTTACCAGGAAACATCTGATGAGCTGGATTGTCCTGACGCTGTGCCTTGGATTTCTCTGAGCCTTCATCCTTTCCTGTCTTCCTTTTGCTCTCTCTAGCACCAATTTTCCATTGCAGGGACTCAACAAGTGTTGGGAAGTAACTTAAGTAAATTAGGCATGAGCAAGTAAAGAATGTATTGTGCTTTTCCATAGCTAGAAACTGGAATAAAACTAACTACTATACCATGGCAACAATTTATTTCTTAAAAAGAAGGGAAAAAAAGGATTGTATTTTTTTCATCACAGGAGTGCTCCCAATCACTTGTTTAAACTGGATGATAGAATAAAAAATACAGAAAGAGTAATTTTGAAATACCAACAAATTCACCTAACTAATGTGCCATGACAAAAGGCAATTGGTAAGAGTAGCACTATTGTATGTAAGTAAGAAAATAGCATGAAACTCCATAAAAAGATGGGTTTTTCGGTTATTAAATGAAGGACTAGACAGAAAAGGAAATGAGATGTGTAGGCTTGTAGTAACACAGCATTTGTCTACATATAACTTGGATAAAATCTGATTTAGACTTTGTATGCTTCCATAATGCTGACCTCTCTACTTATCAAATAAATGTATTGGGTTAACTTGAAAGCTAGTTTTCTCCCTCAACTCTGGGCTTGACTATTGTGTCAGTAAATTTAAAAATAAAAAGAAATGCATCTCTTTGGAGAGCTGCCTAATAACCTGCCACCAAATCACAGTGGGTCAGCAACACTTGTTTATTTCCTTCCTCTCCATCTAACGTCCGTGAGCTCTGTAGGTGCAGATCTCAATTATCCTGTCTACCTCTCTCTCCAGTGTACTTCTAGTGCTCTCACAGGTGTCCATGTGGGCTCAGGGAGAGTCCTCTCTGTCCAGGCTTTGCAAAGCTTCTCAGAGGGGCATCGCTTTTGACTGCGTACCCACTGACCTCCAGGTGCATGAACCATCTAAATGCCCACAAGCCTGATAGCCCCTGAAGTCCCACCACAGTGAGGCTACATGAGGAGAGAGAATGTCCATTCCTTAAATGATGTCACACTGTCACCTGGCCTCCAGGCAGCATTGCTCATGCTCAGGGGCACATGTAGTCCATCCTTATCTGGGGAAAGCAGTCCCTTCAGCTCTGCCCATACTGCCATCTGCACAGGCTTTATTCCAGCCCATGAATCTGAGCTGGAGGATGCAGGCTCCAGAGCCCAACTCTCAACCACCACACCCCAGGGATATAAAATTCAAAGGCCTTATTCACTGCCACCTTACCCTGCAGCTCCCAAGTGCAGTCACGCACTGCTTGCTAATGGGGAGAACATCCTCAGAAATGTGTCACTAGGTAAGTTCATCATCATGAGAACATTTGGGGGAATCTGCACAGACCTAGATGGTCTAGGTCAGTCACTGCCTGTGACCTTCTTTCCTTTTCTTTTCCTTTTTTTTTTTTTTTTTTCCTTCACTGCTAGGGATTGAACCCAGGGCCTTCTCACTGAGCTACATCCCCAGCCCTTTTCTTTCGTTCTTTTATTCTGAGACAGAGTCTTACTGAGTCACTAAGTTGCCCAGGCTGACCTCAAACTTGCAATCCTCCTACCTCAGACTCCCAGAGTGCTGGGGTGTGACCCTTGGATGCAGTCAAGAGATGTGGGAAACATGGCACAGATGAGGCTGCGGCCCACAAAGCACAGCGTATTGCTTTACAGTGAACATTTTATTTAAATAAGGGCTACATTCTAAGATAACAATACAAAGTATAATAAATTTTAAAGTGAGTACTTTTGTCATTCATATCATAGCCAAATATTATATCTTATGCATAATTGGATATGCTATGCTTTCACTTGGCTGATAGATTTGTTTACCCCAGTATCAAAACAAACATATGGGTAATACATTGTGTTATGATGCTGTGGCAGTTATGACATCCCCAGGTGATAAGAATTTTCATCCCCATTATAATGTTATGGGGCCACCATTCTATATGCAGTTCATCATTGACCAAAATGTCATTGTGAGAACCATGACTGTAATATACAGCTGAGGGATTAAGCCCTCCATGCAGCCATGTCTTCCCCCCATTCCATTTAGGCAGTTTCTAGGGAGCTAAGTCTTCACCTTTGAATGCCACCATTGTTGAGTGTTTGTTTGTTTGTTTGTTTGAACCCAGGACCTTTGGACTGAGCTACAAGCCCAGCCCCCCACCCTAAAGGGTGTTGCTAATTTGCTCAGGCTGGACTGGAACTTGCAATCCTCTTACCTCAGCCTCCCAGAGTACTGGGATTACAGGCATGTGCCACCATGCCCAGCTTCCAGGATCCATTTCACAGCAAAAGCAAAGGGCCACTGAGGCCTCTGGATTACCAGCCTTCATCTGCACCCCTAGGGCTGTAAACCAATGGCTGCTGGGTGTGGAGGGTCAGTTAGGATGGGACAACTCTGGGGCCCAGCTCATACAACATAGCCCTCTGCAGGATCAGGGTTCCATTGCTTCCCCTGCTTCTCGGGAGCCCCAGCAAAACAGTAAGTTATTTAAAAATTCCTGGGAACCAATATAGCTGTGTATTGCAGCAAGAATTGTAAGTTACTATACTCATAGTTTTCCTTTGAAAATAAAATATAATTAATTCTGATCCTATTAGAAATCAATGTGGTTTTCCATGGATGAATCAAAATATTTTAGGCTATTGCAGGGCCTCAGAGCCATCATTGCCAATCTCAAGCACCCCAGCCCCAGAGAGCTCTCAGCAATGGTCAGTGGAGACTTCCAGTGGGTTGGCAGAACATTGGCTGGTCAACATCTAGCACGTTGGCATCTCCACAGGCAAGTTGGGGGGCAGAGGGCATGTGGCGAAGTCTGGCTCAGCATCGAAATTCTCAGAACTGGATTCGAACTGTGATAAGGGTTTATACTTAATGATCATTGAGAGACCCTGGGAGACAATTTAGTAGGGTAAAACGTATGCTCAGTACATCATAGAGAGTATTTGTCTGCTGGAATTCCCTTGACCTTTGAAAACAAGACTTGAGAGTAAGACTGAGAGTAAGTGCTGATTTTGTTCAAAGAGTCCCAAGGATCCAAGAGACACATTTTTCTCACAAGTGAGAGTATACAGAAAATCAAGACTCTAGTGTGTGTAATGAACTCAAAATGCTGCCTTTGCCCCATTGTTTCTAAGCAGTCACTGCACATCATTTTGGACCTTAAATGGGTAGGATATTGTGATAAATGCATTTCTGAATATCTTTATTTAAAAACAAATTGCAGCACAGTCCCAGAGTTTTAAATTGAAAAGTTAGTATCAAAAAGAGCAGGTCCAAAATCCATACTCTATAAAATCCACACAACTCATGAGGGGAATGATAGAACTGTAGATCACGGGCGATTATGCTCCAAAGGAAGGTTTGAGCCTACTGAATTCATAAAGCCCTCTTGGAATAAATGCATAACCGGGAATATCAGAGCTAAGTTGCTTCATCGTACTGTAATATTTTTTTAAATAATGTAATAATTTAAATAATTTAATAAATAATTTAAATAATGTAATAATTTAAATAATGTAATAATTGAATAATGTAATCAACACATTTTCATGAAAAATATTATGACTACAAATGCTCAGATAAAAGAAACTTGAATTCTTTACCAGAATGCAGGATGGGAATTTCTCAGAGAAAGGATATGAGGCAAGATTTGGAGAAAAGCCTCCTCCATCAGGCAGTGGCTCGTCCATGGTGACATCTACATGTTGTCATCAGTAAGATGTCATCAAAGGATGCCTGTCAGAGAGAGTTGATTAAAATTCTCCTCTCATCAACATTTAGTCTCCACAGATAGCAAAGAGATCCCAAGGAGATCGCAAAGCATGTAAATTTGGAAATATGGACTTATTCTCAATATGAGATGAGCATCCAGTTATCCCTGTTGATATGTGAATATAGAAATAAATCATTGCAAATCTTAAGGGAAAATTTTCTTAGTACATGTTTTGTAGTACATAAAGTTTACATTCCTTGCAGGAAATTGGTACGTGTACCTACAAATCACATCTGAATTCCCTTTTCATCCCCTTTTCCTTCCCCTTCCTCCCACCTCCCTCCATCCCTTGATCCCCTTCCTCTTTGAGAAAAATCTATCTCTCTACCTCCTAGAATCTTTTACTTTGCTCTTTATTTATAATTTGGGTTTCTCATATAAGAGAAACCATGCAATATTTGAGTTTGTGTGTCTGGTTTATTTCACTTAACATTATGGTCTCAAGATACATCCATTTTCCTACAGATGACTCAAGTGTATCTTTCTTTCTGGCAAAATAGTACTCCATTTTGTGTAAATGCCTCATTTTCTTTATCCGTTCATCGGCTGATGGGCATATAGCCTCTTCTAAGATTTAGCTGTTATGAATTGTGCTATAAACACAGATATGCATGTATCACTGTAATACGATATCTTCAACTCTTTTGGGAAGGTACATAGAAGAGGAATGGATGGGTCAAATGGAATTTCTAGTTTCAGTTTTGTTGAGGAATCTCCATCCTGATTTCCATATTTACCTTCCCACCAACAGTGTAAAAGGATTCCTCCCCTCCCCCAGCCCACCACAGTCTTGCCAGAATTTGTTATTATTACTATTTGATTTCTTGATGACGGCCATTCTTTCTGGGGTAAGGTGGAATCTCAGTGCTATTCTTTAATAGCCATGATGTTGAGCATTTCTTCATGTATTTACTGGCCATTTATACTTCGTTTTACTTGCCAATTTTTTGATTGGATTTTTTATTTTTGGTGGTCTAATTTTTTGAGTTCTTTATATATTCTGGATATTTGTTCTCTGTTTGAGATATAGCTGGCACTTTTTTTCCCATCCTATAGGCAGTCTTTTCACTCTCTTAGTTATTTCTTTTGCTGTGCAGTAAGGAAAAAATTTTTCTGCAAATCTTTTTCATGCACATCCTCACTGTCAAATCAGCAACCATGAGCTAGATGAGTCACAATATTTCAACGTGGAACGGGAATTAAATTTCAAAATGAATATCCTTATGGGAACCTTTAAGGTGTTGTAAACTAAGTCTGAGGATAATCTATCATAAAAAGGTAATGTCTAATCTTACTGGTCTGTCACCCCACCCCCTTCCCTAAAAAAAAAAAAAAAAACCTGGCTTCAGACTCAAAATAGTCCTTTTCATAAGTGAGTAAATCCCATAAAATAGGAAAAGCCAAGACAGGCAAGTGACACAGTGTTTTAAACACTTTTTTTCCTGGATACCATCTACTTTAAAATACTTTTAGACATCATGTTTGTATTGTAAATCATAAAACTCACCTTATCTGATGACCATGTTAATTGGCTAATGGCTTCCTGCAAGCTGCCCTTTTTTCAAAAACTAAAGGAAAAGAGCTATAAAAATAGAGAATAATTATGTTTGCTTACATTATTTCCAAGTAAGATGTTTATGGAGGTGAGTTTTAATTCTGACAGACTGATTAGTTTAAAACCCTCATGTGCAGTATGAGCTGTGAAGATGTTAGCTAGCATTTATTAATAACATGATCGATGCTAGGTACTGTTCTCAAACTTTTGCCTGTTATCTCATTGAATTCGCATCATAGCCCTGTAAGTGGTATTATTTTTACACTTATTTTTACCCATAAGAAAATGAGGTGTGGTTGCTCAGAGTCACAAACCAAGGCAGTCTGGTTTCAGAGTGATTCCCGCAGCTGCGTTAAGGATGGGCAGGAGGAAGGAGAGGTCTGAATCTACTTCAAAGATATAAAGCTGTGTTTAAAGATTATTTCATAGGCTAGGGAATGTAGCTCAATGATAGAGCACTTCCCTAGCATTTGCAGAGACCTGGGTTTTATCCCCAGCACTGCAAAATGCATATATATTTTGTTGTTGTTGTTGTTGTTGTTGTTTTAGTCTATAAAATTCTAGGAAGAAGAAAACTGTCATAAGAAATCAGTGCCTCTATGAGTAGATTTTTAAACTAGTTGTGGATTCCAGAATTATAGCCTGATATATTCAAGCCCAGACTCCATTTGGTTGTAACATAAGAACTTTCACCTTCTGCAAATATTTGCTCTGAGAGCTTCCACATTTATAATAAACAAGCGTGCACCAGCATTCTGTGAGTCTCTCGAGTTGCTCTCTTGAAAATGTGATCATGTAGTACAGTCAGATTTCATGTGGGCCATTCTTTGCTGGATAGGCACACTAGCTGTGCAAGATCTGAAGCCGTAAACTTGGCAGCAGCTCCAAAATAGCCAGTTGGGCCAGGAATATTAACATGCCTATTATATGCATTTATTGTGCATGGACTCGCTGCTGTTGAAATCTACCCTGAGTCCCCAATCAAGAAAAAGTAATGATAGGAACATGACTAACATGATGTCACTGGGGACAATACAGAGTGACATGACCTGAGGTGATGGGGAAAACACTTATGCTTTCCTGATCATCCCCTCCCCCACTCTCTGCCACTTATCTTAATGTCCATTACATCCTTGCCCTGGCTGTCACAGACAGAAAAGCCAAAAGGTATTTACGAAACTGTACCCATCATTACTACCCATGGTGCAGCCAGAATGCAGTCAGGTACAGATGGACCTGTACCCTCCACACACTCTCGGTGCCTGTAGTTCTAGCTGCAGAGCTAGCGGCCAGCCAGGCATCTCCTCAGAGCCCAGGTGCCTTCCACAAAGACCCATAGGAAACTAGAGAATCATCCACATTGACCCTTGCTCCATTAAGAGGGAAAGACAGCAGAAAGAAGAATAAATTAAATTTCAAGCTAGGATCAGGATACAGAGGAATAAACAGTACAAATAAACAAAATCTGTATTTTTGTAGTTGCTATTTTACAAGGCCGTTCAAGCATACTCATTTCTAGCCCCAAACACCAAGACTCAGAAGTCCCTTTCTAAGTAGCTCCTTCTTTTGCATGCAGAATGGTTATTTATCCTGGATGCAGTACTTGAATTTGCAGTAGATGCACGGGATTATCGCTGAACAACACGCTGCATCCTAAACATAGGGGATTCTCACTCTACTATTGTATCATGTCCAGAGAGTAACCCCATAATTTCCTGCATAGAAATATCTCACAATTCCTAAAAATATTTTCTTTTCACTCAATAGGAATAACTGCTTGTCTTCTTCAGAGAGCATTCTGTTATATGGGTTTAAATTTTTTCACCCAAAATTCCTGGTGGGGAGAAATGCCTATTCAACCCAAAACCAAACTGCACCTAATTTCATCTTCCTTTCAGGATTGAGAGATTTACTTTGAGATCTCCCTGAAACTCAGGAATTGCAGTATGAGCAACACGTGTTGTATAAAAGAAATATAAGTATAGCAGTTGACAGATGGCCTGAGAATAGTGTCCCAGTCATCATTGTCTATACTGGCAGTTAGGCACAGGTGTCCCCAAAAGGTCTTCTCACTGTAGAGGTGAAAGAACACAGTAAACTCTTCTCACCATATATGTAGTTGAGCTAACAACAAGGAGCGTCTTCTCTTGCCACATACCACCGCTCACCTCATACACTCTAAACACATACTCAGAAAACCAAGATTAAGGCCAGCATGAATTCTAAGTCCTGCAATGGTAATGTGGGATATGACAGGTTTTCTCTTCAGGCCTAAGAGTGAGAATATTTTTCCTTAAAAAGAAAAGCATCATTGCTTTTTTGGAAGGAGAGATAAAAGCAAAAGATACAAAGTAGTGAGCTTAAAATGGATTTTCGTCTCTAAAACAATGTGCTGGATCAGCAAGATTACTGTAGAACTGGTTATCTGAGATTTGGTTATAAATAAATAAAGAAACCAATAAGATAAGGATATCACTAATGGAAAAAATTATTAAATTCTTACTTTTTCTTATTTCCTCTGATATTTAGTATTTTCTTCTTCATCTGATGATATAAACTAGAGCAAATTTCCAAAGGAATTAAGTCATAAATCATGTTTTGAAGGAAAGAAAGAGGGAAGAAGAAAAGGAAAGAGAAAAAGAAAGACAGACAATAAAAGAGAGTAAAGAAAAAAGTTCTTTTAAAAAAGAGGCATTTTTAGAAAAGCTTCCAGGATTTGAATTAAGTATGGCATTAGATTTTTTCCACCAAGTGTTAGCCATGGCAGGTTTCTACTAAAATGCAGGAATTTCATGGCTGTGGGAACCAGTGATGGGAAATGCATTATTATACACAGCAATTGTTGTACTTGAGAGAAACTATATGGGGGAAAAAATAACACCCTAGAATAAATACAAATGAAATGCATGTATCAAAACCAATACTGTGAAACTAGTTTAAATGTTTCTTGAATTTATATCTAGTCATTAACCTAAATGCAGATTTCAGTTCAAGCCACACTTCTGCCTCGTGGTCAGAAAGCCTGGGAACCTGTGGCGTGGAAAATTGTCAGGATAAAGAATATTGAATTGGTCTCCATGGGAAAACAGATTTTGGCAGCCATAACCTACTCCCCGAGCTGGTCTCTCTCCCCTTTTCTTTCTTCTTCCCTGTGTCATTCTTGTCCCTGCAAAGAGGCCAAAGGAAGGGCATCTATGAGCTACCAGCAAGCAGATGTCAACCTGACCATTCACTAACAGACTTTCCTCATTGATCTGGAAACCCATGGTTGGAGTGAGCCCCTGAAATCCCAAAATCAGACTTGCCCATTGGTAACACAGATTTCCATTTCTACTGACTCTGGTTTCCTTCTTCAGGGGAAGAAAACTAGGGCACCTGCTTCATCCAATGGCCCTAAAAGAAACCGCAATTCACAAATGGAAATGATAAATTCACTCACAAAAAAGTGCTAAAAATCCATTCCTCTGTCCCATCCCTACCCCATCATGCTTTACTTCCATGATTATTTCAAGAATAGCAGACATTTCTTTGGAGTTTTATTTAGTCTAAGGCACAAAATCTGGGAACTTCTCTGAAATGATTTCTGCAACTTGAATATCCTAATGAATAGCTCACATTGCCCCTCAAGTTCAAATTCATTCCCCCCTGAGTCTACCCTAAGTCTAGGCTCCACAAAGCAGCCCCATGTTGGTGAAGGTTTTCCTTTCAGCCTCATTTCTACCCTCCCCAGATTCCATGGCTTCAGTAGGATTCAGGGTCCTTTGCATGAGTGACCTGGGGTGAGGACCAAGCCCAGCCCCCAGTGAATGTTGTCCATGTGCTTTGCCTGTACCTCTAGGTGGTTTTCACCCTGATTTTTTCTTTCTTTGCAGCTGGTTAATAATCCTCTAGCAAGTCAGGCCGCAGCGGCTGCAGCCATGGGCTCCCTAGCAAGTTCACAGGCCTTTGGCAATGCCCTCTCCAGCCTTCAGGGGGTCACGGGTCAACTAGTTACTAATGCACAAGGACAGGTGAGTGGGAGATGGGGACAAGAGTGAATTTTTATGGCAGATTGAACTCGGAAAGGAAATGAATTTCTTTTGCATGACAGTGATATGTAACCACATCTATCTGGGGCAAATAAATAATGTTTACTAGCAGTGTCAAGAATAGAAGAAGGGTTGGGAGGTGTTCCTATATTTTAGGAGCAAGATTTTTCTTTCCTTCCTTGAGAATGTCAAATACAGATTTTTTTTTATGTATTTATTTATTTATGCAATGACTTATGACCTTTGTTGAAGAAGTTCCTTTTCATTACTGAGGCATTCTTTGAACCAAACCAACAAAAAATTAAGTCTTTGGAAATAGAATTTCAGTTTTGCTTTAGAATTTTTCACTTAAAAAATAAACTTGGTTGCTGTAAGATTTCTAAGCAAATCTCCATAAAGGGGACTTGTAAAGTATGGGAAGGTGCTGAAGAAGCCCTGTAAAGCAACAAGGAAAGGGGGAATTAGAAAGATGCCAATTGCAAGTCACCCCGCAGCCCCTGCCAGTTCTCAGGGAAGCCAGGAGTCACCCACGCACCTACAGATTTTCTTTAGTCTGTCAGGGCCAATCAATTGTCTTCACGTCATGAGAAAGCAACCGTGCCCTTATACTGCTAATATGCCCATGTCACATGTCCCAAGATTACACCCTGAGAGAGCTTCAGATGGCCCAATAAACCCAAAAGTGACATGGAAAGCAAACAAGAGTGAAGCTGATGATGTCGGGGGGGTGCCCTCCAATCAGAGCCCCAGCAGGGTCTTGAGGGCTCTAGCTTCTCCATTTTAGCTGTTTGTGATCAGGAAACGCAGGGAGAGAGAGCATGCATCCTCACAGATTTCCCTTCTCAAAGTTACTTATTTTTTACAGAACCTCTGCTTGACCAGCTCTGGGGTGAGCAGGAATTGCAATGTCTTTGACCCCATTTTTATCTTACATAAAAAGTAAACAAAGATGCATTATAAGCTAAACCATCTCCATCTACATCCCAGGGAAAGAAAAAGCTGACCGTGTTCTATTTCCTAGGCAGGTGCGGGATTGTCCCATCAGAAGCCCCAGGGCTGAACGATGGCACTTGTCAAGGAGAGCCCCATGCAATGAATCATCTTAGCACAGGTGCACACCACACATATTAAAGGAGAGTTGTATGAACACTGTGCCCTCTACAGTAACCTTTCAGTGTCTGCTTTAACCCTTGTTCCAATCCCTTTTCATCAAAGGATCATTTTATGCAGCCGACTCTAAATGGAGGCTCTCAAAAGCCTATTAAGATTTCTGGAGGGATGGGGTATTGGGGTGGAGGAAAAGTTGGGTTAAATACGTATAACTCATACCTGCATCAGGCTGGTGCTGGAAGCTGCTTCCTGGAGTGGTGCCCAGAATAGAACACCTTGCTTTTCTACTGCCAGGTAGATAGCCCTTGAGATGTAAATTTATTTATTTTTTTCCTGGTACTGGGGATTGAATCTAATCCTTTATGCTGAGGTACATCCCCAGCACTATTTTTATTTTTATTTTTTATTCCGAGACAAGGTCTCACTAAGTCACTATATTGCCCAAGCTGGGCTTGAACTTGCGACCCTCTTGCCTTAGCCTGGACTGCTGGGATTACAGGTGTGTGCCACCACACCTCCTGTGAATTTTAAGAGTTCAAGATAGAAAATATATCCACTAATGAGAATTTCCTTTTGGTTTTTCTGTTCCAACTTCTAAGTAAAATGCACAACTATGCCCCACCACTTCAGCATTTGTAATGGAGAAAATGCTTTATTGTGTAGAAGGAATTATTCGGAATTTATTCTTTTGATGATTTAATGGCTGATCATATAGCCAGTTATAAATTCTCGGGGTTTAGAGTTATAGCTTCTGCCAGCCCCTCCCAGGGTTAGCTCTCCCAACTCACAGGTATCCATGAGAAAATGATCTTCAAAGTAGAAGACTGATAGCTAATTTTACTTTAAATTTTTATTTCAGAAACTGTGTTATGACAGTTTATTTTATATGGTACACAAGCTTCCTAAGGTGGAAAAGAATTACATTCACAGAGTCATCAGTAATACCTACTCAGAAAGTCTTGCCTGAGCTTTAACACATCTCCAACGACATCACATCCTCCTTCTAGCAGTGAAACAGTACAAGAATTAAAGTACATTTCCAATAGATGAATTGGCCACATTCATAAAGCACTGGTTTGTTGTTGTTGTCATTGTTGTTGTTGTTATTGTTGTTCTTTTAATCTTTGGAAGTGGTGGTAGATACTGCCAAAAAGATAAAGTCAGTAAAAAAATTATTTGATGTGAGTGTGTGTGTGTGTGTGTGTGTGTGTGTGTGTGTGTTTCTTTGGCTTGTGTTAATGTGATCCAAAAGGTAAGAATACACTGGAATCATGTTAGCATAATTAGTCTTGCTCAAAATACCATGTGAATAACACTCTGAGAGGCTAGGCTTGCAAGTTCAAGTCCAGCCTGGGCAACTTAGCAACTTAGTGAGGCCCTGTCTCAAAATAAAAAATAATAAAAGGGCTGGAGATGTAGTTCAGTGTGAAGACCCTG
Organism: Erethizon dorsatum; assembly: GCA_028451465.1. Classification (NCBI taxonomy): domain Eukaryota; kingdom Metazoa; phylum Chordata; class Mammalia; order Rodentia; family Erethizontidae; genus Erethizon; species Erethizon dorsatum. The sequence continues at coordinate 31,662,405 of CM051833.1, forward strand.
GATTCAATCTCCAATGCCACAAAAAGAAAAATAAATGTGAACTAAGATGACGACACCCATCCCATTTTTATCTTCTTAAAAATACTCAATAGAATTTTCCCAGAAAAGCTACAAAGAGAAAATTCTTACTATATTTAAAAATTCTTTTACTGGGGTTCTTGACAGCAGCTACTTTTTACATTTGAAAGTTTGCCCAGGGGTGCTATCATTGAAAGCTAAAACTAAATTTGAGACACACATGTTACTGGTAGTTATGCTTATGAATGAGGTTAGGCATCAAATGGGGGGGGTGCCTGATCCTTGCTCCCCACCTGCTTAGGGTTTTGTTTCCCCACCTGGAAACAAAAGACAGGATTGCCCAGTGGGTCAGAGCCCTGACTTTGAACTCATCCCTATCCTGAAAATTCAAATGGACCCATGTGAGGCTGTTGCATCCCTGCAAGGCAGGCAGCCAAATGGTACTAGGTCAGCCTCCCCCATGGGGTGAGGGAGGAGCATGCTAGACTCTCCCTTCAGCCTCTTGGCCATCAACAGGAAGAAATCCCACCACCTGGGACTCTTGATTCTGCATCCTTGTCTTAGAATCTGACAGTGTTTTCATTAACTGGATTCCGTAAATGTAAAGAGATGGAAAATCTCAATATACTGAAGGATTTTTTCCTACTCCCTTTCTTTTTTCTTCCAACAAGTAATTGTGATATTCTGGAAAAACTTCAGTCATTATTATACCGTTTTAACTCTGCCCACTCATCTGGTGTTAATTCAAAAGACGGGCACTATTTAATAAAGTTTCATTGTTGTTTTGTTTCATTTTATTTTATTTTGTTGTCATTTTGGTGCTGGGGATTGAACCTTTGCATGGAGCTACATCCCCAACCCTTTATTAATTTTCTTATTTCAAGACAGGGCCTTACTAAGTCACTAAGTTGCTAAGGCTGGGCTCAAGCTTGCAATCCTCCTGCCTCTGCCTCCAGGTGGAATTGTTAATTTTAACAAAAATGCTACATTCTAAAGTCACAAGGCATATGTCTCACCCAGAGATACTAAGGTATTTTAAAATTATGTTATATCCAACTTCATTCTGAGGTGGGAAATGTAGCATGTATTTTCCTGGTAATCAGTGGCCACACATTGATCTTGGCTATGGCGTTGCTGAGACAAATACACAGGTTCTTTCCACTTACTGGATTGGGGACCCAGGCAATTATGAAGAATTGGCAAGGATATAAGCCTAAGCTGTGGACCTGGAATCCCAATATTAGCTCTGTAACCTGAGGAAATTACTTAAGTTCCCCGAGCCTCAATTTTCCTGACCTTAAAATAAGGATATTAAGAATCTCAGCCCCTAGGCTATGAAGAGGAAATCAGATAATGCTTTTTTTTAAAAGCCTACCACAGTATCTGAGTAAACAGGCAAAGATTCCATCAGCGGTTGCCATCACCACCATCACTGTCATTGTCATGGTTGAAAGTTTGGCCCAGTATTTTCTGGAAACCTGTATTTGGTTTCAGCGTGTAGCAAGAGGCCCTACAGTGTACAGGCAGAGAGGAAGGGTTTTGGAGTCAGATCTGCCATTCGCTAGCTATAGGCTTTGGGCGATTTCCTTAGCCTCTCTCTGCCTTGATGTCTCCATCTGGAAAATGGGGGTAATAGTGACACCAGCCCCTAGGATGGAGGTGTTCAGAGTGGAGTCAGATACACAGTCCCCTCACTGTGGTGCTATCTGTTCATGCAATGGAATGTATGTATTTCATACATACCTGTGCTAAAGATATGTGTGAGGAATTAGTGTGAGAGTCATGGTAGTAGAATGTCAAAGTTATTTTACAGAAATCTTATGTTTATCGGATAGTTCAGTGGGAGGGGTGTGTGTGTGTGTGTGTGTGTGTGTGTGTGTGTGTGTGTGTCTAATGCTCATTTAGTATGTTTGGGTTTTGGCAAGTAGATTTACCATCGATTTGTTCAGCTATAGAATTGGCTTCCCTCATGCCCCTGGCAATCTCTCCTTATTGGCGTTATTACAGAAAAGTAAAAGCAAATGAAATTTTATTTTATCCTGGGGTTAAGGAAAGCATTTTACATCTAACAGAAACTCAGAATGTTTCCTGATAAAATTAAGTCCTCGACCACTGTGAAGTTTTCATAAGTAGTAGCAAGTAAAGTCAATGACTGCCCCCCCCCTTGGTCTTCAAAGAACTAGTCAAGTAAAAACAAAAAAAGCAACTAACATTGGGTGTGGTGGCCCATGCCTACAATCCCAACACTCTAGGAGGCTGAGGCAGGAGCGCTGCAAGTTTGAGCTCAGCCTGAGCAACTTAGTGACTTAGCAAAACCCTGTCTCAAAGTAAAAAATAAAAAAGAGCTGAGGATGTAGCTTAGTGTGAAGGCCCTGAGTTCAATCCTCACTACCAAAAGAAAAAAAAAAAAAGGCCAACTAAACAACATTACTTTTTTAATATATAAAAAGAAAAAAAAAGGTAAAGAGATTTACCCACACAGGTTGACTATTAGCAGCTAAATGACTAAATAGCAGCTGACTGAGCAGAGTTGGTTTGCCGAGACAAAAGGATTTGCTGCACTAGTTAGGGACAGAAGCTGCCTCTTAAAATGATGTTCAGGCCATGGTAGAGAAAAGGAAGCCACTGCTGTTAGTGGTAGTCTACACATTGTGGTGTGGAAGAGGATGAGCCCTTTCCGGGACAGAAGCAGCCATGGTGACTTGCCTGTACTCAGAGCTCTGGGCTGGAGAGGAGGGACAGAGTCAGGAACATCTCCAGCCCTGTGGTGAACAGCACCAAGCTATCCATTTCAAATGTGCTAAAAATGCATATCCTAGGGCCGGTGAGATGGCTCAGCGGCATAAGCGCCTGCCTGGCAAGCCGGAGGTCCTGAGTTCGACTCCCGGTACCCACATTAAAAAAAAAAATGCATACCCTAGACTCACAGAAGATGCCACATGTAGATATCCTTCCCAAGTGCTCTAGTCAGCTAACACCTTCAGAGGGCAGCAGGGTAGCTAAGAGCCTGAGGATCGATCAGAACACGAATGCTGTCATTCATTGTGTGACTTCTCTGGGCCTCCATATTCTCATCAGTGAAAGGGAAATACCACTTCTTGCACACATTTGTGGTGGAGTTAAACATGGGAACAGCTCTTCATGTAGTGCCTGATAGGACTGAGGCACTTAATAAATTGCAGCTATTCTTTTTAAAAGGAAAAAACTAGCAATTGACCCTGCTATGGTTTGCTAAAGTAATTTAGCACAAAAATTTAAACAGAAAGCTGAGAATCTTTTAGAGCAAAGCACTGTAAGATGAATGAAGATAAAGTTATAATAAATGTTAATCTCATCCAAAGGACTGAGAGATGATGAATTTATTCAATAAGCATGGATTGAGACATTTGTAGATGTTATTAGATCAGCTTAAAAGAACTAAGAAAGGCCGGCCTGTAATCCCAGCACTGGGGAAGCTGAGGTAGGAGGATCGCTGTGAGTTCAAGGTCAGCCTGGGCTACATAGTGAGTTCAAGACCAGCCTGAATTACACTGCAGGACCCTGTCTCAAAAAACCAAAACCAAACCAAACCAAAAAACTAAGAAAACCACAGCTTTGAAATAAATGGTGTGTATTTCTGACCATGTGACCAGAGTAAGTCAGTTAGATTAGACACAGCCAGCCAAAGCCAGTTGATCAGGAATTTAGAGAGTGTCACATATATCCATTTATCTTATTTTTATAATGAAATGCAAGAAAAGTATATAAAAATAACTTTTTACCAAAGAAAGTAGAAGGTACCCTTGTTTATATTTTTCATATTAATTTAGGTTTATTCATTTTTAAAACAAAACATTATAGGAAAATCAACACCTTTTCTTCTCAGCTCTGACCAGCTCTGTTTTATTTTTTTACTGTAAAATATTAATTAAAAGGCAAAATGCAAAATATGCACAGAATGATACTATACTTTTTTAAAGCACAAAATAGTAGATTATGTTTAGACATTTTGCATAAATAAGAGTCAAACATGTTTTGTTAAAAATTCGGAGTTGGGGCCGGTGAGACGGCTCAGCGGCTTAAGCGCCTGCCTTGCAAGCGCGAAGGCCCGAGTTCGACTCCCGGATCCCACATACGAAAAAGGGGCCGGTGATATCGCTCAGTGGCACGGGTGCCTGTTGGCGCGCGAGGTCCTGAGGTCGTCCCCCCCGGTACCCACAAAAAAAAAAAAAAAAAAAAAATTCGGAGTTGGTGTCTATGTATTTTCTGACAAATATTATGAACAGAGCAATCTCTTTATATAATATGCTTTGTTATATTTTTATCCATGTTTCCTAAACCAAAAATGCAAACAATCTGACAAAAGATTTTTATTTTTCCCATTTGAAAATGTCATGTTGGAAACTTTTTTTAAAAGTGTAAAAACTTAAATCCCATTGAGTAAACCATATTTCAAGTAGCATTTTTTAACAGAAAAGCATTTTTTAAGGCAACTCTGTCTAGAGACTTGGAAATCTATGTTCATGGGGTTAGTAACATTATAAGAATTTTACCCAAGTTTCATCGCAGTGATAAAGATAAAACAACAACAATAAACAACCTCAATCTTTCTACTAACATATTAAATCTGCCCTTTGAGCCCAGTTTTATGTCCTCATTTCAGGAGAGGCAATTGTATTAATGCAATGTTTCCCTAAATGAGCACCTTATGAGCCTTCAAGATGCTCTACAAATGAGCTCCCTGGTCAGACGAGCTGTGCAGCTGTCTTGCGCAGTGCCCACCATGGACTTCCATTCGGAACACTTCATAGAATCCACACTTGCAAGAACAGGCTTTAGAAAATGCTGCAGGAAGTCATTCACACTCTTTCCTAACCATGTTGTAATCTGCACTGAGAGGTCGGAAGCAGAGTCCAGGTGATTGGTTGATGGAGTCCCTGGGGGTCCAGCCTGGGGTCCCCTTGGTGGTAAATGATGCTTTGGAGCCTGGTGCACAGCAATTCTGGGGCACTGGGCTCTGTGGGAGGCTGAGGTGGCCCTGCTGGCAACAGACAAGACTAATCAGTGCTCAGAGCTGGGCAAGGCCACCAGGAGGAGCCAGCGCTGTCCTGCATTATGGCAGCATTGTCCAGCCCAGGTCTTTCCTGCCAAAGGCCCCTCTCTGTCCCCTCCCACCCCACTCTCCAACCCCACCTTCATTTCTGAAAGGAAAGGGTCTTTGGCCCCCAAAAGCTGGTCAATTTAACTTGAAAAAATTCCCTGACAAATTGTTTTTTCTCTCCTCCTTCCCCAGCAAAACTAAGCCCCACAACCTGTTGGGGACCATAAAAAGGCTGGACAGGAACAGACAGTAAAACATCTAGCTTGGGAGATTCCTCCTCAAGACCCAGCCAGAGAGGACCCAGGTCTCGCTCATCTAATGCAGAATGTTGCATGGCCGATCTGCAGCATTCTGTTTGGCTTTGAATTCTTCATCCATACCTATGTCCTTTTCCTGGGACTGGGGAATGGTTGGTTTCTTGTGAAGACTCCTAGGTGAAGACTGGGGATGCATCCTCTGTGTCTAAAGAATAGGAGAGGGGACAAGTCATTCCTGCACCTTTCCTAAGTAAGAGCTGTGATTTCAAACACAAAGAAAGTTTCCAGGTGCCATCTGCAGATCCCTCAGAGCCGGTCAGAGCTGCTCCAGCTGTTTTTGAATCTGTGTTCACTACTATATTTGATCCGAATTACTGTTCCCTTGTGGCAAAATCCTATCACTAAGAATCGTGCGGCTCATCTCAGTGATGATGATGTCCCATGTTTTCCAACTAGAGGATGAAAATTAGACTTGATTTGAATCTTGAGAAAAGGGAAGGAAGTGCTGTATTTTGACTTAGCATTCCTAGAACAGCATCAGCTCTTCCTGCAAACTATTTAGTGGGTAAAATGGTAAAGCATCACCAAAGAAAAGAAAACATTGCATTCCCATGGGAGAGACATTAAACCTCCAAATAAGCATTCAGTATCATTTCCTACACCATATGCCCAAAAATGCACCCAACTGTCTTTTTGGCCTGTGGATTGTAGACATGATGCATACCCTTAAAGATGTCATCAGTTCACAAGGCCAATAAGAAAGAATGAAAGATAGGTCAGAGATGTGGAGGAATAGAATAGTCACAACTCAGAACAAGAAGGGCCAGGTTCAAGTTCAGATGTGCAGAGGTTCAGGGTCAAATGCCTGACCCCACTGAACTTAATGCATTAGCTCTAGGACATTGCTCCAAATTGCCATTTATCCCATCACCTAACCTTTCCACCTTGAATAATAACATAAGCAGATTCCGAGAAAATGTCATAAAGCAAAATGTTCTGAATAGTAAAGTCAGGATGTGATACAGCTTTATACTTATACATAAATGGCACTAAGCAAGCAATGCTCAGATACAAGAATAAAAAATGAGTGTGAAGCACCCCCCAGATGAGATATTTACCAACAGATACTCACAACAATCTGGTCTTGCTGAAGTAACAGAGGCGAACCATGAATGCCCATGTACCCACATAGTAGGCACCCCGGGATAAAGAATATAGGCTTTCAAATAGGCAGATAGAGATCTAAATCCCAGCACAGTGGGCAATGCCAGGCCAGGCATCCACTCTCCCTCAGCAGTGATAACAACTTCTTCTCAGAGTTGTTCAAAGGATGAATATTAGAAACGATAATAAAATTAATAAATTGCTGGCATTATTGAGCACTGTGTATATGCCAGGCACTTGCCACATTATGTCATTTTGTCTTTACTGCCCCCACAAGCTACTGTTCACCCACACTGCACAGATTAAGAACCTTCCAAGATTGCCCAGCTAGACATGGCAGGATTCACGTTTGATTTTGTCTTATGTCACAGATTGTTCTTCATCGCCACACTCTGATCATAATTCAAAACTTCTTGTTTTATTCACTGATAAAGTCCAAGTAGCAAGAACAGCACTTTACACATTATAGTGAGCATAAACATAGTAATAAAATCTGTGGCCTGAATGAATAGAGTATTTCATATATGCTAATACATGATTCAATAAGCATTTTGCATAAATCCAGCATTTCATTTAATTCTCACCATGATCTCGCTTTATCATCTCAATGTACTGCTGATGGATGAACTGCAGGTTTAGAAGAGTTAACCAGCTTTCCAGAAATGATAGTGTCTGTCTGGAGTTGAGCCCAGATCTGGCTGCTTCAAAGTCTTGATCTCCTCTGAGCGAAGCTGCTTTCCCCATAATATATATTAGCGCCTAATCCAGAGCCTGTCATGTAGTAGACATACCATAAATATAGAGGTTATGTATGTGTATTTTTAATCCTTTCAGGGTAGTGGATGTAAAGTAAGGCCTATTTAATGTATTAAAGTTTTATGTGTAAATGCTTTAAAGTGGGCCATCCAGCATTATCATATCTGATGAAAATGGCAATTGTCCATTTACTTAACTTTCTTCAATTTCTTTTAACATTTTACGGCTGGTATAAGAGTAAACACAATAAAGGGTGTTAAATATTTGGCACCCACAGAGCAAGTATCAGGCACATCCTGCCCCACCCACCTTGTTCCCTTGACCACATCTGTATTGAAACCACGGTCCCTCCGGCATGCAGAGGGGACCAGCACGACAGTTTTTAGTCTGCTGCCCACACCTGTAAGCAGGTAAGCTGGACAAGCTTGTTTCTTCCAACTGTCAGCAGCAGCAGGCCAGGTGATGTCTAGCCTGCCTCCCCAACATGACAGCTTGGTTGCCAGACACAAAAGCACTTGCTTAACCTCCATAACAAAATGTAGTACTTTATTTAATAAAAATACAGGGCCACTAGGATATATTACCTGCTGGGTTCATTTAAGTACTCTTGGTGACCTCTGATTTCCTAGGACAAGAACACTGCCATTGACCTCCAGGAGGTCTGAGAGTGATGTGTGCAAACCATGCCAGGTAACCAAAAGGAAGGCAGGGTGCTACGTGTAGGCAGGAAAAAGAAACATCTGTTTTAAGTTCACATAGAATTTGCAGATTTCATTATAAGTCGAAAATGGAAGGGTTTGTAATGTGAGGGTCTTCTTGGTATTACTGGGTTTTTAATGAACTACTTAGGTTTTTAATATAAAGGAATCCTGGAGGAAAAGGATGATTCTGTTTAAAAGGTGATGCACCAATTACATCAATGAACACAAAAGGGAGTGACATGGTGACTCCCTGGGACTCGGAGAACTCGTTTTGATTTTTGGTACACAAAATCACATACATTTTTAAATTTTTGAAAAGTAGAGCTTCCTCCTTCAGCCCACATGGAGATAAGACAGTAGAAATGGAGGTGGTATTCATGGTGTGGCTGACCTGTGCTTGTCCATGCAATGAGGATCCTAGAAAAATCAGAAAGTACCAAGAACTTAGTCTGCTTGGAAACCAAACCTGATTTTACAAACATGGCCAGAAACACTCCAATTGTTTTAGAAACTTTGGGTATATTATTTTTTAACTCTTCAGTTACCGATTAAGTTAATGGTTTTGTAACTAAATATCTCAACGTTTTTCCACATTATCAGCTCCTCCATTTGTTTGTTTGTTTGTTTGTGTGTTTGTTTCTGTCATTTTTTGTGACAGGGTCTCGCTATGTGGTTCAGGGTGGCCTTGAACTCACTATGTAGCCCAGGCTGGCCTCAAACTCATAGTGATCCTCCTGCCTCAGCCTCCCAACTGCTGGGATTACAGGCATGCACCACCATGCCAGGCCTCTATTACTAAAAAAAAAAAAAAAAAAAAAATGTATATATATGGTGAATAATTTCATTTGGCAAGTCTGGCAACAAACATCTTCCTGATGAGGCTGGATTTCAAAAATAACTTGAAATTAAAAAGTCCAAAAATCAGGCTATTGGTGTACGTTATAAATCATTGCACTTAGAACAGGGCAGTCAGAAAAGCGTTATGTTAGTAATTTATTAACAATGGTAAATCACATGGGTCCCCAGACCAAATTTGAAGTACCAGAGTTGTATGTATATCTTCTTGAAGGACATTTGAAGTAGGCACTAGAAAACTCGGAAAACTCAGATGTACCTACCGTTGGAAGGGTTCACCTGGCCCTCTTCGCTTTCCTCTATCAAAGATGTATCATTAGAGAAGAGGGTGCAGATTGATCACCTATGAACATGGGGGTGCATTTTTATGAGAAAAACTCATCAGCATAATTCTAATGGGTTGTGGCCTTTGTTATGAGAAATGAGAAATTCTGTGGTCTCACCCTAAAGAGCATTAAGAAAACATTACTGACAGGAAATTGAAAAAGTAATATATGTTAGATTGATGAGAACAACGTTTTTCTGATAGAACAGATAGATAAATACTGCGTGCAAGTATCAAAATACATTTAATTTTGCTACAACAATGGGTATTCTCTTCACAAAAAGCACATGTATCATCTTGGACTTGTGGAACTAGGTGGTGATAAACAAATGGATCTTTAATGGCTTTGGGGGTGATTTCACTCCCCCTTTCCCCATTTTTTTCCTTAGAGGCGTATTTTGTTGTTTATCCTAATTTAAATTCAATTGCACAGTCTGAATGTGCTCACCAAGGATAAAAACAGAACTAGGAGATGCTAAATATGTATAGCACTTTCTTGAGCAATTGCCAAATGTTTTCTTCACCAGTTTCCATTGAATAAGAACCTACTTCAGTGAAGGGTGAATTTGGAATATTGGAGATAACTAGCCCCCAATTTATTTATTTATTTATTTATTGTGGGTACTGGGGGTCAACCTCAGGACCTCGTGCGCCAGCAGGCGCCCGTACCGCTGAGCGATATCACCGGCCCTTTTTTCGTATGTGGGTTCCGGGAGTCGAACTCGGACCCTCGCGCTTGCCAGGCAGGCGCTTATGCCACTGAGCCATCTCACCGTCCCCACCAATTTACTTTTATTTTATTTATTTATTTATTTATTTTGCTACCATTGCTGTAGCCCTTTTCTCTCATTTGGGAAGAAATACAAAATAAACAGTTCATAAGTCTAGAGCTTTTTTTGGCAATGTTTATTAAAGCTTCTAAGGACAAGCCTCGAGTCCAGTTGTTCTCCCAAGCAACAAATAACTTTAATCTGATTTAGTCACTTAATCTGGCATCAGTAGGCAGACATGGAAATAAATCCCCAAATTCAAAGTTATTTTTTCCCCCACTGGTATCAAAACTTAAAGTCTTAGGCAAAGCCACATAGAGGCTGACAAACTTGGTTTTTCTTTACAATGATGGTTTTACCGTAGTTGTGATGCTCTTTGGAAGGAAAAAAAAAAGGTTCTGCATTTCCCCAATGTTGGTAGCTACAGAGAAAATGAAAAGAATTTGTAGTTTAATTTGTAGTCACTGGAGGAAAAGGGAAAGAATGACAAAAAGAAATGTTTCCAGTTTGTCTTTAAGATTTTGTCTTTGTTTTCTGACTCAAGGAATATGCTTAAACCTAGTGGGCATATGTAATGAAAATGTAATATCACTGAAGAGAATTAGAAATTGAAGTACTAGGTCATCTTTACAAATATTTTCATTTTCTCACACTGAATAAGTAATATTCAAATAAATACATAAAGTAAAATAGAATGAATAATATGAAAAGCTACAAATTGATATCTATTTGGTCCTTGCTGAAAGAACTACTCTTTATCGCTGAGTATTTCTCCCCAGTCACAGATGAAACCGGGCAACACTGATTCCAACATCATCTCTATTTTAATCCATTCAGGCTGCCATAACAGGATACCGTAGACTGGAAGGCTTAAAAACAACAGAAATCTATTTCTTACAGTTCCTGAGTTGAGACTTCCAAGATCAGGCTGCCACTAGATTCAGAGTCTGGCACGGGCCCCCTTCTTGATTCACAGGCAGCCATCTTTCTCACTATGACCGCATGTGGCAGAACAGGTTCTTTTGTATGGACACTAATCCCATTCATGAGGACTCTGCCCCCATGACCTAACCACTTTCCAGAGGCTTTTTCTCCAAATACCATCACATTTGAAATCCTTTCAACATGTGAAGTTTAGAGAGTCACAAACATGCAGTCTATAGCAATGCCCAACCAAACCTGAACAATCGCTGGAGATAACATTTTGCAACCCTCTCCACTCCTGCTGTCACTGTTGTCCCTCCACCACCACCACCTTCTAGCTGAGTTCAAAGTATTCAGAGCGGTGGAAGGAAAACAGCACCACAAAAAACCAAGGACCCCTGTATAATTCAGAGTTTCCCAATATGCTTTTCAACATAGTAAATGTATAACCCAGATATAATTTTAAAACTTATGACAGCTAAGCTTAATTGTAAACTTGATTGGCTTGGGAGCTACCTAGAGGATTAGTAAAGCACACTTCTGGGTGTTCCTGGGTAGGTCATGGAGGCATGGCCTTGGGGTCTATGTCTGGTCCCTGCCTCTTCCTCTCTGGCTCTGTTCCCCTGCTCTGTTTCCCAGCTGCCATGAACTATGCAGCTTTGCTCTACTGTCCTTCTGCCATGATGTCCTTGCCTTGGAGCCAATTAACCATGGACTGAATCCTCTGAACCGTAAGCCAAGTAAACCTCTCCTCCTTTAAGTTGTGGGTATGAGGTATTGTGTCTCAGTGGTGGGAAAGCTGAGTGTTGATGGCAAGCATTTATGCTATGCTCAGGAAAACGATGTAGCTCCTGGATACTGATCACCATCTAGCAGTCACTTCAAGAACAGACCACAAAAGCAGTTACAATAACTCCTAATTTGATTCACACCTCAATGTAACATCATCTGTGTAAATTAAATTTAATCTTTTGATGAGATGCTAGATCAAATCTATTCTTTTCTATATCTCCCACTGCTTGAATGGGAAGATCAAATAAAAGAGACTATAGCAAATCGCACAATTACCGTAATATATGAAAGCACAAATACTATAGAGTATGGTGATATTTTAAACTTTAAGAAAAAATAAAACACACCCTATCCTCCCCCACCCGCTCCTCCACTGCCTCCAGAGTGTAGACTGTGCCAGATTCAGTTGCTGTATTACTGATGTAGAAACTGTCAAGAGCTCAGAATGGGCTGAGCCTGCTAACTTCATTTTACCAAAGGACCCGAAAAAGATTCAGATCCAATAAGGACGATCATTGTATCGGTGGAGTTGACTCTTACCTGGGAGGCCTGTCAGTTCCATGAGAGGTGAATTTTCTCCTGCAGTGTTTGCTGCTAATGGCTGTATAACTAGGGTTCAGTCCATGGTCTATAGGCACCTTTGGAATTGACATTATTCATCCTCTCTGATGACACTGAGATCTGGAAGGAACCCTTCACCCCGCCTCACCATTGTAATTGGAAAACCCAACAGACAGACACTATAGATTTCTTCTGTGTCCTAGAGTATGTCTGGGAGTTTGGGATAGTTTTGCACTTAATTAAAGAGAGCCGGGTATAGTGGTACACACCTGTAGTCCCAGCAGTCAGGAGGCTGAGGCAGGAGTATTGTGGCGAGTGCGAGGCTAGCCTGAGCTACATAGTGAGTTTAAGGCCAGGCTGCACTACAAAGTGAGACCCTGTCTCAAAAAAAATAAAATAAAATAAAATAAAAAAGAGAAAACATAGAGATCCACAAAAGCACATTTTTATTAATGCCTTATAAATATTACCGGTTACTTATGAGAATAATTTTTCTAACTTAATCATCAAATAACCAGGTCAAAATTTCTCCTGACTCTTTGGGCCTTTTATTAAATATTTCACTGTTGTCTCCTGGCTCCTGGTAGACACTCACTTTCCCTGTTATGATTTTTGAGATTTGTTTAAACTCTTCAGAGGAACTTTAGCAACTAATGTATTTGAATAGCATCCACCTTTTTAAGTCAGCTGAAACTTCCACCATCAGTATTATAAATAGAAGCCACTACCTATCAGAAATGAACCAAATTCATGATTTATGGGAAAATACATATTCTGCTCACAGAATATATTCTCTGCCTCTGGTAGCTTGTTAAATTTTCTCTTCTCTCTTCTTCCATATCTCTTTTTTGCCTTTCTTTCTCCTCTACTTTTCTAGCATTCTTAGTTAATGAACTTTTTTGTCTTTTGCAGTAGGAGAAATTGAACCCAGGGCCTTCACATCGAGCTACATCCCCCAGACTTTTTTTTTTTTTTTTAGCAGAAACCACTTGTTTTGTTTCATTTTTAATTTTTATTTTTCATTAGTACCTTTTGCAGTACATAATGATTACATTCCTCTTAGGGAGTTGGTACCTGTACAAAATACATTGTAATTCTTTTTTCATCCACTTCCCCTTCCTTCCCTACTTCCTCCCTCCATCTCTTGGTCCCTTTCCCTTTTGCAAAAGATCTGTCTCCCTTTTGCTGTTATCTGTCTTTTATTTTGCTCATTATACTTTGGGTTTTTCATATAAGAGAATCCATACGATATTTAAGTTTGTGTGTCTGATTTATTTCACTTAACATTATGGTCCCAAAAGGCATCCATTTTCCTAAAAATGACTCAAGTTTATCCTTCCTTATGGCAGAGTAGTACTCCATGCGGTTTTATGTTGACATTGTGCTAATAGGATCAGCCTCCAATGAGGACTCCCTCCTGCCACTCGCTACTGTGGGAAAGGGCAGCCTGGTCCTCTTCCTGCCTCAGCGTGGTGATTCCCCTCCTCCCCAGCTCACTCAGGATGTTTCTGTTCCACCCCTTCGAGTGGGGAGACACGGCAATGTGGCTGGAGAGCAGGCTCTCTTCCAGGAGTCCCCCAAGGGCTGTCTGGGACTCCCGAGACCACCCCACCCTGGCTGTGGGTTTTCCTTCAAGCTTCCCTCTCAGGGCTGGGTTTGCTGCAGATCCACTCCCCAAGCTCCCTCGGTGCTGTGCATGCCCATTCCACGAGGGGCCTCTGGGGTAGGGTCCCAAATGGCCCAGACCCACTATCCAGTCAGAGAAGTGAGAAGCGCTACCACTGCATCTGGGGGTGCAAATGCGAGTGGTGCTCTTTCTCACTCCCTTCCTCCTCCTGCTCGTATTCCTCTTCCTTTTCCCCTCTTATGCCTCCTCCTCATCCTCCTCTTACTCCTCCTTCTTCTATTCTTCTTCCTCATCCTCCTCCCCTTATTCCTTTTTCTATTCCTCTTATTTGTCCTCATCCTCTCTAATTCCTCTCCTCTTATTCCTCCTCCTTTCCCTCTTATTCCCCCTCCTCTTATTCCTTTTCTTTCTCCACCTCTTCTTTCTCCTTCTAGTCCCCCTCCTCTCTCCTTTACTTTCTTTCTCTCTCTCCTTACCCCTGTTTCCTTCTCCTCCTCTGCAGCCTCTCTCTTCTCTCTCTCCTTCCTTCTCCTTTCTTCCTCTTCTTCTTTCTCTGCCTTCTTCTCCTTCCTCTTCTTTTCCTTCTCAGCACCAAAGCCATAGCCTGCCCTCTTTGCATCCCTCAAGTATTTGTCCCCCAGATTTGTGCCCCAGAGTCTACCCTTAAGGTGGCGATGTGAGTCTGGAATTGTCTGGCAGTTCCCAGAGCTCCTGTGCATATCCAGCATGTGGTCCAGCCTCTCCTTTAGAACGCATCACCTTTTGAACCTTGGGGCCCTCATGGAAACTTCCAACTTAGCATTCTGTTGTAATTATGTTTCATGGCAACCTACTGTTTTCTACTCTTAGTGATAATCTATTTTCATGGTATAATTATAACATTTAAATAATTCAAAGGAGCATAGTGCTATTGCCTAGAAGTTACCAAACATGGATAAAATTAATTATGAATGATATTTATGAGACACCTAAATGATTGGTAAAGCACAGTGTTTAGTGCTTTTCCTACATTATCTTTTGTGTGCAAGTGTGTGTGTGTGTGTTTGTGGTACTGGATATTGGACCTATAGTCTTCATGCTGAGCTACACCCCCCCCCATTTATTTTGAGAAAGAGTCTTAACTAAGTTGGGAAGTTGCCAAGGATTGACTGCTTCCATTGGGTGATCACTCAGCTCTGAAAAGCTGCAAACTCTTTGTTCAAGTACAGACAACGTGATGGTGGTGCGAGCAAAAGCCTCTTGACCAAAAGGTACTGAGGTCATGCAAATATTTGGGAAGGAGCTCTGTCTGCAGATGCATTGAAAAACCCGAGGAAGTACCTGAGTTATAGCATTGACTGGTTTCCTGATCTTAGAGATATGGGCACCAAAATTACTTGTCAGTTTGACATCTGCAATCGCATTCTTTTGGCAGAGTTTAACAGCGTATCACAGACTGTAACAACACATGGCCATCAGATGATTTGTCTGGGCGCCTGGCCTTCTGTAACACCACCCTCAGGCTGATGCTGGTGACACCTACGTGTCAGCAGTGGATGCATACAGGGCATTTCCCCTCCTTCAGTCCTGATTCAGCCTATCTGAGATCAGGAGGGCATTTTCAAGACCACCTGAGGATCCAAAACAGCCACATGACCTGAACTACAGGGGTTTGCAACAGTCACAAAATAATCGTCGTGACTGTTTAAATAATAATTGCTGCTTGTGGCAATAGAGATCTTTTAAGCGTGTGTGCTCATGAACACTAATCTTTTCAGTGATTTTCTTAAATTGCTCTTGAAAATGAATTTTATTCCTCTTCACTCATCTAAGGAAAGAGACAGACGGACATGATCGGCAACAACCAAATAAGTCACCTGTCAGAGAAGCTGGAACTCTTTCAGATCACAAATTATCATTAGAATCAGGAATGGACTGTGGCCTGGTGCAAGCATTCATCAAAGATGAGCTATGATGGGAAGATGGTCAGGACAATGACATAGAAGATCATTGCAAACGATGCCTGAGCCATTTGCTGTGGGATTGATGGGGTAATAACTTCACTCCAAAACTTCTAATGTTGCAAGCTGGGCATCGAGAAGGTTGTGCTTTCTGAATCAAAATGGAAGTAAAAGAATCAAGTGCCAAGGATTCATTGAGGCATTTTGCTTTACACTTGGATGACAAAAATAGCATCCCAGCTCTTCTGCTCTGTGGCTGCTTTGGTCCATTCTGTCCACGCAGTCACAGTCACACCTGGAATAACTTTGTCCGGACCTCTTCTCCAGCTCCCATCAAAAGCCATGACCCATGCCCCTTGCATGGATGGACCCCGTGGCCTGGCCCAACCTCCTCTTGCATCCAAACTGGTCCATTCACCATCCTCCATGTCTCCCACCTTATGACTAGTGTCTCATTAGGTCACACTATTTTGCCCAAACCCAATGTCCAAGTTACCATTTAGCCCCTGTGCCTTCTGAGATTCTTCCTGAACCACCCCCACCTTTCTTCCTCTGAAGTAGCCCATTCCTTCCCAGAATTCTTTTGAGCAGGCACTATGTAGGTCTAG
The DNA here is from genome assembly GCA_028451465.1 of Erethizon dorsatum. Classification (NCBI taxonomy): domain Eukaryota; kingdom Metazoa; phylum Chordata; class Mammalia; order Rodentia; family Erethizontidae; genus Erethizon; species Erethizon dorsatum. Next base: position 31,678,783 of record CM051833.1, read on the forward strand.
AGATTTTTATCAGGTGTCCTTGCCCACTCACTGAATGCTGTTCATTTCCTCCCTTGAACTGGTAGAATCTTTGCATTAGTGTCTTATCACCCCTGCCCTGTCCCATCATATCTCCTTGGCATCTCCATGGTACATGATCCAGTGCTTATGGAGAGAAGGCTCTCCAGGTATTCAGTTGCACTACCAGAGTCCTTCATGCTTTAGGAGAGCACGAATTAGTTTCAAATGTTGAATGGCTTAAGCAGGAGTCAGACCCTCATTGCCCTGCATTCAGCAACACTATCTTCTATCAGGCAGTAAATCCATAGGATTTTGCGGAACTGAGTAGTCAACTCCTCTAGAATCTAGCTATAAGACCATCAGAAGCATCTTCTTTCTACCTTTGCCCTCAGGAATCCATTATGGCTTTATCAAACCTGTTTTAATTCCCCAATTTAGCTGAAATATGTGTAGATGCAAATACTTCGCTTGAATCTAAGACCAGTTTGAAATATGACTTCAAGTGCTGAGATGGACAACTGTTTATGAGTATAGAAAGTCTTGACCTCTGTACCTCAGCACTTCTCAGCTCCTTGTTGTGATCTCCAGGAAGCCAGAGTGAGAGTCCCAACTGGCTGTGCGGAATTGCTAAGGGAAATTGGAACCATCCTAAGCAAAATGTGCTCATCAGAGAATCTTTAGATAATCCAGTGTGTGATCATCTCTACCCTTCAACCAAAGGGAGCAAATTAAAACCAGCATATTGTGGTACCTTAGAGAATATAACAAAATTCACAATACACTGCCACATTTTAGGCAAGCTGAGATGGTGGTCTCAATGCCCCTGAACGAGGAGCAAAAAGGTGAAGTGCACAACTTCACAAAAGGCTTCCTGACTTCAGATCCATGCCTGCCCCTACCCCTCACCTCATAGGTAACTTGCTTTATTTTTTTATTTTATTTATTTTTATTTATTTATATATTTTTTTGGTACTGGGAATCGAACTCAGGACCTTGTACTTGCCAGGCAGGCGCTGTGCCGCTAAGCTATCTCCCCAGCCTGCAACTCACTTTATTACAAGGCTGTTTCCTTCGGGCCACTACAGAGCCCCCTGGCTCTGACACCACCAGTGTCCTCTGCTTGATGAGTGATACTCAGAGCTAGGAAAAAAGAGGTGAGTTTGGCGAGGACATACAAGGGGCGATACAGTGAATATTTAAGAAAAAAACTTACAGTAAAAGACCCATTGCTATAAATCCTCCTTAAAATACCCCCCTTTGCTTTGAACGGACTTATCCTATCCTTCTTGACACTTTCTGAAGCAGTTCTGGAAGTCGTCTTTTGTAACTTTACCAGGTGCTTCTTGAGTGTCTTTATCGGGTGTTATCAAAAATATGGTGAATGCTGCTGCTGAGTAACATCCAAGGGAAAGGTAGGCTTATAAAAAATGTATGTCCTCATCCACCTATTCACCAGATCCATTTCCATGTGACTTCTGGCTCTTCCCCAAAGTCAAAATGACCTTGAAAGGGAAACATTTTTAATCAGTTCAGGACATTGAGGTAACCACAATAGCACAACTAAAGACACTCATGAAAGAGGACTTCCAGAACTGCTTCAGAAAGTGGCAAGAACAATGGGACGAGTGTGTTCCAAGTGAGAGGGAGGATTTTGAGGAAGAATAATGGCAATGTGTCTTTTACTGTGATTAATTTTTTAAATTTAAACATTCACTGTATTTTTAGATCATACCTCATACGTGGTGAGTGTTTTAGCAATGTCACCGCTCAGTGCTGGGACGCAAGGCTATCCTTAGGGAAAAAGCTGATGAGCATTGTCTGTCTTTCTGCTCCTTCCTTCACCAGAAAGCGCATCTTGTTACCAGGGAGCAGCAGAGACGCCTGTCAATCATCCCGGGGCAGGAAGCCTCTCTTCATCACAGTGCACTCAGTGACTGTCATTACTGTGCTTTCTCCCAAGCTTCTCACCCCCACAATCTCCTAAACACAGTGACATCCCACCTAAAATAGAACCCACCAGCCCTGCCACAGATGCACCTGGCTTTCAGCTTAGGCCAGTCAAACAGAGTGATGTGGCAAAGGCCAGAGACACGAGGGCAGCCAGAGTGGGTGGGTTGGTGGCTGTTTCCACTGTGCATGTGTGGCAAGGGAAACTGGCCAAGGTGGCCTAGGACAGCAGCTTTGTTCCCCAGGCCTCCTTTACATTGCCTGTGTGCTCACAGGAAGTGGCCTCAGAATCCCAGGCTGCTTAATGCGAAACCATTCATCGATATAATACTTACACACTATGCCCTCTCCCAGTGGACTCCTGAGCTGCTGGTGCAGATGGGCATGTTCCTTGCTGCTGCCCTGGGATGGATCTCACAGGCTTGCTCTGGGAGACCACAGGCCACCAGCTCCCTGGGCACAGCTGACCACTCTGCTGCAATCCCTTGACCTTTATCTGAATCCATGACAACTTCCATTGACACCTGATAGTCACTCAGCTCCTCCATTAGGGCCAACCCACAGAGCCTTTTGTGGTGGAGGCAACAGCCCTGGGAGGAGGGGACTTTCTCCAGCATGATCTGTCCCCACATAGTGTGGCCATAGGGTTCCCCTGTGGTCCCAGTGGCATCTGGCTTCCCAGTCACAGTTGAGTCTAAAAACCATTCCCTGTAGTCTGGGGGTCTAGCTCAGTAGTAAAGCATGTACAAGCGTGTACAAGCTTGTAGCGTGTACAAGGCCCTGGGTTTCAAAAAACTTCCCTGGAAAAGGAACCATTTACTGAGAAACTATTTCCGAAGGCTTGTGTGAGTGTGGTGGGGGTGGAAACTGATGTCGCTTATAAACTCAGTGCGCAGCAGCTCCTTGGCTGGTGAGAAACTAACCAGGCTGCAGTGCGTTGTCGAAGAGTGATGCTTCCCCCGTCTGTGGGCAGTGGAGCCGGGGGGGCAAATGGAAAGGCAAGCATTTGGGATCAGCCAGACCTGGACCTCCGTTCCAGTTCTGTCACCTCCCCACTGCTCCCTCAAGTGACTCCACGGAGTTTCTTTATCTCTTTATGGAATTAGTGGAGGCATGACTAATCCCCAACCTGTAGAGTTGTTATTAGAATACCGAGGAAAGGAAAGCATACACACCAAAGGCTTCCTGAGGCTTCTCAGTGCTGGGTCTTAGTGATCCTGAGGTGGGGTAACTGTGATCCGCATCCGGGAGGCAGCAGAGCTGAGTACCCGTCCTACAGTGTTTGCAGGAAGAATAGCATCCACACGTAAGCTCCCCCACGACTCCCCACGGAGGGATCCTGGAGACAGATCACAGTTTGGGTTTTTACAGATTAATTCTGTCCCTGACAACGTGTAAGTCTCCAGACACTTTGAATGTTTGTTGCTCCTTCCTATCCATGATGCCTTCCTACCTCCTCCATGAAAAGTCACTTTTGCATTATAAAATATTTAACTTCACCAACCCCAACATACCCAGAGCACTTGGATGTAGCCAGGGCCCTGCTGTAGTCAACCTATGCGCTCCATTCACTGGATGCAAAGAAAAGCCTGTTCTGCTCCCTGCCACATAGGCTCTGCTTCTAGGGTCCCTTCAAGCCCATTTAAAAAGCATCATTTAAATGTGGATGCGCACCTGTAAACCCAGCACTTTGGGAGGCTAAAGTAGGAGGACCTCAGCTCAAGCCCAGCTTGGGAACTTAGCACGACCCTGTTTCAAATTTTTTTTTTAATATTTTTTTTACAAAGAGCTGGAGATGTATCTCAGTGTGAAGGCCCTGGGTTTAATCCTCAGTATAAAAAAAATCATTGTATTTTTCTAATTTCAGCCCTTAGTAGTCATTTTCCTTCTATTTTAAGAATTTCAGACAGGTAAACATTTATCCATGATGCTGATTCTCTCAAGCCTTTGGAACGCTTAGGTCACTTGACAAATGTATTATGGCTAGTAGGTGACACAGCTGGGAACGGAACCCTGTCTTCAGAGCCTGGGCTCTCAACCACTATAAGCACTGGGATGCTAAAGGCCCCTGATCTTGCTCGGGGTGTCAAGACATCAACCCCAACTTTGAGAGAGAGCAGGATGTCAGGGAATGCCAGGGGTGGAGGAACAGATGGAAGGGATTGACTGTGTTTGAGGATCACTGGAATTCGGAGTACATGAACCCCCTTGTGGGGAAAGGATTAGGCTCCCCAGGTAGACAAAGGCCATGAGTGCTGAGAATTCCACCCCCTCAGCAGCACCGACCTCACGGGGTGCTTATGAGGGGTACGTGAGTTCACATAGGTGTCTGTGCTGCCCTTGCAGAAATTGCATGTTTATGTACCTGGCGGTGCTTGATTTTATTTTTAAATAAGACACTTTTCTTCCCCTAATGAACTCTGTCCACATGTAGTTATCTCTTCTTCAAATACGCATCTCCTACCCTTTCTTCCACGTGAGCCTTTCACAGATCCTGATCTGCCTCCCAGGAGCCTCCCAGGTAGCAAGCAGTATTTGGTGGCATGGGCCGCCCCTCGACCAAGCCCAGGTCCTCACCCTTGTGCCTGTCTCTTGCAGATTATCGGGACCATTCCACTGATGCCTAATCCAGGGCCTTCAAGCCAAGCAGCAAGTGGCACTCAGGGCCTTCAAGTGCAGCCTATCACCCCCCAGCTCCTGACAAACGCCCAGGGCCAGATCATCGCCACGGTCATCGGGAACCAGATCCTGCCTGTGATCAACACCCAGGGCATCACACTCTCCCCCATCAAGCCAGGCCAGCAGGTAGAGGTCCCATGCCAAGGCAGCCATGCCTACTTCCCCTTACCTCCCTTCTCCTTCCTGTTCTCAGTCCATGAAATGTGACTTTCACATTACAAAATATTTAACTTCGCTAATCCTAACATATCAATATTTATCGAATGTAGGCTGCTGAGACTGCTACCTACAAAGAAGGCATGAAAAATAGGAAGTTCTGCTTATTAATCTCAGTAAAAGATGACAATCTGGTTAGTTTCTTCATTCAGATATCAACTGAGCACTCCCTATGTGTCTATTCTAAAGGCTGGGTACAGAGCGCTGAAGACGAAAGACAGTCACTGACCTCACGGAGGTTCTAGTTACTTGGTTCTATCAACAATTATCAACAGACCCCTGATAAATGCTAAGAAATAGATGAAAGAGAAGTGTTTTCTGATTTTAAGGAGCTAGATACACAATGCAATAAAGCAGAGAATGTCCTGTCATGGAGCAAATAGGACCACAGAGGTGGGAGTGACTTGCTCTGCCCACAGAATTCTAAATCTTCCCAGAGAAAATGGCTTGGGAACAGATGGGCAAGAGTTAACCTGGTAAATGAGTGGGTGACAACATTAACTTGCAGTGGTTAACAACATTCCCAGGCAGTAGGAAGTGCAGGCATGAGGCAAGACACTGGGAAAGAAGATGGATGTTGAGAAATAGAAAGGCTGATGTGACTGGAATACAGTATAAGCAGAGGACAGTCGCATAACCCTGGACATGTTACACAGCATGTTTTTGCCCCCATTTCCTTCTGTGGAAAATGGGGACAAACCAGTGTATTGGGCATTTTCCTACCGCTGAGAGAAAACACCTGACGCCTGCAAGTTAAAGGAGGGAGTTACTTTGACTGACAGTTTTCAGAGGATTCAGTCCATGGTTGGTTGGCTTCAAGACAGAAACAGATGGCAGAAGGACCTGTGGAGGAAAGGTGCTCATATCATGGCAGCCAGGAAGAAGAGAGAGAAACAAAGAAAAGGGAGAAGCAGGGGACAAGATTATACCCTTCCAGGTCATGCCCCCCAGTGACCCGCCTCTAACCGGGCTCCATCTCCTAACAGCTCATTCAGCTATGAACTCATCCATGGATGGATCCACTGATGGGTATCACGCCCGTTTTCTAATCATCTTCCAAATGTCCTACCTCTGAACACATGAGACTTTGTGGGGACATTTTAGATGTAAACCATGACAACCAGCACCTACCTCAGGGTGCTTATGAGGAGTATGTGAGCTCACATAGGTGAAGTGCTTAGAATAATGTCTCGTATAGAGCAAGGACTAATGTAGTTCTGACGGTGGCAGTGGTGGTGTGGTGGTGGTGGTGATATGATTTACTCTGCAGCCCTGGAATCAATAAGAAGTATTTTTAAAGGTAAACGGCGTGGCTGACTTCAATTTTTTCGAGGAAACAACTCTGATAGCAGTATGCAGGTTGGGCTGAAAAGATGTTATCAACAAACCATTTAGGAGATGATACTAAAACACAAGTAAGAATTAATGAGAGCCTGTAATAGACAGCTGCAAATAAGAGTATGGATTCATGGTAGAGCTCAGGACAGGAGAGTTGGATCTGGGAGTCATGAGTACATTTTTTATAGCTGCAAATACATGGAACTTGCAGAGAAAGCATGAAGAGCAGAAGAAGGAAGACCCTGGAGTCATCTGGAGAAACACCAGCTCTTAAGGGGTGGAAAAGGAAGGGGAGAGAAGAAATGGTGGGTAAGCAAGAGAGGATGAGCATAATGATCTAGCATCCAGGAGTTTCAAAAAAGGAGATGTAGACAAGTATCAAATGCTGCAGAGATGAAATCAGGTAAAGCCATTGAGAAGCATCAGTTCCTCTATTTCTTTGTTGCAACGTTTTAAAGTGTGGCTCATCTCTGTTTTAAACACCTAGAAACAAGTCACTTGTTAACTGGAGGAATCAAGAAGTAAGAGGTGGCCAAGGCCAAAGACCTAGATTTAAAGTTGGAGATGGACACGATGGGGCGCAGCTGTAATCTCAACACTCTGGAATGCTGAGGCAGGAAGATTGCAAGTTTGAGCCCAGCCTGGGCAACTTAGTCCCTTAGCAAGAACCTGCCTCAAAATAAAATTAAAAAGGGCTGGGGATGTAGCTGAGTGTGAAGGCCCTGGGTTCAATCCCCAGTACTGCAATCAGTCAATCAGTCAAAAGCTGGAGCCTACACTAACAAAAGAAAGCTGGTGGAAGGGAACTGTGAAGACAGCAGTGAATATATGACCCAGTATACAGCCATTTATGACTTGCTGGAAAATTGAACAATGTAAAGTAACGAGCAAGGAAGTAAATACAAAGGAAAATAGAAGAAGAATGCATTGATGTCATCACTTATCTTCAACAACACTGAAAAGTCTTCCAGTGACCTCAGCCATGGCTTCCAGTTGGCTTCTGATCTAACTATGAAAACAGCCACTTCTTGGTGGCACTCAGAGGCCATGTTTGGAAAACCCACTTGCTTGTTCAATTAATATCTAAAAATCTGTTTAACAGGATGACATCTTGACCACTTGCCTGTGTCCGGCACTGTACTGAGAAGCTGGACTGTAGAGGTAGTGGGCAAGCCAGATCCCGTAAGAGGTACACACTCAATAAAGACCAATTCACCATGAGTCTAGGATCAGTAGTCTGTGTCATGAGAAAGAAGTGAGGGAATTATCAGAGTGGTTAGCAAGGAAACTTCATCCAGTAAGGAGGGCAACACCAGGAGACAGCAAGCCAGGTCTGAACATGCTTCCTGGAGAAGAAAAACCTCTGTGTTCTTGTACCAAATCTAAACCTCTACCCTAGGCAGCCAAGGCTCCCAGGCACCCTTTCCTCCTCATCTTTATCTTCATCTTCATCTCCATCCCAAGCAGCGAAGCATCCCTGCCAGACTTACTATCTCTCGGCTGACTTATTTCATTTACTCTTCACAAGGGCCCATTTGTTCCCCCCAAATAAAACAAGATTCTCTGTTTTTATTGGCTTTTTAAACCTCAGTTCTAGCCATGTTCATAATTATTTCCAGACAGGAAAAATTAAGAAATCTGTCCCTTTCGTGCAATCTGCTAAAAACTAAAGCTATTTCTGTCAGCAAAACCAAGTTGTAAATTGCCCAAAAGGTGATGAATTAGCTAGAAATCATTAACATTTAATATAAAGTAGCTCCAACTCTCATAGTTTCAAGGGTGGGTGTGTGGGTGACAGCTGTTATATGAAATGATTGCTCTAGATTTGAGGAGTGACAGTTTGGGTGTGGAAGGGCCTCATCAAGGAATGACACCCCTCCTCAGCTCCTTGCCCATAGTGGCAGTCAGGAATCCAGTTCCACCGTCTCTCTCATGTGCCCAGTCACACCTGAGCAGCCTTCTCCCACTGTGCCTCTCCACCCTGGAATGAGACCGTGTTACAGCTGAGGGATGAGATGATCCTCTGACTGTCTAGCCACCACCTCCACCACCCTCTTCGTGGTAGAATTAGAAATCTAGCAGCTGGGAAGAAGCAGCCAGCTTCTTGGGGATGTACCTTGCAAATCCAACTCATGTCAGCCACAGCTTACATCCAAATGGTGGGATTCCCTTTGTTGATATATATGCATACTCCTCTCACATATGTTCACGCACCCCTGCTGTATGAGAGAAGACATGAGCCCATCTAGAAAGAATGATATGGGAACTGTCCCAAATGTCCAAGTCACAACAGGCACCAACAGGCCTCTTATTCAAGGCCTGAGTGAAAGTCGTATCTCAGTCCCAGAAAAATCAAGGGACCCAGTGGCGAACCTGGTCAGAAACATCAGGAAAATGAGTGATATTAATTCTTAGCATCAGCTCTGGTTGAGTTGGACAAATCAACAGGAGATGTTTATCCCATATATAAACATCTGCGAGCCTAAGGGTCGTAAAATGCCCATCGTCAAAAAGTAAAAAGCTCAGAACCAGAGGTATAAGGACAGTGTTCTTCAACTTTTTTCTTTAAATATTACCCTTTACATTGAAGAAATATAATATGAACAATCACTAAAAAATAAAGGATTTCTATCATCCAGTACAAAAGTTTCTCAATTTATTTTTTCAAGTGATTTATGACAAATGCTTGATCTCACAAAAGCGTAGTTTTGACAATAAAATATGTCATAAATTATAGAAGTAGAGAGTCCCCTAACCCATGCTCAGAAGGAAGTCCACTTTTGCCAAGTAAATTACATAGTTATCAGACCAGATGACCTTAAGTAATTGGTTTTAATTTAAAAAATAATAATTACATCCTTAATTGAAATTCCACATCTGCCTATCATTAACTAAAAGAGACTGAATAAAATCTAAGAATGGAGTATCCACTCCTCTTGATGATTTATTCCAGTGATGAAAAATCAAGAAAAACCTGCAAAGTTATCATCTGAAATACAAACAGCATTTAAAAATATATATACTAGAACCCCATATCCTTAGATATGACTTTCACAATATCACATCGGAGACCCTTTGTGGGCAGTGCAAGAAAATAAAAGTCAGGAAAGGACTGGATTGAAAAAAAGAAACAAAAGTCTGCATGGGCATTAAAAAATTACTTAAAATAAAAATATCCAGAAGAGGTCAAAAGTAACACTGTGTTCCCTGCTGGGGATTCCAGAGTTGCTTCAGCTTAGAGTGACTCCCCCAAAATCATAGAGTAGCTCCCAGTCCCTGGTCTGCTTTCCCCTGGCCACCCTGCAAATATCCTATGAATTAATGGTTTCTTCAAAAGCCACACAAACATCATTTTTGTGTGTATTTATTCTCCCTGTGACTAAATCCTAACAAAAAGTAAGGGGAGTTTTTAGTCGTGAAGAAGGCACATATATTTGAAAGGAAAACAACTTGTAACATCAAAGCATGGAAACTTCTCAAAAAGTAAACACCATAACTAAAATACTTGAGGACTACCATCTCCAAAGGCACTCAGTTCTTTCTTCAAAAAGTAATCTAGGGCCAGTGAGATGGCTCAGTGGCGTACGCGCCTGCCTGGCAAGCGCGAGGGCCCGAGTTCGACTCCCGGAACCCACATACGAAAAAAGGGCCGGTGATATCGCTTAGCCGCACGGGCGCCTGCTGGCGTGCGAGGTCCTGAGGTCGACCCCTGGTACCCACAAAAAAAAAAAAAAAAAAGTAATCTAAGCATGGTGCTAACAGCAAGCTAACGGGAGGCAACTTATTCAAATTAGCTCTTTGAAAATGCTATGCTGTTACCCAAATCCATCCATATATTTTCCAAGTAAATACAAAAATGTATACTTGCTTAGCTATTGTTTTAAAAATCAGTTTCCCTTCCCAGCCTTGGTCTGAGTCAGTTTCTCAGTTTTGCCATGGAAGCACCCAGATTTAGGCATAAATGGGCTGTTTCCACCCACAGGGATCTAAAATGGTATGGGGTTTCCCTAGATGAACGGGATGTGGATGGGTGATGCCAAAACACAGCAGCCCTTTGACCTTGCAGCCACATCCCCCAGCATCTCGCCCTTTGGTCTTACCCTGACACTTCCTGACAAGGTCAGCTGGCGTGGCTCATGCTTTGTACAATCTGTGCACAAAAATGATTTCACCACCTTTCCTAACCGGTGGGCTTCAGCTTACCCATGCTGCCCAGTCATCATATTTGAATGTGTAAGGGTATAAACTGGCCCCAGAGCCCTGCTTCCAGACAAGCCCAGCTCTGGTGCTCTGCATCTTTCTAATTCTGCCTTTCCAGTGTCTTCTGTCCTTTGGTGGTATTCTTCCAGGGAGTTAGGGAAGACCTTCCATGCAGCTCTGTCCTATTTCTCTCTTTTTCAAACTTCAAAATCTTTCTTCCTCCACACACTCTCACCTCATTACCTCAGCTACATTTAACTCATCATTTTCCATTCTACGCTAAAATTTAACTTCCATTCCATCATCTGTTCCTGCTGAGCTCTGGCCGCGTTCCATGCTTGTCTGTGACTGCCTGGGTGGCCCCTGCCTGTGTTCGGGCATCGTCACTAAATCCTCCCTTCCTCACATCCTCACTGTGCCCAGCATCAGAGCCACTTTCTATCTCTCTCTCTCCCTCTCTCTCTCTCTGTCCGCCACTGGTACTTCTGAGGTACTTAGTCCCCCCATAGATAGGAGGTGTAAAAATGTTGATCAAAAATACAGTGTGTGTTTAAATTTTTTAAATTTACTACAGTAAAAGATATATTGCCATGAATCCTTCCTCAAAATACTTTCCCTCACTTTGAACACACTTTTCCCATCATTCTTGCCGCTTTCTGAAGCAGTCCTGGAAGTCCTCTTTCCTGAGTATCTTTATGAAGTGTGATCAAAAATACAGTGAATGCAGAAGGCTAGTGCCATCCAACTGAAAGATAGGTTCGTAAAAACATGACAATGTGTCCCTACCGATCTTATTCACCAGATCTGGCACTGTGCAACTTCTGGCTCTTCCCCAAAGTCAAAATGATCACAAAAAGTGAACAGTTTTAATTGGTTCATGACACTGAGGCAGCCAGGACAGCACAAATGAAGGTACTCATGAAAGAGGACTCCAGAACTGCTTCAGAAAGTGACAAGAACCATGGGCTAGTGTGTTCAAAGCAAGGAGAAGGACTTTGCAGAAGATTAATGGCAATGTGTCTTTTACTGTAATAAATTTGTTTAATTTAAATATTCACAGAAATTTCAGTATGGGGCTCTTCTACCTGTGTAAGTTATGGAGACATATCAGAGTTGTGGAATAGAGCTTGAAGGAGTAAGTTTCTGAAATGCTGCCAAAAGCATCACTTCCTCCTGGCTTTTATAAACTTCTCACAAAGAGAGCTAAAATCTCCCCCAGTGTCATGCTCCAGGTTCTTGAAATTTTTCAAGATAGATTATCCCCTTAACACCTTCAGCAAATTGAATACTTTCATTCTTATTCTGTCCCTAATAGAACAAACTCCTCAGTAAGACTTTGATGTTCCTTACATCTTCCAAATTAGTAGGAGTTATTATTGTATCTGGGCTCAGGTTTCTCTTGTCCAGACATAATAAAGCCATTCTTTTAGCTGGGTGTCATGGTCACTCCTGTGATCCCACATTCTCAAGGCTGAGGCAGGAGTATAATAACTTCAAGTCCAGCCCAGGAAACTTAGTAAGACCTATCTCAAATTTTTAAAAAATGAAAATTAATGATCTAAATATTGAAATGAAATCGAGGATGTACCTCAATGCCAAGACCCCCGTTCAATCCCTAGTGCCCACCAAAAATATACAATAAAATAAAATCTACTTGCTTTGCCCTTTTTTCCAAGAGAAGCTCCTTCTTTCCAAAACCTGTGTGATTCTCCAAACAGCAGCATCTGAGAATGTTAGGAAGGCAAAATTCTTGGTCCTCAACTTAGACATGAGCCCCGAGCTGCACTCTTCAGAGTGATCTGGCTTTAACAGCCCTCCAGGTGATTCTGGTGAAACTAATTTCAAGAACGCACTGATATAATTTCTCTCCTAAGCTCTTCTAGAATATACGTGACTCAGAAAGATGCCAGCCAGAGCAAGGAAGGAACAGAGTCCCAGCCTCTCACCCCAGGACTTTGGCCGAGGCTGCTGGGCTTCTCCAGGCTGTGTCCCCACAGCACAGAGAGAATCCCGTCCCTGCTTCCCGACACATTAGTACAAGACCAGACCACCACCAATGTGCCTGTGCAGATCCCAAGAGTGTTTTCCAACCTCCCAGTGAATTTCTCTATCTTTAATCCCACTTGAATTTTACTTCTTACAGCCACTGTCTTTTCCAACCAGTCTAGCACGTTTTGCATTTGATTCTCTTCCCCAAGACATTTGCCACCCTTATTTATTTTTCTATCAATCTTGGATTTAGTGAGAAGGTGCTTTATTCCACAAACTAAAACATCATGAAGGAAATACTGCATCACACAGGGGAGATACCGAGAGCAGCAGTGCAGCAATCAGGAAGGCCTTTCTCACGTGCTGCTGTTTCCATCTCTTATTGTTGAACAGCTGAACCACCTGGCAGTGCCAGCCAACACAGACAAACCAACGAAGCCAGCCTGCGGGAGCCCACAGGAAGTGCCAAGTTTGTCAGACTCTGAGTTCTGGCCTCCCTGTTTGTCATTCTCCGTGTGGGACAAACATCGTCCCTCCTGTGGCTAACAAGAACTGTCCCTTCTCTGTCCTTGCATGCTGAGTGTCTGTGCTCGCAATGTACTTGCACCTGGATCACAGCTCAGAAAGGGCAAGAAAGTGATTGTGTGAACTCAGAAACAGGCAAACTCCAGCTCCTATAGACAATCCAGTCAGGGTGTGGTGGGTAAATAGAAAACAAGATGATATAAAAAGATGCAATACTGAGGAAAGTAAGTTCGGAGGCCTACAGATACCAGAATTAATGGTATCAAGCAAAGGACGATTCATGAGCACCTTCTTCTGCGATGTATCCTCCATATGGCACTAAAATCATAAGAAACTGCTTTGTTTTGTTAATGATACTTGGAATTGAACTAGGCCCTTTGCACTAAGATGCATCCCTAACCTTTTTTATTTTTTATTTTGATAATATGGTCTCTCTAAGTTGCCCAGGCTGGGGTTGAACTTGCGATCCTCCTGTCTCAGCCTGCAACAATGCTCGAATTACAGACATGTGCCATCACCACCAGGTATAATAAAATTTTTGAATAATCCTTTAGCCACCAAAGAGCACCGCATTTTCTTAAAGATATGAAATTTTAAATGTTTTTTGACTTGTAGAGAATTGCTAAATTAGAAAAATATTTAAAATTTCATACTAGGAAAAAGAAGGGAGATGTGTTCGAATGAACAGATCATGATGCTCTACACGGGGGTGACCAGCAGGACAGACCTGAGTGAAGCTGAAGCTCCCTGCTGCTTCCTTGACTTGCAGCCTCTCTTCTCCAATGATGGGAGGAGTTGAGACCAGCAAGGCCTCATGGAGTGCGCTGGCTCTTGTTTCTTACCTGGACTTGTTGTCCCAGGGACATCATTGCATCTTTTTAAATCTCTGTTTCCCCTTCTGTAACAACAACACCAATACCTAACAAAGAGGACTATTGCCAAGACTAAAAACAATGTATGTAAAAACATAGGAAGCAAGCAATAAATGTTAGACACAGATTTGGCCTTTCAAGGTCAAGGCAATGTCACAAGACAGCTGCCCTTACAGAGGTTCTTAGTTTCCTTTTCCCTCAGGGTGGTAGAGGAACAAGCTTTTCTTCATAACTCCAGTTACTCCCAATGCCTGCACTTTTTTCCGGTAAGCTACTCCAGTTTTTCTGTCCAGTTATGTTTCAAGATTTATACATGTATTTTATGCCAATAACCATACAATACAAATATATATAATTGTTATAGTTGTCAATATCTTTAAACACAACATAATTTAAATCAAATTAAATAGCATTTTCCTAATGCTGTTTATTTAAAATATGTTAAATTTTCTATATTGTCTCATGGAATACCAGAGTTGTTTCATGAAATACCTTATACTCTGCCTTGTCTTTTCTTATTTTGTAAACATATTTTAGGCATAAGTTTTTTAGAGTATAAACAGCATGAATTAATGAAAACTAATAACTAGAGAAAATCAAATTAGTCTAGTATAAGATGTCATTTTTTAACCTACAAGTCTGGCAAAAAATGTTACTATAATTTATTAGTGCCTGTTAATATTACATAATGGTGGGGTTTGTTTTGGGTAGTTGGTACATGCACTTAACATATTTTAGTCAATTTCAGTCCTATTACCCCCTCTTTCTTCCTAAGCATAAATTTTTTTAAATTAATACTTCAAAGTCGTTAAACTGAGAATTTCAAAGACAGAGTGCTATGTGCCATAGTTTACCTGGAAGAATTGCAGTTGGGATATGGAAGATGGAGATGTGAAGAAAGAAGGAATGAGAAGAGGTCAATCTCTGGGCTGGTCTAATATGTACAATCGGCTATTTCATCTGACTCACTGGTGCTTCTAGATGTAACACACGTGTCTACACTGGCAACTGGAATGAAATATATAGGCTCCTTTGCAATGTTCCTCCTTGCATTATCCTCTTGATTTTGGACAAGTATGAACCTTTAAGAATGTTCACAGTTTTGCTACTTGAACTCTGCAGAAAAATCAGGGACCCAATGCCCTAAAAAATAATTATTTACCTTGGAAGAAAAAAATATTTATTACAGTCTTAGAAATCTTAGATCCCACTGTCTCTTTCCTAAAATATTGTTTTCCTCTCAAATTTCTTCTCATAGCTCCACACTTAAGTCCTAGCTTGCTTTAGTTACCCCTAAGTGAGATTGTAGCCTAGTAATTTTTTTTTAATGAACTATGTCTGAGGAAGAAATATTTAAATTGATTATTGTGTTATGCAGTTCTTTGACAGTACTTTACCCCACCCAGGGCCAATAAAATATTGATGGGATGGTAAAACTGAACACTACCCATGATTCAGTAATTCAAAACTATAAACAGCTTTTGCAAGTAATGGTCTTTAGAAGGACAACTCAATAGGTGAGTGGGGTAGATTGACATGCAGATATCCATCATATTTTATTGAGTACATTAAAAATAGATTTAATCTTTAATATGTATCCCTACAGAATAAAATTCACTGGATTCAATTGTTGATTATGTGCTCATGAAATTGGCTAATTACCTTAGGCAGATGCTTGGTGCATATTAATTTGGATTCCTGTGTTGATTATGAGCATCTTTGGTTCATATCTAGCCTCCATTTAGAATAGCTGAGTCCCAATAGGGTGTATGCTTGAAACGTAACTGTAAGCCATTCCTTAGGAGGGACAGCATGGCATCCTGGGAAGATCCCTGAATGGGGAAGTGGAGACCTGGATTCCGATATTCAGCAGCCACATGACTTTAGGCCAATCAGAATCATAAGAGGTGTATCCACTGCATAGGAATAGCATGTGAATTGGGGAAGTTACTAGTAATTGTTACCAACTCATGAACAGAAGGGGAAATAGCTCTAGAGGACATTTCCAAGGTACTACCTTACTAACAATCATTTTAGGGTAAAATGTTACCTTAATGTTGAAACCCCTTTAGAGAATTAAAAAGATTGATAATCCAGTGTTGATGATGACACAGAGCAACTGGAATTCTCATCCATTGCTGGTGGAAATATAAAATGGTACCAACCACCTCAGAAAACAGTTTTGGAGTTTCTTAGAAAGTTTAATGTGCATTTACAGTGTGGTCCAGTAATTCCACCCCAATTTTCATAAATGAATCAAAACCAAAAGTAGACCTACACTTGTACGTAAATGTATGTAACAGCTTAATTCATCATATCCCCATAATGACCCCAAACTGGAAACAACTCAAATACGCATCAGTGGAGATATATACTATTCAGCAGTAAAAAAGAATGAACTACTGATGCATGTAACAAAATGGATGAATCTCAAAAACAGTTTGCCAAGTAAAAAGTCAAAGAAACCAACTGTGCAAAGGTGCATACTGTATGATTCCATGTCTGCAACCGTACCAAGATAACACAGTGGGAGAAAGCACATCACTGGCTGGACAGAGACTGAAGGGGGAACTGATTGCAAAAGGGAGAGGGAACTTTGTGGAAGGATAAGAAAGTTCTCTATATTGATTGTGGTGATGATTTCACAGGTAGTCTCATTTGACAAAACTTAACAAACTGTGTTTGAAATGAGTGGGTATATTTTATTATCTATAAATTGTATCTCAATAAAGTAAATGAAAGGAATGAACACACAATGGAAGGCAGTGATAAATGCAAAGTGGATATGCCCTAGGCTGGCCTTTTGAACATGGTCAAAGATTGGTGCCTGTTTTACAAGTGGCCTTGCACCGAAGTTCGGGGCCAGACCTGATTCTGCTGCCAGGCTGATCCTCCTGTGTGACAACCTTGCTACACTTCTGTGTGACGATGGATAGAAAAACTCTCTCTGTAAACCCAAACCGGCAATCACACTTGACAGCAGGGCTACCGCTGAGGCTAATCATCCACTGCTCCAAGCACTGGGCCACCCTGATGTCATCTTTCTAGGAGGACATTCTAGGAGGACAACACAGGATGGAGAGGGATCCCTTGCAGGCCTCCAAGTGGACCTGGAACCTGCCATCTTCTCCCTTTCCTCTTTCCTTCCTCTCTTCAGCTCTGCTCCTCTGACCCCTGAGAGCAACACTCCTTTGCTCATTTGTAAAGGAATAATGAATAAGCAGACATCCAAACAGCCTTCCTAGCTGGGCACAGTGACACACATCTGTAATCCCAACACTCTGGGAAGCCAAGACAGGAAGATAGCCAGTTCAAGACTGGCCTGGGCAACTTAATGACTTAGCAAGACACTGTCTCAAAATAAAAATGAATAAAAGGCTGGAACTATAGCTCAGTGCAAAGGCCCTGGGTTCAATCCCCAGTAGCCCCACCATCACCACACACAGAAAGTCTTCCTTAATGCGCACAGAATTTTTAAATTAAATGAATTCTTCCTTGCTGTATTGTGACTGTTAGTTTGGATCCCACAGACTTCCTATGTACAGAAATCAGCTGGGTGAATCTATAAAACCATTCAACTTCTCTGTGCCTTGGCTTTCTTGTTTATAAATGAGGGTTTGAAATTGAACCCTCAGCACAGGCTGCTGTGAGAATTCAAGAGAGAGGACATGAACATCCTTAACACAGTGGTAACACAGAGCAAGTAAATCACAAATGAGAACTACGGATATGATGGGATATTTTTGTCCCAACTCCACCAATTCTCTCTTAATTTTCTGTGGACTGTCAGAGAGTATTTTATCAACTTCACAAGAAGGCACCCAGACTCTTGGATCTGGGAGAACAGAAAGTTCCTATGTACATGCAGCATGATTTGGAATTTCCCCCCAAGATCCCAGTTGCATAAGATAAAAAGCCAGGCCATGGCCACATACTTGAATTTTGCATTCCAAATTGATTGTGTTATATTTTATCCATACATTCTTGAGACACTTATCAAGTATGCTGTAATTGTATGAACAAGGAGAGAGAGTCCAGCCACAAGCCATGGCTGAGAAATGCAGAAAATTGGGAGCTGTAGCAAGCCAAGTAGGGAATTAGTAATATATTTATAATTATTATTAAAATGCCTGTTAAGCAAGCAGCAATATATTATATATAAAAGAAATCCCTAGCTGTGGTTTAGTTCCTGTGTTCTTCCTCAGAAGTCTACAGTATATTCTGGGAAATAAAATGATTCAACCTCAGATGAAACTTCTGCTCCCTGGCATTTTCCCCTAATTTCTCATTTGTGTATTTTGTTTACATCCCCTCCATGTAGCTCCACCAACCCTCCCAGACGTCAGTGGGTCAAGGACACTCCCAAGGGACCCTTCTGCACCTGGCTCACAGCCAAGCATCCATGTCTCAAAGTCCTGTCCGACAGCCTTCCTCCTCTTCCTCCTCATCCTCTTCTTCTTCAGCTTTGAGCGTGGGCCAGTTAGTCAGCAGTAAGTATCCTTCCTGGCTCAGTTTAAAGCATGGTGGCTGTCTTCTCTCTCTCACTCTCTCTCTATCTCTCTCTCTCTCTCCCCCTCCCTCTCTCTCCCCTCTCCCATCCCCCTTCCCCTCCTCCTCCCTATCCCCATCCCTATCCCTATCCCTCTCTGAAGAATTTTCTAGTGCTGCTAAGCTGACACAGGGACAAAGTCTCTATCCAGGGACAGATGGTTCCAAAGCCCACCCTGAGTTAATGCCTGCCAGGGCCTGGCTCCATCCTCAGTGGCTCTGATGTGCTGAGTCAGTCTTGCCACTTTAGAGGGAGGAAATTGATCAGCTTGCAGGGCCATGAGCCACAAAGTTCAGAACTGAAAGAACCAACAGGCATGGAGCCAGTGGGTCAAGCTGCTTTTCTGTGTGTTTGAAGTCCCTGCCACTCTGTTTGTAAGTGTCAGAGGGAATAAAAGAGAGCGTGCCTGTGGGCGGATGGGTGGGTGTGTATAGTGAGCTGCCTCCAGGGCCTGCAGAATTTGCCTGGGCTGCAGGCAGATGGGAAAGATCTGAACAAGTATTCATGAAGAAGAACGAGCCTGCAAGTCGGCCTCCATGAGCGGGCTATGTCTATTGACATATGAGATGTGATCGTAATAGACAGGAATGTATAATTTAAAAGAAATTTATTACAGTAAAAGACACACTGTCATGAATCCCCTCCAAAATACTCTCCCTATTTCAAACACACTTATCCCATCACTCTTGCCACTTTCTGAAGCAGCTCTGGAAGTCCCCTTTAGTGAGTGTCTTTATTAAGTGTGATCAAAACTATAGTGTGTTCTATCCAACAGGCGGGCTCGCGAAACATGATGCTGTGTCCTCGTCTACCTTATTCACCGGCTCTATCACCATGAAACTTCTCATTCTTCCCAAAGTCAAAATGACCATGAAAGGTGAACATTTTGAATCCATGCAAAATATTGAGACAGCTACAGCAGTGCAACTAAAAACACTCAGGAAAGAGGCCTTGCAGAACACTTTAGAAAGTAGCAAAAACCACGGAATAAGTGTGTTCAAAGTGATTTGGAGGGGAATTAATGGCAATTTTTATTTTTCACTGTGACAAAAATTTAACCATTCACCATATTTGTCTATCACACCTCATATATAACTTGTAGAAATGGTTTTTGACCCTAGGTGAAGACAGCAGATCTGCCATATGCAAATAGAAGCATGTGAAGATTAATGGGACAAAGACCAGATTAAATGTCACTCATGCATCTTTAGTACAATTTTTACTTATCTGTGAAGTCAAATATCATGTACATTGATTACAATTCACCAGAAACCAAAAGTCCAATAGTTGTAGGATTGAAAGGCTAAAGCACTGCATCAGCTATTGTGCCCAAAACGAGGAGACATGTGAGTATGTGTTCCAGTGAAGAATGAAGAATGCCCTGTTATAACAGAAACAGTAGGCATCTTGACATAGCATGCAGCAAATCCAGTAATGTGAAGTAACTCTCTCAAATACTACACACACAATATGGTCAGTTATACAGATAACTCAGGTGTAAAAGATGATCGTGTGTGGGAGCAAGAATAGAAGGAGGCACTATGGAAAGACGTTGAAACGCCCAGGTGCTTCTTTGGGCTAGAGTCAATGCTTTTGATCTTAAAGATGGGTCAATATTAAACAGAGTTTCAAGGTTCATGTGGCATTTTTCCATTGGCCCTGTATTTTAGGTTGCCTAGATATGCAACCCCTACATATTTAGGCTAGAAACCCTAGTCTTACTTGAATAAAATCCACATTTTCCCCAGTAAAGAAACTCTTTATAGAGTTCTTGTGGGAAAAAATTCAAACTTTGGTTCAATTCAATATTCTTCATAAGTTTCTGCAAAATACAACCCTTCTAAATAGTGGCAGTATTATAAACTTAGGGTAGGCTGTTAAGCCTTGGTTCTGAAATGAAAGGGACCGAAGTCAAATATCTCATACAAATATAGTAAGTTAAATATGAAACAAAAGTACAAACCACTTCATTAATACCTTATTCTACACAAGATGAGTACTCGGTATATGTTAGGTGGACAGAGAGATGGTCGCATGGATGGAGAGACCACGGACAGACAGATGAGTGGAACTGGGCTGTCTCTGGGCTCTTGTCACAAGCTGGACAAAGAAGGATTTGCCTTATTCGGGAATCAATACTTAAAGGGCTGAGTGGGATTTCAGTTGCATGGCAGCCATTGTGACACCTCAGATCTATGTATCTGAGGAACGGTCTGAAATGTGAAGACCTGGGGAGAGACCAGCTACACAACACACGCTTGAAATAGGGAACTCCAGACTCACATGCAGAGGCTGCAGGATGATCTCACATCAACTCTATGGTCTTCTCTGAAAAAGCAGGTCCAAGGGCACCAGTGGGAGTCAGACTGCACCAGCCCATTGCTGGACTGACCATTGCTATGGAATTCGAGCCTGTTGCTTAGGTATTTCCCTTCTGTCTCAACACCCAAGTATACAATGAGTGTATGATACACGTATTTATGGACCATGTCCCTCAGAGTCAGTAATTCACTGTAATTCACTCACAAAACTCAGAGAAACATGTTTATTATAATGGGTCAAGGATATGAATGACTAGCTGGATGAAGAGGTACAGTGGTCAAGGTCTGGAAGGGTCCTGAGTGCAAGGGTTTCCAAGGAATTGGGTGCATTTACCACCCCCAGAAGCTCTCTGAACCCTGTGTTCAGGGACTGTTGAGAAGGTTTTCATCGCATAGGCATACAGATTATTAGCTTGTTCTCCAGCACCTCGCCTCTCCGCCATGGTTTTTATCATGCCTTGGTCATTCTGATGCCAGACCCCCATATCTTGGGGCTATGCAGAACCCATAGTCTACTGAAGACTCACCTCAGTAGAACAAAAGATCTTTCTAGCAGCCAAGAAATTCCAAGGCATTTAAGAGCTCTGTGTCATGAACCACAGTCAGAGAACAAATATTAGAACAAAAGGTTCTCCTAGCACTCCTATTACTTAGGAAATGGTAAGAGCTTTAGAAGCTGTGTGCCAGAAGCCAAGAACAAAGACCAAAAACTCTCTCTCTCTTTCTTTTTTTTTTTTTTTTTTTGGCAACACAAGGGATTGAACCCAGGGCCTTCACACTGAGCTACAGCCCAGACTTTTTTTTTTTTTTTCTTTTCTTTTTATTTAGAGACAAGGTCTTACTAAGACACTAAGTTGACCAGGCTAGGCCTAAACTTGCTATCTACCTGCCTCAGCCTCCCAAAGTGGTAGAAATATAAATGTCCCATTTATATTTCTTATTATATCACAATATCATAGAAACTCCGATCAAAATCATAGTTAATGAGTCTTCCATGTCATTGTCAAAGACTCGTGGTAGTGTTGGCCAACCTGCCATGACAACAAATATCCAAGTATCTTGCTCATTCCAGGCAAAGGAGTGCCAAGTTCATACTTCAATAATGATGATAGGATCTTCGTATCCAAAGAATACCACATCTGGGCTCAGAATTACCATATAAGCATTTTTTAACCCAGGGCCTTTGCTCTGGGCTACATACCCAGCTCTTTTTTATTTCTTTATTTTGAGACAGCCTCTTGCTAAGTCACTATATTGTCTGGCCTGGGCTTGAACTTGTGATCCTCTTCCTCAACCTCCCAGAGGCACTGCAGATGGCACATGTGCCATCATGCCCAACTCAAATAACTATTCTTGCTAGAAAATCATGACCCCTACATACCTTACCGTGCGTTAAGCCTTGCCCAGTCTCCATAGTCATCAGAGATAAATATCATTTCCATACACTGAGTTTTTAGAAAGACTAGGAGAAAAAAAAATAAAAATGACAACTGCTCCAATTTGGTTTAAGATTTACAGTGTATTGTTTATAAAATAGGCAGACTGGGGGTTTTCATTGTCTGCTGGTTTTTTATTATCTTTTTCAGTACACTCTTTCTGAAAACTCCTGGCTTGTAAGTTTGATCCTTAGACAGCAAAGGACTGACAGCCAAAACTACAGTGTAAAGATGGAGTTAGCTTATAGCATTGTAAAAACTCCTGATTCATAATTCAAACCGCTTTACACAACACGATAAAGTTACCATATTGCAAGAGGGGAGTTCTCCCAAACTGTATTGCTCAGTCCTGAATGGTTTCTTATTTTTCAGAAATATTTGCTAAATATTCCCATTATTTGCCATGAGACTAGCACTAAAATGCAGACTAATGTCTACATAAGATATTTAATTTATACTTTTGGCAGCCTCTTTAAAGATGCATATGCTCCTGTAACACTCCCACAAGCTGGTTATGGAAGGATGATACTGATGCCTGGTGACTGTGCACCACGTTAAGCAACCCCTTTACAAATACCCAAGCAAACACTGGAAGCAGCAAAATTAAAAAAAAAAAAAAAAAAACCAACAACCAAGAACACATCCGGCCTGGTGTGTCCTGAACTCTCAATTCATTATGGGTCCAGTAACCACGCACCAGATTCTACAGAACAGGTTTGTTTTCACACGATTGGCATTTAGCTTCCATAAAAAGAATTCTATTGACTTTTTAGTTCACACATACCATATTTTATATGGGCAAGTTCAACCTTATACTTTTGAGTCACTGCCACATTTCACATCCAGATTATCCTAAATCTCCAAACCAGTTAATCCCCCTATAGCAAAGGTGAAATCCAGGGTAAATCCTGGTCATCATTACTATTGTTTTTTGCCCATATATTTAATATGAGATGCGATAGAAAAATGTTTATATTGAAAATTTTTATTACAGTAAAAAACACATTGCCATCAATTCCCATCAAAATACTCCCCCTCTCTTTGAGCATACTCATCCCATTGTTCTTGCCAATTTCTGAAGCAGTTCTGGAAGTCTTTCATAAGTGTCCTTTCATAAGTTGTGCTGTATGGGTGTCTCTGTGTCCAGAATCAATTCAAAATATTTCCGTTTCATTGTCATTTTGACTTTGAGGAAGCACCAGAAGTCCCACAGTGCCAGATCCAGTGAATAAGATGAATGAGGATACACCATAATATTTTTACAAGGCTGACTTTCTGCTGGATAACACATGGCAGGGGCATTCACTATAATTTTGATCATACCTCATAAAAGACATCCACAAAGGATGATTTCCAGAACTGCTTCAGAAAATGGCAAGAGCAGTGGGATGAGTATGGTCAAAGTGAAGGAGAGGATTTTGAGGTAGATTAGTGGCAGTGTGTCTTTTTCTGTAATAAATTTTTTTAAAATGTATTTTGACCACCCGTCTATATTAGGCTGACTTCGTCTGGAGCAAACATCTGTAAAAGGTGCTGCTTCCTCTTGGGTCCAGAGAAACTAAGACTGGGCTGCCCCTAGAGATGGTTAAGAGTGTTGGATCTGCCTGTGGGCGATTCAAGCGTTCCCCCTGTGGTCCTAATCAAGGCGACCTCAGAGTTAGCCTTAAAATTAACCAACCTTCCCGGGGCCAGGAGAATGGATGACAGAAACCATGTTGACTTACCCCAGGTGGCGTGTCAAACTCTAAGCTAGGGTGGGGCTAAAGTAATATTCCAGGGAAACCCCCGTTTGCCACAGTTACCTCCTGTTTCCCCTCCTCAAGCAGAAAAGCATATCTCTTTTAAGAAAAAGGAATGGATCCAACAATCAAACAACCTCAAGAGTTTAAGAACAACTTTAAGATAATAATAATAACAGCATTATTCTTTGGGTTGGTTCCAATCATCGTATAGACAACATCTAAGGAATTTTCCCATGTATAAGGATAAGTCCCACTGTTACAATCAAGATAAGACTATTTTTTGTCCAAGGGTGGACCCCTTCTTTAGATTAGGGAAACCTTGTAGTCTTGAAACCCATGGGAAAATCCACATAATACCATTTGCCATCTGAGTTTTTTGGATAAGAACACTGATGTAGGGCCGGTGAGATAGCTCAGAGGCATAAGCGCCTGCCTGGCAAGCGCAAGGTCCTGAGTTCAACTCCTGGAACCCACATACGAAAAAAGGGCCAGTGATAGCACTCAGTGGCATGGGCACCTGCTGGTGCACAAGGTCCTGAGTTCGATCCCCAGTACCCACCAAAAAAAAGAAAAGAACATTGATGTAAAGCTAAGCAGCTTGCTTTGAGCAATCAATAAATTGTCCAGAGAGATGCCGAATTCCATTCCTGGGACTCTGTCCAGTAAACCGTCACTCTGTGTAGATTTCACAACAATGCCCGTCTTAATCACCTCTCTACCCAGAATCAGGAGAAAAGGTAAAAATGGGAAACATGGGAGAAAGGAAGGAATTCAGCCTCCTGCTGAATGAATGTTCACTGGGGCCTTGTGGAGGACACTGGCTCATGGCCCAGGAACCCAATTCTCTGAGCTTTACCGTGAGCATTTGATCATCCACACAGTACCCCTCCATGAACCTGAGCTCAGAGTCCACAGCTTTCTCTTCAGCTCTGGTTACTCTCAGCAGTCTACCAAACAAGCAACCTGTTCAGTGACACCTACAGATTTAGTCCCTAGGCTCAAGGAACCGGTAAGGAGACATGAACACAAAAGACAGCAGGGAGAGAAGAAAGATGGTGGGACACGTTTACATAAAATTGCTATCCAAGCTGGGTGTGGTGGCACATCCTGTAACCCCAGAACTCTGGCAGGCTGAGGCAGAAGGATAGCAAGTTTGAGCCCAGTCTGGACAATTTAGTGTCTTAGACAAGACCCTGTTTCAAAATAAAAGGGAGGGAATGGGATGTAACTCAGTGTAAAGGCCCTAGGTTCAATAACGCGGACTGAAAAAAATTGTTACCCAAGTCACAAACCTCCCCAGCACAACACTGCTTAGTCTGGACCTGGAGTAGACCCAGAAATCCTTTCAATCAAATTACCAGTCCCTTGTGTCCTGGTTAACTCAACTGATTCACCACCAGGTGACTTACGTCTGCCAAGTTAAAACCACAACCCTAAAAGCCAATGTATTGCAAGGAAAGTCCTTGACTTTCAGTTGTTCCAGTTGTAAGCCTTCACTATCTTCCCTTGCAGGGCACCAGGCCCCTCCTCCCTCCCTCAGGAAGGGCTAGGCCCTTCTTTTCTTCCACTGTACCACTGGGTACCAACTGTCCTTCTCTGCTCTAAATCAGAGTTCTTCAACTATTATTTTACTAAGGTCCCGCTTCCACTGCAAGGAAGCTTTTAAAACTGTTTTTATCCCATTAACCCTCCTTTCCCCCAGGTAATTTAAATACCACAGATGTACAGCACATGAAGTCTTTTATGACCGTAGCCCTTTGGGAAACCACACCCACCGTCCTATCTAAGACTTTTCCTGCTTGCCCCAGACCAACCATTGGGAATGCATGGTCCAAACACAGTTTGGAGGAGGCAGCAGATCTCTCGGGAGGGTGGAGATGAGGACCAGAAGGTGCTCAGGAAGCAGCCAAAATCAGTTCCAGCAGACAGAGCATTAACATGTGGATTAGTGCAGCCAAAAGAACACAGAAAATCTAGACTTTTCATTAGAAATCAATGCTGCCAAGTAATTTGAAAAATTTTGCAAGTACAGAAAACTGCATTTTTCCCCAAGCTGTTCATTTACAATGCCTACTTTAGATATTTTTCTAAGGAAGAAACAAAGAGAAGGAATTTGAGGCTATTGTGTACATGGAGGTGAACGCCAGAAGGCATGCCACACTACCGGGCTGTGGAATTTACGATCCTGCCAAGCAGGTATGACCCACAGGAGTCTGTCATTCACCAAATGTTACCAGACTTCTGGGGGGAGTTTGGGGGGAATAGGCAGGATTTTAATTCATCTTAACAGCCAGTTTTAGAGGTGGTCCCCCACTCCGACCCATGCACTTAGTCTCTCAATATGCCACCTAAAACTTTCATGGACCCTAGTATGAAGTCCTCGACTCACTGCCCTTGCAGGCTCCCAAGGCTCTGCTTCTCCCAACATCTGTGCCAGCCGTGTGATGTTCCCCCTGCCCCGTGCAAGGCCTGGAAAGACCTGGATGACTCCACTCTCCTGCTCCTTCTCCTCTCTCTATATACCCAGAGTGGATGCCATACCATGAGTTCTTGGTTATCCTCTGCCTGGTACTTTCCTGTAATTATTTCTCATATATCAGTATTGGAGCCCAACCTCCAATAGACCGTGTCCTCCTCAGAGCTTAGAACTGTGTCTTATATGTCTCCTCCTCCTCCCTCAACTCAGAACCTCCAAGAGTCACTTTAAAGAAACATTTACAGACTGATCGCAAGGGTCCTACCACTGTTCAGTCTTTCCATAATGAAATTCTGACTAATGACATGAAAATTCTAGAGGACTTCTTTTAAGAGATGGAGTCTCCCTATGTTATCCAGGCTGGCCTTAAATTCTTAGGCTCAAGCTATCCTTCTCCCTCAGCCTCAAGGCCACACCTGGCCAGGAATTTGTTTTTTGTTTTTTGGGTTTTTTTTTAATGTAAAGATAAAGGTATGAGGGCCGGTGAGATAGCTTGGCAGCATAAGCACCTGCCTGGCAAGTGCGAAGTCCTGAGTTCAACTCCCGGAACACACATACGAAAAAAGGGCCAGTGATATGCTCAGCAGCACGGGTGCCTGCTGGCACACGAGGTCCTGAGTTCGACCCCTGGTACCCACAAAAAAAAAAAAAAAAGATAAATGTATGAGCCAGGCATGGTGGTGCACTCTGGGAGGTCGAGGCAAGAGGATCACAAATTCAAGCTTAGCCTGGGCAACTAATTGACTTCATGAGACCCTACCTCAAAATAAAAAAGGGCTGGGGATGTAGCTTGGTTTGAAGTCCCTGAGTTCAATCCCCAGCAGTACCACAAACACACAAAAGCACACACACACACAAAGGTACAATGCTGAAACTACTGAATTTATTTTCCTTAAGCTAAAGGGATCCCTCCCAGTACTGAGAGAATCTATACGTGAAGCCCCAGAGCCCCTATGATATTAATACTCTTATATAAATGGCCTTTTAAAAAAAATTATCACTTGGGATGCAAATTTCTGTTTTTTTCCTAACCAGTACTGTGTATAATCCTGAACTCAAAGGGTAATGTAGTTCACCACAATCCTCAGACAAGAACTGGAATTCACTGAAATTGACGGGTCACTGTGCAGAAAGAGGATGAGAACAACTTTTCACCTAAGTCCAAGGAATGAGGTGAAGAACAATAGAGACAGCTGACAAGGAGAGTAGCTGCACAACAGGCAGGATTGAGCAGCACTTTGAAATCTGCCACCAGCCCCAACCCATGCAGTCTCCAGCTTGGTGCTCGCTTTCATTTATCCAGGGATCAGTAGCCAGGGGGGGAAAAGTTTCATTCTCCAGCTGTTGTGTCATTTCCCTTGATAAGTCCTAAATTGACCGCGTTATCTGCCACCAAAGGAGCCTTCCTCTGGTAGGCATTTTTTATTATGTGCCCTTTCAGAGGACAAAGGCGCCCGTGTCAGTAAACTGTTACGGGGAGAAGAGGCAAAGACAATATTATTCTCACGGTTTCCTAAGCACGTTCTTCGGAGGGGCTACTGTGAACATAAGAAATTAGGCAACATTCTCACCTGTTAGCCTGGCTGCATGGTGATCAGGGGAAGGAGAAATACAAACTACTGTTTTCTTCAAGGGCAGTTATTAGCACGGAAAAGCCCAACTAAGATATTTCAAGTCTCTATGCTTTTGCACAATATTTGAACATATTTGGGTAGGTCTCCCCTTGCTGGCTGTTATTTGGTAAATACTAAGAAGGATGCTCTTACATTTCAGAAGTGGCAGCAAGAGTGGGATGTGGCCTCATCTCGCATAGAAACATCTCGAAGGATGATTGTGCAGGTGAAATGCATTGAGACAGGAGCTTGGTGGGAGACAAAGAGAAGGTTCCGCAGTGTGGGTTTGCCCATCCCTCTGCTGTTAGCGAGAACCATTTCCTTATATGCCGTAATAGACAGAGGGGACTTGGCTGCGTGTTGATCCACTGATCCTGTTTTTGAAAACATCTCCACAGATCCTCAAACGGCAGCGGGTGAGGTGGATGGGGTTAATCTGGAGGAGATCAGAGAATTTGCCAAAGCTTTTAAAATCCGGCGCCTGTCCCTTGGCCTGACCCAGACTCAGGTGGGACAAGCTCTCAGTGCCACAGAGGGCCCCGCATACAGCCAGTCGGCCATCTGCAGGTAACCCGCGCCGCATGCTGTCACCCATCCCGGCCGGCCTGGGCCTCGTTTGTCTGCGCGGCTCAGCTTTTCTTCTTCGGGTGGGCAGAGCTGGAGGGGTAGAGAGTGGGAACAAGTTTGGGGTGGATGTATGCTGCCATGGGTGATCTGGATGGGAATGAGGGCGCTCGAGCGGATTAGAGGGGTCCTGGCTCGATAACTCCTATCAACTCACCAAGGACTTCCAAGGCAGTGTCTGGAGCCACACTACCCTAGGCCAGAAACCTTCTTCCTGGACCACCAAATCCTGTCAGCACATCTGTGTCCCGAGCACATGTTGTACAGCTGACAATCTCCATTTGTGTTAACGTTCCCACTATTTCTAGCCATAGAGATGACCCTCAGGATTTTCCAAGAAAATACGCATTAAAAAAAAAAAAATCATCTGTGACCTTGAAGGAATTTTTAAATGTCTTCCCAGAAACAGCTTTCAAAGGGCATGTTAAAGAAAGAAGCAGCTGCTTTAAATGGCTCAGCAAAGGGTGGTGAGAATCTGGCCTGGGGGTGTCCACCCTCACCCCACCACCAAATTAACTAAATAAGTGACCAAATCCAGCCTTGGTTGTGTGGAAGTTGATTTGGGTTAAGTCGTCAGAAGCAGACCCTGTGCATGCGTGTGTGTTGTACTAATCCCATGTTTATGCATGAGGTCAAAGAGGCACTTCGGTAAGAGCTTTTTCCTCTTGGGCAATGCCTTATGAGTCCTCCTCCATCAGGAAAAGCCAAGAAACCAACTCTAAACTCATTTAAGTGGATTTTGTTCTTGGTGATCCATGAAATGCTGTCTTTTTATCTGCTCTTTATACTTTTAATGTATTCCCCAAAGGATGGAAGTGTACTTTTCCTGCAGTTTAAGACTAAGGTTATAAATAACATCAGTATGGGGTAGTAGCTTGCAGCTCACATTTTGCTCAATGATTTTCCATAAAACCCATTGATTGTTGTTAAATACAAAAAGCACCATAGGATCCTCTCACTTCTATGGCCTCCCCTACTGTTTTTTCTTATAAGATACCTCCCTGTAGAAAATAACCTTTATTCAGTATATACAAGGATACTACTGCTGAGAAATTTGTTTCAAGGCTTGTATATGTTATTCCAAACAACATGTACGGAAGCATTGGCACTAACAAGCAGCATCAATGATATGAATACTTTGCTCCCTG
Source organism: Erethizon dorsatum (assembly GCA_028451465.1). Classification (NCBI taxonomy): domain Eukaryota; kingdom Metazoa; phylum Chordata; class Mammalia; order Rodentia; family Erethizontidae; genus Erethizon; species Erethizon dorsatum. Next base: position 31,708,458 of record CM051833.1, read on the forward strand.
TTGGGAAACATTAATTTTGTTTCATCTTGACAGGCTTGTGATAAAGGCAGGCACAGGAATTTAAGCTGTTGCCAATTTGCTACAGTTGCTAAATTCCTCTTTGGCCTATTTTTAGCCCTAAAATGTGATTTCCGCTTATTGACTGAAGTGCTAGCTAATGTTTTAACTCTTATACCTAGCATTGCTTGGGCAACCCCAATCAAATATGTTAATTTCTAAAGTCTCCCGCCAGAGAGGAGCTTAAAAAGGCTACAGAACGCAGACAGCTTGGGAATTTTTTGTATCAAACAACAGGTCAGATGCTTGCACTTCAGGGCCTTTCTCCAGCTTCCAGTGTTTCAAGGAGGTCATTTTAGGAGCCACGAAGAAAAATAAATGCCATAGATAACAAAATAAAGTCTAGGAAGAGATCAAGTTGGAGCACTTGCAGTGTGCTCAGAGGGTGGGAAGGGTGTACCTTAGAACACCTGCGCTTGGTCATCATTTCCCCTAGATTAGCTGCAGCGACTCCTAGGTGCTGCCTTTAGTCCCTTTTTATCAGAGGCAGAGAAAGAAAAGGTGCCATCAATATACTGGATATCTCTACCAAAAGCTCTGCACCTTGTGCCATGCTTCTGGAGAGGCTGTTGTTACATACTGTGGCAAAATGTGGTATGTGGCTAATGGTCACAACAGAGAGATTTAGTGCAGCTAAATGATTTGTTCATTAAATGATTTGTTCACTTGCATTGAAAGAAAATATACTTCTTCTTTCCTTTGACCAGTACTGGAAGTTGGGTTTATTCAGAAATAAACAAAGAACCCCCTTGAATCCTACCCTAGAAGGAAATACCTTGGCAATCACATTAAGATTTGATACTATTTGTGCTACTTATCACAACATAAGAGGTCTAAAAATGCACTACAAGAAATGAGATTATAGTACCTAAAAAGACCATATCCTTTACCGTCCTTTTGCAAAAATCTTCACAAAACATATTGTAAGTAACGCAGGTACATTATGAGAACAATTACAATAAGATGCATTCCGTGGTCAGGTAGTTGTTCCTCCACTGGCATGGAGCACTTTAAAGGACAGAAGGGAATTCTGTGTGTCCAAAGGTGTCAAAGGTTGTGGATTTGGATTTAGAATAAACACACAAATGAATAAAAGAAACTTGTGCTTTTTCTTTTTTTTGTATTTCATTGAAAGTATGAATTTGGGACTTCTTATTCTTTCAGAATAACCTCTTAAAACGCCATATATAATTTGTCCAGAGTGTTTCACATTTTTTAAAGTCAGTGTAGCAAAGAATTGCTGATGACAATTGATATACAGAAGACCTCATTTACAGAAAATGGTATCATTCAAGTACAGTTTGCAGATCTCACACATTAAACACAGCTTGATGTCCTGGTAGAAAAGCAAACCATTTGGCTGGATGGCGACTGGGAGCATAGGGCAGCCTTCACACACCCAGGGGTGGGGTGTTCCATAGTAATTACAATGTGCCCAGCTGTTTGAGTCACAACTGTAAAGCAGCAACTGGGCTATGTTTTGCCTGGAAAGGGAGCATATTGTTAACTTACGTATGGTGAAAATTGTTACCAGAGAGAGAGAGGGAGAGAGGTTAAAAATGAGACACAAAAGAGAGATAAAAAGAGAGCCATAAACAGGAACTTGTCACAGTTGTCATAAGTGACTGTAATAACTTTAACATTCTCATAACCAAGAAGATGGGGAGGAAGTTAAAGAAAACCAAATGTAAAATATAATCATTTGTTGTTTTGGATGTCACTTCCTAGGGTTGTTCGTTTGGTTTGGTTTGGGGGTTTTTATTTTGGCAATACTGGAGATTGAACTCAAGACTTTGGCACTGAGCTACATCCCCAGTCCTTGTTTATTATTTTTACTTTTTATGTCTCATTAAGTTGCCCGGACTGGGCTTCAACTTGCAACCCTCCTGCCTCAGTGTCCCAGAGTGTTGGGATGACAGGTGTACACCGCCACACCCAGCTATCAGGATTAATTTTTGACTCAAGGATTCTGAGAACTGGGGAAACAGAGCTGGTGCAATTGAAACAAGAGTAGACCTGAGAGTTTAGAGGGAAAAAAGCTGCGAGTTGTCTGTGTGCCCGTCGTGACAGTGCGTGTGTCCTCCGTCTCGCCTCCCTCGCCCCCCTTCTGTGTGTGTCCTTATGTGCTTTGCATGAGCCAGCATGGCGCACGCGGGGAGGGTGGGCGCTGGCTTGGGCCGGGCTGACTCCAAGCAGCTGGCTGCTCCTGTGGAGTGACTTCGCCCTGCCAGGCAGTCTAGGAGGCAGGCAGGCAGGAGGCCCACCCTGGCAGAGGACCCAGTGTAAGACTGTTCTTTTTCAATTCTCCCCCCAGACACACCATCCTGAGAAGCCACTTTTTCCTACCACAGGAAGCCCAAGAGAACACTATAGCTAGCAGTCTCACAGCCAAACTGAACCCTGGCCTTTTGTATCCTGCCAGGTTTGAAAAGCTGGACATCACCCCTAAAAGTGCCCAGAAGATCAAGCCGGTGCTTGAGCGGTGGATGGCTGAGGCTGAGGCCCGCCATCGAGCCGGGATGCAGAACCTCACCGAGTTTATTGGGAGTGAACCGTCTAAAAAGCGCAAGCGGCGCACCTCCTTCACACCCCAGGCCCTTGAGATCCTCAATGCCCACTTTGAGAAGAACACACACCCCTCTGGGCAGGAAATGACCGAAATTGCTGAGAAGCTGAACTATGACCGGGAAGTAGTTAGAGTTTGGTTCTGCAACAAGAGGCAAGCCCTGAAGAATACAATCAAACGCTTAAAACAGCATGAGCCGGCCACCGCAGTCCCGCTAGAGCCCTTAACAGACTCTCTGGAAGAAAACTCCTAAGGAGAGGCCCATGCATATCAGAAGTGAAATCCACAGAACCTAAATTCCACCCTTGGGGACTCCACCCAAACAGAAGGAAAGAAAAAGAAAAGAAAATTAAATTTAAAAACACCCCCAGTGATCATCACCCTTGTTTGTAAAAGACTAAGAAAACCACCAAATGGACAGAACGGTTTCTACATGTCCGTTGGTTTTCCAACAAGAAAAAAAAAAATACAAGAAATTTTTTGGGAAATTTTTAAACAATGAATACACTCCACAGAAGGTGTGTGTGGTAGGATAGTTCCCTCCCCCCACCTATCTCCCCAAAGCCAGTTTTTTAAAAGAAAACCAAATAACCACATACTTTTTTCTGTATATTATGAAAATGTGAACACATTTTAAGGAAAAAGGAAAAAAAAAAAAAAAAAAACTAAACTAAACCAAAAAAAAAAAAAAACCCAACAACAAAAACTTGTATCTGTTCAAAGTGAATACAAGCCTGCCACCTGCAGGAGGGACCATATCCTGCCGGGTTCTAAGTGCTGATTCATTATGAAACCTATTAACCAAAGTCAGAAATATGGCATTGCAAACGCAATCGTTCGTCTACTTTCTTCTCTGCTTGTAAAGTTGTGTTACAAATTTTTACATTTGTACTAATGGAAAAATAGGAAGCCTGATTTCTGCCATCTTTCCCATCTACTGTCTCCGCCAACAGGCTGGGTGCCGTTGAAGCCATTCTGTGAGGCTCACTCTTGGTTCTGCTTTTTCTTCAGTTCTTGTTTTGGTTCGTTTAAAGGTGGGGGGCATCCTGGATCCTGTGCCAAAACACGGCTTGCTTTCTGCTCACTAAGGCTTGTGGGTTTGAGAAAAGAAAATGGAGGTCGCCTTTCCCGTTCATCCCCCATTTCTCCCTGGCACATGGGGTTGCTGGAAGGCAATGGCTTTCCACTAATGAAATGCAGGAGAGACGCCACAGTGACTAGGGCTTTGCTGAGTGAACCGTCAGCACCGCCTTAAGCTCTAATCGTGCTCACCGTCCACACCAGAGCTTGGGATTTTGCTCAGTCTGCTGGCCACGTACATGAAGAGCTGACCAAAACGAATTTTGTAATATAAACATAAGCTGCAGATTTGGTTCAATACTTACATCTTTGTTATGCTTCTGTGCAAAGCAATTTCTCTCAAAAGTCTGATAGCCAAAGAAATGTCTCCAGGTTTCAGTCAAAATACACACAGGCATGCACACACCCATATCCACCCACGCAAAGAAACAGGCCACAAAGAAAGTGGAAGCGGCCAGATCCTTAAGGCCCATCGAGTGTCCTGTTAATCTCGTCTTTTCTGCTACTTCTTTCATCTGACAGCAATGGCAGACTTTTGGGGGAGGAAACAACTGTTCTTGGGATATATACAGGAAGCAGAAAAGTGACAGGCGAATTTAAGCAGTTGGAATTGGGGCCTGAAATTGGGTTCTTGAGGACAAAGAAGTTTTAAAGGTGAAGGGTCTCCACTAAAAGAAAAACATCTAGAAGTAGCTCATGTACCATATCAGAATAGCCTTCACTGTAAGAACTAGGGGATTCGTTCTTTTCAAAAATAACTTCCTCAGAAGATCTGTTGGGCCATAGTAGCCTAAGAAGCCCAAAGTTTGTGCAGGGATGTAAAGACAGCTGTTCAGGGCAACAGCTGGAATCGGCACCTGATGTTTTCACCCAGGTGGGGCAGAAGGTGTTCCATCAAAGAAGCAGGCAAAAAAGAACTGTCAATTTGCGTGCTGTTGAACTGTAAATATTTATGAGTAATTAATTAATAATCATGCTCATGTACTATCTAGAGATGAATTGTGAAAGGGAAAAAGAAAACCCACCTCAAGTTGCCCAATTTATTAGAAATTCCATCTCCTTCCCCAACTCCCTCCCTCCCCCCAGGGCTTCTAGTTTCTTCTTCAGGTGGCCCCTTTACAGGTTGCATATATGGGGCAGTATAACTGTCCCCTAAGATGATCTGTGTAACAATCAGGAGACTACCACCAAGGAAATTCTTTTAAAAATCCTGGAAGTGGAAGCAGTTGCTTGTAAAACTACTTCCATTTCACCAGTCTGATGCTAACTGGACCACAACCATCCTGATCCATGCCAACTACATCATGGTACCCATTCCACCACCTCAAAAACTTCACAAATACCAACAACCCAGAAACCCACAACTTTATTGATTAAAAACAGATTTTGTATTCTCCTAGGACCTGTTCCAAATTCCATCAAGAAAAGATCCCCAGGAAGAGAAGTTAACAAGATAACATGTGACGGATGCTAAATGTTTAAATATATGCCGGCAGCTGTTACATAAGGCCTGCACAGCTCTGAGATCTATAATTGGGAGGGTATAACTAGGACAGTGAAAACAGAAAAGCAATCATCCAGAGTCGAACAAAAAAGAAATATATTCATCCCGTAGTCATAAAACCATTCACGTGCAGTGATTTTTTTTTAAAGTTTTATAATTTTGTATTGTTTTTTAAATTATTTATAAAGTGTTGTAATGCTTCTTATATTAATTTTTTACAGATAAATTTTTTGCTACAAGGCATAAAAAGGTGCCTGAACAGATTCTTAGAAATATAAATTATATTGTGTAATGCATCAGTCTTCGGGACCACAGCTATTGCTTAATTTTATTATGACGTGTTATTTACACTTGTAAACAACTTCATATGCCAATAACATTTAAGTGTCTTTTATGTTTCCATGAACTGAAGGTTAAGGTTGCTACCAACAACAACAACAACAAAAAAAAATGAATAAAAGCCACTTTGGGCATATGTGATTGTACTTCAAGCTTCAATATTTTTCTCACAAATTTTTAAGTTATTGTTATTTTTGTTTTATTTGTTATTTGATGGAAAATGTCAGTGGATGTTGTATTCTAAACTTGTTTGTGGGACTTTTTTCTCTTTCAACCAAAAGAAATATTTTGAACAGTTAAAATCTTCATAAGCATTTGCAGGATTTGGGTTCTTTATGTTGTAATCACACAGACTCACACACAGACACACACAGACACACAACACAACACAAAAGAACACAAAAGGAAAAGGAGCTAGGAAAAACAGAACAAGTAGAGGCGTGTCAAAGAACTCAAGCTATAACCAAAAAGAAATCATAAATTGCCTTTGTTCATCTTCTCTACGCTGGACCAAAGCTCAGTATTTGTAGGTATATGCACAGTGTATAGATATGGCTAAATGTTGCTGACAATCTCGCAATACTAAACTGTTCCTATTTTAAGAAGAAAAAAAAAAGGAATACAAACTGTTCATCAGTGTTTTACCTCAGCACTCTACTTGTACCCAGTCAATGACCAAGCTTAAACAAAATGGAGAAAAAGGAAACTGATTTTCATTTCCATGTTCAGCTGTAAGATCTGTTTGGAAAACATTTTGTAATGAGCTTTTTGTCATGTGATTTGTTGTCTTCAACTTGAAATTATGTGAGGCACATTAGTTTATTTGTTAAAGAAGTGGATTTATTTTCTTTCACATTTTCTTTTTTATTGTTTGGTTGGTTGGTTTTTGTCCTATGTGCTATGATCTAGACTGGTCACCAGGGTCACTTAGGAGGCTCCACAAGAATTCCGCTTCTCCACACCTGGAGCAGGGAGCAAGAGGGAGGGTGGGGAAACAGGCTGGGTTGTTCCAGAAAAACCATCGTGACGAGAAGTTGACACGAAAGACTTGTGACCAAGAAGCCAAACTGGATATTTCAAAGCTCCTTACTTGCTCTGACATTTAAACCAAAGCTGATTTATCTGCACAGTTTGCTTAATGTTTAAAAAAAAAATAACTGTACTTAATCTAGAGCAATATCTGTATGGTTGGTAAAGCTGCACTTTGTGTATTTCTTAACAGCTTCAGATCTGTCACTTTTAATTTGTACCATGAAAAATAAAGAATTGTTTGACATGAGTGTCTAGGCTCAGTGTGTCTTACACTCAGATGTGTCACTTCATTTGTAAGCATTTACATAAGCATATGTTACAGCCCCAAATTTTAAGAAAACGAAGGGGTTTGAGACAGACTGGTTAATATAGTGATTATTTTAATTCTTCAAATGAAATACATACCAGATGAGATCCAAATATACAGTGAATATTTAAATTTTAAAATGTGTTACAGTAAAGGACACATTGCCATTAGTCCCTCTCAAAAGACTCCCCTTTCCTTCAAACACACTTATCCCATCATTCTTGCCATCTTCTTAAACAGTTCTGGAAGTCTTCTTTCGTGAGGGTCTTTATGAGGTATGATCAACGTTGTGGTGAATGCTGCTGCCAAGTGGAAAGGCAGGACAGTAAAATCATTACAGTGTGTCCTCACCCACCTTATTCAGCAGATCTGGTGCCATGTGACTTCTGGCTCTTCCCCAAAGTCAAAACGACGATGAAAAGCAAAGGTTTCAAATTGATTCGGGACATCAAGGTAGCCACAAAAGCACAAGTACAGATACTCATGATAGAGAACTTCCAGAAGACCTTCAGAGAGTGGCAAGTAAAATGGCATAAGTGTGTTCAAAGTGAGGGACAGTATTTTGAGGAGAGATTAATAGCAACATGTCTTTTACTGTAATATATTTTTGTAAATTTAAATATTCATTGTATTTTTCAATCATGGCATGTATTCACTGGTACTTCTTTGCAAGTTGCAAAAATACAACTCCAACTCAACTAAACAACAAGACATTCTGCCTTTTGACTTACTGGGATGTCCCCTTGTGGCTGTCAAATACAGCTGGATGCAGAGGTTTCAAGGTGTTCCATGTGGCTTCCTTCTCAGATGGATTATCTAACCATCAAGCCCAGGGCCTTGTGTGAGTCAGTGGTTCTGGGGGATAGTGCACTTACCTCAGTCTTTCTGGGTCACGGACACCTCCTGTCTGCAATGGGGTATGGGGTCTCACGATGACTAAACCACAAGAAATGAAAGAAAGACCAGAAGGAATGAAAGAACAGAAGGCAGATGATGAGCCATGATAAGGACGGATAAAACCCAGAGCCACCAAGGCAACTACTCACATCAGCCGGGTGCCGGATGTTGTGTGGTGCTTTGCTGGGGGCCACTGTTCTTCAGCTCTTCTGCGGTGTCTGTAATTGCAGAGTCTGGAAAATTGAGGCATTTAAAATAGGCTCCTTCTTGAAGTTTAATGCAGGTGTGAGGAGTAAATTAATGTAGTCATGTAATTTACTAACTCGAAAGGAAGGTAGGAGCATCTTACTAAAAATGCCAGTGAAAACATAATAATATTTGTAACCATAATATCTGTTCTTTTAGTGACCTTTAGTAAACATTTCTTATGCTACATGGAGAGCCATATATCAACTTCATATCATGATTCATAAATGTTTTGGGGCAAGAAACAAAACCAAAATTCTGAGTGCCTGTGCACTGTAGGTGGTTAAACAAAGTGGTGAAGAACCCCAGAACTGACTTTAATAGAAACAAAAAATAATATGCCCTCATGGGTGGAAAAAAGACTAAAAGACTAAAGAAAGTCATTTAGTCTTTCTTTCCATATAAAATACTCTAAAAATATTCTGGATAAAGATCCTACCTATGATTATGCCTATTATTATGAAATATGTTTGTCTTCTTTTAAAACTTCATCCTTTAAATTCAATCATTTCATATCCCACAAATATCTGCTGAGCACTTCTTATGTGCCAGAAAATTCTATGTGCCAAGGACTCAGAAATAAACAGAATTTTCTATTTCAGGAAAACTATCCACACTGTGCAAAAAATAATAATAATAATAACAGTAATATTTTTCTGAAATAAAAACATACCATGTCTTCTTGTACTGTAGTATTTCACAAATTAAAGTAAGTTTCAAAGTTAAAATGATGAAAAATAGCTTTGAGACTGATTTCAAATACAGAAAATAAAAGGGGAGGAACTGCCTCAGCTTAGGAAACAATAGGCAGAGTCTGTTTTAACTGATTCCAAAAGCTGTTTCAATAATAATTTTCTACTAAACCAACCATATACACACAACACATTCAGTCGTCAGTGTAGCAGGACAATGCTTGATGAGTTTGATCTAAAATCTGTGGCCGGAAAGAGTCCAGAGGCTGTCGCGTCACAACATGTAGATAAAACAAACTCTTCACTGACAAACTCTGGTCTGGGCTCCTTGTCCATTGTCCTACGCTTCGAAAGGAGTCCAAGGGCACTCCTTTGCCTTAGCTACTATCCTTTGAGGAAATCATAGTCAAGGGGGGAAAAAATCACACAGGGGATGTTTTCAATATATTGGGTGGAGATTTTTCTAAAACATTAAATATTAGTTTTCTTATGTAGATCATGAATATAATTTACTCTCTCTTTTTTTTTAAAGGGGATTGAATCGATGGCCTTGGCACTGAGCTACAGCCACAGTGCTATTATTTTTTTTATTTTGAGACAGGGTCTCAGTAAGTTTCTCAGGCTAAAACTGAACTTGCGATTCTCCTGCCCCAGCCTCCCAGAGTTCTGGGATTACAGATGTGTGACACTACACCCAGCTTTATCCTCTTTTTGATGACCTTTTTCCTCATGATTGCTTAATCCTTTTAATGAACAGATATCAGCCATCTACAGCAGAGGTGTAGGAGTCGTCCCAAACCCCTTTATCTGTACACACACGCGCGCACACACACCAAGCCATCTGGCAATTCTGCTTCATGATTTCCTTCAGAATCTTTCTCTTGGTTTCCACTGCCCACTGTTAATACTTAGTTTCGAGCCATCTACCTCTCTCCTGGATCACCATGATATGTTCCTCATCTCCTCATCCATCATATATTTGCCACTAATTGTCATTCTAAAAAGTCAGTCTAAATATACATCTGTCTTTGAAAACCTTTCCAACGTTTACCACTGCTCCCAATTGAAGAGCAGACTTCAACCTAGCACACACTTTCCATGACCTGGTCCTTGTTAATTCTTCAGCCTGACCTCTCGTAAATTCTCAGTTTATACAGTTGTGTCCTAGTCTCCCCAAACTTCCTAAATTTTTCCAATTCCCAAAGCATTTTTGGTGCCATACCCTCTGCATGGAATGTCTGTCGACTGCACTGCTTACCCACCTAATGTCTACACATTCTGTAAGACTCCGTTCTGTTCCGTCCATAAATAGTTTATGGATTCTTGCTATGTGTGAGATACCATGCTTCCTGCATCACAACATTTATCATCTGCAAATTTATTAGTCACCACTTACAAGTTACAAGATCATTGCCACACATGTCTGAATGGCCTGTGGACTTGGCTTACAGATAAGTGTAATAAATTTGGAGATCTATTTTTAACCAGTTGTCATTTTTTATGTGACAGATTATCCTGGTGTAATAATGTAACAGTAATCTCACATTTATATAATTTTAAAAGCTCTCTTATGTGTACTATTTAACTTGCTCTTAATATAAGCCCATGGAAATTTTATAGATGAGATCCAAGACTCATAAAAGATAGTAGGCTTGAACAAGATCCCAGAGTTCAGAGGTAGATCTGGCACTTGACTACAATAGGAATTAAAGTACTCATCATGGTGAATACCCATGGGACCACACTGAAATGGTGTCTGACACCACCATGCCTTTGAATCACCAGTAGAAGGAAAGATCTCCAATATATGGCAGCAGGCCAGGTTTACTGTTGTTGATGCTAAATTTCAATTGTCTAAAGGTCAAGTCCAATATAGTCTAGTGAACATAGCAAGAATGATTGGTGCTTGCTAGTAAGATACATAATGGGAAATGAGGAATGCCTAAAATTCTGTTCCATTTCATTATTACTGAAACTTAGGGTTACAGCTAAAAATACAGAGTTCCGATAATTTTGAACACGAATAAGTTTAAAATCAATTGAAAGGTGAATGAGAAAGTCACTAACCCCACCCACAAGTGAAGAACAGATAGTGTGTATGTGTGTGTGTGTGTGTGTGTGTGTGTGTGTGTGTAGAAACAGGACACAGGGACCTGGGCTGGCTGTCTCTTGCACTGTCATGTCACTTTTAATAATTTTGATTATTCTCCTAAAGGGTAAAGACTCTAGTTTTACCAGACCTGCAGAGATGGTCATTTGGGAACAAATTGTTTTCCTCCTATTGTCTTAACCATGCTCCAAAATCTGGGATTGGTATAAAAGTGCCTGTATGTAGGGCCGGTGAGATGGCTCAGCGGTTTAAGCGCCTGCCTTGCAAGCGCGAGGGCCCGAGTTCGACTCCCAGAACCCACATACAAAAAAGGGGCCGGTGATATCGCTCAACGGCACGGGCACCTGCTGGCGTGCGAGGTCCTGAGGTCGACCCCCCGGTACCCACAAAAAAAAAAAAAAGTGCCTGTATGTATTCATGGGCTTTGTTATTGAATTCATGGGGGCATAGTCTCCGAAACAAGGGATATTCCCAGGGGATGTAGCTATTTGCACATGTGCAGTGGTGGGAGAGCCAGTACGACTAAATAACCAGCTATGTAGTGGTCCAAAACCTCATCTTCAAAGAGCAAGGAACCCAGACACTATAACAGGACTGGTGGTGAACCATGATATTGAAGCCTCTTAGAGACGCTCTGATTCAACAGAGAAAAAAAGACCAGCAACTCTTGGACAGTGCCCACATTTCTAAGTCTTGCACTATTATCTGAGATTCTGTTTACACTTACACAACAATAAATGTTCTCAAAGAAGAAGATTCACTAAGACTTACTTACATTTAGACCAACTGAACTCCTTAACTAATGTATCATTGACATGGACCTCAAGAGTCCCACTCATTCGGTTATCATTTGGGCCACATCTATGACAGCAGATGAAGGAAAAGATATCATTTGGAAAACGTTTTTGCTCTCAGGTTTTGGGTTGTTGGTATCTTTTATTATATCAGTAACCTATGCTTAAAATAGGAAAATTAGAATATATGAAGAAACAAAGAAACATTTTCATTGTGAACATATTGTAGTTTAGTTGTATTTCTTCATATTTCTCTATTTCAACATCTATAGGCTATCTTAAGTGATTTTCTTGAACATCACAGACAGCAAGTATATTAATAAATAAAAAATGAAACACATATATCTGAAATCCCATCTCTGGGATATGCCATAACTGTCTGGATTGCCAAAATTCAAGAATTATTTACCCAGAACTCTAACTAGACCCAGAGTGCAACTCATCTTGGAGGAAAACCCAACAGCCCTCATGGTCTTGGGGGAGATGTGATGCTGGAGACTGTCACCCCACAAGCTTTGCTAACCCAGCAAGAAGCACTAGTGAAGAAGAGCAGGTGTCCATCGTGGAATCATGGATCCACTGGTATTCACGGTCTAGTGGTTGACATGAACTTTTCTTGAGGTAAGATTTTCTGTCTCGCAGTCAAATAATGGTTCTGTCTTTGGGTACGTCAAGATCATATAATACCTTCAGAGGCCACATTAAGAGCAAACTAAGCATTATACATATGTACCTAATGAGAAGACTGCCTTTGACATAATGTTGTAGAAAAATGACTTAAACCCATCAAAACTATTCTCTGCTACCTAATTTGATAAAAGACAACCTGATACCCATACATCAAAAATTTTTATTGCTTCTTTTCTTTTTTTTTTTTTTTAATATGCGGGTACCGGAAATTGAACTCAGGACCTCGCGCTTGCCAGGCAGGCGCTTATGCCGCTGAACTATATCACCGGCCCTGCTTCTTTTCAATAGTGCAAGTTTTCCTTCTGTTTATAACATTCCCACTGGGCCATCAGTGTTCAAATTTGTGCAGCTTTGACTAGAAGAAAAGAGTCTACGCAGGCTCCTGGTAGTCATGTGCAACAGGTCTTTTCCAAACTAAATGCCCTCAGCAGTGGCAAGCATTTATGAGGTATGATCAAAACATACAGTGAATGTTTACATAAAAATTGTTTAAAATTCTTACAGTAAAAGACACATTGCCATGAATCCCCCTCAAAATCTTCCTCCGTGCTTCACACATGCTTGTCCCATGGCTCTTGACACTCTCTGAAGCAGTTCTGAAAATCCTCTTTCATGTGTGTCTTTTTGCGGATGCCTCAATGTCCTAAATCAATTCTAGATATTTATGGAAATTTTTGTCAAAAATATTAGTTTGTCCTTCTTCACCGGATCTGACATGATAAGATTTCTGGCTCTTCCTTAAAGTCAAAATGACCATGGAAGGTCTGGTGTGGCACCGCTGTGGCATGCCCACACCAGCCTTCAGACTGAGGGCTCAGGCTGCAGCTGTCTACCAGGATACTTGCCTAAAATCATTCCCTTGCTTGTCTTGCTTCTTCCCTCCCTTACTAGTTTTTCCTGGAAGCCTTCTCGTGTCTAAATCACTTACACTCAGATCCTTGTCTCCAGGCAAGCTGACCTCAGGCATCATCTTGGAATGTTCCAGAGACTCTTTGCCTCTAGGAAGTGTTTGTAGACTCTCAACCAGCTTCTCAGACACATCCCTAAATTTGGTCCTAGGGCTTCCCTAGGAGCCCAGCAGGATAAACCTCAAACCCAGCCCACAGTTGAGGTTCAAAGCTATACAGAAGATCTGAGAGAAGAGGGCTGCTCCTGGGACTGAGACTGGAGGGAGGAGGAGGTGCTCATAATGAGGAGAGGTCCCACAGGAAGGGTCAGCAGAGTCCTGAGCAGCCACCAGGGAGAACCTGTGTGTGTCAGGAAGGGAAGAAACAAGACAGGACCATGGCAGTTGGGGTAAATAACTCTCCACCTTTGAAAATAGGGTCAGGCTTAGGGGAGACAAGGGGACTTAGGCTCCTTTCTTTTCCTGGCACAATCTGGCACCTATCCTGGCTCAGCAGCTTTCCTTGAACTGTACTCTGCCAAAAAACTCCTACTACTTCTGCTCCTTCCAGTCTTTGCTCAATTCTATTTTTGAAGTGGCCTACAAGGACCACTCTGATTAATATTTCCACCTGCGTCACCACCTCCCAGCACCCCCTAAGTGTTTCACCTTTTCTTTTCTCCATAGCATTTGTAATCATCTCATAGTTGTATAATTACTTAATATGTTTGTTGTTTGTTATCTGTCTCTTCCTGCTAGGATGTAACCTCCTCAAAGTCAGCAATCCTTGTCCGATTTACTTTTTTATAAGCTCTGAAAACAGTTCCTGGCACATAGTAAGTGCTCAATAAATGTTTGCTGCCTAAATGATTGAAGTTAGGGAGCATAATTAGCCAATAAAAACATGAGAGGATGCCTGGTTTGGTGTGCATTTCAGATAAACAAAAAGGTTTTAGTATAAATATGTCCCAAATATTGCACAGTACATACTCATATTTTTAAAATTATTGTCCATCTGAAATTCAAATTGAACTCAGCATCCTATGTGTTAGCTGACAACCCTCTACTGGTTACAACAACAGTAATAACCTTTTTTTAATTGAACAATTACAGTGGGCCTGGCACTATGTTAAGGGTTGTGCCCACATTTAGTCTATATAATAATTATAAATAGTAGTTACTTCCTTTTGTGGAAGAGGTAAATGAAGCAGAGAGAAGCTAAGTCCCTAGCCTAAAATTTCACAGCTAAGAGGTGGGAGAATGAAGATAAATGACCAAGTCTGTCTGGAATGAAAGACCTAAAAGTAGGTTCTCCCTACCTAGAAGCTCAGAGCATTGCCTGATGATCTTCTCGTGGCATGTCTGCCTCTTTTTCTTCCTAGCATGCCTGTGTCCCTTCCAGCATCTGCCACACTGATTTTTTACCCTTCCAGTTTAATCTTTTCAGAGCTAAATATGATGACCTCAATTGCAAGCTGAGACTCTGGAGCTGCCACGTGCTTCCTTCAGCTACAGATGCCCACTGCCAATCCCTGTCCCAGACTCTAGGAGGAAGGAGCCAGGTGGCAAGCCTGAGAAATGCTCCAAGTCCCAAATCCAAAGGACGCTGAACTTTTTCAGAAAAGCTATACCAAAATGGTCTAGCTTTCCTCTCTGTATTGGTCAGCTTTTCACTGCTGTAACTAAATACCTGACATACACAATTCAAAGGATAAAAGGTTTATTTTGGCTCATGGTTTAAGCAGATTCAGTCCACGGTTAGCTGGCTGCAAGGTAGGACTATCATGGTGGAAGGGAGTGATGGAGGAAAGGCACTCAACTCATGGCAGCCAGGAAGCAGAGCAAGCAAGAAGAGGTCCAGAGAGAGAGAAAAGGAGATGGGGTCAGAATATACTTTCCAGGTCACATCCTCAGTAACTTACTTCCTCCAACCAGGCTCTACCTCCTAACAGCACATTCAGCTATGAACTTACCAATGAATTAGTCTATTGATGAGGCTAGTGCCCCGTGATCTAATCACCTTCCAAAAGCCCCATCTCTGAACACATAAGTCTTTGGGAGGACATTTATCCAAACTACCACACTCTCTAAACCAGACAGGGAGCAATGAGAGTCAGAAAGCCATCTGGTAAAGGCTATGTGTCTATTTGATTATGTATCACTGGAACTCTTTGTATGGGAGTTCCTAAGGACAGCAGGATACACTGAGACTTCTCTTAAATATTGTTCATTTTAAATAAAAATGCTACTCATTTGGCTCTTGCATATGGCTTTTCATGAGAAGTAGAGTTGTGATAGAGATCATAAACTCCAATGCTAACAAGGCTGGGAGGTAATGTATGTGAGTAAAATGAGCTCAGGGAAACAGTATAAACACAGGATAAAAAGCATCTGACACTTGGTCTCTGTCTCAGTTACTTTCTTGTTGCTGGGACAAAATACCCAACACTCACAAGTTAAGGGAGGAGTTTATTTTAGCTCAGTTTGTGAAGGCTTCAGTCCATAGTTGGTTGGTTCCAAGGCAGGACATGGTAGCAGAGAAGAAACAGTTCATAGCATGCCAGGCAGGAAGCAGTGACCTCTCAAGAGAGGATGAAGGATTCATAGACACCCTTCCAGGCCATGCACACAGTGACCCACCTCTTCCCGCCAGACTTCCTCCCAACATCACACCTAACTATAAACCCATCAGTGGACCCATTAGTGGTACACTTTTCCATGATCCAATCACCTCTCAAAACCCCCACCTATGAGTGCATGAGCATTTAAATCTAGATTTAAGCCAAAACAGTCTCAAAGGCAGAGACTATAGGGAGTGGTAGGGCCTGTGGTAAATTGGGGGACACACGCTTTATCTAAAGTGCGTGACTGCGACTCAGCTCTGGTCTGTTGTCATTGTGTACAAAGGTAGGGCCAGTGTTATCAGCTCTTCTAGTTTTTCCAGAAATACTATACCAAAAATCCTTATTTTATGTCAATTCTCCTAATTTGTGAATATTGGCAACTGTTTTTAAAGTTTAAATATGCAGAGACCAAAGAAAAATCTATCTAAACACTATTGGGTTTTTTTTTTTACCTTTTAGTATTAAAAACTAGACAATTCATAAATCATGACATTCAACCACCTGCTTCCCATCCCTTAAGTAACTTTTAAGTGTCCACCTGCCCTGCGCTGTGATTGCAAGGACCATGTGTTACTTTTATTGACTTTTTTTTTTTTAGTGGGTACTGGGGGTCAAACTCAGGACCTCGCATGCCAGCAGGCGCCCGTGCCACTGAGCGATATCACCGGCCCTTTTTTCGTATGTGGGTTCTGGGAGTCGAACTCAGACCCTCGCGCTTGCCAGGCAGGCGCTTATGCCTCTGAGCCGTCTCACCGGCCCATGTTACTCATTTTTGAGTGTCTAGCACCTACACTGGGCGTATACTAACGGATCAGCAAATGTCGACCGAGTTCTAGTACAATATGTACACCAAGACTGCTCCTGTAGTGGCCCCAGATGAAAACAGATAGTCAGAGGTTCCAATTATATGGGGAAACCTACTGACCTCGTGATGTGGACCAGAACCCCAAGAGGGGCTCACGTGTCTTCTCAAGTCCAACCCAGCATCTTCTCTAATTTTCTTCTAATTTAATCCCCTGGCCCTCAACTTGTAACACCAGTGCCATCAGCCTTGCATAATAAACAGACACTTTAACAAAAAAAAAAAAAATGACAAGAAGATTGGGACACTTTAGTATTGACAAATTAAAAATACTTATTAATGCGCTTTTTGGTGCATGTTGGCCATTCTCATTTAAAGTGTTTTATAGATATAATTGGATTACCATGTGCTGCATTTATAACTTTTCTATTTATTTCCCTTGTTCTTTTTTTGTCTTCCATTCTCTTTCTGCCTTCTCTAGTTTTAGATGAGCATTTTATATGATCCCATTTTCTCTCCTGTCAGTACATCACTTATACTACTTCACTGAATTTTTTACTGGTTGTCCTGGAGTTTGCAATATACATGTACAACTAATCCAACTCCATTTTCAAATGATACTATACTGCTTCACAAATACTCCAAGTGCCCATTAACAGATTATTCCAAATTTTCCTTTCCACCTCTTATACTATTGCTATCTTTCATTTCACTTATTTGTATGCTGTAATGACAGAATATACTGTTATTATTGTTTTGAGCAAACTATTTTCTGAGAGATGAATTAGAAATAGTAAAAATTAAGGGCTAAGGATGCAGCTAAGTAGAGCACTTTCCTGGCATGTACAGGGCCATGGGTTCAATCCCCAGCACTGCAAAGAAAGAGAGAAAGTGAAAAAAAGAGCATACCTTATTTTACTTTCTGTTATGGCTTGTGTCTAGATGTATCCCCAAAGCCTCCTACACTCATAGGTGGGGCTTTTTAGAGCTGGCTGCATCTAAGGTGTGTGATACTGGAATTAAGGGTGCATGGTAGTAAATTAATCCACTGATTAGCATAGGTCTGGGTGTGTCTGAATGGATTTTTCTGAAGACAGAAGGCCCCGCCCTGGGTGTGGGTGGCACCACCCAAAAGGCTTATAGCCTGGATGGGATAAAAGGGAAAGACAGGTTCACTTTTTGCTGCTTTTGCTGCTTCCTGCCTTCTCGGCCCTGGACTTTTTCTCCTCTATGGTGCCCTGCCTTCGAACAGCTGACTATGGACTGAAACCTCCACAAACTGGCAGCCAAAATAAACCTTTTGTCCTTTAACTTGTGGGTGTTGGATATTTTGTCTCAGCAACAAGAATAGGAACTAAGACACCTTCACTTATTTCTTCTCTAATATTCTTTCTTCATGTTGATCTGAGTTTCTGCCCTATACCATTTTTCTTCTCTCTAAAGAATTATTTGTTGCATCCATTTACCTATAAAAGTCTCCAGTTTATCCTTCTTTATGGCTGAATAGTACTCCATTGTATAAAAATACCACATCTTTCTTATCCATTCCTCAGTTGATGGGCATTTGGGTTGTTTCCAAGATCTGGCTATTACAAATTGTGCTGCTATAAACATGGGTGCACATATATCGCTGTGGTACGATGTTTTTAATTCTTCTGGGAAGATGCCCAGAAGGGGAATAGCTGGGTCAAATGGGACCTCCAACCCTAGTTTTCTGAGGAATCTCCACACTGACTTCCATAGTGGCTGTACCAGTCGACACTCCCACCAACAGTGAAGAAGGGTTCCTTTTACCCCACAGCCCCTCCAGCATTTGTTATTAGTTGATTTCTTAATAGTAGCCATTCTTTCTGGGGTGAGATGGTATCTCAGTGTTGTTTTAATTTGCATCTCTCGAATGACTAGTGATAAATGGATGCAACTCGAGAAAATACTCATAAGTGAAATAAACCAGAAGCACATGTGTAAGCATCGTATTATCTCTCTAGTATGAGAAACTGAAAGAGTAAATAAGATCCAAAATGTACAATAGATATGGTGAATTAAAAAGAAACTGGTCAAAAGGAAAGAGAGACTGGAATAGGGAAAAGAAAGAAGGGAAAGGGAAAAAAAATTGTATATATATATATAAGATGGTTAAGATAGATACACTACCATTTTTACTTAGTTCATTGAAGAGTAAGGTTTGTGCCAATAATGTTTGGACAATTGAATGCTAATGTCTGGTGTCCTGAATAACTAACTTAAAGATAGTAATACGTAATGTATTAACCATTGTTACCCTCCTATTATGTTGTTTTGAAAATTTGTTCTTCTTTTGATTTGTTTTGTTTTTTCTTCTCTTTAAAATAAAAAAAAATAATAATAATAAAACTTAAAAAAAAAAGAATTATTTGTTTTTATTTTCTTTTTATTTATCTATTTTCTTTCTTTTTACTTATTCCTTTTTTGCCATGCTGGTGCTGGAACCTAGGGCCTCACACTTTCTAGGCAAGTGCTCTGTCATTGAGCTGTGTCCCTAGCCTCTTTGAAGGAATCATTTTCACATTTCTGGGACATCTGGTCTACTGGTGACAAATTCACTCATTTTTTGTTTGTCTGAGAAAGTTTATTTCTTTCTTTTGAGGGAAAATGTCACCCCATACAGAATTCAAAATTGATGGTTTTTTCTTTCAACCCCTTAAAAATTTCATTCCATTCACTTCTCACTTGAGTCATTTCTGAAGTTTGATATAATTCTTATCTTTCCTCCTCTATAGATAAGGTATCCTTCCACACCCCCACGCCCCGGCTTCTTTCAAATTTTCTCTTTGACTTTGTTTTTTTTTTTTTTTTTTTTTTTTTGTGGGTACCGGGGGGACGACCTCAGGACCTCGCGCGCCAACAGGCACCCGTGCCGCTGAGCGATATCACCGGCCCCTTTTTCGTATGTGGGATCCGGGAGTCGAACTCGGGCCTTCGCGCTTGCAAGGCAGGCGCTTAAGCCGCTGAGCCGTCTCACCGGCCCTTCTCTTTGACTTTGATTTTCTGTAGTTTGAATGCCTATGCCTTCAAGGCCGAGGATAATTAATTATGCCTAGGCACAGTTTTTTAGTGTTTATTCTGTTTGTTCTCTGCATATTCAGAATCTGTAGTTTTTGTTTTTGTTTTTGTTTTTTTTTGTGGGTACCGGGGGGTCGACCTCAGGACCTCATGCGCCAACAGGCACACGTGCCGCTGAGCGATATCACCGGCCCCTTTTTCGTATGTGGGATCCGGGAGTCGAACTCGGGCCCTCGCGCTTGCAAGGCAGGCGCTTACGCTGCTGAGCCATCTCACTGGCCCCAGAATCTGTAGTTTTGTGTCTGTCATTAATTTTGGAAAATTGTCAGTTACTATTACTTCAAATATTTCTTCTACTCCTTTCTCTTTTTCTTTCTAATATTCCCAGTATGCTACATGTTTTATAATTTTTCTACAGTTCTGTAATATTCATTTTCATTTCTTTTCCCCTTTGTTTTTTAACTTGAGAAGTTTTCTTGACATTTTTTAAATCTTACTAGTTTTTTCTCCCTATATCACGAAGACCATGATAGGGAATGCTCTCAGTTACAGCAGCAAGGGTTGCATATTGGAAAGTTAAAAAAAAAAAAAAAGAAGTAAGTAATAAAAAGACAGCACATTTGGGTATATTAGTCTGTGAGGTTTTTTGTGACTTTAACAAAATACTTGAGGCAAGTTACTCTATAAAGAAAAGAGGTTTACTTTGGCCCATGGTTCTGGAGCATCAAGGTCAAGAGGCTGCGTCTAGTGATGATCTTCTTATTCACAGTGTCCTGAAATGGCCCAGGACATCACATGAAATTCAAAGAGTGCACATGTGTATGTGTGTCTCCTCTTGTCTCTCTCCCTCTTTTTATAAAGCTACCAGGATTCAATCATCAGGCTCCACCCTAACAACTTTATCTAATTCAAATCACCTCCCAGACCTCACCCCTAAACCCCAAAGTTGAATGAAGTTTCCATCCTTAATACTTCACAAAGGGATTACATTTCAACACAGAAAGCCTTGGTAAACAGACTCACGCCTTAGCCAAACCATAGCAATGGGGCGTTTTTATTTTTTTAAAAAGTTTTGGAAAAGCAAACAGATAAAGCAGAATTGATATTCCCAGGATATATATTGCTACCTCAGCATGTCTGTTGGTCATGATGGGCATCTCTTCTGGTTAACCTCTGTGACCAAATGTTTCAACTGTTATGCCATGCTTAAAACCATATGAAGCGGATTTAATTAGATCAGCTGGGTAAGAATGGTAATATAACCTTTGGCCAAATACAAAGGTGGGATGACAAAACAGTGAAACCAATATTCTGATGTGATTTATAGAGAAGGTAATTCCAAAACAGGAAGTTGTTTGATCTTTGGTAGAAACATTGGAACAAAGAAGCTATAGTGAGGGAAAATTTGAGCTGCGGTTGTTACTGTTGTTGTCGAATGTGTTAGTATGTTTATTTAGGAATTGGTCTTTTTACCTCACAATTTCAGAACAAATGTATCCACACCTAACAAGCCATCCAAAGTACAAAAGTAATATGACCAAACAAATGAGGATTGTTTTGTTTTGTTTCTGTTTTCATTTCTCCTTTTAGTACTAGGGATTGAACCCAGGGCCTTCACACTGAGCTACACCCCCACCGTTTTTTTTACTTTTTGTTTGGAGACAAGAGTCTCATTAAATTGCCCAGGCTGGGCTCTAATGGGTGATCCTTCTGCCTCAGTTTCCCAGAGTCCTGGGATTACAGGCCAGCACCACCTTACCCAGCCAAATGTTTTTAGTCATAAACTGTCCAAAAATAAAAACAGGTAACTTGGTGCAAAGAAAGTGAGTAAAATAAAGCTGTGTTTAAGTAGTCTAGCATCTAAGCCAGCAAGAGAGAGTTGTAAGACAAAACATTATGATGAGCAACAGAGGCACATGCTTTTAGCAGACCAAGAGGACCCTCATGATGAGGAAAGTAAACTGGACCCACAAGACAAAACTGTAAAAAGATACAACCATAAGCTTAGGAAGGTGAGGGAGGAGAAGAAACAGAGGAACCGAAACGAGTCAACACAACGTCCATAAAAGAAAACAGAACTAGAGCTCTTAGGGCTGAAAAGGACAACCTAGCCGGACCATACAAAGCGCGGGTGAAGGCAGCACAGCTCGCCGTGTTATACCCCATCCTTTTTCATCTGCTTGGCTCCGAACGCGCAGAAAGAGGCTTCTCTTTCTCCCTGTACACCCCATTGTTAGAAAGTTAGATCCTTAAAACTAAAAACTTTCCCTCATTCTATGAAGCTCTCTCTTCTCTGCTATACTTTTAACTCCAGTCAATAACTTATCCCTTTCCTTGCATTACTATTTCTCAGTATTTATAGATGTGGCCATGGCTTGGTTCCTTCCAAATGTGCATATTCAATTCCCTGGGTCCCAGCTGCCTTCAAAATGCATAATTTTGAAAAGACTGGGAAGGAGAGAAACAAGGGTTATTTTTATGATCCTGTGCATGTCCTCAGTTTATCAATGTCTCCTCTATAACAAGAAAGCCCACACTGGATGAGGCATTTAGTCCCTTAAGTGGGCCCATCTACCAGCCCTCCCTGCATATTGATTAACTGATTGATTTTTAAGATTTATAGAAATGTACTCACTGCCAAGGTCTCTAAGCAACTCCACGACAGTAACATTAGGCAACATAAAGAGGTGTGTGTTCCCTGTCCCAAAGGCTTCCCCTTGCAGTTCATGAGTTTTTTAAGAATGCACATTACAAGTAGACTTTATGCCATGCATTGAAGGTCATCCAAACAAAATCTTCTCAAAGAACAAAAGGGAAAAGTTTGCAATGCCACAATATAGCCATACAAAACCTCTTCCCCCATTTCCAGAAATTCAAAGAATTGGAACCTTGGAAAAAACCTTGAAAGCCATTACTGATGGCTCCCAAACACTAATCCATGGTGTAGTCTTTCATTGGTCCAAATAAAGTCAGAAAATAGAAAAAGCCAACATAGTAAATTTTCTAAAAGCTAACTCAATTTAAAGAGCTAATTCGTATTCTGATATGATATCCTTCCTAATTTTTGCTATTAAAACCTACTTTATTTTATCAAATTATGGTGGTAGTAGCTGGTAGTTATTTAAAATAATGGGGCCAGTGAGATGGCTCAGTGGCATAAGCACCTGCTTGGCAAGTGCGAGGTCCTGAGTTCAACTCCCGGAACCCACATACGAAAAAAGGGCCGGTGATAACGCTCAGCGGCACAAGCGCTTGCCAGCAAGTGCGAGGTCCTGAGGTCAACTCCCAGAACCCACATAAAAAACAAAATAAAGTAAAATAAAATAAAATAAAATAATAACTTTACTCATCAAAGCAAAAATTGTCAAGATACTTACATTAACCCCCAATATTCTCTTTGAAATTGTATTCCTTAATGAAATTCAAAATCTAGAAACCATTGATTTGCAGGTTTAAAAAGAAAAAAAGTAAGCCTCAGAGAGGCCAAGTGAGCCTTAAGGGCCCCAGCCAATTAGTGACACAGTGTGGGTGGAGAGCCTGACCTGATCCCGCAACCCTGTTTCTTAAACTTCCAGGGTTCCAAGAAGTCCTTCTTGGGCCTCAGTAGTGACTATTTGTCCTTCCTTCCATTTAAAGTTCTTTTCCCTTTGGGCTATCTCTTCCCACTGTTTATGTCTGTCTTCCTGGCAGCCAGAGCCTAACTCCTAGAGAACAGAAGTGGACAGTTAACTTCCTGTCCCCTCACCCTGCCGGCCATGGTGTGCAGGCACCTGGTCCAGGTCAAGCAGCTCAGATGCTCCAACCTGGGACTTTGAACCTGGAAGGAGTAACTTGCAGGAACAGAGATCAGTAGAGATTTTGATGGCAGCAGCGCTAAAAGCCAGCTGCAGAGGTATGAAGCACCTCTGCGACTCCAGAGGCCTCCCCAGCCAGCCCCTTCTGCGCAGGACATTGATGTGCCCTTGACTCCACATCCCTCTTGAGTGCTACCTTTTCTTAGCCTGGTTTTAGCCTGGTTTTAAAAGTTTATTTTAACATAAATGCATTCATTTTCACCTTACAGTTTCAAAAAGAATCTGCCTTTTCTTTCACTCTTTTTTACTGGTTGTGGAGATTAAGGGGTTTCGTTTTGGCAGATTCATATACGCACATAACATAATTTGATCATTTTCAATCCCCCATTACCTCCTTCTCCTGTCTTTCCCCCAAGTTTCACATGGGGTTTGGATGCTCAGTGCATATAATATATTCACACAGTTTGGATGTGAGCAAAATTTTAGCCTGTATCTCCCCATTGATTCTGTAAGTTACCTTAGATCCTTCCAACAAATTCCTTTTCCATTTCAATTAGCCAGACTAGGTTTCTGCTATTTGCAGACAACAGTCCTGACTAGAGCTCCTCCCAAAGTAGCACTGAACAACATCTGGGTGTTTAAACCCAGGATTTCTCAAACAAGATTTAGTGAAGACCAGTTATTTTGTTTACCCAATCCCTCCTATACAATTGCTCAACATACAGAATAAAAACACAGGAATCTCAAGGAAATTCAAATTTCAGATAAACATCAAACAATGTATGCCTTGTGTAATAGCATTAACAGCATAAGTAACATCAACAGCATAATAAGTAACATTTTTTATCTAAGATTCAAATTTTTAGTAGGCCTCCTGTAATTATTCTGAGCAACCCTACTCATGGGCCAATATGTAGTCCTATTATATGTGACTAGAATACAATTCATACCATTACAGAATCATCACAAAAGTGTGACAGCACCTAGTACGATCTGCAGTCCTATGAAAAAGATAAGTGAGCCATGTGTGATGGCACACCCCTGTAATCACAGTACTCTGGGAGGCTGAGCCAAAAGGATCATAAGTTCAAGCCCAGCCTGGGCAACTTAGCAACTTAGTGAGACCCTATCTGAAAATGTAAAAATGTAAAAGGTGTTGGGGGTATACCACAGTGCCACACCCTTCCTCCAGGATGTTTCAGCCTTGGAGCCAGCTGACCATGGGCTAAATCCCCTTGAAACCATGAGCAAAATTAACACTCTCCTCCTTTAAATTGTGGTGTTAGGTATTGTGTCCAGCAATGTGAAAATTGACTAATACAGAAAATTGGTACCAAGAGTGGGATCATTGCTGTGGTTGTACCTGATCATCTAGTTTAGAAGCCTTTAGAACTGGCTTGCAGGAGGAATTTGGAAAAGTTTGGAGATGCAGGCTAGAGAAGTCTTAGAATACTGTAATCAGAGCCTGATAGGTGATTCTGGTCAGAGGTCAGAAGACCAGAATGCTGATAGGAATGCAGACAGTAAAGGTCAGGCTCAGGACATTTCAGTTGGAAACAGGGACTCCTTTGGCAGTAGGACTACAGATCATATGTGTTATGCTGTGACAGAAAATTTGTCTATGTTTTTCTCATGTTCTAAGACTTGGAAGGAGACTGAGATTAAGGACCATAGGCTAATTGATTTAGCAAAGGAAACTCAAAGGTAGCCCAACATTCAGGCTGTGGCATGGGTACCACTGGCTGCTTTTAGCCAGATTTGTAGTGAGAATAAGGGGGAAAAGTAAAGCAGAAAATTTTGAAAAACTTAAATTTTGGCCCAGAAAGAATCATATGTAAAGTTGGGGCTGCAGGAGGTATGGCTGCTGAAAAGATTAGTGCCATTAAAAAGAAACCAAGTACTTTGTACTGGGAGAAGAAAAAAGATGCTTTAAAGGTATTTCAGAAATCAGCAAACCCTACCCATCTCAGGCTCAAGGGTACAAAAGTATGAACATTTCATTTGAGAAGAGAATCCCTGGGATACCTGCTCAGGAAGGAAACCTGTTTCCTAAGGATTCATTTCACTGTGCTTACTCATCCAGGCACAGAAGCCACTGCAGACATGGTTCCAGAGAGCCTGCCTACTACCCAAGATGGCAGCAGGCCTTGGCATTGTCCGTATGATGCTGGTTTCACTGGCATGCAGAATGCAAGACTTGTGGTGTCAGGAAGGTTTCTACCTAGATTTCAAAAGAAGGCCTGGGAGTCCAGGCAAGTAACTCCTGAGAGGTTAGGGCATGAAGTTGTGGGGATGAAGCTAAAGGTACACTGGAAATTCCAGGAAGCAGTGATGCCATGAACAAGTAATGTCTGCTAAGGAAAGCTGCAGGCTGTGAGCAGATCCAGCCCAAGAGAGAGGCTGTGTGGGCTGCTACCAACAAAGCCATAGGTGAGGCTGCCCAAGTCCTCTGGAATCTCACCTTCATTTACCCTGGATGCCAAACATGGAGCTACAGGATTTAACATTTGCCCTGATGGATTTCAGTCTTGCTTTGGTATTATTCTTTTCTATCCCTTTATTCCTCCCTTTTGGAATGGAGATGTTTAACCTGTGACATGGTACTTTGGGATTATGTAACTTGTTTTCTATTATTATAAAGGTTCACAACTAAGAATTTGTCTTGAGTCTCAAAAGAGACCTGGATTTGGACTTTTGAAAAATGCTGGAACTGTTGAGTCTTTGGGGAAGGAATTGTTGCATTTTTGGTTGTACACAAGATAATTATTTCATTTTAGGTGGAGTTATGTCCTTGTGTTTATTTGGGGATTAAGTATGGTATAAAGAGATAAATTTTGTTATGAAGTTGACAAGTGGTAGGATGTGGCAGTTTAGGTGGAATGTCAACTTGATTGGCTTTTGGATATGTCCAGGGTATTGGTAGAGCACATTTTTGGGTGTGTCTGGTTGGGTTATGGAGGTATGGCCTTGGGGTCCCTTAATGTCTGGTCCCTCACCCTTCCTTTCTGATATGGTTCCCTTGCTCTGCTTGAACTGCCACGGACTAAGAAACTCTGCTCCACCTTTCTGTCATAGTTTCTGCCTTGGAGCCAACTGACTGTGGACTGAATCCCCTTGAAACCATGAGTCAAATTAAATCTCTTCTTTAAATTGTGTCAGGCTTTGTATTCAGAAAAAGGAAAGCTGACTAATATAGCAGGGAAGTAAAGTAGGTTACGACCCCTGCCATGCTTGCTTATTGCTGTATTGAGTAGAGCAGGAGAAGGGAGGAAAAATGAGAAACAGTATAATTCTCATGTGGCTGTATGACTTTGGACCTAATGTGGTTAGAACCAATTTGTTCATGGCCCACCCTCATGTGGGAAATCCTCCACTGAGCCCCTCTCTTTATGGATCTTCTCATCAGTGTGATGATCTCTATTCCAGGAGTGTGTTTTGAATGCTTTCCTAGGCCTGAAGCAACAGCTGTTCACCACCCGTTCTTTTTGTTTGGGTCCTATCTTCCTTTCTCACTGCCCTAATGGACAGAACTCAGGACTACAGTATATGAGTGACCACTCCTTCCTAAGCAATGGTAATCCTAACCCCACTTTGTTTTCTCCACCTCCTTTATAACAACTAGTGAGATCGCCAGTCATTGAATATCCTCAGTAACTGAAAGTATTCAATCTAGAACAAGCTCTCAGTTCCTTAAACTCTCCCTGGTATCACCTACCTCAAGCCCAAATGCTAAAACAAGTCTCTCCTGACTCTTCTTACCCCTCAGGTTTCCTCGTGTGTAACTGTCATTCCTATGCCAAGTTAATAAATCTCATTTTGTTTGATTATGTTGCATCAGATGGGGGTCTAGGAGGCTAGGGGTCCTCTCATGGAGAGACCCTCCGCTCTCCTGGTTTGTCTCTTCACCTTGGCGAAGAATGCAAGGGGTAAAGTGAGGCTGACTCAAAACCAAAGGATCCTCCAGTGCAGAATGAGGAACTCAGAAAACAAAAGTAGAGTGAAGCAGAGGTTTTACTTATAATATTGCAAAGACAGGGAGACTGCCAAACAGTGAACTGTATGTCAAGGAGAAGCTCAGAAAAAAAAAGGAGAAGCTCAAGATGAACTTCTCAGCCTGGTATCTTTGCCTTGTCAGGGGTAAACTGATCCCTAAAAATAACTGCTTCACTTATTGGTGTAATTTAGGCCAATGAGTGTCTTAGCCTTTGTTTCGGGGGTGAGCTAAGTTTCAAGGGGTCTAGGGGCACATAGCAAATACATGCAGAGGTCCCACAAAGGGTTACTTCCCTAAGTATATCATGCAAAGTAAGTATGTGGTCACCTTTATCATTTCCCCCATGTCAGCCACCCAGGTCATGCCCTGTGCTGCCTACTTCCTCCTTCCTGTCCCTACAGTTATATGTGTGTTTCTGGTGGGTTTTGATGGGTGTACTTCAATCATTACCTAGCAGTGAAGTATTTAGATACGTTAGCAAATATCTAAAATACATAACATAGGCTTAGTAAGCTATTGGTTGGTATTGAGAACTTGATTGTTGGAGGCCAGAAAGAAGGCAATACACACCAGGAATCTGTGACATATATAAAATTGTCCTTTCTAACTTGGAAGGTGAATATTGAACTTAATGAGCTTTCAACCCTAATGGGAAATACAACATAGCAATATGTGTTGGCTGTTGTTGACCAGCTGTCATGAGAAAGTATCTGCAGGTGTACAAGTGTTATTTTTTGGACCTTTAATGTCTCTCAAAGACGCAAGTGTTCTACGCTTGGCCCCAAGCTAATGGCACTTTGTGAGGTGGTGGCACCTTCAGGAGGTAAGGCCTAATAAAAGGAAATTACATCTTTGGAAGAGTGTTCTTGAAGGAGATACTGGGATCTCTCTCTCTCTATCTCTCTCTCTCTCTCTCTCTCTAAATAGATAGATAGATAGATAGATAGATAGATAGATAGATAGATAGATAGATCTATATCTTTCTCTCCTTCCTGACCACAAGGTAAGTACTCAGTCTACCACACACTCCCCAAATGATGCTCTGCTCCACCACAAACCCAAAGTGACAGGGCCAAGTGACCATGGCATGAAACTAAGCACCAATTTCCTCCTTACGAGTTGATTATTGCAGGTATTTTGTCACAGTGACTGAAAGCTGACTGATACAACAAGTAAGAATGAATGAAAAGGAAAGTAGAAATTCAGGAACTTGCAGGATGAAAGAGGAAATTTTTTCAACTCCAACTGATTAAACACCTCTGAGCAATGAGAGCTAAATAAAACTCAGTTTTGAGATAAGGGTCAATTCAAGACCACCGTGGCCAACTCATTGTGAACAACTTTTGAGTGGATTAAGGTGCCTCCAAGGGAAGATTCAACTAAGAGTATAATGTCCAGAAAATCCTTTGTATTGGAAGAAATGTCTCAGTCAACAGAGACTAGAAGTTTCCCACCTAAATATAAAAAGTTCGAGATCCTAAACAATCAGAATGAAAGGGGGAAAAAGACTTATCTTGAGTATAAGAATGCAAAGGATCGTAGAAATCTAAAAAGTACATCTGGAGATTTGTTGAGGTGGCAACTTGGAACTAAGAGGAATCAACTAGACAAAGGATCAGCAAGAAGTTTCTATAAAGGGACATGGAGTAAACGTTATGTTTGGGATCTAGAATGTCCCCTCAAAGCCTCACGTGTTCACAAATGGGGCTTTTGGAAGGTGAGGAGCATGGTGGTACTATAGCTGACCTGCTATTAGGAGGTAAAGCCTGCTTGGAGGCGAGTCCCTGAGAGTGTGACCTGGAAGATTATATCTCCGTCCCCACCTCTGCTTTTTTTTAATTCTTTTTTTTTTTTAATGTGGGTACTGGGGGTTGAACTCAGGACCTCGCGCTTGCCAGGCAGGCGCTTGTGCCGCTGAGCCATCTCGCCGGCCCGTTTTTAATTCTTAGATGACATGATGTGAGCAGCTTTCCTCCACCAGACTCTTCTACCACGCCACTTCTACCTTGGAGTCAACTGACTGCAGACTGAGAATGTGAACCAAAATAAAACTCTCTTCCTCTAAGGCGTGAGTGTTGGATATTTTGTTTCAGAAACGAGAAACTAAGACAGTCAAGTATTCTAAGTTTTGGAGGCCATAGAGTCTCTGTCATAACTTCGCGGTTCTGCTATCACAAGCCAAAGAAGACATAAACAATATATGAAGAAATGGACATCTCTGTGTTGCAATAAAATTCTGTTTACAAAAATAAGTACATATTGCCCCAGATCTGACCCACAGACCATAGTTTGCTGACCTCTAAGCTAAACAAAAAAAATACAAGTAAGCTTTGAAGATTCTTGTACAGCCAAGGAAGCCACATCCCAGAGTAGAAGCCTGTGACTAACAAGACATAAAACCACCCCATTCATACTGCTGCTCCACGGAGTTCTGTTCTAGGCTTTCTCCTCCCGTGTTATATTCTCTCCCAGGTGAGCCAGGTCAGAACCCCTTTGGCTGCAAGAAACAGAAGCCACTTGAGATAGACTGAGTACAAAAATGGGGAAATTACAAGTAGACAGGCAAATTTCCCAGAGTCCAAGATCTAAAGGGAGTTAGGACGTCAATAAATCAAATCTCTTTCTCTTCCTCTCTCCCTCTCTCTCTCTCCCTTTCTCCCTTCCTCTCTCTCTCTCTCTCTCTCTCTCTCTCTCTCTCTCTCTCTCTCTCTCTCTCTCTCTCTCCCTCCTATTTTCTCTTCTCTCCTCATATTCTGATTCAGTTCAGTCTCTACAAACCAGCTATCTCTGATCCCTGGGGAATATGCTGGACCATGATCCTTAGGTCTAATTGGCTATGAGCCATGGTGGTGCACCATTACATAGACTTGCACTGTAGGTGCAACTCTTGATGCTGAAGCATTTTTTAATCAGGGACTGGGCTGGTGAATAGCTTTGAAAGTACCCTACAAGACCCCATGATCCTTCCTCACAAGGTCCACTATGCTGGTCAGCTCCTCCTCCCTGTTCTTCCATAGTCTGCTATATGTGGCCACCCTCCGCTGACCTTATCATCTCCTTTCTGTCTTCCCTCCAAGCCTCCACCCAAGCTGGTCCTCCTGCCTGGGAGCACACTTTCTTCTTCCTTCTCCTGCCTCTTTCTCACCTTTCCTCTCCCATGTGGGTACCATTTTCCCCAATCAGTCTTCCAAGACAAAGTTAGGTGTTCTTCGTGTTCCTCCTCCAGCTCCCTGGAATATCATAGAACTTAGCAGCCTCTATTATGTATTTATCTACCTCTCCAACTGACTTGTATGTTTCTCAAGGGTCATCTTCCTAGAACCTATGCTCGTGCCTTCCTGGCATGAGGTCAGTGATCAATACATACCTGCTAAACAAACAACTCTCTGAACCTTCCTTCCTTTTCTGCTTCACCCGGCTAAGCTTAAAAATTGATCGTTCCAACAACAATTTTACAAACTTTCCCAACCCCTTCACATTCTGTGTTACTATGCCCTACCAGCCTTACTCATCCCCAACCCTCATTCATTTCAAACCTCCCTTTTCTTCCTGGGCTGCCCAGCACAACTGGACATATTGCATATGGATGCTGGGTGGTAGAGTTTCAATCACAGGTCTTTAGTCTCTGTGGAGCAGAGTGTAATGCAGCAGTTTTGTAACTTTCTCTACTCTGATGCATTTTCTACTCCTTAAATAGTTATTCTAAAAGTTTTCCATGCATGGAGTTTAACTTAAGTTTAGTTGCTGCTATATCCAAGGTATCTGGATAGGTTGAGGGAACCATTGAGAGGGGTCCTGGAAAAGATCAAAAAATATGATGAACATTTAAATTTTTAAAAATTATTACAGTGGAAGACACATTATCATTAATCTCCCTCAAAGCACTCCCCTTCCCTTAGAACACACTTATCCCATTCTTCTGGCCTTTTTCTGAAGCAGTTCTGGAATTTCTCTTTCATGAGTGTCTTTAGTCGCAGAATCATGGCTTCCTCCATATTCTGAATTGATTAAAATGTTGAACTTTCATAGTCATTTTGACTTTTGAGGAAGAGCCAGAAGTCACATGGTGCCAGGTTCCGTAAATAAGGTGGATGAGCGCACACCATAAAAATTCATTTGGCAGAAATTGCAGTAAAACTTTGATCACTACAAAGGGCGGTTGATCAAAACATATGGTGAGTATTTAAATTTAAAAATGTATTACAGGGCCGGTGAGATGGCTCAGCGGCTTAAGCGCCTGCCCGGCAAGCGCAAGGGCCCGAGTTCGACTCCCGGAACCCACATACGAAAAAGGGGCCGGTGATATCGCTCAGCGGCATGGGTGCCTGCTGGCGCGCGAGGTCCTGAGGTCGACCCCCCAGTACCCACAAAAAAAATGTATTACAACAAAAGATGTATTGCTATAATCCCCCTGAAAATGCTCCCCCTTCCTTCAAGCACACTTATACCATCATTCTTGGCAATGTGTCTTTTACTGCAATAAGTTTTTATTTAAATTTAAACATTCACTGAATTTTCAATCAGTTCTTGTATAGTATGCTGGTTAAGTTTAACTGTGTCAACTTGCTTGGTTAGGAAGCTTCCAAGGGAATTAATAAAGCACACTTCGGGAAGTATCTGAGTGAGTCATGGAGGTGTGACCCTGGGTGCTGTATATGGTTCCTGGCCCCGTCCTTTCTGGCAGAGTTCCCCTGCTCTGCTGCCTGACCACTGTGAATTAAGTATCTTTATTCCGCCATGCCCTTCTGCCTTGATGTTTCTGCTTTGCAGCCAGCCTACCATGGACTGAATGCCCTGAAACTTGAGCCAAATTAAACCTCTACTCCTTTAAACTGTGGGTGTCAAATATTGTGTCCTAGTGACAGAAAGGTAATACATATGGAGACATGGGCTATGTCCATAGCTAAGGTTTAGACTACAGAGTAGTCTAAATGGAATCTACAGATCCCTTCAAAACAGAACTCCCTCACAAAACAGTGTAGTGATGTTGAGCTAGTAACAGAGTTTTAGTCAGTGGAGCATCAATAGGGATTCTAAGAACAGCAAGATAGCTCTTACTCGAACATATACACAAGCCAGGCGTGTGTGCTTATCTATTTATGAGTGAGAAAAAGAGCTGGGAGTAAACATTAATAGAACTTTCTCTTCATATTGAAGATCATCAAGACGTGAGTACAGCTGTGTAGCACACTAACAGAGAGGATTAAAAAGCAGGAAACTTCCAGGTGAGAAGGAGCAGTAGCCCAGAAGAGCTGCTCGAGGTCAAAAGAGAGGGCTTTGAAAATGGTCGTGCAGCAACAGCCACCTGTGATCACGACAGGATGCATGGTGCTGAGTTGGCATCATGGAGATCTTGACCACTAGGGGCAGCGGGGGACGCGGATGTGTCCCTGAGCCTGTGAGAGACACTCTGGTGACTCCTGAAATAACTGTGGGACTTTTTGAGGGACTGGTAATGGACTGAAAAAAGGAGAGCAGAGCTGGAATGACCTGCGTTACAGTTTTCTACTTTTCTGCATCTTGACCTCGCCTCTAGAGAGACACTGAATTTGCCTACTTCACAGAGAAAATAAAGGCTGTGATATACAGCGCTCCACAGTTTCTTTTCTCATCTTTAAACACCTCGGGCTAAATTCTTGACCAGTGTCCCTGCCACAAGAATGGTGGGGAAGCCTTCATGAATAGGACTAGTGGCTTTACAAAGCAGGTATGAAGGAGCATTTGTCCCTTTTTTGTCCTTTGCCCTCCCCTATGTGAAGACGTAGCAATAAGCTGCTCTCTTGAAAGTAGAAAGCAGTGCTTACCAGACACTGAATCTGCTGGCTCCTTGAACGTGGAATTCCCTGGTCCCTGGAGTTGTGAGAAATGAATTTCTGTTGTCAATAAACTACCTAGTCTTGAATATTTTGTTGTAGCAGCCCAAATGGACTAAGACAAGACCTAAACTAACAGTGACCTAAGACCTTAGATCCATGAATATGCTATGAGGGTTGTGGGTTGGGCAGGAATGGTCAACCAATAGGACAAAGTACTGGGCTTTGAAAAGACAGTAAAAAGCAATGAAAGCAAAATAAAATAGTAGGCTCCACAAACACAAAAGCAAGTCACAGGGCAGCTTCCGTTTAGGGGGAGGGACTAGCTGCTTTTTTGAGCTGAGGTCCAACTGAGGAAGAGAAAGGGAATGTCCCTTGGTGGAAGGTTATCTGAATCCCTTTAAAAGTGAACTACTGGGGCCGGTGATATGGCTCAGCGGCATAAATGCCTGCCTGGCAAGCACGAGGTCCTGAGTTCGACTCCCGGTACTAGCATATTAAAAAAAAAAAAAAGTGAAGTAATGGTTCCAAATGTCCTTCCAGGGAATAGCTCTCCTGGACATGTAGGCAAAAATCAACTAGAGTTCTTAAGTCATGGAAAACAAAAACAAAAAAATGGATTGGTATGGAAAGACAATAAACTTAAAAGCAGCAAGTCCATTATTTTTTTCTCTCAAGATTGACATTTATCAATAAATATCAATTTCTACCTGGGCTACACATATGATAGATGAGTCATACATTTACAGTGAAAAAGTTCACTGACCAAAAAGATAATAAAATAAAATAATCATTTAAATTAAATATTTTCTTTATTAGATTTCATTTTCCAGCTGTTTTAACTTAATAGAATTTTTCTCCTTAATTTCAAAGTATATAATGCTTTTTGACTGAACACTGATTACCTTTCCAGCCCAATGGCCTTTTTCTGTCAATGGCAATTAAATCCACAGAGATGATTTTTTTCTAACATTTGAGATTCTTGTTTTCCCACTGCACATCAGACATTTTGCTCAAGTCAACCAAATTTTGTTAGGGAAATTTTATTTGATAAGACAGGATCCAAAATCCTCCAATTAAAAATGCAAACATCTTGGGGCATGCTGTTTGCAAATGTTTTATGTATACTTACTCTAAGGCTTTATTTTGATAGACTGAAAAGCTTGTCTGTTATATCTTCTTTAAAAGTACTTTATAGGTTCTCATCTCTTCTTGTTAATAATATAGACCTCTGGAAATTTTTAAATGTTATTTACTACTGTGTGGCAACATAGTTTTTATATAGGACTTTAAATCTCATAATTTTATATGATCACTACCTACCCCTTTGTGAGCATAGAGGAACCTTTTAGAGAACAATGATCAACAGCCTGAATCTACAAAACAAACCCCACATTTTAAACCACGGTTTTCAAATCAAAAGAAAAAAAAGAACCAAATCAAAATAAAATACTAAGCTTTGATTCTTCCTTTCTTCCTTTCTCTAAACTATGCAAATTAATCTATGTGTTAATGTGCTTTAAATGTTATTTTCCAGTGTCACAACTCAAAGAGAAAGCCTCATTTCTCTGACAACAGAATAAAATTAATTGAAACACACAATCCAACTGATCCTAGGCTTTCATCCACAATGGCACTTTTTCTACCTGGTTTTTTAATTCAACAATCTAAATATAATTAGATTCTACCAACTACCAATGGGGAGTACTTGATGCAGGTGTTCAGAAAGCGGAAAAAACACACAGCTCTCTATTTGAGAACCAGGTCTCTGTTTTAAATGCCCAGACAATAAAGATAAACCAGCCCACTTCTTATTAGACCCACAGAAGGAAACTGAAGTGTTTTTATCTATTTTGCCGTAACTGAGGGCTAATTACAGGCCATTATATTTTTGTTTGGATTTTTTGTATTTTATCCGAGTATAGTCCTTTCTTGGTTATCTTTGGGGCAGGAGAATTGCTTTAGCCTGGAAGTTTGAGGCCAGTTAAGCAAGATAGTGAGACTCCGTTTCAAAAAAGAAAAAGAAGAGGAAAGAGGAAGCAGGAGGGGAGGGGAGGGAAAGGAAGGAAAAGGAAGGGAAAGGGGGCAAAGAAGTCCAAGCAGTTACTTATTTTTGCTATTTGCTTCTCATCCAACCACACAAGCTTTCAGTCTCAGATTCATCAGCATAAGGTCTCCCTTCTATTGATGCCCAAGGTAAGACTTCTCCAAGTTGTGGGCTTCCAGAGGTTTCTAGAATTTCCCAAAGTGGAAGGTCTGCCTGGGCAATGAGGATGACTTGTCACATGTGGTCTCTGACAATCACTCATACCTAGGAATCAGGGGAAAATAAACAAATTGATAATAACTAGAGTTTACTTTCTGCAAACCTCTTCTACCCTGTAGGTTCAGAGAAATAATTAGCTGCTCTCACTGTTTTGAAGACTGGTTCCGAAAAGGCGGCTCAAACCACCAATACAATAAAACGTTTCTGTCTTTTGAGAATCAGAAAGCGGTGTCACTCAAGTCTAAATATCTTTCTGTGCAGTGGAATCAGTGATACGTTTTTTAAAAGGAGAAAGTTGGAAGTTTTTATAAAAAGTGCAATTTACCTCCATGGCACTTGCATATAATAGCGCATTTTATAATGGTGTGCAGCAAAGATTGTTAACACACTTTGAAGGGGAAAAAGGAAAGAAAAAAGGTGGCATTCTTTCAACTGAACAGCAGTTTTCTTTAATTTGTAGAAAAGAAAAAACAAAGTTTCTCCCAAAACAACATCTGTATAAAGCAGTTGAAATGTGCTATTTTAATCGCTGCCTCAAACACGAGGAATTTTCTATGACCACTTGTTACAATTTAGAGTTTAACCTCCTCAAAACTCATTCTACACTGTTCACTTGTTCAGATGACATTTGATCTATTTTCTTAATTGAACATTTTCCTATTAAATTGAAACAAAAAAATATAAGAGAATCAGATGTAATAATTGCAGCTTTCCTCCAGAGGTTAAAAAACTAACAGTGGAGACTCTCACCCCAAAGGCTCGGAGACAAAAGGATGAAGATAGCTAAGCATTGTCCAAAATAGTGGTTGATGTATTTTGCCTATTTGAGAAATTTTTTAATTCCCAAAAGTTAGGGAACATGAGTTGGTATTTCATTGCTTCTTTGTGAAGCACACTGATACAGCTTGTTTACTTTGATGCCAGAACAAAGGAAAAAGCAAAGAAAGTAATAAAATAAAATAAAACTTTAACTTTGTTAAGAGTAATAAATGTTAGCACTGGCCTCATCCTTAACAGTTTGGGACTTTGAATTTTGAACAAAACAAATAAATGTGACCTGAAATAGTTCAAGACAGAGTCAATTTTTAAATTTTTATCATCCACCAAGACCAAACAATAGATTAGGAATGTTGTTATCCATGATTAAGAATGTACTAAAGGCCAACACTAAACTAATTGCATTACATAAATGATCTAATTTAATTTAATGTGTTCTTTACATAGAAAGAACCTAATGTTCACGAGTGTGGCAGTACAAGGCAGCAGCACAATGGTAAGGAAGGCCATCTTTTGGGTTTGGCTGAGATACATAGTTGCCTACTGGAATCATTTCATGACTATCACAGGCAATAACACCCTAATGCATAACCGATGGGTGAGAAAGAAAAAGAGGCTCAAATCTAATAGGCAGGATGGCCACTCTTCAAAATCATGGCCAGCCACATGTCACGTTTCTTAAGATCTTTAGGTCAGCAAGAAACAGCTAATACTGGGAAAATGATGAGAAAGTCTCCATCTTTCCCGTCTATACCCACCCCTTCCCTCTTGATAAGGACATCTGCACTGTTTTTACACAAGCTCTCCATAGGTTCTACCTATCAGCAACTCATTTCATTCAGTCCTTCCCACTCCAGTGGGACAATCAGCCTGTCTTTCTTCACCAGCTTAGTACTCTCATTTCCTCTTAATCCCAGCGCTCAGATTTCAGACAGTACTGCTCTCCATGCTGATCACTCTCTACTTACCTTCCATCTTCCCTCCATATAGGGCTTGGAATTCCTTTCCCAACCAAATCATGAAGTTCTTCAAGGTCCAGAATTCTCCTTGTACTTCTCCTGTTAAGTTAATGCACTAATGATGATTTATTCTTATTTAAGCTGAAGATACTGAAGATTATATGACTTCCAACCACATTAATCTGTTAGGGTGCCCATGGCTCAGGGACGCACTTAGCTCGATGCATTATTCAGCTAGCTTATTGATTTTATCCTCCATTTGTAATAAATGTACGTGTCCTCTTCCCCAGCAGTATCTCAGTAGGTATAAGATCATTCAACTTCCCTTAAAACCTGCCATTGGTTTCTATGAACTACTTAAGCACTTACTTACTTTTTATGAGTCCAGTGCTCCTGGGTCCATCAGAATTCTTGCGACTGAATAAGCCTTCTTAATTACATCACTCTGGGTTTTGGTGTTATTTTTTATTAAAGAATCCTACCCATTTGTATTTGTTTCTTTAATCTATGCTGTGATGTCCCACAAACACAGATTGCTCAGAGATTATATAAGGTATGAGTTTGTGTTTTGCTCACACAAAGTCCAATTCACAACTGCCTCCCCCCAAAAGTGACTCTGTCTACTCTACTCTTTACCCATTGGTCAGAACGGGTCTTATGACCCTAACCCACTTGCAAGGGAAGCTGGGAAGAGTAGGGGAGCATGCAGATATTCAGCAAGCATTTATTAATGGTCTCTGACATACATCCTTTGAAATCCAACTCAAATGTCTTTTTCTCCATGAAGTTCTCTCTGATTGTCCCCAAATAGATGTGACCTCATATTCACTCCAAATTTCCACCCTGCCACATTGACATTCATCCACGTTTTCCACAGTTTATATTCTGTGCCATAGATGAAATCTACTTCTAATTTTTTACTGACATAAGATAATTGTTCAAATTTGGGGGATACAGTGTGATAATTCAACATATGTGTAGTGATCAAGTCAGAGTAATTAGCATTTCCCTCTCCTTAAACATTTGCCATTTCTTTGTGTTGAGAATGTTCATACTCCTCTCTTCCCATTGTTTATAAAATATATAATAAATTGTTATAACAGTTAATCTTGATTGTCAACTTGATTGGATTGAGAGGTGCTTAGGAAATTAGTAAACCACACTTTTGGATGTGTCTAGGTGTGGCTGGTAGCATTTCCAGAGACAACTGGCATGTGGGTCTGCTCAGTGAGAGGAGGAGACCTACCCTGAATGTGGTAGCACCATCCAGTAGGCTGGGGACCCAAATGGAACAACATCATAAGAGAGAAGACACCTCCTAGCAGGTACACACTGCATTTTTCTTCAGCAGGTGTATCTTTGCTGCAGCCATCATCCATGTACATGAACCCCAGCCCCTTCATTCAGCCTTGCTATGTGGACTGACACCTGTCACTCTCCACAGGGCTTCCAGGCCTTTAGCCACAGACTGAGGCTGCCACATTGGTCCCTCTTATTCTGAGGTTTCCAGCTTCTTGGACTGAGCACAGATGGATCCTCTGGCTCTTCATCCTGCAGACAGCCATTGTGGGGCTATCCAACCTCTGATCCTGTTAGCCAATCAAAAGCATCCCCTGGTCCTCTGAAGAACCCTGACTGATACAAACGTCATGAACTATAGTCATCTACTATGCTAAGGAACATCAGAATTTATACCACCATGCAATTGTATTTTTGTGCTTGTTATTTGATCTCCCTCTATCCTTTTTCCCTTACCCTTCCTAACCTCTAGTGACCACTATTGTACTCTCTGCTTCTATAAAACCAACTTTTTAAACTTCCACATATGAATGAGGACATGCAGTAGTTGTTTGTGCCTGGCTGATTTCATTTAACATAATGATCTGCAGTTCCATCTGTATTGCCATAAACAACAGAATTTCATTCTTCTTTATGGATGGATAATATTGTATTGTATATATCATATTTTCTTTGTCTTAAATGTACTTATTTTATCTACACTTTCCTAACTCTAAGCTCCTTGAAATAGGGACCCTGTCTTATTCAGCTCTCAGATGCTACTTTAAAGCCTAAGACAACTCAAAAATGTTTGCTATGTTCACAGGGATCAGATAAGGATCAAGGAATGAAGGTATCCAAAAAACTCCTTTGAGACAGTAGTAGGGAAAAAAGCAACAAGTTTATTGAAATTAAGACGAAAGCTTCTCTTCCTAAAGTATTTTCCATTTTCTTATCTTTGGTGGACATAGCAAGATGGTATCATTTGAAAACATTGGCCATGACTGAGCGATATATTACAGATTTGTGTAATATTGGCAGCTTAAAAAATATGTTCCTTTAAACGAGGTCTCTGTAAGGCAAAGCTTTTCCTCCCAGCACAGCTCTAAAAGTTAGAAGGCAGCATTCTGCCCATTCCAAATCACCAGAAGTGAAGCATCAAGTCCTAAGTGCCCCCCAGTGACTGAGTGGGCTAGCTGGGGTGGGTTTTTTTCCCTTCTACTTTGCAGAAAGAAAAGACAGTAAAAGTTCCTTCAGTGAGCCCCCAAGATGCTCCCAAGCCATTGTGCAGAATCATTGTCAGGTTAAATTAGGGAGTACAGACTCCATGAGTGTAAAAAAATCAATACTTGATGGAAGATTGCTCCCTGGAAAATCTGTTTTGATTCCAGGATTAATTTGTGACCAAAGGCTCCAGCAAAATGACATGCCATTAGTCAGAAAATGAACACATTCTATCCTTGAAATTGGATGGAAATATGTCAGCTGATTGACCCATTCATTCTCCTACTCTCTGGGCAGAAAGTGTGGGTGTGGTAGTTGCGTGAATTAGTGCCCCAAACCTGGTCCATTTTCAAAATAGGATTAAAAAAAATATTTTTTTTAAAGTCCAGTGTGAATTGGGAGTAGTCTCTAGGCCACTGTTGGAAAGCTATTGCAAATGTGTTTCGTCAAGGCAAATGCATTTGTCTGGAAGGCCCAACTCTCCTGAGTTTTCTAAGCCTTAGAATAAACCCTACTAAAAATCTTAAAATAAAACAAGGAATTTCACCCCTCAAAGCAGTGACCTGCAATATTAATGGCAATGTAATTTCTTTGTCATCTGTAAAGTAACACTCTTCACACTCCTCTTTGCTAGGTTTCCTCAACTAAAAACTTTTACAAGAGGAAGTATTAACTTTTCAGTTGTGCTGATGTCACAGAGCTCAGGGCCTTTCCTGGTGTGCGTCGCTTATCAGCAGTAGGGATGAATTGGACCCCACAGACTTTCATACATGGAAAAGTCTCTGTCTTTATCTCATTACATCAAATCAAGCCTGATGCTGGGGCTACTGGTCACCATTAGGAATGTTTTTCCATCCCGTGGTTATGTAAAGGCCCCAGGAGCTTTGACAGAGAAAATATTTGGGGACACACTTTTGTTCTTCTGTCCTCCGTACTGGTCACCAGTAGCCTCACAGCCCAAACTTACATAGTCCTCTGAAACCAGGGGGTCCCACGATTTCACTCAGAAACAAAGAATTTTACTGACCTTGAAGTTCTAGAGCCAAGGATCAGGCCTCTCTCTCTTCTCTCCTTTGCACACATCTGTCCTTTTCCCTAAAAAACACATGCCTCTCTACATCTCCTCCTCCTTCATGTCTTCCTCTTCCTCCTCCTCCTCTCCTCTTCCTCTTCCTTCTCCTCCTCTACTTCTTCCTCCTCCTCCTCCTTCTCTTCCTCCAGTCTCCTCAAGAAACTCATCATGGTAAAAAACAAAGCAAGGAAGAGGAGTTGTGTTCAAACACTAAGCTTCCTTCTTTTGGGCAGAAGAGGACACATTCCTGAGGAGCTTTTTGAAAATGGAAAGGGGAATTAAAGGCAGACAAAAGCCACTTAGCATATTGATCAGATCCATGCACTGACACCCCTGAAGGGCTGGTCTCTAGCATCTCCACAGAAACTTCCAGCCCTGCCCTGCCTCCACCCACCCAGACAAGGCCTCACCTTGCTGTTCAAAGGGACATTTTAATCTACTGGGTCTTGTACCCTGGACCCACACCATGGCTGCTAATGGCATCAAACACACTGGACACAGAAGCGGAGGCAGATCACGGCATCCAGTGTTTGTATTCATTCAGCTGGGAGAGAAATTGCCAAGGTGAAGCTCACCTCCCTCCCTGAGCATCTTTTCCCCACAGGCGCCATAAAGAAAGACAGCTCACAACCAGGTGGTGCAAACTGTCCCCACAGGGGAAGACTGCGGGGCGGAGCCTCTCACCCACGGAGACTTCGTTAGAATCCTCTTACTCAGGAGTAAATTGAGATGGCAGGAGATCGTCTTGAAACCTGCATTTTAAAAAGCTAAGCTTCAAAATTGCTGCATAGGCTCTCGTATTCCAGACACAGAGAACTCCTCAGTATCCCAGCTTAACAGTTCGCTCTCCAGACTACAGCTGTGCTCCACATTCAGGGAAGAGGACCTCAGAGGAGAAAGCAGTCAGCACCCAAAAGACAGCCACACCAACCGAGGTCTGGCACAAGGACCTACTAGCTCTAGGACGTCAACTCGCTAGAGGAGCTTGAGCCCTATAGGCACCCAAATTAGTGGTCCCAGGAAGAAATTACATTACCATCTTACGTTATTGTTTAAGATTATTATTATTGTATTAGTACATAAATATCTGCTCTTTATAAAGTGTGAATTACAGCACTCTGGGAGACTAAGGCAAGAGGATCGCAAGTTCAAGACCAGCCTGGACAATTTAGTGAATTAGTAAGGGCTTGTCTCAAAATAAAAAAAAATTTTTAAAGACCTAGGGATGTACCTCAGTGCAAAGGCCCTGGGTTTAATCCCCATTAACACAGAGAGAGAGAAAGAGTCAGAGAGAGAGAGAGAGAGACAGAGAGAGAGAGAGAGAAACAGAGAGAAACTCAAGTACCCCAAAGCAAAACTATACCATTAGAGAAAATGAACAGTCCAAAGTATTAGAGATGTTTAAGGCTAGCAAGATGGAAAGATGGTTTCTGGAGGAAGCCCTTGGCCACTCTTAAGCAATGCCCAGATGTGTGTTCTGAAAAGTCACTTCTTTATTTGAATTATTTGTATTCTGTCATCTGAATGAGCTTCTGCTTGATCAGCTGGATCCAAGGGGAGGCGGTAAAATCTAGCAAGCCAGCCATAGCCACCAGGGAGGTCTGAGAGGTCCCAAATTTGGCATTGTTTAGTGAAAGTTGCAGAATTGTAACCACAAGAGGCAGGCAGAATAGCAGACAGTCAGAACTCCATGAGGAAAACACATCCACCTGAACAGTTTTCCTTTGTCTTCTGGCTTCTTGGTCACACCCAGAAGGCTGAGGTCATGGAGGCCACCAGAAAACTGTGAAGGAACCGCCATGCAGATAATCACTACACACACACACACACACACACACACACACACCTGCCCCCCTTCTGAGCTGCTTTCTCAACTGTGGAAAGCACAGTCAAGCCACTGGCTTCAGAGCTCAATTCTAGGCTGTCTCACCCCTGTCCTCTCCCTCCCACCCCTACTCTGGCTCACGCACTTCTACTTTTGCCAAATAACTCAGCTCTCGTTCCTTCTCCCTTCTTCCTCTCAGTAGCACCTTCCAAGAACACTGACATATGTGGTCCCTTGACAATATTTTTTGGAGGTCTTGGCTCTAAGTCAAAGCATAAAATATTTAGAGAAAATAAGATTTGGAATCAAACCAAACCGAGATCAAAATCTGATGGGGGAATTCTTAGGAAAATTAAACTTATATAGCTTATCTTTCTGGCCCTTTAGCCATCAGAAAGAGATCTTATTTCACAAGGGTGGACTTTCGCATGGGTTCATAGATCCCTTCCCCACGGACCTAGCTTTGTCTTTCCAAGTATAGGGGAGTCCCTCAGATGGAGTGGCCACTCTCTTCCTAAATACTTCTAAGGTAACTGATGTGGTACATAATTGTTTTTAAATCCCAGGTCTCCCTCATCTACAATCCTCTCCATTCCTGTGAAAATTGGAACAAGTTATTTTGTTTCTTAAAGTCCAAACTTCCTCATCAGCTGGGGCTGAAATAATAATCATCCCACAGAGCTGCCGTGG
The DNA here is from genome assembly GCA_028451465.1 of Erethizon dorsatum. Lineage (NCBI taxonomy): Eukaryota > Metazoa > Chordata > Mammalia > Rodentia > Erethizontidae > Erethizon > Erethizon dorsatum. Next base: position 31,751,818 of record CM051833.1, read on the forward strand.
GAACCAATGACCTACGCACCTACCACGTCATGGGCATTTCATAGGTGTTCCATAAAAGGATCATCTTTTCCCAGTACAGGTTCTTCTGTTTGATACACTATATCCAAATAATGCTTTCAGATACTCCTTAATACCAAAAACAATGGGCCGCTGTCCAAATTCTTAGTCAAAATTCTCCCAAAATATCAAGTCTTTTCATTCATTTCATACTGTAGGTCCAAGCCCCGGAGAAGAACTTGGCAAGGCATGCATCAATCAAAGCCAAATTATTAGAAAAATTCATTAGAAAAATTCATTGAGTCAAAAGACTTCTATTTTTAGGATTTATCTTTAATACTAATTTCTACCTTTCTCTTCTCTCCAAACCCTTCTTCCTTAGAGGATACAGCAAGAAAGACAACCTTGAGAAAAAGATCGTTCATTTATTCACTGTTCTATAGGTATTGAGAGGAATATAGAGATGAATTTACAGTGTCAAAAAACTGACTGGGCCGGTGAGATGGCTCAGCAGCATAAGTGCCTGCTGGCAAGCGCAAGGTCCTGAGTTCGACCCCCAGTACCCACATACGACAAAATGGCTGGTGATATCGCTCAGCGGTGGAAGTGCCTGCTGGCAAGCGCGAGGTCCTGAGTTCGACTTCCGGTACCCACATAAAAAAAAAACTGACTGAGTTATGAAATCCCACGAAGAAAAGCTTCAGTAAGATTTTACCCATCAACTAAATTTTCTTGCAGAACCCAAAACAAGGAGACTTTGAACAATAACTAGATTTCAGTTTTGAAGTTCATTTAGGGATTTCTGAAAAGAATTAGTTGGTGGGCTTTCCTACTTTGTTTTATAAAAGACAATGAACTTCATGTGTAACTTTCCATCAGAATTTGCAGATGTAGTTCACAGGAGTTAATGACTTTTTTCTCTTCAATTTCACCTTGCAAGACAAAATAGAGCTGCACTAGAATTTTCCTATAGCAGGGTGACTGGTCAATAAATACTTTGCTACTTGCTCTATCAATGCCATCAAAATATTGTTTAATAATTCAGGAGCAACCATGTAATTTTCTTCCCTAGCAGGAGCAAATTAGGCACGTACTAAATAATTGACAGAAGTACTTAATTCTAGGGATGTCTTGAGAGTGCACTATTATTCAAAAAGAAATTAAAATAAAATTTTCCATCAACTATTCGACACATTACTTTTATTTTCATACAGTGTTCATGCTTGGTCATGTCCTGAATGCTATATCAGAATTTGTCCCCCCATCTTTTGATTTTCTTACTCAAAAGTGGTCTGCAGGTGTCTATATTGGGCATGTGTGTGATGTCAAGAACGTAGTCAACACCCCTTGGAAAGGTGTCATTAGGTTTAAGTGGATTAGATAAAACCCCCCTTCTTTAGGCCTGTCCCAACCAGGAACACAAATAAGTTTTGTTCCTTGGAATTTTTATCTCAAATAATAAGATACCCCTCTCAAGGACACTCAGACTCTGACCCTTTTGCATTGCCCATCTGCCAAAGCAATGGTTCTCTCATCACTGGACTCCCAGGGTGAGACCTACCTGTCCTCCACAACTCTCTTAAATAGCCCATTTATGGGCCTTCAAGGCACTGTACTTAGCACTTAACCACCAAAGTGTCCTGGGTAGACTTACAGTTCATAGGCCAGCACATTAACCTATGGCTTTACAAGTTACAAAGACAGGGATGGGAAGAAATAAGTACCAAGCCTTCAGTCCTTATTCTGACAGTCACTTCCTAGAATGTTCTCTTTTCATTGCACTCCCCCATACCACAAGTCTAAGAGTAATACTCTAAATTATTCAAATAAAAGCCCCTTCCACCACTTCCCAACATTTCCTGTTGAGCTAACACTGAGGGAGTAAAGGAGAGCATCGGGCCACCTCTCCAACACCATCCGCTCCCTCCTACCTCGTGAGCCCAGTGGCCTCCCTGATATAGGAATGATACAGGACTTCCAACCTGCTAGATGTCTGATACACTGAGTTCGTGTTCCCCAAAATTGAAGAATGAATTCTAAGGAACAACATAGGTTAAGAGTAGGAAATATTTATTGAGAGGGAGAGATACAGCTTCTAAGAGACAGGAGGGGTCCCAAGTGTGTTGCCAAAGAGCCCACTTCACAGAGGAAGTTTTATAGAGCAAAGTCACGATGTGGGTACAACGTGGGTTAAAGCTATGATCAACCAGTAAGATTATACGTATAGTCGCTTAGGTAATATTGATCCAATGGGGAAGCAAGTCATGTAGCAAGTGTATATGGAAAGAACAAAGAACTTTTCAGGAAGGGATGAGTCCAAGGGTCTTGGTTACCCACGGAGGTGACTGATGTCTATCTAGGCTTTATTGGATCAGGAGTTACCACTTATCTTATGCTTTGGGGAGCTGGGTATGGTGGTACACACCTGTAATCCCAGCACTCAGGAGGCTGAGGCAGAAGGGTCACCTAGAGTTCAAGTCCAGCTTGTGCTATGTAGTGAGTTCAAAGCTAGCCTGAATGATATAGCAAGACCCTGTCTCAAAAACAAAACAAAACAAAACAAAAATTATCCTCTGGGGAGCATGTAGACGTCGTCATTCCATCTTTATCTTGAGGCTTGACCTCCAACAGATGTGCCTCCTGCCACAGCTGTAATGTGTTTTTCATCTTTTGAATTGACTCTCTCAAGGGCCAAGCCATGTCTGACTGCCTATAATATTTCTACCTAACTTAGCTGCCTATAATATCCCCAGAAGCTAACATTTCTCAGTGCCTGTCCTGTGCTGACTACTGTTCTAGATTCACTGGCAGCAGAGTAAGTGTTTGTTCCAGAATCCTCAAGCCCTACCCCAGCTATAGAGACCCAAAAGTCATTCCATTGTTACTATAGGGATTACCTTGAAGAGTAGTAATATACACAACCAGAATTTCAGCAGGAGATGACAGTCTAACAATGCCTACGTGTGGGGTTGTGAAATCCAGACCACTTTGTATACAGGTTGTTATTATCAAATACACCCATTAGAGTAATCACAATGATGCAGGAGCATTTTAACTTTTTCTCGAATCTCTCAAAGAACATTAAGACACTCAACAGCATTTCTTTAAAAGTTCTGTCTTTTCCCTTCTCAATTTAATATATCTTTTCACCCTTCCGAAAAGCTTACTCTGTAAGCCTCCTAATACTGTGTCCCAGGTATTCTTGTGACTTAGTCAATTTCTCATCACTGATACAAAATACCAAACACCCACAACTTAAAGAAGTTTATTTTGGCTCACAGTTTCAGAGGATTCAGTTCATGGTCAGTTGGCTCCAAGACAGGAAGGACATAGTAGAAGGGTCTGGAGCAGGAAAGCTGCTCATGTCATGGCAGCCACAAAGCAGAGGGAGAAGCAAAGAGTCAGGGAGAGAGACACACCCTTCCAGGTCATGCCCACGGTGACCCACCTCTAACAAAGCCCCATCTCCTAACAGCACATTCAGCTCTGAACTCTTCAGTGGACTTTTACTGATGAGTATAGTGACACCATCCAAAAGCTCAGTCTTCAAATACATGAGCCTTTTGGGGGACATTAAACTGTAACACCTTGATACTTGTGCTATCTCTGCAGACTTTGGCTTGTGGTCCTTCTCCTTTTCCCTCTAGTCTGGTCTAGTCATAAAAGCCTGTGCCATAATAGTCTTAGGGTAATAAATTTGATGCTGACATTCTAGTGAAGGAACAAAGAAGTACATAAGCAATAAACCAAAATAATCAGATAGAGTATATTTTCTGGTAGACATTGTGCCCTAAAGAAAACAGAAGACAGTAAAGCAAAAGGCAGAGCTCATACATGGGGAAGCAGGGCCACTGTGGATAGGCAGTTGGTAAGACATTTCTGAGGAGATGACTTTAAAGCTGACATCTACATAACAAGAGAAAGCAAGCCTTACAAACAACTAGAAGAATAGTTCCCTAGAAAGAGGAAAAAGCTACTACAAACTCCCTAAAATAGAGAAAAAGCTTAGCATGATTGTGTTGATGTAGCAGAGGACAATGACCTTCTTTCACCCTCCTCCTATCAACACCCTGAGCACTGTGGAGGTGGGAGCCCTACAGGAGGGGCTGAGCAGAACTTACCTCTCTTCACCCACATTCTCTGCCTCACCCTATGGGGGCTTTGGTGCGGTCATGTGACTTGTTGGGCCAATGATGTGTGATGTGTATCACTCCCAGGCAAAAATTTTTACACCCAAAATGTGTTTCCCCACTTCTTTTCTCATTCCCCTTTGCCAAGTCACCAGCAGTGTTCCAGAAAATGACTGCTCCATTAGACTGGATCCTGAAGTGAGGAAGGCAATGATGCAGAACAAAGCCCTTAGCCACCCCACTAGGGAAGTAATATGAGCAACAAATAAAGTTTTGTTGTTTTAACTGCTGTGTTTGAGATTATTTGTTGTTATGGCATAACTTTGCCCAGTTTAACTGATACAAGCTCCTTAAGAAATACCCTAAAATGACACCACTGCTAAATAAAAGTAGACACCCAACTGCCCCCCACAACTCTCACCTCTCCCCCAGTCACTATTTTCTCTGAAGGTTCCTAGGGAATCTCACATGTGGCTCACCAAAGAGTCCTATTCTGGTTCAGTTCTCCCATCTCTTCCTCTCTCTCACTGTCTTAGTCACTTTCCTGTCACTGCACACAAAACACAACACCCACAACTTAATGAAGAAAGTTTATTCTGGCTCATGGTTTTTAGAGGATTCAGTCCATGGTTGACCAACTCTAAGGCAGGAAGGGCATAGTAGAAGAACCTGGCAGAGATCAGCTTCTCATGTCATGGTGGCCAGGAAGCAAAGAGTGAAGGAAGGAGTCAAAGAGGGAGATGTCACTCCCTTACCAGTCACCAACCTCTTCTGACCAGGCCCTACCTCCTAACAGCACACTCAGCTATGGATTCATCAGTGGGTTAATCCACTTAAGTACAGTACCGCCATGATTCAATCACCTTCTAAAAGCCCCACGTCTGAACACTTGAGCCTTCTGAGGAACATTCTAGATCTAAACCATGACACCCAGACTCCCTCCACAGACTGGTCAGACAGTATTCCTCTGGCTGAGAGATGCCACCCCTTGGACACAACACCATTTCCTAGCAGGTGGTCCTGACCACCCCCTGCGGTTCAGAATTCTGAGACAAGTGTCTCTCTGTCTCTGTCTCTGTCTCTGTCTCTGTCTCTCTCTGTCTCTCTCTCTCTCTCTCGTGTTAAACTCTACTGAAGAAATAAAAAATGCTGCTACTTGTGTCTTTCAGAAATTTTAGATTAATACATTCTTTTGGCTTTTATGTGCATGTTTCTACTGTTCTTGTAAGTCCCTGGTCTGAGCCAAGAGCTAGGCTGGAAGCCCTACTCCTCACTGTTCCTCATCACAAGTGTGTCTGTGCCCAGCTCACTAGGCCTGGCCATCTGCTCCTTTAGGATGAGTTCTCCTTGAAGAGTCTTTGATATTCTAGCCAGCCTGCTCCACTGGAAGAGAACTCCCACAAGTGGAGAAAACTGAGAGGGACCGCACCTGTCTTTGTGTAGAGGAGAGACTTATCTAAGGGCCCAGCAGCTGTGCTCTAAAATCAGTCATGGTGTTTTCCATGGCCTGCCCCCAGCCAGCAGCTCAGTGCAGCAGGAATACTAAGGCAGGTCTGTTCCTGGCAGACACAGGCTTTTCTTGTTACAACTTTGGCTCGAGGACTCCCAGACTGCCGTGTCCCCAGCCTTCCTTCCTTCCTTCCCACACAGATCAGAGGTGCTTGGTGGTCTAATGTCTCTCTCAGCACTGTCCACACCTACCTTGTTTTATTTCACACAGATGTTTCCCCGGACAGATTTGGTCCTGTTGTAGCATTTGCTTCTCAATGGACCTTGGACCAAAATGCCCTGCTACACTACTAAATATTTAGTGACAAAAGTGGGACATCTATCCTTTAAAGGAGGTATCACAACACTGTGTATTTGAAATTCCCCAAATAATGAAAAAATAAGTAAAATACTGCAAATAAGGTTCATTGCAACTGAAAACAGAACTTCAGTCATAGAATAAGTGCAGATTAAAAAATAACAAGCCAATCCCGTCCCATCTCAAATTGCCAAAGATGAAAAAGAAAAGATGATCCAGAGTTTGTCCAGTTTCAGAGAAATAGTACCTTCACGCCTTGCTATTGGAAGTATAAATTAATACAACTTTTCTAGAAGGTAATTCTTCAATACCCATCAATCCTTTTTCAAGATGCACAATTTAACTTTTAGGAAAATAATGAGTGCATGGGTAAATTTTAATTATAAGAGTTTGTAGTATTAAATGCTCTTGGACATTTTATCCAGAAATAGCTTTAAGAGCTTTCTTGCTTTGGCCTTGATGTCCTGAATCCATTCAAAATGTTGACCTTTTATGGTCATTTTGACTTTGAGGAAGAGCCAGAAGTCACATGGTGCCAGATTCAGTGAACAAGGTGGATGAGGATACACTGTCATGTCTTTATAAGCCTGCCTTTCCAGTGGATGACACTTGGCAAGAGCACTTCCTGTATTTTTTTTATCACATCTCCTAAAGACACTCACAAAAGAGAATTTCCAGAACTGCTTCATAAAGTGGCAAGAATGATGGGACCAGTGTGTTTGAAGCAAGGGAGAGGATTTTGAGGGGAATTCATGGTAATGTGACTTTTACTGTAATAATTTTTTAATTGAAACATTCACCATGTTTACGAGTCACCCATGTACATCACCTTACAGTCTCCATGGCTCAGGAGTCAGGGCACAGGCTGTAGGGTCCTCTGCTCAGAGTCTCATCAGGCTGGAACCCAGGCGTTGCTTGGGCTGCAATTTCACCTGAGGCTTGGAGTCCCCTTCCAAGTCCACTGGTACTTGGGAAAATTCAGTTTCCTGCAGTGATTGTAGGATGGAAGCCTCCCCTTCTTGCCAGCCTCAGTTGGGAGCCATTTTGGATCCTAGAAGTTGCCCTCTGCTCCCTCCATATGACCTTCTTCACGAAGTGGGAATTTCGTTCTTCAAGGTCAGCAGATCTGTCTTGCTTTGATTCTCTCCATTTTGCTAAGATGAAATCATTGGTAATAGAGTGTAATATAAGAGAATGTAACAATGGTGATCCATTACATTCCCAAGAGACTGGTGTACCATCAGGCCCTGCTCATCCTTGAAAGAAGGGAATTACACAAATTCTGTACATCAAGAGGTAGGAATTTGGGGAGCTGCTAAGGATGTGCTCCTCAAAAATTCATGTGTTGGAAATTCAATCCCCAATCCCTATGCATATGGTATCTGGAGGTGAGTGTGGGGAAGGTAATTAGGATTAGATGGGTCATGAGGCTGCAGTATGGCTTTCTTACAGAAGGAAGAGAGACCCCAGCTGGCACAGTTGCTGTGTCTCACCCTGTGGTGCCCTCTGCCATGTTATGCTGCAACAACAAGGCCCTGATAGATGCCAAACCAATGCTGGCACCATGCTCTTGATTTGGGGCCAATTAAACTTCTATTCTTTATAAATCACCTAGTCAGGTATTTTGTTATAGCAGTAGAAAATGATCTAAAAAGGGGGCCATCTCCAGATTCTGCTTGCCACACCTATTGAGTCAGAGTAAGCAATGCGAATGGAGTACTACTCTACCATAAATAAAGAGAAACTCCAGTTATTGTAGGAAAATAATGCACCTTGAGACCACAATGTTAAGTGAAATAAATCAAACACACAAACTTAAATATCACATGGTTTCTCTTATATGTGAAATGCAAAGTATAAATAAAAAGCAAAACAAAAGATAGATAATAGGAAGTAGGGAGATAGAACTTTCTCAAATGGGAAGGGGATCAAGAGATGGAGGAAAGGAAGAGTGGAGGCAAAGGGGATGAGAAAATGAATTGAGATGTGTATGTGCATGGACCAACTCCCCACATGGAATGTAATCATTACTCACTGCAAGCAGGTACTAATAAAATTATGATTAAAAAACAGCAAAGTAACCAATGTGAGATCCCAGATCTCAAATCTTTGATCACCCAGTGTAGACTGAGAAATTTAAAAAGATGGAATGGCTTAAGAATTCTGTTAGCCAGGCATGGTGGTACACATCTGTAATCCCAGTACTCTAGGAAGCCGAAGCAGAAGGACTGCAAGTTCAAACCCAGCCTGGGCAACTCAGTAAGACCTAGCCTCAAGATAAAAAATAAATAAATGAATAAAAATGTACAAAGGCTAGGGATATAGCTCAGTGTGAAAGCCCTCAGTTCAATCCCCAGTACCAAAAAAAAAATTATTTTAAATGATTGTTTACTTAGTGCCTAAAATAAATCCCCCACACACAAAAATATACTACCTGGAGTTTATGGGTACCTCCTGCTCTGTGTAGGGAATCAGACCGTCCACCCTGACAGCTGAAAGACCAGATCAATCAAGGGGTTAATTATACAGATCATTTTCCTGCCTCCCACGGGCAAAAGGATTATAAATGGCCACATATTTATGCAGCCATTGTTAAAAATTCAACCGCAGCATTTATTTCAATGAACTCCTCTGACTACGTGTTGAACAAATGCGCTGAGGGACTACATAAAACATTATCTCTATTAGTTCAAATTTTCTGACTCCCTAAAATCTTCCAAGGACGGAAGGAAAAAATGCATCTGTGATATGCGCCCTGTCGCTGCAAATACATTCATTAAAATACAAACAGCTGGACAGCAATCCAGCATTAGGTGGGCATGGGCGCAGTGCACACATAGGCACTCAAACGGGAGCACATTGCATTTAAGACTTTAAAATTATTAACAGAATAGTGAATATACACAAACTTCCTTAGCATCACTTTAGAGCACCATTTTAAATTATAGTGACCCCCTTCAGTATCTTAGAAGTTTTCTACGTTTTTTTCCTCCTGTACTGAAGATTAAATCCAGGGCCTTTACACTAAGCTATATCCCCAGCCCTTTTTATTTTTTTTATTTTGAGGCAGGGTCTCACTAAATCACCCAGGCTGGACACAAACTTGTTATCCTCCTGCCTCAGCCTCCCAGAGTGCTGAAATTACAGGCACGTGCCCCCATGCCAGCCGCCCAGGTACCTTTTAATCCCAAATGTGCAAGGCTGTCTATGCTATACCATGAGAACAGCATCTGCCACTGCTCTGGGGACTCTGAAGGGACAAAAGGGAGGCTCGACTTCCTGGGGGTTCTTGGCACGGCCCTATCCAATTTCCAGCCCCAGATCTCCTCCCAGATAGAGGGGGTTTGCAGTACAATATTAACTAGGATGGTTGACTGTCGCATCTTTACTGAAATCCACTCAGACAGAAGTTTCCAAAACAAGCAAGGACTTTGTCAGAGAGCCCACACGCTCAAAAGGAAGTTGCCTTTCAAAGGAGAATAAAAGATATGCTTCTCAGCACTGGCGTCACCCAGACACACACAAAGCCTGGATCCCTCACCTTTTCTGGAGTGCAAGGATGACACCCTGGTTCCTCGGCAGTACAGACTCAGAGAAAGCAGTTGATCACAACCATCCCTGGGGTAACACACACAGAGGACACCTCCTGCCCTGCCACCACTTTGTAACCACCAAATAGTAAGTTGCCTGTATGGGAACCCTGCCCAAACACAGGAAAGGACCAGTGGCTAAAATTAAAAGCCTGAGATACCAAGGCCACCGGGGAGCCATGACATTGCTTATGTCAGGGTGGGAGGAAAGGGTTCCTTTGCAGGGCCAGGCCCTCCAGTGCTGAGAATTTTTTTGGGGGGGTACCGGGGATCGACCTTAGGACCTCACGTGCCAGCAGGCGCCCGTGCCGCTGAGCGATATTACCGGCCCTTTTTTTGTATGTGGGTTCCGGGAGCCAAACTCGGGCCCTCGCACTTGCCAGGCAGGCGCGTATGCCGCTGAGCCATCTCACCGGCCCCAGTGCTGAGAATTATTGAAAACAACTCCTTGAAAACTCACCCTCCTCCTCTCTTTAGGGCCTGGTCAGCCCTTGATAGTTGTTGCTGGAGAAATAGGAAATCTTTTGTGGGAGCAGAAGGATTGGAATATCAGCCTGGGTGAGATGGAGTGACCTATGCAAATGGTGAATGGAAACCCTCCCTGTCATGTTAGAAAGGCTGGATTTAAAAACAAAGAAGCAGGGGGTTGCCGGTAAGGGAGGAGTTTCCTTCCTTCCTGAGGCTGATGGGTGCCGGGGGGATCCCCTTTCCCTTCCACTCATTCTGTGGAAGGCGCTAATTCCCGAAGACTGTGCACCACCATAAATCCGTCATAATGCCTAGACCCATGCTTTGGTCTCCAGATACCGTATTCATTTTTGCATATGATTTCCCACCTTAAACCTAGCTTATACTTCCATTTCCGTGATCACATGAGTATAGAATCCTTTTAAGGACTTGGATGAATGACAACCTAATAACATGGAGTGATGTATGTTTTTCTGCAGAATCTTTGACTATGTACAGAAAAAGAAGCCTATCTGAATCACATTTCTAACCTTAGATTCAACACTAAAAAAGCTGGGTTTGAAAACAAAGAAGCAAAGCGTTGTCGAGGAGAGAGGAGTTAGCCCTTGTGATAACCCTGGTTAGGTTCTACTGCTCTGTTGGGTTGAATAAGTTTTCAATTTGCAGCAAAATGTCCTAAACAATGGTTTCAAGAGAGAATATTGGAATAAATGGAACAAACACAGAAGACTTAGGAGGCAAAGTCACTCCCTGATGGCCAAGGAATTGCCCAATCCTCAAGTTATGGCCCCAAAAAGACTAGCAGCAAACCATAGACGGTAGAACAGATGATTCTCCCCAAGGACCTGTTCTCCTTTGTGTCACAGAGGACCCTCAAGCAAGGAGAGAGTGGAGCAGGGACAAAGGAATAAGGTGATTCACTCTAAGCCAGCAGCTCAGTTCCTGGTGCTACTGTACATATTTGGGGTTCAGCTCCTCCTAGAGGCTCCATACTCCACCTCCCTCTGACAGCCAGAGGATTCTGCCAACAGGGCTTGGCAGTGACAGCACACTGCGTGTGGGTGCCTGTTAAGTCCAGAGAGCCAAGATGGCAGACTACTGATATAGAGGGAGGTACTGGGCTCCCAACTTCTATCCAAAATAGCCCTTGGGGACATATGCTGTACCACAAAGGGAGCGCCCACGCCCATTTTTCAAGAGATTCCTGTAAATCTAGTCATCGGTGTGATGCTTGACTATTGGCCTATATTTTTTAGTAGGCTTGTCTTTCCAAAAAGGAAAAGCTGATGATGGAAGCTGAAGACACTTATTAAACACACTTCCTTTCCCAGCCCATCCCAGAGTCACTTCCCATTGACCCTCCTTCTTGACATTCCAGTAACTCTGCCTCACAAAACCAGTCTCCTGCATGCTTTTGCTTCCTAAGTCTTCTGTGTTTGTTCTGTTTATTTCAACACTCTCCTTCCAGGAGTATTTATCATTTGGTGGCTTCCATTCATCAGGCTCCTGGGGTTTGCATTTTCTTGTACAGGGGCTTTTTACCTTATCTCCTGCTCTTCCCCCTTTTATCTCCTTAAGGCCAATGGAAGGCTTTTATTTTCATTGTTAAATCTATGGTGTCCATTTTGAGATTTTATTCTCCTGGTAACAGCACTGGAGAAAAAGACTTATGAGTACATTGGAGACTGCTAGGAAAGGGGAATTACACTAAATAATAAAACCCACGGTGGTGGGAACAATTTTTGTACCGTCTGCCCCTGAGCCAAGGTGTGTCAGGGGATGAGGTCTTCTTTCACTATTTTTATCCAATCTGCATTTCTGCATACCTACAATGGCGAGAGCAAGACTGAAGCCATTCCAAAGAGCAATTTCATGTGAGATTTGTGTTCATTTCCCCTCAGAAAAACTGAATGCTTCTTTTGCCATTCGAGACCTCAGTAAGGTCTCCGTGTGATCCATACACACAAGAGAAGGGACCACTGAGAGAATCTGTCAGGGGCAGTCCTTAGCATCAGATGGTAACAGGACACAGTAAGAGCAATGCTTGTTCTTCTTTCCTTTAATGCAGCCCTTAAATAAAGACTGTTGCTCTTCGCCAGTGCGCTGCTAAGGGGACCAGATGTCTATTTCCAAGTTCAGTCCTTTACCGCCACCTGGTGCTAACTACTCTAATCACACTTTTGGTCAAGTGAAAACATTTTTAAAAGTCCTAACTGTGCAAATGTTTAACAGAATGAAATTCAAAGTAGGCAACGTTTTGGGCCATTGCTGTTCACGAAGTGAGTCACAATGTCTTGGCACAATCTTATGTGTTGTTTTTATCGTGGTTGTTGTTAACAAAAGAATTCAAAAGAGGGACTTAGGAAAACTTACAGTATCTAAGATACAGTAGCTTTTTCAAAATATCAGTGAATTGGCTTTTATGATACACAAATAATAACTACTTAAAATCTAATAAACATAGTTAAAAAGATATGATCTCTAATAATTAAGAAGCTTGAGGAAAGCCAAACACTCTTTTCTTGGGCTTTATCCATAATTCGGGGTTAACCAAAGTGGCACATTTCCTTTTATATTTTAAAATATTCCTGTAAAACAGGGATGCTAGCGCCCACAGCTCCCTGAGAAAATACAAGAAATAACAGAAGCTTTGATGATTTCAGAATTATCTACAGTCCTTAAAGTTACTTTGAAAATAAAAGTGTACAAACAGAAGATAAACACTTATTCAGAACTCAGGACGTACTTTAAAAGCTAAAGTATGTTTTATCATTGTACTTTTTCTCCTTGATGGCAACAAAACATTTCTGTTCCTTAAACTACACTATGCTACACATGAATGCACTATACAGATGAATTTATACTTGTAAATGCTCTCATGTAACCAGTCCTAAGAACTCAAAGCCTGAAAGAAATTGAAAAATGTTCTGAGCTATCCAATGAAAAGAATCAGATCATCAGATATGCAAGTTCTTTGATAGTGTATTGTTCTACATGGAGCAGGGAAATTGAGGGGGAATTGGCTAAGCAAATACATTCATAATCAAAATATCTAACTTTCTGAATACTGAACTGTTTGCCCAGCATTGTACTTAGTGTTTTTTCTATGCAACATCCCATTTAATCATCACGGTCTCATAAGGTCATTAACAGTGCCTGATCCTTTGTACGAATTAGCTCATATCCAATTGGCAAACAGTAGAGTGATGGTCCATACTTCACTGAATGTTTTTTTTTTATTATTTTAAAGAGAAGAAAAAACAAAACAAATCAAAAAAAGAACAAATTTTCAAAACAACATAATATGAGGGTAACAATGGTTAATGCATTACATATTATTATCTTTAAGTTAGTTATTCAGGATACCAGACATTAGCGTTCAATTGTCCAAACATTATTGGCACAAACCTTACTCTTCAATGAACTAAGTAAAATTGGTAGTGTTATCTATCTTAACCATCCTATATATATATACAATTTTTTTCCCTTTCCCTTCTTTCTTTTCCCTATTCCAGTCTCTCTTTCCTATTGACCAATTTCTTTTTGATTCACCGTGTCTATTGTACATTTTGGATCTTATTTACTCTTTCAGTTTTTCATACTAGAGAGACAATACGATGCTTACACATGTGCTTCCGGTTTATTTCACTTATGAGTATTTTTTCGAGTTGCATCCATTTACCTATAAAAGTCTCCAGTTTATCCTTCTTTATGGCTGAATAGTACTCCATTGTATAAAAATACCACATCTTTCTTATCCATTCCTCAGTTGATGGGCATTTGGGTTGTTTCCAAGATCTGGCTATTACAAATTATGCTGCTATAAACATGGGTGAACATATATCGCTGTGGTACGATGTTTTTAATTCTTCTGGGAAGATGCCCAGAAGGGAAATAGCTGGGTCAAATGGGACCTCCAACCCTAGTTTTTTGAGGAATCTCCACACTGACTTCCATAGTGGCTGTACCAGTCGACACTCCCACCAACAGTGAAGAAGGGTTCCTTTTTCCCCACAGCCCCTCCAGCATTTGTTATTAGTTGATTTCTTTATAGTAGCCATTCTTTCTGGGGTGAGATGGAATCTCAGTGTTGTTTTAAGTTGCATCTCTCGAATGACTAGTGATGTTGCACATTTTTTTGTATATTTATTTGCCATTAGTATTTCTTCATCTGAGAAATGTGTATTCATCTCAGATGCCCATTTTTGGAGTGGGTCTTTAAATTTGGGAGGTCTGATTTTTTTGAGTTCTTTATATGTTCTCGATAGTAATCCTTTGTCTGAGGAACAGCTGGCAAACATTTTTTCCCACATTGTGGGTTGTCTTTTCACTCTGTTGGTGGTTTCTCTTGCTATGCAAAAGCTTTTTAATAAGATGAGATCCCAGTTATTGATTCTTTGGGATAGTTCCCATGCGGTTGAGTTTTTATTCATAAAGTCTTTGCCTACACCAATGTCTTCAAGGGTTTTACCTATCCTACCTTCCAGCAGATTTAATGTTTCTGTTTTAACATTTAGATCTCTGATCCATTTTGAATTTAGTTTAGTGCATGGTGAAAGATATGGGTCTAGTTTTAATCTTCAGCATGTGTAGAGCCAGTTTTTCCAGCACCATTTATTAAAGAGGCTATCTTTCTTCCAGCGAATGTGTTTGGCACCTTTGTCAAAGATAAGGTGGCTTAGTATGTCTGGGGTTGTTTCAGCATCTTCTAATCTGTTCCATTGATCTTCACATCTGTTTTTTTGCCAGTACCACACTGTTTTTATCACAGTAGCTTTATAGTATAATTTCAAATCGGGGATTATGATGCCCCCTGCCTTGCCTTTGTTGCCCAGAATTGCCTTTGCTATTCTAGGTCTCTTCTGATTCCAAATGAATTTTAGGATTGTTTTCTCTAATTCTGTGAGATATGCTGTTGGAATTTTTATTGGAATTGCATTAAATCTGTATAACAATTTTGGAAGTATGGCCATTTTCACTATATTGGTTCTTTCTATCCAAGAGCAAGGGATATCTTTCCATTTTCTGATATCCTCTTCAATCTCCTTTTTCAGAGTACTGTAGTTTTCAGTGTATAGGTCTTTTACATCCTTTGTGAGGTTGATTCCTAGGTATTTCATTTTTTTGGATGTTATTGTGAAAAATATTGTTTCCCTAATTTCTCTTTCAGTAAGTTTGTTATTTGTGTACAGGAAGGCTATTGACTTTTGAGTATTGACTTTGTATCCAGCTACACTACTGAATGTGCTTATTAAATCTAGCAGTTTTTTAGTGGAGTTTTTGGGGTCTTCTGTGTAGAGTATCATGTCATCTGCAAATAATGATAATTTAACTTCTTCCTTTCCAATCATTATTCCCTTTATTTCTTTCTCTTGTCTAATCGCTCTGGCTAAAGTTTCCAGAACTATGTTGAATAAGAGTGGGGACAGTGGACATCCTTGTCTTGTTCCTGATTTTGGAGGGAAGGCTTTCAGTTTTTGGCCATTTAGTATAATATTGGCTGTTGGTTTGTCATAGATAGCTTTTACCAGGTTGAGGTAAAGACCCTCTATTCCAATTTTCTGTAGGGTTTTTATCATGAAAAGGTGCTGGACTTTGTCAAAAGCTTTTTCTGCATCTATTGAGATGATCATGTGATTTTTGTCTTTGGTTCTGTTAATATGATGTATTACATTTATTGATTTACGTATGTTGAACCATCCCTGCATCCCAGGGATGGTTCCAACTTGGTCATGGTGTATAATCTTCTTGATGATTTGTTGGATTCTGTTTGCCAGTATCTTATTAAGGATTTTTGCATCTATGTTCATTAGGGAGATTGGCCTGTAGTTCTCTTTCTTAGTTGGGTCCTTCTCTGGTTTTGGTATCAGAGTAATGCTTGCTTCCAGGAATGAATTTGGGAGTATTGCTTCCCTTTCAATTTCATTAAAAAGTTTGAGAAGTAGGGGCGTTAGGTCTTCTCTAAATTTCTTGTAGGATTCGGCAGTGAATCCATCAGGGCCTGGGCTTTTCTTTGTTGGGAGGTTTTTAATTACATCTTCAATTTCATTGGTTGATATTGGTTTATTTAGGATTTTTAAATCTTCTTGATTCAGCTTTGGTAATTCATACGAATCTAGGAATCTGTCCATTTCTTCTACATTTTCCATCTTAGTAGAATATAGATTTTTAAAATAGGTATAGATGATCTTCTGGATTTCTGCGGAGTCCATCGTGATATCACCCTTTTCATTTTCAATTGCATGGATTTGAGTCTTTTCTTTTCTTTTTTTAATAAGGTTGGATAAGGGTTTGTCAATCTTATTTATTCTTTCAAAGAACCAACTTTTTGCTTCATTGATTCTTTGTATTGTTTTTTTAGTCTCCAATACATTAATTTCTGCTCTGATCTTTATAATTTCCTCCCTTGTATGGGCTTTTGGCTTAACCTACTCTTCTTTTTCTAGAAGTTCGAGGTTCGCCATTAAGTTGTTTATTTGCACTTGCTCTATTTTCCTAATATAAGTATTTAATGCTATAAATTTCCCTCTTAGGACTGCTTTCATTGTATCCCATAAGTTCCGGTATGTTGTACTGTCATTATCATTCAGTTGTAGAAATTGTCTAGTTTCTTCTTTAATTTCATCTGTGACCCATTGGTTGTTGAGGAGGGTGCTGTTTAATTTCCATGTGTTTAGGGAGTTTTTGTGATTTCTTTTGCCATTGATTTCCAATTTCATTGCACTATGGTCTGATAATATGCATGGGATAATTTCAATTCCTTTGCATTTACTTAAGCAGGTTTTATGAGCTAGTATGTGGTCGATTTTGGAGAACGTCCCATGTACAGCTGAGAAGAATGTGTATTCTGATGTTGTGGGGTGGAACACTCTGTAGACATCTACTAAGTCCATTTGTTCAAAAGTTTGGTTCAGTTCTATTACTTCATTATTGATTTTCTGTCTAGTTGATCTGTCTTTTTGTGACAGTGGAGTATTGAGATCTCCCAATATAATATTAGTGCTTATTTGATTTTTCATGTCCTTTAGTACTTGTTTTATATAGCTGGGTGCACTGGTATTTGATGCATATATATTTATGATTGTTATCTCTTCCTCTTGGATTGTTCCCTTTACAAAGATGTAATGACCGTCTTTATCTCTCTGAATCATTCTTGGCTTGAAATTCACTTTGTCTGCAAAAAGAATAGCTACCCCTGCTTTTTTCTGGGTTCCTGTTGCATGGAGTATTGTTTTCTATCCTTTGACTTTCAGTCTATGAATTTCTTTCTGAATTAAATGTGTTTCTTGTACACAGCATATTGTTGGATCTTACTTCTTGATCCATTTTGCCAGTCTGTGCCTTTTGATTGGTGAATTGAGACTGTTATCATTGATGGTTAAAACTGATATGTATTGACTTATACTTGTCATGATATTTTCCTGTTGTTGGTTCCCACTCTTTGTTTGTTTTTCCCCTTTCCCGCTATTTAATTATCTGCCCTGCCTGGTGGATCCCTTCTGTTGGGGTTCCTATCTCTTTCTAGAATGTCCTTCAGAATATTTTGGAGTGCTGGTTTGGTGGTCATAAATTTTCTCAGATTTCCTTGTCATGGAAGTATTTTATTTCTCCATCAATTTTGAAAGATAGTTTTGTGGAGTACATCAATCTGGGTTGAAAATTATTTTCCTTTGGAGCTTGAAATACATCATTCCAAGCTCTTCTTGACTTGAGGGTTTGTGCTGAAAAGTCAGCTGTGATTCTGATGGGTTTTCTTTTATAGGTGATTTGTCTCTTCTCCCTAACAGCTTTTAAGATTCTGCCCTTCTGTTGAATTTCTGGGATCTTGACTATGATATGTCTGGCTGAAGTTTTTTTTTGGTCATGTCTAGTTGGCATTCTAAAAGCTTCCTTTATATTGGGGTCAAATTCTTTTTCTCTTCCAGGGAAGTTCTCTGTGATAATGTCTTTGAACAAGGTTTTAATGTCATTGATGCTATCTCCTGCTTTTTCATTTATTCCAATTATTCTTAAGTTGTTTATCTTTGAGTCATCTAGCAGCTGCTGAATTGATTTTTCATGGTCCCTTGCTGTTTTTAAGAATTCTTTCTTTTCATGATCACTAATTGCGAGCCTGTCTTCTATATCTGAGATACTGTCCTCACATTGGCTTAATCTGCTACAAATACTTTCAATGGAATTTTTGTTCTCTTGGATATCTGCTTGAATCTGCCTTATGGATTCCATTTCTTCCCTATGCTGAGCATTCATGGTTTCTATAGTTTTCTTAAGCTCATCTATTTTTTTTTTTTTTTGTCTGTATCAGCTATAGTGTCCTTAAGCATGGTCTTCATTGTGGACATTATCTTTGCAGTTATCTGTGAAATTATTTCTGTTTTAATTTTTTCCAGAGCCTCATTCAGTTGTTTTGTGGTTACCCCTTCAGATAGGCCAGGTGGGTGGCTTTCGGATTGTCCCACCTCGTTGCCCCCTAGGTTTGCCTTTGGTGAATTGGATGTGTGGGGTTGCATCTTGTTTAAGTGTCATCTCATTTTTTCTTTCTTTAATTCCTGGGGTGATGTTTGTAAATTACCTATGGTAGGTTACTTTATTGCTAGTGTTCAAGATCTTTAGAAGATGACTACTTCTCTGCAGTATCTTCCAAGTGGAGCTTGCTTTTGGGTTTTGAGCTTTCTGCCAGATCCTACCTCTTCAATTCATTGGATGTGAGAAGTTGCTACCTGTTTGGCCCAGTCCTTGATTCTTTGGTACTGTGCCACTGTATTTTCTGTGTCCCTTAGTCAATATCAATCATGAAATATCAGGAAGGAAAGCTGTTTAGAACAATTATTTCACATTTGGCTATAATGGTAACTGAAGCATCAAACACAGCCTAGAAAATGACAGACTGAGCTAACCAGTTATTTACCACTTTTAGCCATATAAAGTAGGTTATATAACAAAACCTAAAACACACCAGAAAAATTATATGCAGTATACAAGTCCTTAGTATGTCAATTTTTTCCCTCAGGAGTTTAAATTTAAAATGAGTTAAGGAGGAAATAGAGTATTGGGAGAAGAGGAAGGAATTAGATGTAAGGTTAGAGGACCAAGAGGGATCCCACTAACATTGGGACACTGGTGCAGAGGACTGGTGGGAAAAAGAGAAGGAAGGGATAAAAGGAAGAACAGATCACAACCACAATCACAAAGAGGTTAGAGGCGCTGTTTACACTCATATAAAAACCAGAGAGAATAATGAAGGAAAGAGCAAATAGACAAACAGAAACGAAAACAAAGACAAAAACAACAAAACAAACAGACAAAACAAAAATAAAACCCCACACAAAAAAAAATAAAAAATAAAAACCCTTCACCAGAACAAAAAACTAATGAGAGAGAAAAAATAAAAATAAAAATAAAAATAAAAATAAAAATAAAAAAATAAAAAGAATGAGTTCCAGGTGTTGACTCTGCTGTAGGCAGGCACCGTGTGATGACAGAGTCCTGTTCCATGCAGGTCCGTCCCAGCGAGCCAAGAGCGGCCCTTTGGCAGAGCGGTGAGCAGAAGCATGGACTTTCAGGCGGAGACCGGTCTCCTTAACCTGCCACTGTCAGTGCACTGCTCCACCCTGTCCGGAGCGCTAGTCCCCAGGGCTGTTTTCACGCTGCTCTGATTTTCACCGTGCCCCCCACAATGGCGCCCGGCCAGTCTCTCTCTGGCGCGGGACAGGTGTGGCTGAGAGACCAGTCTCGTTCACTTGCCGCCCTCAGCGCACTTTCGTAGGCCTGAGAGCCGGCGCTGCCCTGTCCGGAGCACGAGTTCCCAGCTCTGTGTTTTCACGCCACTCTGATTTTCGCTGCACCCCCCACAATGGCGCCCGGCCACTCGCTCTCTGGCACGGGACAGCTGTGGCTGAGAGACACTCACCGCCGGCCAGTGCAGTTCTCCGCCACTCCCCTGCCCCACCGCTGTCTCGCGATCCTCCGTGGGGGCTCCCTGGGTGCCAGCTGTCACTGTGTGTCCGTAGCTTTGAGCTTCTGTCGCGCCGTGATTCCTGGGATGGTAGAAGGTGCGCGCGTGCGGTCTGCTTCTTCTTTGTTGAAAAGTACCCTTCACTGGTGCCGGGGGTCCCAAGCTGCGCTTCAGAACTTTTCTGGGTCCCGGGGAGGCATCTCCCCCCCTCCTGCGCTCTCCCGGTCACTATATTCCCGTGGTCCAATGGCAACTTTTAGAGAGTTTTGCTGCGTGCTTCTTACTCATCCGCCATCTTTTTTCCTCCCCCCACTGAATGTTTTAAATTAAGTATTAATTTAAAAACATGGATGTTTTAACATGGTCAGAGACAAGTTTCTCACAATGAAAGAGGAGGCTTAGCAGTAAATGAAAAAATGAGTCAAAGTACACTTCTTTGGTGCAAATGAAGGTTAGTGTAGAGACTTCAAAAATCACTGGATTTTCTTCTTTGTTAATCCACTTGACAAAGCCACAAGCATTGATGAAAAAGTTGTGAAAATTTATATTCTTTATTCAAGTGTTAGATTAATGAAGATTAGAAGCATTGCCCTCCAGCACGTGACAGTGAAGCTCAACTTGATTGACTTGGGAGCCACCTAGGTGATTAGCCAAGCATACTTTGATTGTGTCTGGGTGAGTCATGGAGAAGGCATGACCTTGGGTACTATATCTGATCCCTTGACCCTTCCTCTCTGGCCTTGTTCCCCTACTCTGCTTCCTACTGCCATAAATTAAGCAGTTTTCTAAACCACGCCCTTCTGCCTTTGGGGGACTGAATCCCCCAAAACTATGAGCTAAATAAACCTCTCCTTTAAATTGTAGTGTTGGGTGCTGTATCCTAAAGAATCAAAAGCTGAATAATACAATGTACAACTTGAAAGAGGAATCAAAGTCTCAGTGTGGAAGGTTGCAGAGGATTTGCTGTACAATGTGCATATTCTAGGCATCAATCCCTGTGCAGAACCATGCCAGTACTTTTGTAAAAATTGGCACTGATTTTATTACCGCTCTGGTTACAGAATTCTATAGGCTTTGTGTGCTTTGCCCAAACCTAGTTTTCTCATTTGGGCCTCTTAATTTTAGTGCATGATTTTGCAGAACATGTATCCTTTCATGAATGCATAGCATGATATCATAAGCATTTATCATCCCCATTTTACAACTAAGAAAACTGAGGAATACCGAACTAAGAAATCTTTCCATCATCATGTTGCAATTTGATGCCACAACCTAAATCTACTTTGGCTGTTAGATGGATTACTGTGTAGCCACTAAAAGTGGTATTTTAACTATTGACTATTAACATGTGTTAATAGTAGTTTTTAAATGTGTCCACAAATTCTTTTGTTCTCTTCCCTTCAAAAGGTAGAGCTTGAGCTACTTTATAACATTGGTCTTAGCAATGATTTCCTGGATATAATCCCAAAAGCACGGGCAACAAATGCAAAAATAAAACAAGTGAGACTACATCAAATGTGAAAGCTTCTGCACAGCAACGAAAGCAGTCAACAGAGTGAAAAGGAAACCCACAAAATTCGAAAGAATATTTACAAACCATACATTTTATAGGTGTTAGTATCCAAAATATATTTTAAAAACACCCACAACTCGGGCCGGTGAGATGGCTCAGTGCCATAAGCACCTGCCCGGCAAGCACGAGGGCCCGAGTTCAACTCCCGGAACCCACATACGTAAAAAGGGCCAGTGATATCGCTCAGTGGCACGGGCGCCCGCTGGCGCGCAAGGTCCTGAGGTCGACTCCCAGTACCCACAACAACAACAAAAAAAACACCCACAACTCAATAAGAAGAAACAAATAACTCAGTTTTAAAATGGATAAAGGGCTTAAATGGACATTTCTCCAAAGAAGACAAACAAATGGCCAGCATTATATTAAAGTGTGCTTAACATCATTAATCATCAGGGAACTGCAAATTAAAACAAAAGTGAGATGTCACCTCACACCTATTAAGATAGCCAAATTTTTAAAAATAGAAAAGAGCAAGTGTGAGCAAGAAAGTGGAGAAATTGGAATCTTTGCGCACTGCTGGTGGGAATGTAAAATGATGCAGCTGTTACAAACAACAGTGTAGAAGTTCCTCAAAAAATTAAAAAATAGAATTATCATCAGGCATCACTTAATGACAGAGATACATTTGGAGAAATGCATTGTGAGATGACTTCTTAGTTATGCGAATAGCATAAAGTGTTCTTACACAAATGTAGATGGCTACAAGTCACAGATGGTACCATCTTATGAGACCACCATCATATACACAATCCATCGCCCATCACTGATGGAAATGTTATTATGTGGAGTGTAAATGTACCACTTGATTCAACAATTCTGTTTCTGGATATTCACCCAAAAGAATTGAAAACATGATCTCAAAGAGGCATTGGCACTCCCATGTGCATTGCAGCACTAGTCACAAGGGCTAAGAAGGGGAAACAATGCAAGTATGCATCAACAGACAAATGGATACAGAAAATATGGTACATCCATGTAACATAATATTATCAGCCTTGGAAAAAAAGGAGGAAATCTTGTCATATACTACAATATGGAAGAACCTGGAAGGCATTATGCTAAGTGAAAAAATAAAAAATATACAGGACAGTTCTTGACTCCAGTTACATAAAGTATGTAAAGCAGTTATATTCATTATAGAAGCAGAAAGTAGAAGAGTGGTTGTAGGGGTTGGAGGAGAGGGAAGAAGACAGACTTTGTGGTGGCACAGAGTTTCACTCATGCAAGATGAAAAAGTTCCACAGACCTGCTGTACAACAGAGTCCACATAGTTAACAATACTAACTGCACACTTCATTTTTAAAAAGGTAAATTTAATATGGGGGTGTGCCACGACTTTTTTTAAGGAAGTGAAAAATAGTTTTCTCCTCCTGTGTCAGTTAAGGCGGAGTTTTGACTTGATTTGCTTTGAGATCCATCCTGGGGTTTGGCAGAGAGCAATTCTGGGTGTGTCTGGTACGTCATGGAGGTGTGGACTTAGGTAAACTATACTGCATCTAACATCTCTTCTCTTCTTCTCTGGGATCTTTCCCTGCTCTCTGTTTCCTGGATGCTACCAGTTGAGCAGCTTTGCTCCATGACATGTTTCCACCATGATGTCTTTGCCTTGGAGCCCGCTGACCATGGACTGAATCCTCTGAAACCGTGAGGTAATTTAAACTTCTCCTCCTTTAGGTTGTGGGTGTACAGTATTGTGTCTCAGCAATGGGAAAGCTGAATAGTACATCCTTTACCCCTCAAGTGTGAGCCAGACTTGATAACTCACTCTAACAATTAAAATACAGAAAAAGGCTGTGTTTGCCTGTGTGGTGTGGCTTAGCATACACCAAAATTAGAAACTTCTCTGCTACAAACAATGCCATCCAGTCAAAAGACAATACACTCAATGGGATAAAATGTTTATCATACACCTTATAGGGAAGTTATATCTAAAGTATATAAAGAACTCAAACAACTCAATAATAAAAAGGCAACCCAATTTTTTAAATGGGCAAAGAATTAAATAAACATTGCTCAAAAGAATATGTTCAAGTGAGAAATAAGCACATTAAAATTTACTCAATATCATTAGTTATTAGGAAGTACAAATCAAAACTACAAGATATTACTTCATATCACTAGAATGGCTATATTTCGAATGAGTATTGGCGAAGATGTAGAAATGTTGGAACCCTACTACACTGCTAGTAGGAATATAAAATGGTACAACTGCTTTGGAAAACATTCAGATAGTTCCTCAAAATGTTAATTATAGAGGTACAACATGATCCGGAAATTTTACTTCTATGTATATAGCTAAGAGAAATAAAAGCAAATGTGCACACAAAATTTGTCCATAAATGTTCGCTGCAGACTATTCCTATTAGCCAAAATGTAAACAATCCAATTGTCCATCAGCTGTTGAATAGACAAACAAAATGTGGTATATCCATGAAATCGAATGCCTTTCAGCAATAAAAGGAAAATCTTGACACATGACACATGAATAACCCTTGAAAACATTATGCTAAATGGAAGGAGTCAGACACAAAGGCTGTACATTATATGGTTCCATTTATATGAAATGTCCAGAATGGGGAAATTTGTAGAGACAAAAAGTAGAGTAGTAGTTGCCAGAGGATGAGATGGGGAGGGAATAGATAGTGACCACTTTGTGCTTTGAAATGACAAAAAAGTCTAGAAATAGACAGTGGTGAAGACCACACAATCAAAAGAATATATAGATGGTCCTTGGTTTATGACAGTAAAACTTAATGACTTTTTTTTTTTTTTTTGCTTTCTGATAGGTTTATCTGGACATAGTTCTTTTGTAGGTTGAGGAACTTCTGGACTGTGATAGTTGAACTTATGATTTTTCAATCTGATGATAGTTTTATCAGGAGATTAAATGCATTTGCAACTTATATTTTTACTTATGTTAGGCTTATTGGAACATAACCTCATAGTAAATCAAGGAGCATCTGCACTAAAAGAGCATTGAATTGTATACTTTAAATGGTTTAATTTCATGGTGAGCAAATCATATCTCAAAAATCTGTTTTAAAAGAGATAACATAGTTTTTGTCTTGCTCCTCCTATATCACTTGCTCTGGCAGAAACCAGGTGCCATGTTGGGAAAAAGTCACGTGACAAGGAACTAAGCCCCCAGTCATCAGCCATGGGAGGAGGCCATCTTGGAAGCAAATCCTTCTGCCCCAGCCATGGCTTCAGAAGATGGTAGCCCATCCGAAAC
This sequence comes from Erethizon dorsatum, assembly GCA_028451465.1. Classification (NCBI taxonomy): domain Eukaryota; kingdom Metazoa; phylum Chordata; class Mammalia; order Rodentia; family Erethizontidae; genus Erethizon; species Erethizon dorsatum. Next base: position 31,776,570 of record CM051833.1, read on the forward strand.
CTGGATTCTACTACCTGAGAGACCCTAAGCCAGAACCTCCAGGTAAGCCACTCTTGGGTATTCCTATCCCCAGACTGTATGATGTGACAAATATTTATTGCTCTAAACTGCTGTGATGTGGGGTAATTTGCAATACCACAGTACTCATATTCTAAGTGAAAAAGCAAGGGCCAAAACATTATGCTCACTCTGATTCCATTTTCGTTTAAGAGCCAGGCACTGTGGCACATGCCTGTAATCCTATTATAGACAGCTAAGCTAGGCAGAAATATTATAGGCAGCCAGATAGGGCTAGGCCCTCGTGAAAGCCAGGACAAAAGTGAAACACATCTCAACTGTGGCTGGGGACACATCTGTTGGAGACCAGGCTTCAAGATAAAGATGAAATGACCAGGCCTGTATACTTCCTTGAAGGACAAACACCAGGGCTAATGATGTCTAGATGGTCATCAGTCACCCCAGTGGGTGACCAAGACTTCCAGACCCATCATTTTCTAGAAAAAGTCTTTGTTCTTTCTATATACCCTTGTTACATGACTTGTTTCCCAATTGGATCACTATTACCTAAGTGACTATAATTGTATCCTTATTGGTTAATCATAACTGTAACCCACATTGTACCCACATGGGTATTGCTCTATAAAATATCCTTGTACAGTGGGGTCCTTGGCAACCCATTCAGGCCCCCTCCTGCCTCTCAGGACCTATCTCTCTCTCTCTCTCTCTCTCTCTCTCTCTCTCAATAAATATATTCCTACTCTTAACCTCTGTTGTTCCTAGAATGCATTCTTTGATTTTTAGATAACATGAACTTGGTGTATCAGACATCTAACAGGTTGGGAATTTTAATATTTTCATATTTCATCTCCTGTATCATATCCTATATCAATCTTAGCTACTCTGGAGGCTGAGGCTGGAGGACTGAGTTCAAGGCTAGCCTGAGCAACTTCATAAGACCCTATCTGAAAATAAAAAGGGCTGAGGATATAGCTCAGTGGGAAGGCCCCGTGTTCAATCCCCGGTGCCGAAAAAGAGGTAGAACTCAATGAGTGATCACATGCAAGGGACAAAGGCACAGAAGGAGATGCCAGGTCTGCACGATCTCAGTGGCTGTGCATTTAGTCGCCCCGTTCTGTGGATTACAAGTCTGGGTATGTGTGTTACCTACTCCTCTAGCAGAAGTATCCACTGTTTACCTTCAGGGCCACTAAGCACCTTTTCAGCCATTCAGCACAAACCTCAGGGACAGTTTCCTCATTTCTCAAGAGGAAGGAACACAAACTCGGGAACACTGGCCTTAACGCTGTTACCGCACTCCCGGGCCAGATGCGGGCTGCGGCTTCAGATAACTCCCACCTACCGCACAGCCAGTGATCACCATGCGTTTACCAAGTGCATTTACTACTGAGCCACATGAGTACATACTTAAGGAAGTGACAACTTTTTGTAGATGAATTTTTCCATATTTTAGGGAAAGCTGGTGTTTTAGAGAAGCTAAATTACCCACCCAACATGTCACAGCTGGTTATCAGCAAAGTTTGGCCCTAAACCCACTTGTACCCAATGAAACAGAATAACGCTCTAGCAGCCTCTGTCTTTCAGGAAGGGCTTTGCCTCACCAACAATAACTATCATGGCACCAAAAATCCAATGCCATAGCCACTCACAGCAGTAGATTTGTGTGTGTGTGTGTGTGTGTGTGTGTGTCACTGAGGAAAAACCCAAGGCCTTGGCACTGAGCTACATCCTCAGCACTTTATTATATTTTATTTTGAGACAGAGTCTTGCTAACTTACGAAGTTGCTCAGGCTGGGCTCGAACTTTCGATCTTCCCATCTCAAACTCCCAGAGTGCTGGGATTACGTGTGCTACCACATCTGTGTCTGCAAATAATTTTAAAGCGTAATTCATGTCCATCTTTCTTGCTGGAAACCCAGTTGGACTCTAATTCCTCTTATATTTATTAAAACTGAGACATTTATTTATATAAAAATAGTATCCTGTTTAAACATTTTGTTTTGTTTTGTTTTGTTTTGCTTTGCTTCACTATTTTTAAATTTTAAACCACTCTTGTGCCAGTGAGGCACAAGCCCAGTGGCTGGGGGTGTGGGTTGATTAGAGCTCTGTCCTTCTGATTTTTCTTTTTTTCTTTTTTTCTTTTTCACATATTTGCTAATGTGAAGGAGGCTGGCGATTGGTGTTAGAAAAAGGAAACTGCAGCCTTTCTAACCATCAGGCTTTGAAGTCTGTCTGGGGATTGTTCCACAGACGAACAGGGGACTCATTAAGTCAAAGAAAAACATAAAACAAATAATGGTTTCCAGAAAAAAAATTGACATGGGTTTCTACCCCAGCAGCAATGAGCAAGAAGAAGGAATGGGAGGAGGAGGAGGGTGAAGGAAGCAGAAACCAGAAGCCATGCACAGGTGCTGGGGTGGGAGGTGTGGAGCACATGGAAGGAGAAAGAAGGGCAGAGGTGGGGACAGAAAAAAAGAGGCCCAAGTTCTTGCCCGGCTCCTGGCTGCCCAGTCATTGAAAGAAAGAGGGTCTTTCTCAAAGAAGCTTTTCCACTTTCTTAGACCCTCAGGTCCTGCAAGTGGTTTCTGAGAGGGGAAAAAATGCTTCCAGTCCTCATTACCCACCCAAAGTTTGAGAAGGACTCGTTTAATCAGTCTCTTAACCTCCAGAGTGCGCAGAGAGGCTTCTGGGAAAGACAGACATCTCCTCTGATCCTGCATATCCTATCTGTTCTCTCTCCTCTCTCCTCTCTCCCCTCTCCCCTCTCCCCTCTCTCCTCTCTCCTCTCTCTCTCTCTCTCATCTCTCCTCTCTCTCTCTCTCCTCTCTCCTCTCTCTCTCTCTCTCTCTCTCTCTCTTCTCATTTGGGTACCCCCCAAGGCTGCCCTTTAAGCACCTCCAATATCTCCCTGGGGACTTATGTCCATCAGGAACTGTGTCCAATGCCTTAGAATTCCAAGACCAACCCACCCCACCACCCAAACCCCAAGGAAATATTTTGGTACTAATTTAATCTCCTAGGTATGCAGTTTCAGATTCAAACAACTCTAAGAGAAAAATCAAATTGATTAAATTATTTTTCAAGGAAGAAAAAAAGCTCGAAGCTGCTCATGGTGGCCCACACCTGTAATCCCAGCACTCTGGGAGGCAGAGGCAGGAAGGTGGTGAGTTTGAGCCCAGCCTGGACAATTTAGTAACTTAATGAAACTTTGTCTCAAAATTAGAAATAAATAAATAAAAAGGGCTGGGATGTAGGTGAGTGCAAAGGCCCTTGTTTCAATCCCCGAAACTGCGAAAAGGGTGAAGACAGAACAAGGGAGAGAGGAAAAGAAACATATAACCCTCCTTTGGAGCCTGCAGGGTACAAGGGCTCCACTGGGAGTTTTACATATGTCTTCTCGTTTATGCCTCAAAACAATATAAAGAAGTGGAATTTTGTTATCTTCTTTTGAAGACCAGGAAACTGTCTCAGACAGGCTCGATAACCCATCTAGACCTGTCTGCCTCTGAATGGGAATTGAGAACCGCCCATGAGGGCAGAGGGCGGTCTCCAGGACCAACCAAGTTAATTTTGATCTGAGTGAAAAAACACTGCTACTGAACGCAGAGATCCCAGGAAGAAGTTGGAGGAGGCCGGAGCTTTGCCACGGATCACAGGCTCCCAAGTTCACCCCTGTTTGCATTTGACTGAATTGATTTTGTTTCATTCTCACTCTTGTTTTACTTTTTTCTCATGCCAGATTTTGAGGATTCTTCTAAGCCTCCATAAATCTCTATTTTAAAAAGAAGCCTCCGTAGCCGGATGTGATGGTGCACACTTATAATCCCAGCGCTCTGGGAGACTGAGGCAGGAGGATCGCACGTTGGAGCCCAGCCTGGACAACTTAATGATTTAGTGAGACCCTCTCCCAAAGTAAAAATTTTAAAAGCTGGAGATGTAGCCCAGTGCAAAGACTCTGGGTTCAATCCCTAATACTGTGCCCCCCAAATAATTTCTAAAAGCCTCCTTTAAAAAATGTATAAACAAATTAATTAAAAAGAAACATGCCATAAGGCCGGAGTATAGCTTAGTGACAGAGTACTCGTCCAGCATGTGTGAGGCCCTGGGTTCAATCCCCAGTGATGGAAAAAGAAGGGAAGCGGGGGAGGTGAGCAACAAGATGAACACAATGTAGATTCCAAATCAGTGTGACCAAGGTGACTAATTGTGAGGCGCTGGATGTGTGTTGGTGTGGCTGTGACCTGCGAGATGGCTCAAAAGCCATCTCCATTTTTCCAAGTCCCATGTGACCCACACCATCAGTTTCCCACCTGAGCATGGTCAGTCATTCCCACGAGGAGCTCTAGAAAGGTTTTGAGGTGCTTGGGTGAAAAGAACCACCTACAGTCTGTTTCTACCTTTCTGAAGGTCAATACCTCACACCCACTTCTAGAAGCCACTGACGTGTGTTTACTCCAGAGCTGCTGACTGGGAATGAGAAATCGCTCCCTCAGAGTCCTTCACAGCTTTTTAAAACAGCCAAAGGAGCCCATCCTGAGGGTCAGTGAGGCCCCAAAGCCCAAGTTTTCTCCTACAACAGGTCACCCTCACCCTACAGCAGAAGGGTGGCCCTTGGGTCACAAACAACTGGACGGACCTGGGTTCCAATCCTACCTTCACCACCCACTAGTTACAGCACCTGGAAAAAATTACATGATCAGCCAGTCTTAGTCCCTTGTCTGTAAAGTGGAAATAATAAGAGGACCACCTCAAACTCTGTCATTAGGATTAAACCAGATAATGGACACGATATGCCTGTAAAGACGAGTAGCGACTTTCCGTATTATTGGCATCCTCCACTCCACCGACACGCATTCTTCTCTCTTCCATGTGCCCATCCTTAGGGCAGGAACAACAAAGGCTGTTGGTGGTGAGGGGCGATCATTCTCCACTGAACAGAATGCAGAATGTGCTGGGAATTCAGCTTTATCACCAGAGGCCATTTCAAGTCTCCCCTTCCCCTAGCTTCTACCCAGGGTGGGACATAATTTGTCTCCAAGCTGTGCCCAGTTACCCTCAGTACCATGCAAGCATCTCACCTTCCTATCTACAGGTGGGGCCCCCCCAGGCCACTGTCTGTGCCGTCCATGGAGGACATGACGCTGTCCATAGCAAAGAAGACAGAGGGGTTATAGACTGGCTCCGCTCTACAGAGTTTGAGTCTTCCTCACAGGCCTGGGAGAGCGCAGATTTAGAAGGAATGCTGGGGGGAGACATCGACATTTGAACAAGCATCTGGCCAGGTCTGCTTCTAACGTGTGTGACTCCCAGGTAAATTTTTTTTTCTTTTCTTTTTGCACAATTTCTGTCTCTATAAACAACTTGAGTCACCAAAATTAGCATTTCAGCACCATCTGGCAGCCCAATTTTGCATGACCACACAAAAGAAATGTGAGGGGGGCCGGTGAGATGGCTCAGCAGCGTGAGCACCTGCCTGGCAAGCGCGAGGTCCTGAGTTCGACTCCCGGTACCACATACGAAAAAAGGGCCGGTGATATCGCTCAGCGGCACGGGCGCCTGCTGGCACGCGAGGTCCTGAGGTCGACCCTCGGTACCCACAAAAAAAAAAAAAAAATGGAAATGTGAGGTATGATCAAAAGATACAGTAGATGTTTACATTTTTTAAAAATATATTACACTAAAGGACACACTGCCATTACTCTCCCTCAAAATCCTCCCCCTGGCTTCAAACACAATCCCATTATTTTTGCCATTTTCTGAAGCAGTTCTGCAAGTCCTTTTTCGTGAGTGTCTCTAGTTGTGCTGTCCTGGCTGCCTCCATGTCGAGTTGATGGAAAACTTTTAACTTTTATGGTCATTTTGACTTAGGGGAAGAGTCACAAGTAATATGGTGTCAGATCCAATGTTTTTATGAGCCTGCCTTTCTGTTGGAGGAAACTCGGCAGTGGCATTGATCATGTTAATAATCCCACCTTGTAAAGATACTTACAAAATAGGACTTCCAGAACTGCTTCAGAAAATAGCAAGAATGATGGGATGTGTGTTTGAAGTGAGGGGGAACATTTGGAGGATGGTTAATGGCAATGTGCCTTTTACTGTCATAATTTTTTAAATTTTTAATTTCTTCATTTGCTGTAGTTTTTGTACACCCCTTGTACTAGTAAGCCAGCAGGAGCTATCTTCTCCCCACGTTGCAGTTGAATTTAGGCCCAGGCCACTGTCCCAAGCAAGACTCAGAACTCCTGGAGTGTCTGGTGGACCCCACATGTAGAGCAGTAGAGGATGGGCAAATGCCCTGGGTGGGACAGCAGGATGGTCACCAGGACCCATATCCAGCCCAGTACAAGACCAAGGAGCCCCACCAGGATGGCACTGATGATTCCTATCTCTCCCAAGCATCAGAAGGGAAGGTTTCAAGAAAGTTACTCTAAGCCACCGGGGTGACACACACCTTTAATCCCAGCACTTGGGAAGCTGAGGCAGGAGGATCACCATGAATTCAAGGTCAGCCTGGCCTACATAATGAGTTCAAGGTCAGCCTGAACTACATAGTGAGACCTTGCCTAAGAAAAAAAAGTGAAAGCAAGCAAGCAAGAAAGAGGGAGGGAGGAAAGGAAGGAAGGAGGAAGGGAGGAAGGTGCTCCAAAGACTGGAGCCCCTTTGAGCTCTGAAGTCAGACCAGGGGCCCAGTTTGCCCCAGTCTCAGTATAGTAGGAGATTAGGACACAGCGACGTGGCTGGAGCAGCTCTGCACAAAGTGCCACTTGAGGAGACTTGTTAACCACAGGCATAGAACAGCAGCACCTGAGCCTAACACCGTATCAAGCCAAGCCCTGCACTTGGTACCAATCTAATGAGAACCTGTGAACCTGGCTCCTGATAGCAATCTTCTAGCACAAGATTAAGTAAGACCACCTGGATCAACTATCAAAAAGACATAAAAGGGGGCCGGTGAGATGGCTCAGCGGCTTAAGCGCCTGCCCGGCAAGCACGAGGGCCCGAGTTCGACTCCCGGAACCCACATACGAAAAAGGGGCTGGTGATATCGCTCAGCGGCATGGGCGCCTGCTGGCGCAAGAGGTCCTGAGGTCGACCCCCGGTACCCACAAAAAAAAAAAAAAAAAAAAAGACATAAAAGGACGGCTGTGATCGACTTTGGAACCACTGCCTTCTCGTTCCTGCAGTGGTCCATTCTGCTTATAAGGATGTATCTCCTCTTTTTCCTTCAAAACACCCTTTTCTCCCTGAATACTTCTCCTTTTTCTTTTCTTCTCATTTCTACCTTAAGACAAATGGTAATCTTTCACATCCACCAATTTTCCTGACGAATTCATTGATCAGGACAAACAAGTACCTGGAAAACTGCTGGTCTCTACTCCAGCCAATAACATTAGGACTGGACTCTGCAGATTCCAATGCCTCCACAGAAGTTTCTGTCCTAAATGCTAGGCTGGTCTCTCTCTCTGTTTTTGTTACCCCAACATTTTAAGGACCATAGCTACAGACTAGGGAGCAAGGGCTACTACCATGAACTATCTGACCATGAGTGAGCAGGCAGATAGAGGTGAAAGCAATTAGGTTTGAATGTAGCGCAGGGGCGAGCCAGCTCAATTTGATCAGGAATATTTGCAGAGTCAGCATTTGGACTTGAAACATTATAAGTTGGACCCCAACTTAAGCCAACCCCTAACTCTGGCAGTCCTAGAGGAATAATACAGGGGCCCACAACTTACTTCTTTCTCTCACCTCCCCTGGTTCTTCCCAGATCATAAAGTCCACTTCCATGTGCTTAGGGACATCTGAGCTCAGCCACCCAAGCTTCACCTATCTCCTCACCTGTCCCTGCCACACAGCCACCTCGGAGCACACAGGTAACAGGCCTCAGGAAGAAACTCATGCAGATTTGAGTGTCAGGACACGGAGTTCCAACGTCCTCCACACCTGGAGCATGGTCTAGAACGTTGGTGGCAAACCTGTGGCACGCGTGCTGCAGCAGGCCATTGGTACCACTGAAAGCTCTAAAATGTTCGCCATCACTGGTCTAGAAGTATGGGCCATGCACTCCAGGTGGGCCTCCTTGGTCTTCTGAACTTATCACATGGGCAGGGCACAGCTGGAGGACCAGAGCCAGGGCTCCATTTGCCCAGATGTAAAGGTGATGGACACACTTCCCCAGGACCTCCAAACCCAAGGCCTACTTCACTTTTCAGTGTCTACTTCCCCAAGCCCCTTCAGCCCACTCCCTAACTGCTCCAGTTTTCTTATGTGTAGAAATTCTTTGTTTCTATTTCTGAGTCATCCAGAATCTGACCTTGAAGCTGTGCTACAAGAAAAGAGGAATTATATCTGTTTTACAAGTCTTCAGACCCTGAATATTTATGATGTGCTGCATCAAGATGTCCTGGTAAAGAAGTGTAATTCTTGTCACCTATGGCTACTGAAAAATGACTTTCTAGATACACTGGTGGCACTTTTTATCTCTCATAGGGTGACAGATGACGGGATTGTAAGTTTTAAGCAGTAATCTCCTCATCTTATTGTGGTTTCTGGAAATAACAATAAAAAAATGGCAAAAGTTAAACTCCATAGAAGACTGAACAGTCAGGCAAACAAAATAAGACTGCACAGCAAGAAACCCCTGTGCTATAAGAGATCTGGGAACGCTGAGCCTCTGTCTGGGGGAATGGATCCTGTCCCATTTCATGGATTGAGGATATCCATGAAGAGGCAGAGAGTAGCTATGAGATCTACCCCAAAAGTCAAACACAGGGCAGGAAGATCCTAAGTTCTTTAACATTGTATGATACTGCATTATGAGGTCTTTCAAAAATGGATGAGATCTTTCTTTTCTTTGGAGTCATGTAACACATTCTGGATAATTTCTTTGCGATGACTGTGTTATTTTAAAAAAAAATATTTAGTCTTTATTGCTTGTTACTGACGCATAACTCCTAAAACCCTTGGAGTCTCCAGAGTGACTCGTATCTTTTGTATGACAATGAGATTATCGGTGACTTGGGACCCCTAGACAACTTCAAGATTGAAGCTGGTTGCCAGAAAGACTAAGGGAGCTTTGATTAGATGCTTGGGACTTTCATCTCCATCCTCCAACCTGGAGGGAAGGCAGAGGAATAGAGACAGAGTTAATCACCAATGGCCAGTGATTTAATCAGTCAGGCTATGCATTGGAAGCTCCACAAAAAAACTAAATAATGGGGTGCAGGGAGCCTCTGAGTTGATGAATGCATTCATGTGCAAGGAGGGAGGTGCCTCCTGCCTCTGCAGGACAGAATTGAATTATTCAACACCCAGTTAGTGTATAAAGGATCAGAGAGTTGGTCATTGAAGTTAAAAAATACCCCAAATGGTCATCTGTCACTGCCCTATATTACAGCTATATTAAACCCAGTTCTTGGGTTTTTTCTCTTACCACTTATATTTTCTTTAAGATCAAGAACTGGGTCATACTTACACAAGGTATGATCAGCATATACAGTGAATGTTTAAATTTTAAAATTTTTATTACAGTAAAAGACACATTGCCATTAACCACCCTCAAAATGTTCTCCCTTGCCTCAAACACACTTATGTCATCGTTCTTACCACTTTCTGAAGCAGTTCTGGAAGTCCTCTTTCTTGAGCATCTCTAAAGGTGTAATCAAAATCTGCTGAATGCTGCTGCCAAGTGCCACCCAATGGAAAGACAGGCTGGTTAAAACATGACGGTGTGTCCTCATCCCCCTATTCACTGGATCTGGCACCATGTATCTTCTGGCTCTTCCCCAAAGTCAAAATGACCATGAAAGGAAAACATCTTGAATTGATTCAGTACATCAAGGCAGCCACAACAGCACAACTAAAGACATTCGGGAAAGAGGACTTCCAGAACTTCTTCAAAAAGTGGAAAGAGTGATAGGATAAGTGTTTTCAAAGCAAGGAGGAGGTGTGACCAACGAGGCCGTGTCTCCAAACCTTCTCACACAGCACAGTGAAGAAAGAGTAGAAAGGTCTGCTACACAAAGTAGAAGATGGCAACCAGCTGGGTCTACTCAACTACCTTCAAGTAGTCAATGATTCAAATTCATGCTTTAGTGAAACTATGCATTTCCCCTTATGGAATGGGCTTCTAGTTCATGCTAAAGTGGATGAAACTGTAAATGTTACAACCATAATTGGCCAGAACCTACTGTGTGAGAAATTACTGCATATCCCAGTCAACTGAAATAATATGGAATAAATTGAACAAATAAGGAAAAATGTCCTCAAGCACAGACTTACAAGTCCTTCTCAGCCTCTTGACTTGCCTGAACTCTTACACTTGCCTCAGATCCAGGACTGTGACCATTTCAGTGACTTCTCACTAGAGCTGCAGAGACTCTCCCAAATATAAATTGCAAATCAATTGCAGTTAATAAGAAGAAAAGAGAGGAATGCACAGTGGGCCTTCAATGTGTGCACTCTGAGTTGAACATGAATGGCAGGTTTGGTCTGTCCTCAGGTGTGTTACATAGGGTTCTCTAGGGGAACAGAATCAAAAGAAAATATAAAGTAATTATACAAGGGGATTTATTAAATTGGCTTACGGGATGAGAGTCAGAAGAGTCCACAATGGCCACCGCATGCTGAAGAGGTGCAAGGTACAGTAATTACTCAGTCCAAGAAGATGAAAGATTTAGAACAAAAGGGATCAAGAATGCAGCATCAGTCCAAGATGGAAGACCTGCAAGCTCACTGGACAATTCTCAGTGTGAGACTGCATTGGAAAACTAAAAAACTGGACACCCAGAGACCAGTGTCCAAAGGCGATGGCAAAGGGCACACCCACTCAGGAAGAGTGGAGCTCTGCAAAACAGGCACCTCCTTCTTCTTTCCCCTTTTATTCCATCCAGACTAAAAGCTTATTTGTTGGTACCACCCACAACTGGGGTGGGTCCCCGGTCAGTTTGCTGACCTACATGTCAGTCATCCACGGACACACCCAGAGCGGCACTTTACTACTCTGTTAGGTGTTTCTTACTCCAGTCAAGTTGACATATCATGATTTATAGTCACATCAGAAAATTAAAAGCTTCCTTCCCCTGACGGGCTCTGAGAAGACCCAGACCCCCAGCACATCTCTAGGCAGGCAAAAGGAGAGGATTCTCATAGCAACTCTAAAGGTGTTGCCAGGCTTGTGCATCTGTGGGATGGCCAGCAGGCCTCAGCATCTGCCATGCCTCATGTTGGCTCTGGTGGGTTTAAACCCATATTTTCTGGAAGCCAAGCCACAGTGCAGTAAGCATCAGAGAGCAGGTTGTCCAATAGGCACAGCAGAGGGACACATTTTCATCCTGGGAATGGGAAAGAAAAAAGGAAAGGAGGGAAGAAGCGATAAAGGAAGGCGAAAGCATCCACCAGTGCAATTCTGTGAAATAGGCACAGGCCTGGCTCACCTCTCTGCTGGCCAAGCGTGCGGGAATGTGCGCCCACCCAGGCTTGAATCAGAACGTGCAGCTCTTCAGTTCAGCTTGGGGAAACACATACTGGTTGCAGCAAAAGACTCAATAAAGCAAGACCTGACTGGACTCCCAGAATCATGACCCCCAAATATCGTTTTGAAGACTTTGTGGTCATTTCAGTTCACTGCCTGGACGACAGTACATTTGATTCCTGCAGGACAATCTCCAGGGCATCGTCCAGTCTACTCTCAAATGCCTCCAAAAGTGCGATTTTCACAGCCGCCTTTGGGAAAATGATCCTTAAAGCTAAATGGCCAGGGTACTTATCCTGATATTGAACATCAGTCTTTCCTTTTCTTAGTTTCATCCCTTTATCCTGCCGAATCAGCTCCAAGCCTCAGCATTTTCTCTTCGTCTTAGTGTTTGCCGACGCGTTTCCGGTGCATACTTCTTGTACTACTTCAGCATTTGTGCACTTGAGCCTCAGAGATCAAGAAACATTGAAGAAATACAATGACAAATAAAGGCTCTGCCCTCTGGCAGGTAGAAACATAAAAGAGATGTGAGCCCAAAATCTCAATAAAGTAAGAAGTCCCTGACAAGAACAGAATTACTCTGCAGTAAGCTGCACTCTGCTGAGGAGATCCTGTTCCAGGATGATTCATTTTTCAATCTAACGAGTTCTCCCTTCCCAAAATGATCCTATGAAACACCAAATTTGTTTTATCATATGTGTCTTTAATTTCATTCACCCCCACTTGCTGTGTATTGTGTCTTCAACTACAGTCCAGAAGCAGGTGTCCGGTGTATAAATTCTTAGTGCACAAACTTTGGAGAATTAAGAGCTTGCCAGCTCCTTGCTTTAGGTAGGGAAACTCAAGTGTGTCCTGCGAGTGGGATTGTGCATGAGGTCATTTACCTTGTTTTTACACTGATGGGTGGGGAGGATTTGGCTGTCCTCTCTATATTTAGAAGCTTTTTCCTATGATCCAGAAAAACTCCCGTAATTAAAAAGTGTTATTGATCCAACTGGCTCCAGCGAAGTGATCTTCACTCTGTCTCTACCCACACCCCATGACCGGCACGTCCACACCCTGCTCATCCCCATCCTTCTGGCCTCTGACTGGAATGCCTCATCTAAAATATCCTTTCTTCTCCACCCAACATGGTTTGCAGAATTTTATAGCTGTGTATTTCCTCAGTAGAGACTTCTTTTGCTAGATGAGAGAACTAGAGATCTGAAAAGAAAAAAAAGTGTTCCTGATTCTCCATTCAGTACACTTTTTTTTTTCATTCTTCAAAATATACATTTATTAAATACCTGCTGCCAGGCATGGTGGCGCATGCCTGTAATCCCAGCACTCGGGAGGCTGAGGCAGGAGAATCACTGCGAGTTCAAGGCCAGCCTGGGCTACAAAATGAGTTCAAAGCCATCCTGAGCTGCATAGTGAAATCCTGTCTCAAAAAGACAAAACGAACAAACAAAAAATAAAAAACACCTGCTATGTGTCATCAAGATAAAAGATACAATCCCTACCCTCAAGGAGCTCTCATATTGGTGGAAGCAACAGACAAGAAAACAGAAAATTGTGATCATGATTAAGAAGTACAGTCATTCCTCGGTATCCTCGGAGGGTTGGTTCTAGGACCCCCACTCCCGCAGATACCAAAATCCAAGAATTTGCTCAAATCTTTTGTATAAAATGGCATGGTATTTGCATATAACCTACACCCATTCTCCCGTGTACTTTAAATCAACTCTAAATTACTTATAACATCTAATTCAATGTGAATGGTTTGAAAACAGTTGCTATCCTGTATTATTTAGGGAATAATGTAAAGATATAAAAAGTCCATACACATTCAGTACATACGCAATTTTATTTCAAATATTTTCCCCGCATGGTTGGCTACATCTGTGGATGTAAAACCCATGGATATACTCAAGTAAGCACCAGGTGCCAGAAAAACTCCAGCCCAGAGGGAGGTACATCACTTGTTTTCACTCTTGACCTCCCTCTGAGACATTCTCCAGATTGTATCAGAGTAGTCTTGTTATAACATGAAGATCAATTCAATCCTCTGCTTCAAAGACTTCAGGAACTTCCTGTGCATTCAAATAAAATCCATACTTTATATTGGGGCACACAGAATTACACAAGATCTGGCCCTCCCAAGCTCTGAGGGCCTACCTTCTATCACTCACAAGAAGGTCCATCAAATTCTAGCTCCTTCCAGGGCCTAGGATATACCAAGTCCTTCCTCTACTCGGGCTCTCTTTACTCTCCCACTCCCAACCCCCTATATCCCTGGCTGGCTCCTTATCATTCTTCAGGTATTGGTGTCATTATCACCTTCTCAGCCTCCTAGCAGTAGACTCACACCCTGTCTCCATCCCTTAGTCACTTTTGTTATTTTCTGGGTTTTTTTCCCTCAAGGCACCTCTCACTATTTTTGCTATATATTTGAATGATTTCATGATTAATGTTTTTCTTTCCAAACAATGGAGCAGTGAAGTTGTAATGGTTTAGATCTAGGATGTCCCCCAAAAGCCTCATGGGGAGCTTTGGGAAGGTGAATGGATTATGGGGACACTATAGTTGACTTGCTGTTAGCAGGTAGGGCCTGGTCAGAAGAGGGCATGACCAGGATGGGTGTATCGTCCCCTTGGCTCCTCCCTTTTCTCTCTGTTTCCCGGATGTGAGCAGCTGTCCTCCACCCAGACCCTTCCACCAGATGCTTCCTGCCTTGGAGCCCCCTAACTATGGACAGAAACCTCTGAAAGCCACAAGCCAGAATAAACCACTCCTCCTTTAAGTTGTGGATGTCAGAGATTGCGTCTCAGCAATCAGAAAGGGACTAAGACAGAAGGGAACTCTGCGACCTGCTCACACAGGACATGACCACCTGTTCTGCATGTTCCCGTCTTACTTGCCTCCAGAAATATTCATGCATCCAGGTGTGTGCTTGGGACCAGGGTTCTCCAGTAGAACTTCCTGCCATGATGAAAAAGTATCTGTGCTGTCCGTGGGGATAGCCACAGACCACATGCAGCAATGTGGCCAGTGCAACTACCGGACTCAACTTCTAATTTAATTAGTTTAAAACTAAACGGCCACATGTGCCATATATTTAACAGTGCAAGTGTATATAATATTAAATGTCACACACTTAAAATAATTGAATTCATTTTTTCCTGTGTTTGTTGTTGCTACCTAACACTTTTTTAAAAAAAGGATTACCTTTTGCATTCCTAAATGACCATGGTGCCCAAATGACTGTTGCTAAGAACTTTTCTACTCTTAGATATAACAAGTGAGCTAAGAGCTGAGATAAATAGCCACATGACTTAAGAGGGAGAAGAAAAATAAACTTTCAACTAAATAATAAGGCAAAAGTTATACTGTGATCCAAATTACTTTTTTTTTTTCAGTTTACAAGGTATTTTTACTTTTGTTATCTTGGAAGATCCTCCCAAGAACCCTACGAGGAGCAGTAGATACCTTGGAGCTGAGAAAACTGGGGCAGAGGGAAAGTGAATGTACTGCCCAAAGCAAATGATGATTCATACAAACTAGAACCTAACCTCCAGTCTCCCACCTCCTGCCTCTGCCCTCCCTCCCTGACCATCTGTACTGGTCCCCACCTCTCTTACCTTATAGTAATAACATTCCAAATTAGTCCCCATTAACCAACTTACTGGATCAATTTTAAATTACACACTTCTCAATGCTTTTTTATTTTTTTAATTACCTAAATGTTATTTTTGATGAGACCTGTTTGGGGAACCATCAGAAGTATATTATGGAATTCTATCACTAGCTACTAATGAAAGGAGGAAAAATTCAAATATTATTCCACAGGAAGTAGAAAATTTAATAGTGGGCTAAATGATTGCAAAGAGTAACCTATCAAACTAAATCAAGGTTAAATAAAAATTGTCCTTAAAGTCAGGAGCCTAGAGGGTCACATCCCTTGCTAAAAAATGGATTATTCTGTACTCCCAAGAATTGATGATTTCATTCCACTGAAAGTTATTGCTCATACCTGGCAACATGTTCTTTAATGTCTTCATCAATTTAAATGAATAAATTCATTTATGATGATGAAAGAAAAGTGTATTTGGATCTTGAATGCATAATCGGGAGCAAAGAGTTGGAGTTCAAATTAGACCTTCATCCTACGTGAACTGGACATTGAGTAGAGTGGCCACCCCAGCCCTACCCAGGCTGGTTAAACTGATGGAGACACTGCTATGTTTCATAAGTACAACACTGAAATGTTAACATGAGAAAGCGAACACAAAACTGGAAGGGGCACGTCATTATTCATTTAAAAGAACTAGCCATAATTTAAAAATTCTTTTTGAAACCAAAGTAGAATTATTTAATTTTGGAACTACTTGCCAAATATCTTAAATTATTTAAAACAAGATCCACTGTTGTTATTCTTAAATTAAAAGTTAACTTGGATATGCTGTTTCCTCTTGGGAAAATGTCAATCATTCTAGCTTTCTTTTCTCATCTATTTTTGTCCCTAAGCCTGGCACTGTCCCTGTTTGAAGTCATTCTTTTATAAATAGGATCTTGTTAAGTACATTGGAAGGAACTCTCAGATTAATGAACATTTGACAAACATCATCTTATGCAATCCATACACAATAGGTATGGATAGATTGAATTATTACTGAGTGGCAAAATCAGCATATAAAATTGGTCTGTCTGTCTCAAACTTGTGTGTTTGTATTTTAAATCTGTTTAGGTATTAAATCTAGATTCCACATTATTTTCTCTAACTTTAAAGATATTTCCATAGTCTCTGGAATATACTGTTGATGATAAGAATTCTCTCTAAATCTTTGTTCTTAGAACCAGATTGTTCAGGTAATCTGGTTTTTCTCTCTGGTATCTATCAGAATATTTTCTTTGTCCTTGATTATCTGCTATCTCACTCACAGTTTCACTGTGATATAGCTTATAGATTTTTAAATCACCCCGTAGGACTCCTTTTTAGATATGAGATCTCAAACTTTTGGATTCAAGCAACCCTCCTACCTCAGTCTTGTGCAAGTAGCTGGTACTACAAGATAAACCACTGTATTTAGCTCATGAGTCTTATTTTTCTCCTGGGAAAATCTCAGCTATGATATCTTTGACTATTTCTTCTTCCATTCTCACCATTATCTCACTCTGAAACTCCTACTAGACATGGATCTTCTGTAAGTGTTGTCTTTGAATTCATCTTCAATGGAAATGTTGATTCATGGAAACTTTTTCTTGAGTGCCTTAGATTGTAGAAGACACAAAAAAGGCTGAGGATTCTAAAATGCTTCAATGGGCTGGTGAGATGGCTCAGCGGCATAAGTGCCTGCCTGGCAAGCACGAGGTCCTGAATTTGACTCCCGGAACCCACATAAAGGAAAAAAAGGGCTGGTGGTATCACTCAGCGCTGCACAAGCACGAGGTGCTGAGGTCAACTCCTGGTACCCACATAAAAAATAAAATAAAATAAAATGCTTCAATCTGTACCCAAAAGGGTTTGGTTTTAAGTCTTGTCCCTCAACTGGGGGTTTCCACACTGCACTGTAAGGACTTAAGGTTCTCATTTTCTAAGACATTTTTTCCATCCATGTCCCAGGGCAGACTGCAATCTTCTGGTCACTGCTCAGTGCCGGTGGGATGGATGTTCAGGTGCCATTTCACAACAGACGATACACTGCTGCCACCTTGTTCCACTGGGGAAATCCACTTTGCTCCTTCTCTGCAGGCCCTATGACCTCTACTCTGCTCCTTGCCTACCTATTGAAACCTGGCCCCAGTGGTCCATCCATTCTAGGTTCCCTTTGTGCCTCATGCTGCCTTGGACTACCACCTGCTTCTGAAATCTAAAAAGTTCCTCTATTGCTTTTGAGCTTAGTATCTAAAAGAATTTGCCTATTATGTCTATATATTTGAAACAGAAGAGCAAACTGGTAACCGGATGCCTTCCTTAAGAAACAAAAAGAAATCACAGATTTTTTTTAAAAATTTGACACATTGTACATTGTATTGAAATAAATTGAAAACTGCAGGTATTTGTTAATAGAGAAAGTTACCCTCCTCCTTCCAAACCCACTCCCCATTGGTAAAGGTGGATAACAGTGTAAGTTATGAGTCCTTCGAAATTTTTTTCTGTGTACATAAAACATGCATTTATATCCAAATAAAGAAGATTGAATTTTTTTCAAAATACTTGTGGTTCCTCCCCATGGGAGACCCACTTCCTCTGAGAGGATTACAGTTCCTGACCCCACTGACCTTTGATTGGTCATGTGCATTTTTTTGGCTGGTTATCTGCCTTTTCCAAGCTGAAGCTTTAAGAGCCATCAGACATTTCCACCATCCTCTTTTCCCTTTGCCACAAGAGGGTCCTTCAGAGGGACCAGTCCTTCAGCCTTGATCCCAGATGTACGCACAGCTAATAGCCAGCATGTAGCATGGAAGAGCCATTCACTTCACTGTTTTAAACCACTGGGATTTGTGAGCTATTTATTACTGCACCACATCCTAATTTAAGCTGCTTAATACAATTTCAAAAGGGGACATTGTATTTTTCAACAATTGGTTTTATCTTTTCATACTGGCCCATTTTTATCTAAGACTTTAACAATTTTACTATTTATTTGTGTGGGCATATTATATACTAAAGTTATTGACCATTAGTCTTATTTCTTATAAGCATTTCTCCAGGTTATCAATTATTTTTAAATTTTGCTTTTGACATTTTTAATATACAAAAATTTTTAATTTGTATATAGTCAAATCTGTCCATTTTCTTCTGTTTTGATTTATCCTACTGATTTTGTGCTTAGAATGTCCTTTCTCATTCAGTGCTGATATAAATATTCATCCCTGTTTTCTAGTATTTTTTTTACTTCTTAAATACATTCTCACCAATGCATCTGGAATTTATTTTGGCATAGGGTACGAACTCATGATTTGTATTGACTTTTTTTTTCATGTAGCTAGCTAAATTTTTCAAAATCATTTATTAAGTAACCTAATCATACTCGATACTGTATCTCTCCTTTATCACGTGGTAAGTTTTAAAATTTTGGGGCCGGTGAGATGGCTCAGTGGCTTAAGTGCCTGCCTAGCAAGCGCAAGGTCCTGAGTTTGTCTCAAGGAACCCACATACGATAAAGGGGCCGGTGATATCGCTCAGCAGCACGGGTGCCTGCTGGCGCACGAGGTCCTGAGGTCAACCCCTGGTACCCAAAAATAAATAAATAAATAAAATTCTTCTAGGAAATATATCCTTTTCCACTCATCTATGGATCTCTTTTTTTGGGGGGGTACCAGAAATCGAACTCAGGACCTCACGCTTCCCAGGCGGGCACTGCACCACTGAGCTAAATCCCTGGCCCCTATGGGTCTATTCTTGAGCCACAGTAGCTAAATATTATAGATTTGTAACACTCTAAATATCTCATAAAATTAGTCCTTCTCCTTCCATTAATCTTTCTCCATCCTCTTCCTGCCACTCCTTCTCATCTTTCTAGTCCATTAGAATCATAGAATCAGTTTTCAATCTACTTCCTTTTTGGGTTCTGCTTTAGTGGTAGTGGGCCTCCCTTCACTGGAAGAAAAGCCACAGCCAGATGACCATCAGGTGGACTGCCACTGTTCACTTCAGTATCCTCCCTGGCTACCAAACCACCATTTTCTACTCCAACACAAGTGCAACCAGACAGACAGCATGGGGCCCCTTCAGCCACTTCAGCCACTTTAGTCAACATTGCTACATTTTTTGAGAGCAGAGAGGGCACCTAGAAGTTGCTAAGATCAGGAAGGGAGGGATCTGGGCCCATTATGTGCATACCCATCATTCACAGCAAACCTTCCAGAAGATTCTCTGGTTTCGGCCCTCAACCTCACTGAAACAGGCCTGCAATCTGTTACATAAGTAGCACTTTCCAGGCACCTGTGGGGTTTAGGCTAGGACAGTTCCCTCCGGTGTACTCACTTCTCTGTGGTGCAGCACCAGCCCTGTGTTCTTGTAAACCCCCTCAGGACTTACCTCCTGCTTGGTATGGGTTCCTAAAGTCCTGTAAAGCTACTCATAACTTTTATCCTGAGTAGCGTGGATAGAGCAAGTAACAGCGCTGTCAATACTGAAGAGCTCAAGAGAGCAGCAGCTAGTGTCCAGCAGAGACAACCGCTGGCTGTATCAACCATTGGCACCCAGCATTACCTGGTATCATCTGGTGAGCCTAAGATTTGGCCTATTCATGACTTCCACCTAAATCGATCAAAAGAACCCTAGCTTGCTGATGGACTAGAATATTGATTTCTTAGTCACATGACCTTAGAGAAATTATTTTTCTCTTATGAACTTCAGCTTCCCAATCTGTAAGATGGAGAAGGCAAATCCAACCTCACAGGGCTCTTGGAAGAACTACAGTGGGTAAAATAGGTAAAGCAGCCATTCTGGGGCTCAGCATGTGGCCGGTTTTGTTTTGTTTATTTTGTTTTGTTTACAGTATTAGGGATTGAACCCTGGGCCTTTGCACTGAACTACATCCCCAACCCTTTTTGTATTTTTTATTTTGAGAATGAGTCTCGGTAAGTCACTCAGTTGCCAAAGCTGGGCTCAAACTTACAACCCACCTGCCTCAGCCTCCCAGCATGTGGCATGTGTTTTCAATGTTACCTCTTTTCTCTTTCCATCATTCTTGCCGTGTTACTCCTAGGGAGGTGCCTTTTGACTTCCAGGCAGCTTTTAGTCCTATGTAATATCTTTGAAGGCATTAGGTGTCTTTGCAAGATAGACTGTAAGGTTGATTCTTCAGGGCCTCAAAGACTGTCACACTGGCTGGCATTTTAGCAGTCTGTGATGCAGGGACAGTTCAGATCCTTAGTCAGGGTTAGATTAGGGAGCCAGGCCCCTTTAAAAAGTAGAAAGGAATTAGCCTCTCCATCTCAGCAAGCAGCCAAAGCTGACAGCCTGTGGTTTAGACACCTGCTTCTGTGTAGCCACACTGTCCCACCTAACACCCTCCTTAAGTAGGTTACTTCTCCCCTCAAAATTCCCCTACTAGCCCACCAAACCTAGCCCCCTAGCAATAAGTCCAATAACCAAAAATGTAGTGGCCTTCAGAGTAGGTAGAGATGGGGACCCTACCCCATAAAACAGTACCACAGCCCCAGACTCAGTGGTGTCCCAGCTCTGGGCCCCGCCACTCCTCCAGAGAGGCTCTTTGCTACTTCCTCTTGCAATGCCTACAATAAAATTACTTTCACTTCACACTGGTCTTCTCTGACTCCTCTTCCTCTTTCTACATCACAGAGAGAGACAAGCCAGGCAAGGGTGAGTCTGGGGACACCTAGACCCCAGACCCACCAGACATAACAGTGAGAGGAAATAACAGGTTAACATTCAATTCTGTGGAGCTCTGAGTTGGTCTCTTTATTGGACTGTGGAACCATTCAGCTAAATTCTTGCCTTCAAAGATGCCTCTGCCAGCAGCAAAGAGAAAAGTGTGAACATTTTCAGTGATTCAAGCCAGCCTGTCAGCATGTTCTCCAAATCTTCCTGCACATATATTTACACTTTGACTGTTAACAAGATGGATCATCCCCAGCCAGGCAAAGAAAGTAATTACTCTAGATGATTATCCCAGAAGTGACACTAGCTGGGGCCCACTTTCCTTTCTCGGTCAGAGCATCATTCCAACAATAGAAATTATCTGTTCAAAAGAGCAAGATAGACATGCATAGTAAATTCATTTTCTCTTGTAACTTGCCCCAAGTTAGAGCCAAGCAGCAGAGCCAACACTATGAAACTGTCTTTAACAAGGTCCTATCAACCCTGCCCGGCCTCACCGACCTTGGCTCAAGCCCTTGCTTTGCTCCAGAGCAGCTGGCAGCACACTTGACCTTGACCCAGTTGTCATCTGCTGCAGCCTCAGAGCTCCAAGCTGCTCCCATCGCCCAAGCCTGTTCTCACCACTGTCCTCCTTGGCAAGATTGTGGACTAAATGGTTTCTGCCCCATTTTGGACGGGGAGAAGAGCTGGAGATTGAGTCCAATCACCAATACCCAATTACTTAATCATTCTGTTGCAATGAAACTTGCATAAAACCTCCAAACAGCAGGGTCTGGGGGCTTCTGGGGATAGAACATGGTTGTGCTAGGAAGGTGGCCCATCTGGAGAGGACCTAGAAGCTATACACCCCCCAACCTCATACCTTGCCTTGTGCATCTCTTCCATCTGGTGTTTGAGTTGTATCCTTCATAATAATCGTTTTGAGAAACGATTCTAGAAAGTTATTGAATTATTTGTACCTTGGTCCAAGCCAAGGCAGGAGTGTGGGGGCACAGGAATCCCCAAATTTATAGTTGGCTGGGCAGAAAGGTGAGTTATCTGGGGACCCCACTGGTAACTGGTAGATAACACAAAGGCAGTCTTGTGAGACTGAGCCCTTTCACTTATGGGATCTGATGCTAACTCCGCTATCAGCATTAAACTGAAATTTTGGACATCCAGTTGGTGTCAGAGAATTGGTTGTGGGATAAATGAAACACACTGAGTGTCAGAATGATCAGAAAACACCTCACTGCTGCCAACTCCCTACCCCTGCCCCCTGCCATGTTCCCTTACTGTGTTCCTTAGGTCCCCATAGGTGGCCCATAAACCCCATAAATCCTAATTCCAAAATGAGGCCTAAGCTACAAAACTGTCCCTTTCTCATCCCTTCGGGTCTCCCATCTACTACCATAAGAAATGTATGCATTCCATCTTCTGCTTTTCCAAGTCTGTCTTTGGCCACCTGGAATATGTTTGCCTTCTTTTCCCATAAATTTGAATTTAAGCCCAAATGTCTTCTCCAAGTCTTCCTTCATTCTTCCATCAAACATCATCTTTCCCTACTTGGAACGACTCATCATGACATCTCTGCTTCATTTATACCTTACTGGCAGTTCACTGTCTATAGCATGGTTTTCTGATGCCCAAAATGGATTTTTCCCTAGAAGAAGTTAAGCTCCTTGCTTTCAAGAAGCTCACAGTCCAGTTACAAAAATATGCTTGAGTTATCCCTGTATTTGCAACCTGATATGGTGCTTGGCATTCAGTAGTCACAGAATGAGTATCATGAATGAGTTGATCAATGTTGGTGCAGGGCTATATGAAACTTACCAACCTCAAGAGCAAAGTAATCCCTGAGTCAAACATGGTAGAATCTGCTAAGTGGGAGTAGAGGACATGAGGACACAGGGAGACTCAAACTTACAGTCATGTGTCGCTTAACAACAGGGACACATTCTGAGAAAGACATCATTAGATAATTTTGTTGTTGTATGAACATCATAGTTGTACTAACAAAAACCTAGAGTGCAGAGCCTACTACACACCTAGGCTATAGGGTCGAGCCTATTGTTTGCTCTTAGGTACAAACCTGTACTGCATGTTACCAAACTAAACACTGTACACAATAATAATACAACAGTATTTGCTTCTAAATATATCTACACATAGAAAAGGTTCAGTGAAAATATTAAATAATAGGAATTTTCAGATTCTTTATAATCTTATGGGACCAATGTCATAAATGCGGTCTATCCTAGTCATACCGTCATTATGTCATATGTGACTGTATTTAGAGTATGCCTATCACTGAATTTACTTTTTTTGTCCAGAATCCTAGTTTACAAGATGAGACATCTTTTAAATCCAAATCAACCCCCAAAGAATGAAAGAAATAGCTTGGTCTTTCCTCCTAATAAGGTAACTATTGTTTAATATTGCTTTCCTGTCATTTGCTCCAAAACCTCAAATTCTTCAGGTCTTGCAGAATTCTGGGGGCAATTAGGAAATGGTTTTTTGAATTTGTAGACCACAAACCAATTTATATATCTTGACAACCTCCATTATCTGTTACCTGATGATTTGGGAAGACGTAAAATCTTCGCCTTGCCAGTATTGTGTGATTTATTCCCCCAAAAAAAAGTTGAAACTAGAAAAATATAGATGCTTTCAAACAATAAAACTCTCAACAAGTTCCACTCCCACCTATCATCCCCGAAGACTGGATGAGATCCCTGCCTTTCCTCACACAGAGGGCTGTCACAGCTCCAGGGAAATTCTTTCCCCTAAGCTCAGTAACAGATGAGAAGCTCCAGAAGGGCTACAAGAAAGGACCCAGGAAGAGCTGAGCACTGATCTCCATTAAGCCCACTCAACTAAATAAATGGTGAGGCCCAACTGCTACCCTTCACTCTGCAGGGGGACGCTTGCTTTTTATTGCTATAGTAAATCCAGACCAGAAAGCGACAGGATGTTGGCATTTCAATCAGCTTCAGACGGGCACATAAGCACATACGCGCACACGGACAAGCACACACTCACACATCTTCCCCCGCCGGCCCACTCAGCTCTCTGTACTGAAAGCTTTATGAAAGAAAAACTGGAGATGTCCAGAGATCACTGGCAAGATTCAAAGGGATGGAATTTTACAAATCCTTATAAAAGGACTGGGAGACCTTCCTTGCCAGTGGAAATTTGAAATATGGCCCTCTGCTTCTCTGGATGTGCAGAAGGAAAAAACTAATCAAACAACTTGCTGAGAATATACATTCTCACAGAACACAGCAGCCTCTGGCTAAACGCACATTTCCTCCCTTCTTGTTTAAGAATTAGGAATCAGTGAAGTTCCTGGGGTAAGAGCAACCCACCTGGCACCTTCCATAATTTTGCAAATTATAAAACAGGGTTGTGTCACTTCAGCGACCAAAATGAAGAGGCAGGCTGACATTACCAAATAAGCGTGTGCAGCGCAGGGGTGTAAGAAATGCAGTGATATTTCAAGCAGTCGGGAAGTGACAAATTTTATGTTGAGCCACATCCACTGTAGGGCACTACGTGATATTTCTTCAGGTGCAGACATTGCACAAGGGTAGCCTGTTCTGTACACATCTGTAAAGTATTTATATGCCATCAGCTTTTTTGCCAGTAGGAAAATAGTAGTGGTTTTTTGTACATATGTCAGATGAGTCTTATAATGGAAGTTACAGCTCATTTCTAAGTAAATTATTAAATCACTGGCTCCTTAATGAAATGGAATAGCCTGCACTGATCTTCCAGATTTTAAAAAATGCTCTTTTGTAGAAAATGACTATCCTTGAAGAGGAGGATTAATTTAAACCACATGCTTCAGAAGATGGTAGAAAGGAAAGGAAACAAGCATTTACCGAGCAAAGTGCCAGACACTGAGTAGGCACTTACTCTGCAATTTCACTAAATCCTAGTTTCAATCGTACCACCAAAGAGCAGTTATTCTACATTATAAATGATAGCATCTAAAGAGGCTAGACCACTTGGCCAGCGACACATTGTTAAGAAGTATAGATAAGAGTCAAAAACCTAGTTCTGACTAAACAAGATATGAGGACCCCCAGCCTGCACGAAGTTGACCTAGAGACAATCCTGCTCTGGCTTTTCAAGCCAAAATGAAAAATACTCTTAATAAGTAAATCTTCTGTCAATTGACGTGTGCTAATGTCCATGCATATTGATTATCTATGTGTCACTTCATTACTCTTCACTGCTACAGACCATATGTCCTAATGTTACCGGGGTACTGTGGACTCCTTCCGGGACCCTTTGCAAGTTCTTCTCCTGGTCCAAGAATTGGAAAAGATAAGTGAAAAATGTAGTGAGGTTCTACATTTATTAAAGGTATTAAAGGTAAGAAAGAAAGGAGAAGCAGCGCTCTGAAAAGAAGTGCTCCGCAGAGTGAGCGTGGGGAAAAGAAACACGCCTTGCATGCGGACCAGGCCACTGAAAATGAGAGAAGCCAATGTCCACGAGGCCAGTGGCTGCTGTCTTTTATACCCGCATTCCCATGTCAGATCTAGGCCATCCTATCACAAACCTGCTTCATCCTGTGCCAGAAAAATTGAAGATAACATTCTCTGGGATCAAGCACAGTGCTTAGAAGCTGTATTGTGCATGTCCTGAATCTCTGTGATTGACAGGCCACGCCCACTTGTCCAAAGCCCCTTTGCCTTGCCCTATCTCCTGCCTCTTTAACATAATCGCTCTTTACAGAGAGGACTCGCTAATCACAAGCATGGTCAACACAAACTTTTTAAGAATTAATATAGTGGAAAATTTTGTTATTTTTTGTTTTTTTTTTTCTCTTTTCTTAAAAAAAAAAAAAGAATAGAGTGGAAATGAAGAGTCATCTAACCCATCCATCCACTTATTCATTTTACAAACACTGAGTTCCTATGGTCCATGCACTGTTCTAGACACGGTGGATATAGTAATAAATAAAACAGATAGCATCCCTACTCTCATAGATTTTATACTCCAAAACGGCAGGCAATAAATACACAAACAGGAAATATGTCATTAGTGTAATGAATAAAATTAAGGCAAAATTGGAAAAGGAGAAAGAGGTATTGGGGGCTCTTTTTTATATTAAAACAATTAAGTAAAAGCTTCTCTGATAAGGTGACATTTGAACAGCAATCTGAAGGAAGTGAAAGAAAATTGTTCCACAAGATAGAATGGCGAGTGCAAAGGCCCTGAGGTGTATGTTCCAAGTCAGCACAGAGGCAAGTGTAGCTGACAAAAGAAAGTGAGGAGAAAACAGAGTTAAAAAAAAAAAAAAAAAAAAAACCAAAGGACATTTCAACCAAATCCAATGTGTGGAATAGTTAGATTCTGATTGAAACAGAAGTAACTGAGAAAATTAAGAGACAATGAGGTAAGCAGAAATGGAGATATAGGGCCGGTGAGATGGCTCAGCGGCGTAAGCGCCTGCCTTGCAAGCGCGAGGGCCCGAGTTCGACTCCCGGAACCCACATACGAAAAAGGGGCCGGTGATATCGCTCAGTGGCACGGGTGCCTGTTGGCGCGCGAGGTCCTGAGGTCGTCCCCCTGGTACCCACAAAAAAAAAAAAAAAAGAAATGGAGATATAAAAGTAAAAGGAGGGCCAGTGAGATGGCTCAGCAGCATAAGCGCCTGCCTGGCAAGCACAAGGGCCCGAGTTCGACTCCCGGAACCCACATACGAAAAAAAGGGCCGGTGATATCACTCAGCGGCACAGGCGCCTGCTGGCACGTGAGGTCCTGAGGTCGACCCCCAGTACCCACCAAAAAAAAAAAAAAAAGAAAAGGAAAAGGAAAGGAAATGCACACGATATACAGGAAAGAATTTAAGTTATTTCAGAGTTTAAAAAAGAACCTGGCAGAACTCTGAAGATCCTCAAAGTATCTTATCTCTGGTCAGATAAATAAGTAAACATAATTGCTAGTATTTATTGAGCATTGTTTTTGTATAATTATTCATTTACTCTTTATGATATCTATATGAGATATGTACTAGCATTATCCAGTGTTACTGATGAAGAAACTGAGGCACAGAAAGATCAAGAACTTCTACATGGTAAGTGGCAGAACAAGGATTCAAATCAATGAAGTCTGACTGCAGAACACTCGATCCTCACTCACCACTGGGCTTGTCTTAGTTACTTTTCTCTCATTGCTGAGACAAAATACCTGACACCCAAGGCTAAAGGAGGAAAAGTTTATTTAGCTCACAGTTTGTAGAGGTTTCAGTCCATAATTGGCTGCCTCCAAGGTAGGGTGGCTTTGCAGGGAAAAACAGTTCATGGTGGGCAGAAGACAGCAAAATCAACAATCAAATCTTAACAGCATTTTTCTGCCCCTTTTATACTCTATCTAGGCTGCTGGGATTAGGGTGGTGTCAAACCAATCAGTGAACTGAATGCACACCCTTAGTCCCAGCATCACACGCACTAGATCCAGTCACCTCTGAAAAAGCCCTATGACCACATGAGCTTTGAGGGGGACATCTAGACATAAACCATAACAGGGCTCTAACTGGGCCATTCCTCACCAGAAAGTAATGTTTCCACATAAGAATCAGATTTTTTAAAAGATTCTATCCCTAACCACAAGGGAGCCAAAAATGAGATTACTGGGTAGGAGAGATAGTGTCATAGTTTAGATTTGAGGTGTCCCTCAAAAGTCTCATGTGTTTGCAAAGTGCTTGAATCATGGAGGGCTATAACTGCCTTGCTGTTAAGGAGGTAAGGCTGGGTAGAGGTGGATCCCTGGGGGCATGACCTGAAAGGCCATATCCCCATCCCCAGCTCCTCCTTTCTCTCTCTGCTTCCTGACCACCATGATGTGAGTAACTTTCCCTCTGCCCAGACCCTTCCACTATGCCATTTCTCCATTGGAGTCAGCTGACCATGGACTAAAACTTCTGAAACCGTGAGCCAAAATAAACTTCTTTAAATTGCAGGTGTCGGGTATTGTGTCTCAGCCACAGGAAAGTAACTAAGACAGAGTTATGGGAAAATGTAATAAACAGGTGCAAACACAGAAACAGGAAATTGTATTAGGGAAGGAGGAAAAGGTTCTATCTATAGGGAAAGGAAGCCAAGAGATAGAAAAGAACAAAAATCTCCTACGCCAACAGAAGTGGGACCTCCTTAAGGTTCTAAGTAATGAATGCAAGACTTATCATGTAAAATATCTCATTCAAGAAATATTTATTGAGTGTTCACTATGTGCCAAGCACTATTCTGGGACTGGAGATAGAGCAAGCAAGGCAGCCACAAAAAGGCACAAACAATTAAAATATAAACAAATAGACAAGCAAGATGATTTCAAACAATGTTCTTCTAAGTATCATGAAGGGTGTAAAAGAATGTGCCTGGTAATGGCGATGCTCTTTTACCTAAGAGGGAATCCCTCCTTAAGGAAGTAGCACTTGAAATGAGACATAAGTTATTAAAAGGAGCCAACCATGATAAGATGTGGTGGCAAAGCCTCACAGAAGCAGCAGCTGCTGCAAAAGCCCTTAAGAGGACATCAGATGTATTGGACTTTAGGGGGGGCACAGGAGGCCACAAAGCTCCTAGTGCCACATTTGGGGCTCAGTAAATAACTGCTAAATTATTCAAGTAGAACTCCAACAAAGATATTTTAGTCTTCAGCAAGAAAAGTATGAAACATTTTTAAGCCAAATCAAATATAACAGTGTCAAGGAAAATGAAAAAATAAAACAATTTCAAATTCTTAAATTTAGGGCCAAATTGCAGTTGACACACTTGAATTCCCTTTCCTCCTCCTAGATATATACATGTGCCGTACCAGTTAATCTTAATTATCAATTCCAGTGGATTAAGAGACTCCTAGGGAGGTGACTGGATTGTAGAGCTGCTAAACTCATCATCAGATTAATGCACTGATGTTCATAGCTGCATGTACTGTTAAGAGGGGAACCCACTGGAGGATATGGGTCACTAGGGAGACTTTGGAGGATATATCTCTTGCTGGTTCTCTTCCTCTGTGTTCTTCTTTTTTTTTTTTTTTTTTTGTGGGTACCGGGGGGTCGACCTCAGGACCTCGCGCGCCAACAGGCACCCGTGCCGCTGAGCGATATCACTGGCCCCTTTTTCATATGTGGGATCCGGGAGTCGAACTCGGGCCCTCGCGCTTGCAAGGCAGGCGCTTATGCCGCTGAGCCATCTCACCGGCCCCTTCCTCTGTGTTCTGCTTCCCAGCTGCCATGAAGTGAGGAGCTTTGCTGTGCACATCTTTTGCCATTTTGTTCCTGCCTTGGAACTGACCAAGCTGATCATGAACTGAAACCTCTAAAACCATGAGCCAAATAAACCATTTCTTCCTCTAAGTTGTACATGTCAGGCATCTTGTCCAAGCAATGGGAAAACTGACCATTATGTGTATACACACAGTAAAAATATTTGTGTCCTCAAATGGGTGGTAATAAGAAAATGTCTTTAAATGTCTTAAATGTGCTAAAGACAGAGGTATGTGTTAACAATTCTGTAGCTGCTCTATACGTTTGCTAGGGATGAGCAAATAGGTAAATAGATGGTGGGTAATATGAGAGCCAAGTTGCTCAATGCTGGAGAAGAAAGTTATAGATAAGCCAGGTAGGAAGGCTAGAATGCACTCTGTGGTCTGAATTAGAGTCAGAGATATCCCGTTCATCTTAACACATATATAGTTGGATAGATACAGACATAATTACAGATGCGAATATATACATATACATACTATCTAGTGCTATTCTCCAAGAGGACCTACAGGCATTAACATCCCCAGTAACAATAAGCAAATCCGGCTCCCAGAACTCAGTTGATGAATAGCATTTCTTAGTAGAAAGAATGAGGTTCTTTGGAGAAATGATTGATTCTGGGGCTGGGGCAGACAGAACACAAGACAAGCTTGGGACATATTGTAATTCCAGAAAGTAAGTGAGTACTTGAAAAACAAGATGAGGAGAACAAGACACAGGGTTAGAAGAACCAACCTGAATGAGTTCCCAGTGACAAAACTAGAACAATGTAAGCAACAACCAAAAAAGTGGTATTGGAGCATAACCCAAAATATAGAATAAATATATAAAATGTAAACAAATGATTGAATAATTCCATAGATGGCAGAGAAGAGACAAATCAAATCTTCCTTACAGAAAGTTTCCGAATAGCATATGCATATACTCCCCACTCCGGAGATGGAGCTTGACTCCACCCTAACCTTGAGAGTAGACCAGACTCAGTGATTTAGTTCCAAAGATAGCACTTGCAAATAGGTTAAGTAGAATTAACTTGACCGTGGAGAAGCCAGGCAATCACTAATTTAACCAAGTGATGAAAGTTGGCATTACCAGTAAGGTCATGTGGTACCATACGCATACGCCTCCTGTGTTATTCTTTCCAACAACCCAGAGCTCCAGTCTAATTACTGGAAAACATCATATGAGCACTGTTCTACAGTGTCGCCGGCCAGTCCTCCCTCAGGACTGTCAAGGTCTAAAAAACCAGGAAAGACTGTAACAGTAAAAACAAACAAACAAACGAAAACTGTCACAGACCACAGGAAACCAGAGTGACATGACAATTAAATGCAATGCAGTGTACTGGATTGGATCCTGGGAGAAAAGAGGACATAATAGAAAAATGTGTAAAATCCATATAAAGTCAGGAGTTTAACAGTAATACGTCAATGTTCTGCTTCTTTAAATGTACCATAGTAATGTAAGATGTTAACACCAGGGATTACGCTAAGGAGCGTACAGGAACTCTGTGCTGTGTTTACAACTTTTAAATAAATCTGACATAATTCCAAAATAAAATGTCTATTTTTAAAAATGCTTTACAGAAGCTCATTTCTTTCTGACTGTATAAAAACTGAAGGTGTTTTCATCTCGCAAACATCCTACATTAATAATTCTTTCTTTACCCGGCCTTTTTATACACACACACACACACACACAAGGACTTAACATAGCTTTCAAATTTACATAATACAATGAGATAAAATCCATTAAAATATATTTAAAAAGTACGATGGGTGGAGGAGTGAAGTTGCACATAATATGTGAGCCATTAAGCCCTATTTATTAAAGGTCACAAATGTAAATCTAAGGATTCTAGCAGTCTACAAAGAAAGCAAAATGCGAGCCAGGCATAGTGATGCATCCTTGTAATCCCTGCACTTGGGAGGCTGAGACAGGAGGATCACCAGGAGTTCAAGGCCAGCCTACACTACACAGCAAGATCCTGTCTCAAAAAAAAAAAAAAAAAAAAAGCAAAATATGATTGCAACTGCATGAGTCATAGAAACTTAAGATAACATATTTACTCAGCAAAGGCATAACTATTAATGGTGCTAAAACTAAAGAGAAATTTCTTCTTGTAGGATCTCACAAAGGATCCAGTGTCCTCAATGATAGCTTGGCCATTCACACAGTTACAAGCTTTACAGTATTCGGTCTCACAAATAACATCACTTCTTAACTCATGGAAAGAAGCTAACTTGGTTAAGATAAAACATCCACAGTATTAAAACTGAGCAGTTTCTTTTTTTTTTTTCTTTTTTTTTTTTGTGGGTACCAGGGGGTCGACCTCAGGACCTCGCACGCCAACAGGCACCCGTGCCGCTGAGCGATATCACCAGCCCCTTTTTGGTATGTGGGTTCCGGGAGTCGAACTCAGGCCCTCGCGCTTGCAAGGCAGGCACTTATGCCGCTGAGCCATCTCACCGGCCCGAGCAGTTTCTTATATAATAACCGGATTCAGTAAAGGAGTGGGAAAGAAGGCTGAGGAAAAATGGGGTAAGGCACTTCCTGCGGATATGACCCTGTGCCTCCAATTTGCTGGCTATTATAGAAACATGCAGTACAAAAGATTAGAACAGAGCCCAAACAAGATACGGAGATGAAAAGATACTCAATGTCATTAGCGACTGGGATAATGCAAATCAGCACCACAAAGTGAAGCATGGTGGCACAAGCCTATAATCCCAGCACTCAGGAGGCTGAGAGAGGAGGATTACCAGAAGTTCAAAGCCAGCCTGGGCTACATATAGTGAGTTCAAGGCCAGTCTGAACTACATAGCAAGACTCTGTCTCAGAAAACCAAAAAATAAAAAAAAGAAATCAAAACTACAATGAGACAACACTATCCACTACACATCTATCAGAATGGCTCACATTAAAAATACCAACTAGGGCCGGGGATATAGCTCAGTGGCCCAGAACCTGCCTGGCAAGCGTGAAGTCATGAGTGTGATTCCCGGTACCAAAAAATAAATAAAAATAAATAAAAACACCAACCATACAAAGTGCTTGTGCATTAGTCAGCTTTCCCATCACTGCAACAAAATACCTGACACCTGCAACTGAAAGGTTCAGAGACCAAATTTTGGCTCATGGCTTCAGAGTTTTCAGTCCATGGTCAGCTGGTCCCATTGCTGGGGATCTGAGATGAGACAGAATATCATGGTAGAAGGTGCCTGTCTTAGTTACGTTTTTCATTGCTGAGACAAAATACTCTACACCTAAAGTTAAGGGAGGGAAGGTTTATTTAGTCCATGGTTTGCAAAGGTTTTAGTTCATAGTTGGCTGGTTCCAAGGCAGTGTGGTATGGCAGAGGGGCATTGCAGAGGAGAAATAGTTCATGGCAGGCAGAAACAGCAAAAGTAGCAAAAAGCAAATGACAAGTGACAAGAGACCACAGCAACCCTCTTTCTGTCCCTTACATTTTATCCAGGATATCCACCCTTAGGGTAGGTGGCACTCACACCCAGAGTGGGGCATCCTTAATCCTAACCCAAAACTACATCAAACCAATCAGTGGACTAATTCAGTAATCACACACCCTGATCCCAGCATCACACGCTCTAGATCCAGCCACCTCTGAAAAAGCCCCATCTATGATTGCATGAGGCTTTGGAGGGACATCAAGACACAAACCGTAACAGTGCCAGTTGCTTTTTATAACAGCCAAAGCTGCTCACTTCCTGCAGATGGGGAGCACAGCACAGAGGCAGAGTACCCACTAGAGAAACACTCTGAACACACAACCCTAGTGACCCACCTCTAACAAACAGCACATGCAGCTCTGATCATTAGTGTATTTGTCCCCTGGGGAGTACGGTGCCCCCCACCTCTTAATCCAGTCATTTGACAATTGAGATTAACTGGCACCGCTGGTGAGGATGTGAGAGAACGGGAACTCTCACGTGGATGCTGTACAATGTTATACCCTACACAGTGATGTAATAACCTCATTAAACATTTAGGCAGTTTCTTCAAAAATACCAAAAAAATTAACATTCTATTCCTAGATATTTACCCTAGAGGAATAAAAGCACATGGCAATACAAAAACTCGTACATGAATGTTTACATCAGAATTTTGTTCTTAAACTTGAGTGTTGGGGGGGGCAATAGCCAATAATCATGGTATGTCCATAAGATGGAACACTATTCAGCAATAAAACAGAAAAGTATCGTGGGTGAAAGAAGACATACAGAAAAGAATGCAGCAAGCTGAGTCAGGTCATGCTTACCTATAATACCAGCTACCGAAGAGGCTGAGACAGAAGGATCACACGTTTGCAACCAGCCTAGACAACTCAGTGAGACTTTGTATCAAAATAAAATTAAAAGGCTGGGGACATAACTCAGTGCTAGAGCACTTGCCTAGCATGCATAAGGCCCTGGGTTCAATCCCCAGGACTGAAAAAGAAATGCTTACTCTATTGGTTCGTTTAAATGACGCTCTAGAAAATACAAACTAACCTAAGTGCCAGCAAGTGGCTGAGTGTTTGCCTAGGGATGGCAGGTGTAAGGGTGAGGAGAGGTGGGAGGGAAGGGTTAGGAAGGCACATGGGAAACTCTGGCATGATGGGCATGTTCGTTGTCCTGATTGTGGTAATGATTTCACAGGTACATCCGATTGTATGCTACTAAAATGAGTACTGTATTGTATGTCAATTGTACTTTGATAAAACTGTTTTTAAAAGAGTGAAGTAGAATAGGGAAATGCTTGATTTTGAATAGAATATATGACACAGTGAAATGTGCTAAAATGCAGGAGAAAAACAAGAAGAATGCAGGAGAACAAACAGAAAAGTAAGGAAAATAAATCTGGAAAAGAATGTTATAAACAAATAGAAAAAATAAGGTGAAAAATAACAACTAATAGTTATTGAAAAACTTTACTAGGTACCATTATAGCCATTGTGGTGGGTATGAAGTTCTCTCTGTCTGTCTCTCTCTGTCTCTGCCTTTCTCTGTCTCTGCCTCTCTCTGCCTCTCTGTTTCTCTCTCTCATCTCTCCTCTCTTTCTCTCTCTCTTTCTCTCTCTCTCTGTTTTTTGACACAAGGTCTTACTATGTAATTCAGGCTGTCCCTTGAGCTCACTATGTAACCCCGGCTAGCCTCAAACTCTCACCAATCGTCCTGCCTCAGCTTCCTGAGTACTGGGATTACAGGCACGCACCACCACTCTCAACTGAAGTGGTTTCTCATTGTGAGTTTAATTGAATCATTTTTAAGTAGAATATATTATAATGGCACATCCTATCACTTATAGCATGAATCTCATCTCACAGATAAGGAATGAAACCACCAGAATGTTAAGCCCAAGGTCACACTGCTAGAAATTATAGGGCTGAATTTTGACTGAAGCAAGGACTCTAACACCAGAGCTCGTTCTTTTTTCTTTTCTTTTCTTTTCTAACCAACTAGACTTTATATGAACAATGACTATAAGATTCCAAATAAACAGTTTTACTTCCAAGTTTGTGTGTTGTAATTTTTTAATCTTACACTGATATGTGCTTCAACTTCCTTTTTTTTTTTTTTTTAATGTGGGTACCAGGGGTCGAACTCAGGACCTTGAGCTTGCCAGCAGGCGCCTGTGCCGCTGAGCGATATCACCGGCCCCTCTTTTCCTTTTTATGTGGGTACCAGGAGTCAAACTCAGGACCTCGCGCTTACCAGGCAGGCACTTATGTCACTGAGCCATCTCACCGGCCCCAACTTCCATTTTTAAAGCTTTTCCCTCCCCATTTTCTTTCCTCTAGCCATCTTGATGTGATACTGCTTCCCCTAAAATGCACTGTTGAATTTGGCTTTCCCGGTGTAAATGCTAGTGTTAGATCAGTACTAGAAACCCCATGCTTTCCAAATGCTTATGGTGTATTTTGCTCTTTATGTGTAATATGTGTCATAAAATAACAGACTACCTCAAAACTGACTTTCAATCTTCTGATTTATCCAAAAGTATCATCTACTGATTTTAGAAAATTTCTTTCTTCTCTACTGGTAATTCTTTTAGAGAATTCACATGCCACAAAACTCACCTTTCAAAGTATAATTCAGTGATTGTTAGTGTACTCACAGAGTTGTATAACCATCAATAGTGTCTGATTTCAGATGGTTTTTATTACTCAAAAAAGAAATCCTATACCCATTAGCAGTTACTCTCCATTCCACCCTCCCCGTGGCCTGTGACAATCACTAAACTATTTTCTGTCTGTATAGATTTACCTGTTCTAGACACTTCATGTAATGCAATCACATGTCATGTCCTTTTGTGACTGGCTAACTTCACTTAGCATATTTTCTAGGTCCATCCCTGTGGTTGCAGGCATCAATACTTCATTTTATTGGAAGCATGCTAGAGACTGAATCCAGAACCTTCACATCGAGCTATATTCCCAACCCTTTTTAAATTTTTTAAAATTTTTATATAGGTTTTCCCTAAATCAATACGTTATCCAGGCTGTGCTTGAATTTGAGATCCTTCTGCCTCAGCTTCCCAGAGTGCTGGGATTACAAGCATGTGTCACCAAGCCTGGAATCCAGCCCCCCCTTTTTTTTTGAGATAGGATCTCACTAAGTTACTAAATTGCCCAGATACAAACTTACAATCTTCCTGCTTCAGCCTCCCAGAGTGCTGGAATTACAGGTGTGCACCACCACACCTGGCTATTTCATTGCTTTGTATGGCTGAATAATATTCCATTGAGTAGTTAGACCACCTTGTATTTATTTGTTCATGCTATGGTCCATGTCAAATGATGGAGGGCATGGCGGTGGCACTGTGACATTGAGAATACAGGAGGAAGACCATATTTGGGGTAGAAAAGACAATGAGTTTACTTTTAGACATATTAAATGTGAGGTAAGGTTCTTACGTTACCTCTTGGTGCAGTATGTAGTCAAATAGGTGAGTCTAAAGCTGAGTTGAGTTCTAGTCTGGGAATATTGATGAGAGGGAAAGTTGAAATACCGAAGTGCTACTTGAAGCTATGGAGTATATGGGGAAACACCCAGATAGATCAGACTGAACATTTAGCACTTGTGTTTGTGGTAACATATTTATTCTTAAATCTTAGTGGCTAAACCAATAACGGCTCATTTCTTCTACACACAAAGTCTACCACAGGTCTTGCAGCTGAACAGGGCAGCTCCTCTGGGTGGTAACTCAGAGATGCAGGCTGGCTGCATCCCATGTCTTCACCATCTTCTTGCATGGACACTAGGATCACTGTATCACTGGGGAGAGAGCTGGAGCTCAGGCAAGGGCTTTAATGGCCTCAGTTGGGAAGTGAAGGGGGATGTTGCCACTTACCAGCCACCAGCCAAAATTAGTCATACATTGCCCTATGTATGCATCAATGTCTTAGGAAGTATAATATCGTTGGTAAAAGGAGAGAAGAACTAGGCAATGGTATTAGCAATGCGTACCATATTTCTAAAGGGGAACCTGCTCTAAATCTCATTCTGAAGGCAATCTTCCCACTAACCCTAAAGCAGGATGGAAAGTGGGATCCTCTAGGCAAAGTCGTTGAACAAAGACACAGCTTTTCATGACTGCTTACTCCCAAGGATGTACTGAGAACTAGCTCAAGGGATCGTCCCAAGGAAAAGTGCTGTGGTCGCAATACGACAAGGACCTATGTGGCCTCCACAAGCCAGGGATCACTTAAGTACAACAAGATGAATCTCCAGCAGCTCAGTCACTGGGTCCAGGGTCCATCCCAAAGAGGGAGAAACTTAGAAGGGAAGAGGAGACCAAGTTGGGAAGAAGGCAAGAAGCTAAACTTCATTGATCTCTGTCACACTTCCTGTCACAGTGCCTGGCTTATGATTTCACCATTACATTAAATATGTGTTAGAGCCATGAGAGAATGACTGATGATCAAAACCAGTTGGAGTCACTTCCAGTCTTTCCTTGAGGGACTTCTACGTTATGCCTAAAAACCCCAGGGATATTTATTAGGACCCTAACTGCTCTTACATTTTTTTCATGAGATAGGAGTTAATCAACACCCCTTGAAGCCAGAGGCTTTGACATCATTGTCACCACCACCACCCTGCTTATCTCCTACAAAGCGGAAGCCATCAGACAGCCTAAATTCTTCAGTCCTACTGTTTCCAGGAAACTGCTCCCCAATTCTGAACTCTGTCACTCTCTGCTGTGTTGTCATGGAAGGAGGAAATAAAGCTCTTCTCCTATTGCTTCATTCTTCTCATCTAATACATGGTCAAATTTTTACAAATGTTTCTAGATTAAATATCCCTGTTACATGACTCTCAGAGTATATCAAAACACGTATGATGCATATATAGCATGTGTGTGTATGTAAATCAGATCTGTTCATGGAGCAAACTTATAATAAAGAGATCCAAAAGTTAAAAGCAATGGGATGGGTTATGGACTATTAAGCAAGTCAAAGAAAAGGGAGAGATGAATTACTGACATCAGAGATGCATGAACTCTGAAAATATCCTACTCATGAGTCATCACTGAGAAAATCTGAAGACTTCAAACCTAGGAGGCACATTAAAACTAGAAACAGTGTAAGAAAAACTAAGAATCAGAATGTTTACAGTGCATGCTCAATTCAATTATATAAGCCCTAAAATAAGTACAAACATGCTTACAGAATTGAAAGGAAAGTTCTAAAAATCCATAAAAAGTGATTTTTAAGTCATTAGTTATCTTTCCTGTATCATGCCTAGCCTATACTAACTTCCCCTGTATCATCTTAATCTTAGTAAATTCTTAAATTGAGCTGGATTCATAGACTGTTTATTACTACATAATTGTAACTGGGACATGAAATCCTTAGAATGTGCTGTTTTAAGAACTTAATTAAATTCATTAATTCATTTAATAAATTATCTGTTAATAATAAATATGTAAATGTTAATAAATTATTAAATATTAAACTTGTTTGATAATTTATATTTCATATTAATAAATTATCTGTTAATAGTAAATATTTAAATGTTAATAAATTATTAAATATTAAAGTATTGTTTGATAATTTATATCATAAATATTTATTTCAATTTTATTTATTTAGTACAAGGCATTGGAGATGAAATAGATAACTAGAACCCACAGTCCTGGCCTCAAAGAGTTTATGGTTTAGTACAGAATGTAAATAATTTGACAGTCATAAAGAAAGACTAGAACACATAAGGTAGGGGCAACTAACCTAGTCTTGGGAGATCAGAGAAACTTCCAAAAGGAAATGACATCTAAACTAAGACCTGAAATATAAGTAGCTTGGGGCGGGGGGAGGTGTCCAGACAAAGGAAAAGTCATGTGACAAAAGACCTGAAAATAGATGTGTGCCAGTAAAGAGAAACGAGAAACGAGGCCAGAGGGGAGCAGAGCCAGACCACATGTGGCACAGTTGGCCAGAATAAAGGCATCAGTACTTTATCTTGAGAGCAATCAGGATGTGCTGAAGAGAATGAAGCAAGAGATGGCCCTATCAGATTTTTGCTTTAGGAATAATGCTCCAGCAGAGTGGGAAAAATGGGCGGGAGGGAAGACAGGACAAGAGGCGGGAAGATCATTAAGGAAACTGTTGTAACAACCACAGGGGACACGATGGTAGCCTAAACCAAGAAAGTAGCAGTGCGAATGGAGAAAAATGGATTAATTTGAGAAAGTTATAAGATGCTGCCATAGAGCAGAAAAGAGGAGTCAGCCTTCTGGCTTAGCCATGGGAACACTGTGCTATTCAATGAGACGCAGTGCTTCCCACACTTGACTGTTCAGGCTACCGCCCCCGGGTGCAGATTCTGATGGAACAGCTCAGTTGGGTCTAGGAAATCTGCATCCCTAACAAGCTCCAGGTGACGCTGCTTTTCCCAGTGTTGGTACCACATGTTGAGTAGCAAAAAGCTATAGAACATAGAAAGGAATAACATTGGAAGAAAAAAATAAATTCAGAAATCATGCATTAAAATCCCTATGGTAAATCTGAGCAGAGATACCTTTCAGGCAGCTAGACACATGAGTCTCAGGCGTAGAGGAGAGCGAGGAAGGAGAGATTTGACGGTCAT
The DNA here is from genome assembly GCA_028451465.1 of Erethizon dorsatum. Taxonomy (NCBI): domain Eukaryota; kingdom Metazoa; phylum Chordata; class Mammalia; order Rodentia; family Erethizontidae; genus Erethizon; species Erethizon dorsatum. The sequence continues at coordinate 31,815,737 of CM051833.1, forward strand.
CTGCAAAACTGTTATGGATGGCTGGGGAGATAGCGGCAGAGTGATTTCCTAGCATACTGAGGCCCTAGGTTCCATCTCCACCATATATTGGAGATTGCTTCTACTTCCTCACCTCCATTTTTAAGTCAGATTACAGTTAGTTGAAAGTGAGAGGTACAAAAGCGATTCTTTCAAGCTCATTTGTAAAGGGAAAGAGGAACCTGGAATAAAAGCTAGGAGAGTTTGAAGGTGAGGAGGGGTTTTCTTTACTGATGAGACAGACTTGAATATGCGTAAATGCTATTCCACGTAACTGTCCATCAATAGGCCATTAGAAAGATCAATCAGGCTTCCTGTCTAATACTTCTACTTCATGTATTCTAATATTCAACAAACATCCTATATGACACTAATACATTTCCTCTTAGCTTTGACAGCTGAGTTACAAATGGGGCAACTCTGCCCAGAATCTACCTTCTTTACTCCTCCTAAAGCCCTCTCCTTAGAAGCTGTATTTCAAATTTTCTCCTATCTTCACCAGTAGCAACAATTTTATTTTGTAATACATATTACATAGCCTCAGAACAAAGCTGATATAAGCAATTAAAAGATGGCACCAAAGGAATTAGCTACTGAAACCCCCAACGGTAGAACACGTGAAAGTTTAGAAGAGACAAGGAAAAGTGGGAACACTACTTCCCCTGCCACATGGAAATCAGCTCCTCTGGCTGATTTCCACAGGCTGAATGATTAAAGCCAAATGCTAGAAACTTGGAAGAGGATTCTAGAAAAGGTCTTGGCCCTCGTAAGAGTTCATTATGTCAACTACAAAAGAGTAGTTTGCAAAAGGCACAAACTAAGGTGTGGGAGACTGAGATAAAGAATGAAATTTAGCAGGAGATGGGAAATAGGAGAACATAAAAAAAAAACAGAATTGTGGAAGCCTCTGAAAGAAAAGACAAGGATGATTGATAAGCAGAAGAACAAAGAAAAAAATACAGCAAATCCTAAAGGTTGACCCCATTACAGAGTATTTATGTAAGAGACACTGAGCTGCAAGATAAGTTTACTAAATACTCTGCAGTAAGTTCACATTGTGACACCAGAATTTACGCAGTGGATGTCATCGTTATTTACAGTTCATTTCTTAAAAAAGGAGCCCGAACGCTATTTTGGAAACAATAGAATCACACACTTGAAAAGACCTTGAAAGATCATCTGGTTCTTGAAGGCAGAGTTAACTGCCTTCCTCCGACTGCTAATGCCTACGGGATCTGTCCCAGACTTCTAGCTGAGACCACACTCCTTCAGGGCATCCCCAGCCAAGTAGAGAGCGTGGCAGAGGTAACAGAAGCCAGCTTTCTGGGCCACATGCAGGATTCCTCTTGCTCTTTGCTCCAGGGCTCCCTCTGTTGACATAGACACTGTCAGATCTACACAGCAATCTGAGGCTTTCTCCACCCAATCCTTCCTCTTCCTCCCTTCCCTGCCACAGGAATCAGATCAGCATCCCTTCCTAAAAGGCTCACCCTGCCCAATCATTCCTCCTCCTCTTTGTATCTTTCACAGGCACTATGCTCGTGACTCCCCAGTAACCTCATATACTCCTAATTCTGACTCCACACCAAACTGGAAACCATCTAAAATTCCAACAGTTATGAGTGAATGGGCAAGTCATGGCATAGCCATACAACGAAAAGTGTACTCAGCAAGAAAAAAAGAACAATCTACTGGAACATGCAACCACATGAACAGATCTCTAACTCCTCCCCTGACATATATAAGTAGTGCAAAAAATATATTTACAATACATGTATCTGATACGAGTCTTATGTCCAGAGTGTATACAGAACCTTTAAAAACACATTTTTTAAAATGGGCAGAGATTTCATTTAAAAAGATATACATGTGGAAAATGAGCACATGATAACATGTTCCATATCATAAGTCATCTGGAAAATGGAAATTAAAACCACAGTAACATACCACTACACACTCATCAGAATAAAATGTTTAAAATGACAACTCCAACGAAAGTAGAGGACGTAAAACAACTGACACTCTCATGCATTGCTGTCAGGAGTGTGAAATGGTGTAGTCACTTTGGAAAATAGGGCATTAAATTTACACCTACCATATCATCCAACAATTCCACTTGTAGATATTCACCCAAGAGAAATAAAAACATATGTGCACAAAACGACATGTACAAGAACATCCAGAACAGCTTTACTCATAAAAGCCCCAAACTGGAAACCATCTAAATGGGCAACAGTGAATGAATGGACAGGTCATGGCATAGCCATACAATGAAAATAGGACCTCACAATAAAAAAGAACAATCAAGAGGAACATGCAACCCCAAGAACTATCTTAAATAAGCCAGACATATAAAAGGACATATATGATTCTATTTCTATGAAGTTCTAAAACTAGCAAACTCACCTACAATGACAGAAATCAGATCAAGAGTTGCGGAGGGTGTGGAAATGACTGCAAAGGATTCGAGGGAACTTTCTGGGATGATGGAAATTTTCTAAATGTGTATGCACACAGGTGTATATATTTGCCAAAACTCATCAAATTGTACACTCAAAATATATGTATGTTACAGTCTGATTGTAAAATATACTTGTAAAAGTATGTTTCTGGCATTTACAAATCTATACTACACACTAAATACTAAATAATATGTAAATAGATATCTTATTGAACAACTTTTGGTATTGCAAGTGAACTCTTTATCTCCTTTACATTTCTAGATGGTTATTACTAGAAAAGAATGAGGCTATCGGTCTGTTTATTTTACTCCAGAGACCTTGAAGGATTTTCTCATTTTGTTGTTTTTAACTGAAATCCTTTGAGTTTTGTAAGCATACAATCATATAATTAGCAAAAAATGAATAACTTTATCTCTTATTATCCAACCTTTATACAGATTAATTTGTTTACCTTCCTTCAAAAGATTCTTCAAAAGAATGTTAAATAATAATGGCAGTCACCAAATGTCCTCTCTTTTCTAACTTTAAGGCATGGCTGTCCTGCATTTTGGCTTGCCTGGGCCACACTGTATGAAGAGGAATTGTCTCGGGCCACATATAAAATGGAATATAGTTAATGTATATGTTTTAAAAAAACCTCTGGGGGCTGGTGATATAGCTCAGCAGCATAAGCACCTGCCTGGCAAGCGCGAGGTCCTGAGTTCAACTCCCGGTACCCGCATATAAAAAAAATGTTTTTACATTTAATTTATTATATTACAAATTAACACTACAAACTCAAATTTAAGAATTAAATAAGAACACTTACATGCCTGCTTAATAGAATAAACGCTGTCTCAGGCACACAGACATGTAGACATGGAAATACTATTACTGTACTCGCCAAGCCCCACCGTACATGTAACATCTGCTAAATAGGGGTTCCCATTCCGCTGTTGGTGACAGGTGCTACTGCACCGTCCCTTGTCACCTGTAAAGTCCACACTGGAGAACCGGGCAACTGAGTCATGAAAAGCATCACTAAAAGTCACATAATAATGTTAAAGGTTTACAGTCTTGTCGCTTTGCATTACTAGGTCCATATTCAGCCCACGTAGCCACGGGATGGACATGGCTGCTTTAAAGGAAATATTTTAACATGCAAGTGTTTAAAACATGGCTTGCTATAGGATTCTTGGTAAAGTCTGTACCAATTTGTAGTCTATGCCTACTTTTATTTCAATTTGTTATAGAATAATTTTTATGTTGTCATCTCCTTTTCTCCAAGAATTTTTAAATTTTTCCGATGACTTTTTGGCATTTATTACTATGTTTTCTCCCTTTAAATTGTTGATTCAATGAAACATGGTTACAGATGTCTTAATGTTGCAAAGTTTGGTTTCTTGGAATAAAACTTGTTAAATTATTCTTTTGGTGAGATACTGGATTTTCTTTTGGATATATATTCATAAACTAACTTTAACTTCTTTAAATTTTTTGATACCATCTCATGTTACAATAAGGGTGGTTTCATAAAATAATTTAGGGAGTTTTTATCTTTCCTCTGCCTTAATAGTAAAAATAATAGTTAATTATCCATCATTCTTTAAAGATTAGAGTGCCAGTGAGATGGCTCAGCAGCGTAAGCGCCTGCCTGGCAAGCGCGAGGGCCCAAGTTCAACTCCCGGAACCCACATAGGAGAAAAGGGCCGGTGATATCGCTCAGCGGCACGGGCGCCTGCTGGGCCCGCGAGGTCCTGAGGTCGACCCCGGTACCCACAAAAAAAAAAAAAAAAAAAAAAAAAAAGATTAGAAAAGACAACTGTGAACCCACTCATGCTATTTTTTTATAGTGGACATTTAATCTCCAATTTTTCTGTTGTAATTAGGCTCTTCAGATTTTCCACTTCTCGGGTCAATTTTTAAAGAAATCATTCATATCTCCTAGGTTTTCATATAGGTCGTTCTTGAACTCTAGTTAGTAATTTATAATATTTTAATTTCTTCTGCAGCAGTGGTTACCTTCTTTCTAATTTCTACCCTATATAGTTTTGTTCTTTTTCACACACACACACAAAAAAAAATCAGAGCCATGGCAGGATTATCTATCTTATCAGTGTTTTTAAAGAACCAGGTATTAGATTTATTTGTGCAAGTTTTGGGATTTTCTACTTTATTAATTTCAATTGTTATCTTTATTGCTTCTCTTACTACCATTTTGTTTCTAATTAAGATATATATCTTCATATATTTATATTAATAAAATGTTTTATAGTTGATATTTATTTATTTATTGAATGAAAAATTCTCTGTATTTGAAATGGTAACTTTAAGCCGGGCGTGGTGACACACTCCTGTAATCCCAGCATTCAGGAAGCTGAGGCAGGAGGATTGCTGCGAGTTCGAGGCCAGCCTGGGCTACATGGTGAGTTCAAGGCCACCCTGAACTACATAGCAAGACTCTGTCTCAAAAAAAGCAGGAAAAAAAAAAAAAAAGAGTCGTTTATGCATTGCCTATTGCTCATCCTCTGTCAGCTGTACACACAGAAAGTGTGGGCTGGAAACTTTTATCTGTATTGCTCACTGGTACATCTCAAAAGTCTAACATGGTGCCTGACACAAGCTAGGTATTCAAGAAAATGTTAGGTCATTATGATCATATGATGAATTTTAGTCACGAAAAGGGTAAACAGGAAGATGCTGGTGTCCACTCAGTCCACACCCAGCTCCCCTCCTGGTTCCCGCCCCGCCTGGGGGCTGAGCGTGAGCACCACGTCCGCACCTTCCCAAGCCAAGCCCCCGCATTTAGGGCACAAGGCAGGGAAGGATGCTGCCAATCAATGAAAAAAAAAAAAAAAAAAAAAAAAAAAAAAGGCATCGATTTTACAGGAGTACTCCTCCCGCTTCTTATTGACCTTCAATCGGCAGCAGAATCAATTTCTTTTTTATTATTGTCCTTGGCTACACGATCCTAAGCGTTAAATACACCGAGGGGGATCCTAAAGGAGTCTGAGCAGTCAGGTCCACACCATGAATGGTTCCACCAAAGCGCCGGTCTCCTCACCCGAGACCTGTAGACCCGCGATGGGAACGCAGCGGGTTACTGGGGATGCGGCGGCCCTGCGCGGACATCAAGGTCGTGAGGCACAGCCAGGGAGGAACCCGCCTCGCGCCACTAAAACGTGCCCCCTATGCGTCCCTGAAGGCGCCCCCGAAACGCCAGGAACTAAAAGCTCGACCCCACAAGCCCACCCGGAGCCCGCCCCGCACGCGCAGCCGCACGCGGAGCCCGGCTCGCGGTCCTCGCCCCGCCCCCTGGACCGGAAGGACTCGCCGGCGTTTCCGGTGGTCGGCGACCCTGTTGGTTGCCTCGGTGATGTCGTGGGTTCAAGCTGCTCAGTCCGTCGGGAAAACTGGAGACGTGGGGGACGTGTTTGACGAGGACGCGGACGAGTCGCTTCTGGTACAGCGGGAATGGCGGAGCCACATGCAGAGACGAGTCAAAGTAAATCCGGGCGGAGGCTGCGGGGGCCCTTTGGGGTGCCGAGCTGTGAGGACACGGGTTTGGGGTTGTGAAGGAGCGGGGTCCCGAATGCCGCCGCCCCAGGCCTGCTTGCTCCGCGATCTGCCCCGATCTTGCTCAGATTTCCAAGTGTTACTGGAAAGTGTGTCGTGAGCTCCTGCCGCAGCCGCGGACCTACCAGAATAAACTTTATCCAGACTTGTAAAGAGTTTGTAATTCAGCAAGGATCACAGGGGAAAGGGTGGGGAAGAAGCATACGGGGACTTGGACTGTCCAAGGACGCGATGCCGTTCCTAGATCTCCCTGAATGGGTGGGGATCCCAGGTAGGAGTGACACCAATCAAAATATTTGGGAAAGGCGGATTTAAGAATGCTGTCTCTAGGTCAGAGAATATTAAAGTTGGCTTCCTTTCTGTTTGTTAAGGGTGAACTATTAATTCCTAATTTGTCTCGCTCTTCCTTGAAACTAAGCGTAATTTCTGGGTGGATCGCTCAAAATTTAGAACTAAGTGGTAAAATCTCCATCCACATATTTGCCAACCATTAAAGTGCCTGTACAGCAGCAGTTGGGGGATCTGCCCTAATTTAATCTTTCAGTAAAATAATACTTGCTTAGTCCAACGATCATGTTGTCAGTTACAAAAATGCTTTCCAGGAGGTCCGGACTAGACCTGTAAGTACTGAGCATCTCCTGAGTGCCATGACAGCCTTGAGAGATACAAGGCAGAATCTCTACCCACTGAGAATTTGCAGGTTCATTGAATTTGGGTATCAAGCAAAATTTCTAAAACCAGACTTATCTTCCTTTTCCTAAAACTGTTTCCTCTTTCCCAGCTTTGGCAGCCATCTTACTCACCCATACAATTCCAGTCAGTTGCCAAGCTCCAGACACGTAATTTCCTCTCTGTGAAAACATTGCTAACACTGTTTTTTGAAGCTGTGTTTCACTGGGCACGGAGGCCCACACCTGTGATCCCAGCAGTTGGGAGGCTGAGGGAGAAGGATAACCACAAGTTCGAGGCCAGCCTGGGCTAGAGTGAGTTCGAGGCCAGCCTGAACGACGCTTAGCCAGACACTGTCTCAAAAGCATACAAAATATGTTTAAAATTTTCCCAATATATCTAGACTTAAAAAGTGGGATAAGAAAAGATAAACCCGTAATAAGCTGTTGGGAGAAAAACTGTTTCCTTTGCTTCTGTACCTGAGCCATATTACGTTCAGTAACACAGACAGGTCAAGTTCATCAGGTTTTACAAATTGAGTCTGTGCCTTTCTAGAAAAGCCTATATATGCTTCACTTTGTGTAGTTACAGCTGCAATTCTTCATTACTTGTTTTAGGAAGGTTATAGAGATGGAATAGATGCTGGTAAAGCAGTTGCTCTTCAACAGGGCTTCAATCAAGGCTATAAGGAAGGTGCAGAAGTCATTATGAACTATGGACAAGTCAGAGGAACACTGAGGTAATTTTAACAACGTAAATGCTGAATCATTTTAGCCATAATACTGGAGTACTTTTTGTAGAGTAATATGTAAAAATGAAGCGTTCAGTGTACTTTTCCTAGTGTGGCATACACGAGAATGCTTCAGAACATACAATGATGCTGCCCTTGAAAAGTAAAAATTATTGCCAGTTCATCCACCTTCATATGTAAACCAGATTCTGTCCTTTTTTGCAAAGAAATGGTAAGAAGATATATACTTCATGTTACCCAAACTATCACCAGTCTCTAATGAAAAGATCTTCAGGTATTGAATAAAAGCTGTTGTTAGCGCTTGCCCATGTTTTAGAACATAATACAACAGACCAGAAGTACATGATGAAAATGATACTTAGTAATTGAAAAAATGATTCCATGTGTTTTAATCCGTAGCAGTCATGGCATGTAGCAGGACCAACTGGTCAAATAACATGTGCAGCTGAGAGCAGGACAGGCTCATCCTCTTCGATGTTTTAGACATTTTAAACTGTTCTCTGTAGAGAAAACATAAAATACTTTAACAAATCACGGATTTTGAAAATGAGAAGAGGATAAAAGAAAGCTATCAAAACAAAACAAAACAAAAAAATGTCATGTGTTTGGACTTACAGGAAATTCAACTGACAGAGACCAAAATTTATAGTCTACTGTGCTAAGAATATGATCACGTGTCCATCTTCACATCAAGTTAAATTAATCTTTTTATAAGCTGAGAATGCTTACTGCTGAAGTTTTTGTAACAACTGATTCCATTTTTAAAACATTACTTATTGGCTGGGATGTAGCTGCGTGAGGTCCTGGGCTCAATCCCTAGCACCAAAAAAAATACTGCTTTTTGTAATATCCATTATATATGATATGACATGATTTTCTGAACAATCTGAAATGTGTGGGGAAAATATTGTTTTATATCTCGGTTCAGAAACTCAATTCTCTCCACAATTCTGATCATAAACCGAACTGAACAAAAACTGAATAAAATTTTCCCATATGGTTAACTTTGAACCTAACCATTGAATTTGATCCTGTTCTCTTCCAATTCAGTTTGCAACTAGAATCGTGGAAAGAATCAAGTTCGTGAACTGAGGTACCACTGTATTCCATACTAGAAAAGTAAGAAATATACTAAATCTAGAAAATTCTTACCTTTTCCTAGCAAGTAGTTTATAGCTCCTTAGGTGATTCTGGTACATAGCCAAGATTAAGAATCATTAATTTGGGCCGGTGAGACGGCTCAGCGGCTTAAGCGCCTGCCTTGCAAGCGCGAAGGCCCGAGTTCGACTCCCGGATCCCACATACGAAAAAGGGGCCGGTGATATCGCTCAGCGGCACGGGTGCCTGTCGGCACGCGAGGTCCTGAGGTCGTCCCCCCGGTACCCACAAAAAAAAAAAAAAAAAAAAAAAAAAAAAAAAAAAGAATCATTAATTTAACGCTGGTTATGGTGGTATACGCCTGTATTCCCAGCACTCAGGAGGCTGAGGCAGGAGGATTGCTGCAAGTTTGAGGCCAGCTGGGACTATATAGTGAGACCCTGTCTCAAAAACAACAACAACAAAAATCACTAATTTAGAATGTTTGTTGTCCTTAAAGGAGAAACTTATTTTTCTGCTCTTTCTCTAAATTACATGCCTCTGCACCAGAAATTACATGGTTATTAGGGAAAATCCAAAGTCATGAAAAGTAGATATAAAGCTATGAAGAAGGAGGTATAAACAGTTCATATGATTAGTATGCTTGTTTAATTTGTATTAAAAGATACTATTCTTATTTTTTAACATGTTCCCACCAGCTTGAACCACTGGTGGTACACACATGACTATCCCATCAGGCGGCTTGTACCACCCAATAGGACAGTTATGCTTGTACCACCAGTACAGCGAGACATGAATTACTGCCCTGTCGTGAATGTGTTAATCCTACTTTACCGTCGTTACTTTCTTGATTTTGACTTATATTATTATCATTAATCCATTTTTGCATGGTGTTTTCTGGTAGACAAGCATGTAGGGCTTAGCGTGAAAAGTTCTAAAAGCCTGTAATCCCAGCCCGTAAAAGCCTGTGACTATTTAATTTTTTTCCTATTTAACTTTTTTTTATATTTTCATTCAGTGCTCTGCTCTCCTGGTGTCACCTTCATGATAATAGTTCAACTCGGATCAGTGAGATAAACAATCTCCTGGATGCAGTCGGCCAGTGCGAAGAGTACGTGCTCACACATCTGAAATCAATCACTCCCCAGCCCCATGTTGGAGATTTATTGGACTCCATTGAGGATATGGACCTTTGTCATGTAGTTCCAGCTGAGAAAAAGATTGATGAAGCCAAAGATGAAAGACTCTATGGAAATAATGCTGAGTTTAACAAAAACTGTGGCAACGGTCCTAGCAGGGTAGATTGTTCATATTTAGAAGGCTGCAGAACAAAAGAGCCTGCACATTCTGCAAACCCAAGCCTCACCTGGATTTTAGAACAGACGGCCAGTTTGGTTACACAGCTGGGAGTCTCAGTTGATGTATTACAGCACCTCAAACAACTTTGAAAATTATCTTCCCTTTCTAATGAAAGCAATGTTCAGAATATTTCTTAGAGCACTTTGTTTCCTAATAAGGTTTCCAAAATCTGTACTGGGTTCTGCATTGAGCACTTCACCTATAGTTGTCCTTCATGAAGTTTGAAATGTCTCCAATATTAACACTATTAAATGTAATGAAGGCTTATTTATTCTCTGTCACTGGTAATTTATTTGTAGTTTGATAGGCTGAGTAAGTACAGATGTCATTGTCATTTTCAATTTTCTGATCAAAATCAAGCATTTTTAGACTTTAGCAAATGTGAACAAGAATCAAATGTTTTGTGAGAAGTTGCTGCTTCTTTCTACTTCGGTCACCATCAGGTGGTTCTGCACCTCATCACCAGTTAATCAGACCTAAGTTACCAAAATTAACCTAATGCCTACATTATAGATAGACACACAGAAATATATATGTAGATTTATAGACATACAGCCATATATTTAAGGCATAATGGAAATTGAAGTAATATTTATACTGTTAACTAAATGATTAAAAGCAAAATACTAAATTCAGTTTGGTTACATATTGATATGAAGTAAGGATGTTCAAGGTGGGCATGTTTGCAAAGCCCATAATCCCAGCAGTTAGGCTGAGGCAAGAGGATTGAGAGTGTTCGAGATCAACCTTGAGTAACTTCCAGGTCACCCTGAGCCACGTAGTAAAAAAAACAGGCCAAAAAAAAAAAAAAAAAAAAAAAACAGCACATTCAATTCCATGAAAAATACAGAAGTTACATTTCCCACTCAAGTCTGAAGAAAAATGCCTACTTAGTTTTTCTAAGTAGTGAGGAGTCAGTAGTGTTGCCTAACAGTGTGCCAGGTTATTTCTATGTTGTAGCTTTGCTTGATACTCTCACAGGAATAAGACGCTTACTCTCACAGGAATGAAACCACTGACTTCTATTACCTCGAAGTGAAATTATTAGTCTCACGTAGACAAAGTTAGATTCAAATTTTTGCTTTAAGACCTAAGTAGGTCAGGATCAGAATTTCTAACTACCTTTTTCATCTGAAACACAAATTTAAATGAGGTGGCTGACCTCAGAGGCACTCAAATAATTGTCCTTCAAAGCCTTAGTTGCTATGTCACCATCTATTTTAAAAGACATACTGTGATAGTCTGAAAAACAGTCTTTCCACGGGTCTAAGAAAATGTACCACTGTAATCTTAAGCCCTGCTCAAAGTTCACAGGACATTAAGCTGAGACAACAAAATTTAAAATTATGGTATATAGAGTTTCAGGTTTTACTAAAACATGCTGAAGGTATCAAAGTGACATTTGAAAACTAGTATTTTAAAAAGCGCTAGCGAGGTATGGTGGTGCATGCCTATAATTCCAGGTACTCAGGAGGCTGAGGCAGGAGTATAGTAAGTTTGAGGGCAGCTTGGGCAATTTAACAAAATCCTGGCAATGTCTGATACTAAAATTTAAAAAGGGCTGGGGATAGCTCGGTGTGATCACACATGCCTGTAATCCCAGTGTTCTGGGTGGCTGAGGCAGGAGGATCACAAATTTGAACCTAGCCTGGAGCAACAGAGTGATTTAGCAAGACCTTGTCTCAGAATAAAAAAAGACAAGGGACGTAGCTGAGTGCAAAGGCTCTGGGTTCAACCTCCACTACTGCCAGAGGGGGTGGGGCTTATACCCAGGTGTAAACACCATTTCAGAGATTGAGAGATTTACTAATTCATCTTGTTACATTTTTTCCATATTTGTAGATGCACTAAAATCTCTGAAAAAGCCCCACCTATGTCTACATGAGGCCTTGGGAGGACATAAGGACACAGCCATAACAGTTGCCGTGAATTAAAATTTCATGAGTAGTGAATCCTGAGATTTTATCTGGGCTTGCCCTCATTTAGATTCCCAAAAGATAACCTCTCTTGCCACAATTGGTTATATAATGTGTGTTTGTACAGAGGATCCCAGAAAATAAAGTCAAAAGAACTAGCTGAGTTGATGCTGTTGGGTTGAAAAAAATTCTCTTAAACTTACACAGAGTCCTAGAAGGCAGAGGATTAGTAATGGGATACTTATTATACCCGCGTTCCGTGGATATGAGCCTCTACACTAGAACCAACCAGAGTCTAGGAAAGAAATCTTGCTTCACCTGCAGGCTGTGGGCCTGCCAGTTCTTCCCAGGGAAAGATCTAGAGGAAGGTAAATGGTCAGGAAAGATTGCCCCAGAGCTGGCATGGCCCAAGACCCAAACATTGGGTTGAGTGATGTGGCTATTTTAGAAACAGAAATTTCATCTAATTTCTGGGTGTTGATACATCTGGGCATTTTTTTAACCAAAAAAAAGGAGGGAGCACCCACAATACTATGCTATTCTGACATTTCTGTTGCTAAAATTGCTGAGGCCACCAAAATTTTTGTGATATATGAACACAGGAAGTAGACAGCTGAAGTCACAGGTGCACCCTTATCTCAGTGAGATAACTGGACCCATTGTAAGAAACTCATCATTGGGCGATTCCAAACCCCATCTCCCGGACTCCGTAACTAAATTTGCAACTGCCTGTTCCTCACGCCTGTTTCAGTGACTTAGCGCACGCAGCATATCTATACAGACGCCCTATTCCCTTCTCCTCCTCCCCATCCCTGTTTACTGAGTCTTTTGTATTTTCATCCTACAAATGCCACGTCTGCCCACCTGAAGCCAGAAATCGTAGGTCTTCTGCTGCTTATTCTTAGCCATCATATCCTACTTCCACTTGAGAATTTTAACGTCTTTGGAACATATTTAAATCTGGCCTTCTTTCATTCAGATCATCAGATTTTCATTAACTCCTGTACCAGCCCCACCACCGTTTAGCACTTCCAGTCTATCCTTATTCCTGTCCATCCTCTCCCTCATTACTATTATCCTCCTGAAACAGCTTACTTTCCTGATTTAAAGCCTTGATTTATTCCACTTTTCCCTACTGGATAAATTATAAACTTGAATTTCAGTTCTGGGCCCAAACAGCATTGGCAGTCTTGTTTCCTATCCCAACATCTGCCCTGTCTGCACACCGCAGTTACTTAAGGAGAATCACACGGTGCTTCATGGACATGTTAGAGCTGCTCTTAACCTCTAATTTTACTCATTGCCAACTCTTCTGCCCAGATTATTTTATTCTACATCCTTCTTTCCCGGCAAATGTTTATTTATCCTTCAGTACCAGTGTAAATTTCAACTTCCTCAGGCAGGGTTAGTTGCTTTTCCCAGTATTTCCACTGAATCATGTGGAGTGTCTCTTAACTCCTGCATTTTCCAGGAAAGTATCTTATTTGGTGTTAGTTACATCCCCAACACTTAGCCTCATGCCTTGGACAAACATCCCTAGGCACTGTATGATAAGAGAAAAAAATGGGTGAATCTCCTAGCCAGAAGGAAAATATTACCAGAAATGTAAGGTTCCAAAAAATAATGTTGTATCTTTTCATCTTTAGAAGGGAAAAGAAAAGTTTATGTTTGTCCATTTTGAAAAAATATTGCTCTCCTTCATTTCACATGTTCACCATAAAAATCCACATATCCAAATTTGTGTGTCATACTCTTATACCAGGCTAATTAGTAACATGAAGACAATAGTCCTTACCAATGATTAATAAGTATTCTAATGAATAAATAATATGACAACATAGTGTGGAGACATTAAAGGATATATACTTATATTTTAGTACAATTTCAGCCATTAAGAAAGTACAGAAAAAAGCTATGCAAAATAAAAAACTTGATGGAAATACAGTTTAATAAACAAATTATTGGTTTCTAGCAGGATGCCTGGTGGTGCACAGTGGTAATAACAGTAAAGAGTTGGAGAAAGAAGAGGAAATAGAGGAGGGGGGAAGTAATGCACAGGAAATGTTTACTATTCTATAAAATTTACATATATTAATTTGTTGAATCCTCATAACAACCCTATGCCACAAAGGAATATTGTCCCCTTCCTAAAAGTGAGGAAAGTGAATTCACAGCTATGAAATGGCCCAGTTGAGGTTTATACTCAGGTAAGTTTGGTCCCAGAGTCTGTGCTCAGGGCAAATCCTCACTGAGAAACACGGTAGCCGTAATTATGTTTAGTAGAGGGGACTAGACACCGTATTTCTCCCTTGCTGTTAATTTCTACTTTCCTGCATTCTTCAAGTCTTCCCCAGTCAGTATTATTTTTATACTAAAACACGTATACTCATAAACAGCAGTTAAAAGAATGAAAATTTATCAGAAATTGGTTTGCTACACATGTAGAAAAGAAATATGCTCCTACTGAAGGAGAGAAACGTAATTATCTGGAATGCATTGTAGAAAGATGTGTTTAGCATATATAGAAACTAAATTCTCCTTGGACTCCTTAGACTTCTTCCCTTCTCAGGGGAGGATAATTTGTGTCCCTCGTTTTGCGATAATATGGCTTTACCTTTCATATGTTCTTACTCAACTCAAAGGAAGGTATTAGTTCATCACTTACAAACATATACTGCTACAGAGTTGCCAGAAATGGGGAAGAATCCTCAACAAAGTTCTGTACTCCATTTTCTTATCCTACAGTCAGATCTTTTCAGAAAGGTCAGCAAAATACAAATCAGAACGTCCTACAGATTCTGCTCTACAGAAGTTGAGTCCTGGCACTTTCAAGTGTTTATATGCAAACATATGCAAATTAGGGAGGGAGGCTCTGGACCCTTGGATCCCATTTCTTTCCAAGAAACTGTTGAGTGAGTAATGGCCACCAGGTGGTGCTAGTGCACCCCGAGAGGTTAGTAGAGCATGCGTTTCATTCTTTGGTAACCTGCTCTTCTTTGCTTAGACTTCACTGTTGAGGACAAGAAGCTAAGGACTGTCCCTAAAGCCAGGCAAAACAGATGGAATCATTTGTAAGGCTGGGAGGGTGAGGAGGGATGTCTGGGTAGGTGAACAAACAAATTAAGGTGTCGCCCATTTTAATTTTAGGCTGAGAATTTTTCTAAATCAAAATAATAATCAGGTACATACAAAGAAATCTGTTCATAAGAAAAATACACCTTTTATTCTCCAAAGTTCTGAGGCCCAAGAGTAAACACCTAGAACCCAAAGCATGCAGCCTTCAGTCAGACATCATGTGAAAATGTAATTTGATGTGCATGAAACATCATTCCTCATCAGGGAAGACCATGCTTCAATTATTTGAAACACCAATTCCAACCCATCTCTTGCTCTCTTGCTCCCGAGTGTCCTCTCTCTCTCTTTCTCTCTGTCTCTGGCACACACACACACACACACACACACACACACACACACTGTTCAGAATCTAAAGATAGGTGTAGTGAATTTTTAAACTCACTCAAATACAACACAACTTTCTTTTGTAATCAACAAATATATAGCCAGATAGGTTTTCGTCATGTCAAACACAACTCATTCCAGTTAACAATCATTTATCGAGGGCTTTGTATGCTCCAGACACTGGGATAAACACTTTCCTTACGCTGTCAGAGCAGCCTTGTACCTCCAATCTAGATGAGACGATAATATAGATAGTACAGTTTGGGCTGATGAACCACCCTCCTCCACTCACCTGAATCTGGGCAGTGCCCAGGGCCAACTCCTCAGCCTTTGTCCTAAGGCCTGCTACTCCGAGTTAGAGATAAGACACACTCATGCCAGATTCTCTGGCATGATCTCTAGTATCCTTTCTTCACTTGGAGCTCATTGAAGTTTCAGGCATATGGACTGCAGCTCCTACATACAATTATAACAGAGTGAATTATGGGAAAGGACAAGCACAGCAGGCACAGTTGACATGACTCAGCACCCTGTCAATCACAGCATCAGTCACACACTGGAAGACCTGATAGGAAGCATCGTAGACCCAGTGCAACATTTTGGCAAAGGCAATTCTGGGCAACAAAAGCAAGGCAGGGGGCATCACAATCCCTGATTTGAAATTATACTATAAAGCTACTGTGATAAAAACAGCATGGTATTGGCAAAAAAACAGACCCGAAGATCAATGGAACAGATTAGAAGATGCAGAAACAACTCCAGACATACTAAGCCACCTTATCTTTGACAAGAGTGCCAAACACATTCACTGGAAGAAAGATACCCTCTTTAATAAATGGTGCTGGAAAAATTGGCTCTACACATGCCAAAGATTAAAATTAGACCCATATCTTTCACCGTGCACTAAACTAAATTCAAAATGGATCAAAGATCTAAATATTAGAACAGAAACATTAAATCTCCTGGAAAATAGAATAGGTAAAACTCTTGAAGACATTGGTGTAGGCAAAGACTTTATGAATAAAACCCCAATGGCACAGGAAGTATCACAAAGAATTAACAACTGGGATCTCATCTTATTAAAAAGCTTTTGCACAGCAAGAGAAACCACCAACAGAGTGAAGAGACAACCCACAACGTGGGAAAAAATGTTTGCCAGCTACTCCTCAGACAAAGGATTACTATCGAGAACATACAAAGAACTCAAAAAAAATCAGACCTCCCAAATTTAAAGACCCAATCCAAAAATGGGCATCTGAGATGAATAAACATTTTTCAGATGAAGAAATACAAATGGCAAATAAATATATAAAAAAATGTTCAACATCACTAGTCATTCAAGAGACGCAACTTAAAACAACACTGAGATACCATCTCACCCCAGAAAGAACGGCTATTATCAAGAAATCAACTAATAACAAATGCTGGAGGGGCTGTGGGGAAAAAGGAACCCTCCTCCACTGTTGGTGGGAGTGTCGACTGGTGCAGCCACTGTGGAAATCAATATGGAGATTCCTCAAAAAACTAGGATTGGAGGTCCTATTTGACCCAGCTATTCCCCTTCTGGGTATCTTCCCAGAAGAATTAAAAACATCGTGCCACAGCGATATATGTGCACCCATGTTTATAGCAACACAATTTGTAATAGCTAGATCGTGGAAACAACCCAAATGCCCATTAACCGAGGAATGGATTAAAAAGATGTGGTATTTTTATACAATGGAGTACTACTCAGCCATAAAGAAAGATAAACTGGAAACTTTTATAAGTAAATGGATGCAACTCGAGAAAATACTCACAAGCGAAATAAACAGGACGCACATTTGTAAACATCGTATTGTCTCCGTAGTATGAAAATGCAATTTCATTGTGACCATTCCATTCCTTAGTCTTCTATTTTTACCTAGCTTTTACATGGCTTAATCTTATACTGAGTAATGTTTCTCTCCAAAAGGTATTTGTACATTCTCTAATGCTTGAGTTTGTTAATACAGGAGAATGTTTACTTGTTGTCTTTAAAAATAATAATTAATAAATAAATAAATAAATAAAACATTTTAAATTTTTGAACCCAATGCCCTCAAGCACTCCTGTCATTTTCTTTCCCCTCAGTGCGAGCCCGCTCATGCTGAGTGCACTATCACCTCATCAAAACTTTGCTGCTGTTTCCTTACGGTCATGTGCCTCATCCGGTTCTTTGCTCATCATGTGCAAGAACCTAGAAACCCATCCAGGGTCTTATCATCCATGATAATGAGGACACATCCAAAAGCCTCTTGGAAATTCTAGAGCTCAAGTTACATACAAGGGCATCTCCCCAACAGAGGCACTTCATAGATTCACTATCACCTTCAAATCTAGGAGCCTTGAAAGCAATGAATTCTATTTATTGCACATGGGAGGGAACTGAGGCCCAGATAAAATGAGACCTGCTAGGGTTCTTGGCTGCCATCAGCAAATTGATTAAGTTAATGGCAAACAAAAACATAATTTATTGCAGGATCTTGTGGAACCAAGGAAGAACCAAGCTCAGAAAGTGTAAGGAGGGTGATAGCAGCTCACCCAGCCATGTCAGCCACTTGGATCTGGGCAACACCTCTGTCACTGCAAATAATCTATAACTGTGTCCTTATTTTTGCCCATTCCCTTCATATTCTCAATCCCAGGCAATAAATAGTGTCTGATTAATTGTCCTCCCAGGAGCAGGGAAAGAGAAAGTCTGGCCCCTTATATTGGACAGGCCATGTCTCCAACTCAGCCTCACACTCTGAGAGGTAGGGGAAGGGATCCCCAAAGCAAAGAAGATACATCAGATGCTGAGACCCCCAAAGGGTCAATGTCTGCTACAAAAAGGAAAACTAAGGACTGCAGATCAGGTGTTCTGACTTTCAGTTCTATGTTTTTTCTACAGCTCTCTTCTTCACCACCTTTGTGCCATGGATTCTTTAAATACAAGTTTAATGCACACTGGATTTTCCAGGGACACAGCCACTCTTCAAATAGAAAGAATGCCGCTTTCCTATTGTTGTGTTGGGACTGTGGGGCTCCAGACACAATACCACACGGTGTTGCGCTTTGGTATGGGAAGTACTTGGGACTAAAGAAGATTGAAGGCCTCAGAAGAAAACCCTTTCTCTGACCTTCTACCTTCCTGTCTCTTGCTCCTTTTCTCCCCAAGGCAAGTCTTAGGAACTAGAATTCCTCTTCTCCAAGGTGAGGAAAAGGTCATAGAAACTAGAATCCTCTCCTCCAAAGCTAGCACACTTTCCCTGCTTTTCTGTGTCAGCGCTGGTCATCAAAAAATTCTCTCATCTACCTTGTTTGATAGTGAGTGGGTCATTCTAGAAAGGTCCTGCCTTAA
Source organism: Erethizon dorsatum (assembly GCA_028451465.1). NCBI lineage: Eukaryota > Metazoa > Chordata > Mammalia > Rodentia > Erethizontidae > Erethizon > Erethizon dorsatum. The sequence continues at coordinate 31,834,385 of CM051833.1, forward strand.
ACCCAGGAGGAAGGAATGCTACACAGAGACTGAGAAGAATCTGCACTCAGGCCCTGCCTGATTCCCCTGTCTATCTCCATTACATTGACCCTTGCAGTCCAATCACATTTCCACACAACTATCCACTCTCCAAACACAGGTGTAAGAACAGATACCTTCCCTTAGATCTCTGCGTCTTCATTTTTAAAGGACTCCACGTCACATAAAATTTTAATTATATTTGTTTTATGCTTTTCTCTAGTTCACTTGTCTTTGGTGTAGGCTGTGACCCTTAGGGTGGGCAAGGAAAGATATCCCCTTTACCAGCTGACAACTGCCCTGGTACCGAGTCACCAATACAGTACTCCTGCCACAGTGTCCTTCTCTATGCCTTAGTGACATTTATGGGCAAGTATTTACATATCGAAATATGTATTATCTTCCTGTTCATTATCTTCCTTTTATTTCTAAGGATCTAACCTTCAGGTTCCTCTTGTAAATTTTTAAACTATCAGTATAGGGAGGTTATAGGTAAATTTCATTTCAGGGTAGTGGGGAAAGGGAGATTATAACACATTAATCCTGAAAAAGTGTTGTGTTTAAAAACTACTGCTTTAAGGATAACTTAGAATAAAATTTAGAAAACAAACTCTTATATGTATCTTCTTTACTACTCTTTACCTTTTTAAATCATTGTCTAGTCTCCTTATATGTTTTTAGGGGGAGGGTGAGCGGGGTTTTTGAGACAGGGTCTCACTATGTAGTTCAGGCTGGACTTGAACTCACTATGTAGCCCAAGCTAGGCTTGAACTCATAGCAATCCTCCTACCTCAGCCTCCTAGGTGCTGGGATTACAGTTGTGCAACAGCATGTCCAGCTTTTTATGTTTTCTTGGCTAATCAACTCTAACTCATTCTTCATCTCTGCTGTTTCCCAGGGCTTATTAATTACTCCAAGTCTCCATAGCTGTCACTTAAAAGTATCAAAATTTCTCTAATCTTTCTTTCGCACCTGTCTAAACTCAACTAACATATTGCTGTGGACATTGAGGTTCTGAAAACTGGCATTACTTAAGTCTTTCTTTGTCCAGGTGAGAGGCTTGAAAGCTTGACAAAGCTTGGAAGACAGAGAAATGATAGCTACCTTACATGCTGCTCAGCAGTGACAGGAATTTCCACATCATTTCCTTTCTAAGAACTAAACGCCTGTCTCGATGGCAGCTTCCCCATGTATATTAACTATGTTGATATCTACTTAGAGTTGTTTACCAATTACATCTATGTACTTGGTCTTATTAACAGATGAAACAAGGTTTCCTAGTTATTCCTTTACATGCTTTTGATTTGTAAAGAAATCACTGTTTTTATAATTTACTTTAAAAATTGAAATATTAAGCCAGGTATGGTGGCACATGCCTATAGTACCAGCACTCAAGAGGCTGAGGCAGGAGGATCACCATGAGTTCAAGACCAGCCTGGACTACATAGTGAGACTATCTCAAAAAAATTTGTTTTTAACATTATACAATTTAGTTTTGCTTTAAAATAAAGTGCTTTTTATTAGAAAATAAGATGCATAGTAATTTTAGGAGCAACAGAAAATAATTTACTTTATAAATTGATGAGTTTTGAAAAATGATAGCAGTTGATTAAAAACTCCTACCATGCAGGTCTCTACGTAGCTATTTCAGTGTCTTAATGAGTATGTATTTTTTAACTTTATTTTTTTATTTGTACATATTCGTCACACATAATGATCGCATTCATCATAGGGAATTTGTATCTGTACATGATATATCTTAATTCTTCCTTTTTTTTCCCCATTCCCCTCCCCTTCCTTCAACCCTTCTTCCCCTTCCCATTTACAAAAGCTTTGTTTCCATTTTTCCTTCCATTTTCTTTTCCCTTCCTTCTCTCCCCACCCCCTGCTCCCCTTAACATTTCAATATGTTCTTACTATTTCCCAATATCTATCCTACATTCTATTCCTTATTTCCCCTTTGGGTTTCTCACACGAGAGAAACAATGTGATATTTAAACTTGTGTGTCCGATTTATTTCACTTACGATTATGGCCTAGATGTGCATTTATTTTCCTTCAAACGACTCATTTATCTTTATGGGAGAAAAGTACTCCATTGTAAAGAAAACACCACATTTTCTTTATCCATTCATCTGTTGATGGGTATATGGGCTGTTTCCAAGATTTAGTTATTATAAATTGTGTATAAACATGGGTAAGTATGTATCACTGCGATATGATGCTTTTAACTCTTTTTGGAAGATATTTAGGAGCAGAACAGCTGGGTCAAATGGAACCTCTAGTTTTAGTTTTCTGAGGAATTTCCATACTGATTTCCATAGTGCTCGTACCAGTATACACCCCCACCAGCAATGGAAGAAGGCTCCTTTCTTGACATAGCCTCACCAACATTTGTTCTTGACTGATTTCTTCATAATAGCCATTCTTTCTGGAGTGAGATGGAATCTCACTGTTGTTTTAATTTGCATCTTTTGAATGACCAGTGACATTGAACATATTTTCGTATGCCATTTACTTGCTGTTTGAACTTCTTCACCTGACAAATGTCTATTCATTTCAGATGGCCATTTTTGGATTGGGTCTTTAAATTTGGGGGTTCTGACTTTTTTTTTTTTTTTTGGTTCTTTATATATTCTAGATGTGAGTCCTTTGTCTGAGGAATAGCTGGTAAAAACTTTTTCCCACTCTGTAGGTTCTCTTCACTCTGTTGGTGGTTTCTTTTGCTGTCCAAAAGCTTTTTAATATGATGTGATCCCAGTTGTTAATTCTTTGTAATATTTCCTGTGCAACTGGGGTTTTGTTCAAAAAGTCTTTACCTACACCTATTTCTTCAAGAGTTTTACTTATTCTATCTTCCAGCAGATTTAGTGTTTCCATTTTAATATTTAGATCTTTGACCCATTTCAATTTTAGTTTAGTACATGATGAGAAATATGGATCTAGATTCAATTTTCAGCATGTAAAAAGCCAGTTTTCCCAGCAGCATTTACTAAAGAGGCTTTCTTCCACTTAAGGTGTTTGGTCCCTTTGTCAAAGATTAGGTGGCTGAGTATGCTTGGAGTTGTTTCTGCATCTTCTATTCTGTTCCACTGATCCTTGGATCTGTGTTTTGTTTGTTTGTTGTTTTTTGACAGTACCATGCTGTTTTTATTTTTATTTATTTATTTTTAGGTGCCAGGAATTGAACTCAGGACCTTCCGCTCGCTAGGCAGGCACTTTTGCCACTGAGCTGTATCCCTGGCCCCCATGCTCTTTATAATCACAGTAGCTTTGTAGTATAATTTCAACTCAGGGATTGTGATGCTCCCTGCTTTGCCCTTGTTGCCCAGAATTGCTATTGCTATTCTGGTTCCAAATGAATTTTAGAAATGTTTTATATAATTCTGCGAAGTATGCTATTGGCATTTTGACCGGGATAGCATTAAATCTGTATAACTGTTTTGGAAATATGGCTATTTTCATTATAGTGGTCCTTCCTACCCAAGAGCAAGGGATATCCTTCCATCTTCTGATATCCTCTTCAATCTCCTTTTTCAGAGTACTGTAGTATTCAATGTAAAGGTCATTTACTTCCTTCACTAGATTGATTCCTAAGTATTTCATTTTTCTTGATGCTATTGTGAAAGATGTTTCCCTGATTTCTCTCTCAGTGAGTTTATTATTTGTGTACAGGGATGCTATTGATTTTTGAGTGTTTACTTTGTATCCTGCTACACTGCTGAATTTGGTTATTAAGTCTATAAGTCTTTTGGTGGAGTAAGTTCTATGTACAGTACCATGTCATTCACAAATAATAACTTCTTCCTTTCCTATCCATACTCCTTTTATTTTTCTCTCTTGTCTGGTTGCTGTGGCTAATGTTTCCAGAACTACATTGAATAGGAGTGGTGATAGTGGGCATCCTTATCTTGTTCCTGATTTTAGAGTAAAAGCTTTCAGTTTTTGACCATTTAGTATGATGGTGGCTATTGCTTTGTAAAGATGGCTTTTATCAGATTAAGATAAAGACCTTCTATTCCAAATTTCTGTAGGGTTTTTATCATGAATGGATGTTGGATCTGTCAATTTTTTTTTTGCTTCTATTGAGATGATTGTATGGATTTGTCCTTGATTCTATTAATGTGGTGTATTGCATTTATTGGTTTGCATATGTTGGACTATCCCTGCATTCCTGGGATGACTCTTACTTGGTCACAGTGTATAATCTTTTTGATGATTTGCTGCATTCTGTTTGCTAGTATCTTATTAAGGATTTATGCATCTATCTTCATTAAGGAGATTGGCCTGTAGGTCTCTTTTTTGACTGGATCCTTCTCTTCTTTTGGTATCAAGGTAATTCTTACTTCCAGGAGTGAGATGGGGAGTATTGCTTCCCTTTCAATTTCATTAAAATGTTTGAGGAACAGTGGCATCAGATCTTCTCTAAAGTTCTTGTAGAATTCAGCAGTGAATCCATCAGGACCTGGGCTTTTCTCTGTTGGTAGTTTTTTTCTCTTTATTACTTCTTCAAATTCATTGAATGATATTGGATTATTAGAAATTTTATATCTCCTTGATTCAGTTTTGGTAATTCATATGTATCTAGGAATCTATCCATTTCTTCTGAGTTTTCCATCTTGTTAGAGTACAGGTTCTCAAAGTAGGTATTGATGATCTTCTGGATTTCTGCAGGATGTTTTGTGATTGCTCCCATTTCATTCCTAATTGCATAGATTTTGGTCTTTTCTTTCCTTTTTTTGATAAGGTTGGCTAAAAATTTGTTAATTTTATTTAATCTTTTAAAGAACCAACATACTGATTCATTTACTCGTATTATTTTCTTAGTCTCAATTGTATTAATTTCTGCTCTGCTCTTTATAATTTCCTCCATCATATGCACTTTGTGTTTAGCTTGCTCTTCTTTTTCTAGAAACTTCTTGTTCAACATTAAGTTATTTATTTGAGCTCACTCTGTTTTTCTCCTGTGGGACTATACTGCTATAAATTTTCCACATAAGACTGCTTTCATGGAGTCCCATAAGTTTTGGTATGTCATATTGGTATTATCATTTAATTGTAGAAAATGTCTAATTTCTTCTTTAATTTCATCTGCGACCCACTGGTTGCTCAGGAGAGTGTTATTTAATTTTTAAAGTGTTTATGTAGAATTTGTGGTTTCTTCTGCCATTGATTTCCAATTTCTTTGAACTATGATCTGATAATATGCATGGTATAATTTCAATTCCTTTGCATTTACTTGAGCAGGTTCTCTGAGCTACTATATGGTCTATTTTAGAGAAAGTTCTGTGTGCTGCTGAGAAGAATGTCTATCCTGTAGTTTTTGGGTAGAACGCTATGTAGGTATCTACTAAGAATATTTGTTCAAAGGTTTGGTTCAGCTCTGATATTTCTTTGTTGATTTTTTTGTCTAGTTAATCTGTTTATTCATGACACTGAGCTATTAAGTCCCCCATTACAGTTATATCATTGCTTATCTGATTTTTCATATCAATTAGTGTTTGTTTTATATGGTTTGGTGTGCTGGTATTTGGTGCATATATATTTATGATTGTTATCTCTTCCACTTGGATTTTTCCCTTAACAAGTATGTATTGACCTTTGTTTCTTCTGATCAGTCTTGGCTTGAAATCCACTTTCTGCAAAGAGAATAGCTTTTCCTGCTTTTTCTGTGTTCCTGTCACGTGGAATATTGTTTTCTAACCTTTGACTTTCAGTCTATAAATTTCTCATTGAGTTAAATGTATTTCTTGTATGCAGCATATCGTTGGATCTTCTTTTTTAATCCAATCTGCCAATCTGTTTCTTTTGATTGGTGAACTGAAACAGTTCACCTTGATGGTTACAACTAATATGTATTGACTTATTCTGGTCATATTATTTTCCTGTTGTTGGTTCCCTTTCTTTCCCTTCTGTTTAATAGCTTGCATTGCTTTTACTGATAGATTCATTCTATTGGAATTCATGGAATTATTGTCTTTGTTGTGTTTTTCTAGAATAACCTCCAGAACTTTCGGGTGTGCTGGTTTGAATTTCTTTAGGTGTTCTTTATCACGGAAGTATCTCATTTCTCCAGCAATTTTGAAAGATAATTTTGCAGGGTGCCTCAGTCCTGGTTGGAGGTTGTTTCTTTTAAACTTGAAATACTTCACTCCAAGCTCTCCTTGACTTAATGGTTTGCACTGAGAAATCTGCTGTGATTCTGATGGGTTTTCCTTCATAGGTGATTTGTTTCTTATGTCTAACAGCTTTTAATATTACGTTCTTGTGTTGAATTTCTGGAATCTTGACTATTATATGCCTTGGTATAGGTTTTCTCTGATCGTGACTTTTTGGAATTGTATATGCCTCATTTATCTGTATGTCAAATTCTTTTCCCATGTTTGAGAAATTTTCTGCTATTACTTATGTAGACAGGTTTTTTAATGCCCTTTGTGCTATCTTCTGATTCTTCATTGATTCCAATTAACCTTATACTAATCTTCTTTGCATCATCTAACAGCTGTTGGATTAATTTTTTTGTGCTCACTTGCTATTTTTAAGGGGTCTTTCATTTGATTATCACAAACCACAACCCTGTCTTCTAGATATGATATTCTATCTTCAGAATATCAGACTCTGCTTGTTTACTCTGCTGCATATACTTTCAGTACAATTTTTAACCTTCTAGGTTTCTATTTGAGTCTGTTTTGTGGCATCCAGTTCTTTTCTAGGTTGGGCATTCATGGTTTCCATGTTTTTCCTAAACTCTTTTTTTTTTTTTTTTTTTTTTTTTTGGAAAAAAAAAAAGGTCTTACTATCTAGCTCAGGCTGCTGGTCTGGACTCACCATGTAGCCCAGGCTGGCCTCAGACTCACAGTGATCCTCCTACCTCAGCCTCCCAACTGCTGGGATTATAGTTATGCACCACCATGCCTGGCGTCTTTTCTGTTTTGTTTTGTTTTGTTTTGTTTATCTGTATCTACTCTAGATTCACAAATCATGTCCTTCATTATGGTCCTCACCTCTTTAAGTATCTGTTTGGCTTACATCAAGAGACTTATTCAGTTGTTTTGTTACTTTTGCTGCTACCATTTCATAAAATACAGCTGGGTGGATTTTGATTTCTTCCATCTCAGTGCCCCCTTGATTTGCCTAAGTGAGTTGGGGATTATGGGTTGCATCTTGCTTCCATGTTTTCTTACTTTCTTTTTTTTTTTTTGGTGGGTAGCGGGGGTCAACCTCAGGACCTCGCGCGCCAACAGGTGCCTGTGCCACTGAGCGATATCACTGGCCCTTTTTTCGTATGTGTGTTCCGGGAGTCAAACTCGGGCACTCGCGCTTGCCAGGCAGGCACTTATGCCGCTGAGCCATCTCACCAGCCCTCTTACTTTCTTTTTAAATATATATATATTTGTTTTCTGTGCTAAGGCTTGTAAATTGCTTACGGTAGGTAGCTTTGTTATTAGTATCAAGACCTCCTTAGGAAATGACTACTTTCTAAAGACGTCTTCTAGACCTAGTTAGCTTTTGGCTTTTGAGTCTGTCCCATGATCCTGAATCTTCAGTTTATTAGGGATGAAAAGTTGCTGCCTATTTGGCCTAGCAGCCAGTTCTCTGGTACTAGATTATAGTATTGTTTATGACCCTCAGACAATCTAGGTTTTGGTATACAAGGAAAATCAATTGATCACAACAACTATGTCACCTTGGCTAAAGTAGTACAATCAGTAATAACAATAGCATCAAGCACAGACTGGAAAATGACAAACTGTGATAACTATTAATTTGCTGCCTTTAACTAATAGTACAAGATTTATAGTTATATAACAAAACCTAAGACAAATCAGAAAATTACATACAGTAAATAGCCACTCAATAGAGCAATTTTACCCTAAGGGGAGAAAATTTAAAAGGGATAAGTAAAAGAAGGGAAAGAGATTAGAAACAAAGCTGAAGGACAAAGGAAGATTATCCAAGCCTTGGGAAACTGGTGAATAGGACAGGAGGGAAAGAAAGAAGGAAAAAAGAAGAACAAAACAAATGAAAAACCCAAAAACAATGTTTATAGCCAAGAAAAAGAAAAGAACAACAAACCCAAAAGTGACTTTTAAAAAAAGAAGTTTCTCTGTGATTTAAAGCCTTTGATTGTCTTCTGGGGTCTACACTTCTCTGGTAGTGCCCAACTCAGGGCATCACTGCTCTCACTGGCAGACAAAGGAGCCAGACAGAGCCCAGATGCATGCTGGATAATCCCAGCAAGCCTGCAGTAGGATTAGGGCTGGGTGCCAGTTCTGGTACATTTGAATCCACAGACATTCAGGTTAATTCAGGCCCCCGGTTATGGGGTTGGAGCCTGAGTCATTTATCTTATAACACCCTGGGTGTCTCTTGCCAGCCTGTGGCTCCCTGACCCTGAGTGTCTCCTGTGGTTGTCCCTTACCCAGTCACTGTGGGTTTTTAACACTGGGGCCCCTAAGATGAAGCCAACCCATGGCTGCTCTGAGTCCCTGGTTCAGTTGGCCACTCCCTAAAATAGCATCAGACCAAGCACTGTCTCCAGGGGACTCTGCAGTCAATTGGACTGGAGTCACTCACCAGCTATTGTAGTGCACAGCATCCACTCCTCCATTCCACTGGTGCATTTCTCCCTGGAGCCCTCTAGAGTCACACGCTTTCACTGTGTCTGTAGATTTGATCTTCCTTTGTCATGCCATGAGCCAGGGAGAAAGTGTAGATTGCACCTTTTCTGCATTGAGGTCTGTCTCTTCACTTTCTCTATGAGCTCCAATTTTCACTTCAGATTCTTCCTGGGTCCCAAGGATCCACCTCCTTCCTTTTTTTCTTCCCCAAGTTGTTATTTTCCAATGTCTGGATTCCAAATCATGGAGAGGTTGATTTGTTGATGCTTACCATCTTCCCAGAAGTCTTCACATGTATTTTAGAACCCAGAATCTTCCTTCCTGTTGGGAAGGACATTCTTAAACAGGTGGGAGAGCGCTGGTGTTCCATATCTGAAATGTGCCCCCAGGTAGGATATCGACTATGCAGTACGTAGATTGGTTAGTCACAGTCAGTAGTATGCAAACATGTTAATACATGCAAAAATACTTACAGAGGAATTATCTTTTCTTCCATAATCAGAGACTCCCAAATCCTGTTGGATCTTAGTAAAAGTCCTTCCTTATATTCTTTTTTGATAAAAGATGTGTACCTCAAATTCCATTCTTTTTTTTTTTTCAAACCCTATTCTTAACTATGCAGCAAACCCTATTTTTTTTCTCTCCATAGTGTTTAAGTACCAACATGGTCTAAATATTTTGCCAAACTCCCAAGCTCTCAGGGAATCCTGGGTAACAAAAAGCTTCAATTTCCTACTACCTGATTAGGTCATTGTTAGATTTCAACACAAGACAGTGTTATTATTACAGCTTACTCACTTTTAAAATCTTGTCAGTGATTTAGGTTATCTTTAGGGAGAGGACAGTTCCTGGGAATTGAACCTAGGGCCTTTGCACTGAGCTGTGCCCCCAGCCCTTCCTTCCTTCCTTCCTTCCTTCCTTCTTCCTTTCTTTCTTTCTTTCTTTCTTTCTTTCTTTCTTTCTTTCTTTCTTTCTTTCTTTCTTTCCTTTTTTCTTGGAGACAGGATCTCCCTAAATTGCCCAGACAGGACTTGAGCTATCAATTCTCCTGCCTCAGCCTCCCAAAATGCTGGGATTACAAGCATGAGCCACCGTACCTGATTTAGGTTATCTTTTGAACTCCATCAGATAGACAGAAATCTGATGTCTAATAAAAAAAAATAAGCATACTGTATTGTTTGGTAATGGTTTGGGTGGATTTTAAGAAAGGAGAATTAATGATAAAAGGATTTGTTGATGTATAGCCAACATGTTTTCTTTAGCTGAGCATTCAACTATATTCAGCTATAAAATCCATAGATTTACATTTCCACTGCATTGATTCAGACTTTACCAATTTTTGCCTGACCTGTTGGGATAACCCTTGTGACTTCCTTCCTTTACATCCCATAGCTCCCCTGTGCCACACAACATTACCAAAAGGATCTTTCTAAGACAAAATGTGAACATCTCACTCTCTTCCATTTCTCTCCATGACTGTGAAACAACCAGCTGTGCCCTTTCTTTCCCATGAATCACCTATATATACAACCAAAGAGCCTTACACATCGGTGAGAAAGACACATGCTATTTCCAAAATACTCTGTGTCCTTGTATGTATCTGTTACTGTGCCAGGAATGAATTTTTCCCCACTGTCTCCTTCTTTACATTTTGGCTAAAATACCATATTGAGGAAGTCATTGTTCATTCTCCCAAATAATCTCTTTCCCCTTGTGTTTCTCTAGATTTTTCTTCATACAACATAATGTATTATAATTATTCCTGTGTTTCCCCATTACACTGTGAGCTCTTTGAGGGATTGGACTGATTTTATTAAAATCTGAGTCCTCAGTATTTAGCATTAGGAACATAGTAAGTGCCCAATACACATGTATTGAATGAACTGTAATCCAAAGGATAATTCTTTTACTTCTTCCACCATTTAGATGAAATGTCAAGTTCCACCATTGGCATTCAGAAAGTGATATCCCCAAAGTATGATCATTTGGTATGCTGAGTATCCCCAAAGTATGATGCTTTGGCATGCCAAGGACCTCAAACTAAAGGGGAACCAAAGTCTCCCTGACACCCTACCCTTATCTCTTGTCCCTCTTTCCTCCTGAAGTGCAAGGAGGGACTTTCTCTGACCTTCCCTTATCTGAATAAGTGAAGTTCCTTAGGAATGAATGCAGTTGTCTCGGGCCACCTTCCTATACTCTCATCAAACAGACAGAATTAACTCACAAGACAGGAGACTAAATGGGAGGCCTCTGATTCTGAGCACTGCTGCCTGAGAGACACTAGCTACATAAGAAAATCTTTGTTCACCATGCATGTCTTCCTCTCACCCTCCCAAAGCTTGTGTCAACACTTCCTCATTGTCATCCCTATTTCTTTCCATAACTCAAAATGTTAATTAAAGCCAGGCATGGTGCAATGTACCTATAATCCCAGCACTCAGTGGGGTTGAGGCAGGATGATCACAGGTTCAAGCCTAGCCTGGACAATTTAGCAATTTAGCAAGACACTGTCTCAAAACAAAAATAAAAAGTAAAAAAGAAAGGGGGTTGCTGGGAGTTCAATCTCTAATACTACCAAAAGATAGTTACTTAAGCTTCAAGCATCTGGCCCTCCTTCAAGTCTCATGTCAATCTCCCAAGCTTATAGAAGTGCAAGGAGATTGACATAATAAATTTGTATACTTCTTCTCCTGTTTATCTATTGTCAGTTTTTTCCATAGACTTCAGTGGGTGAAAGGAAAATTTCCTTTGTCCCTACACAGATGAATCCTTTTTTACCTGGAGAAGGGTAAGAATATCTTGAATGCCTATGAGGAATCTGTCCACTGTAAATATGTTTAACTTTAATGAATTAAGTGGCATGATCAGCCTGGCATGATCAGCCTGGCTTGTTTAGAGATCCTTTGAATTTATATAATTCAATCTGCCTGACATGATGGCTCTGACTGAACAAAAGAAATAGTATTGCTGAACACATCTATCAAGCAACCAAAGGAACTTATCAAGGCATAGACCTTGTCAGGGCATTCAGGTGACTATTAGATTTTTCTCTCATCTGAACTCTTTATTCTGTCCTAGAATCTTATCTCATTGGATCTGATGGATTTATAAATCAGTTTGGGATTTGAGGCAGGAGATTAGGACATGGCAGACTGGCTGGAAATAGCCATGACCTGTTAATTGCAAAGTTCCAAGATACATGTACAGAACTGTTCCCAAAGCCCTGCACATGGAACCAATCAGAGAGTGCTGTCTTCAATTCTTCTCATGAGAACTCCAACAAGTTTTCAATAGGACAGCCTAGATCTGAGGAGTGGGAGATACAAAAGACAGTTGGCCTTGATCTCTCAGCCATTGTGTTCTCTTTTGCACAGTGGTCCACTCTAACTCTGTGGAGTGTACTTGTTTTCTTACTTTTACTTGGCCCAAACTTGCTGCACAGAGCACATTTCTTTTCCGACCTTTAATAAATGTAAAACCTTGCTACCTTTGGAGCTTGTCTTAACCAATTCTTTGCTCAGGACAGAAAGAACCTAGAAACCACCTATACAAACCACCTATCTTTTTGGGCATCACTGATTTATCATCTGGGACTTAATTAACTTTTTTTGACATTTGGTGAATTTAAGGATTTGGTTTTTGCTTATCATTCTTTCATAATGTTTTATGGCTTTTATTTAAATATTTCTTTAAAATGTGAAGGGAGCCAGGTGTGGTGGCACATGCCTGTAATCCCAGAACTATGGAGGCTGAGACAGGAGGATTGCTGTGAGTTCAAGACCAGCTTAGGCTAAATAGTGAGTTCAAGGCCAGCCTGAGTTATATAAAAAGACCCTGTCTCAATTAATTAATGAATTAGTAAAATACAAATAAAATGTGAGGGTAGTAGCTGGGTATGATGACACATGCCTGTAATCCCAACTATTCAGGAAGCTGAGGCAGGAGGATTGTGAATTCAAGACCAGCCTAGGCAACTTAGAAGACTCTGTCCAAGAAAAAGTCAGCAGCAATTGTTTTCTTTTTTGCCTATTTTAGCTGTGACTATATCACCTAGGCCAGTTCCCGGTAGTATGTGTTCCTTAATAAATAGGCATTCAATTAATGAGTGCATATTTTAAATCAACTCCTTTATTTTTACCTCCCAACTCCTAATATCAATAGTAATACACACTAAAGTTGATTTTGGCTTTTGTCGAAAATAAATAAAATGCTTATTTTTTTAATGCAATAAAAACTATTTAATGTTTTCTTAAAGAATAATTATTGGGCCGGTGAGGTGGCTCAGCGGCGTAAGCACCTGCCTGACAAGTGCAACGGCCCGAGTTCGACTCCTGTAACCCACATACAAAAAAAGGGAAGGTGAAAAAAGGGCCGGTGATATCGCTCAGCGGCATGGAAGCCTGCTGGTGCACGAGGTCCTGAGGTCGACCCCCGGTACCCACACACACAAAAAAAAGAATAACTATTTTTTTAAAAAGTAAATTGGCTCTTTCAGACTCAGTACATGACCTAAGAATTGTTTGTTTGTTTGTTTGTTTGTTAATGTGAATACAGGACTTTTGTATTTGAACTTGTATTCCTTTTAACTACTGCTAAGAAAAGGATAATCTAATTTGATCACTTATTCTGCTTCAACCCTTCAATGTTTTCCATAATTAAAGCTAATTTACTTAAGTACCTGACATCTTCATTACAAGATATGCTCTTGTTTCCCAGGAGGCCAGTCAAGAGCAGTTCCCAGGAACAGGCAGCCTCAGCCACACAGTCAGCATTTGAGGGACTGCAGCCTCATTTCAGGAAGCAAAGCAGGTACCCAGCAGACAGACCATAAGGTCACACGTCACCACAGAGACCCAGACAATGACTCACCAAAAGTCCCTCTCAAACTTAGGACATAGAGGAAGAAGTCACCTGACATGCGCCACTAATAAAATATGTATGTGCTATGCCTTACAGCATAAAGCAGAGACAGAGCACAAAGGAATGCAATTTCAGCACAGCCTATCAACAAGAAAATCACATGTATACATAATAAATTATCATCGTTTTTAAGAGGTATAAAGGGATTGATTAGGCAGAATTTTAAAAGTACACACTCAAAGAAACAGAGTCTCAACTTAAGAGTACTCAACTTAAAAGGGAAAGAGGTGCATCATTTTCTAGAGCTGGGAATATTTATTTCTTTATTCATTTATTTGTGGAGTGAAGGATTTGTGAATCCATAGGAAGTTCTGTCTTGGTTTAAGGAGAAAAAGATGGCCCACACGATAAATTTAATTATGACCAAGCACATCCTATAGATTGAAGTACATAATATATTAAATAATTATTAAGCCGCTGTTACTAGGTTTTGGGGTTCTGGAGTCTCCTTCTAGGTGTGGTTTCTAGAATTGGTCAAGACAAGCACAAATGGTAGCAAGGTTTTACTTTTATTAAAGGTAGGAAAAGAAACAGTCTCTGCAGAGCAATTTGGGCCATGTAAAAGTAGTAAAAAATGTGCCCTCTGCCAGATGAGATTGGGCTACTGTGAGAGAATACAGCAGCAGAGAGCTCAGTGTTGCCTGTCCTTCTTGTGTCACCCACTCCCCCGGCTGGCATCCAGTGAGCCCATACTTTCCAAAACTGCTTGAGTTCTTGGGAAAAGTCCTTGTGCAGGGCTTTCAGAACTGTTCTGTGCATGTGTCCTGGGATTTTGTAGTTCGCATGTCACACCCACTTCCCCAGCCAACTTTGCCATGCCCTCGTCTCCTGCCTCACCACTCTGCAAGACACTAAGCACCACAACAATACAGTTAAGCATCGCAACATAAATCTTAATGTTTTAATTATTGGAGATATTTTCTTTTTTACTGTAAAAACCAATATTTAATAAAGGAATAATTACAGAAAAGCACAAATGCCACTTATAAAAGATTAAGTTTAGCCAAAATATAACAACTTGTTTTTATACTGGAATGATAGAGAAGACTTTTATTATTTAAAAAAAAAAAAAAAAAAAACAGGATCTGTTGCACTCCTTTATACAATAGGAAAAGATCTGTGAGTGGCCAGGGGAACAAGTGACACAGAGACTCAACCAAAGCAAATGTAACTTATGCCTTTCATAACAACAATCCGGCAATAGAATTTGTCCAACGGAAAAGTACCTGAAGATATTTTCAAACAAATCATCATCATTAACACTAACTCCGTAGAGCTGTCATCAAATAAAATGAAATAATAAAAAAGTAATGACACCTATTGAGCATTTAGAATATGTCAAGTACTGGCAAACAGTTTTACATGGACTATGTTATTCTCCTAATGTGATGTTACCTCTATTTTATAGATAAATGATCCCACAAGCCAGATGTGCTGGTGTTACCAATGGTGGCCCCAGGGGAATTCCTTCCAGGTTCCTGGTGTCCTCAATGAAGAATTGGACAGACACACAGAAAAGGCAGCAAGATGTACATTTACTGGAGGTGGAGAACAGGTATGCTCTGCAAAGTGAGAGCAGCTGGTGCACAGACTCACAGCGGCCACGAGGATAAGGGAGAGGGGTCTTTTCTGTCTGGAATTCCTGGATTGGCTTCCCTCTCATGCAGATAAGGCATTGGGATGGTTGTCCTATCAAAAACTCACTTGGCTCAGTGCCAGATTTAAACTGCCCTGTGGAAGACTCCCTTGACCTCACACCGCGTGTGAGTGAAGCATTGAGAACGGCACTTTTCTGATGGGCTCCGTGTACAGCGCTCAGGAGCCGCGGAGTCGCCCTGATCCTGTGTTCTGCACACGTGCCTGAGGTCTCCATGACTCTGGCAGTCTTCCCAGTTGTTGGACTGGTTTGTCCTAGCCTTAACCTCTTACGTTAGAGGTGCAAGCCTGTAATTCCTGCACTCTGGAAGGCTGAGGCAGGAGGATGGTAGTACAAGCTCAGCCTGTGTAACTTAGTGAGACTGTCTCAAAATAAAAAGTAAAGGGCTGGGGATGAAGTTTAGTGCAAAGGCCCTGGCTTCAATCCCTAGTACCACAATAAAATAAAATAAAATAAACTTATATCTGCCTTACACTAAAGCTGTCCTCTTAATTACTATGATCTTTAGCAGTATCCCATCAGGATTTTACACTAAATTGCCCGTGTTGACTGTTTCCCACAGAGCATAATCATACATCTTTTATTGACTGCCTTCTCCCCTCTTTATTTCCCAAGCCTCTTCCATGCTTTGTAGGATCACCTACTGCATTAACTTGCTATAGCTGCCATAGCAGAATTTCACAGTTTGCATGGCTTAGACAACAGATATTTATGTTCTCAATGCCCCGAAGGCCAGAAGTCCATGGAAAGGTATGGGCTGGTTGGTTCCTTCTGAAGCCTCTGTCCTAGACTTGCAGATGGCTCCCTTTTCACTGTGTCTTCACATGGTTATCTTTCTGTGTGCGCACCTGCCTGGTCTCTGTGTGTCTAAGTTGCCTCTTCCTGAACTACAAATGGCCAATAAGTACAAAAAAAATGTTCAACGTCTCTGGTCATTAAAGAAATGAAAATCAGAACAACACTGGGATCCATCTTATTCCAGAAAGAATGGCTATCATTAAGAAATCAAAAACAACGAATGCCAGTGAGGCCAAGGGGGTGGGAAGGGAGGAATCCTATACTGTTGGTGGGAATGTAAACTAGTGTAACCACTTTAGAAATCAGTATGGAGATTCCTCAAAAAACTAAAAATAGAAATTGCATCCAGCCCAGTTGTTCCCCTTCTAGGTATCTTTCCTAAAGAGTTAAAGACATCATATTACAGGGATGTATGTATATCCATGTTTATAGCAGCACAATTCATAATAGCTAAATCTTGGAAGCAGCCCAGATGCCCATCAACAAATGAATGGATTAAAAAAAAAAGTGCTATTTACACACAGTGGAGTGCTACTTGGCCATAAAGAAAGATAAACTTGAGTCATTCGTAGGAAAATGGATGCACCTTGAGACCATAATGCTTAGTGAAATAAATCAGACACACAAGCTTAAATATCACGTGGTTTCTCTCCAATAAGAACCCCAAAGTGTAAATAATTCAAAGAGCAAAATAAAGAATGGATAGGAGGAAACGGGGAGCTAGATCTTTTGTAAATGGAAAGATCTAGAGATGGAGGGAGAGGAAGAGAAGGAGAAGTAAAAAGGATTAGGATTCAACGTGTACATCTACCATTTCTGCAAATATGTACTGCAAATATGTACTAATACAAAATTACCTGTTCTTGTATGGACATCAGTGACATAGAATTAGAGCCCACAGTAAAGAAGTCATTTTAACTTACTTGTCTAAATGACCTCACCCCCCAATGTACATTATGAGATGCTAGGGATTAAGACTTAAGCAAATACACCACTTCACTTGAAGCTTTGTTGAAAGGTTGGGTAATATTGGTCTATTGACATTGAATTCTCTTGGTTTCTATTTCTCTTAAAGTACCTTTATTTCACTTTCATTTTTGATGGTTATTTTAGTAGATTTTATTTTTTTGAAGCAGTTAGGTTCACAGAAAAATTGAGCAGAAAGTGCAAAGAGTTGCCATAAACCTTCTATCTCTACACATGCATAGACTCCCCCATTAGCAGCATCCCCAGATTGGCATTAAGTTATACCGTTGAACCTACATTGACATATCATTATCACACAAAAGTTCATAGTTTATATTGGCATTCACTAGCAGTGTTTTACATTCCATGAAATTGGACAAATGTCCATGGTGTGATCAAAATATACAGTGAATTTGAATTTTTTAAGAAAATGTATTACAATAAAAGACACATTGCCATGAGCCCCTTCAAAATACTCCCCCCTCACGTCCACCATACTTATCCCATCATTCCTGCCACTTTCTGAAGCAGTTCTGGAAATCCTCTTTCTGGAGCATCTTCATGAAGTGTGATAAAAAATCTGGTGAATGCTCCTGCTCAGTGCCATCCAACAAAAAGCAGGATTGTGAAAATATTAGGGTGTGCCCTCATCCACCCTGTTCACCAGATCTGGCACTGTGCAACTTCTGCCTCAAAGTCAAAATGACCATGAAAACTGAATGTTTTGAATGGATTCAGGACACTGAAGCAGCTATGACAGTGCAACTAAAGACATTCATGAAAGAGGACTTCCAGAACTGCTTCAGAAAGTGCAAGAATAATGGGATAAGTATGTTCAAAGTGAGGCAGAGTATTTAAGGGAGTTAATAGCATGTACATTTTATTCAATAAATTTTTAAATGTAAACATTCACATTTAAATGCAAACTTTTTAAAATCATACATCGTGTAATGAATGGCATGTAATCTGCCACTGTAGTGTTATACATAGTAGTTTCACTGCCCTAAAAAAAATCCTTAGTGCCCTGCTCATTCATCCCTCCATTCCCACCTAGTCCTGGAAACCACTAATCATTTTTACTAACCCCACAGTTTTACCTTTTTTGGGATGTCATATATTTGGATTCATATAGTGTGTAGCCTTGTAAGTTGACTCTTTCACTTAGTAATATGCATTTAAGCTTCCTCCTTATCTTTTCATGGCTAGAGCACTCATTTCTGTTTAGCTCTAAATAGCATCCCATTGGTGATGTACCACCCTGTTTTACCTAATGAAGGACATCTTGGTTTCCTCCAGTTTTTAGCAAATATGAATAAAGTTGCTATAAATACCTGCATGCATGTTTTGTGCTGTCATAAGTTTTCAGCTCCTTTGGGTAAATTCCAAGAAGCATGAATGCTGGGTTATACGGTAAGTGTTTGTTTCATTTTGTAAGAAAATGTCTCCTAAAGTCACTCTTCCATTTTGCATTCCTGCCAGCAAGGACTGAGAACTCCTGTTGTCCCACACCCTCCCCAGCATTTGGTGTCAAGCATCAGAATTTTGGCCATACAAATAGATGTGTAATGCTAGCTTGTTTTTTTGTTAGTTTGTTTGTTTGTTTGTGGGTACCGGGGGTCGACCTCAGGACCTCGCGTGCCAGCAGGCACCCGTGCCACTGAGCGATATCACCGGCCCCTTTTTCGTATGTGGGTTCTGGGAGTGGAACTCAGGAACTCGTGCTTTCCAGGCAGGCGCTTACTCCGCTGAGCCATCTCACCCGCCCTAGCTTGTTGTTTTAATTTGCTTTTCCCTGGGGATATTTTTCCTCAGTGTACAGTTCTGTGTACTGTCACTAGACAGGAAGTAGATATAAAATTCTAGGATCGTTTTTTCCTTTTAGTACTGTAAATATGTCATTCATTGCCTCTGGCTTGTGGTAAGAAGTCATCTGTCATGTATGTCACTGTCATCCTGTTCATAATGTGGTGGTTTTCTCCTCAGAGCTGTTCTCTTTCATTATGGTGTTCAGTAGTGCTCACAATGAGCCCAGGCGTGGTTTCTCTGTACTTAACCTGACAAGATTTGCCAACATCTTGTATATTTCACTAAATTTGGAAATGCTTTGGCCATTAGTTCTTCAAATTTTTGGTCCTATTTATATTTCTTCTGCCTCTCTTTCCCTTCTTCTCCCCCTCCCCTTTTTCTGTCTCCCTTTTCCTTTTCCCACCCCTTTCTTCTGGAATTGTATTTACTCAGATGTTAAACTTCTCAGCATTGTTTATCAAATTACTGGGGCTCTGCTCATTTTCTCCCAGGCTTTCTTCTCTGGGTTTTCTTTTTTCCAGATTGGATAATTTCTATTGCTCTATCTTCAAGGACACTAATTCTTTGCTCTCTCCAAAGCAGTTACAGCTATCCTATGATTTCTAAAATGTTAGATTTCTTAATATCTAGTTCTAGAATTTCCATTCAGCCATTTCTGTATAGTTTCTGTTTCTCTGCTGAGATTTCTTATATGTCATTCATTAAAATCATATTTTCTTCGATGTCCTTAAATATCAACTGTTGCAATAACTGCCTTAATAGCCAGGTGTGGTGGCGCATTCCTGTAATCCCAGCACTCAGGTGGTAGAGGCAGGAGAATTACCATGAGTTTGAAGCCAGCCTAGACTACATAGTGAGACCCTATCTCAGAAAACAAAAAATAAATAATAATAATAACAACTGCCTTAAAACCCTCGTGTGCTTATTGCGACACCTGAAGCATCCTGGGGTTGATCGCTAGTGTCTTCTTCGAACATTGGCCATATTTTCCTGTTTCTTCTCCTGCCTAGTAATTTTGGGTTGTATCCAGGATCTGGTAAGTGAAAATGTTGTAGCAATTCTGGACTTTGTCATATTCTTCTCAAGAATATTGACTTTTGTCTTAGTAGTAGACAGTTACGTTGGCAAAATTCAAAGTCCAAACTCTGCCCCCTCTATGTTGGACAAGTAGCTGAAATCTCTCTTCAGGTTTGTTTTATTTTGTTTTCTTAGCTGTATATGAGCTGCTTAGGCTCCACCCTCTAGAAGCACAGTGCAGGGGCCGGTTAGATTTTCAGAGTTTATACTAAAAAGGTGGCTCCCTCCTTCCATGGTTCTCCTTTCTGGAACATTCTCCTTCACATCTAGCTGTGTTTGCCCCAAACTCTAGCTCTGAGTACTTAACCTGTAAGATTACAAGTTTCTGCCAGCCATGGTAATACATGGCTACAGTCTCAGCACTCAGGAAGCTGAGGCGGGAGAATCAAAAGCTCAAGATCACCCTGTTCTACACAGTGAGTTCAAAGCCAGCCTGGACTACATACTGAGACACTGCCTCAAGAAAAAAGAAGAAAAAAATTCCGAGTTTCTGGGCCTTAGTTACCCCGTATGTTGCAGACTAAAGTCTGCCTGCACATAAACAGACATAAAAAATGGAAAACTCAGGCAGGTGTGGTGATACAAGGCTGAGCATGGTGGCGCTTGCCTGTAATCCCAGCATTTGGGAGGCTGAGGCAAGAGAATCACTGCCAGTTCGAGGCCAGCCTGGGCTACACAGTGAATTCAAGGCCAGCCTGAACCACATAGCGAGACCCTGTTTCAAAAGGAAAGAAGGAAAACTCAGCCATCATCATTCTTTTCTTCCTGGGTTGACTCTCCACCATTTTCAGCCTGCTTTGGTGACTATTCAGTGTCTTCGTGTGGTCATTTTCCATACTTTGTCCAGAGTTTATAAGTGCTACTTGTGGAATGTTGATCTGATACCTGCTACTCCACCACTAATGGAAATGAAACCTCATTTTTTTCTTTAAGAAAAATCTGTTCCAAATCTAGACATCCATACTTTTATTATTGACTCATTACTTATTATTGACTTACTACTTTTTATATTGAACCTGTTACTCCCCATCAAAACGTGCTTTGATTTTTTTTTTTTTTCTTTAGGGTAAAGCTTTGGAAAGAGGACCACATCCTCGCTCGGATTGTAGAGCTCGTAGGTCAACTTTCTGCTGAAAAGAAGCAGCCAAACTGGGCATGGCAGTGACATGTGTAATCCTAGCATTCAGGAGGCTGAGGCAGAAGGATTGCCACGAGTTCGAGGCCAGCCTGGCCTACGTAAGCAAGTTCAAGGCCAGCCTGGCCTACATAACCAAGTTCAAGGCCAGCCTGAACTACATAATGAGACCCTGTCTCAAAAAAAAAGCATCCAGGCCACTTTTTCTTCAGAGCCTCCATGCTAATAAGACTTTCCTTTTCTTGACTTACCCTTCAATTCCATTCCTGTGGATAAGTGAGTAGAAGTGTTACAGACTAGAGTTATTTTCCAACACTGAGGACATTCCTGGGAACATTTCCAAGCATTCCATTGAATTATTCTTTTTATTGATGATGATTTGATACAGTTTTTCTGGAGGTTTGCACAGTAAGTTTCTGAAAAAAGGGGATCTGAGTTCATATTCAGTGGTATAACCTGAAAGGAGAAAGGGTCATCACCCTGGGACATGATGCAGAGAAAAAGGAGGACCCTGCAGAAGAACCCAGCAAGGCCCCAAAGTCTACTTGATTCAAAAAACTTTATGGCTGGGGCCGGTGAGATGGCTCAGCGGCTTAAGCGCCTGCCCGGCAAGCGCGAGGGCCCGAGTTCGACTCCCGGATCCCACATACGAAAAAGGGGCCGGTGATATCGCTCAGCGGCACGGGCACCTGCTGGCGCACGAGGTCCTGAGGTCGAACCCCCGGTACCCACAAAAAAAAAAAAAAAAAAAACTTTATGGCTGGACCCAAAGGCACATAACTTTCTGCTTCCTGCCACAATATCATGATCTATGTCTCTTCTGCCGTGCCATCCTGCCTTGGCGCCAGGCGACCGTACTGGCACCTCTACAGACTATGAGCCAAAATAAACTTCTCCTTCCTTAAATTGCAGTGTTGGGTATTTTGTTCCAGCAACAAAAAAAGTAACTAAGACAACACCATAAATAGGTATTTTAAAACAACTTCATTAAAATATACAAGTTGACTGTTCCTATGCTCCAATATTCAAGACTTTTTTGTGTGTTGTAAGATGGGAATCTTACTATGTTCTCCCAGCTCATCTTGACCTCCTGGGTTCAAGTAATACTCCTGCCTCACCCTGCCAAGTCTCTGGACTACAGGTACACAACACTGTGACCAGCCAAAACTTTTGAGTGCTGACATGGCACTTCAAGTGGACCACTCCAAACTTGACTTTGTGTGACAAGTTACAACAGGTCACCCAGATAAACCATAATACAGTGTAAATTACTCTTGGGCTGTATGTATAAGGTGTGTGTGGAACATAAGTGAATTTTGTGTTTAAACTTGGATCCTATCCCTATGATATCTCATCATATATATGCAAATATCTTGAAATCTAAAACACTCCTGTTCTGGGAGCATTTTGGATAAGGGATTCTTAACCTGTAATTTACATTTCACTCTATAATTTTTTAAGGATGAATAATGTCTGAGTGAATGAATGAAGAGGTACAAAACAGCTTTCTCAGAAACCACTCTATCGCAGATGAAGAGAAAAATAGCCTCCTACTCCCAAACACTGTTACTGGTGACACCCTTGTCCCTATTCTAAGCTGCATACAGTGACAATAAGCAGTTACATTGGTGAGTTTCAAGCCTGGAGTGACTGCACTTAAAGATGAAAAGAACAGAGATTCAGCACCCAAGGAACTCATTTAGATACTGTCTTTATCAAGCCTTCCTAAGATAAGAAGGAATCATTTTTTTTTTTCCTGGCCAAGTCTCTTTATATTTCTCTAGTATATTTCTCTAGCTCAAGCCGCTAAGTTTCAGCCCCAATCATTAATTTTCTCCATTGGATACAACTTTCGCTTGATGTTTGGCCTTAATAATTGAGCTATAACGGACAAACACTGAATTCTCCATCGTCAAAATATTTTAGTATATGTGCTGCCGAAGCAAGCACTCCATCATCAAAATAATGTTTCTTTTAAAGTTTGCAAAACAGAGGTACTTAGCACTTGGAATATTTGGGAACAGATAAAATAAAATCCTACTAGATGTAACAATCAGTAAGGCACTTCTAATACTAATGATTCATCATGTGGTTTCAAAGTTTTTCCTCCTCAACCACTTTTCCAACCCTGCTCATGTTGTCATGTGGGCTCCCCGTGCAAACGTACATCATATATTATTTGCCACCTTGTGCTGAAACTGTCCATTCACCTTCCTATCTTTCTTTACCTATCAGACAATCTCCTTCTTCAGAGTATGTATGCTCCATCTTTCACTGAACCTTGTATCCTGGCCCTTAGTTTAGGAACTAGAATAAAATAGATACTCATCATGCTCCTTCAGTATATGAATCTTTGTGCCTGTATTAGATTTTCTACTGCTGGGACCACATACCTGACACACACATCTTAAAAGTGAAAAGGTTTAATTTGGCTCATGGTTTCAGAGGTTTCAGTCCATGGTCTGATCATCATGGGGAGGAACATCATGGTGGAAGGGCTTGGCAGAAGAAAGATTCTCAACCCACAGCAGACAGGAAACGGAGCCAGGTAAGAACCAGTGAGAGAATGGGATGGAGACCCTTTCAGGTCACTCTCTCAGTGACCTACTTCCTCCAAGTAGGCCCTACCTCCTAACAGCAGATTCAACTATCAACTCATAGATGGATTGATAAGGTTAGGAACTCCACAATCTAATTGCCTTTTATTACTCCACTTCTGAACACATGAACCTTTGTGGGGGGGCATTTTCAATTCAAACCGTAATAGTGTCCATGGCACAACTAATGTAGGGATATCCACTAATATGTTAAGTAAACAGGATATGTCTATAAAAATTTCAAGGGAAGGATTTTAGAAGCAAATATGGCTATATGCAACTGAAACTGGCTTTCTCTTTTAATTTATACTTCCAGTGAAAATTTGCACCTAGACTTTG
The DNA here is from genome assembly GCA_028451465.1 of Erethizon dorsatum. Classification (NCBI taxonomy): domain Eukaryota; kingdom Metazoa; phylum Chordata; class Mammalia; order Rodentia; family Erethizontidae; genus Erethizon; species Erethizon dorsatum. The sequence continues at coordinate 31,858,318 of CM051833.1, forward strand.
AAAAGACATTTCTGTACTACGACATAATAACTGTGGACAGGCCATCATTTAGTAGAAGGGAAATGCAAAGCTTGTCTCTAAGATGGAATCAGTTTTGAACTGTGGCTTCTTCACAGTAAAAAGAATCCTATTAAAGCCTTTAGAAACGTAAAAGAAGATATTTTGTCTCAATAACCTTTCTGTAATTACTTATGATGTATTACATAATCAAATATATTCGTTTTAGTCTCAGAATTTTGATACTTATTAGAAAAGAGAGAGTATTGGAGTATGTATCTTACTTCCAGTACCTTTAATATTGTTTGGTATACAGATAGTAGAAACTTATTGAAGAATGAATGATCCATTACTACAAAACATAATTTCAATTACAAGTGTTATGGGTTGAATTGTATTCCCCAAAATTCATATGTTAAAGTCCTAACCCCTGTTTCTTCAGACTGTGACCTTATTTTGAAACATGATTGTTTAAATACTTAACTGGTCCTACAGTTATGGAGTAGGGTGTGCTGTTCATCTAATACAACTGATGTCCTCACTAAGGGGGGGAGGAAGGGGGAAAATGTGAGCACAGAGAGAAGCCATGTGGGTGCAAGTGGATGTTGGGGTGGTGCTTTTGTACCCTAAGCAGCACCAGAGATCACCAGCAAGCTCCAGGAGCCAGGGGAGGCATGGAACCTACTTTTTCTGACAACCCGAAAAGGAACAAACCCTCCTGACACTTTGATTGTGGGTTTGTAGCCTCCAAAATTGTGACACAATAAATTTCTGTCATTTAAGTCACTCGTTTGCAATATTTTGTTATAGCAGCCCTAGGAAACTAATACATGTTAGTAGCATCATCATCTTTTTTTTTTTAAAGAGAAGAAAAAAACAAAACAAATCAAAAAAAAGAACAAATTTTCAAAACACCATAATATGAGGGAAACAATGGTTAATGCATTACGTATTATTATCTTTAAGTTAGTTATTCAGGATACCAGACATTAGCAATCAATTGTCCAAACATTATTGGCACAAACCTTACTCTTCAATGAACTAAGTAAAATTGGTAGTGTTATCTATCTTAACCATCTTATATATATATACAATTTTTTCCCTTTCCCTTCTTTCTTTTCCCTATTCCAGTCTCTCTTTCCTTTGACCAGTTTTTTTTTTTTTTTTGATTCACCATGTCTATTGTACATTTTGGATCTTATTTACTGTTTCAGTTTCTCATACTAGAGAGACAATACGATGCTTACACATGTGCGTCTGGTTTATTTCACTTATGAGTATTTTCTCGAGTTGCATCCATTTACCTATAAAAAGACTCCAGTTTATCCTTCTTTATGGCTGAATAGTACTCCATTGTATAAAAATACCACATCTTTCTTATCCATTCCTCAGTTGATGGGCATTTGGGTTGTTTCCAAGATCTGGCTATTACAAATTGTGCTGCTATAAACATGGGTGCACATATATCGCTGTGGTACGATGTTTTTAATTCTTCTGGGAAGATGCCCAGAAGGGAAATAGCTGGATCAAATGGGACCTCCAACCCTAGTTTTTTGAGGAATCTCCACACTGACTTCCACAGTGGCTGTACCAGTCTACACTCCCACCAACAGTGAAGAAGGGTTCCTTTTTCCCCACAGCCCCTCCAGCATTTGTTATTAGTTGATTTCTTTATAGTAGCCATTCTTTCTGGGGTGAGATGGTATCTCAGTGTTGTTTTAATTTGCATCTCTCAAATGACTAGTGATGTTGCACATTTTTTTGTATATTTATTTGCTATTACTATTTCTTCATCTGAGAAATGTGTATTCATCTCAGATAGCATCATCATCTTAAGATACATATATTTGATGGTACTGGGATTTGAACCCAGGGCCTTTGCACTGAATGACATTACTGGTCCCTTTTTATATTTTTTATTTTGAGACAAGGTATCACTAAGTCACTAAATTGCCCAGGCTGACCTTGAACTTGCAGTCCTCTTGTTTCAGCCTCCCAGAGTGTTGGGATTACAGATACGTGCTACTATGCCCTGCTTTGATGTTATAATCTCTTGATGGTTTGAATCTATTCTGAAAGAGAAGCTTTATTTGGTATGTGTTATGGCTTGTGTCTACACGTCCCCCCAAAGCCTCATGCAGTCATAGCTGGGGTTTTTTAGAGGTGGCTGGATCTAGAGTGTGTGATGCTGGGATAAAGGGTATGTAATTACTAAATTAGTCCACTGGTTGGGTCAGCATAGTTCTGGGTAGGATTAAGGCTGCCCCAACTTGGGTGTTTATTCAAGTGAACTATGTACTCTAGGCTGTCCATAAACTCAAGATTCTTCTGTCTCCATTCCTGAGTGCTGGAATTACAGGCATCTGCCACCACACCCAACTCAAAATTTATGATTATGGAATGACTTCTTTTCCATTCTAAAGGACAGCTGATGATTAATGTAACAATAAGCTATAATGAATAGTCCAACTTCCATGACTTAATTGGATACCTTTTGTGTTGAATCCCATTTGATTTAAGTGGACACTTGAGTGGAGTATTATTTCTAATTTTTTTCGAGACAGGGACTCACTGTGTAATTCAGGCTGGTCTTGAATGCACTATGTAACACAGGCTGGCTTCAAACTTGCGATGACCCTCCTGCCTCAGCCTCCCAAGTGCTGGGATTATAGGCATGCACCATCACACCCAGCTCGAGTGGAGTATTATATAGATTTGACATTGATTTTTAACAATTAGAAGAATTTAAAGTATTTTCATCAATAGTCTAACTTTGAGAGTGTATTATATAGATCTGACATTAATTTTTTAAAAATTAGAAGAATTTAAAGTATTTTCATTAATAGTCTAACTTTGAGAGTGTATTATATAGATCTGACATTAATTTTTTAAAAATTAGAAAAATTTAAAGTATTTTCATCAGTAGTCTAACTTCAAGTGTGTTGTAATTTAGATCTAAAATGTCCCATGAGAGTCTCATGTGTTTAGTGTTGGGCTTTTGTAAGGTGACTGGATCCTAGGGGCACTGTGCTCATCAGTGGATTAAGCAGACTATTACAGAGGGGCATAATGATAACGAGTACCTGGCAGGTGGCTGCAGGTAGAAAACAATCAGTGAACAGTACAATGAGTCCATGAATGAATGAACAAATATGTGAGTGGATTAAGAAAGCAAGTTACTTTTAAAAACTGGGCCACACAGGAGCAATTAACAAGGATTTTTGTGTAGCAATAATTGTCCTAGGATCATACTTGTCATTTATACCTCTTTTAGGAGCAAATTAGAAAAACTAAGAGACAGTCATTCAGAATTGATTAAGAGATGTAACAGACCACCTGGAAGAGATGCATGATTAAATTCGAAACTGACAGAGCCTCTGGGGCTTATCCCTGAAAAATTGCCAACCTGCTCCTGCCAGAGGGATATCACATTCCAGACCCATCCAGCCAATAGATGGCTAGAGTAAAAGCAGCTCAGCTTCCTTCATACCTTCATACCTGGGAGATAATAGATAATAATTGTGACTGTGAAGCAGGATTGTGCTCCTAGGGGATTAGTAAAGCCCACTTCTCTGTGTGTCTGGGTGAGTCATGGAGGTGTGACTTTGGGGTCTATATATGGTCCCTGGCTCTTTCCTCTCTGGCACTGTTCTCCTGCTCTGGTTGCCCCAGCTGCCATGACCTAAGCAGCTTTGCTCCACCACGCCCTTTCACCATGCTGACCATGGACTGAATCCTCTGAATTCATGAGCTAAATTCATCCTTTAAGTTGTGGGTGCTGGGGTTTGCATCCCAGTGATAGGAATGCTAGTGAATACAATAAATTTCTGAGATTTTTTTTAAAAGTCTTATCGTGAGCAGAAACTGATAATGAAATGATGGATTTTCATGTTGTAGAGTTATGTCATATCAGGAAAAACTTCAAAGTTTCTAAGAAGACTCACTTTGGAAATACTCTAGAACAATTACTCATTACATTACCATTCTTGTGCCTCCAAGGGAGGGGGATATGTTACTTAGAATTCAAAAGTACTATAGCTGCTTTTTTATCTAAACTGAACTGACAGAATTCATATCAGCAGGAAAATTACTGTCATAATTCTACATTCACAGTTTCCACACCTGCATGTTCAACATACTACAGGTTGAAAATACGTGAAAAGCCAGGTGTGGTGGTGCACACCCGTAATCCCAGCACTCAGGAGGCTGAGGCAGGAGGATTGCTGTGAGGTCATGGCCAGCCTGGGCTACAGAGTAAGTTCAAGGCCAGCCTGGACTATGTAGCAAGACCCTATCTCAAAAAACAAACAAACAAACAAACAAACAAAATACATGAGGAAAACTGTGTGTGTACTGAACATGTACACACTTTTTTGTTATTATTTCCTGAACAATATAGTACAACTATTTACATAGTACTAACATTATATTAAGTGTTGTAAGTAAGGTAGAGATGGATTAAAGTATATGGGAGATGTGGGTAGGCTATAGGCAAATGCTATACCATTTTATTTATTTTTTCCTCCATCATGTGAGAGTAGATATTTATTTCCCTCTACCTCTTAACACTTCATACTAGGAACCTGGATATTTTCTTGTATAACCCACTGCAGTTGTCAAATCGGGAAATTTATTATTGTTATAATACTTCAGTCTGTAGTACACATTCCAGGTAGTTAATTATACTAATAGTGTGCTTTATAGCAATTATTTTTCTGTACAGGAACCATGTCAGGACCACAGGTTGCATTTAGTTATCGTTCTTTAATCAGTTGCAGCTCCTCAGCTTTTATTCGTTTTGTTATTTTCTATGACACTGAAGTTTTTGAGTTCTCCATGCTTGTGTAAACAACTAGGGCAATTTGCCCTTCAGGAGACATTTGGCAGTTTCTGGAGACATTTTTGGTTGCCAAATTTCAAAGGCCCAGATGTGGATGGAGTGATGTACAGCAATACAATATATTTAAGCTATACCATTTCATAAATGGAATTCGAGCACCATGGATTTGGGTACCTACAGGGGTCCTGGAGGGATCACTGTACTCTCTTTATTACTTTGTTCCCTTTGCAGAGGCTCCTAAAGGAGGAGGAAAGGAAGGACTGAAATTCCAAAGTTTCGGCCAATTTTTCTATGCCACCGAAAGAAAGACTCAAAATAGGTGCTCCTTAATTTAGCAGAGCATGTGACAAATTTTAATGTGCAAAAGCGAACCAGGTAGAAAACTAAATTGTTTTGAAAATAAGATGTGATCACTGGAATGAAGTGTCTCTTTCTGAAGAGATTAGCCTGAAAAATGAAACCAAAGACTGCTGACTATTGGAAGTGACCAGTGAAAAATTCCAGCAGATGGGATTGCTGAGGATGAATACAAGCAAGAATATCTAATAATCCATTGTAAAACGTTTTACTGGAGGAAGGTAAACTCTATTCCTTTAGTCTATTACTGAATTAATGATTAAATAAATGATAAAACAGACAATAGATTGTTTTGTTTTGGGTTGTTTGTTTGTTTCTTGCAGTACTGAGGATTAAACCTAGGGTCTTCTCACTGAGCTACATCCCCAGTTCTTTCTTTATTTTTTATTTTAAAACAGGATTTCACTAAATTGCTAAATTACACAGGCTGAGCTTGAACTTGTGATGTTCTTGCCTCTGCCTCCCAGAGTGCTGGGATCACAGACATTTGCCGCCACACCTGGCTTAAACTTTCTATAAAATTTCACATACACACGCCCACTAATAAAGCTCTGATATGTATGATGTGAGTGGTTATTTTGTTGTTATTGCTTTGTTTCATTGAAACGAAAAATCTTGTTCTGTGACTGGGTCAGTGCTGTGCTTAAGAGCTCAATATCAGGAAGATGGATTTAGAAAAAGATCGAAGGAATTAAAAGGAACATTGGATTTCTCACCAACTGTAAGGGGAAGGTCGACACAATTTTTCAAAAACTTGCATAGAGCTTGTCAATGAAGATGACTCTGCCTGCAAGTAACCACAAAACAAAACAAAACAAAACAAACAAAAAAAAAACCTTATTTGACCTGACTTAAATAATGATGGAGTTCATTATTTCACATAACAGGAACTATAGAGAAAGGGCAAGAAATATGGAGGAAGGGTGGGTGGTTGACATCAAGTGCTTAGGTTCTTTCAATATCTTCATTCTGACATTTCCAATGATAGTAAGATGGCTACAACCATGCTTGGAAAAAATCCATCTATAACACCCAGAGACAGGAAAAAAGGCCATTTCTTGGGGTCTCCCTCTTCTGAGTGAGGAAATGTCTCCAAGAAGTGACTACAGCAGAACTCTATCACATACCCGTCATTGAACCAATCTCCTGGCAAGGGGAATTGCTTCTTTTGAAACTCCTTAACTAGCTTAGACCAATCAGACCATCCCCTTCACCTGAGTCGCAAGGGGGATAGGTGTGTACCTTAAAAAAATTAGGGTTGACAGGTTAGCGCGTGACCACCATTGACTGACATTTGCGTCTCAAAGAAAACAGAATTATTCTGTCAAATATAGATACAATGCATATTAGTGGATTTTGGAAATCATTTACGTAAATACTTGGATCAGGCAGTTTGTAATATATTAAGGCTAATTTGATTCGTAGAATTACAGTCATAAGTAAAGATTTCAATGATTCCATAAAAATGCTTTTATTTATATGGAGATTTAAACTTGATTTTGTTTTCTTAAAAAGGAGCTAGGACACAGAATAATGTGTTCAGTTTAAGGCATCACATTTTATGAAAACTCTAATATAACAAATAAATCATATACTAAGAGGATTGGAAAAAAGGTGGGGATGTTTAACTTGGGGAAAACACTTGGAAGAATATCACAGGAATCTTTAAATTTTTGATTGACACATATTACCTATATATATTTATGAATTGGAAGTTGATGTTTGATTCATGTATACCTTGCGTAGTGATCAACTACCAAATTACTCAGAGTAATTAACTTATCATTACCTTAAACTTCTCTCATTGCTTTATGGTAAATACATTCAAGTTCCTTTCTTCTATCCATTTTGAGAAATATAATGCATCAAAAATCTTAGTTTATTTGAAGAGTTAGTATTTAGAATAGAGTGTAGACTTATTCTATGCAGTTCTACAGGTGAGATGTCCTTTGGCTCAATATATCGTAACCTATTACTTAAAACTGCCTATGAAGCCAGGCGTGGTGGCACACGCCTGTAATCCTAGCACTTGGGAGGCTGAGGCAGGAGGATCGCTGTGAATTTGAGGCCAGCATAGGCTACAAAGTGAGTTCAAGGCCAGCCTGAACTACATAGAGAGACCCTGTCTCAAAAAAAAAAGAAAAAAAAAAAAAGACCCAGAAAGCTGCCTATGAGCTTTCTCACAAAATATTGGGTTCTCCATTGGAAATTTCCAAGAGCTTGCGTGACCATCTAGCGTCAATGTGGTTGAGAAAATCTTGCTTTGGGTAGGAAACCAGGCTAGATCAAAGTAACATTCTGAACATGTGGCCTTCTTGTGAACCATCATCCTGCCTCACAGGTTGTGACCATTTTTTGTGTCCACATGGCTGGGCTATGGAATGCTCACATACTTGGTCAACATCCTGGATGAATCTGTGAGAGTGTTTTTGGATGAGATTAACATCTGAAACTGGAGACTGAGTAAAACTGGTTGCTTTCCCTAATGGGGGTACCCTCACCTGAGGGCCAGGCGAGGCTAAAAATGCTGATCTCTCTCCAGTAAGAGGAAACTGTTCCTGCCCGACTCTTTGAGGGAGACACCTGCCTTATCTTGCCTGCAGTCTCATATTACATAAAACATCAGCAGTTCTTAGTTTCAGGCCTGCTTGCCTTCCTACTGAACATGTACCCCTTGCTCTCCTGGTTCTCAAAAATTTGGGCTCAGACTAGAACTACACCTTGGTTCTCCTGGGTCTTCAGTTTGCTACCCACAGATCTTGGGACTTCTTAGCCACCATTATCACACAGGCCAATTTCTCTCTCTCTTTCTCTCTATACACACATGCACACACACACACACACACACACACACACACACACACCCGTTGGCTCTGTTCTCCAGAGAACCCTGACTAATATGTGGGCTGAGAACGTCTTCTAAAGCAAGCCATTTCCTCATTTCTTGTAGATGAGTGAAGTATGTCTCCAGATTATTCTTTTTTACATATTTTTGGATTCCAAGGATGACTAAGATTCTAGTTCTATGATGCCGTGTGTGGTGGCACATGCCTGTGATCCCAATGCTTGGGAGGCTGAGGCAGGAGGGTTGCCATGAGTTTGAGGCCAGCCTGGCTCCTTAGTGAGTTCCAGGCCAGCCTGAACTATACTGCGAGACCCTGTCTCAAAAAAGTAAATAAATAAAAATAAAATTCTAGTTCTACTTCAATTTTTATTGGTTCACTTGTAATCACTGAGTTCTTTTTACTGGAATATAGAAACAAATGGCCTATAGGGTCTTTTCCTACCTCAAGATTCATGGTAAAACAATATTTTAGAAATTCTCTGGTCCAAAAAGACCACCTCAAAAATGTCAGTATTATATTAACTTATTGCTTTTATATTTTTTCCTTTGGGACTTATATGTGCCCCAAAAGAGAAAATTTAATTACAAAAAGTCTGAAATAGAATTGAGAGAAGAGAGACATAGATTGCATTTTTACATAACCATTTCAAAAGTATAGAGATGTTTGGGGTTTAGACTTCAAGGTACATTTGATAAATTTTTGTCAAGTAGCAGAATTCTAGTGTATCGAGTGCCCATTTGCAGTTTTCTTAGTTGAACGTTGGGAAACCTCATGCAAATGCAAAAAGAAGAGAGAATCCTAATCTCATTCTCTTTGACAATGAGAGTCTGTGATCTCTAGCAGGAACAAAGGGGCAAAGTAAAACTATTATTCTGCACTGCATACATTTACTCCACCCTGGTGACTTTTGCTGAGCATGGAAGTAGAACTGGGCGGATGGTGGGATACAGATAACATACCAGTTGCTATGTTTGTGCCTGTACATGAGGGTGGGCCCAGTATTTTCTATTTTGGTTTAGGGGCAAATTTGAAGATTTCAAACATAATACCAAATTAGCATCAAGACAATCAAAATCCAAGAAAGCATTGAAGCTTTGCACGGTAATTGTGAGAAGCCATATGTAATTAACTGTTAAGCAATTTACAATCTAAAATTCCTCAACTTGTATGATTACAGAATATAGTCCTTTTATAATTTGTACTGTAATTAAATATATACTCTTTTGTTCTAGGTGATTTGCATAAAGTTGCCTCCTGTCATCATTTTAAGTTTGAATCTTTCCGGAGATAAGTTACACAATTTTTATTTTTTCCTGAAATGTTTTTTACCAATACATATTGACTGGGATGTTTTTGCTTTCCATCAATAATTACATATTCAAGTTCTTCTCATTCTCATAACTCTACAGGAATGTTAAGTACTCCCAATATTTTGGACTATCCTATCTTCAAGAATTTTTTGTTTCCATTTTTGCCTCTAAATTATGGTGTTTACTTAATGCCATAGTGTTTCCCTCTTTGGGGATTGTCTGAATCTTCTCCTTTGTTTGCTTATTGTGGTAAATAAAATAATGTCCCCTCTCAGGATGTCTGTCTTAATCCTCGAAACGTGAGAATGTGCTAGATTATACAGCAGAAGGGAATTAAGGCTGCAGGTGGAATTAAAGTTGGTAATCAGCTGACTTTAAAATGTGGAAGTATCCTGGATTATGCAGATGGGTCCAATGTAATCGCAAGAATCTTTAAAAAGTAGAAGGGAGAACCAGAGAAATAGTTGCCTGGGTTGAACTTGGCATTTCTGGCTTTGAAGATGAAAGAAGAGGGCATGAGCAAAGAAAGTCAGGCAGCCTCTGATGTACACACTGCCAACATTTTGATCTTAGCCAAGTAAGGTCCAGAAATCTTAGATTTCTGTAAAATAATAAACTTTTGTGGTTTGAAACCATTAAGTTTGTGGTAAGTCATCGCAGAAGCAATACATTCATTCTGGGTGTTTCTCTCTCTCTCTCTCTCTCTCTCTCTCTCTCGGCATTTCCTGCAGTGACTCTGTTTCTACTGAAATTTTTAATAACCTTTTGGCCAAATCCAAAGAGCCTAGCATATGTATGCCCCTCCCATGATTCTTTTACTTCTGTCAACAAAATTAATTTAACTAGGGAAATTGGTGAAAAGACCTAAAATAAACAAAGGTGCCATTATCATATGGGTATAGGGATGCAATTTATAAAAATTGGCTTAGAAATGAAGATATATTTACCAATAGTTCTAAAAGCTTTCAGTAGCCAATAATTTATTCAATGTCTGTAAAATATTCTGGAGTACCCTAGAGAAGTTAAAATGGGGATGATACATGACCGTTGAGCAAGTGATCACTGGCAAGGGGAGAGAGAGAGGTTGAGAGATAGGAAGTGAAAAGGAGATGGAGGGGCCGGTGATATAGCTCAGCGGCATAAGCGACTGCCTGGCAAGCACGAGGTCCTGAGTTTGACTCCTGGTACCCGCATATAAAAAAAAAGAAAAGGAGATAGAGTGGGTGGTAGAGAAAGTTTAACGGATAGCTCTAAGAATGGAAACAAAGCTAGAAACAAAGAGAGGAAGAGAATATGGCAAAGAACTCTCAGGAGACTTGGTGTCTTGGCCATGATAAAAACCCAGTGAATATTCACAGAATGACTGACTTGTCGCACTCGATTTCTTCTCAGTGGAAAAAGGTTAATGCTGCCTAATATATGCTCTAGACACAGTTAAGGTCTAATTAAAATTTTCACATTTTCTTGAATTTCATTCTATATTATAGAATTAGTTATTAATTACTCAAAGAAACATATAAAAAAGCTAAAAATGCTTGCCTTGGAGAGAGGAAATTTTATCTCGTTTGATGCTTTATGTGTATCAGTTCGATAATCATGGATCACGCTAGGCTAAATCATACCACCACTACAGATGTTCATATCCTAATTATCCAGAGCCTGTGGATATTTTACTTCATGAGGCAAAAGGACTTAGCAGATAGGACTAAGACAAGGATCTTGAGATGGGGAAATTCTCTTGAATCACCTAATAAACACAATGCAATCGCAACAGTCCTTGAAAGAGGGTCAGTGTCAGACTGGAGAAGTGAGGATAGAAGCAAAGGTCAGTGACGAGATGCAGGCTCTGCAGACAGAGGGGGCCAGGTAAGGAAAGTCATCCTCTGAAAGCCACAAGAGTCCACGAATACACCCTCCTTCAGGCCCTCCAGAAGGAGCACAGTCCTGCCAGCCTGGTTTATACTTCCAACCTCTAGCACTGTAATAATAATACATTTGCTTTCCCACTGAGCATAAATCTGTGTCAATTTGTTACAACAGCAGTAGGAAACTAAAAATAGAAAAAAAACCATGAGTGTGTAAAACCATGGCTATAGATGGGATCATCCAAGAAGAACATGTAGCCTGATAAAATCCCTATAATTCTTGGAACTGCAAAGATAGAAACATCCAAAAGACAGTAAAGGCAAATAAACAGTGATGTATATAGTATCACAGAAGCCAAGAAAAGAGATTATTTCAAAAAGGCAGTAATGGTTAGGAGCTTCAAATTTTTTTTTGTTTTGTTTTGTTTTTTGTTTTTGTGGGTACTGGGGGTCAACCTCAGGACCTCACGTACCAGCAGGTGCCCGTGCCACTGAGCGATATCATCAGCCCTTTTTTCGTATGTGGGTTCCAGGAGTTGAACTCAGGACCTCGCACTTGCCAGGCAGGCACTTATGCTGCTGAGCCATCTCACCAGCCCAGGGGCTTCAAATGTTGTTGAAACATGAAGAATTAAAAGGCATCGTGTTGGCTGGGTGTGGTGGCGCACGCCTGTAATCTCAGCATTTGGGAGGCTAAGCAGGAGGATCGCTGTGAGTTCGAGACCAGCCTGGGCTACATAGTGAGTTCAAGGCCAGCCTGAACTACACAGTGAGACCTTGTCTCAAAAAAAAAAAAAAAAAGAAAAGAAAACAAAACAAAAAAAAGGATCCATGCAGTACAAATAATGTTGGTGTCTTTATCAAGACTAGTTTCACAGCAGTGTAGGGGTAAAAGCCCTTTTATAAATGGTTGAAGAGTAATCTAGAGGAGAGGAAATGGATGTAACAGACATAGACAATTCTAAATTTTTCTTTGGTAAAAAGAACAAGGATTCAAGCAGAAGCTGGAGGGAGAATATGCGTGAGGCAGACACTATAAACAAATGAGAATGTTAATGGCGAGTAGCCAATGAAGGGTGAGAAGTTGACCAAACAGAAAGAGTAATTGATGTAGTAAAGACCCCAAAGTTTGAGGTGATCATACTTTTTTTCTCCTTAAAACTGAACATCACAACATACTTTTTATTCATCCCTAAAAACATTTTCCGACTACTGATGTGTGACATCATGCAGGAAGAAACGGCTGTAATAAAGCACGTACTTTATTTTTTCACTGATGGCGACAAACTGCTATTAAACGACTTTCTTACCTGACCCAAAACATATCTATGAAGTTTTGTTGTTGTTACTAAATGTATAGTTAATGTACCTTCAAATATATTTGTTTGTTTTTTGAGACAAAGTGCCACTATGTATTCCAAGCTGGATTCAAACTTGCAGCAGTTCTCCTGCTTCAGCCTCCTGAATGCTGGGAGTACTTAGTCCTTCATATATTTTTATGAAGCAAGTTTGTGCATAAATATGGACATTTATGGTTATGAATATATTTAAATGTTTGTATATGCACATGCCTGTCAAAAAATAAATTCTGAAGCCACCAATCTAATGAAAAAAATTCACCTACTTTAGGGATAAACACTAGACAAACCTTACAGGACGATCTATTTCATTATGTATTTCTGATTAACCAGTAATGCCAACGGCAGGTTTGCAGGAATGCTCATCTTAGTATTTCAAACATGTAACTGCATGTAAAGTCTTATTCTAATAATTAATGAGTAATGCTTTTAACACAAAATTCCAATTAAATGACTGCAGTCAACTAATCATTAATTCTGAAGCCTGACTCTGTCAAATCCATACCTACCTTGTTTTCTCCAAAAAGCATAATTAGCTATGAGTAATAGTGGACCTAAGAATTGTAGTTTCTAAAACTTCCCTTCTTTTACTTAGTAACATACTATTACATTTGTTACTATATAAGGCTTGATCACAAATAATAAAAAGTAAATTCACAAGTCAAGAAGAAATCTAGGCCTATTTTATGTTTTATTTATTAGTACATGTTTGCAGTACATGAAGTTTACATTCCTCTTAGGAAGTAGGTACATGTACATAACACAAGTCAATTCTTTTTAATCCCCTTTCTCTCCCCACCCACCTCCCTCTCTCCATCTCTAAATCCCCTTTCCCCATTTTCATTCTCATTGTTACTATTTTTAGTTCATGTTTACAACATGTAATGTTTACATTCATTGTGGGTATTTGGTATATGTACATGACACATCTTAAATCTTTTTACTTCTTCTTCTCCTTCCCCACTTTCCTCCCGCTCCATCTCCATCTCCTAGACCCCTTCCCATTTACTGCTCAGCTACGACACAGAAGGATAAATTCGAAACATTTGTGGGAAAATGGAGACACCTCGAAAATATAATGGCAAGTGGAATCAAACACACAGCCTAAATATCGTATAGTATCTCTCATTTGAGTTCGGCAAAGTACAAATAAAGAGGAAAATAAAGGCTTGACATAAGGAAACAGAGAGACAGATCTTTTTTTTTTTTTTTTTTTTTTGTGGGTACCGGGGGTTGAACTCAGGACCTCGCGCGCCAGCAAGTGCCCGTGCCGCTGAGTGATATCACCGGCCCTTGTAACGTATGTGGGTACCCGGAGTCAAACTCAAGACCTCGTGCTTACCAGGCAGGCGCTTATGACGCTGAGCTATCTCACCGGCCCCTAAGCCTATCTTAAAACAGGATTTTTCATGTTCTTTGAGCTGCCCAGGCAGCAAATTTAGGAATGCTCATGAGTTCTACTGGATATTAGTGCTAATGATTAATATGTACTTGTAATTATGCCCTTTCATCTAAGTACCTCAAAGAGCTCTTAGAGCATTAATTTCTTCTTATAATACCTCTGAGGCAGACTGGTAGAAAGTTATTATCATCTTTATTTTATAGTCAGAAAAACTAGGGCATAAAAAGGTGAAGTGCCTTTGCTGGGGTCATAATGGTGAATAACTTAATAAAAAAAGGACTCAAGTTAATTATTTTCATTTCTAGTTCAGTATACCACCTTTTATACACTTGTTTAATACGCCTAAATGAATTTCTAGGAAAACTGAGAATAATGTGTTTAATCTAAGAACTAAAGGTACGTGAGTGAATTTCAGTTTCTCACTTTGTGTGTTAAAAAATGCTGCTTTACAGGAATATAAAGTAAAAACTAATAATTAGTCATTGGTTTGCTTGTGTAGCTATTATTTATGGAGCTTTTGTTATTTGTGGTTTTCTGAAGCCTCTGCTCAAAATGAACTATTCTGACTGCATCACGCTAGGTTAGCACAGCGGTGACGGCCAAGCCAAGCTGACTGATGAATTTGAGGCTTTCATGGTGTTCCTATTGCTCACTCTTGAAGTCGTACTCCTTGTTGTCCTCCATTCAGCAAATATTTGTGCCGCCCGTCATCCTCAACCTTTTGTCTGTGGTGATCTAAAGTATTGCCAATGATTAAAATATTTTTACTAAAATACCGACATAGGTAATATTTCATTTTATGAGTTTATAATGATGTATTAGCACTATCATACTCAAAGCCAGACCTTAAGCAGGTGTGGTGGGGTAATCCCAGCACTCTGAGGCAGCAGGACTGCAAATTCAATTTCAGCCTGGGGACTTTAGCAAGACCCTTTCTCAAAATAAAAAAGTGCTAGGGATGTAGCTCAGTGTGAAAGCCCTGGGTTCAATTTGCGATATGTACTGAAAAAATAAAAAATAAAAAGCCTAACGTTTATGATCTCCTGACCATTACGCATTAAGCAGTAGTGTTGGATTTATGAACGGGCACATAGCACCACATTGGAATTTTTTTCTAATGTAACACTTAAGAAATTTTCCCAAGTTAAGGCAGGGAGAAAGGAGAAGTGGTTTTGAAACTGCGGTCCTCTTGATGAGATCACATAAACCTGTGGTGTCTCTGACGTCAGTTCACCTCCCCAGACCTCTAGACTCAAGTAACAACTGCCATTAGACAGTGCCACTCTTACTTCAAACTCACAAAGCCCAAAGCAGAACTCATTTTCTGCAAAAAAAAGAGTTCTCCTCACAGCCCATCCCAACCCCTTCTCATGTCATTTAGTAAAATAACTTTTATCCGGCTCTTTCCCCAACATAGAACAAAGCATCATTATTGCCACTTCCATTCTCTTACCCAGCTGTCCTCAGCAATCAATTATCAGTTGATCTGGTCTCCTAATATTATAGAACTCCACCTCTTTTGGATGCTTACTGTCACAACAGTCCTTGTCTTTTCTCTTGACTTCTCCGATGGCTTCTTGCCTAGACGCTTTGCCCTGCTCTTCCCAACTAATTTGCCCCTCTCCAACAAAAGAATAGCTTGAATTCTAAATCTGCCCAGGGTCATTACTCTTTCACTGTGTCTTAAGGACAAGGAGTTCCTGATTTGGTTTCTGATTCTGCAGCCTCACCTTTTTCAGCGACCCAAGCTTGAACTTTTAAGACCTGTAATAACTACTCAGCCTTTTCTCAATCAGTTGCCCCTGTGATGTACAGCCTTTCTGTGCGGATCCGAATTTGCCATCTCCACTACTTTTTTTTTTTTGTTTGTGGGTACCGGGAACCGAACTCAGGACCTTGCGCTTGCCAGGCAAGCGCTTATACTGCTGAGCTATATCACCGGTCCCATCTCCACTATCTTTATGCTGGAAAAATGCCTATATTATCTTCAAAACCCTAACGTCGAGTTTTGGTCCTTACCTCTCTGCACCTTGATACACCACAGTTCCAAATATAATTGTTTGCTTTCATGTCGGTCCACCTGACTGGGCATTCCTTCAATGGGTAATGCCAAGCACGTAGATGGTACTCAAATTGGACAGGGGGGAAAAAATGAGAATAAATAAATACCAAGAGATAAGAATCTGTTAGCGGACGATGAGCAAAGCATCTGTTTCGAAGCTGTGGAGGAATATAAATACAACAGCCGACTTAGTGAAAAGACTTCTAACTTTTGCCACTCAATCTGTGCGTGGGCCGCCGGGCGATCTCGGCGCCACGACACCACACCTGCTGCACGAAGGCGACCTGCGTTCCTCTGAAGGGACCGCGGACCACAGGCGAAGGCGGGTTCCCGGACAGCTGGATGCGAGGCTGGAGAGCCCCGAAACCCCCAGCCAGGACAGGCGTCCGGCCGCCACCTAGGAGTCAGACCGCGACACGCCACGTCACACCCGGGAAAATCCCTGCCGCGAAACACAGCGGCCCCCGCCCAACGACGCCTGGGGAGAAGATGCCCTCTGTAAGCAAGATGGCGACCTCCCCTCCCTTCCCGGTCCCCAGAAGATAGGACGCCGCGATCCGAGAGCCTCCGAGAGGCCCATGGCCACTCCCGGGCCCCCGGGAGGTGACTTCACCTCCCCGAGCGCAGAGAGCCGAAGGAGGGGCCGCCCGTGAGAGACACAGGGGGCGGAGGCCGGCAAGCCCGGGGACTCCAGAGCTTTTGTCCTCCCGCCCGGCCGCCACCCCTCCGCTCTGCGCCCGCGGACGGGAAGTGCTCCCCGCCGGCCCCGCCCCCTTCCCCGCGCCCCGGAAGTGATCGGCGGCGGCTGCAGCAGAGCGGCCAGGAGGAGGGTGGCTCTTCCCAGAACGGAGCTCCGAATCCTCCTCCTTCTCCTCCTCCAGCCGCCCAGGCTCCGCCGCCGCGCGTCGGACTCTGCCTCCTCCTCCTGCCGCTCTCGGCGCGGACCCTCCCAGACGACAAGGGCAGCGGAGCCTCGGGTCAGAGGCAGCACACCCGCGGCTTCTGGAGCCCGCGGGCGGCGCACCGGCTCGCCGCACAGGTAGGCGATGCCCCCGGGGCCAGGAGGGCCGGGCGGCGGCGGGGGTGTGTCCGGGCGGCGGCGGCCGAGGCCCGGGCGCGGCGTCCTGGCGCCCAGATTGCACCTCTCGGGCCAGGCTGCGAGACGAGTTCCGGGCGCTGGAACCCCGGCGCTGCATTCGCGGCTGTGAGGCGAGTGTGCCCCGGGAGCCAAGTCCCTGCACCCGCAGCCCCTCGGGGCGGCTTCTCGGAAGGTCACCTCGCATCTCCAGCCGGTGGCACTGAGGTCCCCGCCCGGGCGGTGCCGGCGACCGGGGGACTCCCTGCCTGCGCCGCCGCAGTCCCCCGCTCCCTCCACCCTCTCTCCTCCCTTTCTGCCTTTGCACCCCTCGCCTGTACTGGAGCCTCCGCCGGGGCTTGTGTGCCGATCCAAGGATCGGCTTTGGGGACCGAAATCATGAGACGCCCCGCACTGAGCTGAACAGCTGGCCTTGGGCTCCTGCAGAGGTTGAGCTTCTGTCTATTAGGATGACCCAGCCTCGG
Source organism: Erethizon dorsatum (assembly GCA_028451465.1). Lineage (NCBI taxonomy): Eukaryota > Metazoa > Chordata > Mammalia > Rodentia > Erethizontidae > Erethizon > Erethizon dorsatum. The sequence goes on from CM051833.1 coordinate 31,875,915, forward strand.
AAAAGAGGACAGAATGGAGGTATCTGGGTGGGGGCCTCTTCCGCTGTTTCTAGAAGTGGAAGGTGAGATTTGTGCGCCCGAGCCTGGGCACCTGTGTGGGAAAGTGGGCGGGGGTGACTGCGCGCGGAGGTGGCAGCAGTGTTTAGAGGTTTAGGGGGAATTAGGGAGTTCCCTGGCCTTTGCGTGGAAACCTGAATGTCCAGACTTGTGAGAGCTCCGTCGAGTGTCATTGAGGTTATGTGAGAACTCCAGTGCCACGCCCTGTCAAATACAGTAGTTTGGTGTGTGCGAGGAAAAACCTTTATAAAACATGTATCCTAAGTTCATCATCCTTTCAACGGAAGTAAATTACAACTTTAATAACCGTTCCAAAAATAGGATAGCAAATTTAGTAAGTAAACTCTCACAGTAGAAGGCCTTCCTTTTAGTTTATGTTTGTTAATGTATTAGATTAGCCTGTGTTTTTCTGTCTCCATTAATAATGTTTTTAGATCTCGAATTTTTTCAGGGCAGGAGTTATGTCTTGTGTTTCAACGCAGTGTGTCTAGAACACATTTTTTTTTGCACGGAATGAATGAATGAATGAATGTGTAGGTGATCTCACCTTCCAGAAGTGTCCTTTATTTTGTTGACCTAAGGTGTTTGTTCGTTTGGTTGAGGTTCTTGGCTCTTACAGATTTTGCTTTGCCTTCCTATTCTTCAACGGGGTTAAAGAACAATGCCCAAAACTCTACCCTTCCCTGAAAGGTTGAAATTATATTTGGGGAATTGTGATTGGGCAGTGTGATAACTTGTATTCCAGTGTTAAACGATTACGGTTTGAGCATATCCACGGTTAGGAGGAAAAGATTTCCTGGTGATAGGCGTTACGTTTTTATTTGGAGTTGATAACTGTACCCTGTTTTAATCAAAAGGAGGAAATGGGGAGTTAATACTGTGCGGGTAATGTGGTGCATCAGAGGATCGCTTATAGTGGCTCCTTCTTTCCACTGATGCCTGAAGTCCTCTGCTATCTAATGTGACCTTGATGAGATTTACCGGTAGCCACTTTCACATTTCTTTCCCGAGATCCAGATGCTATTCTCTAGTGTCTGCTGAGTGTGCACTCATCTGTATCTTTTACTTTATTACAGCACCCCCTTTTTTTTCCTTGCAGGGCTTTCATAAAGGAGGGGGAGGCTAACTACAGAGAAGAATCTTATTGACAGTTTATGAGGGAAGAGTTTTGTTTATAGATAGCTGGATTATTTCCACTTCAGGGAGGTCCGAATCAGAACAAAGTGCTGGCTAGCCTCTTCTTTCATGCCCAGTATCTAGTGGTGCTCCTGCATTGCTTTTCCCAAGCACATTCACTTTTAACAGGACATTAATCAACATACCAGTATCGTTTTTTGTTGTTTGCTTTGCTTTGTTTTGTTGTTTTGGTGGTGGTGGTACTTGAGGATTGAACCCAGGGGACTTTTTTTTTTTTTTTTTTTTTTTTTTTTTTCCCTAGACCGGTTCTAGCTAAGTTGCTTAATTCCCCAGCCTGGGCTTGAACTTGAGCTCCTGTCTCCTGCCTCAGCCTCCTAGAGTGCTGACAATTGCAGGTGTTTGCCACCATCCCTGGCTTGGGTATCACTTCTTAGGTATGTGTCTCTCAGTGGAATACACACTGTACTCTTTTATAAATGAATGGCAAGGGCAAATCACTTTTAAAGTACTAGAATAAGAAGCTATTAATGAGGAAAAATATGCTTTCCAAAGATGTAGGGAAGACAGTTCACGATTTTCAGTGTTTCGTAAAATGTTTGAATTCTTAGACAAAGGAGAGAAAAGCCTGCAGTTTCGTATCTCAGCAACATGACCACTGTGTAGATGTTAGGTTTCCCTTCTTTAATTTAATAACCCCATTGGTAATAAATAATACTTCTCATCTATTGATTTCCTGCGAAGCACCATGATTAGAGCTTTGTTTATATTACTTCTAATCTCCATATACCTCTGCAAGATGGAGACTTTTCCCATACTTTACTAACACAGACTAGTTATTTGCCAGAGATGTGGCCCCCTAGGTAGTATGTAGTGGAGCCTAGGTTTGAAAATAGAATAAGGATTTCTGAGAGTAGTAAGGGTTGCCGTTAACCCTAAAAGGGAGGAAAAGATGATTCCAATTGAGCTGAGCTTGAGGAAAGTGAAGACACTGATCTCAGCACTCTTGGCCATCACGTGTGGCCTGAGTCAGCAGTGACTCTGGCCAGGTGGCCTTAAACGCAGGTGCTCTTCTCTTTATCTCCAGTGTGCCTACAGATACAGCAGCAGAGGTGTGCCAGGTCTGTTCTTCCCACTCCAGCCATAAATCATGTTTCTCTTTGGGTTTAGCATGGAGACTTGAGGATTGCAGAACTTTCGTTAATGTTCTAATTGCTATTCAGTGCTAGGAGAATGCTCTTCATTCCTTCTAAGCCTGTGCGTGCGTGTGTGTGTGTGTGTGTGTGTGTGTTTACGCACTCTTTCACAAGCTTAATTTGAAGAATGTGTTTACCTCTTGGTTTAAAGAAAAAAAAATACAGTTCTAAGTAAAACAGCTCATTCTCTAGTCCCCATAAGTAGCAGATCTTTTTTTCTTTAGCTCTTATACTTTTTCCCAGAGCTGTGTGAGTAAATTTTAGAAGAGAATTTGCATCCTTGATTTAATTATGTATAAGGTGAAGACTTGCTTCCCCAAAGTCAACAGAGTAGTCTGTATGAGCCAAAAAAGCAAGCTGCCATAAAATATTATGGTAGTTTTCTTAAAGGCCTTCACAGCTAATGTCCTGTATTAGATGCAGTAGACCAAGTACATGACACACATCATCTTGCAGTCTGGAATCCAGTTTCATTGCTGAGCTCACTTTTTGAAACTGAATATCAGAGTTGACAATGTCCTTTTTTTTTTTTTTTTTTTGTGGGTACCGGGGGGGGCGACCTCAGGACCTTGCGCACCAATAGGCACCCGTGCCGCTGAGTGATATCACCGGCCCCTTTTTCGTATGTGGGTTCCGGGAGTTGAACTCGGGCCCTCGCGCTTGCAAGGCAGGCGCTTACACCGCTGAGCCATGTCACCGGCCCCGACAATGTCCTTTTGGAAAGTAAAACACAGTGAGATTATGACATGATTTCAATTCCCAGATTCATTGCGAAGATGGGGCAGAGATTCCCACATTCCGCAAAGATCATGGTTGTGCCCATGGAAGCCACAGGATCTCTATTTTTTTCTGAAATGGAGTAACTAGCATAGTAATCCATTGGAAGTAGATGTTACCACACAGAATTGCAAGTGTTTTCCTCCACACGCCTTGCGTAGATTTATTCTGGAATACCATAGCCACCTTCTGTCCCGTGGTTGGCCTCTCTCTAATCTTTTCCTTTAAAATCTTATCTTTTTTCTTTAAAATCTTCTTGTGGCTCCTTTTTGCCCATTAATAAAATCAAACTTCTTTTATCCTTAATCATATACAGAACCTTCCAGATGCGCTCCTTGCCTGATCAACTGTTGGGCCTCTTCTGTCTTCATAATACTCAGTGCAGCTGTGCTGAGATCTTGGAATGTTAGTGTTTATTTCTTCTCCCCTTTGCTCTTCCTGGAGCGCTAGCCATTCCTTCTCCCGGTCTAGCACTCTTGCTAGGCCTTCAGACTCAGTTCAGGATATGCTTCTCTGCCAACCATATGTCAATTAGGTCTTTTCTCTGGACCCCTTCTTCAATCAATCAATCAAAAATAAATAAATGGAAAAAGAAAAGAAAATCTTCAAGTCTGAGCTAGTTACTTTTCTTATGTGCTGTCATATCTTTAGCTCCAGTACTTACTACTCTAAGGAGAGTGCTTTCATAAGCCTATTGTAAATTTGGTTTACCTCACTCCATAGTTACCTCAGAACGACACAAACAGACACACCCTCTCCTTCCTCTCTCAGCTCCTCTCTTAAATGCCTTCACAGGCCTTTATCAGAACTTCCCCGACTTTCAGTTTTTTGTTTTTTTGGGACCAGGAATCGAACTCAGGACCTCATGCTTGCCAGGCAGGCGCTGTGCTGCTGAGCTATATCCCTGGCCCTCTCAGTTCTTGACACTCTTATTATATCAGTAATTTTTTCATCTCTAGCTCAGAACACCTGGCAGTTTAATTTATTAAGTAGTTAGTCCAAATAACTTGTCTAACATCTTAGTAGCTTTTTGAGAAATAATATCCATAAACTAAATAACTTTTTTTTTTAATATTAGGGATTAAACACAGGTCTTTGCACTGAGCGACATTCCTTGCCTTTTAAAATGTTTTAAAAATTTTTGATACAGAGTTTTACTAAGTTGCCCATATTGAGCTCAAACTTCTAATCCTCCTGCCATTGCCTCCAGAGTACTGGGAATTACATGTGTGCACCACCACACCCAGCTAAGTAACTTTATTTTTAACTGCATAGTACTCCATTGTATGTACCATGATTTTTTTTCAACCAATGGGCTACCTGGAAATTTAAGTAATTTCCAATTACAGATGATGTTATAATTTCAAACTTTGTGTGTGTGTGTATCTTTGTGTTGTTGGAAGTGTATCTTCAGGCTAAATGCATGTATAGATTTGTTAGATGTCGCCAAATTCTTCTCTCTGTGGGGGTTGTACTGTTTCTCATTCTCTCCTGCAATGTATGAGTGCCTGTTCCCCACAACCTTACCAGTGAATTTATTGTCAGCTTTTAAATTTTTGCCAAACTAATGGAAAGAATTGGTATCTCAGTGTAGTTCTCATTTGTATTCTTATCCAAGCAAATTAAACATTTTTTCATATGTTTAAGATCCATTTTACAATTTCTTTTTCTCAATTGTTCATGTTATTTGCACACTTCGTAGTATGATTTTTTGGGGCCTTTTTTCTCCCTCTCAACTTTTTAGATTTTATATTTAAGAATATTAGCTATGTAGCTTTAGCATATGTTGTAAATATTTTGCCTAGTCATCTTTCGGCATTGTTTATGTTGTTTTTTGCCATGCAAAAGTATGTTTTGCATAGTAATATGTGTTAACCTTAAATTTACTTCATTCTCAGTTCTAGTCTTAGTTAGAAAGTCTTTCCCTGCCCTCAGGGTATAGAACAATTCACACATGCTTTCTTCTGATACTCAGGTAGTTTATTTTTGCCATTTCCATTTGGAGCATATTTCTGTGTGAGGAATGGACCTAATTTATTATTTTTTCCAAATAGCTGCCCAGTTATTCTAATGCCATTTTTTTTTTTTAAAACTGTCCTTCATTTTTCACATGCTATGTAGTTTGGTGTATGTTACTTTGTTGCACCGTCTGACCCTTCATGCACTTAGACCGCTGTTTTAATTGTAGAGGTTTTGTAGAGTGTTTTACTACCTAGAGGCTTTGTAGTATGTTACCAGGTGGGAGTAGTGCATTGTAACAGTTCCTCTTCGGTGTTTGCCTTGCCCTTCTTGCTTACTTTGTTCTGTATAAACTTTAGCACCCATTTATCTGTTTAAAAAAATTATTGCTATTTTTATTGCAATTTCATTAAACTTATGATTTAACTTAGGGTGAACTGACATCTTGATGGTATTGATACATATTAACCTAAAGAAGCAATGTCTTTCCGTTAAGTCTACTTCTGTGTATAGTTTTCTTCATGTAAGTTTTGAAAATTTCTTAAGTTTATGCCTAAGTACTTTATCTTTTTTGTTGCTGTTATAGTTTTAATATCAATTCTCTTCTTTTTATTCGTGTATATGAATATTGTTGCTTTCTGCATGTTTTCCTGCTACCTTGCCAAATTCTTACTTTTATTGAGCCGCTAAAAGCTTTCCTGATATTATCATGTCATCTGTAAATAGAGGTTATTTCCTCTTCTTTCCAGTGTTTATGGCTCTGTTTATCTTTTCTAATTGCATTGACTGTACTCTACAACAATGTTAAGTAATAGTGTCTTTAATAGAGATACCTGTTGCTTCTTTGTATTATCTTCTTTATGGATATACAAATGCATACATTTGTACCTAGATGTCAGCTTAGCTGTGGATGCACTTTTCAAAGATTGCAGTCCTCTACTGTCTCTTTTATGGAGGTGGACGTGGTGAGAGGCAGGACACATTGACTTTCCTAGTGGGTAGTAGCAGAATACAGTGATTAACAAGGTAAGGAACGCTCTGTGGATTCCCAGTTCACATAGGTGTTCTGAGTGTTCTTCCTGCTTCGTACAGTTCTTCTGGATGTCATTGTGATCTTTGTCCAGCCAGTCATGGATGCCACAGCGTAACCTCTTTTCTGCTCCCAGGTCTGTGAAAATCTGAGACTTCTCGTCTAGGCGTCCCCAGTCTTGAGTGGTTTCTGGGCTTTTCACATGAGTTAGGTGTACTTTGTGTTGCCACAGTTCTGTCCTGGGTCCTCGGGTCTCTAGGTGATATGGCGCGCCAGACATGTGATTAAGTAGCTTCCTTCAAGAGGGCAGTCTAGGGGCCGGTGAGATGGCTCAGTGGCTTAAGCGCCTGCCCGGCAAGCGCGAGGGCCCGAGTTCGACTCCCGGAACCCATATACGAAAAAGGGGCCGGTGATATCGCTCAGTGGCACGGGCGCCTGCTGGCGCGCGAGGTCCTGAGGTCGACCCCCCGGTACCCACAAAAAAAAAAAAAAAAAAAGAGGGCAGTCTAACCCAAGAGTACATGGCTGTGGGGTGGTTCTAGACAATTTTTTAGGGCCAGGGTCATCTGGCTTTGAGGCAGTTGTTTCTCAAGAATTTGTCTTGTAGACTTGGTGCTCTGGCTAGGAGGACGTGTTGGTGTGAAATGAGGTGTTGGCTCTGCATCCCGTCCACATTCTATCCACGTGGCCGTGGTAGACTGAGCATTCCATCCAGTGCTCAGTCTCCCTAATTCAGGAGAATGTCTTCATTTTACTGCCATCGAATTCATGCACAACGTTCAAATGGCATATCTTCTGAGGATCCTTACATTTCAAAGTGTTCTAGGTCTGCGTGTGAGCTCCATCCACATCCCTGTGTCTTTCGCTTTCATTTTCCGTCTTTCCTCTCCCAGGAGTGCTGGGTGGTAGGGCGTTTGTTAATTTCTTCCTTTACACCTGTGGAGCGCCTCCCTGGAGCTCACTACAGTGCTTGGCCTGTGACCTGTAGTCTTAGTGCTGCACTAGGAACACTGGCAGGTGGGGTGCTGATAACCTAGTCCTGTCTGGAGACTGGTGAACACTCACTCGCCAAGCAAATATCTTAGCCCACTGCCACATGCCCATGCTCACGTGTTCTGCGACCTCTTAGCCTTTCTCTCTTTGAGTCTTGCTACCTCTCTGGCATGAAGTTTATTTATTTATTTATTTATTTTGTGGGTACCGGGGGTCGACCTCAGGACCTCACGTGCCAGCAGGCGCCTGTGCCACTGAGTGATACCACCGACGCTTTTTTCGTATGTGGGTTCCGGGAGTCGAACTCGGGCCCTCGCGCTTGCTGGGCAGGCGCTTACGCCGCTGAGCCATCTCACCAGCCCTGGCATGAAGTTTAGACTGAGGGTAGGGGGACTCCCTGCCTTGGAGACGCTCAGGTCTTACCCTCTGGTACCTGCTACTATCCTGATGGCAGGACTTGGAGAGTGATATTTTGTTGGCTTTTTTTTTTCCCTTTCTTATTCCTTCTCCCCCTGCCCTTTTAGTCTGAAAGAAATCTGTCTCTGCACATCTTCCTAAGACATTTAGTGTGTGAAAGAAAATCTTCGTCCTCTGAAGTCTTGGGTCTCTGGGACCCATGCCTGGATAAGTGGGGATTTACCCCGCCCTCTTACCTCCAAGGTCTCCCTGGTTTTCGTGTCTGTGTACCACAACTAGGACAGTTCTCTCTGTCTGTCACTTCATTTATTCTGATTTTCTTATTTAATGCTTGTGATTTTTAGTAGCTTTTTTGGTCTCTAAGAATAAAATAAAATGATCATTTGCTTATCCCTTCTTATCCATTGCTTTGGCTTAGTTCATAAAACCAAGTCCTGTCATTGTTTTAAAGCTTATATTTATCTGGTTACAACTGTTGAAAGTTGTGCATTCACTGGTCATTCTGATTTCTTTTTCTGCAAATTATCTTTTTATGTCTTTTGCTTCCCACCTCCACTTCTACCTCTACCCTTAATGCAGGGGCTGATTCTTTTTAACAACAGATTTATTAAGATACAATTCATATACTATAAATTCGCCCTCTTGTAAGTATGCAGTTCATTGATTTTTAGTGTAATTAGAGTTGTACAGCTATTACCACTGTCTAATTCCAGAACACAGTTAACCCCCCAAAAGAAATTTGAGCTCATTATCCATCAACCCAGATTTTTCTTGTCCCCAGTTTGACAACTACTAACCTACTTGCTGTCTGTACACAGCAAGTTTGCCTTTTCTGGGCATTTTGGGATCTCCTAAATGGAACCATAGAATATGTGATCTTTTGTGTGTGGCTACTTTAATTTAGCGTGATGTTTTCAAGGTTCATGAATGTTGTAGCACATATGACTATGTCATTCTTTTTTATGGCTGAATAATGTTCCCTTGTGTGGACAGGCCACATTTCATCCATTCGTCAGCTGATGGGCATTTGGGTGTTTCCACTTTTAAGCTTTTTGTTTTGAGTAATGCTTCTGTGGACACTGATGTCCATGCTTCAGCACAGACATGTTTTCATTTCTCTTGAGTATATACCTAGGAGTGGAATCCATGAGTCATATGGTAACTCTGTGTTTAACATTTTGAGGAACTGGCAAACTGTTTTCTAAAGTGGTCATATAATTTGGTGAAAATGTGGAAAATCTAGCAGTGTATGATTGTTCCCAGTTTTCCCATGTCTTCAAAACTTGTTATTGTCCATCTTTTTTATTATAGCCATTCTACTAGCTATTATTTCTGTCTTCTTTCATCTGCTAGAATATTGTTTTCAGAACTCCCGTGTGTATGAAAGAGTCTGTTATCTTAGCATGTTTGTCCTTTTCTTAAGTAACTTAGTTTGAGTTCCACTGCCTAGAATGTTTCTTTATTATGAAAGGTATAAATGTGATTTTGTTTGAACTTCTAGGTGAATTTTCCTTTTGATTCATTAACAAGATTTCTGTTTTAGGGCCGGTGAGACGGCTCAGCGGCTTAAGCGCCTGCCTTGCAAGCGCGAAGGCCCGAGTTCGACTCCCGGATCCCACATACGAAAAAGGGGCCGGTGATATCGCTCAGCGGCACGGGTGCCTGTTGGCGCGCGAGGTCCTGAGGTCGTCCCCCCGGTACCCACAAAAAAAAAAAAAAAAAAAAAAGATTTCTGTTTTACATTATATGTTTGATGAGTTTCAAGCTGTTAAAACTTTAAATTGTTAAAAGTACACTATCAGAAATTGTGACATAACAAGTAATAAGACAGAATGTCTAAGAGTAGTGAACAGGAATTATTCATAATGAACACGACCGACACTGTCTTCAAGTGAATTGTTAGTGTAGTGTTGACTACAAAATTAAGGAGGCCCAGTTAGAGGCTGAAGTTGGAGAAACTTTAGCTGTGTTCTTCAGTTTGCATCCTCTGAGAATAAAAACATTCTCTTGCATAACCATAGTATGGTAAAACCTAAGAAAATTAGCCAGAGTAACCAGAAATCCTATATTTCATTCTATATACATCCTATTACAAAGTGTGACTGAATTTTTTAAAATAAAAATTTATCACTTTTGTGCACAAGATCTAATTTGATGTTTATATAGGCCGACAGATATAGTGGGACAGGTGTTCACTCACATGGGAAAATTTATTGACTGTCATTCAACAATTTTTTTTGGGGGGGGTCACATCTATAAACTAAAGATTTCAGTATCAGTAATAACGATGTTGCTTTGACTTAAATGCCATTTCAAAAAGTATTTATTAGCAAGAACATTTTTGTAAAGCTTTAACTTGTTCAGTTTGTGCTATTTTTTCCCTCACCCAGTAAGGGTGTGAATCCAGGGTCTTCACACTGAGCTACATCCCCAGCCCTTTTAAATTTTTTTTTAATGTGAGTACTGGGAGTCAACCTCAGGACCTCACACTTGCACTGCTGAGCGATATCACCAGACCTTTTTTTCTTTTATGTGGGTACCGGGAGTTGAACTCAGGACCTCGCGTTTGCCGGGCAGGCGCTTATGCCACTGAGTCATCTCACCAGCCCTTAAATCTTTTTTAGATGGGATCTTAGTAAGTCATTAAGTTGCCCAGGCTAGGCTCCTGCCTCAGCCTTCCAGAGTGCTAGGATCACAGACATGTGCTATCACACCTGGCTGCATAATGATTTTATATTTGTAGTTCTCAGTTATTCCTTCTGTTAGTTTCTGTGTGTTAACACAATCATAAACCAAGACAACAGTATACATTAACTGTGGGGCCTCTCTGACATCCAGGGAACTGCTTTGCTGATTTATTTCACATTTGGTTTCAGTCTCAAATGAGAGTGCTAGTTCCCTCCAGCTTTTTGCTTTGAAACATTTCAAACTTGCAGGAATGTTAGAAGAGCAGTGCATTGAATGCTTGCACCTGTGTCACCCATCACCAGTTACCATTTGGCCTCATTTGCTTTTTATTTCCAAGGATGGATGCTCTTATATTTTGAGTTATTTGAAAGTAAGTTGGAGAAACTTCAGCGGTGTTCTTCAGCTTGCATCTTCTAAGAATAAAGGTATTTTCTTGCATAACAATATTATTGTAAACCCTAAGAAAGTAATAATTTCATAATTCTAGTATCTCATCTAAATGGCAGGTTCTTTTTTTTTTCCCCCAGTTGTCTCCTAATGTTTTTAAGCTATTTTTCCTTTGATCGAGGATCTAAATTCATGACTTCTGTTTATTATGTCTTCTTTAGCCTATTCATTTTTTAAAAATGAACTTTGTTATGTTTTCCTTAAGGGGGCAAGCAGGTGGGGTATTGCTGGGGATCAGACCCAGGGCCTCACACATATCAATCAGGCATCCTGGCACTGAGCTATATCCCCAGCCCCTAATGAACTTTTAATTTATGTATTTATTTACTCATTATCTTTTGTCTTTTCAAGACAGGGCTTCTCTATCCAGTTCAGGCTGGCCTCAAACTTGCATCGATCCTCCTGCCTCAGCCTCTCTCATGCTGGGATTATAGGCATGTACCACCATGCCCTACTTACCTAATGAACTTTTTTGAGATATAATTTGCATGTCACAAATACACACATTTTAGGTTTACGATGACTTTTAGTAATTCTTCAGTTGTGTAACAGCACTATAATCTAGTTTGAAAACATTTTAAACTAGTTTTCCAACCTAGATAAGACCCTTTATGTCTATTTATAGTTAATCCCCAGCCCCACCCGATAGCCCTCATACCAGGCCACCATTAGTTTATGTTCTATCTCTAGAGGTTTGTATCTTCTGGACCGTATATATAAATGGAGTCACGTAATACATTGTCTTTTGTGTCTGGCTTTTTCTATTTGGCATAATATTTTTCTGATCTGTTTGTGTCACAGCATGTGTCAGTACTTTCCTTTCCGTTGCTGAGTACTATTCCATTTGTTTCGCTATACTACATTTTTACTTACCCATTCACCAATTGATGGGCACTTGTATTATTTTACTTTTTTATTTATTACAAATAATCCTGCTATCAACATTCATGTACAAGTCTTTATATGAACATGTGTTTCATTTCTCATTGGTATATACCCAGGAGGGCAATTTCTGGGTTTTATGTTATATTTAGTAACTCTTTAAGAAGCTATCAAACTGTTTTCTACCAAACTGTACATTATTTTGCATTCCCACAGCAATGTTTGAGGGCTCCTGTTTTTTAACATCTTTACCAATAGTTGTTAGTAGTCTGTTGTTGATGTGTTCCCTTCTCATGGGTATGAAATTGTATCTCAGGGCATTTTTAATTTGCATTTCCTTAATGACGATGTTTTGCAGCGTCTTTTCATGTGCTTACATCTAGTCACATATCTTTTGTGGTAAAATGTCTAGTCAAAGCTTTCCATTTCTTCCTGATTGAGTTGATTATCTTGTTACGGAGTTGTGAGTGTTCTTTGTGTATTCTAGTTACAAGTCCTTCATCAGATATATATGTGATTAGCAAATGTTTTCTCACCCAAAGTGCTGTTTTTTGGCAGTAATTTTAACCATGAGCCTCACCTGATGTTTTCTAGTTTGCTGTGGGGTGTTTTTGGATGGTTGGACTAAAAGCTAACTCTTCCTCTACACATCTAGTATTGAAAGAGAGCTAATGATTAAAGATGAGAATCGACGCCTTCATCTTTACCGTTAAGCAAGGAAAAACTCTTCTGTCTGAACCACAAGATGTGAATAAAGATATGTGGGCACGGAGGCGCTTTCATGTGCAAGGGGCAGAAATCCATTTCAACCAAACAATTCTTTTCTCTCCCTTCCTCTGGTCCCTTCTTCATTTTTACGCAGACTCTTGGTGTGATTGATAATTCGTCTCTGGATTCAGTTCTTCCCACTCTGCAGAAAGAGCCAGTTTTCCTCCTTAGGCCTAGAGAAGAACCCAGGGATGGAGTCCTGGGCAGCGAGGGCCCCTTGCCTCGCTGTTGCGGGGCACATCCTGATGTAGTCCTGTCGTAACAGAGTAAGTAAGACTTGATTTCCTCTAGAGGAGGGAGTGCGGAGTAGACAGACGTGTCTGCTGCTTTAGGGGTATCGGGTATTGGCAGAAATTTTTTGTGAGATAATATCAAGTAATGAAGAGGTAGTCATCTGGAGTATTTGAAAAAAGTCAGTGTTCATTATCAGATTAATTTCAACTCTTAAGTCAGACTTCCCTAGTAAGCACTCTTTTCTTCTCTAATCTTTACATGTGACACCTGTTTTAAGCTGCAGCATTCCACCCACTTCTTCCCACCTCCCAAGGAGATGAGGGGACCTACATTAACAGCAGTCAGCAACTTGACCGTCGTGGTTGACCCCTGCTCCCACTTCTCATGATGTTCTTCTGCATCCTTTTCCTCAGCTCTCTGGGTGAGCGTTCAGCCACCTGTCTTGGAGTTCCTACATTCCTACAGATTGCTGAAATCAATTTTTTTATAATTAGTTTGCTCCTCCACCACCACACATTCACTTAACTCAGATTCTCAGACTCTGTCAGCGTCCGTCTGTTATATGATTCATCTTCGAAGTGATTTTTTAAAGATAGTTCCCAATTCCTTTTTACGACATGGGGTGTGTGATGTGTATGGTGATGGTGCTATGGGAGTAGTTGTGATTATCCTACTCAGAAAAGGAAATGATTTTTCTTCACTTGAAGAGCTTCTTATCTAAACCCTTGGTAGATATAACTGGTGTTTGTTCATGTCATTGAATAAGTAACTTTGGGTACTGTGTGGATCTTGAATTTCTTCCATATAGTACCCTTCAGGATTTATTTTCAACATGAACGCTAAATACAGAACTAAAAACTTGTGGTTCTGGATTGTCTGTATAAAATAGACCTGTCAGCGTGGGACATGACTGTAAGAGGTTATTGGGTGTATTCTTCACCTGTGGGGGAGGCTGAAGGTCACGTGACCTCCACCCATCGAAGTTCTTAGTTGTAATGGAACCTGGTAAGCAATGACAGATTGACAAGTGAAAAGCCAAACAGGTTTGTTAATGTGTGCAGCACACATTGCGCAGGAGAAGTGCAATGAAAAGAAACTCAAGGCAGCAGCTTAGAAGCCTGGTTTATACAGCATCTTCAACACAGAACAGTAGGTTTGTGGAGAAGACAGGATAAGAGAAAGGGTGGGCAGGAAACTGTGGGAAGATACATGCGTTGGAGGAAGCTGGTGGACTAAGAGTTGTTCGCAGATCTCTGGCAGCGTCTAGAGCTGTCTCAGTGCAGGAGAATTTGTGTCCTGCAGGCAGGAGGGGGAGGATAGAGACAGCTGTTCCTTGCTTTGCTACCTTTCAGTTACTTTCAGTTCAAAATCATTTATATATCAAAGGCATATTTTGGGGTGATGTGTTCTGATTTTTTTTCACACTGTTTACAAAAATCCTCTCAAAACCATCTAGCCGCTAGCCATTCTCACACACTCGTAGTAATGCTATAGAAATCTGCTTCATTTTTAGCTGTTTAACATCTGTCCTCATTTTGAACTGGAGCGTATTACCTTGCAGTTCTCTTTGTTCTTTGTTTTGCCACCTGGAACAAAACTTAGCACACATGCTTTTGAGCACTTGCTAAACGGGACATCTGGTGACAGAATTGAGCGTAGTCACCTAACATCTACCTTTATTCAGATGAGGGAAGTTGGCAGTTGCACAGCTGTCTTCGCTTCCCCCGTGGTCTGCATTTCAAGCCACACATCCTTCATTTCTTCGGTTAGTTCCTAACCATCCTGAAAACAAACTTCTAACAATTATACAGCAACATTCATTTCCTTGGAGATCATGTTTTACTGCCTAAGCAGGAAACACTTGACAAGGGAGCAGAAAGTTACTAGAACATGTAGATTTCCTTCTGTGGCTGGCTGGACAGAAGCAATTTCAGATTCGTTATTTCCATTTAATCATCCACCAGACCCTGTGAGGGAGAAGGTGATACTGAAGACCGCATCATTAAGAATCAAGAAGTTTAAAAAACAAAAACTAAGAAGCCAACAGAAAGAAGTGCTTTTGAACATCCAAAGTAGAAATGCCAAGGCCCTAGCGCTAGAGGCTGTTATTTCTGATGCTTGGGAGAGTAGTTAGGCCCTCACCTGGAACATACTTGATCGCACTTTTGCCTTACAGCAGTAAGCCAGGTAGTGCACACCACACATTTTCTACGGGTGAAAGATGCTGCTGAAGGCTGGCACACAGGCAGCAGTGAACCGTGAGGGACAATGAAGAGAAGGAATCAAGAGACAGAAAAATACTGTAAAGTGCCAGTGCAGAATTCAGAGTTCCACAGTCTATGGCTTGATTCTGAGGAAAACTGCTCTGAATTTGTAATTGCCTCTAAGATTGGGATTATAATTGATCACATTGATTTTGAGTCACCAAGAATTTTTAAAAGAATTGTTCAGTTAAATAGAGGAATTCACAAATACAATTGAATACAACTTAGTGTGCAATTTTGCATGGAGTGACTATAGATAACTATAATATACATTTCAAAAAGCTAGAGGAATGGGTTGTGAAAGTTTTCACTATAAAAATGATAAATGCTTCAGGAGATAATGTTTAACTTGATTTAAATGTTATGCAGTGTATACACATATCAAAACAATAGTACCCCATTAATGTACAATTTTTATGTTTTTGTGTATCAGTTTAAAATTTTTTAAATACAATTAAAAATTAAAAGTGTCCTACCTAAGTACTGATAGGATAAATTATTTATCTGGTGCCTAAATTATTTATTTCTCATTGATTATGGTCTTGGGATATTCTCATGATTATGAGTTTTTAAAATAAGTATCAGTTAAGAGGATACTAAAGTAAGATACTCAAGAGGATACTCAAATAGAACGTTATTATCTTAGTTACTTTTCTCATTGCTGAGACAAAATACCCAACACCCACAAGTGAAGAGAGGAAAGGTTTATCTAGCTCAGTTTGTAGAGGTTTCAGTCCATAATCTGCTGGCCCCAAGGCAGGGTGGCTTGGCTGAGGGGCATCACAGAGAAGCACCAGTTCATGGCAAGCAGAAGACAGCAAAAGTAAGCAAGCAAGGAACCTTAACAGGGTCTTTCTGCCCCTTTTATATTGTATCTAGGCTACCGAGGTTAGGGCAGTGCCAAACCAGTCAGTGGACTGCTTTAGTAATCACGCACCCTTAAGCCCAGGATCACACACTCTAGATCCAGCCACCTCTGAAAAAGCCCCACCTATGACCGCATGAGGCTTTGGGGGACATCTAAACACAAGCCATAACATTATCAGTGATTATTTTGGGAGGTAATTTGTCATTTCTTATAACTTGGTTGAATTACCAAGGATTTTCCATTTTGAACCTATTAAGTTTTATCACAGCTCAACTTCCCATGTATCACAGCACATTTTGGTCCATTTCTTCTGCTATCAGTTCCTTCAGTATTTAAGAGAATATTTAGCAAACACGGTATAATTTTTCACATAAGAATGTTTGTGAATATATACTTTTAAACCATCTGATTAACAGCTGCTTTGCTTTCTTTTAGATTGGGAAGTAAAAGAACAAGATTGTATTACTTAAGAATTACATTATTGCATCTTTCATCTTATTTTCCTGCAAAACCTAACTTCATGTGGAAAAGTTTTGTTACATTGTATAGAATGTGAGATACAAAATCTAAGAAACCTAGATTCTGCTTGTAAATTACTCTTTACTGTTTCTTTTCTTTTTTTATGTTTTTGATTAGTACATATTTGTAGTACATAATGATTACATTTTTTGTGGGCAGTTTGCACATGCATGTAACACATCATAATCCCTTTTTCATCCCCTTCCCCTCCTACCCTCCCTGCTCCCGCCAACCCTGTTCCCTTTTCCATTTGCAGAGGCTGTTTCTATTTTTTCTTTCTCTTTTATCCCTTTTCTCTTTCTTCTCTCCCCCCATCTCTTGTTCCCTTTCACATTTGAAAAAGATCTCCCTACTTCCTATTATCTATCTTTATTCTACCCTGTATTTATATTTGGATTTCTCATATAAGTGAAACCATGCAATATTTAAGCTTGTGTGTCTGATTTATTCCACTTAACATTATGGTCTCAAGGTACAGCCATTTTCCTTGGGATGACTCCAATTGTTTTAGTTACTTTTCTCATTGCTGAGACAAAATACCCGATACCCAAAATTAAGGGAGGGAAGGTTTATTGTAGCTCACAGTTTGTAGAGGTTTCAGTCCATAATTGCCTGCCTCCAAGGCAAGGTGGCATGGCAGACAGGCATCGTGGAGGAGAAACAGTTCACGGCAGGCAGAAGGTAGCAAAACAAGCAAAGTACAAGCACAGCTCTTTCTGTCCCTTACATTTTATCCAAGCTACTCAGGGTGGGTAGCACTCACACCCTTAATCCTAGTGCCTTAATCCTAGCATTGCACCATGAATCAATTCCAGTGTCACATACTCTAGATCCAGCTATGTCTGAAAAAGCCCCACCTGTGATCACATGAAGCTTTGGAGGGACATCTAGACACAAACCATAACACCATTTATCCTTCTTTGTGGAAGAATAATACTCCATTGTGTATAAATACCACATTTTCTTTATCCACTCATCTGTTCATGGGCATACAGGCTGTTTTCAAGATTTAGCTATTATAAATTGTGCTGCTATAAATATGGATATGGCTGTATCACTGTAATGACTTTAACTCTTTTGGGAAGAGACCTAGAAGGGGAATAGCTGAGTCAGATGAAATTTCTACTTTTAGTTTTTTGAGGAATCTCTATACCGATCTCCATAGTGGTTGTACTAGTTTACATTCCCATCAGCAATGTAGAAGAGTTCCTTTTTCCCCACAGGCTCACCAGCATTTGTTATTGGTTGATTTATTGATGATAGCCATTGTTTCTGGAGTGAGATGGTATCTTTGCTGTTTCTTGCGTCAGTGGACTAAGAGGTATGACATACCCAGACTTTTCAGTGACTTTCCCAAGTCATACAAGTGTGAAATACCTTTTGGTTTAAACTATTGCCTTTATAATTATGACATGGTATCATTTGGGTTCAGAACTGAGTACTTTTTTTGAAGTATCACATTAAGCAATTGGGTGAAGGGTAAACAAAACCAGGTTTCCTTTTTGTGTTTTTTTATTATTTTAATCCATAAACATATTTTACAAATCTTTTGTAGTGCAGGAAGTGAGGGCACCAGATTCAGAAAGGATGTTTCCTGTCAGTCAGTCACATGCAGGTAGTTTTGAAATGAAAGTTGTTGCCAGTATGTGTTTCTTCTTTTCCAATCTGGGATATGTTGGCCATTGTAGCCTCTTAAACAAAATGAGAAAGAGAGGGGACTATAATTGAGGGTTGGTTTTTGTTGTTCTAGAAACCATAGTATGTACTTTAATGTTCGAAGCTAATAGATGTCCATTTATTGTCAGAAAAGTTTTGAATAGAAGCTTGGAGCCTTTCAGTGGAAACAGCACGTTGTGGTGATGGCAGTCCAGGTCTTGTTTAATGAAGTGCGTGTTAAATGATAAACTCCTACTGTGGGCCAGGCACTATGCTAGACACGGAAAAGGACAGTACACTGAAGGAACAGTGAAAGCTTTCCACAAGGAGGATGAGTAGGAGTTTGATAAAGGGGATGCATCAAGTTGCATTGGATGTTGGGTGTCAGGACTGCGGATGTAATCTATGCAGTGAAGGGGAGAAGCGAAAGGAGCCTCACAGGAGAGGGGCAGGAGCCTGTGGGCAGATCACAGGGCACCTTCAGTGGCCACTGGGGAGCCAATGAAAACATTTAAGAAGCTAACATTCTGATCAGGTTTGCCTTTAGACAGATTTTAACTCTATAGCAATGCTTCTGAAATTATCTGTTTTTACATTTCAATAGCAGGGAGACTGATATTTTTGTAAAATTTAATACAAGTGAATTGTTATAAGGGTGAAATGTTAGAGAAAACAAGCCCACTTTTTAGTTTGATTGAACAGATCTAAAATGACTCTGTCAAGTATATTCCTCTATGAAAGTCTCTAAATGTGTCTTAAGTTTGTTCCCTGCCAGGAATGAACCAGTTCACTTTGAATACCTCTTCTACGGAGCTGTGATTCTTCTCGGTCCTTAACTTCCCATGTGTATATTTACTTTTCATTCATACCCATGTATTGCCGTGTAGTTATATCATGTCCCTTCTAAGCCATCAAGTATAAATTAGGAAATAATAGCAGGTTATATAATTATAAAATTCAAAAATTATAATTGATACTAGGGATTGAACCTGGGGCCTTCATACTGAGCTATATAACTCAGCCCTATTTTTATATTTTTACTTTGAGACAAGGTCTCACTAAGCCCACCGGCCCTAAGCACAGATTTTTAATGAAATTTGGCTTGATCATTTTCATTTTCCTTCAGGTCAGACAGTTCCTACCAACTCATGAAAATATGCTATTTTTTGTTTGTTTTGTATTTTTAATAAATGTGTTCAAAATCCAGTGAAACTGTGGAAGATTTTAACCAAATTAGACATCACTTCTCCATTTTGTGTTCAGGTAACATTAGCTTTTAAAAAGGATATGCTGGGCCAGTGAGATAACTCAGCGGCATAAGTGCCTGCGTGGCAAGCGCAAGGTCCTGAGTTCGACTCCTGGTACCCACATAGGAAAAAAGGGCCGGTGATATCGCTCAGTGGCACGGGTGCCTGCTGGCACGCGAGGTCCTGAGGTCGACCCCCGGTACCCACAAAAAATAAAAATAAAAAGGATATGCTTTACATATTTACATTTACAGCAAAAAGAGCTTTGAATTCCTGGTCTGTCCATGTATTTATACCAAACTCTTTTAATTACTGTAATTTTCTAGTAAGTCTTGACAGTCAGTAGAAGAGGGATCAGCACACATTTTCATAGAAGGCCAAATAGTAAATATTTTAGGCTTTGCACGCCAGATGATCTCTGTCATAACTACTTGTTTCAGCTTTTAAAACTAGAAAGTAGTGTTAGGGTTTGTGTCTAGATGTCCCCCCAAGCCTCATGTAGTCCATAAGGTTTTTTCAGAGGTGGCTGAATCTAGAGTGTGTGATTGATTCGTAATGCAATGCTGGTATTAAGGGCGCTGGAATTAAGGGTGGGCAATTGCTGGATCAGTCCACTGATTGGATTGGCACCACCCTAATCCTGGTAGACTGGATACAGTATAAGAGACAGAAAAAAGTTTGTCTTTCTTGTTGCTTTTGCTGTCTTCTGCCGTGAACTGTTGCCCTCCTGCCTTTGAGCCAACCAATTATGGCCTGAAACCTCTACAAACTGAGCTAAATGAACCTTTCCCCCTTTAACTTTGGGTGTCAGGTATTTTGTCTCAGCAATGAGAAAAGTAACTAAGACAAGTGGGTATATACATTATGAAAACAGTATGGGGTGACTGGGTCCCACTAAAACTTTACAAATAAAACTTTACAAATGCAGGTGGCCTAGTTGGTCAGCTTCTGCATACTATGATGATACTCATGATTGTCTTGGGTGTTTTTGGCTTTAGCCATTCCACACTTTAAAATCAACTTATCAATTTCCACAGAATCCCTACTGAAGTTTTTATTGGGTTGTGTTGAATCTACAGATGAATTTAAGTATCTATAGATAAATTTGAGGAGGGTTGATAGTTTTACAGTAGTAAGTGTTCTGTCCATAAAGATGACCTAACGCCTTATTTAGGTCTTCGTTAAGTGTTCTCAGTGTTTCATAGTTTAGTTCTTTGTGGTAGCCAGGCTGCTAGCTGCCCTCAGAAGTTCAGTGCCTCTTAGTGTTCACATCCGTATATGGTTCCTTTCCAGGGAATAGGGCTGACCTGTGGAACCAAAGGGATGCTGGGTAAGTGGCACTGGGAACCTTCAAAGGCCAGGACATAAGAAACATTGTAGCTTCTGCCTTGCTTCTTGGATCACTCAGTCTGGAGGAAGCCAGCTGTCACATCATGGAGACATTCAAGCAGCTCAACAGCCACATGAGCGAAACATCTTGGAAGTGGATTCTCCTGGAATAATACCACTCTTAGAGTGACCCAGGCTGATGTGTTGGTGTCCTGAATTGAGTCAGGGCGGTTGAAAAGGGGGGCTGGCTTTGAAATAGTAAGGAGGTGTAATATGCAGGACTCGGCATTATTGATTGCACAGGAAGAGTTGGGTAAGGGGGCACCGAAGGTGACTCAATTTTCTGATGTGGGTGCCTGAGTCTGAGTGAAGGGGGAGACATCACCCACTGAAATGGGCCTTGTAGGAGATGGGACATTTGCTGAATTATTTTGAGTTTGAGTTGTCTGTGAATATCCAAGTAGATATGAGCAGGAGCAGCTGGAAGCACATGGATTCTGTTCACATCTCCACTCCACTGACTGTTTTATACTTCATTGAATTTGGGGGCAAGATGCACGATCCTTTGTGTGGTCTTGTGACTCTTGTGTTTTTCATCTATCTGATGCCTGCCTTATAAGTTACTGATAAATACTATAAAATATTAGAACACAAAAGGTATTCATCCACAAATTTTAGCTTCCTTTTCTTTAAAAGTAAACAGGAATATCTTAGTTTATATGGAGAAATATAACTAAGTATTTTGTTTACTTATGAGCATATTCTTTCTAGTAGGAAATCTAGCTGTAGCTTCTGATGTAGATTGTGGGACTGTCCTTTGTAATTACTCAAGTATAAAAATGATTTTTGTAAATACACCAGAAGTAGAATTAGTTGTCTCTGATCAAAAGGTTCCTTAAAAATCTGTAGCTATTCCAGTAGATGTGTGTCCTGTAACTAACACTTGAGGTATTGTGGTACGATAATATAAGTATGGAGATTCAGGGTTCTGTAGTTGAAGTCCAGCTTGGATATTTATTAGCTATGTGACCTAGGATATATCTGCAGTGGGCTGAATGTTAATGCCCACCCCCAATTCAGACGTTGAAATCCTAATTCCGAAGGTGATAGAATTTGGGAGATTTGGCCCTTCAGGCGGTAAGGTCATGAGATCGAAGCCCTCGGAATGAGATCGGTACCCTCACTTAAATAAAAAAAAAATGGCCAGAGATACCTGCACCCCCACTACCATGGGAGGTTATGGTGAGAAGACATCCAGGTGTGAGGAAATGGGCCTTTACCAGACCACCTAATCTGCCAGCTCCTTGATCTTGGACTTCTTGCCTCCAAAAGTTAGAAATAAATGTCTGTTGTATATAAGCCACTAGTCTGTGGTATTTTGTTCTGACAGCCCATATGGGCTCTGGCAGTGTTATATAACTTGGGGGGGGCTCATCAAAAAGACTGAAAATTTCTACCTACTTTTCTGTGCTATTGTCAAAGACTAAGAAGTTTTTCAAGTATCTAGCGCAAAGCCTTAGACATTTTAAGCCCTTAAATAGGTGTTTGTTTCAGCAGCTTATCAGCTGGTGTGGCACTTCTACATAGGATGATCTTTTTTCCAGGAAGTAGGATGTATACTGCCTATCAACACACCTTTATAGATGCTGCCATTGCCTAAACCTCTAAGATCATACGCAGAATTTTGGAGTTTTATTGATTTTAAAGGGGGCCAGGGCTTTGTGTTCAGACCTGTCATTTTATAGATCTGAAAAACATGGTCTTTAGAGGCTTATAAGCAAAAACCCAATCTCTTTAGAGGCTGGTGAAGAGTAGAACGTAGGCCCATTGCCTCACATCCTAGCCCTCTTTCTGCTGTAATGTATCATCAGAAAACACTGAACATGAGAAATTAGTTAATGTATTCACTTCGCTTGTTTTCTATCAATTTAGAAAATATTTTTCATACTTAATGCATTCGTTCAATAGTAGTTTCTTTTTTTTTTTTTTTTTTGGTGGGTACCGGGGGTTCGACCTCCGTGCCGCTGAGCGATATCACCGGCCCCTTTTTCGTATGTGGGTTCCGGGAGTCGAACTCGGGCCCTCGCGCTTGCCGGGCAGGCGCTTAAGCCACTGAGCCATCTCACCAGCCCCAATAGTTGTTTCTTAAGGACTTACTGTGTGTCAAGAACTATCTAAGGTGATGGAGATATAACAACAAACAAACTGGACAAAACCCTTGACCATATGGATCTTGTGTTCTATGGAGGGCATCCCAAAGGACATGAGCAAGAGAGCCATGTATTTATTTCCCAGTAGAAGGAATGGCAAAAGAACTTGGAGCCTTATAGGCCTGGTAAGTAAGGCTTTCATCCACGTGATGTAAGAAGTCTTCAAAAGAGTGAATGTATTTTGAGGGTAGCGCTGTCACATTTGCCAGCAGATAAGATACGGGCTGTGGAAGAGAAGCTAAGAAAGACTCCAAGGGTTTTGGCCTGAACAGCTTGAAGCATGGGGCTGCCACCTACTGACAGAGGGAAAGCTAAAAGAGAGGAAGTTGGTGTAGGTCAGTGGTGGCGAACCTGTGGAATACATGCTGCAGCAGGCTGTTTGTTAGCATTGAAAGCTTTAAAAAAAAAAAAAAAAAAAAAAAAAAAAGGTGTGCCATGGGGGCCGGTGAGATGGCTCAGCGGCATGGGCACCTGCTGGCGCGCGAGGTCCTGAGGTCGACCCCCGGTACCCACAAAAAAAATAAAAAAAGGTTTGACATCGCTGGTGTAAGTGAAATTAAGAGTTGAGTTGTAGACAGTTGGAGTCGGGACAGTTGAGTGAAAGGTTACTAGTGTTAGACAACCAGTGTTAGATGTTAAGTAGGCCATTGAACATGAATCTGGTGTTTAAGAGAGCGGTGAAATCTGGAAGTAGAAATATGGGTGTCTTCCTCATACAGATGATGTACTCAGTGGTATGATTTGAATGTTTTTCACCTCAAAAATTCATATTGAAACGTAATCCCCACTGCAACAGTAATAGGAAGTTGGGCCTTTGGGAGGTGATCAGGCCACGAGAGTAACTGGCAAAGGGCTGCAGGGAACGATGTTTGCCCATTTTTGCTCTTGTGCTTTTCCGCCACGTGAGGACCCAGTGTCTGTACCCTCTGGAGGACGCAGTGACAAGATGCCATCCTGAAGCAGAGAGCAGTCCTCACCAGACCTGTGGCATCTTCATCTTGCTCTCCCAGCCAACTGCAAAAGCGAATTTGTTTTTTATATACTCCCGAGTCTTAGACTTTGTGCTACAGCAGCATAAACACCCTGTTAACTGAGGGGAATTGTGACGGGGATGAGTATGGATAGAAAAAAGAGGTCCAAGCTAACGTGTGTGTTAGGCCCATCAACATTTAGAGTGAGGAGGATAGGAAGGGAGCAGCCACGGAGGTTTATGAAAAAAGAAAACCGGTCCATTGTGACGTCCTGGAAATCAAACAAAGAAAATGTTTAAAGAAACGGGGAACAATCATCTGGGTCAACTGCTACCAAAAAGTACCGTGTAACAAAGATTGAAAACTGACCCGTGGAATTAGCAGCGTGGAGTCGCTGGGGGGCTTTCACAAGAGCCAGTGCATGGGCCTGGGAGAAAGGACGAGAGGAGCAGAATTTGAGACAGCTGTGTTTGAGAAATGGAAGTAGGGCTGAGAAGGTTTTTTGGTTTGTTTTTTAAGACAGGAGAAAAAGCATATTTGGACCATGTAGAGAAGGACAAATCGATGTGTGAGTAGGGGAAAATTTCTGGAGCAGAGTGTTGAGTTGGCTAAAGGGAGTGGGATCTATTGCATGAGTGGAAGCTTTGGGATTGTTAGGATTTTAATCAGTTTTGTTTATAAAAAGTCTGACTGATTTTAAGATACAGTTTTATTGGAACACAGCCACACTCATTTTTAGGTGGTGTCTATGGCTGCTTTTGAACTACAGCAGCACAACTAAGTAGGTGTTTCAAAAACAGCTAACGTATGTACAAATAGTTTGCCAGCCTTAGATTTACAGTAACTAAAGAAGATATGATGAAATAGGAGTGGGAGAGGCAGAAAAGTAGAAGAAAATCTGGGGAACTGAGTGTTTTGAAAAAGGTGTTTAGATATCTTTTCTGGTTTTGGTCAAATCAGAGAGCAAACCTGATCCTCAAACTTAAAGCAAAATGACTTGCAGCTCAGTACCTTTTCCTAAAGTGGGTGCTTAGTCTCCAAATTTGTACACTAACTGTATAGTTATCCACTGTTGTGTTATAAAACGTTCACCTCACGATTTCTGTTCAGAACTGGGAGCAGCTTAGCTGCACGGCTTTGGCTCCGTATCTCACTAGGCTGTGGTCATCTGAGACTTGGCTGGATCCAGAGTCGGCTTCCTCACTCACTCCCATGCCTGTCGGCAGGACGCTCAGATCCTTGCTACACGGGCCTCTCCCTAGAGCTGCCCTCAACATTATCTCCCCATGCAAAGATAGGAGAGAGCCTGAGCCATTTATAACCTAGTCCTGGAAGTGACATCCCGTCACTTCTGCTCTGTTACGTGGGTCACACAGGCCAGCCCTCGTAAGGAAAGTCCACATAGGGCATGATTGCCAGGAGACAGTGGTCACTGGTGGAGTCCTCCTGGGGGCTGACTCCCACACTGGCTTGCCTGAGAGTCTACTGAACCCATGTTACATTGTGTACATCCAGCTTTGGCCTGTGGCCAGTGTTGCCATCATTGTCAAGAGTAGCCATTTGTGACAGTTTAATTATATTATAACGACAAACATTTTAAATATTTTTCTTTTACTAAGTTTTTTTCTGATTGCAAAATTAACATTCATGGCAAAAAACTATAATCCAGATAAGCAAAAGAATATAGCAATTCTAACGCCCCTCAAACTCTGAAGCCTCATAAATATCTAAATACGATAGGAACCAAGAAAAGTTTGTAGAGATTTGCCACTTGTTATATAGTCATTTTAGTAAATGACTGTCTTATCAGATGATTGAATTTCTTTGCAGTCACATCATATACAGTTGGTACACTTGTATTAATTTGTTAAGAAAATTGCATGAAATGTCAGTTCGACTCAGCAGGATTATCTGTGACAATTCCATTTTATTTGGGGGAGGGAGTTGGACTTTAGTGTCTTAAATTCTTATCTCAATTTCATTTGTCTTTAGTGCTAGTCCACTGTAATTTCAGGTATACAACATAACTATATCAGATGTGGGAGCAGCTGGACTCATCTGCTTTGCTGACTCTTCCTTCCCTTCAGTCAGGAGTTATTAAGTAGGGCTCCTAGTCTTCCTGGGGGGATGACTCAGAGTTTTACCAATACCAATTAACTGTTCTCCAAAGTCAGTTTCTAGAGTTTGATTTCTATTTCAAATGTGTACGTATGCAATAGTTGTTTGCAAATACTAGGTTCAAGGATTACAGAATGAAAGAGGACAACTCCCTTCAGTCAGTAGAGAAGCTCCTAATAATTAATGAGGCGAAGAGCGCCATAGAAGCTATGTCTGGAAAGTCTGGAACCACCGAGGAACCTGGAGAACGATCAGAAGGCAGGGAGCACTGCACCAAAGAGGTTCCGTAAACAGCTCTTTACCTGTGGGTACACTCACCTCATCCTGTTAGGGAAAGATGTTTTAATTAACGTTCTGGTCGAGTTATGCAAACCAAGAACAGACTTGCTTCTTTTATCATTGAATACTATTATAGCAAATATGCATTAAATTGGTCATCTTAGAAATTGCTAAAATTTGCATATAGAATAAGGAATTTTTTTTAGTACATGTTCGCCATACATAATGCTCACTTTCATCATGAATTTGTACATGTTTAATACATCTTAATTATCTAATCTATAATATATCCCCTCCCCTCCCTTCAACCTTTCTTCCCCTCCTAATTTACAAGGCTCTGTTTTCATTTTTTTCCTCCAATTCTCTAGAATAAGAAGGAATTTAAATTTAATCAGTCCCATTGCCAAACCCCTTCCTCTACTTGAATTCTTTGATAGAATCTTACAGACAGTTCATTCCATTTTTGACATTTTAAGTAATCAGAAAGATCCTGCTAGTGAGCCAAAATCTGCCTATTTTTGTCTTTTGCTCAGTAATTTTAGCCTTGAGTTCCAAAAATTATCTCCCAGTCTGTGCTTATCCTTTCATTTTTTTCAACTGTATTTTTAAGAACAGAAGGCCTAAATTTTTATGAATTCCAGTTTATCTGTTTGATCTTTTAAAGATTTTGCTTTTGATGTTGAATCTGAAAAATTGTTACCTAACTCAAGATTACCTGCCTAATTCTATGCTTTCTCCTAGAATGTAGTTTTAGGTTTTACATTGGAATGGTCCATTTTGAGTTAATTTTTAATACTATGTAAGATATGGATCTAAGTTGTTTTTTTGCATATGGATATTTAATTGTTCCAGCATCATTGTTGTAAAATATTATCCTTTACTGCATTGACTTTTACCTCTCAATCAACAGGAAATAATGAATTATAGTGCATCTGTGCCGTGGATACTACTCAGCAATAAAAGAAAATGAACCATTGATACAGACAACAGGAATGACTCTTAGAGTTATGCTGGGTAAAGAAGCCAGATAAAACAGTACATAATGCCCTGTTAATGTGTATACTTGTATATGTTTATGTATTGGTTAAAAATAAAATTTAAATGTTTAAGAGAAACCAGTGTAAAAGAAAGAACTAGTGTGTATATATATATATATGTATTTTTTTTTTTTGTGGGTACCAGGGGTCGAACTCAGGACCTCGCGTGCCAGCAGGCTCCTGTGCCGCTGAGTGATATCACCAGCCCTTTTTTCATATGTGGGTACCGGGAGTCGAACTCAGGACCTCGCGCTTGCCAGGCAGGCGCTTATGCCGCTGAGCTATCTCACCGGCCCCGAACCAGTATATTTTGCGTAATTTCATTTTTATATAAGTATAGAAAATGCTAACTAACCTGTAGTCACATAAATCACATCAGTATATGGGGAGGGAGGAGTTGGGCCAGGGGAGGAATTCCAAGGGGACAGACTTTTAAATATGTGCAGTTTATTCTAAGTCATACCTCAATAAAGCTCTTACAGATATAGTTCTAAAATTTACACGGGATCCTTTGTGGTTAGGTAAACTTTTTGCTTGTTTTATAATTTTTATTTTTATTAGTTACCTGTGTGTAGTAAATAATGATTGCATTCATTGTGCAGAGTTGTTACATGCACATAACACATCTTAATTCTTTTTTCATCCTTTTCCCCTCCCTCCGTCTAACTTCGAGTATACCTTCTGTTTCTTTATTCAAGTTGGGTAATGCCAAACTCTATCTACCTTCCCGGGTACCATTGTTCACCTACCTGCACATTCACTTTGCTACGTGTCATTTTTTTTTTTTTTTTTTTTTTTTTTTGTGGGTACCGGGGGGACGACCTCAGGACCTCGCGCGCCAGCAGGCGCCCGTGCCGCTGAGCGATATCACCGGCCCCTTTTTTGTATGTGGGTTCCGGGAGTCGAACTCGGGCCCTCGCGCTTGCAAGGCAGGCGCTTAAACCGCTGAGCCATCTCACCGGCCTGCTACGTGTCATTTAAGTCATGTGTCCCCATATTGTCTACAAATATTTCAGAAATTGCAGTATGCTTCAGAACCAACAGCATAAGGTTTAAAGGGCAGGGAATGAAAATTAAATGAGCTGAATCGGATCACATGGGAGATGATAAAGGAATTGAGATTTTAATCTACAAGCAATATGCAGTCTCAAAAGAATTTTAAACACATTGCATCAAAAGCATGTCACTTTTTATTGTGATAAGTTGAGCTTATATAAAAATGCAGCCAATATTCATCTAAGGGGCTTTGTAGTCTCTTTGGTATTTTAGTTAGTATATAAATTTTTGCAGTATCAGAGTCAAAACCTCTCTTGTACTTTCTTGTATTTATTCTCACACTCTGTTTATTATAGTTGTATGCTATCAATTTTAATGTAACTAGCAATTCAAAATTCAGAACTACCTGAATTTTCTTGCCTCCAAATCTTTCTTGGGTTTATGAGAGTGACAACTATATTTAGGCCTAAGACTTTCTAGGCCTTACCTATTCATGCTTGCAATTACTCAATTTGCAGTCTTACAAAGTAGCATGTAAGAGCTTTAATCTTTTATTTGTTGTCCTTGCAAAGCTTTAGAATCAGGGCTTACTGATTTGGGATTAGTTATGAGGCCACTATTGAGTCATGACAGCAGCAAGAACCTGAAAAGGAAAAAGGGTTTATGAGCTGCAGCCAATTATCTGGGAATTAGATTGCTTTGCTGTTAAAGAGTCTTCTGAAACAAGTGTCTGTCTTCATACAGCACCATCACTTCGCAGGCGAGACCATGGCTCTGCACACCTGGCATAACTGGGAACTGCTAGGACACATTGTGGCCAGTCCCACAGGAAGTTAGACTCAATTAAACTCAGTCTTCTAATATGACAGGCCAATGGCTGTGGAAGCCTGGGACCAGTACCAGTTACCAAGTAAAACAAATCTGCTCAACCCATCTCTTGACACTCTTACAATCTTGGGTCAGTTCCAGTTTTAATTCCACCACAGCTCTCTATGGAACTTCTTGCAAGTGACTTCAGTCTTTTGGAGCCCTTATTTCCTTATATGAAAAATGAAAGGCTTGGATTATTTTAAGCCTTCTTCTGTGGTTCTTCAGTTTCATTATATTTACTTGACTTCCAAAAAATCTTGTAGTGCAACTTCTAGGTGAAAATGAAAGTGAGCTGGGTGTGGTTGCACACAGCTGTAATCCCAGCTACTCAGGAGGCTGAGGCAGGAGAATTACCAAGAAATTGCCTCTAAAACTGGGCCCAAATCCTTATGTAAGGTCAGTTCTCACTAATTATTCTTCCATAGCCTTAGGAAGAGATTTAGAGATGGTCGACATTTAGAGCTGTTTTTTAGGGTTCCACTTGCTGTTGTGTCGTCTAAGCAGTGTGACCTGGGGCACTTGGCTTTTTGTTTTGTTTGCCTCGGTGTAGTGCTGGGGATGGAACCCAGTACCTTGCGCAAGCTTGGCAAGTGCTCTGTCACTGAGACACAGTGTTTTAAAGCACCATCTGGCTTAATTTTCTTACCTAGAAATTGTGGATAATAGATATATAGTTGTTTTGAGGGTTTGCAAGATAATTAAATAGTCGAAAAAATGTCTGAAGCAGAACAAGTGCTCAATAAATGGAAATTATTTTCCCAAGGTTATTACACCCAGATATTATGATTTCTTTAATCTTTTTTGTTTTTCCTGCTTTCCTTGGAATTTTCCTACCAGTTTCCTGAACCACACAATTGGTTGAATGCTTTGTAAAAGACGGTCCTTAAAAAAAGATAAAAATGCAGAATATTAATACTAGGTTTTAGGGCCAAGGAAGGGATATTTCCCCTCTTTACTCTCCAAGTTATATAAGGTGAGCATATGTTACTTTTAAAATCATGAAAAAGTCTTAAGAGAAGGAGCTTGGGTTTTACAGGTAGTGGGTGATCAGTACAAATAATGGGATGAGGTGTACAGCGGTATTCAAGGTAGCTCTTGGAGATGAGCCTGCGATAAATTCGGAATTAAAATGACATTTTCAATGCCTTGTGTATACTGTAAGCATTTTTTAGAAATTGACCTCATGACCTCAGGCGTGCTAGATAAGCCCTCTGTGCTGAGCTACATCCTCAGGGCTTTTTATTTGAGACAGGGTCTTGCTAAGTTGCCCAGTCTGGCCTCAAACACTTGCCAGTCCTTCTGCCTCAGCCTCCTGAGTGGTCGGGATTACCGTATAGGTGTGTACCACCACACCCAGTTTCCAGTGAGCATCTTACATGCACTCCAAGATGTTCCCCTGACTGAATGGATACGTAGTGCTAGGTGTAGCAAGTTAGAATTTAATTTACTGCTTTATATTCTTCCTTCCCCTCCTTCCTCTTCCCTGTTATTATGTAAAAGGAATTAATTGTTTTTTCAGTCACAATTCTGCAGAGGAATAGTAGGGCGTTAGTAAAGGTTAACTGGCACAAAGGGAATCTTTGAGTCGGTAGAGTCAGTCTTGGTTTTAAATTCCTCGTTTGTAAAAATAATTTTGATAGGTAATTTTGGAGGCCTTGATTGATCTCCACGTCCTCATATAAATTTTGAGTGTTTGCCAGTTGGCTCCAGTGCTTTGAAAAAAACAGGTTTGGGGGTAAAAAAATCATTTCACCCCTTCCCTGGAAAGAAGACCGTGGGCTCTCCTTTTGCATCTGTCCCATTCCTGCTCCTCTTTATGGCAGATACTGCCCAATCTTAAACTTTGGTCTTTATTTATGATCCTTAGGTTATCCATGCCAGGAAACTGACTTACTCTTAAAGTTGTCGCTGAATAATAATATTCTTTAAAATCCAGGCTAATTTTAATGTCCTTGAGTATTTTTCATATTCTAAATTTAAAATATTTGGAGGTTCCAAATCAAGTCAGGATTTTAACTCAGATTTGTGGTGAAAGCCAATGGACTCAACTCAAGCGTCTGTATCCTCTTATCCCCACCTCCCTGTGAAATGACAGGAAAAAGGATTTACAGACAGCATTTGTAAATCTGTAAGAATGGGAGCAGATGGAGTGACCATCAGCAAAGCAGAGCCTTTCCAGGTTCTAGAAGACAGAACAGATGGTGTTAATGGGTGAAGCAGGGTGGCGGAATCCCTCCGCACACTCGGGAGGGAGGGGCTCATGGAGTCTGCTTCCCGAGACTCCCAAAGAGGCTTTAAGCATGTGTCAGTAGCAAGAGGTGATAGGACTTGGGACTGATTAAAAGAGGATACATGAAGAGCTTAACTGAATATCCTGTCCACACACGCAACCCATACAGAGCAACCTGTGTGACAGCACTGGTTCCCATGCTAATTCTGGAAATCTGCTTCCTAAAACAAATTTTCTTTTTGAACTCTTAGCCTAGGAAAACTGAGTTCTAATGAAAGCATCAGCAACACGGTAAATGCTTCTCTTCCTCATATTTGGAGGAGTCAACCTGTCAACCTGTTCACTTGTTCGTTGCCTTTTGACCCTAAATGAAGCACGCCTGTCCGTGAAACACCACATGAACCTCATACACAGTCTCTCTGATCTGTGTGGGAAGCAGATCTACCCAGTGACAGTGAACTGGGAGATCCTGAAGAAAGAAAACCTAGCTAATGGTGGCGTGAGGTCATATAAAATACGACACAGGACATACTTTTGCTGCTGAGTAATGAATATGAACAACTCATAAAATATTAATAACTAGAAAGATGTTCTTCTCATTAATCAACAATGTTATTAGACATAACAATGAGCTCTTCTCAGTATATAATTAACGGATTTTTAAAAGAATATCCGTGTTAGTAAGAATGCTGTGGACAGTTGTACATATCAGGGTACAATGCTTTGGAAGAGGAATTGGACCGTATGTATGTACAATAAACCTTAAATCATTTGTTCACTTTCCATTGCTTAGAATCCATTTCATTGACAGCATTTTCTATATAGAAATGGGTGTTCATCCATTATAATATTCAAGAATTTGAAAAAGCGCTAATGTCATACATTATGGAATTTGATGAGTAAACTGCTGTGTATCTGCAGGATGACATATTACATAGCCATTACAAATTACAACAAAACAATATAGAAAACTATGACATAAGTAGGAGAGGATACAGAAGACAGAATTTTGCATTATAATTTAATACATCTACCTCCTTGTCTCCATCTCTGTTCTTGATTCTAAGATCTAAGTTAAGGATCTCAAATGCCTCCCAGTGCCCAGTAGTTGACTCAATAAATATATATTGATGCAGGATATAGGAATAGGGAAAAATAACAAAAAAGAAAGTCCAAAGCCAAAGAGATCAGAGAAGCTGTTATACAAAGAAAGCTAACTGACTAATGAAATATGCACCGAAAAACAAAATTTCACACAGGTCTTGATATAAATCAGAGTCTGTTTTATTAGCCTCTTTAAAGTATTTCCTTTCCTAGTGACTGTTTAAAATCAGCTTTCTTGTCATAATCTCTTCAATAAATGGTTTGCTGTAAGTTATATTCAGTTCATGACTCTATCAATAAAAAAACATCTAACAGACTTTGTATACAATTTGTAGCTAATACACAGAACCTACAGCAGGTATACAGTATGTAAGTTACACTTCCTAAATTATATCTATTACACTTCCAGGCTTAGGATATTATTTCTTTTCAGTTTTGTAGCTGTCAAATGAAAACATTTTACATATTTAATTTTCAAATTCACAATATGTACCTTCTCATAGGTCAAAGTTCAAAAGGTTATGTATCTTTCTAGACTTACCATAAGAATATGGAAGTAAAACATACATTATTTACATTTAACAATTATTAATGCTTTCTTAAACTACATGATCTTATTTTGATTTTTTTTGTTGTTGTTTTGTGTGGTTGTTTTTTTTGTTTTGTTTTGTTTTGTTTTTTGAGACAAGGTCTTGCTATGTCATTCAGGCTGGCCTTGAACTCACAGTGCACCCCAGGCTGGCCTTGAATTTACAGCAGTCCTCCTGCCTGCCACAGCCTCCCAAGTGCTGGGATTACATGTGTGAGCCACCAGGCCTGGCTTGCATGATCTTAATTTGAAAGCACAATTTACAGGCAATTTTTAAATAGCTTTATATACTAGTTTACCGATCTTTTACTTTTCTACCCTTCACGTTCCACCTTGTTACTTATGTCTGAACATTGCTGAAAACAGTTCTGATGTGGTGGTAAAACCACTGGGGCTGAGATAAGAAAACTGCTTATACAGATATATTCAGATGATCATCCTCCCTCCTCCTCCTCCTCGCCCCCCTCCTTCTCTCTCTCTCTCTCTCTGTCTCTGACAGGGTGTTGGTATGTAGGTTGCCCTTAAACGTCACTTTGGAAGCCAGGCATTTAGATCTGTAATCCTTAAGACAATGGAGAAGACCAGTGTTTTTATTTTTATTTATTTATTAATTTTTTTTAAATTATTTTTTGAGACAGGGTCTTGCTTTGCAGTTCAGGTTGGCCTTGAGCTCACTTATGTAGCCCAGGCTGGCCTCAAACAGCAGTCCTCTTGTCTCTGCCTCCCAAGTGCTAAGATTACAGGCGTGCGCCACCGTGCCCAGTTGCAGATTCTTCCTTTAAAATAGTTTGATCTTTTAAAACATTGATTTCCACCCTTTCCTTGCACTGACTCTCCACTACCACCCTGTCCTTCCCCTAGAATGCTGTGATTCCTCTTCTGTTCTTTACTCAGATCCACTCCAGCCAGAAAGTTGGTTTTGGCTTGCATGCTCACTTCCCTTCACCCCCCACATGTAATCTGTCTCTGGTTTGGTTGACTGTTTTTACCTTAGTATCTCTGGAGTCCCACCCTCCTTCCTAGCCCAGAGTCTTTGTCACTTGTAGCCCTCTGTCTGTTTCTTGCCTCCAAAGTCTCTTTAGCCAGGCGTGGAGGCACACGCCTGTAATCCCAGCACTTGGGAGGCCGAAGCAGGAGGATCGCCGTGAGTTTGAAGCCAGCCTGGGCTACATAAGTGATTTCAAGGCCAGCCTGAACTGCAGAGCAAGACCCTGTCTCAAAAAAATTTTTTTTTTAATTAAGAAATAAATAAAAATAAAAACACTGGTCTTCTCCATTGTCTTAAGGATACAGATCTAAATGCCTGGCTTCCAAAGTTCTGTTGCAGGCCTTTTACTTCACATAGTAGCTTCATTTCTCATCATGGCTCCCAGCTTCAGTTGGCTTGCTGATGCTTTTTCTTTCAAGTCTTGGCTTCGACACCACTTCCTCATGCATTTAAGATGCTCTTTGTTCCTTTACCTGTGGTAAGAACTTTGCCCTAGTGCCAATACTGACAAATTTGAACTGTCCAGGGCAGAATATATGTTGCATAAAAAGGCAAGGTCTTCTAAAAAGATGCCTGAACGTTTAAGATACCCTTTATCACATACTTACATGTATTAGATACCTTACATATGCTATTTCATTCATCTTAACCTTACTGTTACAAACAGGGAGGTAATTAGGGGGGTTTCCGGGAATCGAACTCAGGACCTCGCACTTGCCAGGCAGGCACTGTGCTGCTGAGCTATATCCCCAGCCCCAGGGAGGTAATCTGAAGATTTCTCGTTTTAAGAATCCATGCTTCAGTGTTTGACATCATTTTGGGCATGTAATATAAATAAATTTTATGTTGCAAATAATACAAAATGTGAAACCATCTTTAAGAAGTCTTCAACTACTGTATCCTTAATACAATATAAATTTCCTTAGTTCAGTCTTTGTTATAATTTTATGTTCTCCTTATTCATATTGGGTAATTGGAAGATATTAAGTTGTTGCATTTCAAAACCGAAACAATCACGTACTTTAAAATGGAGGAAGAACTAAGCATTTAGGATATCATTTACTACTGTTATTTTCTGCCTTGACAAAGACATTAATGACCCAACTTTCCCTCCTCCCTGATGCTTGATTGTAGACACTCCCAGTGTTTGCTGAGTGAACAGGTTAAAAGTGAGTCTAGACAGAGCTGTCCAGTATGGTGGCCATCAGTCATATGTGGCTATTTAAATTAAGTAGTATTAAATAAAATTTAAAATTTAGTTGCTTAGTCACACCTGCCACATTTCAAATATTCAGTCACTACATGTGGCCAGTGACTGCCATACTGGACAAAGCAGATAATATTCCCATCATTTCAGAGAGTTTTATGCACAGTGCTGGTCTAGACTATTTCCCCTATTTTATGGATCAAAATGATCTCAGGGAAGTTGTCGTTTGCTCAGAATCAAACCGTCAGAAGCAGAAATGGGATTGAAAACAGGAACTCCTAAATCAGTGCCCATTTTTGTCAAGTCATACCTCTGATTCATTTCAAAATTCCAATTATTGGCAGCTTAACTATGAGTTCCAGTGCAGCCTTACCTGTGAACTCCAGTGGTACTGTAGAAACATCTTACGATTACTGTAGAAACATTGTCTTTTTGCATTTTAATTTATCAAATTGCATGTTGTATAGGAAACATATAATAGGGGTAAAAAGGTACCTGGAAGTTCAGAAAATTCTAGTTTTAAAGCTGTCTTCCTGGGCCACGACATGTAGCTCAGTGGTAGAGCACATGATGAGTATGCTGAGGTCCTGGCTTTGACTTCCAGCTCTGCAAACAACAACAACAAAAATGCTTTCAGGTGGCCACGCAAACAAAATACTATAGTATTCTGTTGTGCTAGTTTAATTAGAAAATGTATGGGGGGAAAAAGGCACAGCCACTTTGGAAAACATTTTGATGTACACTTACTATACAGCCTAGCAGACCTACTCCTAGTTCCTTACCCAAGATAAATGAAAAATATGTATATACACATGAATGTTTATTAGTGCCTTACTCATAAAACTTTAAAAATGCAAACAACCTAAATCATGGTACTTCTAGACAATGGAATATTATCAGCAGTAAGAAAAGAAAGATGCTTGAATGGATACATGTAACAATATGGAGGTGTCCAAAAAGTCTCAGCTAAGTGAAAGAAATTAAGCAAAAAGGCTACTTCCCTTATGATCCGTGACTGTGATACGATGATATTCTGGAAAAGGCACAGGAGTAGGAGCTAACATCAGTGGCTGTCAGAGCGATGGAGTAAACTGACTGAGCAGGGGGTAGAGGACACTTTGGTGTAATGCGGAGGTTCTGTGTCTTGGTTGTGCGCCTGGTTACATGACTCCATTTCTCAAAACTCAAGCCGGTTTTCAGCATCAGAAATCACCTTTACAAATTTTAGAGTAAAGAAAGCTTTGACAAACCAGGTAGCTCCCAAGTCAGGGCCTTTGTTCTTCTGATTTAATGGCCTTTTTTTGTTTATTGTGAAGAAATTTTTAAATGTCAGAATTCAATTCTTTTTTTATTATCAGGGTTTTGTGCCTTTACCAATATAGGCTTTTCCTGTCTCAAGAACAAGATTTCTCTTCATTTGTTCAAATCACCCTTTATGTTAGCTAAATATGATTATTTTATATATATATATACACATGCACATATATATCATACAGAATGCGTTAATTTTATTCTTAGTTATATATTCTTCGTTAGTACTGTTACACGTTTGTAAATTGGGTCTCTTTTTCCACTGTTCTAACTGGTTATTTGAAAAGAAATTCATTCAATTTTATATAATTTTACCTTTTGAAGTCTTTTGTTTGTAACAATATGAGTGATGATAGTGGGCACTCTTATTCCTGACATTAATGGAAGTGCTTTTGTATTATCATTAGACATGGTATATTTTTATGGTTTTGGTTTCCAGCTAGCCAGTTTCTGTGTGTATTATATGAACACCGTCTGTTTCTGCTGTAGTAAAGGACTTTCAGGAGGATTGAGCTTGGAATTTTAACAAATATTATGGCTCCACCTGTAGAGAGAATCATGATTTCTCTTGTCTATTAATATTAGGAACTATTTTGACTCCCTAATATATTAAGCTATTCCTGCATGTGTGATTGAATCCCACCTGGTCGCTTTGGTTTATTCTCTTAATGGCCTGGATTCTACTTGTTAACATTTTTATTTAGAATTTCTGCTCCGTATTCAAACTAGATCAGGCTAGTTTTCCTATATTCTGTTTTGGTTAAGTCTTTGTATTAGACTAGCTCTCTCTCTCTCTTTTTTTTTTTTTTTTAGACTGGCTCTCTAAAAGGAACTTCGAAGCTTTCTCTGTGCTTTGAAAAGTTAAATAGTATTAACGACATCTGTTCTTTAAATGGTGGAGAAAATACGCCTGTGATTCTTACCTGGGCCTGTTAATAAATTTGAATAGTTGTAAAGCTCTTTCAAAATAGAATTATGTATCTTATTTTCTTGATAGAGTATATTCTAAATCTTCTAAATTGTTCACTTTATATAAATTCTTTGAGCAAATATTCTTCATGCAGATAGGAAGTGTCACAAGTTTATATAAAATTCTTTCCATTTTAAGAGAGCGCTTTTCTAATTTGGCCTCTACTTATTTGTGATTTATAATGATTTGTAATGATGTAATAGTACTGAACTTTAGTGATCATAAGCATTTGAAGTACTATTTAAAATGGAGGAGAGGGAGATGCTTCATTTAATTTCTTTGTTAGCAAAGAATCTCACAACTTTTACCAGCAGTATTTTTGTTAGACTACAGCCTGATGATGAGTTTCTTTATTGCAGAAGTCTGAAGATGATAGTAATGAACCCTAGAAACATGAAGATTATTGGGATTTTTTTTGGTAGATGGAGAGTGTATGCTGTCTTACTTGGTAGATTATTCCTTAGTTTTAGAAATTTTCTTGAAGTTTCAAATAGAGATCTGGAAGTTTAGATTGGAGAATTGTGGCCCAAAGCTCTGATGTACTTCCTACATATGATAGACTGAATAATGACTCTACAAGCCAGGCATAGCGGTACATGTCTGCAATCCCAGCACTCTGGAAGGCTGAGGCAGGAGGATTGTAAGTTTGACCCTAACCTGGACAACTTAGTGACTTAGAAGACCTTGTCTCTAAATAGTAACAAAAGGTCT
Organism: Erethizon dorsatum; assembly: GCA_028451465.1. Classification (NCBI taxonomy): domain Eukaryota; kingdom Metazoa; phylum Chordata; class Mammalia; order Rodentia; family Erethizontidae; genus Erethizon; species Erethizon dorsatum. The sequence goes on from CM051833.1 coordinate 31,913,971, forward strand.
GGAGATGTAGCTCGGTGCAAAGGCCCTGGGTTCAATCCGCAGTACTGCTGCAAGGAGGAAGGGAAGGAGGGAAGATGGGCCCCACAAAAAGTCCATGTCCTAATCTTGAAACCTAAGAATACTGCATCATGTAGCAAAAGGGAATTTTGCAGATGTGTTGAGAATTTTTGAGATGGGGAGATTATTCTGGACTCAGACAATCCCTAAATGTATCACAAGGGGAGGTGGACAGTGGAGAAGGCAGTATGACCACAGAAGCCCAGAGTGCAGTGGTGGGGCCAGAGGCCAGGGAAGGAATCCTGAGGTTTCTAGAAGTGAAAGGGACAAGGAGCAGATTGTGTCCTGGAGCCCCCGGAAGGAGCAGCCCCTGCTGACACTTTGATTTTAGAACCCTCACAGACTCATTTTGGACTTGGTATCCAGAACTGTAAGCGAATACATTCGTGTTGTTTTAACCCATGGCATTTGTGCTAGTTTGTTACAATGGCAAAAGAAAACTAATACTGTACAATGTGCTGTTCTTAACAGACTCGTGAGGGCAGGGACCGTGGAATTCAGCTTCTTATCCTGAGCACCTAGACCAGTGCCTTGCAGAATAAGGGAGGCACTCTGTATATTTGTGGAGGGGGACTGGTGGGGAAGAGGGAGGAGAGAAGAAAGGAAATACTGCATGGAGCTTCTAATTAAAATGAACCTTGTGAGCATGATGTAGGTATCTAGTTTCTGGATGAAGCAGAGAAAACCAGTGGGGTTGCAAATTTGAAGCCCACCCATATCCAAAATAGGTTCTGTGTTATTATTTGAAGATAGCAGTTTAAAAGGTTGAACAGTAAGAGTTGGAAAATGTTTGAGGAAACAACCAGTTTGAATCCCACAGATCCCCATCTCTTTGAAGAAGAAAAGATACAGATGCATGCACACATGAATAAATATATTTTAATTAAAATTCAGATTCAGTCCTCCAATTCTTAGTTTGTATAAGGTACCAAGAAGAAAGTTAACTGTGCTTATGCCCAGTGAATGCAAGAAATAAATTTGTTTCCTGACTGGTTTTAATTTTATTTTAAAAATAAGCTAAAAGGGGGCCGGTGAGATAGCTCAGCGGCATAAGTACCTGCCTGGCAAGCACGAGGCCCTGAGTTCAACTCCCGGGACCCACATAAAGGAAAAAAAAGGGCCAGTGATATTGCTCAGCGGCATGGGCACCTGCTGGCACGTGAGGTCCTGAGTTCGACCCCCAGTACCCACAACACACACACAAAAAAGCTAAATGTTCACATGGTACAAAAATCAAAATACACAAAATGTTATACAGTGAGCTGTCACTCCCCTACCTCTGTCCACTAGTGATATGGTTTCCATTCTTTTTATTTTATTAATGCATATTAGTAATATAGAATAGTTTCCATTGTTATAGGCAATTCTCTTATAGTTTTTTTTTTTTTTTTTTTTTTGGTGGGTACCGGGGGGTCGACCTCAGGACCTCGCGCGCCAGCAGGCGCCCGTGCCGCTGAGCGATATCACCGGCCCCTTTTTCGTATGTGGGTTCCGGGAGTCGAACTCGGACCCTCCACGCTTGCCGGGCAGGCGCTTAAGCCGCTGAGCCATCTCACCGGCCCTCTTATAGTTTTTTACATCCTTCTAAATATATAAGCAAATCCTAAATAGTCCTTTTTGGTTTTTTTAGCAGTTCATAACATATAGAATACATTGTTTGTTCTATGTCTTGTTTTGTTTTGTCTACATCTGGTTTTATTTTTCATTTAACAATACTTGAGCTCCTTCTCTACCAATGCTTTCTAAAGAGCTTGCTCATTACTTTTTAGTTGCATGTTGTTCCACGTATCAGATTTATACTTTCACCAGCAGTGATTGACTGTGCCTATTTCTTTATACCACAGATAGAAAAGCTTTTTCAGTTTAGGCTGCAGGCCACATACATTCTCTGTTGCATATTTTTGGGTTTGTTTTGTTTGCAACCCTTCAAAAACATAAAAATCATTCTTAATCACAGGCCATATGAAAACAGCCCAACAGAGCCATGATTTGCTAACATTTGCAAACATTATCAATCTGATGGGTAAAACAGTGGTGTCCCAATACAGTTTTACTTGTATTTCTCTTATCACTGAAGTTGAGCGTATTTAATCCAGTTTGCATATACTTTTCCGTGACTACTCATTAATTTCCTACAGATGATCTTAGTGTACTCCCTCTTACATAAGGAAATTGTCTTTTATCTATGAAATGAGTTATAAATATGTTCCCAGTTTTACCTTTTACTTTGCTTATAGGCAAGTTTGTCATATAGAAATTTGAATAGTAAAATTTTTATCAAACTCACTTTATAACTAGGGTTTTATACAATACTTTAGGCCTTCTCTACATAAAGATTATGAAACAATTCTTTAGTTTTTTTCCTTTGTGCCTTTGTGATTTCATTTTATCATTTAAATCTTTGGTTTACCTAGACTTTCTATTGGTGTGAGAATCTATCTAACTTTATTTTTTCCAGGTGACTGACCTAACACCACTTACTGAATTATTCTCCATTCTTTCTCTTCCTGTTTGAAATACCACCTTGTTACACTGTACTAGTTAGTATGTATTTAACCATTTCTGTATATTCTCTCCCACTGATCTAGACAAGCTTGCTTCTGAATTCTCACTCCCTCACTGAATTATCTGTGTGCTCACATTTCATTGAAGAAATAAAGTTGGAGTTAAGGAAATGACCAGATCCATCTGTGGCCTGCACCTACACCTTGTTCTTCCTTGCTTCACCTCCCATCACACAGGAGAGGTCCCTGCTTCTGTCAGTTTCTCTGGTCCACTTGAGGACTTAGCTTCCGGAATCACCTTCCCTTCTGCATAATTAAATTAAATTTTTGGAGGATTAGCAAACAAAGATTAATAATATTTAAAACCAACCAGACCACAAATCTTGTTCCTGAAACACCTTTGGGCCATGGCCCCATTTCTCCAGTTCATCTTCAGAGTAAAACTATTCTGTACCTTCCCGGCCCACCTCATTCTTACTCCATTGGTGGGATGACTGTTCCCAAGATCCCAAGCAGTCTCCATCCTGCCAGATCTAGCAATGAGTTCTCTCTGCATCTCTCACCCCACTGTATCTAATCGCAGTCTCAGCAGGTTTGAGCTGGCCATCTTCGGTGTACTGTGCAGTCACTGCTCTTCCTCCTGCTAAAGCAACCTGTCGCGTCATCTCAGGACTGTCCCCTGCTGCCCCCTCCCATCTAATGCCATCTTATCCGTTGTTCCACTTTGTGACTTTAAATACCATCTGCAAACTGACATTTACATTTTTATTTCCATCTCTTCCCTCATCCCTGAACCCAGACTAGAACTTCGAAATTCCTAGTCACCAATTCCAGATAGACATCTCACACACAGCAGAGCGTTGGGATTTTTTTCCAGACCTGTTCCTTCCTTTCCCAGTCTTTTTCCGCTGAGTTGGTACTGTCGCACATTTAGCTAGTTGGGCCAAAAGTTACACTTTACTCTCGTTTTCCCTCATCCAGTCAGTCAACAAGTCCAGTCGGTCGTTCCTCCAGCATATTTAACAGGTGCCATAGTGGTAAGGCTGCCTCACTTTAAATCCTGGCCCAGTCTCTAGCAAGTCAGCTTCTGTGACCCAGATTCCTCATCTGCTAAGTGAAGTTAAAATAGCCTGCACCTCATATGGTACTCAGATGAGGTCACAGACACGGAATGCTCAGAAGCAGGTCTAGTGCTTAGTGCCTGGGCAGTGGTATTTATTTTTCTTGTTCCTGGTAGAGATAGTATTTATACCACTACTACTTGCAGTGGTGGAACTAGTATGATTTCTCCTACCGCCGTAATAACCCAGGCCTCTGTCCTCTCAAGTGTGTACCACTGACATAGCCTCCTACACTTTCAACTCTTGCACTTCTGGTGTCTCTTCGCACACACCAGCCAGTGTGATCTTTTTAAAAACATGTGAAATTATGGCACTTTCCTGCTTAAAACACTCCAGGATCTTCCCATTGCGGTTGTAATAAAATCTAAACATCTCCAGTGGCCTTGAAGGGTTTTGGTGATTTAGCCTCCACCTCCCTCTCAGCCCCTCCTCACCTGTCACCCACCAGCCTCCCTCTACTCTGCACCTCTCATCCCCAGAAAGTGGACGCTCTCTCTCATCTTAGGGTCCTTGTCCTTGTTATTCCCCATGTGCCCTCTGCCTCCAGAGCTGCTGCTTCCTTCATAACATTCGGGTCCCGGCTCTAAAATGCCACCTCCGCAGAGGAGTCACCCTTGACCATCCTCCCAGTCTTTATCCCTGTCATCACCGAGACACAATACACAACACCCACAGCTCTAAGGAGGAAAAGTTTATTTTGGCTTGCAGTTTATAGAGATTTCAGTCCATAGTTGGCTGGCTTCAGGTCAGGGCAGCATAACAGAGGAGAAGGAGTTCCTGGCATGGCAGCAGGAACAGAGAGTGGGAGCAAGGTGGGGCGGGGGGTAAGCTTCCCACCCTTGCAGGCCATGTCCCCAGTCACCCGCCTCCTTCAACCAGGCTTCCAGCAACACATTTAGCTATAAATTCTTCTGTGGACTAATCCACTGATGTGCCTAATGTCCTCATGATCCAAACACCTCTCCAAAGCCCCACCTATGAGCACATAAGGCTTTGGGGAGACATCTAGATGTAAACTGTAATAATCCCTCTACCCTCTTAGGTTTTCACTGCACTTAGTACCATTGGGATTTTATTTCTGCGTATGTCTTACATTCTGCTAGGCAGAGCTATTGGATGTTTACCAGTCAAAACAACATCTAGACCAGGTGTTATGATTCAGTTCTTTTTTTTCTTTTTTTTTTTTGTGGGTACCGGAGGGTCGACCCCAGGACCTCGCGCGCCAGCAGGTGCCCGTGCCACTGAGCGATATCACCGGCCCCTTTTTCGTATGTGGGCTCCGGGAGTTGAACTCGGGCCCTCGCGCTCGCCGGGCAGGCGCCCAAGCCGCCGAGCCACCTCACCGGCATATGATTCAGTTCTTAAATGACCCCCAAAGTCTTGGTCATCAGCCTGTGGTGCTGCTGGGAAGTGGTAAGAACCTTTAGGAGGTGGGACCTTGTGAAAAGAAGTTAGGTCATTTGGTATGTGCCCTTGGAGAGAATGTGGGGTACTCCAACCCTGCCTTGCTTTCTCTCCACTTCCCAGCCACGATGAGGCATGCCCCACCACACTGTCCCTGCTGTCCTGTGATGTCCTGACAAGGCCCAAAGAGACCAGGGACTAAAACCTCTGAAACCATGAGCCTAAATTACATTTTCTTCTTCTTTTTTTTTTTTTTTTTTCTTTATGTGGGTACCGGGAACCGAACTCAGGACCTCGTGCTTGCCAGGCAGGCGCTTATGCCGCTGAGCTATATCACTGGCCCACGTTTTCTCCTTTTAAGTGCACTTTCTTAGGTCTTTTGTCACAGTGACAGAAAGCTGACTACCATGCCGGGGTAAAAGGCTAAGTTGGGAAGTGCCAAGTTTATTTAATGGTGGGTGAGGCATATTCTTTGTTGGGAGCTTCTTTTCCTGGGTAGCCTCTGTAGTCTACAGTGTATCACTCATAGTTATTAAGAATGCCCCTGATCAGAAAAATGTCCTTGCAAATCTGTACCTTTTTCTATTTCTGAGTGACAGACAATATATTAAACTGTCCTGGAAAGCAAAGTGTTTTAACCAATTTAGTGTAACTGCTAAATGTTTGCTTTAAAACACGTACGTGCGCACACACACATCTCTTAAAATATTAATTGATGTGGTAACACCCTGAGATCGTATGGTACTTAGTGTTTTAAAAATAAGCTGCGAAATGATTATAGCTGCCATCAAATTAGGAATGTAATAGTGAAAAAGAAGTCATTTCTTGATTTATTTAAGAACAGCAGCAGCAGCACATTCCATAAACTGGCTTGGATTCAGTATCATCCAGACTTTTAGTTATCTGAAGTGTACTGTAATTGTCAATGTTTTTGAGCAATGGTAAGCGCTCAGAATCTAATGATAGTGTTCTTGGTATGCAGGTTAAAGAGGGGCTCAGTCCTTGTTGGTTGAATTGAGCTCTTGAGCCCATAAGAATAGATTTTTTTTGGCATGTCCTTCATAGTTTCAGCTGCTTCTACTGAAATCCTTATGATATGGTAAGAGCAGTGTGAAAAAATTCCATATATGGTCTGATCTCAGTTGTGCTAAATACAGAGTGAAGGCGGTCTCACACGTGTTCATGTTCAGAGTGTGGTGGGGCGTGGCTTGTTTTTGTTTGTTAGAAAACCATTCATGTTGGGTAGATGGGCCAGTGGGCGTGATTTCTGGGTGAGATCTGAAGCCGTGCCCAGCGCTCGAGTGCCCTCCTCGGCACAGATCCATGCACTGTCTTGACTCCCCCTCGTGATTCGACTCTCCAGTAGCAGTAGCTGCTTTACACCCATTAGGTGTCCTGTTCCCCAGGCTTCAGTCTGGTTGCATGTATTTGCTTTTCCATTCAACACATGTGAACTGAAGGCTAATTTCACCAAGCCACATTAGTTACGTCAGGCATAAGGCAAACCAGACAGACATGGCCCCAGAACCTAAGCTACTCCTGGTGAACTGTACTAGAGAACCCCCAAGTTGAACAGCTACATGCTCAAGCAACTTCAGATTGTGAAAGGACTATAGACGAAAAGTATCAGATGTTCTCCGAGAACCAGGACAAGGGAAAGTCTAATTTACATTAAGCATTACCAGATGGCAAGGCTGAGGCCCCAAAACTGAGAAGAGTTGGCCAGAGTAAGAATATGCCAGAGAGGAAACTGCATGGCAGAGGCCGAGAGGCAGAGAAGAGATCTAAGGAATAGGAGACCTGCGCAGTTGTGGCATAGCCAAGCTGGGAGAGATGGGCACTGATTGGAGGGAAGCAGGATGGGGCATGGCTCTGTGAGTTGCAGCTCAGGAAAGCGGTGTCAGAGGGATGCTGAGGAGGAAGGTGCCCAACAAAATGTACCCCACACACACACTCAGAGTGTTCGTTACAACCTCACAGCCTTTGTTCCCGAAGGCCTGGTACCAGTGCCAGGTAACTGGGTGCCAGTAGTGCCCAACACCACTTTTGCTTCAGTAGGAACCAGCTCCACACCACAGGTGTTTGAATTTGGCTGAAATAGAATTTGGAGTCTATTTCAGATCCCAGACACTGGGGAAGCTGAGGCAGGAAACAACATAACAAGACCCTGTCTCAGAATAAAGAAGGGCTGGAATTGTAGCTCGTGCAAAGGCCCTGGGTTCAATCCACATAACCACAAAGAAAAAAAATTAAACAAATGCATGTTTAATTCAATCCAAGTATTTAAGTTAGATGGCTACATACCCTAAGACACACAGATGTTCTGGTAATACTTAACTGTGATGTACAGTGTTGGATTCTATTTCAAATTCTATTACCCCGTCGTTGGGATGAAGTTTCTTCTTTTATAATATGGCAAGCCTTTCAATGAGGACCTTAGCGTAAGACATGGCAGTCTTTGGTCATTCATTTCATACTGAAATTAGAAGTAGCTTCTCTCAAAATACTGCCAGCATAGGTTAATATGAATGAAGTGATCCTTAAGCCTGTTTTCATAATCCATGTGAATATTTTCTACTGCAGCAGACCTTCCATTATTGTCAGCTTGTGGTTGCACTGGGAAGTTTTCTCATTTGGTCACAGCTCATTAAGGAAACTATTATAAGAGAAATGCCCTCGAGTCATCTGCTTGTTTCGCTGCCAGCCATTCTCATTCTCCAATAAGCTTTCCTCCCCTCAGTGAGTGTACTTCACCTGCCATCTGTTTGCAATCACTACAGAGTGAAAACTATCCTGAACCCTAAGGATGCCACGTCTCTTTCCTATGCTGGAATTCTGAAGAAGAATGTACTGACCATTACTTATTCTTTCATTCTTCTTAGATTCTCCTTAAGCCTCTGGTGAAAAATCTGTGAGACAGAATGGCCACAAATAAGCCCAAGGGTCAGAACTCTTTGGCCCTACACAAAGTCATCATGGTGGGCAGCGGTGGTGTGGGCAAGTCGGCCCTGACCCTGCAGTTCATGTATGATGAGGTAAGTGCTGCCTTCACAATGAGTATCACAGTTTGGGTTTTGAGAGGATATTTCTCCAGTTTAGCTTTGGCACTATTTGGGATGGATTCGTGAGGTAATATGTTTTTCCATTTTGAAGTCTGAGTCAACATCTATACATAATTTGATTTTACAAATTGAACAACTCCAAACACTCAGCCACCTTACCTTTGACAAAGGGGACAAACACCTTCACTGGAAGAATGATGGTGTCTTTAATAAATGGTGCTGGGAAAACTGGCTTTCCACATGTAGAAAATTAAACCTAGACCCATATCTTTCACTGTGCACTAAACTAAAATTGAAATGGATCAGAGATCTAAATATTAAAACAGAAACACTAAATCTACTGGAAGAGAGGAGAGGTAGAACTCTTGAAGACATAGGTGTAGGCAAAGACTTCATGACCAAAACCCCGATCTCATGGGAAATACTACAAAAAATCAACAACTGGGATCTCATCTTATTAAAAAGCTTTTGTGCAGCAGGAGAAACCACCAACAAGTGAAAAGACACTTCTCAGATGAAATACAAATGGCAAATAAATATATGAAAAAATATTCAACATCACTGGTCATTCAAAAGATGCAAATTAATGCTGAGATTCCGTCTCCAGAAAGAATGGCTACTATCAAGAAGTCAACCAATAACAAATGCTAGTGAGGCTGTGGGGAAAAAGCCCTTCTCCACTGTTGGTGGGAGTGTAGATTGGTACAACCACTGTGGAAATCAGTGTGGAGATTCCTCAAAAAACTAGAAGTAGAAGTACCATTTGGCTCAGCTATTCCTCGTAGTATCTTCCCAAAAGAATTAAAAGGATCATACCACAGCGATATATGTACACCCATGTTCATAGCATCACAATTTGTAATAGCTAAATTTTGGAAGTAACCCAAATGCCCATCAACTGATGAATGGGTAAATAGGAAGAAAATGTTCAAATGGGAAGGGGAACAAGCGAGGGGGGAGGGCGAAAGGAAGGGAGGGAAAAGAAAAAAAAGAGCAAATAGAAGAAAAAAATGGAAACAAAGCTTCCGGAAATAAGGGGAAGAGGGGTTGAAGGGAGGGGAGGGGATTGGGAAAAAAAGAAGCATGATATCATGTACAGGTACAAATTCCCTGTGATGAATGTGATCATTATGTATATCTAAAATGTACCAATAAAATTAATTTTAAGAAAAAGCAAATTGAGAACTGAAGATCCTTAAAAACCTTAGGCTTTAAAAGTAAAACAAGGGCTGGTGAGATAGGTCAGCGGCATAAGCGCCTGCCTGGCAAGCGCGAGGTCTTGAGTTCAACTCCCAGTACCCACATACGAAAAAAGGGCCGGTGATATCGCTCAGCGACACGGGCGCCTGCTGGCGCGTGAGGTCCTGAGTTGGACCCCCAGTACCCACAAAAAAAATAGAAAATAAAAAAATAAAAGTAAAACAAAACTGAAAGCTGCCTATTTTTCAAGTAACTTAACTTTAGCTTTTTTTATTTGTAGTATTTTCATGAAGAGTCCCACCTTAAAGTAATAAAACTGGTGTACATGGATCCTAGTTGAGATGAGGTTAACATATATAACATGTTCTCTTAATAATCTCAGCGAAAAAGTTAGTTCTTTGTTGTGTATTTGGCACACCTCTGTGCCCGCCATTGAACAGGGGAAGGCCATGTCACTCCAGACTGTATTTATTAGGCAGACTACAGATTTATGTGCGTTTTTTATGTCAGACTTGATCATCCTTGAGTTAAGGTCTCAGCCAGTATTCAGCAGTGTATTCTTTCCCTAGAGAACTGCTACCAAGTCCTAATGATTAAGAATTGACAATCTAATCTAAGTATTTAACCTGAATTCTGCCTCTCAGTAGAAGCCAGCTTTTATGGTTACAGTGTTCTCTTTGTTAATCCTGCTAACAGTCCTGCAAGGTAAGTAGTGGTATCCTCATTTAACACAGAAGTAGACGGAATCTCAGAGACCCACCTTGCCCAAGAAGAATGATCTCTAATAAATAACTAAACATTAAACCCAGTCTTCTGGGGGGAAATAAACATCCTGCAGGTGTCATTGTGCTGCGTGCTTTTCTGCAGCCTGCACACCTTCCCACACATCCCAGGCCTCGAGTCCACTGTTTGTCCTACTTGTCACTGACTGTAATAGAAAATTGGGGGTGGTTTGAAGTGGTACTTTAAATGAAATTACTGATTCATTCATTCAATTCTCTTTTCCATATTGTTCATTTGGTAGCTAGTCTTCTCTCAAATTAATCCTTACGCCAGTCCCCTTCTTAATAAAGAAGCCCAAAATAAAAATATTCACATGCCTAACTTTGGATGAATGGTTAAGCCTCGTGTTAGCATATAAATGTGGTAGACTACTGGGTAATTTCTACAGATACAGAAATTCACTGTCCACTTTGAAAGTAATTATTTATGAGCATCTACCATGTAGTAGACACTGTTCTAGACCTTGGAGATACAGTAATGAGTAGCATACTTGAGGTCCCCGCTCTAAGGGATTAAGTTCTTGTAGCAGGTTATACAAATTAAGCAAATAAATAAGAAAATATCAGGTAATGGAAGTGTGTATAAGAGCTATAAGTGTGTGTGTGTTTGTATATACATGCTAACCGTGATGTCAGAACGTTCATCAAGATGTATCAGATTCATGGAATTGGTGAAAGGAGTGGAAATGTAAAGTTTCTTAATTATATTATTTTAAAATTCTAAACTTTGGGAAGAAATCTCAAAGTCAAGATTTGACCTTCTGGGGCCGGTGAGATGGCTCAGCGGCATAAGCACCTGCCTGGCAAGCGCAAGGTCCTGAGTTCGACTCCCAGAACCCACATACAAAAAAAGGGCCAGTGATGTCAGCGGCACGGGCGCCTACTGGCACGCAAGGTCCTGAGTTCAACCCCTGGTACCCACAAAAAAAAAAGATTTGACCTTCTACAGAGTAGTGTAAATTACTTTATTGACCTGGTTCCTATAGAAGTACCATTTTGGAGAAAGAAAAGGGTTAATGGTGCTTTCATTGTTTACCTGAATATTGACCCTTAAGTTATTTCCACAGTTCTGGCACAAAACTGTATATTTAGATTCACATAGAAAGCAGTTCTCATAAATTTGATAGAATATGTGTATAATATTTTTTACATATATAGTGTTTTAGCAAAGAAAAAAGGCATAATTTTCAAGCTGTAAACAGCCTACAAGTAATAGTTGAGCCCTTCTCTTTGCAAATAAGGAAGCTGACTAATTATCTAAAATGAAAGTGAAAACTTCATTTTCATTGGGGAAACTGAGTAAAGCACACACGGACCTCTGTATTACTTTGGCCTTTATATGAACCTGTTAATGATTTCAGAATAAGTTTTGACAAGCAAAAATGATAATGAAAGAATGGCTGTCTTTCATGTTTTCTAGTTTGTGGAAGACTATGAGCCTACCAAAGCAGACAGCTACAGGAAGAAGGTCGTGCTGGATGGGGAAGAAGTGCAGATCGATATCTTGGATACAGCTGGCCAGGAGGATTACGCTGCAATCAGAGACAACTACTTCCGGAGCGGGGAGGGCTTCCTCTGTGTCTTCTCTATTACAGAAATGGAATCGTTTGCAGCCACTGCCGACTTCAGGTATGACGACTCTGTCTGTAATTGTGTTCATACTCCAGACACTTTGCACAACTCTATAGCCTTCCTAGTGCCAGCTGTTCTAGAGCTTGAGTATGTGGCAGCCAGAGTCCCTCTAGGCATTACTGAAATACGTCTCTTAAAGTGCCTTTACTGTCATGGTAGTTAGTATTCACTCCATTATCATGGAGCTCTCCCAGACTTAAATCATTAATTTCTCAGTCTCTGTGTAGTGCTCCATAGGTACATTGCCGTCCTTTTCACAGTGCAGGTGCCTGCATTTTAAAAAAAGAAATATGTAGTGAATTTGTGGTAAGATCACTATATACTGACACACTATTTGTGTTCTACAGTATATCTTAGTTATTGTTTGCTTCATCAAAACCTGGCATCAGTTTGGTTTGGGGAACAGGAGTTGTTGAATGGAAGAGGGGTTCCTTTCCATAAACATAAGAGAAATTTGGCATAAAGTTCTTGAGTAGTCTTGTGTCTTACTAGCTTTTCTCTCATTGCTGAGTAAAATACCCAGCACCCAAAGTTAAAGGAAAGGTTTATTTAGCCCACAGTTTGTGGAGGTTTTAGTCCATAATTGGCTGGGTCTAAGACAGGGTGGCTTAGCAGAGGGGCATCCTAGAGGAGAAACAGGTCATGGTGGCAGAAGACAGCAAAAGCAACAGGAGAGTGAGACAAGCCTCTTTCTGTCCCTTATGTTGTATCCAGTCTACCTGGGTCAGGGCGGTGCCAATCCAGTCAGTGAACTGATTTCAGTAATCGCCCACCCTTAATCCCAGCACCCTTAATCCCAGCATTGCACTACAAATCAGTCACACAGTCTAGATTCAGCCACCTCCAAAAAAACCCTATGACCACATGAGGCTTTGGGGGGACATCTAGACACAAACCATAATATCTTGCATGTACTGCATGCATCATCAAAGGTGCCCTTTAATGGTGTATTTTTATTTCTGTGTTACATGTCTCCTTTGCTTATGGGGACACAAAAGAAGTACATAATAATATATCCTCTAATTTCAAGATTTGTGCACCCCAGTTGAATATATAAGGCATGTAAGCAAAGCAAGGGTGGGACAAAGAAGGAGACACCGGCCACAGTCACTATACAGAGGATTCAGAAGGGGAAAGGAGCTTGGAAGCCTTCACCAGTAGTTGAGCCTGAAAAAGAGAATGACGGCACAGTTGAGAAAAGAAGGCATTTTAGGTGGTTGAGCAAAAACCTGAACTGGGGCTTATGCAGAGCATTCCTTCCTACGTGCACTTGGAAGACACAAGAACAGGATTCTGGGGCCGGTGAGATAGCTCAGTGGCATAAGCGCCTGCCTGGCAAGTGTGAGGTCCTGAGTTCGACTCCCAGTACTCGCATAAAAAAGGAAAAAAGGGCTGGTGATATCGCTCAGCAACACAAGCGCCTGCTGGCAAGCACAAGGTCCTGAGTTCGACCCCCGGTATCCACATAAAGAAAAAAAAAAAAAGAACAGGATTCTAAGAGAACATTCCTTGCCAAAAGGGTCTTTAAGAAACTTTAAAATATGGATTTATTTATAACCCTACATTTGTTGGTTTATAAAAGGAAGGAATTTCCTAAATGATAAAGTACAAAGGATGGCAGATCCTGGTACCTTGTAAACCTGGGAGACCTGTTCAGTTATATAAGTATCAGTGCTTGTTCATTCATTTAACAAGTATATGAGAGTTTATTATGTAGCAGTCCTGTTCTAGGTAATGGAATAAATTTTGTCACCATAGTTACCAAAGCCAAAGTGATATCTCAAGAGAATAAGGTATTTTTATGCTGAGAGAACCTTGGGCTATTACTGTTACAGAAAATAAGGATGATTCATTAGTCTTCTAGTATAACTCCAGTGTGTTGCCCTTCTCATAAATAAAAATGGCCCTGGTGACTCACCAGGAGTGCGAAAGGCACTTTTGAGAAGGTCTGAATGACTGTAGTGGTCAGTGGTCACTCCATGTGGCCTGGCCCACAGCTCTGTGCCACTAATGCCAGCTTCTCCCATTAGCCTTCCTGGTCTTCTCTGTCACCGGGGCGGATCCCTCTGGACAGTGCAGTGCTTGCTACAGCTGCATTATCACACCATGTCCTTGCACTGAGCTTGGCTTGCATTTGCTTTTCCTGGTAAGGTAAAGACTCTTAAGAGCAGTCCAGTTTCTTACCCCTCTCAGTATCCTGGCACCCACCTTTGGCACAGATGCAGTCATGTAACAGTGTAGTACATGTTTAATAGACACTTGCTTGATTTGAAAACTCTTACATTTTGTTGCTCGCTTTCTTTATGTCGAAAGTGAAGGTGGACGAGATTGTAAAGGGACTTCGTATCCTAAAATTCTATAACTTCTAAAACTGTATTTTAAAGGGATCATAACATTCAGCAAAATGTGTCTAAAGGTTATAGACTTAGCAGTACCGTTCTCTGACATCCCTGAAAATAGCTAATATAACCAGCCTGTTAGCTTTGCAGAGTCTCGTCTTCTCAGCTATATCCCCGGGCCCTGCAGCCGTGTTTCTGACAGTGTTGGTTACAGTGTGATTTCAGATTTGGTATTGCTGTAGTGTCTAAGGGTAGCTCAGGAAGTATTTATTAATGAATGAATAAATGAGCATACATACATACAACCAGAAGTGCTGGTCACGTGCACCTGAGTCACATCATCTGCCTGCTGGTTAGTGAGAAAGTCACAGGAAATTGGTTTTTACCAGCCCTGGAAGAAGATTGTGATTGGCTAAAATCCTCTTCACAAGTACATTATGAATTTAATAGTAATAGTGAATGGTGGACAGGCTACACTGGTATCTTAGCTCATGAACTGAATTCTTACCACGATTCTGGTTGCAAACTGAGTTGGATGAGAACCAAATCGTGGAAAGAGTTAAGTTCATGAACGAAGGTACTATTGTATTTGTAAGAAATCATGTGAGTGGTAGGAAACCTTGTAGCTCTATGTAACCATAAGCTTAGCATACAACACTCACATATCACACTTCTTAGCCTTATTTTTTAAAGAGTGTTTTAAGTGCAAATCAGTGAAAGATGGAAGTGACTTTCTGTGTGATCCACACTCTGTACATGTTGGAACTGAGAAATTCAGGTCCGGAGAGCATGCTACACACATTGAGTCTGTTAGCATTTGCTAGGTACCAGTAATCAGGTAACTGAGGTAGTAAACGAGTAATGGCAGCGCTGGATACTCAAACAGCACCTACCATGAGCCGGACACTGCTCTAAGCATTCACATGAATAAACTCACTCACCACACCACCCTATGCAGTGGATACTGTCGTAGATTCTAAGGTAATACAGTTTTTACATGTTAATGTTGCTCAAAGTCGGGGCTGTGTCTCGGCATTGTAGAGTTGTTATCATAGGCAGTTTTTCTAGATAGTACACAAAATAAAGCGTATGGTTAGTGAAATCTTAAAATTTGATTTTTAACAATTATTATCCAAATTTTTAAGTGATGAAACAGAAACACAGAAAGGCTAAGTGACTTCTCCCAGGCCTTGCAGTCAGAACCAGCAGAGGCTGAAATCAGGAAGGCCTGCTCCTACATGCCTGAGTATAATGGTGATACTGTACCAGCGCTTATTAAACTAATGACGATTCTTTTTATAAAACCAGATGGCTACCACATGTCATGGTCCTTAAATGAAATATGTTATATTTCCTATTTAAAATATAGTCCTGGGGCCGGTGAGATGGCTCAGCGGCGTAAGCGCCTGCCTAGCAAGCACGAGGGCCCAAGTTCGACTCCCGGAACCCACATACGAGAAAAGGGCCGGTGATATCGCTTAGCGGCATGGGCGCCCGCTGGCACGTGAGGTCCTGAGGTCGACCCCTGGTACCCACAAAAAATATATATATATGTAGAGTCCTGTCCTCTACTGTTTTTTTTTTTAATATATTAAGCATTTTAAACTTATACTTTAAATATCCTATGACATTATAATAGCACTGTTAATTTTGTTACTATTACTTCTAACCCTCAACAGAAATGATTAAATTAAAACATTTTTTCTTGCCTGGGCATGGTGGCGCACGCCTGTAATCCCAGCACTCGGGAGGTTGAGGCAGGAGGTTCACTGCAACTTCGAGGCCAGCCTGGGATACATAGTGAGTTTAAAGCCAGCTATGGACAGCATAGAGAGACCCTGTCTTAAAAAAAAAAAAAAATTTTTTTTTCTTCAAAGGTAAAATTGTCTGTTTATATCAGCACTTTCTGATCACTTTAAAATGACATCCCAGTCTGTAACCTTGCCATGCGGGGAAGTGGCATATGACATGGAGAACCTCCCTATAGTGCAGACTGCTTGGTGCCCATTACATATCACAAGTTGGGATCGCTCCTCCTGAAGAAGTATTGGGAAACAGCCTTCTCTTTCAAGATTTGTGCCCATAGATGTACCTCATTTTGGGAGCTCTGAGGTATCTAGCCTAAAAGTTGCACATGTTCTCTAGCGTTAGATTGCTCAGGTCTAAATCCTAGTTATACTTAATTGTGACTAAGTTAACATGATTTCTGTGTGCCTCCATTTGCTTACCTGTAGAATGAGAATAATACTGCTAGTGTCACAGGTTTGGGGTGGGGAATAAGTGAGACAGTGTATGTAACACGCTTCAGTCAGTGCTCGGCCCGTGGTGAATACCAGGTCATATGTTCTCGGTAAAGGGAGTGCTCACAGTGGTATTCAGATTCAGAAAATGCTGCCTGGGGAACTCAACCAGTCTGAATATAAGTTGTGATGAAGATTTTGACCCAGTCCCTCAAGCAGCACTATAAGAGCCTGGAAAAATCTATTTTGCTGAACTGTCATTCAAATAGTCCATTAATTTTCACGTTTTTCTCTTAAAAACTACTAATGTTCCTATAGTTTCAGCCTCTCAATAATTTCAAAGGCAAGACATGGCTAACATAGCAAGATAGTAAATCTAAATCTTACAGCTTTCTTTTTGTTTGTTGATTTAAAAGTCAACTAAATTTCTTCCTCTAGATAATCATGAGAACAGCTAACAATAATATTCACTGTGTGCCACACATAATTATAAACATTTTACTTTTAATCCTCATAGCAACCAAATGAGGAAGGTGTTGCTGGTCTCATTTTATGCATAAGAAAACAGGGAAAGAAGGACTTCACTCAGTCACATGAAGACCAAGAGCCAGGGTACTTTAAAATTGGTGCCACTTCACGGTACATAACTTACCTCTAAATGCAAAGGCTGTGCTCAGGAGCTATTTCCAATTTCTGCCATGCGTGAGGCTTTAAAAATATTTTGTGGGACCTTTGATGTGACATAACAGTATTGTCTTCCCAAAAGCCCATAACCCAGTTTAATCATGAGAAAAACGTTACACAAATCCCAACTGAGAAACATTCTGCAAATTATCTAGCCAGCCCTCAAAACTGACAAGGACATCAAAAACAAGGGAAGTCTGAGAGCTGTTACAGCCGTGTGTGGTCTAAGGAGACTAAATGTCATGTGGAATCCTTGATGGGGACAGTCAGCAAGAGTATAGGGGAAAGAAAAGAGCAATGTGGTGATAATCTGTCACAGTTATGACCAAACAACAGAAAAAAACCATAGACTCAAATATAAATGTATAATCAGGGGTAGTCATTGAAGCAACAGAAAAAAGATGAGTTAAAAACTAAGAGGGGCCGGTGAGATGGCTCAGCGGCGTAAGTGCCTGCCTGGCAAGTGTGAGGTCCTGAGTTCAACTCCCGGTACCCACCTACGAAAAAAGGGCCAGTGATATCGCTCAGCAGCACGGGCGCCTCCTGGCGCGCAAGGTCCTGAGTTCAACTCCCGGTACCCACCTACAAAAAAAGGGCCAGTGATGTCGCTCAGCAGCACGGGCGCCTCCTGGCGCGCAAGGTCCTGAGTTTGACCCCCGGTACCCACAAAAAAAAAAAAAAAAGAATGTCTTGAATGATGCTGTACCATGATCAGTGCATTCATTGTGACATACGCATCCCCACTAATACAAGATGTTAGCATGGGGAAAGTGGGTATGTAATACACCTGAACTCTCTGTACCATCTTCACAGCTTTTCTATAAGTGTAAAACCCTTCCAAAGCTGGGATGATGGTGCACACTTGTAATCCCAGCACTCAAGAGGCTGAGGCAGGAGGATCACATGAGTTCAAGGCCAGCCTGAGCTACATAGCAAGACCCTGTTTTTTTTGTTGTTGTTGTTTTGTTTTTTTTATACAGATACCGGGAGTTGAACTCAGGACCTCACGCTTGCCAGGCAGGTGCTTATGCTGCTGAGCTGTATCACCAGCCCAAGACCCTGTCTTGAATAAATAAATACATACATACATACCTAACTAACCCCTCCAAAATAAGAGTTTATTTTTGAAAAAGGCATTTAGGGGAAGTTGCATTTGACTCATTTTGTACCTCATCTCCATGTTATGTTCTCCTGTTGGTGTGGTTTTCCGTCAATACTGAAGTGAATGTGTATCTCAAATAATTGATGGTGGATACAGAAGAAATACTTGTTTTCTACCATGTACTAGATAAGCCTGTCATTGCTGTATAGAAACAAACAATCACAAATAAATGCTGATTGCAGATGACTAGTTGTTATCTTGTTATTTTAACATGTGGAAGCCTGTTAATATTTCTCCCGCCTTTTCTCTTCTCCAGGGAGCAGATTTTAAGAGTAAAGGAAGATGAAAATGTTCCATTTCTGCTGGTTGGTAACAAGTCAGATTTAGAAGATAAAAGGCAGGTTTCAGTAGAAGAGGCAAAAAACAGAGCTGACCAGTGGAATGTGAACTATGTGGAAACATCTGCTAAGACGCGTGCTAACGTGGACAAGGTAAAACACAGCACTCCTTATTACTGTTAAAAATAGGTTTATTGGGCTGGTGAGATGGCTCAGCGGCGTAAGCGCCTGCCTGGCAAGCGCGAGGGCCCGAGTTCGACTCCCAGATCCCACATACGAAAAAAGGGGCCGGTGATATCGCTCAGTGGCATGGGCACCTGCTGGCGCGCGAGGTCCTGAGGTCGACCCCCCCGGTACCCACAAAAAAAAAAAAAAAAATAGGTTTATTTGCTTTAACTCGTCTCTATTTTGTGTAGTCTGTGAGATTCAAATAGAAACTTAATACTTATTGATTTTTATCATCCCTGAATGCTTGAGTACAGGATATTTAGGAATCTCTTTCTTCTTCTCAGTCTCCCAAGAGACTTTAAAACATGAGATACTACAACAAAATGTACTTTTGTTTTTAGTGTTGACGGCATGCCTGGCTTTTTTCTTATCCTGGTGGGGCTGCATAGTTTAGAAGGAATTGTAAGTCTCAAGATGCTAGCCCTGATCAGCCTCCCCACTGGCCTGGTGCCTGCCAGGACCTGTTTAAGCTCTCAGAAGTGAACATGGCTCCAAAGATGAAGGAAGAAAGATGAAGGAATCTTCCCTAGAAGAGAGAATTTTAAGATCTCTTACCACAGTTACATTCCTTACCTTTGGCCTTCATTTATTTCCCTTAGAATGGGAAGGAGGGTCAGCTCCCTGCCCCCCATCTTCCCGTGTTATACAGAGCCTTTCTGGGGACTGTGTGGAGTCCCGCCAGGCGTCAAGTGCCTCACATCCTGCACCTGAGACCCCCAGGACGAGCCAGGCGTCCCCTCCCCCAAGCAGCCAGGTACCCGAGGGCCTCAGATGGAACCTCTCATCAGTCTCCATAGCAGTGCCTTTTAAGCTCCAGTGTGTGAACCGCTGCCTGGAAAACTTGGTGAACACACACCCTTGGGCCTTGCCCCTGAGATTTTGCTTCTCTCGGGCTAGAATGGGGCCTGAGAATCGGTGTTCTAGCGAGTTTCAGCTGACGCAGACTGCACTGATAGACCATGCTTAGAGGCCCACTGTCTGGAGCCTCAGGTGCTTGTGGGCAGATCTGCTTGTACCTGTAGCTCCATAGGTCTGGCCCAGGAAGCAGTTCCTTTGCTGTAGGTCTCAAGACAGTGTCACTGTGGCTTACCTGACTGATTTTTGTAGTCACATGGTCCAAGATATCTGTACAAAATGAGCACTACAAGATTTCTACTTAGTATAACATACTGATTTTCTCAGTGGTCAGGGCAATTTTTTTAATTACTTATGAAAATTAAATATGTTTGGAGCCAAATATGGTGGCACATGCTTATAACCCACCTCTTGGGAGGCTGAGACAGGAAGACTACAAGTTTGAGGTCAGTCTGAGCTATATAATTCAAGCTCACCTGTGCTACATAGCAAGACCCTGTCTCAGAAATTTGGGGAAAAAAAAAAAAAAAAGATTCAGTATGTTTGGGGTTTTGAAAGAACATATTGAACATCACCACAGCACATACATATTTTATTTCTTCCTACTTGATGTTTTGAGCAGATTGTAGGACACACTATAAAAACAACTTCAACTAAGGCAAATGGGGAGAGAGGCAGGGGTAGCTGTTCACAGGCATTGAA
The DNA here is from genome assembly GCA_028451465.1 of Erethizon dorsatum. Classification (NCBI taxonomy): domain Eukaryota; kingdom Metazoa; phylum Chordata; class Mammalia; order Rodentia; family Erethizontidae; genus Erethizon; species Erethizon dorsatum. Next base: position 31,934,221 of record CM051833.1, read on the forward strand.
GCCATGTGTTGTCACAGCCCTTGTGGCAGTCACCTGCTAGTCTCCAAGGCCCTGGGAAGGGTGGTGGTGTGCATGATCAGAGTTCCTCACAGGACCAGAAGATGACCAGCAATCCACTGGGGTTTCGAAATGGTCAAAAATAGGAGCAGACATGTTGCAGAAAGTACAAAGGCTTTTAAACTTTAAGTTTAGTCTCACTTTAAAAAAGGGAAGTATAATTCTAAAAATATAATGGCTTGTCCTTTTTTTAGCCTGTCCCATGGTGTAAAAGCAAAGGGGTTGCTCTTAACACTGTCAGCAAGAGTATAATAAAACAAGAAAGTATGGTGGAAGACCAATGTGATGACTCAAATATAAATATGTGATCAGTGGTAGTCACTGAAGCAGTATTTATAGAAGCAAAAGACTGGAGACATCCAAGCATCCTATAACGGACTGGTTGAAATATGATGTGTCCATGTAGTGGAATAGTACCTAGCCATTAAAAAGGAGTGGTAGAGCCAGGCACAGCAGTGCATGCCTAAAATCCCAGCACTTAGGGAGACTGAGGCAGGAAAATCACAAGTTTGAGCCTAGCCTAAGACAACTTAGTGACTTAGTGAAGGCTTATCTGAAAATAAAAAAGGGCCAGGGATATAGTCAGTACAAAGGCTCTGGGTTCAATCCCCAGTACCACAAAAGGGGTCGGGGGGAATGATTGAACTGAATATGCTGATATGAAATGATTATCAACATAAGTGAGTGAAAAAAGCAGGGTACATGAGAATATCTCTATCCAGCAGTGTTTTAGATGTGCACTCTTGTTCAGGTATCTGTATATATTCTCTGGATGTATGAGGACAGGTAACTGTGGTCACCACCAGGTAACTAAGTTACAGGTGTGTGTGCATTTCTCTGTAAACACCCTTCTAGACTTTTGTGTTTGAACTTTTTTCCATTTACACTTATTACTTCTCAAAAGAAGAAAAGTAAAGGGATTAGACTATTTTTAATTACAGCGGCTGTATAACAAAATGTAATATTTATTCTGTGGCCAACAGTCTGGGCAGGGCACTTGGAGATTGTTCACCTCTACTGCACAGTGTCTAGTGGCATGGCAGAAAATCAAGTCGGTGCACTGGAAATTTCTAAACTTCAGTTCTAAGGCTTGTTCTCACCTATCCAGCTCAATCGGTTGATATTGGCTGTTACTAGGGACTGCTCAGTTCCTTGCCATGTGACCTTTTCCACGTGTGCTAAATTAGGCTTTGTCACAGCCAGTGGCAGAGCTCCCAGGCAAGTGTCACAGCAGAGTAAGGACCAGGCAGAAAACATACTGCTCTGAGGACCTGACCTCTCAAGGTGTGCAGCATTATTTCAACCTCATGCTTTTGATCAGGATAGTCACAAAACCCCACCTAGGTTCAGGAGGAGGTTCAGAATAGAGTCTGCCTCTTGCTGGGGAGTGGCAGGATTCTTAAAATCCACACAGGAAATGCTGCCGCAGCCATTTTAGAAGACAGTCTGCAGTCAGTGGGTCACTTCTCCACAACGGAATGACAGTAAGTGAGGCTGCTTGTAAACTGAGGTACAGTTGTAGTGAAAACTGCAGCTCATATACTGCTAATCCTCGCAGAGGGCTACCAGGTGAAGCACCTTAATGGCTATATAAATATAACCCACAGTAACTAAGCAATTTCTAGAATTAAGTTATACTTGGATTTTTTTGCTGAGGAAGTGAAAGCGTTAATGTTTGTTTATTGGAATGTACAAGAGCTGGACACTGCGGCAGGCACTAACTGTCCTCAAATGCGTGAGGCACAGGTGGTCTTACTGTTTTCACTTTTAGGTGGGGAAATAGGCATGGAGAGATTTCGTAACTGGTGCAAGGTCACAGGGTTAGTGGTAACATCAGGCCTACTCTGGGTCTGACCAACTCTGTGCTCACGTGGTTTCGTCACTCTTTTATTCAGAGTGACAGTTGGAATAGTTTGTAGTGTCCCTCATGTTGTATGTCATCCACTTCTAGAAACCTGATTGTGCATTTTCAGAGTCAGCAAGTGTTAATCTTGTCTCCTGTTGAATTGTGAACAGAGACTGGCTCTCCACAAGAGTACTGGCTTCCTTCTTTATCCTCACTGGGATACCAAACAGACCAGTGGATGGAAGTTCCGAAGAGGCAGGTTTTCAGTGCCATATGAAAAGTGTCCCAACAACCAGAGGCCTGAGGGCCTTCTGGGCAGACTGTGTGTGCGCTCATAGGGTCCCGGCAGCAGCCTCATCAGTACCCATCTAATGCTAAATGCTTTGATTCTTAACTCCAGGGTTCCTCTTGGTTTTAAGGAACATCTTGGCAGAATGAAATAAACTGAGCAAATAAATTTCCAGTGGGAAAAAACATTTTAGAAGATATGTATTATACTTTTTTGAAAACATTACTTTGGTTATATTTTTCATTGTATAAGTAATACACAAATACATGCTTATTATGTAAAGAAAAATTGGTAACACCAAAGTATAATGTATTAGGCAGCTTTTCTGTCACTGGGCCACAATACCTGACACCCACAACTTAAAGGAGAAGTTTAATTTGGTTCATCGATCCAGGGGATTAAATCCTTATAACCTGGCTTTAAGGCAGAAACATCATGTTGGAAGGGTATGGTGGAACAAGATTGTTAGTTGATGGTCATTGGGAAACAGCACAGGGAACAGAGCCAGAGAGGAAGGGAAAAGGGACCAAATATAGTAGGTCACAACCCCTTGACCCACCCAGACACACCCAGATGTGTACTCTACGAATCCCCTAGGTGGCTCCCAATTCAGTCAAATCGACTTAATTAAGCTTAACTGCCACATTCCACCCCTTATCAATTTGAGACCCAGACACTTCTCTTAAACCACACATAATCTCCAAATAAACAGAACAGTTAACAATTCCACCTACCATGTTACATCTACCCTGTGTACAACCAAGAACACAATAATCCCTTCCCCTAAAATCTCAACAGTTCCAGCATTTTTCAGAAGTTCAAGTCCAGTTCTCTTCTGCGACTCAAAGCAAACTCTTAGCTGTGAACATCTGTAAAAATCAAAAACAAATTATATAATCCTAAGGTAAGTGGCACGGGTTAAACATTCCCAATCCAAAGGGAGAGCTGGGAGGATAGAAAAACTAGGAGCAAAACAAGATCAAAACCCAACAGGGCAAACATTAAGTTCTGTAGCTTTATATCCAGCATATGGGGCACACAGTGGGAAAATGTGAACCCTAAAAGGCTTGGACACCTCACCCTATAGCTCTAATGGTTGCAGCCTACATGGCCTCTCTCTGGGGCTGGCTCCACTCACAACCTGCAACTTTCCTTGGTAGACATTCCACATTCCTAGAATCTCTGACTCCTGGGATCTCCACTACACCTTCAGCTTCATTCCCACAGCTTCACAAGCTGGGCCTCATAGGGTCTCCTTGCCTGACTTCCCACCCCTTCCTTTGAAATCTGGATAGAAGCCTCCCTGGCCCTACAACCACTGGAGTCTGCATACCAGTAAAACCACTATCACACAATCTGCTGTTAGCAGGAGCAGTAGCCAGGCTCCCTTGCATCATGGCCACAGTGGCCTCTGAGTGCCTGCATGGCTGAGCAGAGTGAAATGAATCCTTCAGAACCAATTCCCTAGGATTCCCTTCCTGAGCTGGGTCCCAGGGATCCTCTTCTCAAATGAAAGGTTGACACTTTTGCACTCTTGAGCCTGCAGTGGAGGGGGTCTAGCTGATTCCTGAGATGCTCTTAATCTTCCTAGAAGCCACACTTCCTTTGCCTCCATTTTAGAAGTGTTTCCCTTTGAGCCAAAGTTAAGTCTTTCAAATTTTTGTGTTCTGCCTTTTGCCCTCAATTCTTACTATAAATCCAGCTAAAAGTCACCAAAAACCTGAATGTTTGACTGTCTTGAAATTTTCTCTGCCAGATCAGTCAGTCTACTTCCCTTAATCTCAGTCTCCTTCAGAGTCTCAGGACATAGGCAAAATGTGGACAGATTTTTTTTGCCAGAGTGCAATGTACTTGGTCTCAAGTCCAACTGCCAGTGGAGTCCTTGTTCCCAGCTGAAATACCCAAGGCTGACCTTTACTGTCTGCATTCCTATCAGCATTGTGGTCTTCTGAGCTCTGACCAGAATCACCTATCAGGCTCTGTTTACAGCATTTTGAGTTTTTCTAGCCTGCACCTCCTATCCATTCCAAACTTTTCCCACAAACCAGTTCCAAAGACTTCTAACCTACATGGTCAGGTACAGTCACAGCAATGACCTCACTTCTCTGGTACCCATTTTCTGTATTAGTCAGTTTTCTCCTTACTGAGAAACATACCTGACACCCCCAAGTTTAATTTGGCTCACATTTTCAGGGGATTCAGTCCATGGTTAGCTGGCTCCAAGGCAGAAGTATCCTGGTGAAATGGTGTGGAACAGAGGTGCTTAATTCATGTTAGCCAGGAAGCAGAGCAGGGAAACAGGGCCAGAAGGGCCAGAGAGGAAGGGGGAAAGGACCAAATATAGTAACCAAGGTCATGATTCCGTGACCCACCCACTAACACCCAGAAGCATGTTATACTAAGCCCCTAGGTGGCTTCAAGCCAATCCAGTAAATCTAATTAAGCTTAACCACCACATATAAGGAGAAGTGAAGGAGTCACTTTCTGCCTTTATTCTGCACTCCTTCGTCCCTCCACTAGCCAGTGCTAACCCATGTGTGTCTTTCCAGATGTTAAAGAAAGTACATGCTTATTTTTTCTTCATAGGGTGTGTGTGTGTTTTCTTGTTTGCTTTTTAGACTTTACAAATAAATTTTATAACTTTTCCATGCCATTGCATATAAATGTTCCCACATTCTCTTTAAAATCTCCAGAGTGTTCCATAGTTAGGCTTTTCTGTAACTCCACCATTTTCCTCTGAATGGTATTTTGGTTGATCATAGTTTGTTTTGTTTTGTTTTGTTTTGTTTTGTTTTGTTTTGTTACAAACAGCACTACAATGACCTTTGTGTGTGTGCAACACTCAAAAGACCCCAGTGCCTTTTATGTTGTCACAACCAGTTATCCTGCAGAAGGGTGCCCAACAGCTGTACACGAGGAAGTCCTTTCCACACAGCTTTGCAAGCTCCAATTCAAACAGCCTTTAAAAGTTGCCAGTAAGACGGGCAAAGTACTGTTTCGTGTTTCCTAATTACAGACGAGGCGGCACGTCTTTTTGACTGATCCTTTGGCTGTGTGTCTGTCACCTGTGAATTCTGTGAAATGCCTTTCCTCTGCCTGCTTATCTAATGGCTTCCTTATCTTTTTGATTAAGTCTGATTTATATTAAGGACATTAACCCTTTGTCCATTTATGTCTGTTGTAAATACTGTCTCCTAATCTGTCTCATTTCTTTTTACTTGGCTTATTTTGTCTTTTGCCATGGAACGACATTAAAGATAATGTCAAATATGTTGGAGTTTTCCTTTATGATTTCTGAGTTCTCTGGCTTGCTTCCTAGCATTCTAAACTTTTCCAAAATATTGTGTAGCTTCTTACTTTCTTTTTTATTGTTTTCTAAAAGAGATCCTTAATGCATTTGACTACATTATGAGCTTGTATATTTGTTTTGTCTGGTTTTATTTTGGTTTGTGTAGGCTTTTCTATAACTCAACCATTTTCTTCTTCATGGCATTTTGGTTCATAGTTTTTGTTTTGTTCTGTTTTGTTTTTGTTTTGTTATAAACAACATTACAATGGGGAAGGATTTCCTATGCTCTCTGGTCCAGAATTAGAAAAGCCAAATTTTATACATACTGGGTTACCCTAAAGTAGGAAGAGAGACAGACCAAGACAAGAGAAGAGGAAGAGGATGGGAAGAAAAGAGGGAGAGAAGTAATTTGAAAGTGTCTGTGTTAAAGAGGTCGGAAGAAGCCCAGTGCTTAGAGGACTGTTGATTGCCTGGTTCATCAAAACCAGTGCTTTATTCCTGTCTCTAGTTCCTTGTTTCCTTCACTTGGCAGTCGAAGCAGAACTTCCTGTCACTTTAATTCATTAAATTAGCTGACACAGACATTAAAAGTTTCCCACTGTATTTTCTAGTTTAAATGACCTTGGTGGTTTCTAATTAGGGATATATTGGAACTTTATTGCAGAGACTCACAAAAATTAGAAATTAAGCCTTCTTATAGTATCCTTTTCATATTGGGGTGTGTGCATTAGAAAGCAGTCCTAGGGGTGCTCGGAAAATTACATTTAATTAGATTGGAGGCTTCCGGCCCCAGTTCATCAACACCAACTTGAGGCAGAGGTCTTAAAATCCCCTGTCCCAATACGTGGGGGCGGGAACCTCACGGGTTTTACGTCACCACTGTGGTTCATCTGTTGCATTTGTGTGTGTGTTCACTTTAACCATTTGTGCCCCTTCCTGTGGATCTTGTATCTGTTTGGCTCAATCCATTAGTCTTTGAGAGTGTTCTTACTCACTGATGTAAATTTTATATTTCTTTCTGCAGAACAGGATTCAGCCATTTGGGTCATCATTTCTTTGTGGCCAATTCAGTGAAAAGTAGTAGGAAATAGTTTAAAAAAAAAAAAAAAGCCACGTGTAGTGCCACACACCTATAATCCCCAATACTCAAGAGACCGAGGCGGGAGGATCACTGTGAGTTCCAGGCCAGCCTGGGCAGCGTAGAGAATTCAAGACCAACCCGAGACATGGAGAGACCTTGTCTCAAATAACAAACAAACAAACAAAAAACCTTCATGAGCTCATATTGTTATTTCTAACTCAAATTTAGCTTTTCAGGTTTCTACCTCTTTGATTTTATCTATATATCTTTCCTCTTGCACCAGGAGTCTTGGTTTCTACACCACATTAACACAGTTGCTTACTTGCATTATCCTACAGTATTTTTACGGGGCTTTCGTTTTTTATTTATCTTTTCTAACATGAGTATTCCATATGCTGTGTTTCAAAGACCCTTGAAATAATTCTTTCCTCTCCCTGATTATGTCAGCAACGTGGAATACAGTCAGTCTGTACTTGTTTTAATTTGATTTTATATATCCAAAGTAGAAATTGTGATGAGGTATATTCAGAGATCCCTCACCATCCCCTCTGCTGCTTTCCCTTCCTCTTGAAAATGAAATTGGTGGGCCGGCGAGATAGCTCAACGGCATAAGCGCCTGTCCAGCAAGCGTGAGGTCCTGAGTTCGACTCCCAGAACCCACATAAAGGAGAAAAAGGGCTGGTGATATCGCTCAGCGGCGCAAGCACCTGCTGGCAAGCGCGAGGTCCTGAGGTCGACTCCCGGTACCCATGTAAAAAAAAGAAAGAAAGAAAATGAAATTGGTTATTGGTTTGTGGCTTATACTCTCATCCTTTGCGTTTGCAAAGGCCAGCAGATGCTCGCGGCCTGTTCCGCACACACACAGCTCCCTCCTAGAACAGCTCTGCACCCTGCTCTTCCTCCATTAGTGTCTGCTAGAGAGCCAGAGTTGTGCTAGAAAGCACTCGTCATTCATAACATTTGTTTGTTTACTTAGAGCATTCGTTGTCTTTTATATCTTTCTTGTTTTTAGTCTTTTTCTATAAATAATAACTGATTTTTTAAAAATCAAAAATACAGGGCTGGTGAGATAGCTCAGCGGCATAAGCACCTGCCTGGCAAGTGCGAGGTCCTGAGTTCAACTCCCGGTACCCGCATATTAAAAAAAAAAAAAATCAAAAATACAAAAGTGTGAACCTTAAAAGTTTCTCATCCACTGTCACACACACTCACAGATCCTTCATTGTAGTGTGAGTTCGTATCCTTCCAGGCCCTTCTCTGTTAGAGAACATTTGTAATTGAAATTTAGCTTTTGAATTGTGATAGTAGTAACTTTTAATTATTATGTTATTCTCATTATTTGCCAATTCCTAGACATCAGACAAAAATTGCCAAGTTCTCAAATATAGTACAACGAAGTGTCTGGTATAAAGATAGTAAAGAAATCACCTGCCTCCCTTGGCTCTTTTTCTAAAAATAGACCTGAGGAAAGTAAGTTACTAAATTTAATAATTAAGTTATTCGATATAATTTTTATTAAATTATTAAATATGTATTAAAATGTATTTATTGATCATAAAGTACTCAAGAATAATCCATTTTGAGTTTTATCTTTAGCACTATTATTACTTTGTAGTACTTTCTTTGTTTTTGTCTTGAAAACTGGAATAGAAAGATCAGGTATTCTGTGAACATTTTTACCAAAAAATGTATTTCAGAAAAGCTTCTAGTTTTCCCATTTTCTCAAGATACTGGAGAAGTAGACTTGGGTTTTGGGCTGCCTTCTCCCTATCCTCCCTGTGAGAGCCCCCAAGAGCTGGGTTGGTGTGCAGGTAGAGCGCTTGCTTGCATAGCGAAGCACATGCGACGCTGGTTTCCACCGCAGCACCATGGAGGTGAGGGGCTCATGGATGTTTCTTCTCCCATTATCCCAAGGTTTTCTGCTGTGATTCAAAAAAGTACCAACTTCCTATTATCTGTTTGCTTTATTTACCCTACTTTTTTCTTTCTAGGTATTTTTTGATTTAATGAGGGAAATTCGAGCCAGAAAGATGGAAGACAGCAAAGAAAAGAACGGAAAAAAGAAGAGGAAAAGTTTAGCCAAGAGAATCAGAGAAAGATGCTGCATTTTATAATCAAAGCCCAAACTTCTTTCTTATCTTGACCATACTAATAAATATAATTTATAAGCATTGCCATTGAAGGCTCAATTGACTGAAATAACTTTAACATTTTGGAAATTGTTATGTATCACTAAAAGCATGAATTGGAACTGCACTGAAAGTCAAATTCACTTAAAAAAGAAATTAATGTGGCTTCACCAAGAAGCAAAGTTCAACCTATTTCATAATTGCTTACATTTACCACAGTCCTGAATGTAGCGTGTGAGCTTGTATTTCTCTGGCAGTCTTTCTTGAACTGTTAAATAAAGAGACAAAATGGGGGTGGGGAATGGAGGAAAGGCCACTTCCTCTGGTGTTTATTATAAAGCTTAAATTTTATATCATTTTAAAATGTCTTGGTCTTCTACTGCCTTGAAAAATGACAATTGTGAACATGATAGTTAAACTGTATCACTTTTTTTAACCATTGTTATGCAAAATATAGAAGAAAAAGTTATTGGCATGGTTGTTGCATATAGTTAAACTGAGAGTAATTCATCTGTGAATCTGCATTAATTACCTGGTGACTGACTTAGAAAAGTGGTGTAAAACTTGTACATGGAAATTTTTGAATATGCCTTAATTTAGAAACCGAAATATATCCGGTCACATCATTCTGGGTGTGTTCTCCCTGGTACCAGGGTTCCCCCCCAGCACCCTGTGTCCTGGTGAGAGATCTGTTCTTGCCGAGATGGAGGGTAGCTTTTCTATAGAAGATGACTGAGAAATTACTGTCTGCCAGGAATCTGTCCAAATTCAAAAATGTGTGCCATACTCTGGTACTTGAAAGTATAGTTCCAGAGCTCTTTGATTGCTTTTAATAAACTATAAGGTAGTTGAAAATGAAGGGCCAGCATATACTTGTAAGATAATTTTAGACTACAAGGATTCTGTACCATTTATATTTGAGCGAACGCTTTTTCTTTCTCTTAAGATGCTGGTCCCTGGAAATGACCTTCGGCAAGCGGTGAGCGCATAAGTGTTAAGTTTTTTATCTCCTGGGAGCAGGGCACAGGGAAAACCATCTGTAGTGCTAATGCATTTTGCACTAGAACTCTTCGGGAGATACTTGATCTTACCACCCGTCTGTTTCTAAGTTTGTACTCATGAGGTTACAGTTTGGCTTTATGGGAGTTATTAGGAATATTTGTAGTGTGTCTATGTTCATAATGAAGAACACCGTAGCTACATTTTCCTAAAGTCAGCATCAACCAGTCAAACCCAGGTACAGTGCAAAAAATATGGCACACAGAGACCAGACGTCAGGCTGTCACTGCTGGGTGGCGTTCCCACCAGCAGAATCGTAGGGCACTCTTTGGGAACATGATTTCAGTGGAAAATGCACCACTGTCAGTTTCCTTTTCCTCTTTGGAATGAGACTAAAGACAGACGATTCAGCAAGGTTTCTTTCACAAGTCAAAGATGTGTTCAGGCATTCCAGGTAACAGGTGTGTATGTAAAGTTATCAAAAGTAGGCTCTTTAGGAACTCAGCTCTTTAGATGTCACATCCAGCTTGTCGTGTTAAATATCTGTCCGTAAAGGGTTTGAGATGTCCATCTTTCATTTCGTATTTCTCCCAGGCTATGCCATGTGCAGAATCCAAGTTACCGCTGTAACTCGGGCGGCGGGCCCAGCGCTCTCCATGTGTACTCGTTGCAGTCTCACTGAACCAGGGGGCCGAACCACTAACATTGTGACTTTGCTTTGAGACCTTTCCTCTCCTGGGTACTGAGGTGCTATGAAGCCAACTGACAAAGAAGCATCACATGTCTTAGGCTGATGCCACTACCCGATTCGTTTATTTGCAATTTGAGCCATTTAAAGACCAATAAACTTCCTTTTTTAAAATGTCTGTGGTGTTACTTGATGTTTACAATATAGTATAAAATTCTTATTGTTCAACAGAGGTATTTTTATTAGAGATGTAGAAACTAAATCTTTTGAGCCATCACTTTGGGGGCTTCCTTTGTATAATGCCGATTTTCTAAATAACAGCATCATCAGGTTTAAGTCAACACTCAGACATGGAAGACCCCCATGGGCACAGTTACATGGAAGGTGCTTGTTACACTGTCATGAAAATCACAAATGTGGGCATTGCTTTTGGAATGCTACTAAACTCTAGGTGCTACAGGGATTGAACCCAGTGCCTTATGCATGCTAGCCAAGCACTGCAGAGCTGAGCTACATTCCCAGCCCTTTTTTATTTTGAGATGGAGTCCCACTAAGTAGCCCATGATGACCTCAAACTCAAGACCCTCCTGCCTCAGACTCTTGAGTAGTAAGGATTACATGTGTGTGCCACCATGCCCAGCTTATTTTCTAATCAGAGTGACCTCCCAAAGAACTTCCAAATTGTGATGGGGTGACCATCCTGGTACTATTCCACCAAGTTGTTCTTTCACATTTGATGTCTTGTGGGAAATGGTGACCTGTTAACTATCAAACAGCCTTAAAGTTAAAAACCATCTGGTCCAGTATTGAGCACAACCTTTCAAAATCCAGTTCACTGTAATATCTTAAAAGCAGTACTAGGATGAATACATTTAAGTTACAATCAGCATAGTTCAAATTTCACTGTGTGGACCCATTCTTAACAGCACAGGTTATGATGGTAAATTAAGTTCTAATCTCAGAATACCGTGTCTCAAAATTTTGTGACAAGGACAGAAACCGAAGTTTGGTAATCTTAAGGGTATATTATCAAAATACTTACTAAAATTCCTGTAGGGGTTTCAGAGTAATCCTTTTTATCTAATCCAGTGTTAGAAGTTTCCTTCTGCAGGTTGCATTGGAGGTCTTCATGCCTTTCTTCTGGGCAGATTTTGGACTCAGGTATTGCTGGGAAGATTTAGTGAAATGTGAGTTGGGTATCATAGAGCTTCACACTGAAGAAGGTACCAGCACACGCCACGCACAAGCACAGGAAGCAAAGTCACAAGCAGCTCAGAAGCCAGGCGTGGTGCACACCTGTAATCCCAGCTACCTATGTTCATACTGAAGAACATTGTAGCTACATTTTCCTAAAGTCAGCATCAACAGACAGGCAGGAAGCAGGAGGACGGCAAGCTCAAGGCCAGGCTGGGCGCTTCAGTGAGACAGTGTCTCAGAAAGGGTCGACTGAATGTGGTGGTGCAATCCTGTAATCCCAGCAATAAGGGAGGCTGAGGCAGGATTACACGTTTGAGTCCCACCTGGCCAATTTAATGACACCCTGTCTAAATAAATAAATGAGCTGGAGTTGCAACTGGAATTGGGAGGGAGACTAAGCCTGGTTAAACTCTCTCCTTACTCTGGGATAGGCCCCCAGTCCATTTAATAATAGCAAAAAAGACCTACATGTAAGATACTGTATTTATGTATATTTCAATTTACTACTTAACCCAATGAGGTAAGTACTCTTGTTAACCCCTTATTTTGCACGTGAAGATTCTAAGACGTAGAGAAGTCACCCAGGCCATAGGGTTGGTATTGACTCACTGGGATTGGGGGCCAGGAGTCAGCCTAAGTCCAGTCCCTGGTTTCACCAGTGGAGAAACAGAAAGGCCTCAGACTCTATTCCCTTATCCTGTGTGAAGGTGAGAACTGCCCAAGTTCTCACACTCATCGTGGCAGAACTTCAGCAAGTTTGCAGATGTTGCCGCTACACACGTGGCTCCTGCTGCAGCCTGGTTGCTGAGCGCCGACCCACTTGGCCTGCAGACCGAGCACCCACCTGGAGGGAAAACCTCACCCAGTGCCCAGCTGTGACGCCAGGCCTGGCTGTGCATCAGCACCGAGGCAGCGTGCCTCTTACAGCCCGGAGCTTCCATTCTTTGTGTTTTTAACTGCAAAATAATTTCCTAGTCCACTGCTCCAGCAGCTCTGTTGCAGCTGTTGTACGCGACTGCTTGTAGATGCTTGGCAAGCAGGCGGAGAGGGAGGTTTAATCATCTGCGTTCTCCATCAGCACGGGGAGCATCCCCAGGAAGGGGAGTGGAGAGCACTTGACAGCCGTTTCAGGGAGGCTCTGGGCCAGCGATGGCTACTCTGGTAGAAGGACTGAGATTGCTTTTGTCAGAAGCCCTAAGGAAACAAAACAGCTAACATTGTTAGGTACTTGCAAACATCTAACAGTGAGATAATACTCCCAAGGGCAGAAAGGTTGAAAAGCCAGGAAGGAAGCTGAGCTGGGTGAACTGAAGGGCAGGAGCTGGCCTAAGAGCTCAGTCCCTTGGGCCTGTGTGGACGTGCGGTGGCACCACAGGTACATTTCCATCAAGTGGCGACATCGCATGCCAGCTCTTATGTGTGGACTTGACATTGTCAGGGACCGCTATAGGAACAAAGGACAAACTCTCGGGCCCTTAGTCTTTCGCTCATTAGAGCATGATTTGTGTTTTCTTCTTTGACAATCAGATTTGAGAAGGGTTGATGCTACAACCCCTGACTCTTCACTGGGGCTTCCAGATACCCAACGGGTAATGAAGAGTAGAACAAAACTTGGCCTTTATTTTGTCCTTTATTACTGTAGAACTTTGGGTATAGGTATGTTACTCATTTAGGAAAAGTCGGCAGAACAAAGTTTATTAGCCCTAGATTTACCTGGCCTGTCTCATCCCTCTTCAAGATGGAGGACACCAAGATAAAAGTGACTAAAGTGTTGGGATTCAGAGGGACCTCCCATCACCAGCCTTTACAATATCCAGTCTGGACCCTTCCCTCTTAGAGTGACCCCAAAAGTCCCCAGCTGTTGCCCTGATGCTGTAGTCACCTGGGTCCCAGGAGCAGCAGAGCCTCACATGACTGAAACTGCCCCAAACAATCATTTCATGGGAACAGAATCATCCCCCACCCCCACCCCAAGCCATAGGGTTCCTCCAGAGCTTGGAAACCAGGCCTGAGTTCATGACCCTGGCCCTGATCCCAGTCTGATCCTCTTCACCAGAGCACCCCTTCCAGTTGCTCCCCAAGCAGAGCCCTTTGTCTTATTTCCAACTAAAGCTTTTTCCCTGCAAATTTGTGCTTTAGTGTTCATTTCTATTTCCTCAACAGCAAGGGCCCACACTACCTGGTGACAGTCTGATCTTTGTAAAGTATGCCAGATTTGGCAGAAAAATCTTTAGATGGTTTTCCTAGGATCCTAGAAGTTGTCCAAGAAGGGACATTAGAAGCCAGGGTACAGATTAGAAGAAAGAACTTGCACAGGACTACACAGCATAATGAAGGATTGGAATTCCGGCGCGGGTCTTTTGTCCTCTAATTCCAGCTCTTGTCATTTACCTTTCCCATTTCCAAAAAGACTGAATGGTCTTTATTTTTTATTATTTTTATCCTTTTTTAAATTCTTATTTTCTAGTTCTGGGGATTGAACCCAAGGGCTCATGCATGCTAAGCAAGTGCTCCACCACGGAGCTATATCTCCAGCTCCACCCCATGTTTTTTGAATTTGATCTTCAGACAGGATCTTTCTACGTTTCCCAGGCTGTGCTTGAACTTGTGAACTTCCTCCCACAGCCTCCAAGTAGCCAGGGTTGCAGGTGTGCACCACCACACCCACCCTGAGGGGCTTTAAATGGAGAGTCGGAGTTTTCCCAGAGCCTGATGAATTCAAATCCAAACTTGGCCTCCCTCCCTTGTCACTGGCCTTGAACTTCTGTGAACTTGAAGTTCTTGACTGTTAAACAGGCATTGTTGCCTAACCCCAAGAGTTACTATGAGGGTTATATGAAGAATAAGCTATTTTTATTATAGGGCATCTATTTTTTCAAATGCAGAGGAAAATATTAACTGTGCCCAGACCCCTGTTCTCAGTAAAAGCTGTTTGTGGGTGACATTTCACTTGGCACTGATTAAATCATGAAGAACCTCCTGAGTCCGTAGAGTTCAGGTTGACTGGTGGAAGTAGGAACTAGCTGGCCCATGCAAGGTCACAGCTGGAGGGGCCAGATCAGGACTTGATCCGGAATCACTGGCTGAGTTCTTCCTGCTTTTTCTACCCTACCCTAGTTTCTCTTATCCAAATCAGGAGTTTCGTGTGTGTGTGCATGCACGCATGTGTGTGTGAGATCCTGGATACTGGGGGTCAAGTACAGGGGTGCTCTACCACGGAGCTACATCACCAGCCCTTTAATTTTTTTTATTTTGCGACAGCATCTCGCTAAATTGCCCAGGTGGGGTTTGAACTTGGTATCCTCCCACCTCGGCCTCCCAGAGTGCTGGGATTACAGGGCTGCATCACCACATCCTGCCGGTAAGGGAAAGAGTTTGGCGTTTGAGACCCCTGGAAGGAAGGACAGATTAGAGACACAGCTACTGGAAGATAAAGTTAATCTCAAAAAGGAGGACTAACTACTAGTGTTCTAGCACAGGATGATAATGGGCAACAAGAATTATCTGAAGATTTTAAAATAGCAAGTAGAGGGGTTTTTAATATTCCCCAAAACAATAAATGTGATAGATATGCTAGTTACCCTGACCTGCTCACTATACACATTGCATACATGTATTGAAGTGTCACGTTGTACCCCATAAAGATGTACAATTACTATGTCTTTTTTTTTTTTTTTTTTTTTTTGAGACATGGTCTCACTATGTAGTGCAGGCTGGCCTTGAATTCACAGTGATCTTCCTACCTCAGCCTCCCGAGTGCTGGGATTACCAGTGTGCGCCACCACGCCCAGCTTACTATGTCAATTTTTAAAATATACTTTTGAAAAGAAGGAAAAGGCCTGGCATGGTGGTGCACAACTGTAATCCCAGCACTTGGGAGGCCAAGGCCGGAGAATCACTGCAAGTCGGAGGCCAGCCTGGGCTACATAGCGAGTTCAAGGTCAGACCTTGTCTCAAAGAGAAAGAAAGAAAGAAAGAAAGAAAGAAAGAAAGAAAGAAAGAAAGAAAGAAAGAAAGAAAGAAAGAAAGAAAGAAAGAAGAAAGAAAGAAAGAGAGAGAGAGAGAGAAAGGAAAGAAAGAAAGAAAGAAAGAAAGAAAGACAGAAAGAAAGAAAGAAGAAAGAGACAGAAAGGAAGGAAGAAAGAAAGAAAGAAAGAAAGAAAGAAAGAAAGAAAGAAAGAAGAAAGAGAAAGAAAGAAAGGAAGGAAGAAGAAAGAAAGAAAGAAAAAAAGAAAGAAAGGGGCTGGTGAGATGGCTCAGCGGCTTAAGCGCCTGCCCGGCAAGCGCGAGGGCCCGAGTTCGACTCCCGGAACCCACATACAAAAAAGGGGCCGGTGATATCGCTCAGCGGCACGGGCACCTGCTGCGCGAGGTCCTGAGGTCGACCCCCCAGTACCCACAAAAAAAAAAAAGAAAGAAAGAAAGAAAAAAGAAATTTAAAAAGAGGTGTACCTTGCCACAAACATAGATGTCTTCAGAAAGGTAAGCAAAATGGGTGTGGGGCCTGGACCATCGAGAGAGGGGCAAATGTGAGGAGCCCTCGAAGTGAGGGTGAAGACTTGGTTAGCAGGAGCCCACTGTTGAGCATCGAAGGAACTGTACTGTAGTTTCATTGTGGTGGTGGAGACACAAATTGCTACACAGGGTAAAATTACACCAGAGAATATCCTTACACACAAATTAATGCATTTTTGCTGGGTTTCTTTTTATAAGTGGTGAAATAAAACCTGTAATTTAGAACACTAATGAGCTAATATCAATTTCCTGATTTTGACACTGTTTGGCACCTAAATAAAATGTCGCTGTTGGAGGAAAGGGACTCTGCTGCATTAATTTTGCAATTCCATGCAAGCCTATAATTATTTCCAAATAAAAAGTTTAAAATAGAATTGAAGTTACCCAAAATTTAAATGCTTTCTCCCCCGAAGTGGTGATATCTCCATTTGCTAGAGTTTAAAATAGAGACTGGATGGCTGTGTATATGGAACACTGTGTGTGTGTGTGTGTGTGTGTGTGTGTGTGTCCACACATGGATATACTTGTGGTTAGGGGCTGACAATTGGAAAGACTTCGGGGATCCACTACTATTCAAATTAGCCAACCCCTCCTCTACTTTTGAGGTCTGAGTGTCATCTGAGATTAGAGTCCCCGAGCTTGGGGTTCTAGGTGACCTAAAGCCCTTTATTTTCCAGGGCTGAATTGAAAAGCTCAGTTGAGCTGCTTTCTACACAAATCCAACCCTGGCCTCTCCTCATCACCCAGCCGCAGCCCCAGTCCCAGCCCCAGGATGTCCGCGGTGAGGCTTGGTGCAGAGAACGGCTCTCTCCAGACACATCTTGGGTAAGAGACAGCAGCTGCCAGCTCCATGAGCCATTCGAAGCTGGAGGCTGGGTCGTACTTTCCTTTGAACTCCTTATGCCACACAGGTATGCGGCCCCTCTACATGCCAATGAGTTTTCATTCATGAGCCGTGCATTGGTTTTGTTTTGTTTACTATTTTGAGACAGGGTCTCACTAAATTGTTAAGTTGCTCAGGTTTGGTTTGAACTTCTGATCCTCCTGCCTCAATCTCCAAGAGTGCTGGGATTACAGGCCTGTGCCTCCATACCTGACTGCACTAGAGCTTTTTAAAAACTGAGTACTTCTAGTTCCACACCAGACCAGTTAAATGGAAGTTTTGATGTTTTCCTTGCCTTCCTATTTTATAGCATCCTTAGTGTCACTCTTATGTCACACATCTCAACAGGGCAGTACAATATCAAAACCAGGAAACCGACATTGATGTTGTTCTAGATTACAAGTTTTATTTCACCACTTAAATTGCAGTGAGTCCAGGATTTTGCCCTTACATCTGGCTCAGCGATGAGTTTCTGAGGGGTGTGTCCTAAGATGCCCTCAGCTAGACTGGTAGGTATCATTCCTAAGGACTCAGTTACATATGATACCCTGGATATCCAGCTTTGGGCTTATCTAAACTTCTACAAAATTATTTTATCTATTTTAATGCAAGCACATACTAAACAGAAATCAAAAAATATAAAGAAGTATATTGTACAGTGAACGGAAATTCTTCCCTCCCCAGCTCTCTAAAGGCCACCATTTTACCAGTTTTTTGCATTTCCTCCTGGATAGCATCTCTACCTTGATTCCCCTACGTACTGACACAGAGATGTGACTTAGAACACAGACCCCTTCTGTGCTTTAGTGTGTTGGTAAATGGTAAATTTAGGAAATACTACAATCACAGTGCATATTGCCATATTAATAAGCTCTGAATGTTTCCTCAAACTTACTTGAACACAGAACTCTTCTTTGGGAGGAGATGCCTAAAGACTTTTCCTAGTATGGGCATATTTTCTCATACCTTATCAAGATATCAGATGACAGGCATCGAAGTTTCAAGGCTTATCTGGAAGGATAGCATTTGATAAAGTAGTCAATGTGTTCTCTTTTCTGGTCATCCCTAGTCCCTTGTGAACTTTTCTCTACCTGGACATCAACTACAGGACTCGAAGCTCACTGCCCCAGAGAAAAAGAAGTACAGAAACACAAAAATGTCCATTCTGAATTTCTGATTTTCAAACTACATCTTTGAGAGAACAGAATGAAAGACAAAAATTTTGAGTCTCAAAAGGTATGCAACCCCAGACATGACAAGGGGACTCAGGGCAGGTGGTTATGTAGCAAAAAATGCTGCCCTCCCCCTACTCAGCCAGTATACATCAGTTTCTGTTAGTTGCCCAGGTAACAGTTCCTGTTACAGTTCCCATTACTACTGTCTCCTAGAAACAGCTGGTCACTATGATGCCTATTTTAAGAACCAATCAAAGACAGCCAAGTACTCTACCTTTGTACCTCCCCTTTGCAACCCCATAAAAACCTCCCTCCCTGAGCCTTCGAGGCCTGACATTTTTATAAGGATTGATTGTTTGTCAGTGTCCGTCCGACGTTAGATAAATCTGACTCCAAATCCTGGGTGTCATTTCCATGTTTCTGTTGCCATAGCAGTTATGGTAGAATTAATAGATTCAAATGAATGTAAGAGAATAATTTTTTCCTGCTCAAGGAGAGATTAAGAATCTCTGAACTGAGGGCAAGAAGGAAAAAGTTAGAAGAGAAGAGCATTTGATGTCCCTGAGAACAAAATGCATGGCAGTCTCTCCAAATGAATTTGAAGATCTTTTATGGTTTTGATCTTAAATGTCTTCCAAAATCTCGTGCACTGAAGGCTTGCTCCCAGCAGTTGTAGAATGATGTGAGCTGAGCTCAGTGGGAGATTCTATTCGGAGTTGAGAAAATGAGACCTGTTAGCCTAAAAGCCTACCGGAAGCCAGCATGGTAGTGCACACCTCTAATCCCAGAACCCTGGGAGATTCAGGCAGGAGAACTGAGAGTTTGAGTTTGCCTGGGCAACTTAGCAACTTAGCAAGATTCTGTCTCAAAAAAAAAATTTTATTATAAAAGGGCCTGTGTTCAATCCTCAGTATTGGGGGGTTGGGAGGTCCTGCCAGAGTAAAGTTCAAATTTTTAAACATCCAGTTATTTTTAAAATAGCCCAAATGAGCAGATTTTTAGCCTTTTAGAGCCTGCCTACTGCCTAATTTGCCCAATCCCCGAAGCCATAGATATGAGAGAGGCTGTAGACTAAGACCTTGGGCCGCTACAGTCTCCTGAAGACACCCCACCTTGCTGCTGAGGGAGGTCACCCTCACTTAGAGGGCCCCTCTCTGTCCTCTCCACAGAGCTCCCCACCCTCCTCCCCTTTGGGATTGTGGCTTCCCAACCCTAAGCCTCCAGATGGCCTCCTGCTGTGAGGGATTCCCTCTCATGCGACCTGGTCCAAGTTCTCCCAGTAAGTCTGTTGTCTGTAGAAATTCAGCTTGGCATGACTGCGGCCATCTTGGTCACAGCTGCCATTTGGCCCTCCCGGTGACCTGGCATGCATCCCAAGCCCTGCAGGACAAACAAAGCATTATGACAGCCAGTGACACTTTGGTGCTGCACATGATGACTGAGTGGTTTTTTAACTGACATGGGGCATGCTAATCACTTTTGAGGAGGACCAGGCACATTCTGGTTGGCTGGGGCTCACCTTCGCATAATTTACCATGTAAACTCTCCTCCTGCCTCGGAGTACACAGATCCTTCTGTCCTGTGCCGCCCAGAGCACACTTCTGGCCATACAATCCAACCCTGGATCGTCTGCCCTTTTCTTGCACTTTTGCCTGTGGCAGCTGGTTCTCATACAAACAGCCTGGGTTTTTCCCAGTCTCCCTGCATTTTATGATCATATCTTTTATTTGTTTTATTGATTAAATTTATTTTTAACTGATACATAAAAACACAGAAAGTATACATATTAATGGGGTACCTTATGATGTTTGATATGTGGACACATTGTGTAATGTTTAAAACAGGTTAAGCAGATCTATGTCTTCACTTATCATTACTTTATGGCGAACACATTAAAATCCATACTTCTAGCTCTTTGAAATGTATAGTATATGATTATTATCTATGGTCATGCTACTGTATGATAATAAAACAGTTAATTTTGTATAAACCCAAGTTCTTTGTCTCCCAAAATTGAAGAATAAATTTGAGGACAAAAGGAAGAATTTAGGAGTTAATAGGAAATAATAAGAAAAAAGCTCTTGGTGTATACAAGCCGAGAAAGAATTCCGATGTGCCTTCTTTGTTTTGGCCTTCTTTAATAGGACTTGTTTTAAATAGGTGGCATTATGGGTTTGGGGTTTAAAGGAAATTAGTCATTTATCTGATTAGCAGGAAACTGAGTTCAAAGGAAACTGGTTACTCTGCATCTGTAAGTTTTTTCAAGTCCAGCCCTAAGTTAGGGAAGAGCTGTTAACTCCACACAGCCTCTTCCAACTCGGCACAGCTTCTTCCTGAAAGGAATGGTCCTCATCTCCCTTTTTATTGTATCTTTATCCTTTTTCTTGTGTTTACCTTTGCATCGCTAAGCTTGATTTAGCTGCTTGAATTAGTTCCTAATCCAGCGTGCTAGTCTCTTTTTTCTAGCCCACAGTGCTATTTTAGGCACTTCCCTGTTACGTTAGTATTCCAGAATTTGCTCTTATCTAACTGTAATTTAGATGGCTGTATCCACCCATCCATAGACCTTCCTCCATCTGCCCTCCTCTCCACTGTCCCAGCCTCTGGTCTCAACTTCTATGTAATGATAGTCATATCTTTTTCCTTGATCAGCCCACAGATACCTCAAACCCTGATACCATGTGCCCATCTGTTACTTTTCTCGTTGCTGAGATAAAAATAACCAACACCCAAAGTTAAAGGAGGAAAGGTTTATTTCACCACAAAGGTTGTAGAGGTTTCAGTCCATAGTCAGCTGGCTCCGAGGCAGAGCACAATACCAGAGGGGCATCACAGAGGAGAAACAGTTCATGGAGTGACAGACAGAAGGCAGCAAACAAGCACCAAGTAGTTAACAGCAGCAGCAGACTACCTTCTTTCTGTCCTTTTATAGTCCATCCAAGCTACAAGCCTATTGATTGGTGCCAGCCACACCCAACATGGGGCTTCCATTATCCACAGCCTTAATCCCAGTATCACACCCTTAATCCATGTTCACACCCCCTAATCCAGCCATCTTTGAAACTCCCACCTATGACTGCATGAAGCTTTGGGGGACATCTAGATAAAGCCATATCATCATCCCATGCCTTACTTACTCTTCCCTGGAAGCCAGAGCTCAGGACAGGGCTGAGGAACCACCTCCAAGTCTGCCTGTGCTTCCTTGGTGAATCCTTGAATCTGAGACCATAGAGGGAGGGAACACACCAAGCGCGGCCTCAATCCTTAGCACTGGGATGAAGAGGGGATATTGTCAGGGAGCCATCAGTAAAGGAACCGTCAGCTGGGCACCTTGACATCCACCTTAGTCCCAGCTAATCCAGAGATTGAGGCAGGAGGCTCATGTGTATCTGAAAGTGCCTGGGCAGCACAGTGAGACCCTGTCTTGAAGGAAGGAAGGAAGGAAGGAAGGAAGGAAGGAAGGAAGGAAGGGAGGGAGGGAGGGAGGGAGAAATATACCCTCCAGGGCCTTATCTAGCATGATCTGTTCTCTTCATTCGGCACAAGTGACCAGTCTCAGAGCACAGACGGAGTCTACAATCCAGGTTCTAATGCATCCAAGAACGCCGTTGCCTTCCAGGCCGGTCTTTGTCTTATTTACTGTGTGCCCAGTCCTTGGAACAGAGCCTGGTTCATAGTTGGTCCTTCATACATAGCAAGGAAGAAAAGAAGAGAAGAAGGAATGCCGGAGACCCTCTCCAAGCTGGCTGAGCCAGGTCTGTGGCCATCTGTCCTGGCTTGTAACTAGATGAGCTCATAGGCAGGGCTTTTGGGAGGATTGGATCATGGGTTTGTGAAACTGGATTAGCCCACTGATTGGTTTAGTGTGGTTATGGGCATGGCTGATGGATTTACTGAAGGGGGAAGACTCACCCTGGGTGTGGGTGGCATCAACCAATAGCCTTATAGCCCACATGGAATAAAAAGAGAAAGAAAAAAGAAGGCTCCCTGCCTCTGGCCTGCCCTGCCATGGGCTGTTTCTCCTCTGCCATGCCCCTCTGCGATGCCACCCTGCCATGGAGCCAGCCAACTCTGGACTGAAACCTCTACAAACTGTGAGCTGAAATAGACCTTTCCTCCTTTAAATTATAGATGTTGGATATTTTGTCCCAACAACAAGAAAATAACTAAGACATCATCTGTGTAACAGCACCCCAGTATCCTTGGCAAAGACCTTCCTCTCCACTCCCCTAGTCACCAGCGATCATGTCACTGCCTGCATGTAGCAATGCATGGCCATCTCCAGCAAGACAGACTCACAGGCTGGTGTCCCAGCTTCCTACTGTTGGGCTGGGCCAATCCTCCCCCAGGAGGCTGCAGTTACTGAAGTAGACTTCTTTGCTTCCAGGCAGCATTTTTCAGGTAGGAAAGTTCTCACTGTCCTTACCTCCCGTCCTTACATCCCACTCAGCCTTTCCTGCCAGAATAAAAACGCAGCAACCAAAGTCCCCCACTAAGCCTTCTCTGACCTTGCTACTCCTCTTCCACCCTGCCTCACCCATGAGCCTCTGCTCCTAAAAGAGACAGGGTGTTAGCATGGAAATTATTTCAGTAGGAGCAGGTGAGGGAGGGGAAGTGTGCATTTAGGGAAATATGATAGGTAGTGCCTTGGGACACCCAGAAGGACAGGAAGCTGGTTCTCTGATTCCAGCTTTTCTTCCTCACTGTGCACCATATGAGGTGTGATGGAAAAATGCTGCGAATGTTTTACTAAAAAGTTTAGATAGTTATAAGTAAGCCAATAATCCACGAATCCCCCTCAAAATCCTCCCCTCATTTTGAACACACTCATCCCATTGTTCTTGCCACTTTCCGAAGCAGTTCTGGGAATCTTCTTTCATGAGTGTCTTTAGTTGTGCTGACATAGTTCCTCAATGTCCTGAAATGCTTCCAAACATTTCCCTTTCATGGTCATTTTCACTTTGGGGAAGAACCGGAAGTTGCATGGTGCCAGATCCAGTGAATAAGGCAGATGAGGACAAACTGTCATGACTTTACAAGCCTGCCTTTCTGTTTAATGGCACTCAGCAGCTGCATTCACTGTAATTTCTTATCACACCTCATAAAGACATGAAAAAAGACTTCCAGAACTGCTTCACAAAGTGAGTGATGAGATAAGCGTGTTCAGAGCAAAGAAGAGAATTTTGAGGGGGTTTCATGGCAATGTGTCTTTTATGGTAATACATTTTTTTAAAAAAAGTAAATATCCACGCTATACTTGATCACACCTGGCATTTCCCAATCCTGAACAAGGGGCTCTGGATATCTCGCTAAATTCCCTGTCAATGCTGCACAACCCGCCCAGCTACTGTTGACGTCCCAGGAATCACGCATCCTCATTGGTGAATATGAGAAGGTGAGGAAAGCTGTGGACCCTGGAGATCAAGGAGGAGTTTTCCATGATGACTGTGAGCGTCTGCACTGCGTCTCCCCAGTGAGCCTCCCTGACCTGCAGGAGAAGAAGGAATCCCCAGGGCAGAGCCTGGAAACCTGCAGGATGCTCCCTGCAGCACAGAACCCGGCCTCTATCGTGACTTCCAGCTCAGACTAGCCTCTCTCAGAGCTGGGCATCCATTTCTGGTAGATAGAACAGGGAGAAAGAACTGTCCGTTGCGATCTGCAAGCAGCTTCCGCCTGGGAACCTGAGCCTGCATTCTAGAGTTATCCCTGCCTCTGGCCTTACTTTTCTCATCTGTAAGATAGGGAGCTTGGTAGGGCATTGGAGGTACATTAGGTCCCTAGACATTGGTGTATCTGAGCTTGCTATCTTCAAACTGCCAAATGTCTTTCAGGAGTTCAAGATGAGGTGTGCCCCAGAGCACATAGTTAGCAAGTGGCCTGATCAGGACAGAGGTCATTTCCAGACATTCTGGAAAATGCACATGGAGCTCTTTCATGGCCTCAGTTTCCTCAGTTGTAGAATGAGGACTGTGAACCCCTTTTCAGTAGTTTGTCCTTAGTTTAGGTAAAACCACTATAAAGGGTACCAAACACATGGTACTTAATAAATGGTCATTATAATATCTTCAATTAATTTTAATAAAGAAAATGAAATCTGATTAAATTTGTGTTCTGTGTTGGGTGCTTGTTCAGATTTAATTCTAAAATATACCCCAAAAGTCTCATGTGTGTAGAAGGTGATTGTACTGTAAGGGTGCTAACTCATCAGTATATTCACCCACTGATGAGTTTATAGCTTTGGAAATAGGGCCTGGTTGGAGGTGGGTATATTCTTTTCCCCAACTCCTCTCTACTTTCTGGCTGCCATGATGTGAGCAACTGTCCTCCACCAGACCTTTCACCGTGCTGTTTCTGCCTTGGAGCCTGCTGACCATGGACTGAACCTACTGAAACAATGAGCCAAAATAACTTTCTTCCTTTAAATTGTGTCAGGTATTTTGTCCCAGAGACAAGAAAGCTGACTACTACCACACTTACGCTTATTGTTCTGTTAATGATTTCTTCCTTGGGCTAGTCAGGCTTTCCTTGGTCTTCTCCACCTGCCCACATATCCTTCTGTAATTTCCATGCACTCAGCTTGCTTCTGTTCCTGGTCAGTTCACCATTCCCTGCAGTGGTGAGGTCTTTACCCTAACTTCTGTAGCATGAGACCCTATCTCTATATTCCTCTTATCCTCACTGTCTCTAAAGATTTGAGGCCACAGAACTTTGTCATAATTAAGGCTGTTGCACTTACTACTTGTACACATTGAGCACAAGAAAATTAATGAACAAGGGGAAAGTATGGAACTTAAGGAAACAATACCAAGATGCAATGTGACTCTACTCCTAGGCACTGAAATCCTGGCATCCCTCTGGGTACTAGCATGAGCTGGGTCCTCACCTCTAGTGCCATCCCTTCAGGTACTTCCCTAGTCTCTGCTGCCACCTCAGCTCCCTCCATACCTGGGCACTAAACTGTAAATTGTGTGCCTGTCTTCCACTCAAGAGTAGCGATCTCTCCACTCCTCTGAGGAGAACTCAAGTGGAAGGAACCACTGGGAGACAAACTCCCACTACTGAGCCAAGAGCCTGCAGGCGGGAGGACCCGGCAGGAGCCAGCCTCCCTCTGCCAGCAAGAATAGAGGGTTCTGTATAAGGGAACCAGTTCCCCTCATATGTATATTTTGCTGGTTGAGATGATGCTTCAAAACCCACTAGACTCTGTGCTCCCTGAAAGTAGGTGCCCAGAGCAGAGAAGGTTTAGTCCAAGAGGCAGCTAGGTCATACCTCCTGTGTTAATCTGCTTTGTGTTTCCTGTCACCAGCCACACAATACAAATACTGGGTAAATTGTAATGAAAGAGGTGGAGTTTTTTCGTTTGGTTGGTTGGTTTTTGGCTCATGTTTCTGGAAGTCTAAGGTCTAGGGGATGCACTTGCTGATGGCTTTCTTGCTAAGAGAGTCTCAAGCAGGACTCATAGGACATCATATGTTGAAAGGCAAGGGGTTCATGTGTCCATATATCTATCTACTGATCAATCAATTGATTCATATGTCTTCTGGTCTTTCTTCCTCCTCTTTTAAAGCCTCTAAGATTCACTCATGGGGCTCACCCTGATGACCTTATATAATCCTAATCACCTCTCCAAAGCCCCATCTCTAAGCACCATATCCTATTAAGTATCCACTCTCTTCCTTCCTCACAACTGGAATGAAATCTCCATACATGAAGCTTTGGGGACTGCAAGCCACAGCACTTCCTTGACCACTCAGGCCTGTTTCTCCCAGGCATTGCACCAACTCTGAGATGGAGACTGGGGCCATGTACTGGTGAGTGCATAGCTTGTTTTTCTGGAGCCCCTGGGTTCAGGGTCCTGAATAGAGAAACACAATCAGAGGCCTTGGTCAGCTCTGTGCTGTGGTTTTCCAGGGCCCAGAGAAGCAGGGTGGGAGCCTCACAATAGACTGCCTCATCCCGGTGCAGCAACGGCACCTACAAACAGACCTCCACTAAGCCCAGCAATCCCATTTCTTTTGCTTTCTTGAGGAAAAAAAAGGGCCTAGGAACTTTCACCAAAATGACCAAAACACAAATAAAAATAATTTATTAGAACAAGAAAGATTGTTGATTAGTTTTTAATCCCCTGAAAAATTGGGCATCTCTCCAAATGTGAGTGTGAAATCCAAATCAAGGAATTACTTTTCTTGGACTCATGCAAAACAGGGCAGGGCTGGTGAGACAGCTCAGCAGCATAAGCACCTGCCTGGCAAATGTGAGGTCCTGAGTTCAACTCCTGATACCCACATACAAAAAAAGGGCCAGTGATATCGCACAAGGTCCTGAGTTCGATCCCCAGTACCCACAAAAAAAAGCAGGGCAATGACATCCACCGGTATCTTTCATGTGTCCATCAATAAGAAATGATTCACATAGGTGGGACCATTTTACATCCTCTAAACAAAACTATCTTCACTTTTGTAGATCTAGAAAAGGAAGATTTTCCTTTTTCCTTTTTCTTTTCTTTTTTCTTTTCCTTTTCTTTCTTCTTTCTTTCTCTCTTCTTCTTTTCTTTCTTTCTTTCTTTCTTTCTTTCTTTCTTTCTTTCTTTCTTTCTTTCTTTCTTTCTTTCTTCTTTCCTTTTTTTTCCATCTTGGGAATTGAACCCAGGGCCTCCTGCAAGCTAAGCATGTGCCATACCACAGAGGTACACCCTAGAACAGGAAATTCTCATATCGAGGCAGCACCCACAAAGCAGCATGGTTAAGAAGTGGCTGACTCACCATTCTGAATCTATCTACAGAGTTTTAGTTCTTAGAGGAAGCAACTTTCTGTATATCAATAGCTGTGCCTTCTTAATGTACATAAAATGATTGTCTTTTTAAAGATATGAGTTTTATAGAAAAGTTGGTAAATATGTATATAGGCAAAAAGAAAAGCAATTGGACATAACCCCCCACCAAAGTCACAATGGAAAACATTTTGGTGTTGGATTTGAAAATGTCAGTATACTTCACTGCTTATGTCATTGGAGCCTTTTGCTAGGTCAATAAATGTAGATCTTTATCATCCACAGTGGGCTGGATAGTGTGTCAGTGTGTGTAACTATCATAAATTATTCATCTGGTTCCTTCATCATTAGGCATTTGGGTTGCTCCTATTTTTTTTATTTATTATAAACAGTACTTCAACACATATCTTTATATATCTCTGGGAGCTCTTGTTCATTGTTTTCCCTAGGAAAATTTCCTGAAGGTAGAATTTCAGGAAATTTCAAGGTTAATGGGGGTGCTTTTCAAAAAGTTTTAAACATAAAAAAAAAAAAAAAGGAATACATAGAAACAGTGGTTATGGGTGGTGAAGCCATGAGGGATAGAGATAAATGAAGAAATACAGGTCAAAGGGTACAAAGTTGTCTTTATGGATAAATAAAGCCAGAGATCTAATTTACAACATAAGGACTGTAGCTAATTATAATATTGTATACCAGTAATTTGCCAACTGAGTAGATTTTAGATACTCTTACTACCAAAAAAGGAGAAGGAAACTGTATGGTATGCTGTTATGTACATTTGCTTGACTATAACAATCACTTCATTATATAAACCTATGTATCTCAAGAGCATCAAAACATCATGTTGTACACCTAAAATGAATACAATAAAAAAAATTTAAATTCAGCCAGCAGTGGTGGTGAATGCCTGTAATCCCAGCACTTGGGGAGACTGAGGCAAGAGGATCACAAATTTTAGCCCAATGTGGGCAACTTAGTGACTTAATGAGACCCTGTCTCAAAATGAAAAAATTTAAAAAGGGCTGGGGATGTAGCTCAGCAGAAAGGCCCCATCTTCCATTGCCAGTACCACACACGCAAAAAGAAATTTTAATTTAACCATAGTATCATGTACGCAGAATGTGCACAAATTACACACAGGCTGTTTGATCAAATTCCCAAAGAGAACATGTGTAAATACCACACACACCAAGAAATTGAATAATATCAGTACCCTGAGCCACTCTCCTTCCTCCTCTGTCACCTTGATTTGTTTTGCCTACTTTTGAACTCTGTGTAAATAGATCACATAGAATATATTCTTTGATGACTCATAATTATGTCTGATTCATCCATGATGTTCAGTGTAGCAGAAGTTCATTTTTATTGCTGTATGACTCTGCAACCATTTATTCTTCCGTTGATGTACATTTGGATTTTATCTACCTTTGGTCTGTTTTTTTCCTTCCTTTCTGTTTTCTTTTTTTGGTATCAAAATCAGGGCCCTGCACTTGCTAGGCAGGTGCTGCACCACTGAGCTGTATCCCCAGCCCTTATCTGCCTTTGGTTACTGTCAGTAATGCTACTGTGAACATTTTTGGGCATGTCTTCTAATGTTCAGGAGTAATTATTTTTTCTTTTTCAGAATACTTGGGTTATATTTGCATATCACCTTTTCAAATAGATGTACTTTACGTGGTAAAAATGTCAGAAAAATAATGTTTACATTTTGAATTGGATAGCCCAAAACACATTAATTTAATATTTTTAAAAGATAGAGGGGCCGGTGAGATGGCTCAGTAGCGTAAGCGCCTGCCTGGCAAGCGCGAGGGCCCGAGTTCGACTCCCAGAACCCACATACGGAAAAAGGGCTGGTGATATCGCTCAGCGGCACGGGTGCCTGCTGGTGCGCAAGGTCCTGAGGTTGATCCCTGGTACCCACAAAAAAAAATTAAAAAGATAAAAGATAGATCTTTTGCAAACGGGAAAAGGATGAAGAGACAGAAGGCGCGGGGAGGAGGAGGGGAATTAAGATGTGGTATGTATCTGTACCAACTCCCCACAATGAATGTAATTATTATGTACTGTAAATATGTACCTGTAAATATAATGGTTTTTTTGGGTTTTGAGACAGGGTCTCACAACATAGTTTAGGCTGGTCTTGAACTCACTGTGTAGTCCAGGCTGGCCTCCAACTCCTGGTGATCCTCCTGCCTCAGCCTCCCAAGTGCTGGGATTATACTTGGGAGGTTTGTACCTTTGGTTTGTATCTTTGGTTGTTTTTGTGGATAGGATCTTCTTCTAGGGAGGTTAAAAAAAAATGATGAATACTATTTAAATAGTTAATGTCTTAAGGAAATTTTAAGAAACTTACCATTTCTTATTTTTATACAATTATTAAAAACTACTTACTTAGTAGCATGGCCCACTGACTTTGAATTTCATGGTGGTACAAAGATAACACAAAATTCTGGAGAAACCCCAAATTGCCTGAGGGTGTTACAGGAAGATTCCCTGTTCAAGAGTCACCGTGGAAAATAAATAGTGGGCTCAGGGGTCTTTGATTTTTCTCATCACTGCCCTGCAGAAGTAGGCCTTAGGACAGACATGTGGGAGAGGGCCTGGGGCATCGGCCAGCTTCCGGTGAGCGGAGGGGAGTGGACCCACAGCTGCAGCTGTGCTACCTCTGTTGAGTCGGGGCCTGTCCTTCGCTAGTCAGGCCTTTATGCTCCCTGGGTCCAGTCTTGAGCTGGGCATCTGGGACTTTTGCTTCCTACCTAATAAAATTAAAAAACAAAAAACACTACTGGTCAGATAACATTTTAAAGATAATAGTAGGAAAATACTATTCTTAGCATCATATTTTCAGAATAACTTTATCTTGATTTTAATGCTATTTAATAAACAGTGACTTGAAACATTTCTGCTTTTTAGTTTCTCCCTCTGTTAAGCACATAACAATCTGTAAGTACACACACAAGAAGATGGTTTTTGTTTTGTTTTGTTTCTTGTAGTGATGGGTGTGGAACCCAGGACCTCACACGTGCCAGGCAAGTGCTCCACCCCTAAACTACATCTCATTTTAAATTATATTTTGAGGTAGGAACTAAGTGGCCCATGCTGGCCTGGAACTTAACCATCCACTGACTTCACCCCACGCCCTCCCCCCAACATCCTCACCAGAGGTTGCTGTACCCTCACCCCTGACTGAAGCTACTTCTTAAAAGGACCCTTTCGTAATCTGAAGAATCCTTTGTTATGAAGATAATTTCGAGACAAAATGCAAGACTCAATTTTTTGCAAGTTGGGCTGCCTTTTGTTCAAACTTCAGCACTGCCTGGGCACAGTGGTGCACACCTGTAATCCTGACACACTGGGAGGATGAGACAGGAAGATTGTGAAATTCAAGCCCAGCTTAGGCAATTTAGCAACTTAGTGAGGCCCTTTCTCAAAATTTAAAACAAATTTTTTTTCATTTTTCAATTCTTAGCAATATATATATAATGGTATATGCACTAATTTTCATGGAAAAATGCTGTCAACTTCAGTCACGAGACCCCTTTTACTGTCCCCTGTCTAGATTTTTCTCCCTGGGCCCAGCCTGGCCAAAGCTAGCTCCCGAATAAAGGTGAGCCCAATCAACCCCACGACTCAGAGATGGGTGTCCACACCTCTTTACTTGCCCATGATGCTCCTCGTTTAAGCCTGCTGTCCTACTGCCCCCTCTCCAAAGTGACCCAGCATCCTTTCTGCTATTCTCTGAGCAGCCAGACTGACAGCCCAGGACTGCAGAGCAAGGGTGCAGGGAGGCTGCACGGTTCCTGAGCAGTAAATGAACGCTGAGTGCCGGGGTGGATCTCTGTTATTCCTCACGACATGGAGACCGCTCCGAGTCACTTCCAGGTTCACGGTCACCCTGATACTGGAAATCCAGATACAGAAGTGCAGGATGTACTGCTCTCCGCCTGCAGTGAGAAAGAAATCAAACCTTCATTCCATCTAAGGAAGATTTCCTGCTGCCCCAGGTTGAGCCAAGAGTGGATGTAAATATTGGGAATCCAAGGAGTTCAGAAGAGTAAATCGAGAATTACTAAACAGTGAGGTAAAGGCTGAGGCAAGCTCAGGGCCCAGAGGGCGCAGAGGAAGAGCTGGCTCCATTTTCCTGGAAAGGGGGCTGAGTGGGGAGGAGCAGGGACGTCACAAAGGAGTTGCTGGAGCCTGGCTCTGCAGGCAGAGGGGGATCAGATGTCTGCACGTAGGAGGCAGGGAATTCTCAGCTTTCAGGAGCAAACAGCAGGACTGAAATTCTGTGTGGGGGCAGAAGGGACCAGGAGGAGGGGAGGGGCTCCATGAGCCTTCCCTGGGGGGCGGGACCTGGGCTGAAGGTCGGGGCATCCAGATGGCCTGCGGGAGGGAGGCCCAGTCGAATACAAGTTCATCTGCTAGCAGACTTCCCGGACACCGGAAATATAGAGAGGGTGTGGCCATGCGGAGAACAGAAAAGGGCACTGGCATCCGACTAACCCGGGGAAAAGGTCAGAAGCTGCCAGGCTGATTCACCCCGCACCCCCTCCAGCCTCTCTGATTCCCCAAGCAGCTGGCCCCACTCAGCACTGCACATGGGGGATCTGGACCCTGAGCTGCCTGAGGTGCCAGGATCTGGTTCTGGGGTCCTGGGCCCTCCAGCTGCAGCCTTCATTCTCAGCACCACCAGAAGCTTTGCTGAAACCCAGATTGCTGAGTCTCAGATGCTGCAGGGCCAGGTGAGACCCCAAATTATGCTTTAACAAGTTTCCAGGTGACTGTGGGCTCCATGGTTTTGTTTAGGGTCTTGCTATGTAGTCCATGCTGGCCTTGAACTTATTATGTAGCCCAGGCTGGCCTGGATCTCCCAGCAATCCTCCTGCCTCAGCCTCCCATGTGCTGGGATTACAGGCATGTGCCACCACGCCCAGCAGTGTTTTGAAACACACTGAGGTCATCTTCACCTTTGAGCAGGGCCCTGGAAAGGCTGCCTCCAGCTGAGCAAAGGGCACAGGAACTGTAAGCCTTAGGCTTCCACCTATATAAAGGGAAAATTCTGTCTTTGGTATGAAACCCCTTGTAAAACCAGAGGTAAGATTCAGTGTTAGAGTTTTCTTTTGTTTTTCAGTACTGGAGATTGAACTCATTGAGGTATACCTACAGCCCGTCTTTTATCTTTTGTTTTGAGACAAGGTCTTGCTAAGTCCCTAAATTACCCAGGCTAGGCTCAAACTTGTGATGCTCCTGCCTCAGCCTCCCAGAGTACTGGGATTACAGGCATGCACCACTATTCCCGGTTCAAAATTAGTTATTACTATATACAAACCTAAGACAATAAATGTGTTTCTCCTAAAATACAGTAGACCTCCTTATCCATAGGGAGTTATATTAGATGCCTACAACCACTGGTAGGACCAAGCTCTGCAGCCACAGTTTTCCTAGGCATACATCCCCACATTTAATGCTTTTTCCTCTTTTTCTTTTCCATCTTAACTAAGCACTTATCAAGTATGGAGGAGGTGTGATTGTGAAACTAAGCTCAAATTCCTCTTTCCTTCATCACAATTTCACAGATAGATGATCCATTCTTTTTGTGGCATTAACGACCTTGATATCTGATTGATTTTTCCTTCCTTATTCAATTAAGGACTCTCACCTTTTCCCTTACAACATTCTACGGCACCTCTTTGGCATATCCAAATCGCCAACCTTACTATTCTTTCCCTTTGGAGTTATTATTATAAGTGAAATGGATCAGTTGAACACAAGGCCAGTGACATCATGACGGTTGGTCTGACAATCCAGGCAGCTGCGAAGTGACTGGCGCAAGCAAACACTGGACAAAGGGGAAATTTTTGTCCTGGGCTGCCCAGGGCAGAATCTTGTGGGTTTCAAGACAGGACTCAGGAGGGCACCCCATTTAAAAATTACACATTATTTATTTCTGGAATTTTCCATTTGACATTTTCAGACCACAGTTGACTGTGGAGAACCAAAACAGCAGAAAGCAAAACCACCAAAAGGGGGACTTCTGTCGTTATGGCTGTGGTCTAAGGAACATACCTACATCAGGAACCCCAGGGGCTGCTTCTCCTAACCCCTCCCCATCTCCCGATACTGGGGACTGAAACCAGAGCCATCACATTGAACTACAGCCCCAAGCCTTTTAAAATTTTTATTTTGAGACAGGTTCTTGGTAAGGTGCTAAATTGCCCAGCCTGGGCTCAAACTTGTGATCCTCCTTCCTCAGCCTTCCAGAGTGCTGGGATTACAGATGTGTACCACCGTACCTGGCCCCAGGACGTTTCTTATGATGCACAACTTGCTGATCTAAATCACAGTTTGGGCCCACTGTTACCTTTACATTGTGGCATGACACGTCCTGGCTGATTCTTCTCACCCCAACGAGTTTGAACACCCCTAGCTTATGCTGATGAATTGGCGGGGAATGGAAAATGTTTGTTCTTCAGTTTCTGGTTTGCTGTCGGGGCACTAGGATCCCCAGTCCCATCCCATCCCATCCCATCCCATCCCATCCCATCCCATCCCATCCCACCCACCATCCCTGCCCGTGGCTTTTCTTTGGTGCCTGCATGGTTAGGGGCCTCTTCCAGGAAGGCTAAGACTCTGCAGCCCCATTTTCCCAAGGCTGCATCCCGCCAATATCCCTGTGCCAGGCGCCACCTCCTGGCAACCTGCTTTTATCACTGTTTTTCTCCTGTTTTCATCAAATCCTCCCCCGTAAAATGTTCAGAAAAAGAACCTTGCTGATGTCAGAAGGAAATGCGATGCTGTATTTCAGAAGTTTTAATGTCTCTTTAAATGTCTCCACTACCCGCGAGTTTGTGTACAGTGCCTGGGAATGAGCTATCTAGAGATTTAGATGCAGGAATGTGGTGTGAAAAAGTGAAAGCAGATTGGGTGGGTCTGGAGTTTTCCTAGGAAGCAGAATCCCTCAGCATGTGCGGGTGTGGCCCACAGTGCCGCAGGGAGCTCTGGTGGCCAGGAGATGGGTCAGGCGTGACCTGGGGACTGCGTGGATTTCCTCTGTGGCTCAGCTCAGCTGGATGCAGTTTTCTGCCTTCACTCAGCATTTCATGCACATAAAATCACACACAAGCCAATGTGAAATTCGCATTGTGCTCGGATAGATCCCGAATATAGCAATTGCATTGGAACAAATTCAAACTTTCCTATAGCAAAAGTGATGGTAGTGCTATAAGACTGTAATGCCACCAGTGAGAATGTGCTGATACGGAAATATCTCAGGAATAAATTGCCGTGGTAAAATGGAAAAAAAAAAATCCAAGATGCAAAAAAAAAGAAAAAGTGCCACCCCCCTATAGTCCGGCAGAGATGGTGTTAGTGGATTCAGGAAGCCCTAATTAACAACTTGAGACCCCCTCTGAGCCTCCTGTCCAAGTGTCTGGCCACTTTCATCACAGAATGGGGAGGAGGTGGATCAGAGCTGTTCTTCTCTAACTGCAATGTGTACATCCGGTGCATGGGACTCTTGTTAAAATGCAGAGCCTCATCCAGTAAGGCAGCGCACAGTCCAAGACTCTAGGTTTGTCACCAGTCCACAGATCACACTCGGAGTAGTAAAGTCACAGAATTCTTCTAGGGGGCTGGGATGTAGCTCAGTGGCAGCGTGTTTGCCTGGCATGTGCACTCACCCCAAGTCTTCTAGTTAAATGGACCCACACAGTGAATGAATTTTATTTTTAACATTTTTACCAAGTGGTCTTCTAGGCCCTGCTTGGATGGTTCTGATGGTGGGGAAATACTTTTTTTTAGATAGGTTAAAT
Source organism: Erethizon dorsatum (assembly GCA_028451465.1). NCBI lineage: Eukaryota > Metazoa > Chordata > Mammalia > Rodentia > Erethizontidae > Erethizon > Erethizon dorsatum. The sequence continues at coordinate 31,968,953 of CM051833.1, forward strand.
TTTTGTTATATTTTCTTTACCTATAATTCATTGAGTTGGACTCTTTACTAAGACTGTTTTGTTTTGTTTTGTTTTGTTTTGTTTTGTTTTGTTGAGACAGGGTCTCACTTTGTAGTGCAGGCTGGCCTTGAACTTACTATGTAGCCCAGGCTGGCCTTAAACTCACAGCGATCTTCCTGCTCAGCCTCCCAAGTGCTGGGATTACAGGTGTGCACCACCACGCTCGGCATACTAAACCTCTTTCATGTATAACACTACTCATTGCTCACAACAATGCTTTATGGGAGCATTTGGCAGATGGTAGGCACCACTATCAATCTCATTGTACATGGGGAGATAGACATAGATAGTTAAGACCTTAAATAACTTGCTAAGGAGCCCAGATTCTTCTCCACTCCTCAGTGTGGAAGTCAGATCTTGTCACCCTGGACTTTCCCTTCATCTGGACCACATGGAAAAGCCATGACTTCCAAAGGGGTCCTGGTGCACGAGAAGTCATGGCTTCTCCATGTGGTCCAGTTTGAGTTAAAGGGGACAGAGAAGGTGGGAAGGAATGAAGAATGATTATCAACTTTTTGGATTTTATAGGTTTGGATTTTATAAAACTCTTCAACTGCAAACATGCAGTGTTCTTCAAGAAAAGGGAAGACCCGCAAAGGCAACTCAGAGATGGAGAGAGATGCCACCCTGTCACAAGCAGGCTCCAGAAAGCAAGGCCACCTCCACTTCCATGCTGAAGGCTGGAGTTGCCTCTCAGCAGAGCTTCTTGGGCAGAGAGCGGTTTATTCCCAACACTAAGGGTCTAATGGAATTTGCTTGCCAGGTTTTGGACTTCCTAGGATGCTTCATTCCTTCCATCTCTCTGATCTCTCCATTTAATAATGAAAATGTCTATCCCATGCCTGTCCCACCACCATATTTCAAAAGCATATGATTTTTCTGGTTTCACAGATTCACAGTGGCAGAGGAATTTTGCCTTAGGATGAATAGTTCATTGAGTCTCACCCCATCTGGCGTAGGTGATAGATATTTAGATGAGACTTTGGACTTCAGAGTGGATGTTCTTGCATTATCAAAATATGCCTAAGGTTCTTCTTCTGTAAACTGAGGTACAGCAGTCATCCAGGAAAGGTACTAGAGCCACTGTCTGGGTTGTGAACTGAACAAGCTGCATTTTTTCATGAAACACCATTTTCACTCAAAAGAAGAGAGTTTTTCAGACTTGGGGATTAGGCTGGTATTTCCTAAAAAATGAATGAAACGAGCCTGTGACTTTAATAAAAAACATTTGACAGTATGTATGGCCAGTGACACAATTTGAACTTTCCAGCAAAAATTAGAACTTTTGAAAGGTTGTATCCACCACCATGAAGTTGACAATTTCCCAGTATGTAAAGAATTTTCTGATGAGACAAAAGTAGTTTTTTAAATAACTCCCAGTGAAATGCATCAGCTTATGTAATGTTTGTATGACTCAGTTAATCCATACTTTCTAAACAATCAATGAATGATGTTAAAGACTTACACATAGGTAAAAGATCCACTGAACATGCAAAACAGATTTAATATGCAGAATATAAAAAGTTCACTGATACAGTTTCAGATTCCATAGTGCAACTAACCACTAGGAACCTGTCAATTGCAAAATTTTGGTAATATTGAATGCATCAAAGACTACCATGTTGATCTAAAAATGCTATTATTGACCAAGAGATGGAGGAGTGAGAGGAAAGGGAAGCAAAAAGAATTAAAATGTGTTCTGTACAAGTACCAACTCCCCATGATGAATGTAATCATTATGTAGTACTGCAAACATGTACCAATAAAAATAAAAATTAAAAAAATAAAATAAGAACCCTATGGAGATATTTTTCTGCTTTCCAACCACATATTGGTCGGGACAAATGCGGAACTTTGGATCTGAAATGTCCAACCAGAGGCCCATACGTATGTTATAGACTTGTTTCCCAGCTCCTGTTGCTACTGGGAAGGGGTAGAACCTTTAAAAGGTAGAAGCTAAGAGGAAGTGAAGTCATGGGGGTGTGGCCCTGAAGAGGATGTTAGGACTCTGCCCCTTCCTGTCCCTCTGTTTTGCTTCCTGGCTGCCAAAAGGTGAACATACCTCCTCCACCACATGCTCTTAGTGTGATGTTCTGTGCTGCCACAGGCCAAGAGCAGCAAGACCACAAACTTAAACTTTGAAACTGTGAGCCAAAATATACTTTTCCTTCTTTAAATTGATTATCTCAAATATTTGTTCACCATAACATAAAACTGACTAAAACAATAGATTTTTCTTCAGACTCTTAAAGAACAGAGTGCAATAGACGGACAAAAGAAGCAGAATGAGCATCTGCTTCTATTAGGCATTAAAAGGGTTTCAGAAAATATAAAACAATGCCATTCTTCTCACCAAATGTTTTCCTATATTGGAAAATAGTCTTTCTTTTATTTTTATTTTTATTTTATTTTTTTGTGGGTACCGGGGATCGAACTCAGGACCTTGCACGCCAGCAGGCGCCCGTGCCACTGAGCGGTATCACTGGCCCTTTTTTTCGTATGTGGGTTCCAGGAGTTGAACTCGGGCCCTTGCGCTTGCCAGGCAGGCGCTTATGCCGCTGAGCTGTCTCACCGGCCCTTTTTTTTTTTTAATATTTAAAAGTGTGTTATTTTTACTTAACGTGATAAGTTTATTATTGTTATGGTCAACTAATGGAGCTAGGTAGATTCCCACACAATTTTTTTTCTTCTGTACTGGGGATTGAATCCAGAGCCTTAGTGCTGAGCTACATCACTTGCCCATTTTATTTTGAAACAACTTTAGTGAGACGCTAAATCGCCTAGGCTGGGCTTGAACTTGTGGTCCTACTTCCTCAGTCTCCCAGAGTTCTGGAATTACAGACCTGCACCACTACACCTGACACGAAATTTGATTTGGGAGTTGAGATAAACGATGTCACAATGAGGCAAGAGAGTATGAGGTTTCTTACTCACATAATGAGATCTTCTGGGAATGGCAAGGCAGACTCCCAAGAAAGTCTGTAAGTGGCTTGAGAAAGCAGTGCTAGGTGATTAATTTGGTGTTTTAAGGTGATTAAGGAGTACAGGAGATTAAAGGTTCCCACATGTGGGCTGGGGTTTTTGTGGCCTGAACTTTTGATCAACACCAAGAGGAGTTGTGAGCTTTCTCATCAGTGTGCCAAGTATGAATCAAGAGGGAAAGATGAGGGCTAGAGGCCGAAAGATATCAGCAGTCGAATGTAAAAAATGGAGTCAGACTTTATTAAAACTCATTTCTGATGCCCAATGACGACTGCGATGTTTCTAGCACCATTTGAACTTGCAAAATCTAAGCCATTACGGTGCTCTAGGAAGCTGTAGCGGAGGTTGTTAAGGGAGGAAAGAGTGCTGCTGAATGCTGTGTTGAAGAGCCCAGCAGTGTGTATTTTGCAAAATGTAGTGTGTGCCTTCATTGCTCTTGATAATGTGTGAAGATTCAGAAAGGATAAGAAGTGTCGCGGTGAGCCTTCATTTGTGGCTTTAGAATATGCAGAGGTCCACGTGATCTTGATTTACATTTTGGGTATCTCTGAGGCAAGATTCCCACAGTTCTTTACCTCAAAGTGTGCAACCTTGGATGAGGAATTGCTGTTGCCATTGGTTGGAGCAGATGACCATGCCACTGGGAATAAACAGCCTAAGTGTCTGTACAAGTGTGCAAATGGGCTGGACCGTTGGCTAGAAGCTAGTGTATAGATGACTGACTGAAGTCCAGCAATGCGATGACTCTTGCCTCCCATATTTGATTAGGGATCCTAGTAAGGCTTGAAACCACTGGCCCTCCAGCAAGGTCCATCATCTGTAATGACAGCAGTGACATCCATAAAAATGTTCATTCCCTTCGCTGTTGTCACACTGTTAATCTGAGGAGGCTCCCCAGATAGCCAAGGGCCCTCGGGAGCCTATCTGGGCAAGGCTGAAACCCAGGACCCAGGGCTGCTTTAAAGAGGCCCTCGATGCCATTCTCTAGGCCCTGAACACAAATGATTGAAACTTACAACTCAGGTTGGTTATGTGAATGAGACAGCAAGTGCAGCACGCAGCAGCACAGATCACACCACAAACTCTCTGTAGGCAGCATCGCAACTCAAAAGCACATCGGCTGTCGGGCAGCACGTCAGACGCCTGTGGTCAGCAGGCAGCGAGCCATCTCTCAAGCCAAAGCAAGAGAAGTGAGTCTCTTGGCTGCGGCCACCTGCTGGTTGTGCCAGTCCCTGGCTCATCCTGCCTCCATGGGTGACTACTCAGTTACTGGTACAAAAATTAGTATATTTTTTAAATTCCCAATTTTAATTTCATATACAGCAAATAGCAATAGATATAAACCACAGAAACAAAAGGTTTTGGGGATCCTTTGTATATTTTAAGAGCACAAAAAAATCCTGAGACCAAAGAGTTTGAGAATCACTGACATATATTTATAAAACCCAAACCAGAAGCCCATACGACAATAGTTACTGCCTATCATATGACGTGCCGAGATGTTTTCTTCTGTAGTTCATTCTATTTCATCCTTTTAAAAATTCTGGGCCGGTGAGATGGCTCAGCGGCGTAAGCGCCTGCCTGGCAAGCGCAAGGTCCTGAGTTCGACTCCTGGTACCCACATACGAAAAAGGGGCCGGTGATATCGCTCAGTGGCACGGGTGCCTGCTAGCCCGCGAGGTCCTGAGTTCGACCCCCGGTACCCACAAAAAATAAATAAATAAATAAATAAATAAATAAAATAAATAAAATAAAAATGCTGGTCTTGAGCACTGTCCATAAATAAGAGTTTACTGGAATACAGCCACACCTGTTTGTTTATGTTGTCTGTGGCTTCTTTCTTGGGGGCAAAGTTGGGTAGTTACAACAGAGACTGGACAACTCACAGGGCCAAAAATATTTACTGTCCACTTATATTTAGCCAAAAAAGACTTACTCTCTGGTCTCTTCAAGAAGAACTTGGCCAATGGCCACCGAAGGAATGCTTCATTCCTTCACTTCTTTCAGATCTCTGGGCAAACATCACCTCACTGTGGAGAATCAGGGAACAAATATTCTACCTAAAAGACACACAGGTCCTCCACTTTCTCTTTGCACTTTTTTTGTTAAGGAAGTAACTTAGTCCACGAAAGCTCCTTTTTTTGGTGGGAGGAGTCCTAGGGATTAAACCCAAGGCTTTTGCACTAAGGTACATCCCCAGCCCTTTTCTTAAAAAATGTTATTTTGAGATAGGGTCTTGCTAAGCTGTTAAATTGCCCAGGCTGGGCTTGAACACGTGATTCTCCTGCCTCAGCCTGCTAGCATCCTGACTTTACAGATGTGCAGCATGACACCCAGCTCTTTGCACTCTTATGATCCTTTGTCTTTGTAGCACTTATCATTAGCTGATGTTATATATTTGTTTGTCTGTTATAGGTTTTCCCCCAATGGAGTCCAGCATCATGAGATCAGAGTCTTTTTTTTAGTTCATTACTATTGTCTTAGTTAATTCCTCATTGTTGGGACAAAATACCCAAAACCTACAAGTTAAAGGAGGAAAGGTTTATTTTAGCTCACTGTATGTAGTCGTTTCAGTCCATAGTCAGCTGGCTCCCAGACAGGCATGGCAGAGGGGTATTACAGAGGAGAAACAGTCCATGGCAAGGCAGGCAGGAAGAAGGAAGCAGCAGCAGCAGCAAGCCTTCCTTTCCCTTTGTATTCCATCCAGGCTATAAACCTACTGGATGGTGCCACTCACATCCAAGGTGGGGGTTCCCATTACCCACATCCAGAACTAAGCTAAACCAATCAATGGACTGACCCAGTTATCACACACCCATGATCCAGCCACCTCTCCAAAGCCCCACTTATGAGCACATGAGGCTTTGCAGGGGACATCTAGATATAAGCCATAAACAACTACATTCTCAGAAGCCCTTAATAAATGTTCAACTGAATAAATGCATATTCTGTAATAAGAATCCTTCTAAGACTTCTCCTTTTGGTTAAATTATCCTACTTTTGTTTCGGCAGGGACAAGGGTCAATTAAATATAATCTATAGACTAAGTTACAGAGGAAATCAGAGCTATTGCTTGTCTTTTAGAAAATAATAAACATACATTTTGGAATTTTTTTTTAAATTATAGGACCTGGAGGCAATTTATCAAAGTCATCCCTCTAGGGAGCTGAGGATGTAGCTCAGTGGTTGAGCACTTGCCTCATATGCACAAGGCCCTGGGTTCAATCCTCAGCACCACGAAAATCATTCTTGTGGTTTGTAATGAAACAGGCAGAGTTGCGCACTGAAGCCTGGAAAGTGATTTTTACCACTTGTTTACAAAGAGAGTTTAGGGATTATTTTTTCACATACTGTTTCTGCTTCATTTCAAAAATTTTCCACATTTTAATCTAATTTCATAGACACAGAATGTGGGCAAAACATGGGTTCCAAGACATAATTTTTATTTACTTTCAGGCAAAGAATTTTCTGAAAAAGTAACCAGCATTACTCGAAAGCCTCTTGAAATTGTCTCACATCTCCCCAGTTCAAAATCGGATTAGTTGTTTTCAAAGGAATAACCTGTCTGCATTTCCCTCCTTCGTCTTCCATAGTTTGTACAAGATTTTTCAAGAACAGCCTTGAGTTTACCATCTGATGGATGAACATAACATGTTTATTAGAAATGTGAGCTCTTCCCCTCTTCTGATATCATTACATCAGGGAAATTTATAGAAGTGGCTTGTATGTGGAAAATCTGAATTATGATTTTACAAAGTTAGAATGGTTCTGTCAAGTAGACTCCCCGGTTGGACTGCCACCTTGGGGAGAGCTAGGACTTTTGTATTACATTCTGAAGATCCTTCCTGGATGTCATGGTCTAGTCCCCAGAGAGTAAGTGACTTGGTTGAGGTCACGTGGTTAGACCAGGACCCGAGTCCTGTCTCCATCTCAGAGGGCTCAATCCCCCTCCACACACTCCAACACCTTTGTCCATTTCCCCACGTGAAGCCCACACGAATGGAAGGCTGCAAGCAAGGCTTGCACTGGGTTTCTTGGTTTAATATTTGTCTAATTGTTGAGAAAGAATGAGAGAGACTAACTGGGTGTGATTTTGCGTGCCTGTAGTCCCAGCTACTCAGGAGGCTGAGGCAGGAAAATCACAAGTTCTAAGCCAACCTAGGTAATTTAGTGAGACCCTGTCTCAAAATGAAAACAACAATAAATGGGAAGGGGTGGGAATGTGCTTCAGTACTCCCTGGTTTCAATCCCCAGTACTGGAAAAAAAAAAAAAAAAAAGAGTAGGGAGAGTCTGATTTAAATGGGATTCTTTTTTTGGGCATTTCTGGTCTCTGTTGAATGGAAAATAAAAAGTAAATTATGGAAAATTAAAAGGAATATGTCCCTACAGCAAGGACTTTTGAGGTCTGATGACGGAGAGAATCAAATGTGTGTGCTTTAAAGTACACTGAACACATAGATACAGAGAATGTTTCCTCAAATAGTCTTTGGATCTAAAATAAGAAATTGGTTTTTCCTGGTACAAACATCCTGAGCTTGAGCAAAGTGCCCCAGAAGACAGCACAGGGAGCAGAACAGGGCTGGCCCAGGATCTGCTATGATGGCGATCGATCATTTAGAAGTTTCCAACCAGGAGAAAAATGAACTTGAGAGTAAATGTGAAATAGTAACAAATCATCACCCAGTCCCAAGAGCCCTCCAGTTTCTGTGAAAGATGGAAACTCTCTGTCATTGGAAACTGCAAAAAAAAAATAAACAATCTAACAATGAAAGTTCATAAGTTTTTTTTTTTGAGAGACAGAGGAAAAATATCACTAAAGTTTTTGTTTTTGTTTTGTTTGGTTTGGTTTGGTTTTGAGAGAGGGTCTCACCATGTAGCTCAGGCTGGCCTTGAACTCACTACATAGTCTGGGCTGGCCTCAAACTTGTGGCAATCCTCTTGCCTCAGCCTCCCCAGTGCTGGGATTACAGGCAGGCACCACCATGCCTGGCTGCTAAAGTTCTTTTAGAAAGATCACAATTTCAGAAAACCTATGGTTTGGAACAAACAAAACAAAACAAAACAAAACCTGGGTTTAAGATTATTTCATTATTTGAGTAACATTTACTGAAATTATTTCAAGTGTCTGCCTTTGCTACAATTTGGCCCTTGAATGTCACCCCAAAGACCTGTATGTTAAAGGATTGACTCACACATGTGGCACCATTGGGAGGTGGTGAAACTTTAAGAGAGGGGGCGTAGTAGGAGGTCACTGGGTCTCTGAAGGGGATGGTGGGAGCCCAGTCTCTTCCTCTCTTTCACAATCCTGCCACAAGGTGAGCAATTTTGCTCCACCCTGCACCCCTTCCATGATGTGCCACTACAGGTGCAAAGGGACCAACTAACTATAGACAGAAACCTCTAAAACTATGAGCCAAAATAAACCTTTGCCTTTATAAGCTGATGATATGGTTTAGATCCAAAATGTCCCTCAAAAGTCTCATGTGTTTGGGAGGTGATTGGATCATGGAGTCAATATATTCATCAGTAGATTCATCCATTGATGAGTTCAAGCTGAATGTGCTGTTAGGAGGCAGGATCTGGTTGGAGGTGGGTCACTGGGGTGTGACCTGGAAGGGTGCATCTCCCTCCCCAGCTCCTCCCTTCTCTATCCACTTCCTGGCCACCATGGGTTGAACAGCTTTCCTCTACCATGCCTTTCCACCATGCTGTTTCTGCCTTGGAAGCATCCAACCATGGACTAAACCCTCTAGTATCATGAGCCAACTTGAAACTCCTCCTTTAAGTTGTTGAGCATTTTGTCTCAAAAGATGGAAACAACTCAAGTGTCTGACAGCTGAATGGATAAACTAAATGTGGTATATACATACAATACTATATAAAACATTATGCAGCCTCAAAAAAAAAAGGACATTCTGACAGATGCTACAACACAGATAATCTTAAAGACACTGTGCTAAGTGAAATCAGCCAGTCACAATTGGGCTGATATTATGCAATTCCATTCATATGACGTACCTATTCATAGAGACAAAAGTAGGAGGGGGAACCAATGGGAAGTTATTGTTTCATGGGTACAGAGTTTCAGTTTTGCAAGAGTTCTGAGGATGGATAGTGGTGACAGTGGCACAGCAATGAAAATGGACTCAATGTCACTGAACTGCACATTTAGAAACAGAATGGGCCGTGTGTGGTGTTTCATGCGTATAATCTCAGCTACTACGGGAACTGAGGCTGAAGGATCACAAGTTGAAGGCCAGGTGGGCAACTTAGTGAGACCCTGTCTTAGAATAAAATTAAAAGGACTGGGTGTGTAGAGTGTCCTGGGTTCAGTTCCAAATACTACAATAATAATGATAGTTCTAAAAGTTCTGATCTAGATTTGTTTTCTGTGTCACCGGACCCTTCGGTAAAACTTGAGAAGCAGGAAGTTTCAGCTCAACATAAGAAAGAAGTCAACAATTATGTCTTTAACAGGATGGGCACAGCCTCAGGAGAGTAAGCTGCCCCACAGCAAGGGGGTTAAGCTAATACTGGATGAATGTTTATTGGAAAATTGTTGAATAGATTTAGGGATTTTTTTTGATGGAAAAGAGTAAACTCTAGTTCATAGTTTCCCAAGCTAGCTAATCATCAGAATTACTTGATAAGCATGTTAAAATTCAGATTCCTTGGCCTTATTCATAGAAGATCTAAATTAGGAAGCCTGAGCCCACCAGTGTGGTACCAAAAATCAAAATTATAACAACGTTATTTTAAAGATCTTAATTGCTTTTTTCTTTAATTTTTGCAGTGCTGGAGATTGAACCCAGGCCCTCACACCTGCCAGGCAAATGCTCCACCACTGAAGCTGAAACGGGCCTGTTTGGAAATTTGGTCTCTCTCTCTCTCATTCCCTCCCCTCCTCCCTCCCTCTCTCCCCCACAAGTTCTTCAGAAGTAAAATAGATGATTTGTAACGAGCAATGAGAATAAGAGTTCACCAGAGACCACCCAACAGGCTTCTGTAAAGGCGACAAGGCACAAGATTTAATATACCTGGGTGCAGGCAGACGGAGGATGAAAAGACCGTCTGTAAGGAACAAAGAAAAGCAGGGCTTTTTACAGGGCTTTGAAAGGGGCGGGGTCAAGTGAGGAGATCAGGCAAGGTATCCTGTAAGGGGTCAGGCAAGGGACCTCATGTGTGGAGGTCTGAGCAAACACCCGTGGTCAAAGTTCTCAGAGCATCTGGTGCAAATGTGTGGATGTTATCAAATGTCCTGGTGCTAGGAAGATTTTGTGCTCTACCTTTTCTCTTCTTAACAACATCCTGTCCTGTGTTTGCTAATGACAGAACTTGTGCTGGGGCTGTGGTTTTTGCTGAGAACAATGCGGATGCTAAAAAACAGATTGGGTGCTGGGAAAGTCATGCCTGAGTTGTGCCTGACACACTAAATTTTGATTTTGTTTTTATTTTGAAACAGGGTCTTGCTATGTAGTCCAGGCTGACCTTGAACTGACTATGTAGCCCAGGCTGGACTCAAACTTGCAGTGATCCTCCTGCCTCAGCCTCCTGAGTGCTGGGATTACAGGTGTTCACCACCGTGCCTGGCTAGTTTTGGCTTGGTTATGTGGAAGTTCAGCCAAAGTAACTCCATTTTGGTTTGGTCTGTTGGACCTAGTGCAGGAACTAAGTCCAAGCCAATTGGCGCCTACATATTTTATTTAGTAAAAGTCAAACACACACCTGGCCAAGGAGTCAGAGAGGCTAAAAGAAGCTCAAGTGGGGGCTGGAGGGAGGAACTGTGAACCTGGCAGCTGTACACACTTACGTGAGACAGTGGATCAGCACCCATGAGCAGGAGTTGCACAAGCCCAGGTGCCCTGCCTCAGCCTACTAAGTGGGAACAATGTGGTTGTTTTTCACACCGGCCTTCCAAATTCCACACCCATCTGGTGTCCCCTGTGCAGCCAGGGGGATTCTAGGAAACCGCTTCAGTATAGCTAAACAAATTGCTGCCATCCTAAACCACATGTCTGGGTTGGTGACACCCTACTCACTGAGGTCCAAAAGCTAAGGAGAAGCCAGGCATGATGGTATAGGCCTGTAATCCCAGCACTCTAGACGCTGAGGCAGGGGGATGGCAAGCCCAGCCAGAGCAATTAAGCCACTTAGCAAGACCCTGTCTCAAAATGAAAAAAAAAATTTTTAAAGGCTGGGGATGTAGCTCAGTGTGAAGGCCTTGGATCCAATCTCAAGATCCAATCACGTTGGGGTGGGGGGCTGGAGAAGGGGAATTGCCTCTCTTTAATATTTGTTTTGTGGTTTGCTTTGCAGCCATGGGATTATTCCCAGCTGCCAGCCTCCAGGGTGGGCACCCTCTGCTCCCCTCAGAAATGCCCACACCCTCCTGAGCCCCTCTAGAGGGGGTCGTTCTCCCAACCAAAGCACAGTTGTGATGAACACAGAGTCCCTGGCAGTTGCCAGGGAGTTCTGATGAGTTTCGGAAATGCAGCTAAGTTTGTAAAAGTCTTAATTATATAAGCATTATGTTCCAAAATATACTTTTTCCTTCTTTCCTGGACAGGCTTTTGAGTTACATGACATAATTACATGAAAGAACATAAATGACAATGTAATTAGCACAGTTGGAAACAACCGGGGCTGAGAGAGTCACTCCCCTCCATTCATGTCAATTTCAAGTCCAGTCAAGTTTCCACCATCATGATGCTTGTCCAGGGGCCACGCTTGAGAGCCACTAGGGTGTGGCTTCCAGGCCAGACTCCATGCGTGAACTTCTAGTCTGCCATGGTTGCTGAGTGACTTTGGACACATTACTCAATATCCAGTGCCTCAGTTTCTCTCTGTTTCATTATTATTAGCGCATACCAGTTACACAGACTAGTGGGTTCATTTTGGCATATTTGTACATACATATAACATACTTCCATCATTCCACCCCATCACCACCCTCTCCTCTTACTCCCCCTTTCCCTAACCCTCCTTCTCTCCTCTAACAGTCTCCCTTCTGCTTTCATGTCCTCTCTCACTCTTGCTCTTGCTCTCAATTCCTCATATGAGAAGAAGTATGTGACACTTGATTTTCCAAATCTGGCTTATTCCACTTACCATCATGATCTCCACTCATTTTCCTGCAAATGACATGATTTTGTTCTTAATGGCAGAATAATATTCCATTGAGTACAGTACCACTACAAATGGAGTTCCATTCCAGGAGAACGTTCATAAGTCTGACAAAGCGAGTCTTGTGCTGTAGTTTCACTTTTGTTTCCATGGTTACTGCTTTGCACTTCCCAGCAGCCCCCCATATCACCACTGCTTTTCCTCTGGCTTCCAGACATCCCGGGCTCTGATCCAGCGCTGTACTAGTGTGCACCATCGCACCGCACAGGAAGCACACAGCGACACAACTGTGACAATGGCCGCAGACACGAGAGCTACTCCCGCGATTTGTTCACATCTACGAATGTTCATAATGCGAAATCCATTCCCATCTGTGAAAGTTTGCAACTCCAGTGTTCATAAGCTGGGAATTTACTGTATGTATCTCACTTTTTTCTCCATTTCAATTTCTTTATATGTGAAATGAGGATAATAAAGTCATCTACTTTTGGGAGTTGTAGTGAGGATTAAATAAATCCATCTACATAAGGTATAGATGACTCTATAAACCACTTTATCCTTGTTTTAGCCATAAAATTATACACGTAAGGTATGGATACAGCATACAGTAAACAGCAAACGTTTGCTATTATTTTATTCAAAATTTTCTGCATGTCAGTGTTTCTGTAGTGAATGCGTATTGGAAAACATTCCAGACACACAGATCTTTCACATTCATAAAGACTGAGTCTAGAAGACATTGAAGTGTTTGATTTAATTTCTCATTAATTATTGGTAAATTTTTATGTCTCTATATTTGTCCCTTTGTGTTTCTCTGATGATCACACAGCTTGGAAGTACCAACCCAATATTATGATAGATATAGCAAGTGCTAGCTAGCTCTTTTACAAAATGGGTGAAAAAGCTAGTTTTATGGCAAAATTTGAGTTTAATCTCCTAATCGTCCAGAGGGGAGCAGCACCGCGCTGGGATTTTCCGAACAGCGGATCTGGAAATGCCCAGGTCTGCTCTCCACGCCCCCGCGTTTGCACCCCACCTCCTGGACCGCAGGTTCCTTGGGATCCGAGTTCGGACTTGAGATCCCCGCCTCGGTGGGCTCAGCCCCCGTCCTACTAGGGACGCCAGGGTCGCTTCACAGAGCGGAAGCAAGGAAGCCGGCTCGCGGGCGCCCCCCAGCGGGCTCCGACGCCCAGGTCCGGGCGCAAGGGCCGGAGGCCACATGGCGCACTCCGAAGAAATATGAAACAATATTAAAACAGAGGTGCTTCAAATTCCAGGGAAAGTCACGTCAGTTTTTTACATAAAACTAATTGTACCCGCCTGGCGCGGTGGCGCACAACCGTTATCCCAGCACTTTCGGAGGCTGAGGCAGGAAGAGGGCAGATTCGAGTCCCGCATGGGTAATTTTGTGAGCTCCTGTCTCGAAAAATAAAAAGAGCTAGGGATGTAACTCAGAGCTAAGGCCCTGGGTTCAATCCCCAGTAGCAGGAAAACGACCAACTGATGACATCAGAGAAATTTTATGCCTCAAATGGCTCTTTCTGGGGCGATCTGTCCACCGTCTTCTGCCTTCAGTGTTATTCGGTGGAGACTGTCACTTCGGGCGAGTCTTTTGTCTAACTGAAGCCTCGTGGGTTTTGTTAGAGAAACGCTTTTGAAGCGGAGTGTTCTGGCACCCTCTGGTGACAAGTCGCGAGTAAGGCCTCATTCTCCTGAGCGCTGTGCTTTTAACCTTTCTCACCAAACAATCCAGTTTCTGCCTTCTGAACTGTTACTTTCCCCCCATTTAGCTAGCTAGCTATATCTATTTTTTTGCGGTATTGCAGATTGAAGCCAAGGCTTTCACACTGAGCTACATCCCCAAGCCCTTTTGTCTTGTTTCGTTTTACTTTTAAAAGTGAAATACTTATTGAGTAATGGAATGGGAGGATGCGAATTACCATCTCTTCGAGCCAGTTGCGGTGGCCTGTGCCTGTAATTCCAGCTCCCTGGGAGGCTGAGGTGGCCGCATCGTGAATTTGAAGCCAGCCAAAGCAACACACACCAACAAATAAAGTTCCCCAAACCACAGCTGTTAGAAATACAAGACATATTCACGAGTAACGTATTTTTAACATTCATAGCTTCTGAGCATAAGACAATGTATGATTATATATGTTTATTACAGAATTTAAAGATTACACAAATAGATATAAGATTCCCATAAATTCATAGTTTTACCACTTAGGGATAATAAATTTTGGCATTTTATATTTTCTTGTAGCATTTTTGTGTTCATTCACTCATGTGCATTGAATGACTATATTTCAAGGCATTATAGGAAGACCATAAATGTTGAATGTATAGGATTTACCAAATCAGTGGTTTTGAGACAGTGTCTCTCTAAATTGCCCAGGCTGCTCTTGAACCTATGATCTGAGGCTGAACCTGCCTCAGCCTCCCAGAAGGCTGGGATTATAGGCGTGTGCCACCACGCCTGGCTGTGTCAGAGTCCTCTGGAATCCGTACACACCCAGATTCCTTGGATTTACTGGATTAGGATCTCTGAAGGCAGGGATAAGGTTATGCATTTTACAGAGTATCCCTAGGTGACCGTTAGCAACCAAAAGATGAGAATTAGAGGTTTGCAACTCATCATCACCATGTCCTCCGTCCACATAACCAAGAGAGGAGCAAGAGTTTGCCCCCCACTCCCAGTGCTGGGATCGAACGCTGGACCTCACACCGGACAGGCAAGCGCCCTGTCCTTGAGCTATGTCCCAGCCTCAGTGGTCTGCCTTTCTGCTGCCACTTCCCCACCCTACTGCCAACGGTAGGTCCCTTCTAGGTCTCTCCAGCATCCTGGGTGCACAAGTGTGAGCCTCCTGGCTCCCTGATTAGGAAATAACTCGTCGATTCCCCGATCTCTCCTACTTGCTTTCTTTCTTCCACCAGATCTGTCTCTCTCAGGTTGCAGACTCACTGCTGGACAATCTTAAGTCATAACATTAAATTAAATTAAAAACAGCAAAGATGGAGAAAATTGACTTCTGAGGTCAGGAAAGTATAGGTAGGCCAGGTGTGGTGGTGTGTGTCTGTAATCCCAGCACTCAGGAGGCTGAGGCAGGAAGATCGCTGTGGGTTTGAGGCCAGCCTGGGCTACATAAGTGAGTTCAAGGCCAGCCTGAACTACATAGCAAGACCCTGTCTCAAAAAGCTAAAAACAAAACAAAACAAAACAAAACAAAACAAAAAAACCATGAGCCAAATTAAATCTCACCTCTAAATTATGGGTGTCAGGTATTTTGTCCCAGTGATGAATAAGTGAGTAAGTGCTTAAGACACATTGCCATCCCCCACCAAAAAAAATGTATACAGGGTTCACTTCTGTGTTAGTTTTTTTTGTTGTTGTTGTTGTTTTTGTTGTTGTTGTTGTTTTTTCCAATACTGGGGACTGAACCCAAGGCTGAGGCACTGAGATTTATCCCCAGGCTTTTTAATTTTTTTTTTTTCTTTTTGAGACAGTGTCTCACTGGGTCACTGAATTGTGTAGGGCTCAAACTCCACTTCCAATATACTTCCATTGCGTTCTATTTTTGTCGTTACTCTGAACCTTATTGTCCTAGACAGATATTTATCTGACAGTCTCCATCCACTGGGAGTGGCCTTTTTTGGAATTAATCACGTCCCTAAACTGCACAGTCTGCGTGGTGCCTCTGAGTTGCCCCCTCCTGGCTAAACTCATCCTGTTGTCCATGGATTTGTATGATACCTGATTGCTCTTGGCTAGAAAGCCTTTTCAGAATGTCCCTGGTAGCACACTGTGGTGGTGCGTGCCTGTAATTCCACCACTCCGGGAGGCTGAGGCAGGAAGATTACAAGTTCAAACCCAACCTGGGCAACTTAACGTTTTACTGAGACCCTGTCTCAGAATACAAAGTTAAAAAGGGCTGGGAGCCAGGCATGGTGGCACTCACCTGTAGTCTCAGCACTGAGGAGGCCTAGGTAGGAGGATCACCGCAAGTTCGAGGCCAGCCTGGGCTCCATAGTGAGTTCAAGGCCAGCCTGAACTGCATAGCAAGACCCTGTCTCAAAAAAAAAAAAAAAAAAAAAAAAAGGCTGAGGGTAGCTCAGTATAAAGGCCCTGGGTTTATCCCCAGTACTGAGGAAAACAAAGAATGCCCATGGTTGCTTATTCCACTGTTGGATAACTCTAGCTGTTAGAAAAGTCTTTATTGTATTGTAAACCAAATATGCTTCCTGTCACAGCTTTCTATGGAATAAATATGACTCACAGCTAATGACTAGATAGTGACAAACTTATGGCATTTATTTAGCTAATTCCTTTTTGTACTTACTGGGGTCTTCACACTGAGCTACATCCCCAGCCCTTCTTTATTCTGAGACAGGGTATCACCAAGTCGTAAATTACCAGGCTGGGCTCCATCTTACAATCCTCCTGCCTCAGCTTCCCAGAGTGCTGGAATTACAGGCATGCAGGTACCACCAACAGGTAAATCTTTTACACACATTAAATGAGTTCCTTTGCCTAACTTCTTGCTCTTGTAATTACTGGGCTAAAGGGTGTATGGCATCTTTAAAGTTTCTGGCACCATTCTGCATTCCATGGACAACAGCAGAAATTATAATTGTAAAACTCTTTGTAATTCCTATAAAAGGAACATCCTGTTTTAAATGTTGCATTAAAGTAATTAAAATGAATTTAGAATGGTAATTGCTGTTTTCTTTTGCATTAGTAGTATGTTTTCAACTTTCTTAGTTTATTTATAGCTTAACAATTTTGTTTCAAGCTCTCATTCTGTTGATTGAGTAAAATTCAATAAAATAATAAAATAGAATTAAATTAAATAGAATTCAGTTGCTAGTTTCTGGAGTGTCTGTGTCATTCTATATATTTTATGCATAGAAGTATATTTGATGTGTTTTCCACACACATTTTTCTATGCCTCAAATTTCATACTTTTTTTATTTTTAAAAGAAAATTCCAGGCTAGCCATTTTTTAACCCTTTGTAACAAAGATCACATCTTACCTTAACCTTGCAATGATCACAAGAATCCACTTTCTTAAAGTAGTGATCTCTGTCCTTTCCAGATGTTTATCTTTTCTTCCAGGTTGTCTTAGTTACTTTCTCATTGCTGAAACAAAATACCCACCCCCATGAGTTAAAGGAAGAGAGGTTTATTTTAGCTCACAGTTTGTAGAGGTTTCAGTCCATAGTCAGCTAGCTCCAAGGGCAGCATGGCAGAGGAGAAACAGTCCATGGCAGGGCAAGCAGAAAGCAGCAGCCAGCAAGCAGCAAATCCTGCCTTCTTTCTGTCTCTATATATTCTATCCAAGCTATAAGCCTGTTGTTTAGTGCCACCCACACTCAGGGTGGGGCTTCCATCATCCACACCGAGAACTATGCTAAGCCCATTTAGTTATCACACTCCCTTAATCCCAGTATCACACACCCATGATCCAGCCACCTCTCAAAAGCCCCACCTATAAGCACATGAGGCTTCGGGGGGACATCTAGATACAGGCCACGACACAGGTGGAACAGTGAGTGGCCAGGTCCTTAGAGTCCTGGGGACTCACGAAAGCCAGGCTTGCTCAGTCCTATGTCTGTGAACTGGGAAGGACAGAGACAGGGCCCTGGCTGTGCTGCACAATTCCCTCCTCTAAGACCTGTCAGCAACAGGTGACTAATGGCCATTTTCTGCTTCTCATAAGGAACTTCCAATCTCTGCCCTCAGGGTTCATTTTTTTCTCGCCATCTTGGTTTAACAAGGTTTTTCATATTATTGGTAGTATAAACATATATAGGCACATGTATATGTGTGTGTGTGTGTATATATATATATATATGCACATGTGTGTATAAGAGAAATGAATACAATCAATAATACAAGGGAAAGGAGGGAGGAATTAGGATCATTTTGTTATATGGTACTCAAACTGCCTGTAAAGTGGGTAATGTTATTTGAAAGTAAACTTGGATTTGTTATAAATGTGTTTGGCAAATTCTAGAGCAACTGTGATGGTTTGTGTCTAGATGTCCTCCAAAAGCCTCATGCGGTCATAGGGTTTTTTTTTTTTTTTTTTTTTTTTTTTGTGGGTACCGGGGGGTCGACCTCAGGACCTCGCGCACCAGCAGGCGCCCGTGCCTCTGAGCGATATCACCGGCCCCTTTTTCGTATGTGGGATCCGGGAGTCGAACTCGGGCCCTCGCGCTTGCAAGGCAGGCGCTTATGCCGCTGAGCCATCTCACTGGCCCAGGGTTTTTGTTTTTGTTTTTCCAAAGGTGGCTGAATCTAGAGTGCACAGTGCTGGGATCAAGGGTGGGTGATTGCTGGATCAGTCCACTGATTGGATTGGCACCGCCCTAATCCCAGCCATCTGCATAAAATAAAAGGGCAGAAAGAGGCTCTCTCCTCGCTTGCTTGCTCTTGCTGTCTTCCACTGCCATGAACATTTGCCTCTCTGCCATGTGCCACCCTGCCTTGGAGCTAGCTGATTATGCACTGAAACCTCTACAAACTGTGAGCTAAATAAACCTTTCCTCCCTTAACTTTGGGTGTCAGATATTTTGTCTCAGCAACGAGAAAAGTAAGACAGCAACCTCTATATTAATTTCAGACAGAACAGACTTCAGAGTAAGGAGTAACTCAAGGATAAAAACCATAACGTAACGATGAAGAGGTCAGTGCTACAGCAGGCATGGCAGTGCTGCGGGTGTAGCTCAGTGGTAGAGTGTTCACCCAGCATGCACGAGGCTGGGGGTTCAATTCCTAGTACCACCAAATGGAAAAGAAGATGATGTAACAATCTTTAATGTGTGTGCACTTAACAGTCAGAATTTGAATACATGAGGGGAGAACTGATTATAGATGAATCTACTATTATTGTTGGGACTTTAACACCTACCCACCCCCAGTCAGATCTGAACTGAACCAACAGGCAGAAAGCCAGTGAGGACACAGTTAAACTCGACAGCACTGTCAGTCAAATCACTATAATTGCTATCTGTAGACTACGTCATCCAGAAACAACATTTCTCCCTAGCAACCAGGATCGATTACCTCATTTTCTGCATTCCGCGCTTGAGCACTGGCAGCTAACACAAAGCCAAGGTCATTAGGACAAAAGCAAAAAGTAGCCACATGTGATGGCACACACCTGCAATCCCAGCGCTAGGGAGGCTGAGTCAGGAAGGTCTTGTGAAGGTTGATTGATTGTTTCAATTCAAGTAAGAAACACAAATCTAAATTGGCTCAGCACAGTTCTGGGTGTGGAAGACCCACTCTAGGGAGAATTGTCTCCAGCATGGCACGAAAGAGAAGTGAAGAAGGAAGGCTCCCTCCTGTTTTCTCTGGAGGAGCTCTAGTCTTCGCTCTCACCTTGGATGTTGTCTCCTGGCTTCCAGCCCGCAGTCTTCAGACCTCCAGCCCCACCCTTCAGCCTCCAGTGCAGACCCTTCAGCCTCCTGATATGGAGTCACACGGGACACTACACTGAGCTCCAGGCCTGCAACTAGATCCTTCAGACCCCCAGTGCGCAGACAGACCCTCTGCACTCTTCCACACCTGACAATGTGGGTGGCCTTTGTGAGCCAATCTTGTAAATTCTTATATATCTGTATATCTTGTATTAAATATATTTCTCTAATAAAGACTGACTGACACAGGTTTTCATGAGTTCAAGGCCAGCCTGAACTACATAGCAAGACTCTATCTCAAAGAAACAGAGAGAGAGAGAGAGAGAGAGAGAGAGAGAGAGAGAGAGAGGGATGGGAAGGTGGGGGAGAGAGAGGAGTGTTATACCTTGTGTCTCAGTGTCCCCTCAAAGCCTTATGGGTCATAGGTGGGGCTTTTCAGAGGTGGCCAGATCTAGGGTGTGTGATGCTGGGATCAAGGACGTGATGCTGGGATTGATTCCCTGGTGCTAGGATTAAAGCTGCCCCACCCTGGGTGCAAGTGCCACCCACCCTAAAGGTAGCCTGGATAAAATACAAGGCACAGAAAGAGCTGCTGTGCTCTCTGCTTGTCACTTGTTGCTCGCTGCTGCTGCTGTTTGCCTTCTGCTTTCTTCCCACCACGAACTACTTCTCCTCTGCGATGCCCCTCTGCCAGGCCACCCTGCCTTGGAGACAGCCGACTAGGAACTAAAAACTTGACAAACTGTGAGCCAAATAAACCTTTCCTCCTTCAACTTTGGGTGTTGGGTATTTTGTCTCAGCAATGAGAAAAGTAACTCATGCAAGGAGAAAAACACAGAGCAAAAATTCTTCAAGGCGATGGTGTCATGGTTAGGCAAACATGTCACTCTGTCTCTAACCTTTGCTTCCAGGGCCTTGTTCCACTCTGGCTAGGGGTCCCTATATGGACCCAGTTCAAAGCACACCTGAATTTGTAGATCAGCAGCCCAACCTGTCAGGGAATTGCCTCCCAGCTGGTGCCAAGACTAAGCCTGGAGCAGGCCACTCTATTACGCTTCTGTCAGACCAATTACTTCTGTGAAAGGGAGGATGTATACCTGGGCATGGTGGGTGTGGTGGTGTGTGCCTGCCATTCCAACATTCTAAGAGGCTGAGGCAGGAGGAGTCCAAGTTCCAGCCTAGCCTGGTTAATTCAGTGATTTAGTGAGACCCTGTGTCAAAATAAGAAACTGAAAAATGTGCTAGGAGTGTAGCTCAGGGCAAAAGTTTGATCCCCAGTAGTGCTGAGGAAAAGAAGGGGGGATGAGTGTGTAATAAAATCAATAAGGGTCGCAGATGTTGAACCCATTGCTCCATGCTCTTTGCCATGAAACACATCCCCGAGGCTCATGCAGTGTTTTGTGGGTGGAATAGATGTGGGGAAGGTGTTCCGAGAACCCAGAAGCTGGTGGGGCTGGCAGAAGCACTGAAGAAAGGAAAGGTAATGTGTCCATCCTGAACCATTAGCAGGTGGCTTGCTCATCTCCCCAGGGAAGGAGGTCGTCCCTAGGGCTTGGAATCGGCCCGTGCTGTCATCCCATTGGGCACCCAGCATGCAGGCAGCCAGCTCAGCCCTAGTGAGGGGAAGTACACGACGCTGAACCCGTGTACACTCTCATCACCAGAGTCAGTCTGAGCGTAGTCCCATGAGGCTACGGGAGACTGGGGAAAGAGACCCTCTCACCTCCGTAGCATCGTCGTCCTCATCAGTGGCTGCTCTCTGGCCCACGGTCACATGGAGTGTGAGTATCTTCACCTTGTGCTGCTGTGCTTTGAATGTGGCTTGTCCTCCAAAGTTTCCTGTGTTGGAAGTTTGGTCCTTAGTGTTGTGCTGTTAAAAGGTGGGGGCCTGTAAGTGAAACGTGGTGTTACATACCTGTAGCGCCTGTAATCCCAGCACTCTGGGAGGCTGAGGAAGTAAAATCTCAAATTTGAGCCCAGCCTGGGCAACTTAGTGAGTCTCCATCTCAAAATTAAAAATGAAAAAATGGCTGGGGATGTAGCTCAGTGCAAAGGCCCTGGATTCAAGCCTCAGTACCAAAGTGGGGGAGAAAAGAGGTGGGGCCTAGTGGAGGTCCTTAGGTCATTGGGATTAAGGTAGCTCTTGTGGGACCCCTGAGTTAGTTCCATGAGGGGATTATTATGAAAACACCAAATCTGGCTCCACCCCTCTCTCTGGCTTTCTGTCTGGCAATGTGATCTCCTCCTCTCACACACACTCCCACCGTGCTGGCGACTGCGCCCAGCATTGGAGGCTGACTTGACGGGGCCACCCAACTTTGGATTTTTAGTCTCCAAGACTATGAGCTCTTTTCCTTATAAACTTAACAAACTTCAGGTATTTTTGTTATAATAATGAAAAACTCGCTACTATAGCACCCCTTCCATAGGTTTTACGCACATGCCTCTGCCCCAACTCTGAGTCACTGTTCGTGTGTTGCTACACTCTGTGCTTCAGGCCACCACTTCCTTCACGTGAAGTGGACAGCTAGCCGTGGCCACAAAGTTCTTCCCTTCACCACACTCTCTGGACCACCCTTTAATGGAGTGATGGTGTAGCAACACCCACTTCCAGCTGGTTATGGCCTAACAGGCTGTAGTTAGGGTTCTCTAGAGGGAGATAGTCAATATAAAATGTGTGTTATTATACAAAGGGGGTTATGAGGTAGGCTTACAGGGTCAGAGGCAGAAAAGTCCCAATGGCCCTCCATGGAGCAGAGATAGAAGAATCCAAAATGGCCACTGGCGTGCTAGGGAGCCAGGGCATCCAGTAGCAGTTGAAGTCAAAGTCCTGGAAACTCACTACAGAATCACCAGTGTGAGTCTCTGTTGAAAGGCTGAAGTAACTAGAGACCGGTGTCCAAAGGCAATGGCAAAGCCAGGAGCTCCTCCAAAAAGAGAAACACTTCCTTCTTTCCCTTTTATTACTCTGGACTTCAAGACCATTGGTTGGTGCCACCCACATCAGGGGTGGGCCTTCCCCCTCAGTTTGCTGGCCTTCATGTCAGTCATCCACAGACACATGCAGAACTTTACTAGTCTGTAGACAGTTGTCACTCCAGTCAAGTCCACATATCACAATTAACCACAACACAGGCAGATCCATTAATAAACCTGGCCTACATTTATTTCTCCTCTATTACCTGGCTATGTGGAACTCCTCACAAGGGCCCTGAACTGGACTGAGAAGAGGTAAGAATGCAGTGGGAGCAGGAACATGGGAGTCTGTGCTACCTTTGTCTTCCACACCTGCTTGTGACACTGGGCCTATCATTTCCAGTTAATAGGAAACCTGCTCTGCATGTCCAATTTCTATGTTTTATTAGAGCCTACAATATCCAGTTCAGGCTGGGAGGCTTGGGTCACAGTGTCTGTCAGAGCCCAGTAGTAATCCAGGAAGGTCTTTTTTTTTTTTTTTTTTTTTTTGTGGGTACCGGGGGGGTCGACCTCAGGACCTCGCGCGCCAACAGGCACCCGTGCCTCTGAGCGATATCACCGGCCCCTTTTTCGTATGTGGGTTCCGGGAGTCGAACTCGGGCCCTCGCGCTTGCAAGGCAGGCGCCTACGCCGCTGAGCCATCTCACCGGCCCAGGAAGGTCTTTTTTGTTTTTGTTGTTTTTAGAGAGTAGTTGAAAGCATTTCAGGAGCTCTTTCCAGCTGGTATGTGTGATCTGTCTGTCTCTGTCTTTCCCTCTCTCTCTTTCTCTCTCTCTCTGGCACTGGGGATTGAAACCAGGGCCTTTGCACTGAACCACATTCCCCAGCCCTCCTTCTACATTCTTTATTTTGAGATAGGGCCACACTAAGTTGCTAATTTGACAAAGGTATGCTGGATCTTGAGAATCTCCTGCCTCGGCTTCCCAGAGTACTGGGATTATAGTCATGTATTACCATGCTTGGCCCTTTGGTGACTTCTTGAGAGAGAACTGGAGGAATGAATACCCCAAACTCCTCCTCTTCCATCTTTTTTATTTTCTTCTTGGTTTATCTTAGGCAGAACCCCAGTGGAATCCAGAAAGCAAGGGGTTCACTGCAGATTGTAGGCCATGTATGTCACCCTCCTAGGGCACAGAGCAGGTGAAGGGTGGACAGTGCATTTTGTTATAGTTTGGATCTTAAATATCCCCCACAGCCTCTATGCTGAAGACTTGGTTGCAAGCTTATGGTGCTACCGAGATGTGGTGGAACCTTTAGGACATGGGCCAAGTGGAAGGAAGTTTGATCATTGGGGTGTGCCCTCAAAGGGGACATTGGACCTTGTCCTTTCCCTCTAGCATTCTTTGCTTCCTGGCCACTATGAGGCAAGCAGATTTTCTCCTCCATGTGCTCCTGCCATGATGTGCTGCCTCATGGCCCCGAAACACCAGGACCAAGGACTATAAACTGAAATCTCTGAAACTGTGAGCCAGAATAAACCTTTCCTCTTTTTAAGTCATTTCTCTCAGGTATTTTGTCATAGCAATGGAAAGCTGACTACAGCATATCTGGAGGGGCAAACAGGAGATGTCCCACACATCAGGTGACCTAATCAAGGGAGTAATGATGAGGTGAAAAATCATAAATTTGAAGCTGGGTAAGGGGAGTAAGGAGGACATGGCAAAAACTTAGTGAGGAAAGAATCCTATAAGAATGGGACCAAACAGAGGCTGCAGAAGTATTTAAGTGGTGAGTTCAAGCAAGCTGGAAAGAGAGATGGTGCCTGTCAGAGAGTGAAACTGCTTAAATTAGAAACCATTCATTAGAGTAGGGTTTTTGATTAGCACCATCCAGTAGAACTTTTGGTGATGATGGAACATTCTACAATGGTGCTTACTTAATTTAGCAACTTAGTGTGACCCTGTGACAAAGATGCTGTTAAATTCTTAGCTACTAGTCATACATAGCTATTGAGCACTTGAACCGTGGCTGGTAAGGCCAAGTAACTGCATTTTTAGTTTTATTTAACTTTAGTGAATCTGAATTGAAATAGCCACTCATGGGTAATGGTCACTGAATGGGACTGGAGTATGAGCATGTCCACTACTGTACTTTGTTGGGGGAGTCAATCCCAGGGCAGCAAAAAGTGATGGAAAATGTGAGGGGAATGCTACTCAGGGCCATAGCATCACCCATCCTGGTACTGAACTCTCCACCTGCCTTGTCCCTGCTCTGAGGGAAGGAATCCTTCCCCGTCTGGCCAAGACCATGGAGCACCCCTACAGGCTGCACAAGCTTCTCTGATCTGGAAGGAAGTAGGTGACTTCTGCCCACCTAGAGCCTGTGCTATCCTGCCCACTCCTACCATAGGAAGGTTGGAAAAGTAGGAAGGAGAGACCGAGGTACCAAGTGTCGCCGTCGGAGGTGTGATCATTCATTGTGCTATGTCAGCTTGACTTGAGTAAGAATGTTGAGTAACTTTGGGCTGTGTCTGTGGATGACTGACCTATAGGCTATAAACTGCGGGCGAAACCCCACCCCAGATGTGGGTGGCACCAACCTGGGTAGAATAAAAAGGGAAAGAAGGAGGAGATCCTCTTTTTGGAGGAGCTCTAGTCTTCACCGTTGTCCTTGGACGTTGGTCTCCAGTTCCTTCGCCCTTCCAGAGCAGACTCTTTGGCTTCCAATGCAGACTCACACTCATCACTCTGCAGTGAGATTAAGGCCTTCGACCTTCTGCTGCTACTGGATCCTTAGTTCTCCAGCACACAAAAGGCCATTTTGGATTTTTCTGCCTTTGATCCTGTAAGCTTACCTAATAAATCCCTTGAATAATCATACATAGATTTTATATTGAATCAATTCCTCTAGAGAACCCTAACTTACAGGAGGTGACAGAGGCTCTGATGAAATAGAAAGGGCTATTTACATAAGATTTATTGGAACAAAGCCTGGTGGCCTCCCACATGGAGGGACAGACCTCTTCCCCTGCTGGGACCAGAGGTGTCATCCAACCCCTCCTCCTTACTCAGCTGATCTCAGGGCTTCCTATTCTGTGTTGGAGTTTGAGAGTTCTCTAGAGAAAGGGCTTGTTCTACACTCAAATTTACCTTCAGTGGCTTTTTCTAAAGGAACAAAATGACCTGGAAATTGAGGTCTGAAGGTTAAGTAGCAAAAGATTACTTCTTCCATTTGTGGTGGGGTTTTTCGTTGTTGTTGTTTTGTTTTTTCAGTGTTTTTGAGACAAGGTGTTGCTATGTAGCCTAGGCTAGCCTCAAACTTGTGATGACCCTCTTGCCTCAGCCTCCCAAGTGCTAGGATTATGAGGATGTGCCACCACACCCAGCTGTAAATAGTGTTTTTTTATACATCATCCTCATCATCTCATGCTTTACACATGGACACTCCGGAATGGGGGGGCAGGGTATCTTCTTCCTCACAGTGGGTGAGGGTGGGAGAAAGCTATGTATTTAAAGGAAATTAAATTTAGTAACAATTTTTTTTTTTTTAAAGAGAGAGAAGACAAAAGGAAGGAGGAAGAGCAAATGCAGTGGCATAGCCCTCATCCTGAAGGAGGCATCAGGCTGAGGTGTTGGAGACTGGACACACTCTGTTGAGCAAGAGGCCAAGGTCAGGGCTGGGCAGGGGCCGCAGTGAGTCTGGGTGCAGCACAAGGTCAGTCTGGCACATTGTGAATGGCGTGGGCCAGGCAGCCCAGCCTGCCAAGCTCTAGCTTTGTCCTGTGTAAAATGGGTGGTAGCCCCACTTGTGCTGGCTCAGTTCATTCATACATGCTATCCCCATTTTATTAAAGGAACTTTGTGCCAGTGAGTGAGGCAGCCATCATTCCTGCCATTGTACAGATGTGGAAACTGAAGCTAAGAGAGATTGAATGAGTGGGACTGAAATGGCAGAACCAGAGTTCATCTAACTCAGCCTCTTACCCCATCCCATACACGCCCTAAGGACTAAATTTCAAAACATAAGAGAACAATATTCAGGCATAAAAGTGAGTTAAAAGTCATAAATGGGTGCAGATATGATAATAGCTAAAATGTGTGTCCAGCAGGACATGGTGGCACACGCATGTAATTCCAGCACTTGGGAGGCTGAGCCAGGAGGATTGCTGCGAGTTTGAGGCCAGCCTGGGCTACAAAGTGAGTTCAAGGCCAGCCTGAACTGCATAGAGAAACCCTGTCTCAAAATAAAATAAAATAAAATAAAATAAAATAAAATAAAATGTATATCCAGCAGCATGCAATTCTAAAATTGCTTAATTAAACTGGTGTGGTGGCACACAGCTGTAATCCCAGCACTCAGGAGGCTGAGGCAGGGAGATGACCTTAAGTTTGAGGCCACTGTAGGCTACCTAGTGAAAGCCTGTCTCAAAACACAAACCAGGGCCGGTGAGATGGCTCAGCGGCTGAAGCACCTGCCCGGCAAGCGCGAGGGCCCGAGTTCGACTCCCGGATCCCACATACGAAAAAGGGGCCGGTGATATCGCTCAGCGGCACGGGCGCCTGTTGGCGCGCGAGGTCCTGAGGTCGACCCCCCGGTACCCACCAAAAAAAAAAAAAAAAAAAAAACACAAACCAAAAATTGCTTAATTAATTTTATAAAGTTTAAATGTACTTTCCAAGCAGTTTACTAGTTTTAGGAGTACTCAAAAGCGTGTTCGTTTTAAATCATTTCTTTCTATTGAACCACAGTGATCCGTTGAAGCATAAAACATAAGACTCATTCTTCCCAGTAGTTTCCAGGGACCGGATCTCTCGCCAGCAAGCTCAGCAGGAGACCTCTCTCCTTGAGCTCACACTTGCTCTGACTTGTTTCCCTCCTGCCAAGTAGCAGGCTCGGCTATCACAAGCTCTAATCCCTTGGGCCCAGCTGCCCTGCAGCCTGTCAGAACCTAAGTCACACGGTTCCCATTCAGGTCTGAGCCTTCTGAGGAAAGGAAATGAGATGGAGGGTTAATGAAGCAACTGCTGCTAGGAGAGCTCAGAGATTACAAAGCACCGTGAACTGCTAATTGTTTGTACTTTGTGTAAATACAGGAAGAAACCAACGAAGACGCTCTTAAAAATAGGGCGACTTCTTTCTAGACTTCAGACTTTGAGAAAGGTGATAGGGGAGTGACATGATGCCAGGAACACAGGCAGCGCTCTTCTGGAAGTTTGCCAGTTCAAGCACAGAGCAGAGATGAGCAGAGTAGAGATAATATGTAATGGAAGGCTTTTCTTATGAATGCTGTGGGCTTCACTGGGCTCATGGAAAGAGAGTTATCACCTTGAGAAGCTAATGCTGGAAGGGATGAGAAGTTCACCTGATGCTGGATGAAATCAGGTGTCCTGGACACCCAGGGCCTCGCCATGAAAAAGACAAATGCAGGTGACCCCTCTCCAGACCACTCCCCTCTGTGTAACTGGGAACTGGGGCAGGGCCAAAGGGACAAGTGTGATTGAAAACAACAGTAAATGATTAGTTTTTTTTTTTTTTTTTTTTTGTGGGTACCGGGGGTTGACCTCAGGACCTCGCGCGCCAGCAGGCGCCCGTGCCGCTGAGCGATATCACCGGCCCTTTTTTCGTATGTGGGTTTCAGGAGTTGAACTCGGGCCCTCGTGCTTGCCAGGCAGGCGCTTACGCTGCTGAGCCATCTCACCAGCCCCAAATGATTAGTTTTTTAAAAAATTATTACAATAAAAGACACATTGCCATGAATCCTCCTCCAGGCTTCAAACATACTTATCCCATCATTCTTATCACTTTCTGAAACAGTTCTGGAAGTGCTCTTTCGTGAGTGTCTTTAGTTCCATGTCCTGGCTGCCTCGATGTCCTGGAATGATTCAAAATGTTTCCTTTTCATGTTCATTTTGACTTTTGGAAAGAGCCAGAAGTTGCTGCATGTCAGATCCTGTCATTGAGGACACCCTATAATGTTTTTAAGAGTCTGCCTTTCTGTTGATGGTGCTCAGCAGCAGCATTTACCATATTGTTGATCACCCCTTGTAAAGACATTCACAAAAGAGGATTTCCAGAACTGCTTCAAAGGTGACAAGAATGATGGAATAAGTGTGATCCAAGCAAGGGTGAATATTCTGAGGGGGATTTATGGCAATGTGTTTTTGCTGTAATAAATTTTAAAAATTTAAATAGTCACCAAACGTTTTGATTAGCCCTTGTACAATGATAATGATAATATATATTGGTTCCTTTCATGAGTATCTCAATAGTGGCTGCTACTGATGTAAACACTAACATCAACCATTTCTCTAAGGACATTTTTTGTTTTGTTTCAGGGAAGAAGAACGTCAAATACGTTGTACTCTACACAAATTGTGAAATGCTCTCTACATAAATCCAAAAATACCTTCCACCGAAAGAGATAGCAACTGTACTGTTCAGAGGGGAAACAAGTCTGCTTTACATCTTTATGTTCTTGTGTCCAGAATGTGCCCTCCACAGAGACAAGAGGATTCAATAAATCTTTGTTATTAATGCTCAGGATAAAAGGGCTTGATTTTTTTCCCCCAGTACTGAGGATTGAACCCAGGGCTTTTGCATTGAGCTAACCACCCCTCCGCAAGCGCTTTTTTTGAGACAGGGTCTTGCTAAATCGCTAAATTGCCCAGGCTGGGCTGGAACTTTCCATCCTCCTGCCTCAGCTTCCCATACTGCTGGAATTACAGCCACATAACACCACACCCAGCAAGAAAGCTTGATTTTTAAAAAATTTATCCTGGGCTTTCTGAAGTAATGACCAGGGGATAAAAACATGTATGCTTTGACTTATCTCAGCAGGCTTGAAATCTTTCAAAATTAGCTGTAATCTGGGTATGGTGGGCACACCTGTAATCCCAGGACTCAGGAGGCTGAGGCAGGAGGATTTCCATGAGTTCAATGCCAACCTGCTACACAGTGAGTTCAAGGTCATCCTGAACTACATAGTGAGACCCTTTCTCAAAAACACCAAAACATGCCAGTTGTGGTAGCATATGCCTGTAATCCCAGCACTCAAGAGACTGAGGCAGGAGGATCGCTGCGAGTTCAAGGCCAGCCTGGGCTACATAGTGAACTCAAGGCCAGCCTGGACTACATAGTGAGACCCTCTCTCAAAAAAAAAAAAAAAAAAAAAAAAACAGGGCCGGGGATATAGCTCAGTGGCACAGCTCCTGCCTTGCGAGCGTGAGGTCCTGAGTTCGATTCCTGGTACCAAAAAACAAAACAAAACAAAAACACAAAAACAAAGACAAAAAAACCCCACCAAAACGAAATAAAACAAAACACCAAAAAACAAACAAACAAAAACCCCACCAGCTATGAGAAAAGTATTTCTAAGGAATGGTCTCCTTAGAGGACTATTCCCATTTCATCTCCTCCCCTTTCTCCAACATTCACAAATATCACTTAAATTTCTGACCCTTGCTAGTTGTGTGATGTTGAGAAAGTCACATAATTTCTGGGAATTTCTTCCACAACTGTGAAGTAGGAATAATAATACCTACATTTCAGGGTGTTTTGATGTAAAATGAGTTATTATCTGTGAATATGTCCACCAGATTCTTAGTGTACTGAAGCTATTCATAGGATTATTGGACTTCAAAAAACATCCAAAATTGGTGATTAATTTTTACTAATGATATTAAAATTTTGTCTATTTTGAAAAGCAAAAGCAAAAAGGAAAGGAGCAAGAAATAATTCATGTTTAAGAAAGTACTTTAAAAGACAGTCAATGACATGTGACTTAAAGCTTTATTTTTTTAGATTTAGATCAGTTCTATTTTATCTAATCAGTTTGAATTCCCTTTCTCTCTTTTTTCTCTCTCATTTTACTTAATTGTATTTATTTTCAGATGGGGTCTCCCTAAGGTGCATAGGTCGGGCACCTACAGAAGGTGTGCTACACCACATCCAGCAGTTTCAATTTTCCTTTTTTTTTTTTTTTTTTTTTGTGGGTACCGGGGGTCAAACTCAGGACCTTGCGCGCCAGCAGGCACCCCTGCCGCTGAGCGATATCACCGGCCCCTTTTCTTTGGTTTTTGAAGAATTTTGCTTGAGTCGGATATGTTTATAAATCTAGATTTTTCAAAAATACAAAAAAATTCAGGGAAAAAAAGTGCAGTATTCCTGGTTTTGTCTAAATCTGAACTGATAGCCTCTTATCATCTCTTTTATAACATTTTATAAAATGAGGCACGCTGTTTAACTTGTCATGAGTCCTGTCATCCTCAATTAATATTTTGTACAAAATACCTTCTGCTGTAAGTTTCTGCCAATACGTCCACAGTAATTTGAAAATTAAGTCTTTTTAAAATCATCAGTGAATGCTTACTATTCTGTACAATATGCCAAGCGATGGAAATAACATCATTCAAGCTTTCAGGAAACTTACATTCAAGACATAGGAAAAGTCAAAAGGCAAAGTAGGAAGAGCTGCTCATGAGTGCATTGTTCTGTGAGAAAACAAGCTTCTTTCCTGGGTAGAATTCTTTCCTGTTTTATTTTGCATAATTTTAATGTTAAAGTCTAGAATATCCCTTATGGGGACTGGGAAGAGGGCAACTGATTTGAGATCAAAATATGTTGTAAGCACTGACATCCCAAAGTGTGAAACTATGAAGGGGGAAAGGTTGGCAAGGGAAGCAACTGGGGTCTGAAAACAATCGAAGTATGGTAAGTGTGTGCACAAATCTGTCAAAAAGAAACCCATTAATCTGTATAACAAATATGCACGAATAAGAAAAGATATAAGACCAAAGAGGCAAAAACCAAATCAAAACAAAGAAGCTGAGAAAAAAGTTATAATTTAGAAACAAAAGAAGAAACTTTCTTAGTAAGACCAGATTTATGGTCATAAAGTTTCAAGTCCAGTAAGGAGATTAATATCAGAGTAAGGAAGCCAGACTTTGATGAGTTATCCAATAAGAGGATGTGGAAAATTCCAAGCAAGTATACAACCCGGCCTTGGAGGAATGGATAAATTCCAGGAGAAGGGCTGACCTAAACTGAGCTTTCACGGATAAATAGGAGTTAGCCATGGGAAGAAGGATTGGGAATGGAGCGAACTCCATGTTCAGAAGGAGGTAGAGATGGGGGGGAAGGGAAGGAGTTGTAAAGAGAATTGAGATGCATTATGTGCATGTACCAACTCCCCGTGATGAATGTAATCACTGTGTTCTGCAAACATGTACTCATAAAAATATTTAAAACTACAAAAAAAAAAAGAAAAAAGAAAGAAAGAAAAAGAAAAAGAAAAAAATAGGTCAGTTTCAAAGGCCAGCAAGCACCGCATTTGGATGGACTGGAGAGGTGAAAGATGAAACCAGAAAAGTCAGTCAGCTGAGGTCAGATCCAGAAAGACTTAAAACACCATCTTGAAGGCAATAGAGAGCCACTAAAGAATTGGGATAGAAGTACGGTCCTGCCACTAGCGTGGAGAACACACTGAGGTAAGCAGTCCGGATACTGGTCCAAGTTTCCTAAGTGACCTAAGGGCAGAAAGTGACCTCTAATAAACCTGTTTCTCAAATTTAATCCACTTTTGATTTCTTAGGATTGCTGTCAGAAATATCCTCCAGTAACCACCTAAATGCATTGATTCAACTTGTAAGTTCTATGTAAATATAACCTGATAATGTGTTGGTATGACTTTATAGAAACAAAAATTTCCAGGTCATGTGGGATCATTCCAGAGATGTAATCATTCCAAAAATGATATCACCTTGTGCGATCTCTGTGGTGTAGTTCCTTTAGATTTACCATTTGAAATCATTAATCATGCCTTATATCAGGAACGGTTGTATGATTAGAGGATCTATATACTCCTTTTCTGAAGAGCACAAATAGCTCCATGAAATATTGAGGACACTTTCACAGTTTTTAATATGTGATTTGAAAATAAAATTACAGCCAGGCGTGGTGTCACATGCCTGTAATCCCAGCACTCAGGAGGCTGAGGCAGGAGGATCACTGCAAGTTTGAGAACAGCCTAAGCTGCATAGTGAGTTCCAGGCCAGGCTGAATTATGTAGTGGGACCCTGTTTCAAAAAACAAACAAAAAACAAAAAAACAAATCAAAACAAAAGAAACAAAAATTGCCAGAATGTATTCTTAATTTTTTAGTTTCTCAATATTGTAAAACTTAACATATTACATTGTTATAGTTTATACCTAGATGTCCTCCTAAAGCCTCGTGCACTCACAGGGGGGCTTTTGAGAGACGATCAATGGCCCTAGCTGGTAAAGGGGAAGTTCCCCTGGGGCGGGGCAACATATTTTTTGGGTTGCATTATTGGGCAAAAGGAAAATTATATTGTAACAATTTACTCCATTTTAACACAGGGAAGAGGTCATGAGTTCAATTCCTGGTACTAAAAAAAAAAAAAAACCACACAGGGAAGATGTTGTGGAAATTTCACAGCATAATTATATTAAACTATATATTTAGTATAGTGAATAAATCTATGCAAAAGTTGTCTTAATTTTTCTCTGTAGGTCATTTAAATTCTCTCTTTTAAGTAACATTGTAGATTACTGTATTTTTTATTTAATAAATAATCCTAAAATGTTATCTATTTGTTTCTCTATACATCATTTAAATTTTCCATTTAAGTAGGTTAACATATTCAGATACGTTGGAGGGCAGTGAATTGAAGGACCGCCCTGAGTGGCAATAACTCTAGCAAGGCCACTGGCTCAGTTGATTGGGTCATGGGGGTCAAGATACTCATCAGTGGATTAGGTAAGTGTGATGTTGGGAGATGAAGCTTGGTCTGAAGAGGTGGGTCGCTGGGGGCTGGTCTGGAAGGATCATTCCCTCCCTGCTCATTCATCTCCCTCTCTGCTTCCTCTCTCTCATGCTAGGAACAGTTTTCCTCTGCCTTGAGGCTCTGCCATGCCACCTTGCCTTGGAACCTCGCTAAATTTCCCAGACTGGGCTCAAACTTTTGACTCTCCTGCTTCAGCCTTTCAGAGTGCTGGGATTACAGGTGTGCACTTTTGTCAATATCTCATGATGTCCTTGCCTTTAAAAAAAAAATAAAACCACCATATTTGATTTTTTTCCGCTTTTTCCTCTGTCTCGTCTCACAGATTTTCCATTTCCCTTCCATCTCATACATTTTCTTAACAACCCATTTTTCTATTGTTATGGGTTCACTTGTGGCCCTTCAAGAGGTTTTTAGTGCTAACCTTGAGTACTTCAAAAGGGTCATTACAGGGTCATTGCAGAGGTAGTTAGCTAAGATGAAGTCATGCTGGAGTAAGGTAAGCCCCTAAACCAGCATGACTGATATTCTGAAAAAGGGGGAAATTTGGAGATAGAGATACAGAAAGGGAGAATCCCCTCATGCAAAACAATTTTGCCCAACTCTAGGCTATTGTAAGTGCTCTGAGCATGTTTAAGGCAGGCGAGGCTAAGCTGCAATGTTCACCAGGTGTCTTAGTTACTTTTCTTGTTGCTGAGACAAAATACCCAACACCCAAAGTTAAAGGAGGAAAGGTTTATTTTTGGCTCACAGTTTGTAGAGGTTTCAGTCCATAACTGGCTGGCTCCAAGGCAGGGTGGCACAGCAGACAGGAATTTCAGAAGAAAAGCAGTTCATGGTAGGCAGAAGGTAGCAACAGAGACCTTAACAGTGTCTTTCTGCCCCTTTTATCTTATCCAGGCTATTTAGGGCAGGTAGCACTCACACCCTTAATCCTAGTGCCCTTGGTCCTAGCATTGCGCCATGAATCAATTCCAGCGTCACACACTCTAGATCTAGCTACTTCTGAAAAAGCCCCACTATAACTGCATGAGGCTTTGGGGAGACAAACACAAGCCATAACACCACCTTAAGTATATTAAATGCATTTTTGACTTATGATATTATCTGCTTAAAATGGGTGTACTGGGAAGAAGCTCATGAACATTTTAAGGCATTTTTGGCTATCCAAAGAAAGGACATCCAGGAGGCATGTCCTTTGATTACTGTAGCTTTCTTTCTGGAGGCAATTCTTGGACTGCCACACAGGGAAGGAAAATCCAGACATCCCTGGGAGATTTCACTGGGTTGAGGAGACAGGAATAAGAATTTGGGCAG
This sequence comes from Erethizon dorsatum, assembly GCA_028451465.1. NCBI lineage: Eukaryota > Metazoa > Chordata > Mammalia > Rodentia > Erethizontidae > Erethizon > Erethizon dorsatum. The sequence goes on from CM051833.1 coordinate 32,003,576, forward strand.
CTGAGGTGGCTGGGATTTGTGAGTCAGAATACCAAAGAAGGGGATGTGTGGAGAAGGAGATCCAAAAGATCCCCTTGATTACCTGCCAAGAGGCTAATCTGAGCCTGTGTATGTGGAGCTACACAAGAATGAGAAAGAACAAAGGCTCAGAGTTGTAAGCTGAACAAGTCCTAGTAATACAGGAGAAATATAACTGCCAACCGGCTAGATGTCAGATGTGCTGAGTTCGTGTCCCCTGGAATTGAAGAATGAATTCCAAAGGACAAAGGAAGTTAAGAGTAAGCAAGGTTTATTGAGAGACAGCTCCTGAGAGACAGGAAGGGTCCTGGAAGTAGGTGGCCACTGAGGCCCTTTGTTAGGGATAATTTATATAATAAAGTCACAATGTGGATACAAGGTGGGTCAAACTATAATCAACCTATAGGATTACAAGTATAGTTGCTTAGCTATTATTGGTCCATTAGGGAAATGGGTCATGTAGCAGGGGTACGTGTAAAGAAAAAAGGCTTTAAAAAGGGAAAGGGTGCGTCTGGATACTCCGGTCACCAACCTGGGCAACTGATGCCTATCTGGACTTCATGGACCAGGTGGTGCTAATTGTAGTATAATTCCAAGCTACTACTTATCCCTTAGGGAGCCACGTAGGTCTGGACATTGCATATTCATCTGGAGGCCTGACCTTCAGATGAGCCTCCAGCTACAATTCCGATGTCTTTATTTTTGTGCTGACTTCCTTGAGAGCCCAGTCCTCTCTCTGACTGTACATTCATTTCTATCTAACTTAGCTGCCTATAATACTTGGGCTCACATGGGGCAAAGAGATATTTAATTTTCTCCTAACAGGACCAGGAGAATTTATTTAGAAAGCAAAATACCTAGGTGGCCTGGTATGGTGATGAACACCTGTCAGCACTCTGGAAGGCTAAAGCAGCAGAATTGCAAGTTCAAGACCAACCTGGACAACATAATGATTTAGCAAGATCCTGTCTCAAAATTAAGAAATAGGTTAAAAAGGGCTGGGGATGTAGCACAGTCCAAAGGCCCTGGATTTAACTCCTAGTACCAGCAAAACAAAATAAAAACCTAGGTGGGTATACAGCAAAGAACTTAGAAGTATTGTGTCTTAGTATAGGTCTAATGTAAGCCTTAAAATAGAAGCAACTTTATATATGCCCCAGAAAACCTTAAAGGAGGTCTTAAAATGACTAACCTATCTGGCATGGTGGTGCACAGCTGTAATTCCAGCACTTGGGAGGCTGAGGCTGGAGAATCTCTTTGAGTTCAAGGCCAGCCTGGGTTACATAGTGAGTTCAAAACCAGGCTGAACTACATGGCATGACCCTGTCTCAGGAATAAAAAAAAAAAAAAAAAAAAAAGACCAAGTTGATCTCCAAGTAACTAAATTGCCTGCCAAACGAATTAAACTTTCACTCAAAAGAGGGAAGAAAATCCAATATTCTACAACATGATTGTAATGTTCAACACGCAGTCAAAAATTGCTAGACAAGAAAATGAAAATATGACGCTTCATCAGGAGAAAATTTCCAATAGAAACAAACTCAGAAATGACAGACATAAAGGAATCAACACACAAAAACTTTAAAATAGCTATTATTATTAAGTTTAAAAGCTTAAAAGAAAATAGAAAAGTAATACAGAAATTGAAGATTTAAAAATAAATGGACTCTGAGAGATAAAAAAAAGGATGTGGAATGAAAACTTCATTGGATGACATTGTGAGTAGTTTAGACACAGTATATGAAAAGATCAATGAACTTGAAGACATGGCTATAGAAATCATACATACTGGGAAAAAATAGAGGAAAAACCTGAAGAATAATTAATTACAGACAATTTCCAGTGGTCAAGCATGTCTAACTGAAGTCCCAGAAGGAAAAAAAGAAAGACAAGGATGCAAAAAAAAAAATTATAGCCAAACTATTTGCAAATTTGATTAAAATGTTTTGAATGCCACAGAAATAAATGAAAGCCAAGGAAGAAAATACAAATAAAACCATTATAGCTAAAACCAGAGATAAAGAGACTATCAACATAGAATTCTCCATCTAATGAAAACTACCTTTCTAAACTAATGGCAAAATGAAAATGTTCTCAAACAAAAGCTGAATGAATTTGTCACTAGAAGATCCAAGCTAAATATAATATAAAATAAATAACATAACATAAATAACATAAATATAATATTAAAGTTATTCTTCTGGCTGAAGGAAATGATATCAGAAAATCTTGGATCTACACAAAGGAATGATGAATTTTAGAAGTGATAAATATATAGGTAGTTTAGCAGATTTTTTACTCATATTTTAATTTCTTTTAAGGATAATTGATTGTTTAAAGGAAAGAACTAACAATGTATTTTGGGCTCTGTAATACATTTAGAATTAAAATCTGTGACAAAAACAGCACAAAGAGTGCGAAGGGTGAAATGGAGTGTATTGTGGTAAGGGGCTTTCACTATACAATAAACAGTGTAATATTATTTAAAGCCAAATTCTGGTAAATTAAAGGTATACATTGCAAACTGAAGAGGAAACACATACATGAGAGATATAGCTAGTAAGTAATACTGGAGATAAATGAAGTGCATTAAATGTAAATAACTAAACACTTCAATTAAAAGAGAATGTCTAACAGAACTTTAAAAAGCAAGACCCCTTCCTGGGGCTTGGGGTGCACATCAGTAATCTCAAAACTCTGAGAGGCTGAGGCAAGAGGATCACAAGTTGGTGCTGCCTACTCCAAGCAACTTAGCAAGATCCTGTCTCCAAATAAAAAGAAAATAAAATTAAAAGGACTGGGGTTGTAGCTCAGTGGTAGAGCACCCTTGGGTTCAATCCCCAGTACTGCAAAACTGAAAAAAATGTTCAAAAAAATTCTCTCACTTATGAGTATTTTCTCGAGTTGCATCCATTTACCTATAAAAGTCTCCAGTTTATCCTTCTTTATGGCTGAGTAGTACTCCATTGTATAAAAATACCACATCTTTTTTATCCATTCCTCAGTTGATGGGCATTTGGGTTGTTTCCAAGATCTGGCTATTACAATCGTGCTGCTATAAACATGGGTGCACATATATCACTGTGGTACGATGTTTTTAATTCTTCTGGGAAGATACCCAGAAGGGGAATAGCTGGGTCAAATGGGACCTCCAATCCTAGTTTTTTGAGGAATCTCCACACTGATATCCACAGTGGCTGTACCAGTCAACATTCCCACCAACAGTGGAGAAGTGTTCCTTTTTCCCCACAGCCCCTCCAGCATTTGTTATTAGTTGATTTCTTTTTTTTTTTTTGTGGGTACCGAGGGGTTGACCTCAAGACCTCGCGTGCCAGCAGGTGCCCGTGCCACTGAGAGATATCAACGGCCCTTTTTTCATATGTGGGTACCGGGAGTCGAACTCAGGACCTTGTGCATGCCAGGCAGGCGCTTATGCTGCTGAGCTATCTCACTGGCCCCAGTTGATTTCTTGATAATAGCCATTCTTTCTGGGGTGAGGTGGAATCTCAGTGTTGTTTTAATTTGCATCTCTCTAATGACTAGTGATATTGCACGTTTTTTCATATATTTATTTGCCATTTGTATTTCTTCATCTGAGAAGTGTGTATTCATCTCAGATGCCCATTTTTGGATTGGGTCTTTAAATTTGGGAGGTCTGATTTTTTTTTAGTTCTTTGTATGTTCTTGATAGTAATCCTTTGTCTGAGGAATAGCTGGCAAACATTTTTTCCCACGTTGTGGGTTGTCTCTTCACTCTGTTAGTGGTTTCTCTTGATGTGCAAAAGCTTTTTAATAAGATGAGATCCCAGTTGTTGATTCTTTGTGATACTTCCTGTGCAATTGAGGTTTTATTCATCAAGTTTTTGCCTACACCAATATCTTCAAGAGTTTTACCTATCCTACCTTCCAGCAGATTTAATGTTTCTGTTTTAATATTTAGATCTTTGATCCATTTTGAATTTAGTTTAGTGCATAGTGAAAGATATGGGTCTAGTTTTAATACTCATAAGTGAAATAAACCGGACACACATGCATAAACATTGTATTGTCTCCCTGGTGCAAGAAACTGAAAGAGTAAATAAGTAAATAAAAATGTACAATAGATATGGTAAATCAGGAAGAAACTGGTCAAAAGGAAAGAGAGACTGGGATGGGGAAATGGGGAAAAGAAAGAAGGGAAAAGAAAAAAATTGTATATATATATATATGTATATATATATATATATATATATATATATATATATATATATATATAATAGTTAAGGTAGATACACTACTAATTTTGCTTAGTTCATTGAAGAGAAAGGTTTGTGCCAGTAATGTTTGGACAATTGAATGCTGATATCTTGTACCCTGAGTAACTAATTTAAAGATAATAATACGTAATGTATTAACCATTGTTACCCTCCCATTATGTTGTTTTGAAATTTTGTTCTTTTTTCTCTTTAAAATAAAAAACAAAACAAAACAAAACAAATAAACAAACAAACCTCTCTCAAGTGGCTCAGGCAGGAGGATTGCTGCAAGTACAAGGCCAGCCCGGGATACAAAGTGAGTTCAAGGCCAGCCTGAACTGCATAGGGAAACCTTGTCTCAAAAAAAAAAAAAAAAAAAAAAAAAAATTCCTATTTGGAGCTGGCCATGGTGGCATGTGCCTGTAATCCCAGCACTCTGGGAGGCTGAGGCAGGAGGATCACAAGTTTGAGGCCAGCCTGGGCAATTCAGAGGTTCTGTCTCAAAATAAAAAGAAAGGGCTGGGATATAGCTCTGTGTGAAGGCCCTGGGTTTAATCTCCAGTACCATGATGGGGGGTGGGGGGAGAGAAAGGTTCCAGTTGTCATTAAATATGAGAAAACAAAAACCTATTTAAAATATAAAATGCAGCCAGGCATGGTGGTTCATGCCTATAATCCCAGCACTCAGGAGGCTGACAGGAGGTTCACCATGAGTTCAATGCCAGCATGAACTACACAATGAGATCCTATCTCAAAAAACAAAGATACATATATCTATATCTATCTATATATAGATATAGATATAGATATTAGAAGCCATATATATGTCATATATATATATATGATTTTTAAAAATATACAATACACAAAGAACAATCATGAGAAAGCTAGGATTGCCCTATTAAGAATGTAGTAACTGGGCCGGTGAGATGGCTCAGCGGCGTAAGCGCCTGCCTTGCAAGCGCGAAGGCCGGAGTTCGACTCCCGGAACCCACATACGAAAAAGGGGCCGGTGATATCGCTCAGTGGCACGGGTGCCTGTTGGAGCGCGAGGTCCTGAGGTCGTCCCCCCGGTACCCACAAAAAAAAAAAAAAAAAAAAAAAAAAAGAATGTAGTAACTTTTTTCCCCTTAATGTAATGGGAATCGAATCCAGGGGCACTCTACCACTAAGCTACATCTCCAGCCCTTTTATAAAATATATATATATTTTTGGGGCCGGTGAGATGGCTCAGCGGCGTAAGCACTTGCCTGGCAAGCGCGAGGGCCTGAGATCGACTCCCGGATCCCACATACGAAGAAAGGGCCGGTGATATCACTCAGTGGCACAGGCATCTGCTGATGCGCGAGGTCCTGAGGTCCTGAGGTCCTTTTATATATATATATATAAAAAAAAAAATATATATATATATATATATATATATTTTTTTTTAGGTTTGAGACAGGGTCTTGAGTAATAAGTTGCCCAGGCTGGCCTCGAACTTGTGATCCTCCTGCCTCAGCTTCCTGAGTATCTGGGATTGCAGGCATGCACCACTGTACCCAGGTAAGAATGTAGTAATTTTTGGAACAAAGACTAAAGCAGATAAAAGTACAAATGATTCAGTATGATAAAAGGAAGGGAAGAAGAGAATTTAAATTCATCAGGAAGACATAATATTACTAAATCCATCCATTAAACAAGGTTCCAAATATGTAAAACAAAAAAAATAATAGAATTCAAGAAGTAGAAAATTCTCTAATTTCTGTTGGAGATGTCACACTCAGCTCAGAAATATATTAAGAAGCAAATCTGTAAGAATACCTAAGACCTGTAATCCATTGACCTAGCTGATCTCTATAAAACTTTTTTCTTATAGAACACTACACCCAATGACTGAAAAATATATAATATATTCTTCTGACGGGAATGTATAATTTTCATTAAAATAAGCTATTATCTTGGGCAATAAAACAAGTCTCAATAAATTAGATGGATTGAAAGCATAGTGACTATATTCTCTGACCATGACAGAATTAAATTAGAAGTCAGTAGCCAAAAAATGTAAGAGAATTCTCTAATTACCTGGCTAATCAACAGCTTTATAATAACTTAGGAGCTGGAGAATAAAAATACGAAGAAAATAAACAATGTTTTGAGTCAAATAATAAAAATATAACCCATCAAAATTTGTGAAATGCAGCTAAAGCAGAGCTTAGAGAGAAATGTATAGCTTTAAACACTGACATATTTTATTTTATTTTATTTATTTTTTTTTTTTTTGTGGTTACCGGGGGGTCGACCTCAGGACCTCGCGCGCCAGCAGGCGCCCGTGCCGCTGAGCGATATCACCGGCCCCTTTTTTGTATGTGGGTTCCGGGAGTCGAACTCGGGCCCTCACGCTTGCAAGGCAGGCGCTTAAACCGCTGAGCCATCTCACCGGCCCAACTGACATATTTTAAATGGGATCTGAAATAATCTAAACATCATCCTTAAAAAGCTAGAAAAAGGATAAATTAAACCAAAAGTAAGAAGAAAAGAAGTAGTAAATAAAATAGTGAAAGTTAATGAAACAAAAAATGGACAAAGAGGAAAATGAATAACCAAAAGCTGTCAGTTTGAAAAAAAATCAATAAAAATGATAAGCTAGTAGCTAGACAGACAAAAACATTAAGACAGACAACATAAATTTAAAATATTAGCATCGGAAGATCACAACAGACTGAAAGATAATAAACTAATACCGTGAAGAACTTTGTACCAGTAAATTTTGCAGCTCAGACAGAATCGACAAATTCCTTATATATCACAAATAACCCAAACTCACTTAAAGAAATCAAATTTCTAATTGAAAGCCTTCCCCACAAAATAAAAAGGCCCTAGGTCCAAATGACCTTACTGGTTAATTCTATCAAAGGCATAAAAAAATATGAGTTTTATACAAATTCTTACCAAAAATAGAGGAAGGAATAATTCCCAACTCATTTTAAGCAGCTATTATACCCATGGTATCAAAACTGGAAAAAATTTAAATAAAATGTTTATATACCAGTATCCTTCATTTACTTAAGTGTGAAAATCCTTAACAAAATATTAGCAAGTCAAATCTAATAATATACACAAATAGTAATGTATGTGGGCCAAGAAGGGCTTCTTGGAGGGTTGTAGTTGCTTTACCACATGAAAAGTGATGGATGCAATTCACCCTAGTAATAGACTACACAAGAAAAGCTGTATCATTATCTCAATCAATGTACTTCACCATGTTAGGGAAATAAATTCCAAAATGTATATCATGTCAATAGATGGAGAGAAAGAATTGAGAACATCTGCACCCGTTCATGATAAAAATATTCAGTAACTAAGAAAGGGGACCTTCCCTAAACTTATAAAGGGCATCTGTGGATAATATTTACTGCACACCATTCTGAATTTCTGCTTAGGATTAAAAACAGGGTAAAGATGTTAGCTCCACCACCTCTATCTGACACCATATTAGAGGTTCAACTCTATTCAAAAACACAAGAAAAAGTAATAAAAATGAGTGCATATTGAAAAGGAAAAAGAAAAAACACTATTATAAAACCCTAAAGAATCCTCAAAGAATTCGATGGAACGCACATGTGAATTTAGCAAGCTACAATTATAGCAGGTCCCTATGCAAAAATAACATTTTTAAATACTAGCATAGAACTGGAAATAAAATACTAAAATCTTTTATATATCTTTAACAAAAATTAACTAAAAATGGATTTTAGATCTTCATGTAAATGTAAAGCTATAAAACATTTAGTGGAAAACATAGCAGAAAATCTAGGTGCCCTTAAATTTGGTGATGAATTCTTAAATACATCAAAGTATGGTCCATAAAAGAAAAGTTTGAAAAGTTTACTCTATGGAAATAAAAAGAAATTCTGTTCTGTGAAACGGAATCAAAAGAAAGCCTCAGACTGGAAGAAAACATTTTCACAACGTATACCTAAGAAAAGATTTGTATCGAAGATATACAAAGAACTCTTTTGGGAGGAAGGGATCACACTAAGCTATATCCTCAGCCCTTTTTTAAATTGTTATTTTGAGACAGGGTTTCTCTAAGCGGTTAAATTGCCCACACTGGACTTGGATTTCAGATCCTCCTGCCTCAGCCTCTCAGAGTGCTGGGTTTATAGGAATGCACCATCATACCTAGCTATACACTGTATACAAAACCTCTTAAATCCCTATAGTAAAGAACCCAGTCCTGCATGGTGTCACATAACTGTAGTGCTGATGACTTGGGAGGCCTAGGTAGGCAGATTCTTTGAGCCCACAAGTTCAAGACCTGTCTGGGCAACATAGGGAGACCCTGTCTCAAGAAAAAGAAGAAGGGGAGGGGAAGGGGAAAGGGAAAGGGAAGGAAAAGGAGAAGGAGAAAGAGAAGAAGAAGGAGGAGGAGAAGGAGAAGAAAAGGAAGAGGAAGAAGAAAGGAAGGGAGGAGGGACGAAGGGAACTCAACACGAAAAAGCAACCCATTTAAAACCACTTTGCAAAGATCTGGAAAGCAAACAAACAAACCAACATATCAAAGAAGATATGGAGATGACAAACAAATGAAAAAATGTCCTATAGTACTCATCATGAAGGAACTTCAAATTAAAACAAGACTCCTATCATTTGCCCAACTGACTTTAAAAATTATGTTTACACAGAAACTTGCACACACATGATTACAGCAATGATTCATAATTGCCAAAATCTGGAAGCACACAGGATGCCCTTAAGTAGGTGAATGGATAAATAAACAGTGGCATATCTATCCAAGGGAATTAGTCAGTGATAGAAACAAATGAGTTAAAGTTACATGGATTAATTCTTCATCTTTTTTTTTTTTCCTCCTGTAGTGAGGTTGAACCTAAGGCCTTTGAACTGAGCTACATTCCCAGCCCTTTTTATTGGTGTGTGTGTGTGTGTGTGTGTGTGTGTGTGTGTGTGTGTGTGTGTATTTTGTTCTGTTCTGTTGTTTTATTTTTTTTTTTATTTTTATTTTTTTGTGGGTACCAGGGGGTCGACCTCAGGACCTCGCGCGCCAGCAGGCGCCCGTGCCGCTGAGCGATATCACCGGCCCCTTTTTTGTATGTGGGTTCCGGGAGTTGAACTCGGGCCCTCGCGCTTGCAGGGCAGGCGCTTAAGCCGCTGAGCCATCTCACCGGCCCTGTTCTGTTTTATTTTGAGTCAAATTCTCATTAAATCACTAAGTTGCCCAGGCTGGGCTTCAATTTGTGGTCTTCCTGCCTCAGCCTCCCAGAGTGCTAGAATTATAGGCATGCACCAACATACCTGGCTTTTGCTTTTTTTTTTTTGAGCATTTTTAATTCTACAGAAAAACTGAATGGGAAGTACCTATAAAGTTCCTATATAGCCTTCCGGGATATCCCCAAACAGCTTTCTCTATTTACATCTTTCATTAGTGTGCTATATTTGTTACAGTTGATGAGCCAATATAGATACATTATTATTTACCAAAGTTTCCAACTGAGTTCACTGTGTTGTACATTGTGTGGTTTTTGACAAATGTATAATGGGATGTGTTCACTTTTATAGTATCATAAGCAGTTTTATGTTCTTAAACATATCCCTTGGCAACCACCCATTTTGTTATTGTCTCCATAGTTTTACCCTTTCCAGAATGTCACACGGGTATGTAACCTTTTCACATTGACTTCTTTCACTTGCAATATTCACTTAAGTTTTCTGCTTGTCTTTTTTTTGTGGCTTGACAAAATTCTATCACTGAATAATATTCTATTGTATGAATGTAAGAAAGTTTTCATTCACTTGTTGAAGGATGTGTTGTTGCTTCCAGATTTTGTTGCTTTTGAACAAAGCTGCTATAACTATGCATGCACAGGTTTTTTTTTTGTTTTTTTTTTTTTGTGGGTACGGGGGGTCGACCTCAGGACCTCGTGTGCCAGCAGGCGCCCGTGCCGCTGAGCGATATCACCAGCCCCTTTTTCGTATGTGGGTTCCGGGAGTTGAACTCGGGCCCTCGCGCTTGCCGGGCAGGCGCTTAAGCCGCTGAGCCATCTCACCGGCCCCATGTACAGGTTTTTATGTGGATATATATTTCTTTTTTCATCCCTAGCTTGTCAAGTTTACACTATTTAGGTTTTGTTTGGTTTTTGTCTTCTAATGTGGTTCATTTCTTCCATGTCTAAGAAAACCTCTTATCTTCTTCCTACAAGCCTGGACTCTTGCCAATTATCATCAAATATTGAGTACAACAAAGTTGCCTCAGAATTAATACAGATGTTTAAAAATTTGTACAGTGATTTTCAAAGACCCTTGCAGTTGAGCATGGTGGCACACACCTGTAATCTCAGCATTCTGGGAGGCTGAGGCAGGAAGATTGCAAGTTCGAGCCCAACTCCGAGACTGAGAAAGACCATGATTTAAATAATAAATAAAGACTGGGGATGTAGCTCAGTGCAAAGGCCCTGGGTTCAGTCCCTAGTATCAAAAACAAAAATGAACAAACAAACCAAAAATCTCACCTTGGATTTGTAGGCTCCACAGAAAGGTATACTCGCGTGCTATAAATGAAATTGCGGCACTAAAAAACCTTTCCAAAATGCAACACAAAATAATATGTTCTTTTTAGCTCACGTTCAAAATGCCTATTTAGTGGTTTTTCTTTCTATCCTTAACTGAGCATTTCATGAAATAAAACTTCTAGCACAGCCATATCCAAATTTCTGAGTATTCCTTTTGAAGACAAAATGAAAATTATGCTTCCTTAAGAGCAACTCCAAAACATCACACTCAATTCTTGTTTTTAGACATGTTAGAAAGTTTAAAGCCATTCAAGATGCCCTCAATACACATGGCACCAACACAAACAGCTCTGAGTGGGAACACATACTTTGCTTTCGTTCTGGACAGCTGTAGCAGACAGCTGTACTTTCTCTGCTGGCCCAGGGTCCCACCCTTTCTATTTGAGGGAATTCCCTTCCCACTGTCTTGGTGAGAGGTGAACCCTCTTTCCCACTCTGCAACCATGAAGGGCCATGTACCGACGCCCCCACCTCCAACTGCCTAGGTATGGACACACAGTCTAGCGTAGCCCATGATCATATCTCCAGAACTTTGGTTCTTGATCAAGTAACTCAAAGACAAAGAATCTGTGATATTTAAATCACAGCAGTAGGGAGATTATCTTCAAGGGCTTAGAGGGAATCCCTAAAAGATAGCTGCTGTGCCTGACAACAAAGGTGGTTGTGTGCTTCCCAGAGTATTTCTGCAAAAAAATTCTTCTTGGCTGTCTGAAGCCACATGGATCTCTATTTTTCACACCTGGTATTTCAAGCTTTCTGTCAACGTGTGAGCCCTTAATTCCCGTCCAATAAATTTATTTTTCACTTAAGTGAAAAGCTTCATACTCCTAAAATTTTTGAAGTAGCTGTTCTTTTCCATGAAAGTATTTTAATTGATGAATCAGCAAAATCAACCTATCCATTTATTAATTGTTTAAATATTCATTAAGTATCTCAACTTTGGGCTGGGACTTAAGAATACTGTATGATGGTTAATAAGTAGAAGAGTATGGCATAATGGCTAAACTTACTTGTGTCAACTTGATTGGCTTTGGAGCTACCTAGGCACACTTCTGGTTGTATCTGGGTGGGTCCAGTAGGTGTGACCTTGGGTACTATATATGGTTCCTCGCCCCTTCCTCTGTGGCACTATCCCCCTGCTCTGCATCCTGGCCACCATGAACTAGGTGTCTTTGCTCCACCACACCCTTCCACCATGATGTTTCTGCCTCGCAGCCAGCTGACCATGGACTGAATCTTCTGAACACCATCAGTCAAATTAAACCTCTCCTCCTTTAAATTATGGGTGTCGGGTATTGTGTCCCAGTGATGGGAAATCTGACTAATACAGCTCATAAGGAAGAATATGATGGTAAGTACACACTTCCTTACTAACTTGCAGCCTACAGTCTATTGTTGATATAGAAAAAGAAATGACTGTAATACATGCATGATGAGGAAGGACACTATTCACCAGAAGCACAGAGGGGGAGCACTTAATCCAACTTTAGTAGTGGTAGTGGTGGAGGTATCAGAGAAAGCTATAAGCTATAACTAAATTGAGATTTGAAAATATGTAAAAATGAGATCTAGTTGTGAGGTGGGAGGGGTGGGAGTGTATGTTCCAAATAGAGGGAAAATCCCTTGTGACCGGCCTAGAGTTGAGAGAGGTTCAGTACCTTCAAAAAAATGAAAGAAGCTCCATATGACTCAAGTACAGAGAGAGGTTAAGAGGAGGCAGAAAATTGAGGCTGGAGGGATAAATGGAACTTAGGCCACACAGAGTAATATAAGTCACACAGAGGAGTTAGTACTTTCTAGTTTAAGTAATCGAAACAACTGAAGGGTTTTAGGTCTAAGCCTCACTCTGTGTTCAACGGCTTGGTACCTGAGTGCCTGGGGAAATGGTATAAGAAAAGAGAAAAAAAAAGAGGAGAAAAGAGAAGAGAAGAAAAGAGAAGAGAAGAGAAAAAAAGAAAAGAAAAGGTGGCAACATTCTAGGGTAGGAGGAAAAATCCTTGATATTTCACGACTTCGAATCATTGATTTTATAGTGATAATGTGCATTCCTTTATGTGTGGAAATAATGATACTGACTTAACAATTAATAGAGAGGATTACTGAGGATTTTTCTATAGCAGTAGTAGGATTTACTTGAGTTATCTCAGAGGACTGCCTATAAGAGTGGCCTTCAGGTGTTTGTTTGTTTATTTTGTTTATTTGCTGTGTTTTTTTGCTTGTACTTACTAAAATAATTTCAAAAACCTATTTCTTTGCACATTTTTTTTTTTTTTGGTGGGTACCGGGGGGTCGACCTCAGGACCTCGTGCGCCAACAGGCGCCCGTGCCGCTGAGCGATATCACCGGCCCCTTTTTCGTATGTGGGATCCGGGAGTCGAACTCGGGCCCTCGCGCTTGCAAGGCAGGCGCTTATGCCGCTGAGCCATCTCACCGGCCCTTTCTTTGCACATTTTTTTTTTTTTTTTTTTTTTTTTTTTGTGGGTACCAGGGGGTCGACCTCAGGACCTCGCGCGCCAGGAGGCGCCCGTGCCGCTGAGCGATATCACCGGCCCCTTTTTCATATGTGGGATCCGGGAGTCGAACTCAGGCCCTCGCGCTTGCAAGGCAGGCGCTTAAGCCGCTGAGCCATCTCACCGGCCCTTCTTTGCACATTTTAAGTTGACATTTAAGATTTTTCATTATAGGGCCGGTGAGATGGCTCAGCGTCGTAAGCGCCTACCTGGCAAGCGCGAGGGCCCGAGTTCGACTCCCGGATCCCACATACAAAAAAAGGGGCCAGTGATATCGCTCAGTGGCATGGGCACCTGCTGGCACGCGAGGTCCTGAGGTCGACCCCCCGGTACCCACAAAAAAAAAAAAAAGATTTTTCATTATAAATTTAAATGGCTGTGAAGGAAGCAATTTTCTGTCATATTATATTATATTAACAGTTAAAAATTGTTATATCTTAACAGTTAAAAATTGTTGTATCAGTTAAAAGTTGTTATATCTTCCTTCTGTATACAGAAGAGACTCGGACTATAGCAATTTGACATCTACCATTCTTTTAGAAAATCCACATCAACCTTCCTTATAGGCAGAATTTTACATTGTTCCTTTTTCTCTTCAAATTTTTATTTACATTCTACCTCTCTCACATATATTTATTGTAATGTGATATGTGAATTACTTTTTGGCTTCAGTATCTTATTGATTACCTTATCATACATCCTGCCATAAAAATATGTATTAAGTTGAAAATTATGAGTGTTAAATATTTTCTTCTGGAGTGAATTATAATTTCAATTACCAGTAATATACAATTGATTAAAACAGAATGTAATTCACACTAATGTATACATATATGCTGCAAACTTGGACTAATAGAAAATAAAAAACTAATTTCCAGTGGAAATCAAGTATTAAAAACTTCAAATATATATATATATAATTTGTTTTTTTTGCAGTACTGGGATTAAATCCAAGGAGTATTGAGCTACATCCCCAGCTCTCTTTATTTTGAGACAGGTTTTCAGTAAACTGTGCTTCTCCTTCTTTAGCCTTGTGAGTAGCTGGGATTACAGGTGTGTGCCACTACACTTGGCTTTCAAACAGTGTTTAAGTGGGTTTGTTTGTGTGCTCTTTTAGTTGTGGTGCTGGGTATCAAATCCAGGGCCTTGTGCACACTAGCTGTTTTACCACTGAGCCACATTCCCAGCTCAGAAGTATTTAGACTTTAGTGTGCCCTGTCCAATTAGGTCATGTGTCTATAGATGATTATTACTGTACTTACTGCTGCAATGAGATAGTTTACCATGATTTGAAAAGGCTTCACCACACTAATGTTTTGAATTGTGGCTTGTTTGTCTTTGTTCCTTTATTTCTTTATTTTTTTTGAGACAGGCTCTCACTATGTAGTCCAGACTGGCCTTGAACTCACTTTGTAGCCCAGGCTGGCTTCGAACTCGAAGCGATCCTTCTGCCTCCACCTCCTGAGGGCTGGGATTACAGGTGTGCGCTGCCACGCCTGGCTTGTCTTTGTTCTTATACCTTTAAGCAATGTGCTGATAAGTTTAGAGAATGAGTGAATTTCTTTCTTTTGAAAAGCGGAAGAAAGAAATAGCAGGACACTCGGACTCTAGTACATTCTTAGGTCAATTTTAGAAGTATGGGAGTTGAGAATCTGAAAGATGATTCTTTTTTCTTTTGATACAGTTTTGCTATGCAATCCAGGCCAGACTTAAACTCACTATGTAACCCAGACTAGCCTCAACTTGAGGTCATCCTCCTGCCTCAGCCTCACAAACTCTGGGATCACAGACATGTGTCACCACACTTGGCTAAAACTGATCTCCTTATACTTTTCACAGTCTGTTTATCCCTGGGAATAACGTTGAGGACTACTAGTGAATTTGATGACCATGAGTCTCATATAAAGAATACTGGATGGGACCCAAAAGAAACCAGAGTTCTTTCACAAGACAGCCATAGCAACTTGAGACATTCGATTTTACAAATCTCAGTTTCCATCAAGAGAGTGAATGTGGTGGGATTGGGCTAAATGTTAGGATTTTGATAAGTTTTGAATTTTTTTTTTTGAGACAGAGTCTTGCTATGTAGACTGGCCTTGAACTCACTATATAGCCTAGGCTGGCCTGGAACTCACAGCGATCCTCCTGCCTCAGGTTCCTGAGTGCTGGGATTACAGGTGTGTGCCACCACATCTGGATGATTTGAACTTTTTAATCCTTGATTTCCACTGGAAATTTTTTTAGTTTTTAGTTTTCTGTTAGTGCATGTTTGCAGCACATAATGATTATATACCCTAAGTGGAGCAGGTACACGTACACGACACATCTTTTCTTTTTTCACCCCCTTTCTCTCCACCCTTTCCCCTCCCCTCTAGATGTTAGTCCTGTCTGAGGAATAGCCGGCAATATTTTTTTCCATTCTGTAGGTTGTCTTTTTTTTTGGTCTGTCTTTTCATTCTGTTGGTTGTTTCCTTTGCTGTGCAGTAGCTTTTTTTTTTTTTTTTTTTTTTTTTTTTTTGGTGGGTACCGGGGGGTCGACCTCAGGACCTTGCGCGCCAACAGGCGCCCGTGCCGCTGAGCGATATCATCGGCCCCTTTTTCGTATGTGGGTTCCGGGAGTCGAACTCGGGCCCTCGCGCTTGCAAGGCAGGCGCTTACGCCGCTGAGCCATCTCACCGGCCCTGTGCAGTAGCTTTTTAATTTGATATAATCCCATTTGTCGAGTCTCAGTATTACAGTATTTCTTGTGCCTTTGGGATTCTGTTCAGAAAGTCCTTGCCTATACTTATGACTTTGAGAGTTTTACCTATTTTATCTTCCTAGCAGGTTGTTTCTGTTTTGACATTTAAATCTTTGACCCATTTTGATTTTAGTACATGGCGATATGTTTGGGTCTAGAGTTAATCTTCTGTGTGTGGATAGCTAATTTTCCCAACACCATTTATTAAAGAGGCTATCTTGGGCCGGTGAGATGGCTCAGTGGCATAAGTGCCTGCCCAGCAAGCGGGAGGTCCTGAGGTTGACTCCCGGTACCCACATAAAAAAAATAAATAAATAAATAAAGAGGCTATCTTTCCTCCAGTGTGTGTTTTTGGCTCCTTTGTCAAAGATCAAATAGTTGAATGTACTTAGGGTTGTTTCTACATCCTCTATTCTGCTACATTTATCCTCATGTCTACATTTATGGCAGTACCATGCTGTTTTTACCACTGTAGCTTTGTAATATAACTTCAAATCCCAGATTGTTATGTCTCTCACTTTGCTTTTTGTGCTCAGGATTGCTTTAGCTATTCTAAGTGTCTTCTGGTTCCATATGAATTTTAGGATTGTTTTCTCCAGTACTGTGAAGAATACTGTTGGTATTTTATTTTGTACTGCATTAAATCTGTATGTCAATTTTAGAAATGTGGTATTTTGACTATATTGGTTCTGCTTATCCAGGAACAGGGGATAGCTTTACATTTTTTTCTTTTTGATACAGGGTCTCTGTGTAGTTCAAACTGGACTTGAACTTACTATGTAGCCCAGGCTGGCCTTGAACTCATGGTGATCCTCCTGCCTCAGTCTCCCAAGTGCTGGGATTACAGGTGCACGCCACCATGCCTGGCTCAGCTTTCCATTTTCTGATGTCCTTTTTGATCTTCCACTGGAAATTTTTAGCTATGCCCATGGTCCTGGGAAAGAAGTCCAGGAATAAAGACAGCAAAGGAGGAGGAAAAATGAATAGCATTTGTGTGGTTATTGAGACCATGATGATTAAAGGGATATAGATCAAGGAAAGGGAAAGGAAGGAATATAGGTCAAGAAACACTGTTTAAAAATTGTTTTTATTTGTGTTTAGGATATGTTTTAGGGTTAAAATCCTAGTTTTACATCATCATTTAGGTGGCTTTGGGCAACACAGTCTCTTTGAACTTTCTCTCTTCAACTAATTCTCTTAAATGGGAATTGACCAGCCACTTGTAGTTCAGGTAATGATCGAAAGAAAGACACCAAGGCTTCTTGCACTGAGCATAATACTTTGAAGATTTACCCACATCATGTTTGGGGGTCGTGGGTACATGGCTACAATCCCAGCACTGAGGCAGGCTGAAGCAGCAGAATTGCTGCGAGCCTGGGCTACATAGTGAGTTCAAACCACCCTGAACTACACAGGGGGACCCTGTCTCAGAAAACAAACAAACAAACAAACAAACAAACAAAATGATTTATCCACATCGCAGCATGTGTCCAAATTCATTCCTTTTTATTGCTGAACAACACTCCACTGTATGCATATGCTACCTTTTATTTGTTCATCAACGGATGGGCATCTTGGGTTGTTTTCATTTTTTGTCTATTTTGAATTATTCTGCTATAAACATTTGTGTACATGTCTATTTTCATATCTGTGGGTATGTGACTAGTAATGGAGTTGCTGGGTCATATGGTAATGGTAATTCTAGGTTTAGCACTTTGAGGAACTGCTAAACTGCTTTCAAAAGTGGTCACATATTTATTCCAATATGTTCCTTTACACTTTTGCCTAATTTAACGTATGGGTTTGTGTCTATAATAAGGCATAACTAGGACAATTATAGCTGTAATATATGTAGTTTTATTCTAGGGCATAAATCCTGTTTAAGGACCAAAAAGTCACCAAACAATCACAGAAATTACTCCAGGACAGGCATGAGAAATAACTTTAATGCTGGTACCATCTCTGATCTATTGCAGTGGATGACTGTGTATGAAGCATTGTGTGTGAAGGAGTACAAGGCTATATTTAGGATGAGCAGGAAGGACCACTGCCATTAAGTAATGATACCCACCATGGATGTGGGACGGGGACATCAGGTTATAAGAAAGTATTTAAGAATTTACTTTGGTTATAAAATTGGAAACATCAGTGGCTTAAACAAAAGGACAATTCTACGCTTTTTAAAAATTTGTTTCATTTTTGTCATTATTTTTTGTGTAGGGCTGGCTTGATGAATCCATGAGATCCCTAGGTCTTTCTCTTACACAGGTGTACATAGCCTGTGCTTATTCTTTTGTAGTCACATCATTGCTGTTCAAACTCCAGAGCTGCGTTTGAATTCCAGATGTAAAGATGTAAGGTGAAGGGGAGAAGGTGCAGGCCAGCTAAGTTGATCTTCCATGTAAAGAAACATTTCCAAAAACCTTGCGCAACAACTTTCCCTTACACTGCATTGGCAGGCACCAGTGTCACAACCTTCATCTGCAAAGGATGCTGGGAGATGTAGTTTTTGGCAAGGCACATTTACACCTCTGAAAATTCAGAGTCCGTACTGTTATTTATAATCAAGAGATTATCTCTACAGGTTGCAATTAGAAGTTTAAAACACCATTCTTGCTCTAAATACAAACGATCTTTGGTTTTACTGAATCAGCAAGAATGCCACCCTCTAACATATAGAAGCAGTATTGGTCTCCTGCAAAAGATTGCTAGCACCATGCGCCTCTGAACTATGTAAAAAGTGAGCATGGAAAAAAAAAAAAGATGGACATGGATGAGGTACTTCTATCATTTTAGATTTTTACTATTGCCACTGATCTCAAATATTTACTATAAATTTTGTGTTTTTCTTAGTCCATTTTCTGTTGTAACAAAATACCCAAGACTGGGTAATTTATAAAAGGATACTTATTTACTTGATTTATGGTTCTGGAGGCTGGGAAGTCCAAGGAGAGCATGGTGGCAGTATCTGCTTCCCATCTGACGAGGGTAGAGAGGGAGATCTGGCTGTGACATCTGTCACCCCATTAATTACCAGGGTTGATTTGGCTGATCTGGCTGGCTAGGCAGGTGTCCCCTTCCTCCTTCACTGTTCTATGTGTGTCCATGCCCACACTGTCCACTGGGTGGAAGAGGACGACCACCCCCCATGGAGGACGACTATTTCCTTGGTCAAGGGTAAATGAGTAGCTGCATTCCCCTTAAAGAACCTCTAAACAAGCTCCCACCTGGGAAGGGCCTTCTTGCTGTACCGTTACATTCAGGAGGCCATCACCTGGAGAGACACAGTGAATGTGCTAGGTTGGGTCTCTCTTCCTCTTCTTATAAACCAACTAAGACCATCAAGGAGGTGCTAGGCTCATGACCTCATCTAATCCTAACTACCTTCCAAAGGGCCTATGTTCAGATATCATTAACATCTGAATCTGGGGGCTAAGTTTCAAATGCATGAACTTTTGGGGCGTCACACTCAAATCATAGCAGCATTATACTTTCTCATTTTACTTCTGGAACATATTACTGTAGTTGGGCTCAATATAAAGCTTAGGAGCATTAATATTGCAGTGAAGAATCTTATATCCTTAAAGACATGGGCTTCAAAGCTGGACAGACCTGGGCTTAGGATCCCAGATCCTCACTTACAAGAAGTATACATTGGGCCAATCTCTCTAAGTCTTATTTCCAACAATCCACTTTAAATTGTAAATAATGATTTTTATAGGTAGGGCAATCAGATAATTTTTGTCCGAACTGGAAAATGTGTTTGAAAGAGGGTATTGTTAATAATTATGTTTGAACAAGTGGCAAAATCAGCATCCCCTAGGCAAACCCAGGAATACAGTCACTGTACTATTTGATGATAAGAGAATTAACTGAGAAAAGAAATACAAAGCATGTAGCACAGCCTGATCCTTGATAAGGGTTCCATAAATACTAGCCAGTCTTTGTTTCAATTATTGAAAAGATCTATTGTGATAGCTTGATTTCCTTTTAACAATGTCTATTTTCTTTATTATTATGGAGAGCAGTGGGTTGACATGAGTTCAAATTTTCTCAAAGCTGAGGAAAATCTTAATTGTAGATTAAACAATCAACTTCTCTTAAGAAAGATGTCTTACTTACATTCTCTTTGCTGGGAAAAAATACCTGACACACTCACAATTAAAGGAGGAGAGGTTTATTTTAGCTTACAGTTTGTGGAAGTTTCAGGCCACAGTCAGTTGGTTCCAAGGTAGGGCACATGGCAAAGGAGGAACAGTTCATGGTATGGCAGACAGAAGGCAGCAGTAATCAAAGCAGGAAGAGAGATATCTATATACATTCTTCCAGGCCATGCCCACAATGACCGGTGTTAGACCAGGCTTCACCTCCCACTCCCAGTTATAAACCCATCAGAGGAGTAATCCTGTAACATACACCCACGATCCAGTCACCTCCCAAAGGCCCCACTTATGGGTACATGGGGCTTTGGGGCACATGTAAATATAAGCCGTAATAGAAGAGTAATTTGTGTGTGTGTGTGTGTGTGTGTGTGTGTGTGTGTGTGTGTGTGTGTGTTTTTAAGACAGGGTTTCACTATGCAGTTCAGGCTGGACTTGAACTCACTTTGTAGCTGAGGCTGTCCTCAAACTCACAGCGATCCTCCTGCCTCAGACTTCTGAGTGCTGGGATTCAGGCGTGCACCACGCCCAGCCCGGAAGAGTAATGTTGACAGATACTGTCAACCTAGTTATAAGATTATAGAATGATTGTGCATATTTGCCCTTACCTCTAGAGATTCTTTATATCATAAGAACCATGAAGGGAAGAACCACGATTTTTTGTGGTTTAGCACATAGTATTTGGTATAAAGCCCTTTAATATTTACAGCGACTGCAAAGAACTTTTGTGTATGAGTCATATATATTGATATTTACTATATTACAGATAAAAATAAAAATAATTTATTTAAAATAAGAATGAGGGGCTGGTGAGATGGCTCAGCGGCATAAGCGCCTGCCTGGCAAGCGCGTGGGCCCAAGTTCGACTCCCGGAACCCACATACGAAGAAAGGGCCAGTGATATTGCTCAGCGGCACGGGCGCCTACTGGCGCGTGAGGTCCTGAGGTCGACCCCCGGTACCCACACACACAAAAAAAAAGAAGAATGATCCTATATTAGCACAAATAATACATTTATTTGTTTGTTTCTATTTTTTTGAGACAGAGCCTCACTATGTGGTTTAGGCTGGTCTCTAACTATGTAGCCCTGGGTGGCCCCAAATTCGTGGTGATCCTCCTGCTTCAGCTTCCTAAATGCTGGGATTATATGCACCACCATGCCCAGCTAAGAATCACATTAAAAGGAAAGTATATTTAAAAAATGAAAAAATTTAGAAGTTTATCATTTTAACTTTCTGCAAACTCTATTGCCTATTTAATGCAAAGGAAACTGGATTCTCATATCTGCCTTTTTATCCAATTTGTTGCAATATGTTGTTTTGATGAAAATATACGAGTAGTATGTTGTTGAAAATGGGGGGCGGTAACTGTCTTATTCTTTGATACTTCACCAAAACTGCATGGTAGTTTCTTATAGGTTAGTTGCAATGTGGAATCTGAAAGAATATAAATGAACTTTCTGTATTGTTACATTAAACTCTGTCTTGTACTTTCAACGAATCTTTTACTCATGATCTGTACTATCACCTACTGTCTGCTTGGAAAATATTGATTTATGTATTACCGATTTATGTAGATATTTCAAATGTTTACACATTTTAGAAACCTAACACCTTAGAATATTCTAGAAAACAGCTGAATTTACAAGCACATATCAGTCAAAGGATGATGCTATATTAGATCATGTTGCCTCTGCAAAACTCCTTTGTACATTTGCGATACTAAGGAAATGAAATCAATTATTCCAAATTATTATTAAAATAGTTTTGACCATGCAGATTTACTGAAAGGGTCTTAACACTTTAAGAACAGCTGACATGGTATGATATGACCTGTCATAAAGAAAACAATAAAACCTTACTGCCTCACTTTTTTTAAACCAGGAGGCAATAAACACACAACCAGCAAAATACAAAAATATAGTCCCAATGGGCAATTTCAAATATCTACGTAGGAAAGCAGATGGGCTTATAGAAACATATATCCTCTTATTTAAAGCTCATGTTAGTTTAACGGAATTTGAATCTTACTAATTATGAGTATTTCAAAGCATGTGGACAAGTCTTTGAGGAACTCAAAATGCTTCATTTACCCCCTTTCCAACATAAGACTCTTTGAGGAAGATATAGGTGGCAGAACCCCACTAAAAATATTTCTTTTCTGCTTGCAGGGGACTGGAAAGTATCCGTTTACTATGGATCAAGTTTTCTTTGTAAGCATTTGGTAGATGACATTATCAAGTGCACCTGGTGAGGAGTTTGGGAAAGTGCTAGATAAATCTATTGTTTTCCTCCTTTTGTTCTGTTAACCCAGGTTTTTAAAAGCTCAATGTTGGGGCAGGTTGAACCTATTTTTTGGAAAGAACCACTTACTATTCTTTAGTAGGAGGTTGGCTACAGGACCTTCATTCAGCAGTACTAAGAGAAATTTGCTTTAGGTAACCTACCTCCTACTTTACTTTTTCAGTTTCCCAATGTTCTTACCACTCCCCCTCCCCCAGGTCCTACTGTGTGGCCCACCCAGGCCTTTTCCTTTAGCAAACAAACATCCCTTTGTATTCGGTCCATGACGTGTGATCTTAGCTTAGATCTATTCCTTCCGGGATACAGTGATGTCAGGCTGATAGTTTACACTAATACTATATATGAATGATGGGTAACTGCAAAGTATTCAACAACTAAGAACCAACTGAGGAGCTGAACAAATAACACTTTAGCTTTCCTTTCCAACCATGCTAAAAGGCAATAAGCCATTTAGATTGCAAGCTAATTATCCTCGGTGCCCAGCCTATGACTGAAGGGCAATCCTGCTAAGG
This sequence comes from Erethizon dorsatum, assembly GCA_028451465.1. Taxonomy (NCBI): domain Eukaryota; kingdom Metazoa; phylum Chordata; class Mammalia; order Rodentia; family Erethizontidae; genus Erethizon; species Erethizon dorsatum. Next base: position 32,026,623 of record CM051833.1, read on the forward strand.
CAAGAAATGCGCAGTGAGGTCGTCAAACGGTTGTTTGGCCGCCCCATAGGTTTAGATATTAAGGTGAAAGTGGATGAAGGGCTCATTCCTACATGTGTTCACTTGAAGGCCCCTGGTAAATAAACTCCGCGATTTTCAGTAGTCTCTTTTGATATTCCATGTACTGCCTTAAAGTTTGTTATTTTCTTTTCCTAAAGCAAACTTCAGTGTCACCGATGCCGCAGGCTGCGATTACCAAGTGTATTTTTAGGCTAAGCCTGGAACTTAGGTGTCCGTGAGACGGGCTACGCTAACGTCATCTCCGCCCTCCTTTGCGCAGCGTCTTCTCTCCCTGAGCAGCTGTCCCAATCCCGAGCTTGGCGGAGCGTGGACGACGGGGAGGCTGCCCGGCCCGGAAAGCCATCAACGTACTGGTCCTCCCAGGTTCTCCAGGGATTCTCATTCTCGCCGCGACCTCTCCTCCAAGAGACAGGCAGGGTGGTGTCTGCAGAGCCAGAGCCGGCAACCCGCGCTGACCGCTAGCAACAGACACAGCGGGCGTGCCACCGCTGGGACAGTCTGGGCGACAGCAGGGGGCAGCGCACGACTCTTCTCCTTTCTTTAACCCTTCTTCACACGCAGTTCAACCCTTCCTCACACGCAGTTCCACCCTTCGCCGGAAGCGCGGCGGTTTCTACTTGACGCCATTTCCGGTGCGGACCGCCGGTCCCTGGCGGGAGCGAGCACGCCAGGGCGCGCGACACCTTTGTTCCCGCCTCCCTCACCCTGCGCCGCCACTCATCGTCAGCTCTCTCGGAGCGTGACGTACGTGCGCGCTCCCGGCCTTGCGTCAGGGCCGCGGTGGGGGGACGAAAAAGTGAGGCTAGAAGGAGGGGTTGTGGAGGTTAGGGCCCAACCAGAGATTCCCGTCGACCTCCCTCCTCCTGACGAGCAGCGGAGAGGGAAGGGGAGGAGCGAGCCCGGGGCGGTCGTGCAAGCCAGGAAGCCTCCTCGTGCAGGGAGGGAGGGAGAGAAGGAGCGACCGAGGAAGAAGTCAGAACCCGTCCCCAGCGCCCCAGACTCCGGAGCGCCCCGCCCCCATCGCCCCGGAAGCGGCGCCCCGCCCCATCGCGCCGCGCCGGCCGCAGGGAGCGCGGGCCAGGCCGCCCCGCCGCCGCGGGAGGAGGACGACGTCGACGCGGAGGCGTGTTGTCGTCTCGCTCGCCCCCGACGTCAGGGCGCGATGGAGTGAAGCGGCGACGGCCAAGGGGCACTTCCGCGTCGCTCCGGGCCGAGCCGCTCCCCCGCCCCGGCGGCGCCTGAGGACTCCGGACTCGCCGCGCCGCGCCCCGCCGCGCCGCGTCCCCCCCGCCGCCCGCCGCCCCGGGGATGGCCCGCGCGTGAGCCGCGCCCGGCGGAGGCCGCGCCCGGGGCGATGCCGAGCAGCGCCGACCCCGCGCTGGGGGGCGGCGCGGGCCTGAGCTGGGCCGAGAAGAAGTTGGAGGAGCGCCGCAAGCGCCGGCGGTTTCTGTCCCCGCAGCAGCCGCCGCTGCTCCTGCCGCTCCTGCAGCCGCAGCTCCTGCAGCCGCCGCCGCCGCCGCCGCCCCTGCTCTTCCTGGCCGCGCCCGGCACGGCCGCCGCCGCCGCCGCCGCCGCCGCCGCCGCCTCCGCGTCCTGCTTCAGCGCGGGCGCCGCGCCGGAGGGCAAGCGGCTGGCGCGAGGCAAGAGGCGCGCGGGCGGGCGGCAGAAGCGGCGCCGCGGGCCCCGCGCCGGGCAGGAGGCGGAGAAGCGCCGCGCCTTCCCGGCGCCCGCGCCGCAGCAGTACGACGGCGGCGGCGGCGGCGGCGGCGGGGGCGCGAGCCCGCTGGCGGAGTACGAGGACGTGAGCTCGCAGTCCGAGCAGGGGCTGCTGCTGGGGGGCGCCGGCTCGGCGGCGGCGGCGGGGGCGGGCGCCGGGGGAACGAGCGGCGGCGGCGGCGGCGCTGGGAGCGGGAGTCCGGCCTCGTCGCCTGGGCCGAGGCGCGCTGAGGACGCGGAGCGCGGGCCCCGTCGGGAGCGCCGCGGCAGCAGCGGCCGCAGCCGGGAGCGGCACCGCGAGCACCGGCGGCGGGAGGGCGCCCGCAGCGGCGAGGCCTCCAAGGGCCGCGGGCGGCACGGCGATCGCGCCGAGCCTGCAGAGAGCGGCAGCCGGAGCAGCAGCCGCGGGCGCCGCCGCAAGAGCGCCTCGGCCACGTCCAGCAGCGGCGGCCGTAAGGAGCGCGATTCCAAGGTACGGCGCGGCCGTTCGCGCGCGGGCAAGGAGCCGCCGTCCGCCTACCGCGAGCCGCCCAAGGCCTACCGCGACGACAAGGCCGAGCCGCGCGCCTACCGCCGGCGGCCGCGCTCCCCCAGCCCGCCGGGCCGCGACGACAGCCCGGGCTCGCACCGCGCCGCGCCGGGCCCGCGAAGCCGCCGTTCGCCCAGCCCGGCGGGGGGCAGCCCCTACGCGCGGCGGCCGCGCTCGCCCAGCCCCTATCGCCGGCGCTCTCGCAGCTACAGCCGCGCGTCCTCGTACGAGCGCGGCGGCGACGTGTCCCCCAGCCCCTACAGCGGCGGCAGCTGGCGGCGCTCGCGGAGCCCCTACAGCCCGGTGCTCAGGTGAGTAGGATTCCAGGGCACACCCCGCCAGGGTCGGGGAGGCGGCGAAGGGAGAGTTCGAGTTTCAGACTTGTTGCTTTTATACGCTACCAGGTCCTTCCGGACTGCCCTTTGCTTTTCTCCAGCCAGGTTGGCGTGGGTACACCCAGAGGTGGCTCCATGGGCCCTCGTTTGAAAGCTCTTCAGGAACGGGTTCTTTGGTGGTCTAAGAGTGCGTAGTAGCATAGGGAGTGAGGTGGTGGAAGGGCAGTCGGGATGGGACTGATGTCAGTGAGATGTGGATCGTAGGTGTTAATTGGAAAAGCGGCTTTTTTTCATGTATTCTTTAATAGAGGAGATATCTTGAAACGGAAGTTGATAGTGATAGGTTGTGAAGATGAGTTACTTTGTCGTACTGTTGTGTGAGGTCGCTATTTACCTGATCTTGCCAGGTCTTAATTTTAAAAAGTAGGAAAAAAATCACGAGGTTGTCATCTCTCTGTTGGATTGTGATCACATTCATTTGTCGGTAACATTGTAGATCGAGGTGGTGCGACACAGGGTGAAAGAATGCGTTAGTACGTTCTGATATCTTAAACCTGAAACTGCTCACCGTTTAGTTAACTAGACTTTTTGATATTAGCGTTTTTGTTGAGAATATTTTAAAGGGTATAATTTAATCTGGTGAAATCGCAGTAAAACTTACGTAACTGTTACGCTTTGCTTGTTATACAGTGGTATTTTCCAAAAAATGTGTGTGTATTGGTACATATTTATCTGTTAAGCAGAGTTAATTAAAAAGGACTTTTGAGTATGCTGTAGGTTTTTGTAGGTTCTTTCATTTCATCTGGCGATTCTGGGCCTTATTGTAGAAAATACAAAATAACATTTGGATTGCTGTTATTTTCCTGTTGGTGTTGGTAATGCCAAGTAGATGCTGAATATCTCTGTGTATTGGCTGTGTCAAATCTCAGCACTGTACAACAGCCTTACCTGTAAAACTTGCACTCTTGGAGGTGTCAGCCTAATAACTATAGAGATGTGAGTAGAAATCGCTGTTTGTCTTTAAGCGAAAAGATCTATAAATTTTTTCATTCTTGCAGTGTTCAAGCACGCCTAACGAATATCATCGACAACTTCATTTTCGCCTTTTCATCTTACAAGGATTTATGTTTTACTTTTAACTATGGTATTTTAGGATTGCCAAATGGTTTTCATTTTTTTGCAGTTGAGTATCTTGTAGGAACTCGTTAGGTTAAGTGTCGGCTTTAGATAGCAATTTGAAATGTGTGGCGCAATTTTAAGAACAGATTTAGTATTTATTAGTTGCTAAGTACTTCAGCAAGGTCCTTTATTATATAATAGTGGTGTGTGTTTATATATGTATTACGTAATAGCGGTTTGTATGATTAGGACTGTCCATATTTAACAAATGCTTGTTGAGTACCTTACACACTCAAGTGTTTTAGGGATAGGAATATAGCAGGGAAGACAGGCAGTCATTGTCCTCAGGGAGCTTGCAATCTAAAAATCCAAAGGAGCAGTCATTAATGCATCTTCATGGTGTATGTATTGACCACCAGTATTTCTGAAAGGATTTGGAGGAACTTTTGAATATTCTCGGCTAACGTTCCTGACAGATGACCATTTGGTGTATGCCTGAGTACATCTAGAAGCACATTGCTGTGAGGCAGCCTGTTCTATTAGATGTTGGATTCGAGTTCTGGTACTGGCTTGCCCAGTTGCTTAGCAAAATTCTTGAAGCCTCAGTTTTCCAAACTGTAAAGGGAGACTTTTTTTTTTTTTTTTTTTTTTTTTGGTGGGTACCGGGGGTCGACCTCAGGACCTCGCACTTGCCAGGCAGGCGCCCGTGCCGCTGAGCTATCTCACCGGCCCTAGGGAGACATTTTTTTTAAAAAAATTATTTCAGGTAAATGAAAGTCTGTCTTTTGAAAAGTATTATAGGCCTACAGAAATCTAAGATAGTCGAATTATTGTTGACTAGCTTGAATTCTTTATGTTGAAACAAATCCACGTCCTTGTTACTTTGAAGTTTAGTTTGGAATAGTATAGAGCAAATGTAGAGATAGTTGACGTGTCTTCTGAGTCTTCTCGAGGCCTGAAACTCGTTTTCTATAAGGTATGGTTTTCAGGTTTTTTATTTGTTGTACATTGTATAGTGTCATATGTCCTTAAAATATGGGGTCCAGAGTTAACAGCTGAAATAATTGAGAAACTCGAAAATTTTTTTAAGATCGCCAATGTTTAGGAACAATGAATTGAACTCATTTGTCCAGCTTAATGCAAAGTTTTATTTACTCTAGAATTTCATAGTTGTGGTAAGTAGCCTATGTTCTTTCAGGAATAAACTGCTAAATTGTAAACTCCATGAAGGGAACTGGCCTGTTTTGCCCGCCATTGATTTTCTAGTGTGCCATGCTGTGTCTGACCACATATAGAGTCTTAATAGGTAATTGTAATAGGTAAATGAAGGAATGGTGGTTTTCTGAGCATACACACTGTTACTGTGGATCTGGATTGCATACTTTATTTAAGGGAGTATTTAATATAGACCATATATTGTGCTGTAGAAAATAGCAGTGTGATCTTTTTCCAGCCCATGGAGTTCACATATTAATGATTTGTCAGTGTAGATAAGTTTAGGAAAAGTCATACACATTCAACAGTATTGAAACCTTGGTAAGATTTTTTTTTTCCTTTGGGTGTTGCATCCTGGAATAAATCCTCTCCGTTTTAGTGACTTCTACTTCACAACTTGGTTTTGTTTTTATTTGACTCTTTAGCCCTCAGCTTATGCATTTCATCAGTCCCTTCTTAGCTTTACTTTTTCCCATCTGTAGACTACTTATCAGATTTTCTTTACTACTTGATTATTGAGATAGCACATAATCATACTGATTAGCCCTATAATAAATGTAAGATATTAAAAAGAGGGACTACTGAGGAAAGGAAGAGAATGGTAGTGATTGTAGTGGTTTATTATGGGCCAGGCATTGATGAATGCCTAGCATACTTTTACCCCCAAACCCTTGTGTTAGTTGGAAACATTCCTACTGATGGATTGGAAAACAGAAGCTCTAAAAAGTTCAGTGGTTTGTTTCAAGGTCAGCTTGGATTCAGATTCTGGGCTGATTTGAAAGTACACGTTCTTAGTATTGTTTCGTATAGGTCATCAGCTGCTAACATTTGTGAGAGGTGGTCACCTCACTTAATGATGTGTTTTGCTAAAATTTAATGCATTTGGTTGTTTCTGTTCCATGGCCATTTTTCAGCATTTTGAGTACTCTTAAAATTTTTTTGCAAAGATTTATTCAGCTTACTTGTCTTCAATTGTAAGTTCATTTTGTTTTGTGGTGCTGGCGCTTGAACCCAGGTCCTGTAGCTTTCTAGGCAAGCTTTCTACCACTGATCTGTACCACACAGTCCTAATTTGTAGTTTATATGAGCAATGAGATATAAATCTCGAATTTTTTCCTAACATATTTATTAGTGGTTTACTTAGTTTAAAAACATTTTGTTTCTTACGGGGTACTGGAAACCAGTCTGAACAGATACCATTTGCATTTCTACATTTGTGGATTTCATTCATATATATTCTAGGTTTGGGGAAGTAATTGTTTTGATTTATAAGGAGGGAATTTAAGAACCTCCTGTTCCTTGCCTGTATGTTACTAGAATGAGTAGAGAGTGCTGCTAGTTACATCAGTACAAACAGAATAAACTCAGACCTGCTGTTTATATTTGCACTGTGTTGTGCTGGTCAAGATAAATAGTCTGTTTTTGTTGGTGAGTTTGAATTACTCTTTAAGGTAGAAGTTTTTTGAATAGATTATATCATACTTTTTGTTTCCCAACTCTAATTGTACTGTACTTGAAAAGTCTATTGGAAGTGAATGTTGCTTAATACTCAAATTTAAGATACTTGTAATCTTTTCCCTTATTTGGTACTTTTTTCTGTGGATTTCACTTTTTTGTGTTGGTACTTGTTTTGTTATTTTTGGTTTGGGTGTCTTTGTTTTGTATATGGAGATTTGTAAGTTTTGGAGTGGTGTTGGAAGCTTTTGCTTTTGTATCAAGCTAGAATCAAAGATTACTTTGGAGAGATTTTGCTCTTGAATTTCTACATGTCTAAATTGTGGGAGAATCTACTGTTATTAACATTTCTTTAGCTTTTATTAGTTCGTGTTTGTGGTATGTTATTAACATATTAGGAAGATGAAGTAGATTTATATTAAAGGATAAAATGTAGGGAAAGACTGGAATTTTCATAAAGTAGAAATGAAAGGGTAGTGAGGAACTGAAAGTGTAGATTGGTTACCTGCCTCCTCGCTGTTCGCTTTCAGTTGCATAGAGACACTTTCACTGGGAGGTGTGAAGCTCTAAACACAGTTTATCTAAGGTTAAATTATTTCAGCTCTTGGAGTCATTTGTATTTTTTGATACTGCTTTTGATTACATAGTGTTTACTTGTTTCCAAAGACAGTAGAGGCTCATGGTAGACATTTTCAGTTAGTGCTGGAAAGTATAAAGAATTTAAAATCCCTCCTGAATCCAAACACCTGAGGTGATCAGCCTTGACATTTTGAAGAGCATTCTTCTAGACTTCTGTGTGCACATACGTATAAGGGCATAATGATTTTACATAAATGGGAATATACTACAATAGAGTTTTGTACCCTGTACTCTTAGTTTTATTGTTTTTATTGGGTCCTGGTATTGTATAAGTGCAGCATGAGTTGTTTGGCCAAATCCACTTTGATGAAGAACTCTTATTTTTGTTAAGTGTATATGTTAATAGCAATTATATTTCTGTGCGTTTTCCCCATTAATTTCTCTATGTTGGATTTCTAGGGGTAAAATTATTGAGTCAAAGGTAGTCCGCGTATTTGTAATTTGGATGCACTGTCAGATTGCTCCTCTGAAGGTTTTACCTTCTCAACAGTGTGGAAGTGCCCATTTCCTCAGTTTCACTAACACTTGCAGTTGTTAGATACTGTATTTTACTATTGTTTTTATTTGTGTATCTTTGATATCTGGTGAGGTTGACTATATTTTAAACTGTTCCTGGGATGTACTGATTTATTTATTGTGTTTTTCTTATTAAACTGTAAGAGCTCTTTGTTCATTAGAGATAATGAATTTTTGTTACATTTGTGGATTTCGTTCATATATATTCTAGGTTTGGGGAAGTAATTGTTTTGATTTATAAGGAGAGAATTTAAGAACCTCCTGTATTATGACTTTATTAACCTTATTTCTGTGATGTTTTAAGAAATCTTTGTGTGTATTCATCAAATATATGGTGAATATTTAAAATTAAAATTATGACAGTAAAAGACACATTGCTATTAATACCTCCGGAATACTGTCCCTTGCTTTGAACATATTTATTCCATCATTCTTGCCACTTTCTGAAGCAGTTCTGGAAGTTCTCTTTTGAGAGTGTCTTTACAAGGTATGAAAATGCAGTGAACGCCGCTGCTGAGTGCCATCCAACGGAAAGGTGGGCTCATAAAAACGTGATTGTGTGACCGCGTCCACTTTATTCACAGCATCTGACACTGTGTGACTTCTGTCTCTTCTTCAAAGTCAGGATGACCATGAAAGGAAAACATTTTTTATTGGATTTAGGACATTCAAGCAGCCACAACAGTGCAACTAAAGACCCTCATGGAAGAGGACTTTCAGAACTACTAAAGAAAAATAGCGAGAATAGTGGAATAAGTGCATTCAAAGCAAGGGGGAGTATTTTGAAAGGGTTAATGGCAGTGCATCTTTTACTGTAATACCATAATGTCTAAAAAAAAAAAATTAAACACTCACCGTATTTTTCGATCACGGTGTGTAAGTGGCATTAGCTTCTCCTAGGTAGCCGGTATCAAAAGTAACACTTGTCATTTCTCTCTCCCCAGTTCTAATGAGTTCCTTGTTCTGTAAGTCCTTTACAGAGGCCTTTATTCCACTCAAGTTTTTTTGGAAGCGCTCTGGGTAAGGGCGCTATTGTCTGCTTGCTTGTGGATTTTTCATCATGCTGGCCCTGTTTTTTGCATTTAATATTGATTCTGTCATTTTCTATAAAGTATTTACAGAGTGGAATTCTTTTCCTTTAATTTCATTTTTAATTGATAAATATTGTATGTATTTATGGGGTACAATATGTTTTGGTATGTTTATATTGTAGAATGATTAAATCATGATAATTAACTCCATCACCTCATATATTTAACGTTTTGTGGTGAAAACATTTAAAAATCTACTTTCAGAAATTCTGAAATGTGCCCTGCATTATTATTATGGTCATTCTTCTGTGCAGTAGATCAGTCACTATTGTAACTGAAACTGTACCTCTTGAGCAACACCTTTCCCTGTCCATCCTCCTCTCCCAGCTTCTGTTAAGCACCATTCTTCTCTTTGCTTCTGCAGAAGTTCTAAAAAGTTGTATAGAATTCTGGAAAGTCAAACTCAACTTTTTTAGATTTTGGGTAACAGTGAAATCATGTGTTTGTCTTTCTGTTGTGCCAGGCTTATTTCATTTAGCGTACTGTCCTCCAGGTTCATCCATGTTGCAAGACAGGATTTGTTTCTTTTTTTGTTAAGGTTGAGTAATATTCCATTGTTTATATATACCATATTTTATCCATTCATTTGATAAGAGGTACCAATAGTTTACTTCCATGTCCTAGTTCTTGTGAGTACTGAAAAGGAGCACAGGTATTTCTTTGGCATTCTGATTGCCGTTCCTTTGCATTTGTCAGAAGCGGGAGTGCTGAATCACATAATAGTTCTGTTTTTACTTTTTTGAGGAACCTATTTACTGCTTTCCACAATGGCTGCTTTAATTTACATTCTTACCAACCGTGCAGAAGGGTTTCCTTTTCTCCACACCCTCACCAGCACTTTTATTTCCTCATTTTGATAATAGTCATCCTGACAGGTGTGAGGTGATGTGTCATTTGCTTTTAATTTGCATTTCTATGATAATTAATGATGATGAGCATTTTTTCATGTACATGTTGGCCATTTGTGTGTCTTCTGAGATATATTAGGTCCTTTGCCTATTTTTAAATTGGGTTTTCTTTCATTTCAGTTACTGAAGTTTTTGGTTTTTTGTTTCTTTTTGAGACAAGGTCTTGCTCTGTATTCCAGACTGGCCTTGAACTCACTGTGTAACCCAGGGTGGCCTAACTAGCAGCTTCCTCCTGCCTCAGCCTTCTGAGTGCTGGGATTACAGGCGAGTGCCACTGTGCCCAGCAAGTTGTTTGAGTTTCTTACATATATTGGATGTTAACCTCTTACCAGAGTTATGGTTTGCACATCTTTTTTCTCAAACAGTGGATTTTTTTTTTTTTTTTTTTACCCATTAATTGCTTCCTTTAATGTGCAGAAGCTTTTTAGTTTGATGCAATCCCATTTATTTTTGTCTTTGTTGCCTGTGCTTTTTGGGTCAGAGCCAAGAAGTCTTTGCTGACTCTAGTGTTACACACCTTCCCCTGTGTTTTCTTCAGTACTTTCATAGTTTCAGCTCTTATGGTTTAAGTCTTCAGTGCAACTTTTGGCTTCATCTACTGATCATTTGAATATAGGTCTTTTGTTTTTGTTTCTTTTGAGTAAGTTAGGAGTGGGATTGCTGTGTTGTATGTTGAATGTTTGACTTTGTAAAATGCCAGACTGTTTTCCAAAATAGCTGTCCCATTCTGCTCATACAGTGTATGAGCATTCCAGATGCTTCACGTTCTCACCTAGAGTTCATTTTCTGTCATTCTTTGATTTTAGCAATTCTAGTGGCTGTGTACCTCATCATTGTGTTTGTGATTTTCAATAGTGAATAATGTTGAACACACTTCCATATGCTTATTTGCACTTCATATCTTCTGTGAAGTGTGTCAAATTGTTTTTTCCGTATTCTGAAGTGGAGATTGTATTAGTTGTTGTAAGAGTTTTGTACCTATTCTAGATACAGATACATGTTTTACACATGTTTTCTCAGGCTGTGGTTTGCTCTCTTTAAAGATAATTTGGAAGAGCACAATTTAAAAAAATTGTATGAAGTCCAATTTAGCATTTTTCTTTTGCGATATGCAGTGGTACCTTGGTTTACAAACTTAATTCTTTCCATGAGTCTGGTCTCAAACTGAATTGAATGAGAACCAAATCAAATTTCCCCATAAGGTCAACATTGAATCTACCCATTGAATTTGATACATTTTTCGTCCAATTCAGTTTGCGACCAGAATCGTGAAAAGAAGTTCGTGAACCGAGGTACCATTTTTGTGTGCCCCTCCCCTGCCAAAAAAAAAAAAAAACAAAAAACCGGAAATGTTTTGTCTAACTCATTCACAAAGATTTTCTCCTTGGTTTTACAATTTTATCAGTCTTCATTCATGTACAATGTAATATTACAATAGCATAGTTTATTTTCTTGTACTATTTTGTCATATGCTTTATTTCTAGACATGTATGACATATGTATGTTGTATGTACACATGGAATTTTAAAGTACAGAGCTTCTTATATTTAAATATTTACCTTTTCAAGTGGTCTTCATTCCTTTGAGTAGATCCAAGTTGACAGATAATATCCTTTTTCTCTGGCCAGAAGAGTCGATTCTTACAGTGTAGGTCTACTGTCATGGATGTCTGAATGTTTCTGATTTTTCAGAGATATTTTTGCTGAGTGTAGAATCCTAAATTGACCTTTTTTTCCCTCACAGTTTTGATTTATTCCACTTCTGGCTTTCTACAGTTTGATGAGAATTTCCTTAATATTTTGTTTTTATTTCAGTGACTTGATTTTAAGTCCTGTGAGATACTTTTTTAGTCTTAAGTGTCTCTTTAGCACCTAGCACATTATGTGATAATAGGTAACAGCAGTGATGTTAACTGGAAAGAGAGTAAAGTGTGTGTCTTTGTGCAAATCAAGGATGAGGATCTCTTCTACTCTCACCGACTTACCTTTTCTCACTTCAAAAAATCTGAGGGCATGGTTCAGTGAAACACTCAGTGAACTAGAACCTGTTTGAGCGGATCTGCAAAAAGTCAGCCATGTGTCGTCTTTTTGTTGTTTATTTATAATACATCATAATGAACCTAAAGGAAAGGAAATAACACTTTTAGAGTAAATACAAATTGTTTTGTTATTTTTTCTAGTTTTTGAAATAACATCTTTGTTGCTATGTGATTCACATACTATACCATTTGTTTATTCATTTTTAAAATTAATTAATTAATTAATTAGAAACAGAATCTCAATGTGTTGCCCAAGATGGCCTTGAACTCCTGGGCTCCGGTGAGCTTCTTGCCTCAGCCTCCCAAGTAGTTGGAAATACAGACATTTGCCACTGTGTCCAGCTCCCAATTTATTCTTAAATTATACATTTCACTGGTTTTATTTTTTTTTTATTTTTATTTATTTTTATTTTTTTATTTTTTATTTATTTTTTTTTTTGTGGGTACCGGGGGGTCGACCTCAGGACCTCGCGCGCCAGCAGGCGCCCGTGCCGCTGAGCGATATCACCGGCCCCTTTTTCGTATGTGGGTTCCGGGAGTCGAACTTGGGCCCTCGCGCTTGCCAGGCTGGCGCTTAAGCCGCTGAGCCATCTCACCGGCCCTCACTGGTTTTCTTTAGAGTTGCCCATCCATCACTTAATTTTAGAGCGTTTTAGTCATCTGAGAAAAAATTCATGACCATCAGCAGTCACTCTCCATTCCCACCTCCTCTAGCTCCTGACAAGCATAAATCTGCTTTATGTTTCTTTGGATTTACCTGTTTGGCCATTTTATTTAAGTGGAATCATACAATGCAGGGTCTTCTGTGACTGACTTCTTTAAGCATGAAATACCTTATCCTTTTTATGGGGAAATAATGTTCTCACTATATGGATAATACCACCTTGTATTGTTAGTTGGTGGGCATCTGGGTTATTAATTTTTTGCTATTATGGTTTATGCTGTTAAGAACATTTGTATATATATTTTTATGAGCATATATTTTTATTTCCTTGGAGTATATTCCTAGGATTATCATATCATATAGCAATTCTGTGTGAAACATTTTGAGGAACTGCCAAACTGTTTTCTGAAGTGGTTGCATCAGTTTTACACTCATACCAGCAATGACTTCAGGGTTCCACTTTGTCCACATCCATGACAGAAGTTGTTTGATTATAGCCATCTTCGTGTTCGAAGTCATCTGTGTTTTTGGCCATTTGTTTTTCTTTTTTGGAGAAACATCTAAATCTGTTGCCCATTTTAAAAATTGGTTGTGTTCTTGCTGTCTCTTTAGAGTTTTTAATATATATACTGGATGTAAGTCCTTTATCAGGTATATAATTTGCCAATATTTTTTCATTCCATCACTTTGTTGATACTGTCCATTAAAACACAAACGTTTTATTTTGATGAAGTCTACTGTATTTGTTTTATTGCTTGTACTTTTGGTCTCATCTAAGACGTGGTGAATCCATATTTATAAAGACTTACCTTTTTATGTTCTAAAAGTGTTACAATTTTAGACTTACCTTTTTATATTGTTCTAACAGTGTTACAATTTTATGGTGAGAGAGGTCGTCTGTGTTCGTTTGCCTGTGGATGTCTAGTTGTCCTAGCACCATTTGTTGAAAATACTTTTCTTTTTCCATAGAATGTCTTGGGATCCTTTTTGAAAATCAACTGAACATAACTGTGTGGGTTTATTTTTGTACTCTTAAGTTCTGTTCTATTGATTCATGTCCCTTTGCAGACCAGCACCTGATAGTTTTGCGTACTCTAACTTTGTGGTAATTTTTGAAATCAGGAAGTATATCTTCTTTGGTTTTTTTTTTTTTTTTTTTGTGGGTACTGGGGGGGTCGACCTCAGGACCTCGCGCGCCAACAGGCACTCGTGCCGCTGAGCAATATCACCGGCCCCTTTTTCGTATGTGGGATCCGGGAGTCGAACTCGGGCCCTCGCGCTTGCAAGGCAGGCGCTTACGCCGCTGAGCCATCTCACCGGCCCTCTTCTTTGGTGTTTTAAAAGATTGTTTTGACTATTTGCAGGTTTCTTTGTTTTGTACTTCCACATAGTTTTAGAATCAGTTTATCAGTTACTCCAAAAAAAAAAAAAAAAAAAAAAAAAAAGCCCAGCTGGTACTTTGCTAGAGAGTACAGTCAGTCTGTGGGTAAATCTGAGGAGTATTGCCATTTTTAAACAGTATTAAGTCATCTAATACATGAACATGGGATGTTATTCCCTTGTTTAGATTTTCCTTAATGTCTTTCAGTGTTTTTTGGTTTTCAGGGTGCAGGCCTTGCACTTTTGTTAAAATTCTTAGGTATTCTATTCTTTTTAAGGCTGTTGTAATGGGTATTCTTTTCATTTTGATTGTTCACTTCTGGTGTATAGAACTATATAGTTGTTGCTTTTTCTATATTTAGCATATATCCTACTACCTTGCTGACTCATTTTTAGTTCTTAAATTTTTTTTTTTTTTTTTTTTTTGTGGGTACCGGGGGGACGACCTCAGGACCTCGCGCGCCAACAGGCACCCGTGCCACTGAGCGATATCACCGGCCCCTTTTTTTTTCGTATGTGGGATCCGGGAGTCGAACTCGGGCCTTCGCGCTTGCAAGGCAGGCGCTTAAGCCGCTGAGCCATCTCACCGGCCAGTTCTTAAATTTTTTTAGAGTATCCTTTAGGATTTTTCTGCATAGAAGATTATGATACCTGAAAATAGAGATAATTTTACTCCTTTCTTTCCAGTCTAGATTCCATTTATTTATTTTTTTTTCCTGCCTAATTACAATTATTAGAGCCTTTAGTACAGTATTGGAGTGGCAAGAGTTGCCTTCCCTGTCTTATTCCTGATTGTGGAGGGAAAGCATTTAGTCTTTCTCCACAAGATATTTACCTGTGGATTTTTAAAATAAACATCTAGGGTGCGAGTTACTGAGGGGTTAAACCCAGTGGGGCTGTACCACTGAGCTGTGTCTGTCCCAACCCTTTTTAATTTTGTGATAGAATCTTGATTAGTTGCCCAGGCTGGCCTTGAATTTACTATCCTCCTGCCCTAGCCTCCTATGTATAGTAGTTGGGATTACAGGTGTATACCATCGTGCCTGGTTAAACACCTAGTTGTGTTTTTTCTTTTCTTTTCTTTTCTTTTCTTTTCTTTTCTTTTCTTTTCTTTTCTTTTCTTTTCTTTTCTTTTCTTTTCTTTTCTTTTCTTTTCTTTTTATCTGAAATAATGTTTGGCTGGTAATGTAGCTCACTAATAGTGCCTACCAAGTATGTCAATCCCTAGTTCTGTAAAAAAACAAAACAAAGGCAGGGTGTGGTAGCACACGCCTGTAATCCCGGCACTCCAGAGGCTGAGGCAGGAGGATTGCTGCAAGTTCAGGGCTAGCGTGGGCTACATAGTGAGAGCCTGTCTCCAAAAAAACAAAACCAAACCAAAAACAAAACCCAAAACAACCACCCCTGCCGCACGCCCCCAAATCCTGATTATAACCTTCACAGTCTAGGTTTTGGTGTCAATAAAAATTCTGGAGTGTCTTGGTGGACCTCCTGTCATAACAGATATATTAACTATCCATTACTATTCTAGGGGCTAGAAAAAGAGGAAGTCTTCTGTTTTATAGTGTTGTGCAGTGATTTATCATATTATTTTCCTCATATACTCTTCGTGAAGAAACCTTTGGACAGTGTTTCATAATGAGTAATATCTACGTTAATTTTGGAATGACTAGAAAGAGCTGTGTGATGATATACACATTCCAGCGAAAGAAAACAATACATATTAAGGTACTGAATCAGGAAGAAGCTTGGCTTTTTTTTTTTTTTTTTTTTTTTTTTTTAAAGAGAAGAAAAAACAAAACAAATCAAAAGAAGAACAAATTTTCAAACCAACATAATAGGAGGGTAACAATGGTTAATACATTACGTATTACTATCTTTAAGTTAGTTATTCAGGACACCAGACATTAGCATTCAATTGTCCAAACATTATTGGCACAAACCTTACTCTTCAATGAACTAAGTAAAAATGGTAGTGTATCTATCTTAACCATCATATATATATATATATATATACAATTTTTTTTTCCCTTTCCCTTCTTTCTTTTCCCTATTCCAGTCTCTCTTTCCTTTTGACCAGTTTCTTTTTGATTCACCATATCTATTGTACATTTTGGATCTTATTTACTCTTTCAGTTTCTCATACTAGAGAGATAATACGATGCTTACACATGTGCTTCTGGTTTATTTCACTTATGAGTATTTTCTCGAGTTGCATCCATTTACCTATAAAAGTCTCCAGTTTATCCTTCTTTATGGCTGAATAGTACTCCATTGTATAAAAATACCACATCTTTCTTATCCATTCCTCAGTTGATGGGCATTTGGGTTGTTTCCAAGATCTGGCTATTACAAACTGTGCTGCTATAAACATGGGTGCACATATATCGCTGTGGTACGATGTTTTTAATTCTTCTGGGAAGATGCCCAGAAGGGGAATAGCTGGGTCAAATGGGACCTCCAACCCTAGTTTTCTGAGGAATCTCCACACTGACTTCCACAGTGGCTTTACCAGTCGACACTCCCACCAACAGTGAAGAAGGGTTCCTTTTTCCCCACAGCCCCTCCAGCATTTGTTATTAGTTGATTTCTTAATAGTAGCCATTCTTTCTGGGGTGAGATGGTATCTCAGTGTTGTTTTAATTTGCATCTCTCGAATGACTAGTGATGTTGCACATTTTTTTGTATATTTGTTTGCCATTAGTATTTCTTCATCTGAAAAATGTGTATTCATCTCAGATGCCCATTTTTGGAGTGGGTCTTTAAATTTGGGAGGTCTGATTTTTTTGAGTTCTTTATATGTTCTCGATAGTAATCCTTTGTCTGAGGAACAGCTGGCAAACATTTTTTCCCACATTGTGGGTTGTCTCTTCACTCTGTTGGTGGTTTCTCTTGCTGTGCAAAAGCTTTTTAATAAGATGAGATCCCAGTTATTGATTCTTTGGGATAGTTCCCGTGCGGTTGAGTTTTTATTCATAAAGTCTTTGCCTACACCAATGTCTCCAAGGGTTTTACCTATCCTACCTTCCAGCAGATTTAATGTTTCTGTTTTAATATTTAGATCTCTGATCCATTTTGAATTTAGTTTAGTGCATGGTGAAAGATATGGATCTAGTTTTAATCTTCGGCATGTGTAGAGCCAGTTTTTCCAGCACCATTTATTAAAGAGGCTATCTTTCTTCCAGCGAATGTGTTTGGCACCTTTGTCAAAGATAAGGTGGCTTAGTATGTCTGGGGTTGTTTCAGCATCTTCTAATCTGTTCCATTGATCTTCAGGTCTGTTTTTTTGCCAGTACCACACTGTTTTTATCACAGTAGCTTTATAGTATAATTTCAAGTCAGGGATTGTGATGCCCCCTGCCTTGCCTTTGTTGCCCAGAATTGCCTTTGCTATTCTAGGTCTCTTCTGATTCCAAATGAATTTTAGGATTGTTTTCTCTAATTCTGTGAGATATGCTGTTGGAATTTTGATTGGAATTGCATTAAATCTGTATAACAATTTTGGAAGTATGGCCATTTTCACTATATTGGTTCTTCCTATCCAGGAGCAAGGGATATCTTTCCATTTTCTGATATCCTCTTCAATCTCCTTTTTCAGAGTACTGTAGTTTTCAGTATAGAGGTCTTTTACATCCTTCGTGAGGTTGATTCCTAGGTATTTCATTTTTTTGGATGTTATTGTGAAAGGTATTGTTTCCCTAATTTCTCTTTCAGTAAGTTTGTTATTTGTGTACAGGAAGGCTATTGACTTTTGAGTATTGACTTTGTATCCAGCTACACTACTGAATTTGCTTATTAAATCTAGCAGTTTTTTAGTGGAGTTTTTGGGGTCTTCTGTGTAGAGTATCATGTCATCTGCAAATAATGATAATTTAACTTCTTCCTTTCCAATCATTATTCCTTTTATTTCTTTCTCTTGTCTAATCGCTCTGGCTAAAGTTTCCAGAACTATGTTGAATAAGAGTGGGGACAGTGGACATCCTTGTCTTGTTCCTGATTTTAGAGGGAAGGCTTTCAGTTTTTGGCCATTTAGTATAATATTGGCTGTTGGTTTGTCATAGATAGCTTTTACCAGATTGAGATAAAGACCCTCTATTCCAATTTTCTGTAGGGTTTTTATCATGAAAAGGTGCTGGACTTTATCAAAAGCTTTTTCTGCATCTATTGAGATGATCATGTGATTTTTGTCTTTGGTTCTGTTAATATGCTGTATTACATTTATTGATTTACGTATGTTGAACCATCCCTGCATCCCTGGGATGAATCCAACTTGGTCATGGTGTATAATCTTCTTGATGATTTGTTGGATTCTGTTTGCCAGTATCTTATTAAGGATTTTTGCATCTATGTTCATTAGGGAGATTGGCCTGTAGTTCTCTTTCTTAGTTGGGTCCTTCTCTGGTTTTGGTATCAGGGTAATGCTTGCTTCCAGGAGTGAATTTGGGAGTATTGCTTCCCTTTCAATTTCATTGAAAAGTTTGAGAAGTAGGGGCGTTAGGTCTTCTCTAAATTTCTTGTAGAATTCGGCAGTGAATCCATCAGGGCCTGGGCTTTTCTTTGTTGGGAGGTTTTTAATTACATCTTCAATTTCATTGGCTGATATTGGTTTATTTAGGATTTTTAAATCTTCTTGATTCAGCTTTGGTAATTCATACGAATCTAGGAATCTGTCCATTTCTTCTGCATTTTCCATCTTAGTAGAATATAAATTTTTAAAATAGGTATAGATGATCTTCTGGATTTCTGCAGGGTCCGTCGTGATATCACCCTTTTCATTTTCAATTGCATGGATTTGAGTCTTTTCTTTTCTTTTTTTAATAAGGTTGGATAAGGGTTTGTCAATCTTATTTATTCTTTCAAAGAACCAACTTTTTGCTTCATTGATTCTTTGTATTGTTTTTTTATTCTCCAATACGTTAATTTCTGCTCTGATCTTTATAATTTCCTCCCTTGTACGGGCTTTTGGCTTAACCTGCTCTTCTTTTTCTGGAAGCTCGAGGTTCACCCTTAAGTTGTTTATTTGCGCTTGCTCTATTTTCCTGATATAAGTGTTTAATGCTATAAATTTCCCTCTTAGGACTGCTTTCATTGTATCCCATAAGTTCCGGTATGTTGTACTGTCATTATCATTCAGTTGTAGAAAGTGACTAATTTCTTCTTTAATTTCATCTGTGACCCATTGGTTGTTCAGGAGGATGCTGTTTAATTTCCATGTGTTTAGGGAGTTTTTGTGGGATCTTTTGCCATTGATTTCCAATTTCATTGCACTATGGTCTGATAATATGCATGGGATAATTTCAATTCCTTTGCATTTACTTAAGCAGGTTTTATGAGCTAGTATGTGGTCTATTTTGGAGAACGTCCCATGTGCAGCTGAGAAGAATGTGTATTCTGATGTTGTGGGATGGAACACTCTGTAGACATCTACTAAGTCCATTTGTTCAAAAGTTTGGTTCAGTTCTACTATTTCATTATTGATTTTCTGTCCAGTTGATCTATCTTTTTGTGACAGTGGAGTATTGAGATCTCCCAATATAATTGTATTAGTGCTTATTTGATTTTAGAAGCTTGGCTTTTTGAACAGAGAAGAGGACAGTAGTGCCTAGAACCTGGTGAGTTAAGGTGTAATAAAGATGGGAGGCAGTTTAGGTTTTGTGGGTCACCATGAGGAGTTTTGTTTTTATTCTTTATGTAGTAAGAATCTGTGTGTGGGGCAACCTGCTTGGGACCCCTTCTGTCTCGGACAGAAGCTTTCTTTCCCCCAATAAATATATTCTGCTCTTAAAAAAGAAAAAAAAGTATCTGTGTGTGTGTGCGTGTGTGTGTGTGTGTGTGTTGGAGATTGAATCCAGAGAATTCTTGAGTTATATCCCTCACTCGCCTATTTTATTTTATTTTGAGGTAAGGCCTTGCTAAGTTTATCAGGCTGGGCTTGAACTTGTGATCTTCCTGCCTCATTCCTCAGAAGGAGTTGGGATTACAGATGTGCCACCAAACCTGGCCCAATTTATGTTTTTAAAAGACAAAGACACAAAATACAAGGCAATATGTGTCAAGTACTATGTGATTTCAGGAGATGGGAAGTACAGAGGTTAGAATTTAACTTGACTTGTGAAAGATAAGTAAAAATTAGGTAAATGGAGGTGAAAGAGTCCATTGTGGTAGCAATAAATAGTGCCAGGCTTTGAATTGGAAGTTTTGCCCTTGAGAATCGACTCAGCCTCTTCATAGCTCTAAATTTACTCACCTTCTTTATCTCAGTAACTGTACTATACTTTGGTTGCTAAGAAGAGTAAATTAAATGAAAACTGCCTATAAATGTTCTTTGTAGGCAGTGAGGTTCAGTGTAGCATACTTAATTATTCAGCAAAAAACTGCCAATCTGTGTGATAGTAAGCTATGTATGGGCTGTGGAGTGGTACAAAAATAAATCAGACCTGGATTCTGCTCCTCAAAGAGGGTACAGTCTAATTTTGCAGTAAACATCTAAAATTCGAAGTTAAGAGTGATGTAGCAGGTCATAGAAAAGGTGCAAAGTGCTATGTGGGTTCAAAGAAAGGAGAACTTCCTCCTGCAGGGGGTGGGGATCAGTGGTAAGGCTACATGAACAAGGGAGAACTCTTGCACTAGGCCTGGCACTGCTAGGATAGTGTAGTCAGTCTTTCAGTAGAAAATGGAGAAGAGGGTATTCTCTGGAGACAGACCCATGGGAGTAAAGACATGGAAGCACTGGGCAGGACCTTGATGGGAGGTTAAGAAGGTCAGTCCATTCAATAGGATACCACTGACAGAGTACAGAGTGAGCACCCACAGTTGTCAGGTATGGGTGAGAAGTCCAGGCTGTGAAACTGCAGTGATCCCGTAGCTGGGGAAGATAGCTTATCTAATTATTTTTATTCTAATGAGATAGAAACAAAGTGGGGTGGGATCATGGGGCAAAGAACATCTCTAGAAGCCTAGTGTAATAAGGAGAGACTTCACAGAGATGATAGACTTTGTGCAGAGACACAAGGGTTTTTTTGTCTGGCAGATAGAGGTGAAGAGAAGAATGTGAGACAAAGATTCTAGGCTTGGCATTTGCATTGTTTTGGGATGGCTGCACAGGGGCTTTGGATTCATACCATGGCAAAAAAGTTTTGGTAGAGGGGAAACTGAATGATTATTCAGGTTACAACATGGAGAGTAAGTTAGAATGAGTGGAGATTCGAGGTGGGAACCTTAGTAAAGAGACTATTGCATTAGACCAGGTAAGTGAGAACGTAGGCCTGATGTGGAATAGTAGCTATGGGGAGAAAGTGAGAAACTGGAGAGATGCTCAAGATGTAGAGTTGGCAGGACTTGGCAGTCAGTTGGAGGTAGGAGAAAGGCAGAAAAGGACAACGTGGTACTCTTACTTAGTGGATGTCATTGCCCAAGAAAAGGGTCTAAGGAGAAGAGGTGGATTAGGAAAGGAAGTCTTAATATTTTAGCTGCATTGTTGTTCTAGAGGTACGTGTATTGTAGTTGGGAGTAGGGATGATGGTGTTTAGGTGGTCATTTAAGCTGTTATATATAAGAATAATTTACAGTACTGTGAGAGGCAGAAACAGCCTTGGAAGTAAGAAAATAATCAGGAAAAAGCAAGGTAATAGAAAAGGTTAGGAAAATTTTTTTTTTTTTTTTTTTTGTGGGTACCGGGGGGTCGACCTCAGGACCTCATGTGCCAGCAGGCGCCCGTGCCGCTGAGTGATATCACTGGCCCTTTTTTCGTATGTGGGTTCCGGGAGTTGAACTCGGGCCCTCGCACTTGCCAGGCAGGCGCTTAAGCTGCTGAGCCATCTCACCGGCCCAAAAAAATTGTTTTTTGAGACAATGTCTCACTTTGTAGTTTGTGTTGGCCTTGGACCCACTAAGTAGCACACTTGAATTTGCAGCAGTACTGGCTTAGCCTTCTGAGTGCTGGGATTACAGGCCTGTACCACTCTGCCTGGCTGGTTAAGAAAAATTTAAGAGTGTACTCAATGTAGTATTCAAAGACATGAATATTTTATTTATTTATTTATTTATTTATTTATTTATTTATTTATTTATTTATTTATTGAGACAGGATCTTACTATGTGGTTTACACTGGCCTTGAACTCACTATGTGGCCCAGGCTGGTCTCGAACTGCTGGTAATCCTCCTGATTCAGTCTCCCAAATGCTGGCACTACAGGTGTGTGCCACCATGCCTGGCTCTTTTTCTGTTTTTTGAAAGGTAGATTATTGGCTTTAGTAATTTCAGTGAGGGTTTAAGCCAGGTTGTTGTAGTTTGAGGGAATGAGAATTTGACTGTAATTGAAGAGAGAGATAAAGATACAATATTAAGTACCATCACATGCTCATTTTGCTTTATTTTGCTTTAAGGTCTTAAGAGAGTTGATTATTGCTTGAGGGAAAGTAGAAATGGACAGTAAAGGGGTAAAGTTCCAAGTAATGGAGTAAGCCAGTTACACCCTTTAGAGGAGTCTAGCAGAGCACCTCTCAGACTTCAAGATCTTGTTGAAGTGCAGCTTCTGATTCCACAGGCCCTGGGTCAGGGCGTGAGATGCAGCATTTCTAACAGGCATATGCAGGTGGTGCTGTGCTGTTGGTCTGTGGACAGTAGTCTGTGAAGTTAGGTTCTAGAGAGGATGGGATCGAAATTACAGAGGTGTAAGCTTTAGAGAGATGGAGGAACACCTCTCTAAGATGAGGTGGAGGGTAAGGCAGATGAAAATACAAAGTTTGAATGCGAGAGGCATTCCTGATGGTCCTGGAAATGGAGTTGTGAGCTTGAAGTGAAGGTTTGGAATATCCGATAAGCAGGGGGGTAAAAGGAGTAAATTTGGGACATATAATGATCACTGAGCAGTGGGGGTCAGTTTTTTAAAAGGTGATGTAGCCTAAGGGAGAGGTGGTGAGGTGAAATGGAACAATGGCCTTGAGAATGGAAGAGGCTAAATAAACGTTCCCCAAAGATGGCAATGTTACACTCCATGGAACCTGTGCTGTGATACTTAACATGGCTAAAGGGATCTTTTACATGTGATTTACATGAAAGATTTTGAGATGGGGAGTTTATCCTAAGTTATCCAGGAGGTCCTGTGTGATCACAAGGATCTTCATAGAAAGGAAGTGTAGGGTCATGTCAGAGAACACCAACTGGTCATAGAAGGGAGTGTCATGGTAGAGGACCAAGCCAGTGGATGTGGATAGCCTGCTGAAGATGGGAAAGGGGAGAGACTCAGCATGAATTATACTCTGGTGACATGTACATTTTTTTAAGCTCACTAAGAGTGATTTTTGGACTTGTGACTCTAGAACTGTTAAGATAATTTGCAGCAATAGGAAATATTAAAAGGGCATGGCTATATGCGAATGTAGACTTAGAGTCAAATTGAGACAGTTGGGCATCAGGAAACTGAGATGATTTCTAGTCTTGGTAAATGGCTGGAGAATAGTGAAATTAAAAATACAGAATGGCAGGGAGTAGCTGTTAGAGGAAGCTTTATCCACTTTTCATGTTTTAATTTCAGATCCTGTTGGCCATGATGGAAACAGTATTGATTACTGATTGCTGGGGATTGAACCCAGGGCTTTCACACTGAGCTACATCCCTAGCCCTTTTTATTTATTATTAAATTTTGAGACAGGGTCTCTCTAAATCACTGAGTTGCCCAGGCTGGGATTGAACTTGAAATTCCTCCGCTTCAGCTTCCCAGAGTACTGTATGAGTCATCATACCTGGAGGGAATGGTATTTTGGTTATACAAGTGTGTATTAGATAAGGTGGAAGATTTGAAACAAAGAGATACATTTATGATGCTACCACAGTGCCATTAGATACAGTTAATAGGGCTGTTATAATCACATTACATGACAGTCCATAGTAGCAGAGTTTTATGTACAAAGGCAGTGAAAGAGATGCTTGGGAGAAACAGGTTTTTCAAAAAACAATACCTTATGTTTTGTAGTTATTTTAATATGGTGAGCATTTTCATATCTTTTTAAGGGGATCAACAGTAATTTTTGAAATGGACACAGCCACTGTTGGAATGTGGTTTAAGCAGGGTAGAAAAATTAGGCTAAAAAGTGCTGTGACTAGTGTATACTGTATTGAATATCATATGTGTAGAGTATTTCTACCACTCCAGGAATGTCTATTGGATGATGTTCAGTAGTATTTTATATAATGAGGGGTTGGATTTTATTATAGGAAGCTAAAAATTTGGATTTAGGCCCTAACAATTTGGGGTTTAAGATCTGGTATATAGGTAAATCAGTTGAGGTTCTAGAAGGAAATGGAATACAATTTGAATGGTTCAAGAGTAGTAATGAAGGGACTACAAAGGTTGAGAGGATTATGGGAACTCGCGGGGATGTTTTCTCACTGGTTCCAGGGAACTCTGAAGAGGGAGAGAAGTAGTGTGCTGTTGGAGCCCGTGAGTGCTCTGGAGAAGAGGATCCCTGACAGAGCCAGGGTGGTGGAGGACACTGTTTCTGCCAGGGCTTGTGTTTGCTAATTAGGTGTAGTTCCCAGAAGACCTGGACTCCTGGAGAGATTGTGTGGTACACTCGGGTGAACAGAAAACCATGCTTTCTCTCCAACAGACAAAAACTAGCCTAATTAACAGTGAGCACTAGCAGTTGGGTTTTAACTGTGATCATACTTTTGAGTTGTGTGCATTTAGGAAAACCTTTAGAAACAGAGAGAGGACTCTTAACTTTAGAGGTCCTATAATCTCTTAAAAACATAGAAGACAAGCAAGAAATAGCTAATACATGTCATTGGATTTAACAATATTAGAAATATTAGAAAAACTTTCTTTGGGGGGGCAGGGTCTCACTATGTAGTCCAGGTTGGCCACCAGCTCACGACGATCCTCCTGCCTGAGCCTCCCCAGTGCTGGGATTTAGAAAAATATTTTAAAACGAATTTTATCTCTAAGACAAGGCAGTTGGAGTTGGTAACTACTCTCATTACATTCTTTTATTAAAACATTATCATGGTATAATTTGTTGTATGGTTTCAGAGATACACTTCTCTCTTTGCAACTTTGTATGGCTAAAGCATTAAATCATGAGTAAACATGTCCTTTTTTTTTTTAATGAGACAGGGTCTTCCTGTGTAGTCCAGGCTGGTCTCCAATTTGCAGCGCTCCTCCTGCCTCAGCCTCCCAAGTGCTGGGATTACAGGCATGTGCCACCACGCCCGGCAAAAATGAGTTTTGAGTTTTGTTTTTATACTTAGTTTTAGGTTCCCAAACCATGTTTGTTACAAGTAGTAAACATATTGTTGGGATTTACTAGCAAATTTGTGATGTCTTAGAGAATGCCAGCTTATTAAGACATAAAATAAATATATTAAAGAAATAGAGGAGGGACGGTGAGATGGCTCAGCGGCTTAAGCGCCTGCCCGGCAAGCGTGAGGGCCCGAGTTCGACTCCCGGAACCCACATACGAAAAAGGGGCCGGTGATATTGCTCAGCGGCATGGGTGCCTGTTGGCGCGCGAGGTCCTGAGGTCGACCCCCCCCCCCGGTACCCACAAAAAAAAAAAAAAGAAATAGAGGAGTTGGAGAGGAATGCAGGATGAATAAAGAAGAATCTATTAGGTATAGCAATCAAATAACATAAAAATGGCATTTCGGAAATAGCCTTTTTGGTAGAACAAAACATTTCTAAGTCTTTACTGATTGCTTCTTACTCAGATTCTGCCTGGGATACTTTTAATAAGCCGGAGAAAGTAATCTGTTAGAATTTTTCCTACTGTCTTTGTTTTTTTTTTTTTCTTAGGGAAGATTTACTCATCATAATTCTCTGGTAAATATAATCTGTGTGCCTGTGTGAAGCCGATAACCAGTCTTGCCAGGGTAGGAGAATTCATTGGAGAAAACTGCTTCCTAAGCCACTGTGCTGTTAGTTTGTGAGATAACAGTCTCTCTGCGTTTTCCTGCTGCTCAAGAGCTGGTGGGGAAATAAATGCGATGCAGATCAGACTTGTTTTAAGCTCAAAAGGGTCTGAAGGGAGAGGAAATTAAAAACGTGACCAGGTGTTTCCTATTATAACACTTTTCTTTCTTATATTAAAGTTGTCCAAGTTATTTTACAAACAGCTTATCACTTCATATTTAGCCAAACATTTCCTTTCATTTCCATGAATAAAATTGTAAGCCGATTGATTGGTAATTTTAATGTTTGATATGTATGAATATTTAATGATAAGCAAAAATTAGATTAGAATTAGAATATTTTCTAAACTAGTGTTTCTGTTAGTCTAAAGTATTTTTGTAATATAAAGTATCGGGTTCGTATGAAACACTAGCTTATTGTTGACACTATTTGGCTCTGTACATAACTGTTTTTGAAAGAATGAGGACGAAGTTGAATTTGCATTTGAGTTTGTCCTAAAGGTAATGATTTTTCTTTTTCTTTTCAGTTTTTTTTTTTTTTTTAAATTGTTTTTTGAGATAGGGTCTGGCCAGGTAGTCCAGGGTGGCCTTAAACTTGCTGAGACCCTCCTGTCTCAGCCTCCTGAGAGTTGGGATTATACGTGTGCATCACCATGCTCAGCATCATTTTGTTTTTTGAACCCAGGGCCTTTGAACTGAGCTATATCTCCAGCCCCTTTTCAATTTATTTTTGATTAATTAATTGATTACTGTTTTTGAGAGTCTCAATAAATTGTTAAGTTGCCCAGCCTCCCAGAGTGATGGGATTGCAGACATGCACCACCACATCCAGTTTTTTTTTTTTTTTTTTGTGGGTACCGGGGGATCGACCTCAGGACCTCGTGCGCCAGCAGGTGCCCGTGCCGCTGAGCGATATCACCGGCCCCTTTTTTGTATGTGGATTCCGGGAGTCGAACTCGGGCCCTCGCGCTTGCCGGGCAGGCGCTTAAGCCGCTGAGCCATCTCACCGGCCCGACATCCAGTTTTTGAAACAGTTTTTAAAAAGTGAATTGTACCATCATGATGAAGTAGTTCTAAGTTTTAGGTTTTTGTAGTTTTACAGAGCCAGGAGCCTGAAACCCTCAGTTTTAGTTCACACTGTACTATTATTTGTGGTTTACCCCTTTTTGGGAGTTAATGTTTACTTTACCTCTGTGTGGTTTTCCCTTCTGAAAAATTGGAATAATAATACTTAGTGATTTTTATATTCCACTACGGTAAAGTCATAATTGTCAAGCACTTTGAAGATTTTAATTTTATATACATATGTATATGTGTATATAACTTTTGCTATTGTTTATTTATGAAAAGGCTGCTAGTAGACCTTCAGCTTGAGAATAGTTGTATGGTTGTTACTTTATTATACTTTCTGTATGAAGTTAGGCACATTGTAAGATTTTTTTTTTTTTTTTTTTTTTTTTTGGGGTGCTGGTGATCGAACTCAGGGCCTTGCACATGCAAGGCAAGAACTCTACCACTGAGTCACTTCCTCATAAGACATTTTGTATGAGCGAAGTGGTTCTGCTTGTGTGTATTTTAATCAGCATGTGCAAACTTTTAAAACATTGTCTTTCTGAAATGAATCCTGACTTCTTATTTATTGCTTAGTGGTAGGTTTTGTCTTTTTCACTCTGGCCTCAGAGCCCTGAAGTTACAGGTGTGCTAAGCTGGAGAAACTTCTCTCCCTGCTGGACTGGTCAGCTTGTGCTGTGCTTCTGCCATCATTGCTGTCTTCTTACTGCCTGTCTTACTTGTGTTTTCTGAGACGGTGGTGGTGCTTTGTCATGTGTTTCCTTTATAAATGAGAATTTATAAGTCAGAGAAAGATAGGACAAACTATTTTCAAGAAAGCTGTAGCCATCAGATAATATTTTGGTTTAAAGCACTTTGTTTTTAAAAAAATTTCTCCCAAAAGCTACATGATGATTTTGAAATGAAGTAAATGTCTGTTTCATTTCACAGATTCCAGTTAGCACTCTGTACATTTTAGATTGAATTTTCTGCTTACTAAATCTTAATTATTTTTCACCAGACGGTCTGCCAAATCCCGAAGTAGAAGTCCATACTCGTCTAGGCATTCAAGGTCTCGTAGCAGGCACAGATTGTCTAGATCCCGGAGTCGTCATTCTAGCATTTCTCCTAGCACACTGACTCTGAAGAGTAGCCTGGCTGCTGAGTTGAACAAGAATAAAAAAGCACGAGCTGCAGAGGCGGCACGAGCTGCAGAGGCAGCGAAAGCTGCAGAAGCCGCCAAGGCTGCAGAGGCAGCTGCGAAAGCTGCAAAAGCCTCCAACACATCTACACCAACCAAGGGGAACACAGAAACTGGAGCCAGCTCCTTACAAACCAACCATGTGAAGGATGTGAAGGATGTGAAGAAAGTTAAAACTGAGCATGCGCCTTCTCCCTCAAGTGGTGGAACTTTAAAAAATGACAAGGCAAAAACAAAGCCACCTCTTCAGGTAACAAAGGTAGACAATAATTTGATTTTAGATAAAGCCACCAAGAAAACAGCTATAGTTGGGAAGGAGAGTAAATCTGCTGCTACAAAGGAGGAACCAGTATCTCTCAAAGAGAAAACCAAGCCACTGACACCAAGCGTTGGAGCCAAGGAGAAAGAGCAACATGTGACTTTAGTGACCTCTACCCTGCCACCGTTACCTTTGCCTCCCATGCTGCCTGAAGATAAAGATGGCGATAGGTGAGTGTACTCAGATGTGTCAGAACTGTCTAAAGGAAAAAGTCATGTTTAAGTGAGAAATAATTTGATCTCTCCAGTTTCTCTCCCAAAAAGAGTAAAGCAGGCAATAAGTGAGTGAATTTTGTTTTGTAGATCGTAACATGAGGCACATTGCTTATAAGATGTCAAAACTGCTGTCTGTGCTGAACAATTTAGGAAAAATTTGCCATTGCCTTGGGATATAATGCGTATTTCAAGATGAATTGGTCTTAGAAATGCCAGTACTTTCTTTGACTTCATTTTCCTTGCAGATACTGTCACAGCCATGTTATTCTATGAGAACCTTCCCTGGTCGCTGTAAATCTCATAATCTCATATATCAGATATTTCTAAGTTTTAGTGGCCTTATGAATTTATTAGTTTTTAATTTAGTCTTAACTCTTATTTTAGCTTTGCTCACAAGTAGGGATTAGTCACGTATTACAGAAAAACTCTTAAGTGATTGTCTTTTTCTCTAATATGCTTCAGATTTTCTATGAATATCAGGGACAACTTATTATTTTATTTTGAAGTGTTTTATTTTTAAGAAGATGAAGGTAAGTGTTGATGGTAAAGTAAATGTCCCTAAGAATGTTTCTTAGCTGAGTGTGGTAGCACATGCCTGTTACTGTAGCACTATGGGAAGCTGAAGTTTCTTTTATGTATCACAGAGTAGAGTTATGCTATTGAGTGATTTATCTACCTATGATACCATTTAACCATTTTTATTTTTATGAAGAAATTAGAGTTTTCTCCTCACTTTCTATTAAAAAGAAGTGATGTGGGCAGTTTTTTTAGCTGACTTCATTTATAGAACTTGAAAACAGGTGGACAAAAATGCCAAGTCTTTCAAGTGCTCACTTTTGCTAGCATTCTGAACATTTTATATGTTTTAAAACATGCAAAAGTTTAATCATGTTCCTGTGTTCCCTGCACTCTGAGGCCCTGCTCTAATTGTATTATTTGCAAATTGTACTGTTGTCCAGGAACACTGAAGGTTCCTAGCAGTGGACTTGTAGTTCTTGATGGATTTTGGATTGGGCTCCAGCACAGACAGGCTTGAACGCAGGACTGAGTCCTCTCGTAATTGAGGAGTATGCACTTACTGGGAAGCCAGGTTCGATGAGAAGGGTGGTTCGGTACTTTATTTTCATTTTTGTTTAGGGACAGGTTTTTCCTCGGGATCTTTTGAAGAACTCAGTACATACAAACCCATGTGAATGTTTAAAGAGGTACTCCCTTTGCATCTGCTGAAGTGGTGGCTTTGTCATTCTTTTTTGGATGCAACTTTTCTGTCTCTTCCGTGTTTTGTCTTTTGCTTGTCTTCTTTCTTTGAATCCGTTCCTGTGCGTCATGGATGTGGAATTTCCTTAAGATTCCTGAGTACTACTACTAACATGTCTGTGTGGTCAAAGATTGACTCAGCGCCAGTGGACCTTTATTTCAGTGGTTATGATTTACCTACAAAATTTAATTGTGCAAAGAAGAGGCATTCTTTTCACTTTTTTTCTTTTTTTTTTTAATGTGGGTACCGGGAGACGACCTCAGGACCTCGCACTTGGCAGCAAGCGCTTGTGCCGCTGAGCGATATCACTGGCCCTTTTATTCCTTTATGTGGGATCCAGGAGTCGAACTTAGGACCTTGTGCTTGCCGGGCAGGCGCTTATGCCGCTGAGCCATCTCACCGGCCCTCATTTTTCTTTTTAAAACAGGTTTTAGGTGATTAAAGGTGTATTGTGAAAAAGTGAAAAGTTAGAAATGATCACTTTTGGAAATAAATGGATATTGAAGGATATGGGTCGATCAAGAGACTTATTTTGTATTTACTATTTCTGTTGCTCTTAGGAGAATTGCAATAAAATTTGTTGTGGGCTGTAGCATATTTAGTTTTTAGTACTGTTGTACTTCAGTACTGATAATTTCAGCTTAAATTTAGTTCTGTCCAAGGGTGAAAATATTTACTGTTTAATCTCACGGATTAGTCCTAAGCATTAAATGGGTTAATGGAAAGAATTTTACAAACGGTAGAGTCCAGTCATCTTAGATATTGTTATTACTTGTATAAATCAGCCCTACAGGAAACATAGAGAACTCCTTTAGATTAGTGTTTTATTGAAAATGCAGTGAAAATGACTATTATTGTATTTTATAACATAGTACAGTAGACTTAGTACTTTCTTATAGTTGTTTTGAGACAGGGTCTCACTGTGTAGTCCAGGTTGGCCTTGGATTTACTGTGTAGCACAGCCTGGTCTCAAACTTGTGACCCTCCTGCCTCAACGTCCTGAATGCTGGGATTACAGGTGTGTGTTGCCATGCCCGGCTAGTTCTAGTACTTTGTTGTTTTGTATGGTTTTGTTTGCTTTTTTTGTTTTTTGATGTGGGGACTCCCTAGGTAGCCCAGGCTGCCCTTGAACTCACAGTGACCCCCCACAGAGTGGTGGGATTATAGGCGTGTGCCACCACACAGGGCAAGTGCTTTGTTTGAAAAGGATCAGTTTTGGTAAAAGAGAAATTGTGGGTTTTAATCCTCCCACCTACCTGCCCTACCTTTTCTTGTTGCTGTTGTTCGTGTACCTTAAAGTAATGGTCATGGTAGTTTCATCTTTAAAAGTTTCTTTTCCATTGCTGGCACAAAATAACCAACACCCATAACATAAAGGGAAGAGAGATTTATTTTGGTTCACAGTTTGTAGAGGATTTAGTCCACGGTTGGGTTGGCTGTAAGGCAGAATGACAGTAAAAGAGCGTGGTGAGGGAAAGCTGCTCATCTCCTTAAGACAGTAGGAAAAGGAGGGGTGGGGAAGAGGGAGTGGGAGAGAGAAGGAGAAGGGGAGAGAGAGAAAGATTTGTTTAAAACACAAGAGACTTTTGGGGTATATTTTAGATTTAAACCACAACAGACATTTGTATACTTTTTTTTTTTTTTTTTTGGTGGTGGTGGTGGTACTGGGGATTGAACCCAGGGCCTTTACACTGAGCTACATCTCCAGCCTTCTCTCTCTCTCTCTCTCTCTCTTTTTTTTTTTTTTTTATGTGAGAGAGTCTTGCTAAGTTACCCAGCTGGGCACAAACTTGGGATCTCCTGCCTCAGTCTTCCAGAGTGCTGGGATTACAGGTGCATACCACCATGCCCAGCTTTGTGTACTTTTTCTTTTGTGCTGAATAACTATTAGTTGAAAATGGTTTGCAGACTATTCCTCATACTTCTCTGTTACGCTTTAGGAAACCCAAATTTTTATTTACTTACCATTCACTGTAAATTTGAAAATCACTTTAAAGAAGATTAATGGTCTGCATAATCTTATTAGCCGTATCTTAAGGAAAACTATTCATCTTTGCTTCCTTTAAGTGTGCCTCTACCCACTCTTGATTAACTATCAATGTGTGTTCCCAAGTAAATTAGCAAAGGGTTGTGTGTGTGTGTTTATGTGACCTCCTGATTCTGCAAATCTCTACTCCGCTAGTTACACTTCTTTTGTTCACATTCAGGCATTTTGAAAAGTTGAATATATACTAATAAAATCAACATCTGTATTAATCTTTGTCTAGATTCAGCAAGTGTGTTAACATTTTGCTCAGTATGTTAGCACATTTCTTGCCCCCTCTGCCTTCCCCTCTCTCAAGGGAATGGGGGAAGGTGTATGTGGGCATACACTTACTTGCTGTACTACTGTATTTGAAAATGAGTAGTAGCTATCGTGATATTTTACTCTCAAGTATTTAATTTATCTTCCAAGGATAAGGCCAGTTTCCTGTTCAATTATGGTGCTATCCATGTAGATAATTAAGAATTGCACAGCATCATCTCCTGTCCATATTTACATTTGCCCAGTGCCCCAGTTTCCTGTGACTTTTTGAAGAATCAAAGTCAGTAGTGTGATACAGTGTCACTCTTCTGGATTTATCTGGAAGTTTCTTACTTGGTGACATTCAGCTTGTCTCTAACTCTTTCATTTCCTATAAACGGGAAACTAATTGGGCCTTGAACAGATCAAGAATAGGTTTTTGGTCTAATTATTTAGGAGGTGATTTTATGTGCTTAATGCTGTCACTACAGGAGGATCAAAACGTTAAATTGCTTAATATTTTAGTAACTAATGGATGCAGTTACTTGGTTAATGTGATGACTGGCCTTAAGACCTGCTTAAGATACATTTTTCCATTTGCAAATAGAAGTAAACTGTAGGTTAATACCTTGATAGTGTTTGGATATCCTTTCCCCAACAATAGATCTTCTAATGGTTTAACACCCATTAATGATATTTATTTGAATCAGTTATTGTAATAAAGGCTGCAGATAGTGATTTTCTAATTTTATCATTCCTTTTAACACTATCTGTTAATAATATAGCTAATATAAACAAGAGCTTTTTCCATGCTCCATTTAATCATTGCAGTCTTGTGGATTTTTATTTTGTTGTATTTAGTTACAGTTACTTTTCTTTTTGATGTTCAAAATTTTTGGGGGGGAAATTTGGCCTGTAGGATTTCCTTTAAATTGATTCCTTTATCCTTTTGATATGATGTCATTTGTTTCTGGTGGTTCTGTGCTTCTTAGGCTTGCTTTGAATTCTGTTTTTTCTCCCAGAGTTGCAGTCTGTTTCCTGAAAAATCATAAGATAGACTGTCCTCAGTTTGCTTTGATACGATACAATTTTTTTTTTTTTTAACAATTAGGATCATACTATGCGCAATGTTCCTGGCTTGCTTTTTTCCATTTAGTGTGTTGAAGATCTTTTTATATTGGATAGATCAACTCTTGTTTCTAGAAATGGATGCATCATGTTTTCTGCTATTAATTGATGGATAATTGCGATGAACTGTCCTTGTATATAGTATTTGATATTAGTGATTTTGTGGGACAGGTACATGTCAAAGTACTATATACATTCAAAAATTTGATAGAAACTGCCAAATTGTTTTTCAAAAGCTGTGTACCAATTTATATACTCAAAACACTGGATATTGTCAATTTTGACTTTCTGACACGACTGTAAAATATATAATTGCTAAAATGTTTCTATTGTTAATGATCGTTGTGTTTTGTATTGTTTTGTTTTGTTTTTTGATGTGTTTTTATAATTGATTTTTGGGTGTTTTATGTTAGCAATCTAGGACTTTGCCTGAGTCTTTTCTTTGACACTTGTTTTATTTTTGGTTATGTGGATATTTTTCATTTTTATGTAGTCAAACCTGTCACACTCTTTTTTTTTTGTGGGTACCGGGGGTCGACCTCAGGACCTCGTGCGCCAGCAGGCGCCCATGCCACTGAGCGATATCACTGGCCCTTTTTTCGTATGTGGGTTCCAGGAGTCGAACTCGGGCCTTTGCGCTTGCCAGGCAGGTGCTTACGCTACTGAGCCATCTCACCAGCCCACCTGTCACACTCTTTCCTTTAAAGCTTCTATGTTTTTAAAGTTAAAAAATGTTAACTTGCCTAGCAAGTGCGAGGCCCTGAGTTCGATTCCCGGTACCAAAAAAAAAAATGTTAACAGATGTTTTCACATAACTGTTTTTGGTTATTGTGGAAAGAATGAAGTAGTAGTTATGGTTCTCTTCTGTGTACACCCTCCCCCTCCAGGGCCATTAACCAGTACTATCTGTTGGATCTGATTTGCAATACCATGTATAGACATTCTTGTTAAGTGTCTGTATTTTTCTGTATTTCTTCTTTGTTGACATGTTTTATTTCTTTGCCAGTACCTTACTGTTTTAATATCCTTTTTTTTTTGATGGTGGCAAAGTTTTGCATTTACTAAGGTTAGGAAAAACCAGCAGGGTAAGGGATAAACAGGCTCTCCAGAGCAAGTCTTGGGCTGAGTAAAAAGGGAGGAAAAGGGCCAGTGATATAGCTCAGCGACATAAGTGCCTGCCTGGCAAGCGCAAGGTCCTGAGTTCGACTCCTGGTACCCACATATTGAAAAAAAAAAGGGGGGGGAGGAAAAAATAAAAATACACGTCACAGCATAGGATGGGTTGTCATGAAGAGGCACGGTAGCCTGTTTTAATATCTTTAGGTATGTGGTATATTGGCTGTCAAACTGATTTCTATTACAAGGACATACAGGTAATATACATGTGAAGGAGTTGGAGTAAATTAATGATTAATATATAGACCTGCTATAGAACCTCAGTGTTAATGTTGCTATACAAGAATTTGGGCCCATCATTGTAAAGGTTTTCCTTTTTATTTTTATTTTTTTTTATTTATTTATTTATTTTTTTTTGTGGGTACCGGGGGGACGACCTCAGGACCTCGCGCGCCAACAGGCACCCGTGCCGCTGAGCGATATCACCGGCCCCTTTTTCGTATGTGGGATCCGGGAGTCGAACTCGGGCCTTCGCGCTTGCAAGGCAGGCGCTTAAGCCACTGAGCCGTCTCACCGGCCCAGGTTTTCCTTTTTAGAAGAAGTCTGGAATTTGAATTTTTATGTCGATCTTATTTAAAGATAGTGGCAACTCATAGGTTATTACAAAATGTTGGATTGACTGAATAATGCAGGTTTGACTTTATGTAATCTTCCTGATCTTTTAAATAGGTTGACCATTTTATTTTACAGGGCCAGTCTTTTTCAGAAAGTTTCTTGACAATTCTTCTGCCTTTATTAGACAGACTTTATAATCAGTCAGTTTGTTAAATTACAATTTAAAACTCTTAAGGTTTTTTGGGGAGTCTTTTATAAAATAAAGTAATTTGGAGACAGCTTTATAGTATCATAGTTTTCCATACAAAAACATGGTTTCCTTCCACTTGTTCAAATCTAGTTTTACATTCTTCCAGGTTTTATTTTCTCTTGCTCTTATACATTTCTTCTTAAGACATTTTATTTCTTTTTTTTTTTTGCAAACTTTAAAAAATCATTTTCTGTTTGTTATTGCAAGTGTTCAATAAAATGTAGTTTTTAGTTATATAATGTTATTCTTAGGGAGTAATATTTGATGGTGTATGTAATAACATATTTGAAAAGAAGTAGCCTTTTAAATTAAAAAAATTAAAAGTGAAACAGACTTCACTTCACCTCTCCATGTAGATTTGAATCTTTAGATGTGAATTTTTAACTGAAGCCTAATTAAAATTTAGAAGCTACAGTTGCCTTTATTTATTTATTTTTGTGGCACTGGGGATTGAATCCAGGGCTTTAACACTGAGCTTCATCCCCAGCCCTTTTTTATTTTTGTGACAGGGTCTCTAAGTTGTCCATGTTGGGCTTAAACTTGTGGTTCTCCTGCCCTCCCCTCCCACAGTGCTAGAATTTCAGGCTTGCGCCATCATACCCACCTAAACAGCTCATTTTAAATAGGCATATTTTCAGATGTGTTCAAGTGGTAACTTTGTAGAATGAACCCTTTACTGTTTCATATATGATTTAGGTACCATACTACTCTTGAGAATCTCTTTGTATAGTGCTTAATCTCACTGCTTACCTGACTGTCTCTCCCAAAAACGTAAGGTCTTACCTGAAAGGAGCAGTAGCATAATGCATTTATTTGTTATTGTTAAATTTTCCAGTGTTACATGATACCTACTGAATAGAAGCCCACAATTTTTGTTGAATGGTGAAACAGTAAAACTGAGAAGTAGGTCGAGTCATGCACTGCTGTAAAAATAAGATTACAAACCAGTTTATTTTCAAGCATTTTTCCCTGTTAAAGAACCTCTTAGAGAATAACAGGGCTATGAAGAAGAGGTACACTTTTGCTCTGAATATTGGTAAGTAGTTTTTATTAGATGGTGTTAAGAATCCGCTTGTTTTACAGGTTAGTATTGTTGAACACGAGTAGAAGTGATGACTACGTTAAAGTGTTAACATCTTTACTAATTCTGGACCACAGCAGTGTTGTCTCACAAAATGGTTTCATGAAACACTCATAACTGCTATGAAAATGTGTGAAGTCCAAATTTTATTATCATTATAAGATTCTCTTTCAGCATGTCATCGTTAGATAAGTTTTTGTGGTGTTGGGAAATTTAATCAATTACCAAGTAAATGTATAATTTAATGCCCCCACCCGCCAAGATTTGAACTGGGCCTCACACAGGCTAGGTGAGTGCTCTACCACTGAGCTAAACCCCCAGCCCTTTTTATTTTTTGAGACAAGAGTCTCACTTCGTTGCACAGATTGAGCTTGAACTTACAGTGCTCCTGCCTGAGTCTCCCGAGTGGCTGGGTTTACAGGAGCATGCCACTTCAAATCACAGCTCTTTATGCATTCATACAAAGTAGAGAACTAACCGAGATTAAATTACACCTCTGGAAGTAATTCCAATAAATTGCCGTCTTAAAAAATCAGAAGAATTGTCTAATGTAGAAAAATTAATTAACCTTAAAAAGAGTTGAAGCTGTATTAGTCGCTGTTTATGGTTTTTTAAGTGGACAGGATAAGTAATAGCAAGTTCATAATTTTATGTGGTTTTATTTGTTTCTTATAGGACAACATCTTTTGCCTCTCTACCAAAATCAAGCTGATGATGATATTACAAAATATAATTATCAAATGATTTTACAAAACTAAAGAATTTTCCTATAAGGAATGATTAATTGAATTTTCAATTTTAATTTATAGTTTTGACATGAAGACTATTATTTTGAAGAATAGTTTTTAGAAGTTTTATATTACGGAAAAGTTACAAAAATAATAGTCTTCATTTGTCTTGCACCCACTTTCCTCATTATTAGTGTCCTACCTTAGTATGGTGTACATTTGTGACAATTAATGAATCAATATTGATGCATCGTCGTTAATGAGCCACGTTTTGTACAGTTTCCTTAGTTTTTAACTAATTGTGTCATTTTTTACCTCTAAATTGTGTATTTTGTAGCTAAATATAGTGTTTAATTTTAATTAGAAAGTAAAGAAACAGGTTAGTGTCTTACAATAGGGAATAGTACAGAATATGCATGGCCCTCGTATGCTACTGGAATGTAAAACACTGCCACATTTTTATTCCTCACCCAAATTTTGGTTTTCATTTGTGTGACGTTTTTTGTTTGTTTTGTTTTTTAAGCTTAAGAGGAAATATTTCAGTAAAAGCAGTTAAAAAAGAAGTAGAAAAGAAACTCCGATGTCTACTTGCTGATTTACCACTGCCCCCTGAGCTACCTGGAGGAGATGATCTTTCCAAGAGTCCAGAGGAAAAGAAAACTGCAACACAGTTGCATAGTAAACGGAGGCCTAAGTATGTTCTTGCTTTCTACCTCCTCTTAAATTTATCTAGAAATGATTCTGGTCGTTAGAAGTTTTTTAAGAAACATTTTAAATGAAAGTTATATTTATTCTCTGAACATATATATATATATATATATATATATATATATATATATGAATAAATTGTTACTTTTGGAAAAGATTTCCATAATTGCTTACCTATCCACAATGCCTAATAAAATCAAATTAAATTTTCTTTCATGGTTTGTAATGTATTAATTCCTTGGGGTATTGTATGTGTTAAAGTTAATTCTTGTCATTAAGATAGCTAAATAACACAGAAACACTGACATTGGACAAGGTGGAAATCAGTACTCATTGAATTCATACAAAATTAGAAATGGGCAAGCAGCTATGTTTTCCTTTGCTTGTAGTTGTGTCACCGTCCCCCTTCCCCCCATAACTGAATACATTCTTCATTTTGCAAGAGACGGAGTGGAAGAATATTTGAAATCTGTATTATTCTAAATTAGCTTCAAGCTAAGTATACAGTTCTACTTGACCAAGGGGGAAAGCAAGATTAAAGACTTTTTGAGTTATATTTGATTTTAGAATTGCTATTCAGGTGGTGCCTAATGTAAGAGTATGAAGTCATTTTTGTATATAAGGAGAAAAAAAGAGAACTTTAAAAGTAATCTTCCTTGAGTACTGTAGTTTTTTCTTTTCTTGACTTTTTTTTTTTTTTTTTTTTTTTGGTGGGTACCGGGGGTCGACCTCAGGACCTCACACGCCAGTAGGCGCCTGTGCCACTGAGCGATATCACCGGCCCTTTTTTCGTATGTGGGTTCCGGGAGTCGAACTCGGGCCCTTGCGCTTGCCAGGCAGGCGCTTACGCCGCTGAGCCATCTCACCAGCCCGACTTTTTGGGATCTTCTGTAATACCGTATTTCCTTTAAAAAAAATGTATATTCATTTTTGCTCCACAAGACACAATAGGGCTTATTTTCAGGGGATGTCTTACTTTTTCCTTGTACAGTTATCTATATTTATTCATGTATAGAAATAGGCATTTATTCACATGCAGAAATCTGCATTTATTCAGATATAATCGTGTCATCTTTGAAATATTGTTGTAACTCTCCAAAGCCCGAATTCTGGCCCAAATTTTTCGTTTTTGTTTTTTGAGGCAGGTTCTCACTGTGTAGTTCAGTGGTGCTGAATTCCCTATGTAGCCTTAGCGGCCCTTAAATTTGGGGTCCTCCTGCCTCAGTCTCCCGAGTGCTGGAATTAACAAGTGTGTGCCACCATACCTGGCTTGGCCTGAATTTCTTGCAGCTCCATTTCCTGTAGAACCATTCTCCAATCTCTCATGTCTAGCAGTAGAGCTCCTTAAACAAACAGTTCTTGTCCATGTGGCCTGCTCGTAATGCATAGGCAACACAGTTGTCAGTGATTTTAGCCCATGAGTTCTTCACTCAAATCACAACATCTTGCAGGCTGGGCTTCACAAAGTTTTCATTAAATCAGGTGTTAATCAAAGACTTACGAGACAGGATTGGCAACAAAAATGATGACAGTTAAGAATGACGGTCCACACAAAAGTGATGAAAAAGTGGCAGGCACCAAAATTCAAAAAACATTTCTTTATTTCACATGAGTGCATTACATACATCCGTTACAATGCACCACATATTGAATTTTGAAGATGTATAATAGACACAGCCACATCCGTTTGTTATCAAGTGTGCATGTTATTTGTGAGTTGTGTCTGCACACCATTTGGTCATTAGGCAATGTCTTGAGTTCATCTGTTTACATAGGCATTTACCGCTCGTCCAAAGGCTCCTACTTGGGTATTTACAGATTCTTAGTTATAATTTACATTATTTAAGTATTAAGTAATAATTACTAAAGTATTAATTCAGTAATATTTATATTTAATTGCATATTTAAAATTTAATATGTCCATTATGCATTGCAGTAGACATAATAAATGCTACCATCTGGCTGACGATCTTAACTGGGCTTATATTTTGGGGTTGGACTTATACTGTGAGCATCCTGAAAAATAATGCTGTTTTCTGGCTTATTTTCTGGTAAAGTCTTATTTTTTGGAAATACAGTATGAAAATACTATAAATAACATCTTTTTTATGAATGTGTAATTTTTATAATATCCATTTATCTGTCTCTGCCTAAGTGTGGATTTCTGCGAGTTATTTAATACAATTTTATTCTCAGACTGAAAAATCTTTATAGCATTATCCATTTTTAAGATGATTTCATCCAGCTATAAATAAAAATCTGTGTATGTTTTGTAGGTTTTTGTTAATGTTCGTTACCAAACTTTTGGTAATGATATATACAATAAATGAAAAAACTCTTGGAGTTTGGTTAGAGAACTTTTTAAGTATTGGGTTCATCTACTCTCTGAAAAGTTTCATTTTGTTTCTGAAAGCTCTTCATAGAAATACTGCTTCCCTTTTTTGGTTTAAATACTACTCTACAGAAGAAGAGTCAGTATGTAGAAATCATACCTTTTTTTATGATACCAAATCAGAGTGTAATTTGTCTTAGATGGTCACAAATATGCCAGGGTAGAGGAAAATAAAGAATATAAGATTGGGCTGGGGTAGATGCTGAATTAGTAAACAGTTTACTCAATATGCTTGATTGTATATAAAAACTTCAGAACTATATTTAATAGAATATGTGGGCCTCGCTATGGTGAAATCAAAGAAAAAGATATTGACTGGGGAAAACGCTGCGTGGATAAATTTGATATCATCGGAATTATTGGAGAAGGTACTTACGGACAAGTTTACAAAGCCAGGGATAAAGACACTGGTAAGAATGCCAATTTCTGGGGTTCTTTGTTCCTATGAAGTGTATGTAATTTCTGTCTCTCTTCTAATGTATAGTTCAGGAAATTCTAAAAAAGTAATATTTAAATTTATTGTGATTTTGTGTATGTGTACATAGATTTTTAAAAAGTGTTCTTCAGTATTTTTAATTTTTCTTTTACGGTGAATAATTTTTAAAACATTGGTAATGGTACAAAAATATTTTCACTTGAATTTGTCTTAGTGGTAAATTTTTTTGTATTAAGCTTACTTTGGTTTTGATTAATTTTTTTAGTATTACCCCTAGAGGACAGGATTAGTAACTTCATCTTTCACAACATAATCAGGAAGGTTTAAAAGTTCTTGAAAGCGGAAGCAGCAGCTGTTAGAAGCGATACGTCTTACTAAATAATGCATGTAGAGCTACTATTTAATCTTTCTTTGCTTAAATTCCTTGATAACATAAACCAACAGATTAAAAAAAGAGTCCAATTAAGATAGGGGAGATGACCTTATAGTTAGAAACTATTGAAGGCATTACAGTATAGAGTAACTATCATTATTTATACTGATATATTATCCAAAAGATTAGATTATAACTTAAAAGCTTTTTAATAAAATAAGGAAACATATTACATTATACAGTGTCATAAAATGAGTAAGTTTTAGTGATGGAAAGGATAAGTTTTTTTGTGATAGAGAATTTGTAAGAACAGCATTATTTTTCCTGAAAGGTAATGAACATTATTATAGAGAATTTTTATACCAGTTGATGCTCAACTTATGAAATCTGTGCGGATATGCCAAAGTTGAAAAAAACTCCCCGAATCTGAAGCACTTCTGATTGTAAACATTTCAGATAAGGGATTCTCAACCTGTAATAAGCTTTGTGTATTTGTGTTTTTTTTTTTTTTTTTTTTTTAATGTAGCTCTTGTCTGATACCAGACTCACTCATATCTTACACTGTGTGTCAGTTTAATGTAGTGGGGAAAAAAACAAATACTTTTGAGACAGCTAATTGGATTTTGAACCCCAGTGTCATTATGAGATATAACTGGGCAGGTAATATGTTTGAACATATTTTCTCTTCTTTTCAGAGATTTTATGTATGAATATACTGGGTATATTGACCCTTCTCGCCTATATTTTTTAAAAAATAAATGCCAATGTAAAAGACCTAGTCTTTAGTGTCTTACATGTTTTCACTAAATATATACCAGTGGAGACCATAAAAAAATACACACAGACCTATTTGATCCTTTCTTACAGTTGTATAGTATTTCATGGTTTGTACAGATATTTCATAATTTATCTAAGAGACCTCATTTATTGAACTCCAAATATTATTTGGTATGTTGGAAACTATAATTTGTGGCTTGTAATTTAAAGATGTAGGAACAGAAGTTATGAATAAAAATAAATTTAAATTAGTAAAAAGTCATCTGCTTCTGTCAGTTGGTTATCTGATTTTATTCAATTTTTTTAACAGGAGAAATGGTAGCCTTAAAAAAAGTACGTCTGGATAATGAAAAGGAAGGCTTTCCAATTACAGCAATTCGAGAAATTAAAATTCTCCGACAGCTTACCCACCAGAGTATTATCAA
Source organism: Erethizon dorsatum (assembly GCA_028451465.1). Lineage (NCBI taxonomy): Eukaryota > Metazoa > Chordata > Mammalia > Rodentia > Erethizontidae > Erethizon > Erethizon dorsatum. Next base: position 32,068,555 of record CM051833.1, read on the forward strand.
TATGAAGGAAATAGTGACTGATAAAGAAGATGCTTTGGATTTTAAGAAGGACAAAGGTATGTGTGCAGATTTAAACAACCATTTCTTTGTATTCACAATGTTTCCAACTTGCAAATTTTGTTAGGGATGCTGACCATGTGAGTAATTTGGGGCTATATAAATTATTGCCCTATTTTAAACTCTATTTCTAAAGTCAGTAGGGTTGAAGAATTTGTATTATTTACTGGTGTGGATTTTGAGTCCACTAATTAAAGCATATTTACTAGTGTTTATACATGAAGCTTTCGCTAGTAACATTTGCTTTTTTGAGCATTAATATATAATATTTCATTTGTACTTTTTAGTTAACTAGAAAAACTTTATAGTACTGTTAAGACTGTATTTATTCTACATTTAATGTTGTAAATACCCTAAACATCCATGGATATTTTGGTAGGTATATATGTTCTTTTTTTTTTTAGTGGGTACTGGGGGTCCACCTCAGGACCTCGCGCCAGCGGGCGCCCGTGCTGCTGAGCGATATCACCGGCCGTTTTTTCATATGTGGGTTCCAGGAGTCAAACTTGGGCCCTCGCGCTTGCCAGGCAGGCACTTACACCGCTGAACTATCTCACCGGCCCGGTATATATGTTCTTAAAGTGTGAAAGCCAAAAAAATTTTGAAATTGTGTTTAATAACTTGGTTGGCTTTTAGCAAAAAAAGCTGCCAAGAGATTAGCTTGATTAGTAGGGTTGTAAGGCATATGATGGTTGAAAGAAATATTCTACTTCACTATGTTTTAGAGTAAGATTTTTAGAACCAAAATTGACTTACTTTTATAATCTATGCTTTTTAAACAGCCGAATGCTTTTTTTCAAAGTAAATCTAATATAAAACAGATTAAAGTAGGTATGTTCTGATTGAACTTAGCCACTACACACATACATACAGTCTTACTTTGGGAAATACATCTTAAAAATGATTGATATACTGTATGGTAATTATTTTGCATAAATTAACTTCATTTTGAAAGTGTTCTTTATGCATTGTGGATATCAGAATCTTGTTAATTACTGTGACTTCTGTCAGTTTTTGTCCATAACAAAACTCATATATTTTAGCTTGACATGTAATCTGGTTTGTCTTTTTAACCTTCTTTTTCATGACTCCTTTCTGTGTAATAGAAATTAGGGTGCTTGTTTGACTTAACACGTCTGGGATTTGAGACTTTGTTTATTAGCAGTGCAACCTTATTAGCAAGGCGTTTAACTCTTCCCAAGGCTGTTACCCTTTCACCCACAAAAGGTAAACATTCTCTCTCTTACTGTGCAGTAAAAATTGAATTAAGACCTTGAACATGAAGGTGGTGTGCAAGTGTTGCTTTCCCTTAACCTCATGCTCTAGCCAAATGAGTAAATTTGCTTTTCCTTCAGTGTATGCTGGACCTCTTGCTTTTTGTTTTGTGAGATCATATTCCTACTTCTCTAATCCCATGATTGCCAGTTTTGATTGGTCTTTGAGGTCCTCGAATAGGCCAGTGAGCTTTTATGCCAGTGCTTCTTTCATGGGCTTAAATTTCTTTGCCCCCCAGTGCTTGCACATACACAGTTTTTGAAGACTGACTTCTCACTCCCAAGTTCTTAGCCTGGATGTTATTCTTCCATTTATTAGAGAGACCTTACCTGACCAGTCTTCCCACTTTCCACTGTGTATAGGCACACATTTTCAGCTAACTTCCAGAGATAATTACATTGGTTTTTTACTTGTTTTTCATTATGAAGGTGGGAACCAAGCCTGTTTTATTTATTGTTTTACCTCCTGCCTACCTCAGTGGCTGGACCGTACAAGCTATTGAATGACCATAATTACTGAGTGAATAAATGAGCTCTGTTTATTATAACCTTGTCTATTCCTTAACATTTTTAAAATGACTAGTACTACCTCTGAACATATAAAGTGTCCGTAGTCTTCCTTGTATTATGTCATCATGTATTTTCCTTACCAGTAATATATTTCCTAAAGCCTTTGTTTTGATTCCTTCACAGTGCCTAGCACTGCTTCTTTTTCTTTTCTCTTTTCTTTCTTCTTTTCCTTTCCTTTTTTTTTATTTTTATTTTTTGGTTTTTTGAGACAGGATCTCGCTATGTAGTTCAGGTTGGTCTTGAACTCACTATGTAGCAGCCCAGGCTGACCTCAAACTCCCAGCGATCCTCCTGTCCCAGCCCCTCGAGTCCTGGGATTACAGCCATGCACCACCACGCCTGGCTGTGTTTTTCAAATCACAGATTAACGTGCTTTTGCACCCCACATCATTTCTCTCCCTATCATAGTCCTATTTGTAGTTATATGAAACATGATAAGGCTCTCTCTTTACTCTGTGATAGATTATGTTTGGGTAGCATTAGTTAAATGTATTAGAGTACGTGAGGGCTAATAAAATTTAACACACAATTGTTTGGTTATTTTGATGAGGCAGTAATTGTGATTGCTATACTGGACGAGAAAACAGTTTGGGACTGTTGGTTTAATGTTGTGGGCTAGTGTATAGATGAGTGTATTAGAATTTGTAAGATATAAAAAAGTACAACTATATATCTAAGATAATATAAAAATTATAAACTACAAAAATCAAGTACAAATATTAACTTGGAAGATAGAAACATTTACATTATTATAGTATAAGCCATTAGCTGTATAAGAATAACATTAAGTATTTTTTAAAAACCTGGCTCGGGGGGGGGTGAAGTGCTGGTGAGGATGTAGAGAAAAGAGAACCCTAACATGGTTGGAGGGAAGGTAAGTACCGTCAGTATGGAAAACAATATGGAGATTCCTTAGATAGTAGAACTGGGGCCGGTGAAATGGCTCAGCAGCATAAGCGCCTGCCTGGCAAGCGCGAGGTCCTGAGTTCGACTCCCGGAACCCACATACGAAAAAAGGGCCGGTGATATTGCTCAATGGCACAGGCGCCTGCTGACGCGTGAGGTCCTGAGGTCGACCCCCGTACCTGCAAAAAAAAAAGTAGAACTACTATGTGCTCTAGTAATCCAACTACTGGGTACACATCAGAATGAAAGGAAAGAGTATGTTGAAGAGGCATCTGCAGTCTCATTTATTGTAACACTAGTCAAAATAGCTAAGAAATGGGAACAGTTGTCCATTAGCTGGTGGGCGAATGAAGAAAATGTGATATATATATGCACAGCAGAATACCATTCAGCCTTAAAATGGGATGAAATCCTGTCATTTATGACAAGATGGGTGGAACTGGAGTACATTGTGTTAAGTGAGTTAGCCAGTCATGGAAGGAAATGCTGCTTGATCACATGCGTGTGCAGTCCAAGAGTTGATCGCATGGAAGTCGACAGTAGGGTGGGGCTGGCAAACACAGATGAGGGGGATGGTTGGGAGAAGTAGGTGAATGGGTCCAGCTGTTAGGAGAAATGCATTCTGGTCTGCCGTTGGACAGTAGAGTGACTATAGAAAGTGATGATAAATCTTCCTGAAAAGCTAAAAGGTTTTGAATGTTGTAAAGAAATGATGAATGTTTGAGGAGATACTTACGCGCACCGTGATTTGAACATCGTACAGTGTATACATGTATAGAAAAATCGTGTAGTATCCCATAAATATGCATGTTTTTGTGCCAGTTTAAAAAAAAAAATTTAAAAAACAGGAGTATGTGGTATACCAAATAATGAGTATATTTTTTCTATTAAACCTTACAAATGTTGAAGGAGCCTTTTCTGAATTGCTTGAGAATGAGTAAAAGATAAACTTACTTTAAATTTTTCTCCTTATTCCTTCATCTTCAGGGGGTCTTTCATTCATTCATTCATTCATTCATTCATTCATCTTTTTATTGTTAGCAAGAAAGAAAGCAATTTCTGTTCTTCAGGATATTGACTTCCTGTAGGGAAGGAGAGTGGGATGCCCTTACTTATAATTTAGTCTTTATGTTTCTATTTTTTGTTACTATTGGAAAAGTCTTGGAACTTGTGTATGAATATTTTTTGGCAACAGAAGCTCTGTTACTTTCTTCCTAAAGAAGAATAACTCCAAGTAATTACAATAATGTTCACTTAATACTGAAAATTTTAACTTAGTACACAGTTCTCTGTGTAGAGAAGAATTTTGTGTTTTGCAGTTGTGTGCAGTAGAAAATAAAAATATGGATCATTGGTCTCCATCTCAAGATATAAATATTTCAGTATTCAAATCAAACAATAGCAAAAGTCCTAATAGTGGTATCACTAAAAAAGAGTGCTTTGATATTTAAAATTATTAGCAATATTCTGGACAGCCAGAAACCAGTATTAAAATTATTGTGTGCACATTCATTTAGCTGTAACACTTTCAGTATTAGTGTTTGTATAATGAAGGAATTTGTACACTTTTAATTTGGACTTTTAAAAATCAAGAAAACAATATTGTAGTAAGTGCTTGTGACAGTGTATCAATATTTGGCCTAGAGAAAAAGTCCTCAGATGTCACTACTTCTGTATTAGGTCCTTCCTTGCATCTGTGTAGCATATATAGTTCTATAATAGTGTTTTCTACTTCAGCATGCATGTTTTCATATCTTATTCCTACTAAATTTCCTTGGCAGGGACTGAATTTTATTCTACTTTGTATTCAGTACACAGCACACAATTATCATTACATTTTTTTATATTTATTTATTGGCTGATTGATTTTGGTTTTTTTGAGACAGGGTCTCGCTATGTAGTTCAGGCTAGCCTTGAACTCCCTAAATAGCCCAGGCTGCGGTGATCCTCTTGCCTCAGCCTCATGAGTGCTGGGATTACAGGTGTGCACTGCCATGTCTGGCTACAGTCATCATTAAATTTTGAGTAAGTGAGTGAATAAAATGTAGTTGTGGGAAAATTCTGTAGAATGGGTGCAATGTTAGAAATAGGTGCAATTTGGATAGAGAAGAGAACATTTTGGTTAGTAACTTGTAATTTGTTTTTTTACCAGGCAGTGAAACATAGGTACTTGTTCCTTACAGAATACCTTCTTCAAAATTATGTACCCTGTCTCATTTTCTTTAAAATCTAAACTATGTTTGTAGTATAGAAAATTGCTAATATATTAGGGTTTGGTAAGAGACGAACATTGAGATATGTTTATTCTTTCATTCCACAAACGTTTATTGTGCCAGGTTCTAGACCCTGGCTGGTCAGTGCAGTAGCCACCACCATGTATAGCTATTTAAATGTAAATAAGTAAAATTAAAAGTTAAATTTCTCAGCTTAGTAGCTTAATTCTCATTAGCCAAGTTGCGGGTACTCCCTTGTGACATGTGGCTGCTGGCTGCAATTTGTGTGCAGCTCTAGAATGCATCCATCATCTCAGAACTGAATAGTGTTCTCTAAATATTGGGGATATTTAAAAAAAAAAATTGGTCCATGGCTCAACCTAGTTTGTGGAACCAGAAGGGTTAGCGTTGCTAAAACTAAATTATGCAAATGCATGAATGAAAAACATGTTTCTGACAAGTTTTTCCTTAAGTTATAATTGCTGGAATTGCAGTTGTAACTATTGAGTTTTAATTGAACTGAAAAAAATTTGAGGCTAGTGGAACATATTGAGTAAGTGTGAGAGTTTTGCCATGGAATCTCTTGTTAACAACTAGAAACTGTGTCCCTCCTCGTCTTCTTCCTCTTCCTCCTCCTCCACTCCCTGTCCTTTTGTTTTTGTCTGAAAAATAATTTTCAGGTTGTGTTTATTAAAAATAAAATGTCCCAGCTCTGCACAGAGGTGCACCCCTGTAATCCCAGCACTTTAGGAGGTTGAGGCAGGAGAATTGCAAGTTAAAGTCTCGTCTGGGCAATTTAACAAGACCTTGTCTCAAAGTTTAAAAAGGTAGAGTTGGGGTCCCTGGGGACATAGAGTGGCAGAGAGTAGCAGAGTGGCAGAGAGTAGCAGAGTGGCGAAGTGTTTGATCCGTGGTGACACCACCCCCTCATAAAAGTTACTTGTGTAGTAGGTCCTCCAACAGCATGTTGAGACAGGAATAAAGGTCACGTGCAAGTTTGAATTTTTTTTTTTATGCTGACACTCCCTATATTGTGTCATGCTTTGTGTCATGCAAAAGATAAAACTTATAAAGTAGTATTCTACATTTTATTTGTATCTGAAATTTTATGTGAAATTCCTGGTTAAGATCTCAGGTCAGAGTTTCATAGTTTGAAATTCCTACCCTCTTTTTTTGTATTGCACTATTAAAATATACTACCTTTTTTTGCATGGGGCAGAGGAAGAGAAAGAACGCTGATGTTTAGGTTTTCTTGACAATAAAAGTAATGTTGCTTGTTGTAAACATAGAAAATAAAATATAAGGGAGAAAATGATCCAGATATCACTTTTTCTGTATTTTCACTAGTGTCCTTTCTTACGCATGTATGTTAATTTATTACTAGAGGATCTGTTTCTCTGTCTTATTTAATAACATGCATGAAATGGCATGTCACTTATATAAGTCATATTTTACTCCTCCACTGTTGGATATTTAAATTCTTTCAAGCTTTTCACTAAGGTTTCCTATATTGAAATTTTACATGTTTAGATTTACTCTAGTGGGTATCTGCAGCTAGTCATATGCCTTTAGATAGAGAAAAGGACTATCTGCTAGGAAAAGCACTAATCAATTTTGAAATAGTAGTAGTTTGGTTAGAAATGCAGTAGTGAGGATAAAAGTCTTATAATGAGCAGATAACCCCCAACTCCTAGGAGTCAGTGGGTCCATAGACATTGAAACTGGATTTCCTTCTATTTTGCCGGTCCTTATTCATAAGTCTTATCCATAGGCACTTATTCCCCTAAATAGACCAGTAGGAATAGAATTACTGTATCAAAGGATTTGAACTATGGACACATATTGCAAAGTTGTTTCGTAGAGAAAAGGTACCAGTTTATTGTAGTCCCTCTTTATTTGTGAGGGGTATGTTCCAAGCCCCTCAGCAGATGCCCAAAACTGAATAGTACCAAACCCCGTATTTACTGTGCTTTCTCCTGTATGTATATACTAATGGACAAGGAGCCTGTATACCACCACTGGACAAAGAGAGTCATGTCCTGATTGAGTAGACACAGTGAGATTTCATTGCACAACTTGGAATGATATGCAGTTTAAAACTTATGAGTTGTTTATTTCTGGAATTTTCTGTTTACTATATTTGGACCATGACTGTTAGAACCATAGAAAAGGAACTGGGGTTAAGAGAGGGCTACCATATACTCAGAAACAAAGCACAGAGCACTCAGCAGCCTAGAAATAGAGGGCAACTGCCTCAACTAATGAAAAGCATCTGTGGAAAAAAACAACACCCAGGATGTTTATTCTTACTACTTTCACTTAACATTGTACTGTAAGTACTAGCCAGGACAGTTAGTCAAGAAAATGAAATAAAAGGTATCCAGGATAGAAAGGAAAAAAATAAAACTATCTTAGTTTGTGTGTGTGTATGTCTATGTGCATATGTGTCTGTGAGTAAACATCCACAAAGTACAGAAGAGGAAATACGTAAAATCCTATGGAGCTGGGCATGGTGGCACACGGTGGTAATCCCAGCACTTGGGAGGCTGAGGCAGGAGGATAGCTGTGAGTTTGAGCCCAGCCTGTGCTACATAGTGAGTTCAAGGCCAACTTGAACTACATAGTGAGACCCTGTCTCAAAAAAAAAATTATGGAATCCATAAAATGTTAGAATTAATAAATGAGTTCAGCAGCGTGGCAAGATACAGATCAGTGTAGCATAAAAAAGTCAGCTGTATACACAAGAAATGAACAAAATCAGCAAAACAATTGTATTGGAGCCTTGAAAAGAATGAAATATTTAGAAATAAGTTAATAAAATAAACATAGAACTTCTACTTTTAAAACTAGGAAACATAACTGAAAGAAATTAAAGAAGACCAATAACTTGAAAGGTGTTCCATGTTCATGGCTTCTGTTATGATGTCCCTATTTTCTAGTTTATTTACATATTCAGCACAGTCCCTATCAGAATCACATTTGGCTTCTTTTCAGAAACTGACAAGAGGATTCTAAAATTTATATGGAAATTCAAGAGAGCCAGAACAGGCAAAAGGATCTTAAAAGTAAAAAGCAAAGTTGAGGCCTCGGTTTCAAATCTTAGCACAGAGCTAGTGTGGTACTGGCATTAGGATAAACTATAGGCCAGTGAAAGAATTGATAGCATAGAAATAAGCCCTCACATTTATATGAAGTCATTTGATCTTTGTGATCTTGGATTAAGTAAAACTTTATTGGGTACCACCAAAAGCACAAACAATAAAGGAAAAAAGATTTCATGAAAATTAAAAACTGTCCTTTAGTGGATGTTATTAGGAAATAAAAACATAACTCATAGAATGGAAGAAGATACTTGCAATCACATGCTGATAAAGGACTTGTATCTAGACTTTATATAGAGTTCTTTAAAACAAAGTAATAAAAAGACCATCTGTTTAAACAGCGTGTACAGGATCTGAATAGCTATTTCTCCAAAGAAGGAGATAAACAAAAGGCTAGTAATCACATGAAAAAATGTCCACATCACAGCCTTTTGGGAAATGCGAATCAAAATCACAGTGAGATACTACTTCACATCCATTAGGATGGCTATTAGAAAACAACAACACAGAAAGTAAGTGTTGGTGAGAATGGGAGAAATTTAAACAGTGGTGCCACTACTGTGAAAAACTACAGAGGTTCCTTAAAAAATTATAAATAGAATTATCATGTGACCCAGAAACTTACTGCTGAGTGTACATCGAAAAGAATTGAGGTCAGCGTCTCAGAGATATTTGAGAACCCATGTTCACAGCGTTACTGCTAGAAGTCCAAAAGTAGATGCAATCCAAGAGTCCTTGGATGGAAGAATGGATAAGTGAAATGTGGTACCTACACACATTGAAGTATTGTTCAACTCTGAAAATGAAGAAAATTCTTACACGTGATACTACAACATGGGTGTACGTTGAGGGCATTATACTAAGTGAAATAAGCCAGTTTCAACAGGGCAAATATTGATGGATAGTTCCATTAGGATAGTCAAATTCATATAGACAGGAAGTAGAATGGTGGTTTCTAATGGATGGAAGGAGTGGAAGGAGTGGAGGAATGGAGAGTTATTGTGTAATATGTAGATTGTCTGTTGCAAGATAAAAAGAGTTCTGGAGAGTTGGATGATGATGGTTACATCATGGCATGATATACTTAATACTGCTTGCCTGAACACTTAAAAATTGTTAAGATGGAACCTTTTAAGTCAAAAAGAGATAAAATAATACACAGTATACTGTAACATGCTAAGTGTAAAAAGATACTTAGAAAAAGTATGTATTGTGTGATTCCATTTCTATGAAATGACCAAAATAGGTGAATTTGTAGAGACAAAAAACAGGTTAATAGTTTTCAGAGTCGTGGGGTGAGGGAAGTTTAGAAATGGGGAATGATTGCTAATAACTTAAAGGATTCTTGTTTTGGATGATGAAAATGTTCTAAAATTTTTTATGGTAATGATTGCACAACTCTGTAAAGACACTCAAACCAATTGAGTTGGGTGAATATACGATATGTGAATTATATCTCAGCAAAATGTATTTAAAGAATAAAAGTACAGCTAGTTTCTAAGAAATCTGTCCTGATGGAGATAGTGTATAAATTGAGAGGGATTCCTACTGAGGGGTGATGTTGATTATAGAGGATGAGGCCAGAAAGGTAGGTTAGTGACAGAAGCAGTTAATCTTAAATGCTGTGTCAGGGAACCAAAATACAAAATCTTTTACTTAAAAAAAAAGGAGTGTTTATTGTACATTTTGATCAGTGTTTGTAGTGATTTTATTTGATCTTTGTCAATTTGACAGGCAACAAATGGTATCCTATTGTTGTAATTTTTAAAAATTTCTGTGGAGATTGAATAAATGGCCTTGTTGTTTAAGGTCATTTATATTTCTTTGTTCCTATATTACCTATTTTGTCCTTGGGCCATTTCTATTAGAGTATTGCTGGTTTTCTTAATTGATTTCAAATATATTTTTTAAAAATAGAATGTTCATCATTTTTTTTTTTTTGTGGGTACCGGGGGGTCGACCTCAGGACTTCGCGCACCAACAGGCACCCGTGCCGCTGAGCGATATCACCGGCCCCTTTTTCGTATGTGGGATCCGGGAGTCGAACTCGGGCCCTCGCAAGGCAGGCGCTTAAGCCATCTCACCGGCCCCAGAATGTTCATCTTTTGAGTGGCTTACATTAAAAACTATCCAGGCATCTAAATTTCCTTGCTCTGCATGTGTCTTTTGTGTTAGTGGTTAATAAACTTTTGTTGGGCTGAACAGAGATGAAAAATAATTTATTATTGGGAGTGTAAGGGGGAAAGAAATCTGCAGGAGAGTAGAGAAGTAGTAGAAAGAGAAATGTTGTTCAATCAACATTGCCTGAATAGCTGAACAGGAAGTATTAAGTATCGCTAATCTAAATACTCTAAAATCAGAAACTTCGGGTGCCAACGTGACACCATAAGTAGAAAATTCCAAACCACGCATCTACATTCATAAACAAAAAGGTTAAACATACTATATTAAACTTCAGGAGTTCCCTCCCTTACGTATATGTATGTGTGTATATACAGATATATGTGGTTTAAATGAAACAAGTGAATTTTATGTTTAGACTTGGGTTCTGTCTTTCTTGTTGCTGGGACAAAATACCTGCCACTCACAAGTTAAAGAGGAAAGGTTTGTTTTGGCTCACAGTTTGTAGACGTTTCAGTTCATAGTCAGCTGGCTCCAAGGCAGGTTGGCACGGCAGAGTAGCATCACAGAGAAGAAAGAGTCCAGGGCAGAGCAGTTCAGGGCAGAGCAGTCAAGAGGCAGCAAGCAGCAGGCAGCCTGCGGTAAACAGCAGCAGCAGAAAGCCTGCCTTCCCTCTCTCCCTTTGTATTCCATCTAGGCTATAAGCCTGTTGATTGGTGCCACCCACACTCAGGGTGGGGCTTCCATTATCCACACCCAGAACTATGCTAAACCCATTGAGTTATGACACATGCTTTTTTTTTTGTGGGTACCCGGCGTTGACCTCAGGACCTTGTGCGCCAGCAGGCGCCCGTGCCGCTGAACGATATCACCGACCCTTTTCTCGTATGTGGGTTCCGGGAGTCAAACTCAGGACCTTGCACTTGCCAGGCAGGCACTTACACCGCTGAGCTGTCTCACTGGCCCCCTCATACATGCTTTTTAATCTCAATATCACACACCCTAGGTCGAGCCACCTGTGAAAAGCTCCACCTATGAGTTTGCAACGCTTTGGCGGGACATCTAGATATAAGTCATAACAGATACCATCCCCAAGATGCCTCAGTCTACATAGGTAAATACTATAGATTTCAAGATCCAAATAGTTTTGGTCCCCTGCACTTCAGATAACAGGTGCTGAACTTACATGTGCTTTGGGGACAGGGCTTGTAAAGTAATAGTAATGGCAATATGTGCAGTAGTTATGAGTTTAAATTTTAATCCTTGCTCTTCTTGTCTCTATATTTTCCTCACCTGGAAAATGGGAGTATTGATGCCTAACGCATATTTGCGATTGTTTAATGTACTAATAATACATGTTAATCACTTCACCTAGAATGTGACATAATGAAGTTAGCTATAAATTTAGGTTGTGAGGGCAGAATCAGATGACTAATAAATCGGTTTTTTACTAGGCAGAGAGGCTGAAGGGTTGGGGAAAATTGGTTTTAGTTCTAAAATTTCATTATGTGGAAAAATCATGAAAATTTCGTTATGAGAAATTAAGAATGGTATTGATCCTAAAATTATTTATTTTTTTTTTTTTTTTTTTTTTTGTGGGTACCGGGGGGACGACCTCAGGACCTCGCGCGCCAACAGGCGCCCGTGTCGCTGAGCGATATCACCGGCCCCTTTTTCGTATGTGGGTTCCGGGAGTCGAACTCGGGCCTTCGCGCTTGCAAGGCAGGCGCTTACGCCGCTGAGCCATCTCACCGGCCCCTAAAATTATTTCTTTTAAAATAAGTTTTTCTGGAAGGTTAGAAGCATTAATAGTAACAGTTGTCAAGAAAAATGAAAAACCCAAGTCACATCTGACTATTAGTAATTGACTAACCCACTAGAAGGAAAAAAGTGAGTCACTAGTAGTAATCAAGCCTTAACAGGCAGAGACAGGAAGGCAGAGGAGTGCAGCTCAGTAGCTGGCAACAAGAGAGATACGTAAATGCAAATAGCAGGAGGCAGTGTGTGAATTAGAAATGGAGAGTGGAGGGGAAATTCAGGAGCAAATGCTCTGGCTTTGAAAGTAATATGACCATTGTAAACTAAGACATTTCTGCAGGTAAATTCCACATTGAGCCAAACACTGGTGGTAAGGGACGGAAGTGGCATGAGTTCCATTTAGGGCATGTAAACCAAAGGTAGCAGTTATATTACTGTGTAGTTTCTGAGTCTCCTCCAAGGAAGCTAATAATTAACCGTGTTTCTGCATGGTGAAAAAAAGAGATGGTACAGTTAGATTGGGGAATTCTTCTATTTTTGCTACTTAGCAGGTATGTGATAAATTCTTTACTGTCTCTGAGCCTATGTGTTATGATAATTACACTTTTGGGGTTATTGTGAGTGAGGTGGGAGGGGCTGTATTGGGGACTGAACCTAGGACTTGCTTACTGAGCTACATCCTCAGACCTTTTTTTAAGATTTCGAGATAGGGTCTTGCTAAGTCTCTATAAACTGCTCAGGCGGGACTCAGACTTGCAGTGTCCTGCCTCAGCCTCCCAGAGTGCTGGGATTACAAGCATGAGCCACATCTGGTTTTGTAGATATTAAATGAATTAATATGTGAAGTTTTTTAACCTCTGTAATTGTTTATCATTCTTTATCCTTAACATTAGACTTGGCCTATATTTGAGGGCATTAGTCTTAAAATGTTATAGAAGAGACTTTATATAATAGTTGATCCATTATACAAACCAAGTAATGCTACCAAGTTTCTTCTTTAAGTTGATGTTTAGAATTTTGTTGAAAGTTTTACATTAGAGTTTGAGAGGCTTTATGCCAGCTGTCATACTTCTTTGGAAGTATACTATCTGATGTTAAAGAGTATTGTGATTTCTATCTTCATGTCCCCTAAGATCCTCATGTGCTCATAGGTGGGGCTTTTGGAAGGTGATTAGAGGCTGGACCTGGTCTAAAGGGTTGGGACACTGGAAAGGTTTGTCTTCTCCTGGATTCTGTCCTTCACTCTCTGCATCCCAGTTGCCATGACCCAATTACTATGACTTGAGCACCTTTTCCTCTGCCATGCCCCTCTACCACCCTGTCCCGCCTTGGAGCCCGCAGACTGTGGACTGAAACCTCTATAAGGTGTGAGCCAAAATAAACCTCTCCTTTAAGTTGTGAGTTTTGGGTATTGTGTAAAGTAATTAAGACAGAGAAATATGAACTGTGGCATAACTGTTCTTCTAAACACGTAAACATAGCTCTCTTCCTCTGTGCCTCCTGAAAGATTTCATATGAACAGATACAAAGAGGCAAACAGAAAACAATAAAATGTTTTTAAAAGCCCCAATATAATAAGTATAATTTTTTTTTTTTTTTTTTTTTTTGTGGGTACCGGGGGGATGACCTCAGGACCTCACGCGCCAACAGGCACCCGTGCCGCTGAGCGATATCACCGGCCCCTTTTTCGTATGTGGGTTCCGGGAGTCGAACTCGGGCCTTCGCGCTTGCAAGGCAGACGCTTAAGCCGCTGAGCCGTCTCACCGGCCCTAATAAGTATAATTTGAATTGGATATATGTTTTACATAGCAAAAACTGGTAGTGCTTTTAAAAGAATTTGTCTCTCGATGCTTTTTAGAATTATAAAAATACCATATTTGGCTTAATTCAAACTCTGGAAATCTAGAAATATAGAGCATACATGAGTAGAGGGGAGTGTATGCACGTTCATGTAGCAGATGCAAATACTGTGGCCAATAATGAAAAGACACAAATCTTATTATTCTTTTATAGTTCCTTTCCTGACTTTGGTGCAAACCAGCATATGCATTATTTATAAATTAATTTTTAAGAAATTGAAAAAATATATATATATAATATTCATTCTGTAGTTCTGTAATTAGGATGCATTTTATTTTACGAGGCTACCCTACTGGATTTTAGCTTCTACTAACAGTGCTTTACCACACATCATGCAGCATAAGTCTGTGTGTATGTATTTGGGACTTTTGCAGGATACATTCCTAAAAATGGATTTGATAGATTAAATGATATAGCTCTCTTCTTATGTTGGTAGTTATAGTCATATTAAGTTACAAGAAAGCTCATTCCAATTTGTATTCTAATTAGATTTTTGTGTGAGTACGTAGATTACTGAAAAATGTACAGTATTTTGATTTATTTTTCTCATCTAAGAAGGAAAACTAATGTTCCCCCTTCATATCAAAGTTACACATTTTTTTGGTATTTTTGCCATTCCTTATGTAATTTCCTGTTTGACATTTTCTTAATGATTGGGAAACATTATTAAAATATAGGTATTAGTGTTTCATGTGTCATAGATAATATTTTCCTTTTCTGCTGCTTAACCTTTTTCTTCCCTTTCTGTTCTTTGGCCTTCCAGATCTTTTGTGATCATGTCATGTTTGTTCATTTGGCAGGGTTTTTTTTTGTGTGAAGGTGATGTATCTCGTGCTCAAGGCCTAGACTTCTGGAAACTTACAAGAATGATTTTCTGTTTTTTTCTACGTATATTAAAAGTAGATATTTAAATCCTTTTTTTAAACTCTCACTATTTTGCCATCTTTATCCTATATAAAGTTCTCATTATCTGCGATCTCTTGTTGCATTGCTGTATTCTCTGCTACCATACCATATTCTACTGCAGCTATATACTTTTTTTAAAATTATGGTGTAGAAATTTCTCCTCATTTTCATTCATTTACATGGGATGAGAGGTCTGAAAACTTAGCAGTGGAGAATTGACTGAAATTACAATGATGTTAATTCAGGAAGGGTTGAGAATTTTTTTTTTTTTTTTTTTTTTTTTTTTTTTGTGGGTACCGGGGGGTCGACCTCAGGACCTCGCGCGCCAACAGGCACCCGTGCCACTGAGCGATATCACCGGCCCCTTTTTCGTATGTGGAATCTGGGAGTTGAACTCGGGCCCTCGCGCTTGCAAGGCAGGCGCTTACGCCGCTGAGCCATCTCACCGGCCCAAGAGAATTTTTTTTTTTTAAGCAGGGATTGGGGATCACTGACAAGTATTAATGCTGGAGAGTAAACATTATCATGAGTTTTAGAGAACAGTGAAGGGCATAGGATAGTGCAGAACATTACTGAATGCAAGATAAATATTTAATGTTGCTATCATAATAATAATTATTCTTTGAAAATATAATGTGTCCTTTAACTCACTAGTTGTATTTTTAGGAACATAAAACTCATCATGACTTTCTATGGATATTGCTACAAGGATATTCTTCATAATATTGCTTAAAGTAACAGGACATTAGAAGTAACCTAACTATCTAACCAAGTGAATTATTGAACAGAACCATGGCATATTACTAATGTGGAATGCCATTAAAAGTTATGTAATTAAATGCCATTAAAATGATGTCAAAGTTAAATGATAAGGAAAATTGTTCCTGGTATATGTTATTAACTAGAAAACATTTACAAGCAGATTGCTAAAGTTTAATTGAATTTTTATGCTAAAATATTCCAGAAGCATAAGGAAACTTTTGGGGGAACGGATATCTTCATTATCTTAATTGTAGCCACAATCTCATAGGTACATACCTATGTGGAAACTACTCAGATTGTTCTGGTAACATGCGGTTTATTATCAGTTAACACATTGAAGATGGTAAATTCATTTGTAAATTTTTTCTGTTGTAATACGCTTAAACAAATGTATTGAATTTATTTCAAGAAATGGAACCAATAAGATACATTTATAAATACAGAGAGATTTATTTTAAGGAATTGGGTCACATGATATGAGGGCTGGCAAGTCTGAATTTGTAGGGATGGTCCAGCAGGCTGGACATTGTGGAAGTCGGTGTTGCGACCGTGCATCCAAAAGTGGTCTGGAGGAGAACTTTTTCCTTTTTTAGTACACCGTACTGTAGTCTTCTCTTTTTCTTAACTGATTGATTGAGGCCCACTCACATTATAGAGGGAAATCTTCTAAAAGTCTGCTAATTAGTTGCTAATCAAACAGGTTGAGTATTGCTTATCTGAAATGCTTGGAATCAGAAGTGCTTTGAATTTCAGGTGTTTATGTTTTGGGGTTTTAAAAAAATTTTTTAGAAAATCACTGTATCCATAATGGGATATCTTGAGGATGGGAACTAAGTCTAAACACAAAATTTGTGTCATATACATCTATGCACATAGCCTGAAGGTAATTTTATACAATGTTGTTAGTATGTTTGTGTTTTTTAATATTAAATATATACTTATTAGAAATTTGGAAACTATTTATAACATCAAAAAAGGATAAAACACATGAAAAAAGTGATAAAAACAAATGAAAATAATTTTTGTTTTTACCGTGAGACCTAGCATTTCACATTTTACACCCCTTCCAAAAGAAAAAGGAAAATAATACTAACTCTTATATACTATATCATAAATATCTTTTCCATCCACAAGAAAGGACTATGTCTCATTTTTATTTAAAATATCATATGTGAAAAACAATGTTGACATATTTACTTTTTTTCATTGGTTTCTGAAAATAATATCTGAAAAAATAGAATCTCACATAGATTTAAGGATATTTACTCATTTGCCTATCCAACAAATACTTATTAAATACTTTTATTATGTCTGATATGTTTTAAGCAACAGAAAATGGTTAATTCCCAGAGATCTTAGAATAAAAAATGGTTTACAAGTTATCTGTTACCAATTTAAATCCTCAGAAATATACTAACATTGATTTACACCATGTAATGAACCTAGGGGCCAAAGAATCACATACAGTATGTAGAAAGTTGGTAAAGTCCAAGAGGTTATTATTTAAAAAGAAACAAAACACTTCAGTGTACCAAAGGGCCACATGAAACTTAGCCTGATGCAGATTTTTCTTAGGCACAGAGTACTAAAGTAGTTTATTCTTCTAGTTATTATCCTGACTTCTGTAGCCAACTTTATATGTGAATGTTTTTGACTTTTAATACTGCAGTTTTTAGAAGTAATGTCCAAAAAACATTGCCACAATAAGTACCTTTGAAAAGTGTGTCCTCCCTGAAAGTGATGAAAGAATACAAAAATTGACATCATAAAGCTGGGCGTGGTGGCGCAGCACTTGGCAGGCTGAGGCAGGAGGATTGCTGCAAATTGGAGGCCAGCCTGAAATGCATAGGGAAACCCTGTCTCGAAAAGACAAAAAACAAAAAAAACTGCCTAGAAGATGCCACTTCAGAGCTGGCTTTATTTATCTAATTCAGTGTTCATATAGCTCCAAATGCCTTTGAGAACTTTTGTTGAAAATAAGAAGATTATTTAAATTTGAATTTGCCCTAGCTGGAGGACAATTGGAGCAATATATAGAATATAAACAAGCTAGAAAAGAAGAAATTCAGAAGAACCTTGAAAAGCTTATACATATTTCTGGAGTCTAGATAAGGAAGGCCTGAGAAGGCCCTAAATTCTAACCCGTGGCTGACCTTCACAGTCAACTCGAGCAGGAAGTGAAGACAGAGGCAGAGTTAAATATTATCTCATTGGGAGCTGAAGGAATACCCCAGCCTGATGGGGAACCTCTCAGAAAAGACAAATTCATTAATTCTAGACATCCAGGGATATCTCTGTTCTGCTCACCACTAAGAAAACCAGGTAGACTTCAGTGGCCATGCATACCAAAGAATACAGACTTTACTAAGTAATTTCAGAAAGGTCACCAAAACAAACCGCCCAAGAACAAAGCAACACCAACAGCAGACTTCATGATGGAGTAAATTATATGTCTAAAACTGACTCATTGAGAACTTCCAGTTTTCAATAGGAAATTAAGAGTTTCATGAAAAAGAAACTGTGGCTAATTATCGGAGGGGGGTGCATAAGCAATTGAGATAGTCTCTGAAGGAGACTGGTACATTGTACTTTCTAAACAAAAACATCGTGTTAGTTTTTTAAAGTGTATACAGAGACAAAAAAGAATCATTTCTAAGTAAAAAGTATAAGAATGATGTTAGAATATCAATATAGACAGAAATTAATAGTATCAAGCAAATTGTACAGTTGAGAAGTCAACGACAGGATCTGTATAAAAATCATCAGAGGTCTCAAAAGCATATTTGAGCAGGTAGTGAAAAGAACATCTCAAGTTGAAGATAAGTTAATTAATCTGAAGAACAAGAGAAAAGGAGAATGAAGAAACTGAACAGATCATTAGAAACTTATGAGATCATCAACCATATCAACATACATACTGGAAATCAGAGAGTGACCGGAGATTGAGAAAGAGACAAGAATATTTGAAAAATAATGGCAGAAACACTCCTAAAATTGATGAAAAGCATCACTCCACACATTCAGGAAGCTCAGTGCACTTCAAGGAAAATAAACTCAAAGAAATACACATCCAGACTTGTCATAACCAAACTGTGTTGAAAGGCAAAAAATGTTAAAAACAACAGAAGGAAAGGATTCATTATGTACTGAGGGATCTTCATTTAGATTAACAATAGATTTCTCACCAAAAGCCATGGAGGGTAAAGGGGGTGGGGTGAATTACTCCATGTATAGAAAGAAAAAAATTGTCAATTATAATCACCAAATGTATCCTTCAAAATGAAGGTGAAATTAACACATTTGCAGATAAAGATGAAGAATTAATTTCTAGCAAACCTATCCCACAAGAAACACTAAAAATAATCCTTCAGGTTAGAAAACAAACTTGAATCCACATGAAGAAATAAAGAACTTCAGTTTAACATATGAAAATACAGA